>CM051824.1:109691412-111057245 GCA_028451465.1 Erethizon dorsatum
GTATATATGTATATTTAATGAAACTTCAACTCTATTTTTAAAAAATCAGTTATGTTTATACTTAATCACACCAACAAAGACCACAAAAAGTGATGCTCTGTAGTTTAACATTAAAGGAAGACAATGTAAAATGTTAAGGTCCAGTAAATTTCAAGTAACTGTCATACACACATATACTTCTCCATCTAGAGACAAGGTAGTGATAAACAGCCCTGCATAGACCCGTGGCACTGAATTGCAAGAATATCAAATCATTTAAGAATTAATGGATCTGCTAATGATTGAGATTTTAGTAAAATATTAAATTTTTTATTGTCTATTTTAAGAAAACAGTAAATAAATATTCTAGAAATGTTGCAAATAAATAATTGTTAAAAATTAACTTTGGATGATTTAAATCCAGTGTTCCTCCCTACTTGCCTAATAGTGTTTTGCCAAGGTCACTGGCATCCTCTCATTTTTTTTAAATCCATAGGACAATGGTTTTAACTTTATCCAAATTCTCTTTCTAATAACATCAGATTCAACTGACCGTCTCCCTGAAATACTTCTGCCTTTTTAGTAAAATTCTCTCCATCATCCTCATCCACTGAAAGTCTCAACACCCACTTCTGCCCTGGGAGAGCCTACACCTTCTGCCCTGGATCTCTATCCTAGAAATTATTCTGTAATTGCTCCCTAGGCAATTTCACTTATTATCAAGCTTTAGGTGATGATAATCTACAAATGTATGTCTCCAGGGCAGATTTATTCTTGCACTTAGAACTGAATCCAAATTCTGCCTTCAAGGTTTTCATGCCCTCGGACCATGCCAAACTTTCCAATGTATTGCATACCATTCTTTCACTCCAGTTATTCTGGCCACCTTTCTCTTCCTAGAGCAGAACAAAAGACTCTTTCTCATGTTAGAACTTTTTCATTCTGCCAAAAATACAAAAGAAAAAAAAAACATTTCCTGGGATTTTCTGTGGCTAGCATTCAATACCAGTTTAAATGGTGTCTGCAATAATGATTTCTCTGATAAGCTCTGTGGCTCCCAATAATGATTTCCATTATGGCATATTGTTTATTTCTACATATCAAACACATAAGCACACACAGAGCCGCATGTATGCAAGATCTGGGACTATGTAAAATATTACTTCATCAGAACCAAATATTAAGTTCCATGCAAGGGAACATTAACTTTCTTGCTGTAGTGTAAATCTTGAATGTCCCCTAAAAGTCTGTGCGTTAAAGTTTTGTTGCCTAGCGTGGTGCTATTCAGAGGCACTATAAAACTCTAGGAGGGGGCTTATGGAGGTTCCAGGTCCTTGTGGACAGGTATTTGAGGGGGGATATGGAACTCTGGCCCCTTCTTGTTACCTTTTTGCTTCCTGGACATGAGGTTAGCAGTTTGCTCTGCTACAGGCTCCCACCGTGTCCTTGTCATCCAGTACTCTATTCCCAACAGTGACTCAAAGACCCATCTTGAACTGGAACTATCAAAATGGAGCCAAAATAACTCTTTATTCATTATAAGTTAATTATCTCAGGCATTTCTTATAACTGAAATCAGACTAATGTATATCTCCTACTCTGCTTTATCTCTAGTAACCATTTATTTTAGTTGTTAAGTATCTATCTGTTGAATGGATGACTTCGTGGTTAACAGAAAAGTAGGGTGGCCTTTTATGGAAACACTGAATGCTGCGCAATGGTATGTATGTCTTAGGGAAGAATGACATGTTTTGCAACATAATAGATTTTGTGTTATTTGGGGTAAATATGTTAAAATTCATAAAACTTTGAAATACACATGCCAGGAACTCAGTAGCAAAATTATGACTAGAGACATGTATTTGGTAACAGTTACATAAAAATGACAGTTGAAATACTAAAAGTAGGTGAAATTGGCAAGAGAAAGAAAACAGAGAGGAAAGAACATCCTGCTTAGGCGTATTCACTTACAGGGGATCAAAGTTTTAAGAGGAGCCAGGAAAAGGAGACAAAGGAGGGAAAATATAGAACTGTACTAAAATTTTTATCAAAAAGGTGATTGCTACTGTTAGGAGATAGAGTTTTCTATTATGCTCATAACTAAGTCTACCAATCCCTGGGTTTTAATACCACTTTTTAAAGTAGCAGTGTAAATTTGGTTGGTTAACTTTTCTTATCTGATTATTAGTCTTAAAACATTAAGTTTTCAGATATTTTCTCATTGTTCGGATATGTTATTCTAGTTCTTTTCCCTTGGGGGCCCAATATGATTTATGTTTATTTATAATACACTTAGGCTTATCAGAGTCAATCCAAAGAGGACATGTGACATTTATCTATAAAGTGTACATAATGATTAATGGTATGCTATAAAATCCTCTCTGAAATATATCTGATGGCTGTCATAATTACTACAAGCATCTCACAATGAATGGATTGACTTTGGGGAAGCATTGGGCTAGGGAAGAATAGAAAAGTCAATGTCACAAAATAAATGTAATACATTAACAAAGTACACTATACAGATGAGTGAATTTGAAAAATAGATGGTTTAAATTAAATATATTTAATATACTTTGTGAGAAGAAAGGATTATGTTCACAAAAAAAGAATAGGTAATTGTGGAAAAGAATCAAATAAAGCATTTGCAAGGATTAATTTCAGAAAAAATAGAAGAGTAGATATATTTAGATAGCAAATTTTCTGGAAATTTAAACTCAGACTTCACAAGGAGACAGACAAAAAGATTAATCTATCAATTGTATTTCCCTTTCCTGCTCAGGATTCAATTTTCAATTTACACAGATAGGTTAGGTTTTCAACAATTCCCAGCCTTTATGTTTTTAAAATACTAGTTTTACTTTATTCTCTTTAGCATCTTTTTTTCAGAGTCGGTCTTAGAAAGATGCTGTTATGTTAAATTTTATTTTCACATCTCCTATTTTTTTCTTGTTCTTCATTTCTTCTAATAACTTGGAAGGCTGAATCAATGCAATCATATAGAAGCCTATATGTAGCTCTAAAAGGAAATGATTAAAAATAGCCAGAATTTTTAGAGTGTGTCAATCGCATCTTGCTACGCTCAAATACTGGAGGTGTTGAAAGCAGAAACTGGAGAACAAAGAACTGAAATCTTTGACTTCTTATAGGTTGAAAGATCTCCAGTTCTCTTCCCCAAATCTTAGGCTGAGACTTGTTCAGAACTGGTCTCAAAAACCTACTTTTAAGACTTCTCAACTATATAAAGAAATCATCTTGGTGTAAATACCAGGTTCAGCTTCCTGTTTTCCAAATGGACTTATTATTTTACAGCTAAAACGTAACGCCCAATATACTCATGGAGCAACGTACAAGCCAAGCAAGCAATCAATTATCCCCATTAACAGGGAATTGTCCTGTTAATGAAGTAACAAGTTCGGATGGCAAAACTTCTGATTACTTTATGTCCAAAGAAAAGTTCAATAACTTATATGTGCTTAGTAGGAAAGTTTCTCTAGAAACCACAGAACCCTAAATAGCAGTTATCCAGTGTTAGCCATGGAGTAACAAGATGGACAGGACCTGGGGTTCTAAGTGGGTACATGGCAGAATTGTTTTGCTAGGTTGAATTTCCCGCTTTGGAACTTAAGGCTTCGTGTTTTCAGATTGTCTTGGTAATGCAAACTTAGGCTTTACTGTATTTTCACAATCACACTAAGTTTCCAATCCTATGATTTGTAAAATCTGTGCACTTTCTTACTTTCTGAAATGATTTATCATTTTTTTTAAACTCAGAATTTGTGGGAGTATTAACTTAAAAACCTTAGTCATGGACAGTTTCATGATTATTCAATGATTGTATACTAGTTTTAATATTTGCTTCCCATTTCATGAATTTTATGATGTGTAAATAATGAGTTCTCAGATTCCATTTCTAATCTGTGCAGTTTTAGGTTTAAAAATTCCCTGTTTTAACATATGTATTATATTTAGACTATTGAGAATAAAACTTTCAGTTTCTCCCTATCATTAACAGTCTTTTACTGGCTGCTTTTTCAAGTAAACAGACACTTTCAATGTTTTACTATTCTTGTGATTGCAACAAGACAGAGTCATTAAAATCTGAGAACTACAATATGTAAGCAGACTTGTCAACCACAGATGTGTCTATGTTTATCCTTTTCAGCCTATCATTTTGTTTACATATGTATTATTTCCTTCTGGAACATGAAATATTCTCTTCCTCTTCCATATCTTAAAATATTTCATGTAGCATATATATATATATAATATTTCAATATTTAAAATATTTCATGTAGCATACACACACGCACACACACACATATAGATAGATAGATAGATAGATATAGATATAGTGTTTATGCTTGAGGGAAAGAAGTGTCCCATCTTTTCATCTTTTCAATCTGCCTTTCTATCCAAGACCTGAGATAGAAACACAAAAGTGAAGAAAACAGAAAATAGTTCCATTTGACTAGATCCACATGACTGAAGAGACACAAAGGATAAAATGCTGTATTGGACAAAATAAATATAAAGAATGTTAAGAATAAAAGGAAGACATTAATTCAAAAACAGGATTAATAAAAGAGAACCCACATGTTAGCTACAGCTTGGTAAAATAATGTATCAAAGATAAAGACAAAACGCTGAAAAGTATCAAGGAAGTAAATTACTGTAAAGGTATGAGAAACAAAATGACATTAGAAACAATAGATACAACAAACAATATAAAATAATATCTCCAAAGTGCTAAAGAAAAATAGTTTTTAGCCTGAAGTTGTTTAGCCACAGCTATTTTTCAAAGATTTAAGTGAAATAAATATGCCCTGAGACATATAAATATTTGTAATATTTACCAGCCAGAGTTTAGCTGAAAGAACTACTACAGTGTATACTTCAAGAAAAAAGGAATTTGTTCATTTAAGAATCAATAAATCATACTGGCAAATAAAACCTAATGTGTGTATTTACACACACATACATATGCGTACTAAATGTATGATGTAATCAGCAGGAAAAGGAGATGCTGTGAAAGGATAGTTGTGAAGTAAATAAAAATTTGTTATGATTCTTACATGGTTTAGAAAAATGTAGACAATTAGGTCATAATTATCAGTATTGAAAAATCACTATTTCACAGCTATGAAAAAGTTCCATGTAGAAATGGGAAAATAATAAAAGTCAGGTAGTTATTTATACTGTATTCACCTAATGCATCTTTACCTAGCCTTACTCTAGGATACGTTACCTTGAAACCGGGTTAACCTTGCAATGAACTTTGTTTCTTACTTTAAAATTGTAGATTTAAAAAATTTTACATTATACTGACGAGGTTGTAGGTATTCTTGCTTTAAATATTTTAATAAGAATAATAGTGACAGTGGGCCTTGAACCACAGCCTGAGTTATTATATCTGACACAAGTTGTGTTATGTTACAAGACAGGTAAGGGTGTCTCTCTCTGGATTTTCAAGGGCCTGTAATATCCTATGACAGTTGTCGCTGAAAACCAAAATCCTCTTGCTTCATTTTAAAACCTATCACTGAACAAGAAAAGAGCTTTTGACTTTAAGACCTTAAGGTGTAATGTCAAAAGCCTACTATTTGTCACTCTGTGAATATACCAAGAAAGAATGTAGTAGCCTTTATTGAAAATGCTGTGTTTTTATCTGAAGTAGGACTTCCACTATGCCTATCATTTAATGCACTTTGGTTTGTGCTACTTCAATGTGATGAAACCCTTTTGAGACTGTGACTGTGTCTATAAGAGCGTGGAAAAATCAAATTAGGCCATAAAATTTGGCCCACTTGATTTACATTAAAAGAGAAAAATGTGCTAAGCACGATTTTCTGTTGCATATTTTATTGTGTTGAGTCTTTGAAATTTTCTGAGGAGTTATAATTGGTGAAGTTCTCAAAGATAGCTCCCTTGAAAATGATTAATCAAATATGGAATATGTAATTTAACTTTTTAATCAATTCTTATAAAATATGATTACAGCAAATAAAACAAAGGAAAAATAGGCAAATACTCTTGTTTAAAAACCTATTGAATGATGGAGATAAGTTAGTGGTCATTTTTTAATTTATGAAGAGACAGTGTACTGACTTTGGATGACCTTGAGGAACCATTCAGGCTTATCTTTTGAACGGATTAGAACCATCACTTATTTTCAACATATGATAGCATAAATATCTTCTTAATGTCCAATCATGTATTGTATGTCTTGTTTTGCACTGAAAAACATTTTTCTTGAAAAAAAAACACAGATTTTTACATAACTATCAGATTAATACATATTAAGAAATTTTGAAATCTAAGACATAGTGAGGAAAGTGACTTCCTTGTGGGAACCCAACAAAAGCCTGGTGAGTCTTTTTAAGATGATGCTGAATACACTGAATCCACTAATTAATGAGGGGATTGAGAGTAATAATAGATCTCCCAACAGGAAAAGCTTTAAACTGCCAACCCTCAGATTATTCTTAAGGACTTCGGATGATAAATATCTTTATTTGACACTATTTTGAAATATCCTCCTCCAAGATGAATATTTGTGTAATAAAGGCATAAGAATCTCCACCAATGTATTAGACTGCTTATCTCTTTTATTTCCACCCAGTTATATTACATTATTTCAAAAATATGTGAAATTTGCTAGGAAGACAGTAGATATATTGTTGGAATAGAATATAAAATTTTTTTTTCACAGAACTAGTGAACTAGTAAATAATAATATAACTGGAAGATCAATAAAAACCCCACAATTAATGAGAGCTGAGTGAGTTTTTAAAAATTCATGAACATTTCATCTAATGTATCAGTTTTAGGTAATCAGTACTTCTATGTGTATACTATATTATGTCAGATGAGCATAAGATTTTCGGATTCTGTCTGGAAGAGAATTTCTATAGCTTTTTACACTTATTGTATATCTAGACATGTGAAAAAAAAATGTTGTTTAGAATATTAGAGTAGCTGAGACCTTGCCTTTTTTTTTTTTTTTTGTGAGTACTGGGGGTTGACCTCAGGACCTTGCGTGCCAACAGGTGCCCGTGCCCCTGAGAGATATCACCGGCCCTTTTTTCGTATGTGGGTTCCAGGAGTCAAACTCGGGCCCTCGCACTTGCAAGGAAGGTGCTTATGCCTCTGAGCCATCTCACTGGCCCGACCTTGCCATTTTTACATTTGGATAGTTTATCTTTACTTTAAGCCTTTCAGCTTAATTAGCAAAATATTTAATATTATACATTGTCTTGTTTTAACTTTTTTTTTTTTTTTTTTTTGGTACCGGGAATAGAACTCAGGACCTTGCACTTGCCAGGCAGGTGCTTGTGCCACTGAGCTATATCCCCAGCCCTTGTTTTAACATTTTATTCAAATAATTTGATGAGCTATATAGAGACATACATGATGGTATTACAAAAATAAATAAATAAATAATTAAAAAATGAGTGTTTACTAGCCAGGGTAAATTAGGGCAGAAGGATTTACAGCACAATGTCTTATTCATTTACTAAAGGTCAACATTGAATTTGGTTCTCTGATCATTGGCAGTCAAAGAGGAAAAAAAATAAAAGAACTACAAGATTAAATGTCAATAGAATAAAAATACACCAGTGACTCATGAGGGGTAAAGCTTTATGGGCACTTACAGTTAAAGGAATGAAATTTGGTATAAATTTTTGTATAAATTTTTGAGTATAAATTTTTTCAGTATAATTTTTTTCAGTATAAATTTTCCTTTATGGGCCTGTGAGATGGCTCAGTGGCATAAGTGCCTGCCCGGCAAGCGTGAGGGCCTGAGTTCGACTCCCGGAACCCACATACGAAAAAAGGGCCGGTGATATCGCTCAGTGGCACAGACACCTGCTGGCGCGCGAGGTCCCGAGGTCGACCCCCAGTACCCACACACACACACACAAAAAAAAAATAAATGAATAAATTTTCCTTTATACTGGAAAACAATCTCAAAATGCTTCAGTAAAATCCATATCAATCATTATAATCATGATGCTATAGATCCACAGCCAGTTTTAAGGTTTCAATTTTTCTAGATGATATTGGATTAGCAGTGTAACTGTGGTCAATAATGATCTTGTTGAACCCCTCATTACTTGTAAATGACTCACTGAAAATGTCATTTAAACTATAAATAATTTTGAACAAAACAAATTACCTGTCTATATATCTACTTAACCAAGTAAATGTCTCTTATTAAAACTGGGATGCTTAAAATTAAAAGATGATTAAAATGTAGTACTCTTCATGACATAATCTCCTTCAAAGGTGTGGATGATATATATAATTTCAATGACTAAGAAAATAACTGCAAACTGAACTGTGAAAGTTCAAATTCTTAAGTGATTATTTTTCTCCAAGCATCTTTGTTTCAGTATGGTTTGAATGATGATGTCTGCTCCAAAATTCATGTTGAAATTTAATCCCCAGTGTAACAGTATTAAGAGGTGTGGTCTTTAGAAGGTGATTAAATTCTGAGTGCCTGCCCTCATAAAGAGGATAATGCTGAATGCTGTCCTTTCTTCTCCTCCATTCTTTCTGGCATGTGAGAACGAGAACACAGTGTTCCTGCCCTTCACAAAACAGAGCAACGAGAGCAGCTTTCATGAGCCACCGAGCTCACTGGAGATTTGATTTTGAATTTTCCACCCTCTAGAAGCATGAGATACAAGTTTCTACTGTTAGTCAATAACTCAGTCTGTGGTATTATTTTTACAGTGGCACAAATGAACTAAAAAGTTATCTAACCCATAACCATGATTCTTGTTTCTATAGCTAGATCATTCCCATTGGAATTTGTGTTCCTCAGAGTAAACTAGAATATTATAAAGAAACAAGGAAAAAAGATATAAATATGTGGGCTCTACTTCAGTTGGAATATAGAATTTCAAATGATAAGTGCAGTATCTAGTTATATTTCTCATTACTGAGACAAAATGCCCAAAATCCAAAGTTAAAGAGGAAAGGTTTATTTTACCTCACAGTTTGTAGAGGTTTCAATCCATAGTCAGCTTGTTCCAAGGAGCATGGCAGGGGAACATGGCAGAAGAGAAACAGTCCATAACAGGGTAAGCAGAAAGCAGCAAGCAGCCTCAGCAAGTCTTCCTTTCCCTTTTAACCCACCCAGGCTACAAGCTTTACAGGTGGTACCACCCACACTCAGAGTGTGCCTTCCATTATCCACACCCACAATTATGCTAAACCAATTTAGCTATCATACACCCTTAATCCCAGTATCACATATTCAAATCCAGTATTGCACCCATGATCTTCCCACCTCTCAGAAGCCCCACCTATGAACACATGAGGCTTTGGGGGGATATCTAGATACAAATCATAACATACAGTAAATAATTTTAAATTTAAAATACAAATTTCTATCTTGGTTTAACCATTAGGAAGAATATCATATATATATATATACATTTCTCTATATGTATTTGTTAAAATATAAAACTATGTATTAAATGGATAGAAACATCATACTTCTTTATCATTATCACTATTTCATGAATATGAGAAGTTTCTATTAATCCTATAGCATATATTTACTCAAAGAAAGCCAAATTTATATAAACTAGAAATGTTTTGTAACATTAAAAATTAAATAACTTGTCTTGTTTATGTATAATATACAAAGACGACAATTAGTTACATTTACATGTAATTACAATTGATCAAATGCAGATGTATCTGGAAGAATAATGTATTCCTAAGGATAACCATGTCTTTATTTCTGGAACATATGAATATGTTTAGTCACATGGCAAAAGAAACAGGCTGTAAATCAGCTGATGGGAAGTAGGGAGAACATCCTGGATTATACAGATAGATTCAGGGGTAATTATAGGACCCTTAAATGCAGAAGAGGGTGTTAAAAGTGGTCAGAATGATGCTAGATAAGACAGGTTCAACCCGTCATTGATAACTTTGAAAATGAGAGAAGGGGCCACAGCCAAAGAATGTGTGCAATCTCCAAAAATCGGAAATATCAAGGAAACAGATTCTTCGTAGAGCCTCCAGACCAGAATGTAGTCCGGCCAACACCTTGATTTTCTTACAGAGGATCTTGTCTTATAATATTTTTTATAGAAATGTAAGGTAATACATTTTAAACCACTAAATTGGTAAAGATTCATTACATCAGCCCTATAAATGTAATATCGTATGCTTTGTACATTTTAGCATTATGCTTGTGTACAATCTTTATATTTTTGTATATCACAAAGTTCTCCATAAATGATACTACATTTTTTCTTCATGAACAGTATGGTATATATTTAGGATGGTTTCCTTTCATATGTAAATTAACAACATTTTATTGCAATTTCCTCATCTTTCTTTGATCATTGAAAAACTGGCTCCTTTCAATCCACTTCCAAATATTCTCCTGTCAAAATTAAATAAAAATGCTCATTGATCATTCACTAGATTTAAATTATTCCATTTGAGTTTTGGACACTCAAAAATGAGATTTTTTAGAAAGAAAAAGCCTAAAGATCTTCAGTTCCAAGAATCTACAATTTTAGTCTCTGAAATGTTTAAAAGAAAAATGTAAATTGTACCAACATGAACTGATTGTAACTGATATTTAGACAACAGAGCTGCTTTGCTTAGACATGGAAAGAACCCAACTTGAATAAAATTTGAAGGTCTTAATTCACTGGAGAAATATCTCTCCTTTCAACATTGTGACTATTTTGATCCTAATTTTACTGCTACCTGGCTTTGGAGTATTAATGCCTGTCCCTGCTGATATTTTTAAACCAAAATGATAATTCTACTCTTTCCAATGATTTCAAATGTGTCTATTAAAAAACTGAATGGTTTGGTATAAATAATATGTCCTTGTGTGGTAAAACTATAACAATTCTAAGGAGACTTTTTCTTATCTGCTGGTACCATTATTAACCTTGAAATTTGCATGATAAAAAAATTATAATTAAATGAAAAATATACCAACCTCTTGCATGATGATTGTCATAAGAAAACAATCCAAGTAAAACAAAGCTGATAGGGCTGGGGATATAGCTCAGTGGCACAGTGTCTGCCTGGCAAGTGTGAGGTCCTGAGTTTGATTCCCAGTACAAACAAACAAACAAACAAAAAAACTGATAAAAACAGAACATTAACGTTAAGGGGACAAAAAGGGTGGAAGATAATTATCCATTAGCAGACTGATAAATAAAATAAAGAAAACAAAAGAGCAGATGGAAAAAACATCCAGCAAACAAGCTAAGAAAGCCTAAATCCCAAAGATGGGCTCTGCCTCCATGGAGACAAATTATCTTAACTTTTGTCTCAGATCTAAATGAAGGTAAGGTTTAATCTGTAGAGTTGTTTTTCTCTCAAAAAAACTTAGAGGCAAAAAAACCCACTTTTAAAATTTATCACGTGAAGCAAAGGTGGCTGCCTTTCTTAAGTGTTTTTTAACATTAAACTTAGAAAAATTTATCTTGACTTAAACGGATATGGATATGAATTTAGATATAACTTTTAGAGAGAATAAAATTAAACCATCAAGGTTAAAATTGATAATAATTGATAAAACAAATAATTCTGAGTAGGAAAAACTCAGTTTCAAGTGTACAAAACCAGTCAACTTTTTCAAATACCAGTGATAATTTTTAAATAACAATTTATTTGTAGAAACAGGGATTTACATTCTGTTAAGGTTATAATTGTCTACCTTTATTCTAAGGAGGATGAAATAGTCTATTATCTAGTAATCTACATTCTGTTCTTGAATGTACAATTTGCCAAGACTGCAAACCTTGCTTTTGTATAGGAGTCACCACCTTACTTACTGCTGTGATTAACTTATCCTTAACTATACTTGCCTGAATTACTCTGATTAACTTCCTAAATGATCTTTATCCCTGTACTTTAACTGTCAGTAATCTGGTTTCCACAATGATTTCAGAATAGTCTTTCTAAAAGACTAATCTGAATGCATAATCTCCCTTCATGAAGTCCATAGGTGACTCCCACCACTGTCAGCTTCTCTGCAAATATTGTCCCATAAGATGCAGGAAACCATGTATCATGGAATGCCTTTCTATACTCCCCACATACTTTCCATACCAGCCTTCCTTCACGTGTATTTCTACATCACTATGCTATTTAGTGCATTCATTTACTCAAACACTCATTAAACATATTCTCTAATAACTCTGAATCTTTCACATACTCTTCATTCTGCATCTATGTTTTTAAATCTAAGCTGAAGTATGTCAACCAAGTGAAGAATTCTCCAAGTAGAGATCTGTATAAATATAGGATGGTACTTAAATTTCAGGATAGAGCCAAAAGAGTAGGGCCTTGGTTGTAGAGTTTCAAAAATGTGTGACTCTCTCATAACATACTACTTTGTGAGATATGCCAAGCCCAAACTACCTTGCCTTTTCTGAAAATTACCTGTGAGTTTGAGCCATTGTAGTTGGCATTATGTAATACAAAGTTTTGCCCCAACCTCTATACAGATCAAGGTAGAAATCTTACATACAGTGAGTTCATGGACAAATACAGCTCTCTATCCCCCCACACTGTAATTGCAATTTACTTAGTATGATTTTTAACTTTTTAATTGATAAAATGGGAGAATAAAACCGACTTATCAGATTGCCAGGGTTAGGTAATAAGTGGAAAATAACAGAGTATGTACTTAGTAAACGGTGTTTGACTTATTTCTGTTATTTCTACCTACTTTACACGTAGTTACATTATATGAAAAAATATGTCTAAAAGTTTTGCAAGTGGTTAAAAAGTATGCCAGTAGCTATACTTTTCTAATGCAAAAAATTTACTTTCCAAACTCACATGTGAATGCTTATCACTAAAGTATACAGCGTTGAAGGCCACAGGCCAAGGAGAGCTATCAGAAAACCCCAATACATATTCTTGTAATAGAGATTGCATCATGTCCTATATTTTAGATCAAATCATTCATTAAACCTTACTGTATATTTTGGGAGGAGCTATGGTTTATATATAGATGTCCATCAAGAGCCTCATACATTCCTAGGTAGGAGTTTTGGAAGGTGATTGGATTGTGACAGATTATAGTTGACTTGCTGTTAGGAGGCGGGGGTCTGCTTGGAAAGAGGCAGGTCAAAGGGGCATGGCCTGGAAAAGTTTATCTCCTCCTTTGCTCCTCCCTTGATCTCTGCTTCCTGTGTGCTATGAGGTGAGCAGTATTCTTCCACCAGTCCCTCCCACCATGTTGCTTCTGGCTGGAACCCACAGACCATACAAGGACTGAGACTACTGAAACATGAACCAAAACAAACCTCTCCTCTCTAAATTGTAGGTGTTGGGTATCGCGTCTCTGGGACTAGATGGTGACTAAGACGGGGAGAAGCATACACACTCGAATTTCTCTCATTATTCCTACATGTTCTATAATACAAATTTCTTGTCTTTAATGTTCTATACAAAAATTTGGTTTCGAAAAAAATTTTTTTTTTTTTTGTGGGTACCGGGGGTCGACCTCGGGACCTTGTGTGCCAGCAGGCGCCCATGCCACTGAGCGATATCACCGGCCCTTTTTTCGTATGTGGGTTCTGGGAGTCGAACTGAAGACCTCGTGCTTGCCAGGCAGGCACTTACGCCGCTGAGCCATCTCACCAGCCCTGAAAAGTTTAAAATAATTAAATAAAATATTATACAATGAACTATTGACACCTTAGTAAAGATGTCATCTGAGTTCCTCAATTGTTTGATTCATAGATTAGGGACAGAAACAAAAAGAAAAAAACATACACATAAAAAACAAGCATAAAAGACAAAGACTTAAAAAGCTTGTATCAGGAAAAGGGAAGTCAGTTTTCTACACTATACTCATCTTACTCACTTCTTTATAATTTATATTCCAAGAACCTGTGAAAATTTATTTTTTCTCACTCTCAAGAATATAGAGTTAGCAGTCTCCATAAAGAAGTAGGTCAAAAAAAGATAAAGAAAATAAATCAAGTTCAAGGTTTATGAAATCCCGGTTCTGTTTCTTCAGAAAAGAAGTTCATGAAACAGCAGGCCAATGGGTATAAATAAATATCAAGAATCTGATGTGAAATATTGGTGCAACATTAATATTTGAGTTAAATATAGATTTCAGAGGCTCAGTATGTGAAATGTGACATGTATTAGAAAGAGTGATTGTTACATAAGACAGTAAAGACACAATAAATTTAAAAGAAAACCAAAATAAATGAAATGGGCAACAGCTACATTAACAATGATAAAGTCTGAGACAGAGTATAAGATTATCTTTCACTTTAATTTTATTTTTGAATAAACAGAGCTGTCCCATGGTTTAAATTTCAAAAGTTACTCGTAGCCATGTTTGTTCCTCAAGTACTCAAGTCCCATCTGCAGAAATAAACAAACTTACAAATTTCTTATGTACTCCTCTGAAGATATTTTATGCTTACATAAGCAAATATGCTTCTATTATTTTTATCCCCTCTTTTAAATAAATGATAGCGTTTCATAATACTCTCCCTTTTGCTTTCTTCACTTAGAAGGCTATTACAGAGTATTTCGTCCCTTTTAAAAATTTGCAACAGATGCCATTCATACCTGTACAATTTATTTAGCCAAGAACAAATTATATCAGATTTTTTTCTCTAATCTTTCAATTTGCATCTCTTTGAAGGAGAGGTTAACTCATTTGGTCATCACCTCAGGAGAGCCTGTGGTCTGCTCAGCACACTTTGGGTGAGTCAATTTGCCGAGGGGCAGCGTTGGATGCCCAACTTCCTCCTGCAAGCTCATCGCCTCAGGAATGGTGCTGCTGCTGTACTTTGGTTCTGATATCATTCCTTGTGCCTACTCACAAAGTAATTAAACTCACGGGGTGGTTTGTTGAAACCTCCTCAAACTCAAATAAAATCTCCTATGAATTATGAAAAGTTTTTCTTTCTATAGAAGATAAATGTAAACCAATTTCAATAAGCTACCTAGTTTTCCTGGAAAATGAGTAATTGATTCCATTTTTTGATACAGAGTTATTGAAATATTTTCATGGGGATATTTATATTTTACCCCCTTATCTGTAGTTAGACCTCTTGGTTTTAACTGGAAGACAAATATTTATTTCTCTTATTCCATGGTATGCAATTTTCAGAAAACAAAGAATTAAATTAGTTACTTATATAAAGGCAACTTACATGAAAACTTCTGGGAATTAAATTTAGGAGATGCCATTTCTCCTTGGATGTTTATGGGTATCTCTTTAACTTCCCAGATATAAGAGAAAAAAAAATCTACATCCTAAGGTATGGCTGAAGAACTTCAACAATAATCATAGCTAATGATTATAGAGTGTTTCACACATGTCAGGCTATGTATTATTTTTTTGAGCTTTTTGAAAACCCTCAAGAGGTATTATTAGTATTTTACAGGTAAAAAATTGTCTTAGGATCATGGAATTATTATCAACAGCAAAAAAGTTGTCAACTGAAGATCTATACTCTACTCCCCAAGCCATCACTTTTTCTAGTTTATGTAAATGTTTAATTACATTACTCATATTCCAATTCAGCTAATCAAAAATATTCTTGATACAAGGTACAACTAGTTATACTATTGTTATTTATCTCAACAAAGTTACAGAAAATTGATTTAAACATATATCAGAAGAGTGCTTACTATGTATATGGTAATTTTCTGGGTATTCAAAAGGAGATCTGATTATTAAAGTCATGGCCAATAATTTTAAGAGCTTATTATTGACCTGTCAGTTCTGATTTCTAAGTGTGTACTCTTCTAATTAGCTAGTCCAATCCATGATATATTGCTTCACCAAGTTTTCAGAATAGGATTCTGGGAATTAATCAAGGAATGAGGATGGGATTATTTTTTATATCCATGAAAAGACATCCTCCAAATTAGAGTAATATCTGAGAGGGAATATTTTTAAACTATGCTAAGAAAATAGCTTCATTGGAAAGAAAGAACCCTGAAAAAACATAATTTTGCTTAATAATTCACTTTCATTCATTCCCATTTCTAGGCTACAAAGTGTTCATTTCTATCAATTGAATTAGAAAAAATCTCCCCAATTTTTCCACTGGTACTGGAAACCCTAAATATCCACAATAAATGGATTGTACTTTTGTGCCCAGATGGTGCAATCCAGGCCTTTGTGGTGCAAAGTTTGGTGAAAATACAAGCTGTCCTGTTCACTGATTCATCTATACAACTGAACAGAGTCCCCTTATCCTCGTCAAGTTTTGCTGACCCTCAAAAGTCGTATAACATAAAGTGAAGGAATGTCTATGTATTTTCTTCACTTTATTCATCTCCAGGATAAGTGAGTTGAATTCTTTGATTTCCCAGGCTCCTTCTTGCTTTAATTTATGTAAGCTACAAAACATCTCAACATGCAGATACATTAAATGGGTGTGGACAGTAGGTCTGCAATCAGCCCGCACACTGCCTGTCAAAGAGGATAAAAAGAAAAACCATACATATGTTAGGAGGATAGAACACCAATGTAAACAGTGATTCCTTCCTGTGGTGAATTTACAGAAGCTTTAGAGTGTGTCTTCATTTACAGATTATGCACCCTATATAGTAAAATTATATGTCATTTATAAGGCTTTCCCAGTGTTCTGAATTGAAAATCAATTCTTTTTAAAGTAAAAAAAATGAAGAAATAAATATAATGAACAGCTAAGGAAACATTAGGTGACACTGAGCTTGGTTATAAAAATGGATTTTAGGGAAAAGAAAAGAGCATTTCAGAGAATAAAAACATAGGCCAAGATAAAATGAGAAATATGTTGTTTAAAACAAGTCAAGAAGGTCAAGGGAACATACACTGGAATAAAAGAGCCAAGGCTGGGGCTTGAAGTGCCTGCCATATGCTTTGAAAAGGAGTGAGGTAGGGGATATTGAGTGTGACTCAAGGAGGTTTCACAAAGAGATTTCTGAGTTGTCTAGTTATGTCATTCTTCCTTCTAGCTCATGCTCTGCCTCCTAGATATTAGTGTTTTCATCTGGAAAGATGGTGAGATATTTGCAAAGGTAGAAAGGAAGATGGAGAGCCAAAAATTAAACATTTTCTTAAACCAGTCCATCCTTGTGTTTGTCACTTTTCTAGGAGTTTTGAAAGAGGAACGTAGAGTATGGAATGATGGAAGACTTCAGCCAGCAGGCCGTTTCATGTCGAGCGACGCTTCAGCCTCCATTAGCAGTCACGCTAAGACAGCCAACATGCCTAGGCGCAGTATCCTGGGCACCCCTCAAGCTGTGCCGTTCCGTTCATCACCTACTATGCTTTCCCTGAAAATTGCCTCAATGATCTTATGTATTATTGGCAAAAGTTTTATGTATGTGAAGTGGATTTTTAAGATTTCGGTCTGATTAATTAGTGTCAATTAACACTGTCATAAGTACAATAATGACACTGTTATTTGAATGTTATATCTCATTATAGGAGCTCTGGAAAGCTATCAACAGGGAGCATTACATGACCTTAGGAAACACTGAGCCCTGTCATTTCTGTTTTGAAAACTTTCACAGTCATTGGTGGTGGCCTCATGGTCTCCTATAATTTAAACCCTGCACATTCCATTTATGTGACAAACTCCTACTGTTTTACAAGAATCTGAAGCGCAGTTGTGACAGGTGGCCATGTAATTCAAGCAGGCTATGATAGTTTTCGGGTCACACAATGCAGACTTAACTTCCTTAGACTTCCTTAGAGTCTCCTTCGATGCAGATGTCGCTTTCTTTGTAACTGCCTAAACTTCACCTGTAAAAACATTTTTTATTTTTTTATTTTTTGCAATTGTACCTGGAGGCAGTAGCAACAGGGAGGGTTAAATCTTTACTTTGGTTGCAATTCATAACCTATAACATATCCGGGTTGTTTTAATGACCTCTGAAAAGTGCTTATTTTTTCTACCATGGAGGAAGGCACATGACACAGCATACAGCGGAGACTATTACTTCCTCGGTCAACCTTAACTGCAGTGCCTCGGTGTGCACTGGCATGTGGCACAGTTGGAATTTAAACAGTATTGACCAAAACGTCCTTTGTGTACTTAGCAACTTTTTATTTGTAATAATTGTTTTTGAAAGCTTGTAGATTTTAGAAAGAGAGAAACAGGCATAACAATGTTTATTAATTAGCAGAATTTGTAGAAGAAAAGTAATACTTTATTGCATTTTAGGCAGTTTATTTGTGAAAGGTCCAAATGGTAGTTTTTCCAAAAAGTGGACTCCACATAGTAGGGACAAAATTAACTCAGATAATAATGAAGAATGGTTGACCAGCTCATGGCAGTTTTCCCATGACTATTAGCATTGAAAGCCCATGAAGTACTAGACAAACTGGAACCATGAATCACCCATTCCTCTTTGCTTTTCTCTGCCCTGCCTTTATATATTTTATTAGCATAATTTTTTAACATTCTAGCAAAGAAAACTCTATTAACCAATCCATATGTATGTATTTGATCAAATTAAATTTTGTTTTTGAACATCTTCATTGAGTATAGATTGAGACTATATATGATGATAACCATTTACCAAGACAGTTTGAAGTATCAGCTCAAAGACTTGTTGGCCTTTCTCAAGTATAATGTAGAAGCAATTTTTCACCCTGAGAAACTCAAATTTTAATCTGCAAATGAATGACTCAGAAAATAAATTAATGAATCTGAGAGAAGATAACTGCCAGACTACCCTACAACATGTTAGAAGGCTACTTAAGGAGAAATTACTGTAGGTCCTTTCAGAGACAGTTTATCAGGACTTTTAAAAGTGAGAGAAACTAGAGCCAGGCGTAGTGGCGCAGGCCTGTAATCCCAGCACTCGGGAGGCTGAGGCAGGAGGATTGCTGCAAGTTCAAGACTAGCCTGGGCTATGAAGTGAGTTCAAGGCTAGCCTGAACTGCATAGGAAAACCCTGTCTCAAAAAAGCCAAAAAAAGAGAGAGAGAGAGAGAAAGAACCTAAAGACAACCTTTTGGACCTGATACGGCAATGTCTACTTACTAGGATACATGTGTGCTATTTTTTAATTTGACTTGAGGAAGACTGCTTGGAAGATGGTGAGGAAATCATTCTCTGTCATTGAACTAAGCCATGTAACCTCCCTAAATCCTACCTCCAGGTTGAAGTTGACAGCAAATTCTGTGGAAAAGTTACTATTTTATCTGGGGAGCTGCAGCAATTCTGGAGAATATAATAGTTTCAGTACAAATTTACAGCACAGCAGCCATCAGAGATAGATAACTTCGTAGAGGTCCAGTAAGTTCAGTTATTCTGAATATCTAGGGTGCTAGAAAACTATGAGCAAGACAAATACAGATGTTGCACCTTAGGTGACTTATGCTGACAGAATTTACTTTTTTATTCCCACTGTCAAATTAGAAAAAAGGATACTTATTGCAGAATAGGGAAGGGGGGAAAATCAAAAACAGTTTCAGAATGAACAAACTTGAAAGCCTCCATTTCAGGCTCCTGTGTAACAGTGCATAAAAAGCATGGTTTCTTTGAAGATTAATAAACCATATGAATGCTACAGGGAGATGCTTTTGCATATGTAAAGCAAAGGTTTCCCATGAAAACAAATCTAGAAGACTAAACTTCAATATGTTTAGAGTAGAAATAAAAGAAAAATCAACAAAGGCAAATCTTGCATTATTCAGGAAATCTTTTCTTTGTCATAGAAGACTTTTGATTCAAACTGTGTGCTCAAAAAGAATTAAGATGGGTTTTATATATACGTATATATATATATATGCGATATATATATATATGTATATATATATACACACACACACACACACAAACTCCTCATAATGAATATAATCTTTATATACTGCAAAGATGTACTAAACATATTTAAAATTTTTAAGAAACTGTTGGGCTGTAAAATGAGCAAACTATCTTAAATAGATATTTTAAGTGGGCTAAGTGTCTAAGAAACATATCCACTAAATGTGCAAACATTTAGTGATTTTACCTGTGCAATATGATTAAAGAAGGATCCCAGTTTTGCTTAGACCCCTTTTTCTTTCTCTTTCATAAAAACTTCTGCAGATCAGCTCCCAAAAGAATTACTCTGAATATCTAGGGTGCTAGAGTGTTGTTGGAATGGGACTGCAAGAACGGTCCCCAGCAAGGTAATTCACTAGGTTTCATTTACAGAAGAGTTTAGGAGTTCCTCTTTATCCGGGAATGTATTCACTCTACAGGGTGTTTTCCCCCAATTTAATCACCCATTTAAGTTTATATCCTGGTAATGTGGTTTGGACTACTGGAAGGAGATTGAAGCAAAATTTAATGTTATAAAAATGCTGCATGCTACTTAATCAACAATCAACAACCTTGAAAGGGACTGACAAGATTCTGAAGTTTTATTATAGTTAAAGTTATTTAAAAACAATAGACACTGTTGTGATTTTATTTAGGAATTTTTTCTCTGTGTTATTGACACTGATATCTCATATGTCTGACATACATTAATTTAAATTTTATAAGATATATAATATCTTATAGTTTGAGATTGTCAGTGCATAATGATGAAAACTTCACCAAAAGTCCCCGGACATAATGTGTCTTAACAGTACTTAAAAATGTAAAAGTTATAAGTGTAACTTTAATGATTTATAATCATTAGTGTGCATGATATTCATTAGCACAAAAGATAGCCAGAAGAACATGGAGAATTCAAACTCACATTTGAGGACAGAATGAAAATAGTGCTCAGATAACTTTAAATAATTATACACATGAACTTTGTGACTACTCTGTACTCTTAGCTTGAGTGGTTTTATGATCTATGATGTATTTTATAAACTACGCGACCAAAGCCTTAGCCATCCATCTGCCAACGACATTGTAGAGGGCAGTATGGTGAATTAATTCACTTATAATATTTGTAAAAACCCCTTTTAACAAATAGACTCATAAAAAGGTTAGCTCCTGAGTTGAGGTTTTGAGACACTCAGAAGCTATGGCATGTAGCAAATGAGTAAGCTCTAAATTTTCATAGAAAAGTCAATATACAGTGTGAGCACACATGTGTATATATAATTAAATACATTTTCTCATTGATAAATGACTACATGTGCTCAATGTTATGATTATTGCTATTGCTAAATATTTTCTTTTATTCTTCCTAAAAATATTAGTTTTGCATGTTTTAGTACTTTCACTTTTCTATTTTGGAATACATTTTCATTTATATCAGTTTAATTAATATAGTCCCCTTCTGTTTTTTAAGTTTTAAATTTCATAATTAAAACAATGTTGTGAACTTCCTTATGACTATATCTTGGGCCTAACCCAGATGCTTTCATATAATTTCTTATTTGTCCTATTTTTTCTGAATCAAGGCATTTGAAAAAATTGACTAAAATATGCCCTTCTTAAATATTTTCCTGATGTAGGAATTAGTTCTGGTTTTCAATAGCCACAGGAAGGTAATTATTGCTTATAACAATCTAGGATATGATTAAATATAATTAGGAAAGAAATGTATGAAAGTTTTCTATACATAGAAAAGATCAATGATTGAGGAGATGGAAGTGCTTACTAATATGATTTCTTTATTACACATTGTATACATGTATCAAACTATCAAACTATAACCAGAAAGATGTATAAATAGTGTGTTTTGATAAAAACCATTCTTGAGAAAAATGGCCCTTTCTGAAGGAAATGTATATGACTTATGATAACTCCAGAGGTTATAGAAATCCCAAACTAAATTGCATACCTAAAGACATTAAAGAAACTGTCAAAATTGTTCAGGACTGTACATGGCTCAGAAAAATCAGAATATTTCATAGATGTGCTCATTCAAACCTTTCAAAGGCTGACATTTCTTTGGTCATTTAAGTATTCTGGCCTTTCAAATTAATGGAACACCTTTTGTCAAACTGCCCTAATTTTCAGTTAAACAAGACCAAAGTGAGATTAGAAATATAAGGAATTGCTAAAGACATATCACATAAATGAGGACATGAAAATTGAGAGTAATAGATGTAAGAATAAATAGGTCTAAGCATATATGAAAATCTTAAACAAAGCATCAACTTGATAGTTTGTATTTGGATGTGACTATCATGAAAGAGCAAGAGTGAGAAGTATCTCATTAGGCTGGTAGAAGCAAAGAGAAATAATTACAAAGTTGAGACTGAATAACTGGGCAAGCTGATTAAACATCAATATCTGAAAATCATTTGTGTTTTAATAACATGCCAATAACTAGTAAAACATAGTGAAAAATACAAAAGGAATTCACTCATAATAGCAAAATAGATAAGTAAATAAATACCACAGCATAAATGTACCAAGCTATGCATAAGCATTATACAAAATAAGCAAATTATAAAATTTTCCTGGAGAAAGAAGATACATTTAATAAATGGAGGTTTAATAAATGGAGGTTGAGGTTAATAAAATATGTATAATGCTTTTTTAATGTCAAAAAGATATTTGTGCATTTATTGCAATACTACTGCACTTATTGCACTATAGACTAAAAGGCTGTAGCAAGCATCAAATTAATGTGATTTGACTAAAGAAAAAAATTATTGCTCCTTAAAAGTTTAGAGATGAGAGACTCAGGGATACCAAGATGGATCTGTCATCCTTAGCATATAGCTTCTTAATGTCATCTAAATTTTGTTATTTCCTAGGGAGTAAGTCAGAATGGTGAAATAGATCCTAGGGCAGGTAATCTTTAAGAAAATGCCCAGGATTTGTATGCATCTCACTGGCAGGAATTTAGTCACACTGCTACACCTAGATGCAAAGGAGTATGTAGAAAATGGAGTTTGTAGCTATTATGAAACGGAGTGGAATATCTGCATGCCTAGTAACGAACCAACTCAAAATGGGGTGACTTAAAACAACTATCATATTATTTCTCAAACTTTCAGAAGATCAGGAATTTAGGAATGGTTCTGCTGTGTAGTCTTGGTCCATTATCTTTCTACTTGTATTTAGAAGATATCTGTAGTCAGAAAAACAAACGAGCAAACAAACCAAGAAACAAATTATGGGGTGATGGTGCAACTGACTGCTGGTCAGACATTTCTGTGTCATTATCCTTAATCTTTGCTATATGCTCGCTTCATATGGACTAGTTGGTTCATACTCTTGAATGCTTCTGATGAGGAATGTTATCAAAGAAAAACACAGGACACTCATGGAAAGTTAAGAGTATGAAAGCTTAATAAACAAACAACAACAAAAAACTCTTGTTCGGTGAAGAAAAGGTTTGAAAATACTTGGTTTTTCATCACAGATATGAAATTTTGGCACAAGACTTCTTACCCTATAGGAAGTAAGCTCCTTGGTCAGGGCCAGTCTTACCACACTGGATTATTTTCCCGGAAGCAGGTTCCTTTTTGACAGTCTTTCATGGCTGGTCCCTACTTTTGCATTGGCAAGTTCTCCCCTGACTATTATGTCGCATGACTACTCATTCCAGAGATATTACAAGATAAGGAGGTTTCACAGCATGAGAGTTACTTTGCAGCAGGAAGAAACCACAGTCTTCTGTGATTAGGCCTATGAGGTATTTGGCAATACAATTCCCTCCAAAATTTAGTAGTTACTTTTTTCATTGCTGAGACAAAACACCTGACACCCAAAGTTAAAGGAGGAAAGGCTTATTTAGTTCACAGTTTACAAAGGTTTCAGTCCATAATCAGCTGGCTTCAGGGCAGGGCGGCGTGACAGGTAAGCATCACAGAAGAGAAACAATTCATGGCAGGCAGAAGGTGGCAGAGCAAATGAGGGACCTTAGCAACTTCATTCTGCCCCTTTTATATTCTATCCAGGCTAATGTGGTTAGGGTGGTGCCAAACCAATCAGTGGACTGATTTAGTAATCACACACTCTTAATCCCAGCAGCACACACTTTCTATTCAGCCACCTCTGAAAAGCCCCATCTATGATCACATGAGGCTTTAAGGTGACATCTAGACACAAGCCATAACGGTAATCTCTGGTCGACTTGCTTCTAGTTGGTTTTATGTGAAACGATCATTCCCATTTTTTCCTTTCAGTTACAGTTCCTAAATTCGTTCAATTTCTCCTTATTTAGACAGGCTTCTGACTAGTTCATTGTCCCTCTTCTGCCTTGCAAAGAGCATTCCATTGAGGCAACTGTAACCACGAGTTTATGTAGGAAAGCGACACCTTGGGTTCCAGACTGCCTCTGGGCTGTAATCCTATTTACTGCTGTTCTTATACAGAAGCAGTTGTAACTGCCAATTGCTTAGGACTTAATTTTGTTTTATTTTATTTTATTTTTTGTGGGTACCGGGGGTCGACCTCAGGACTTCGTGCACCACCAGGCACCCCGTGCCGCTGAGCGATATCACCGGCCCTTTTTTCGTATGTGGGTTCCGGGAGTCGAACTCAGGCCCTCGTGCTTGCCAGGCAGGCGCTTATGCCGCTGAGCCATCTCACTAGCCAGGACTTAATTTTGGACATCTAATGAATTTAAATTCTAGACCATTAACTGATAGAAGCTCTTATCTGAGCTTGTTTCCTTTCCATCTTTGTTTACAAACCAACCGAGTTTTGACTGCATGTCCTTTTCACTATATATTACTAAAATCAATGAGGAACAGCCATCATATGCTAGCATTCTACATTTCTTTCCACCAGGTCCTCTAAAATGATGGCCACAGTAAGAAATGAGTCTGACATTATCAGTGGTCACATGCAAATGTTCTACCATATATTTTACCTTTCCAGAAAATGAGTGAGCAAATTTCTAATCTATTATAATATTCTTGTATGTTCTAGTTTTTAAACAACTGGTATGACAATCCTTCCTCTAGGGTTTTTATAGTATCTGACATTCCATAATACAATTTTATTTGTTAGATTTTGGGTGCAATGC
Organism: Erethizon dorsatum; assembly: GCA_028451465.1. Lineage (NCBI taxonomy): Eukaryota > Metazoa > Chordata > Mammalia > Rodentia > Erethizontidae > Erethizon > Erethizon dorsatum. Next base: position 109,716,294 of record CM051824.1, read on the forward strand.
CTGAAAAAAATATCCTGCCATACACTATCTTAAATAAAAGAGAAGTCTGGATCTCTTTCAATCATGTCCAGCTATGGACATTGTAGAACAACAGATTATAAGGAAAGGACTCATCACACTGCCATCTCCACTCACTCTACTGGGTGTTAATTTAATTACGTAGCCACAGTAAGTGGCAAAGGTAGGCTTATATTCATTCAGCTAATATTTTGGAACTTCTACTGAAATAGGAAGAAATTTAGAATGTATTATGAAAGGTAGCTAGACATTTCTATGTATATTTTTGTTTCTTTTTCTTTTTGTCAGAGAATATAACCAAATTATTCTAAAATTTATATAAAATAATAAGGGTGAGGATAATTATAACATCTCTGAAAACAAAGAGAAATTGATTTAGAAAGGATATTGGGGAAAATTGCCCTAAAATATAGCTCAGAGTGTGAAACAATTGAAAAAATATGTTGTGAATACAGGAATACACAAATGGTTTAAAGGATAATACAGACTTATATACCATGATTTATAAACCATAACATTTATAAAAGCATATGAAAAAGATAACATTACAAATCAGTATTAAGTTCATTAGTAGGTGGCACCTGTTAGAAAATTTGCCATATGTGATAAAACATGAAACTTTCTAGAAGAATGTATACTTGAATATTTATATAATAATGGAATAAGAAAAGATTTTGTGAGAATGATAATAAAGATAGAAACCATGAAAGAATATTGATATTAATTTTTGACAAACTTTGAAAGTAAAAGAAATATAAACTTCATTAAAATGCAAATAGAATCCTGGAAATTCCATGTGATTTTTATGATATATAAAGAATTTAGATCTTTAAAGTGAGTACAGTTACTATAAATGAATGAGATAGAAATCAACAGTCTTATGGAATAATGGCCAAAGAAATGAGTCACAAAAGAACATAAAGAAGGTTCTATGAACTGATGAAACATGTTGAAACTTGCTAGTCATTGAAGAAATAACAGTGTCATCGCTTTTCACGTATTAAAGGGATAACCAATTGAGCTAAGTTAAGAGTTACCTAAGAAAACATTCATGTCCTGCTGCAAAAAAATTTAACTTTATAATTTTTGTAGAACAACATGCAATAGATATTAAAAAATTCATACCCTTTTAATAACCAATCTAAACACTGAGGAGTGTTACGATGCAGATAAAAAATATTCACCCAAAACTTCATGTGTTTGGAGGATCACTGGGTCATAGGGGCTCGATACTCATCACTGGACTCATCTATTGATGAACGAGGTAATTGATGTGCTAACAGGAAGTGGGGCCTGGATGGAGGTGGTCACGGGCACATGACCTGGGAAAGTGTATTCTTGTCCCAGCTCCTCCCTTACCTCCTGTTTCCTGGCTGTCATACTTTGATTACCTTTCCCTGCACCATGCCCCTCTGACATCCAGTTTCTGCCTTGGAGCCTGCTGACAGTGGACAGAAACTGTGAGCTGAAATTTACCTCTCCTCCTTTAAGTTGCAGGTGTCTGACATTTTGTCCCAGCAACGAGAAAGTGACTAAAACAGTGAGTTATGAAAATGAACAGAATTGTGCAAGTTTATAAAAAACATACACGCAGTTCTTATAAGAATGTTCATTAAGCTGCTTTTTACAAGGGCAAAATGCTGCATCTTCCTTACAGCTTCTCAAAGAGGTTATTAAACTATGCTTTACATTCATATTTATTTACACAGAATGAATTTAAGTAAAAAATTTACAAACTCATGAATTACACACATATATATATACTCATTTATGTTTTATTTGCATAAAGGAAAAGACACACTATATGTTTATATAATTTTTTCTCTAAGATGACAAATATTTGTGGAAGTTTATGGGTTTAATAAAAAACACTGTAATCAAATTAAGTAGCCGAATCAAGTTAAAAAAGCATATTCTGGTGAATGAATTATCTTCTAAATACAATTAGTATGCAATTGTATTGATTGTAGAGAAGGACTCTGATATATTTGAGTGTTTTATTGAGAATGTACTTAATTACATTATATGAGGTAAATTTGTATCTGAATAAAAATATAATAAAAAAACATGAGAATGAACAGTAGTCCTTTGTTTTCATTGATAATATACACTTTTAAGTGCTTCCAACTTTCATTTCAAGAGAAAAATCTTAAGAAATAAAATCTAATTTGTGTGTGTGAAGTATCGATTGCCTTTGTTTTTAAGTATCAGCCTAGGCTGCTTCTGCTACCATTCAATAGTTTGGCTAACATTAACCTATGCTGTCTTATTCTTTAGTATCCATCTTGGATTTGATTTATGCAAGGTATGTCATTTAGTTAAGTGAAAGCTTGATTACCTAAAGTAACAGGCTTGAAGATCAGAAATCCACTAAAATCTTTTATGTGACAACTGGCTCACAAATGTCTGCCTGGGCAGATGGTGTTGGTTTTAAAAGAAAGACATAGTTTGCCTGGAGAATTTCCGAGAAATCTGGGCATCATTTTCAGATTCTGGTAAAGGAGAAAGGTGTCATTTCCTTGACAGCCCCAGCGGTTTCCCTGTTACTGTTTGCATGACAGATGCCATGAACAGATTGATGTGTAAAGGAAGGCAAGGTACAAGAAAATCATATATTAAAACTCATTAGCTGGAGTTAGACATACTGTGCAGGGAGCCTCTCAGAAGCATTTTTGATATATAGAGTATGTTGAACATTTTAATATATGTGCTTTTTAATGTGCTGGGATTAGATTTATATATGTGGTGGTTGCCTAAATGGGAAGGAAAACACTGTAGCTTAGTATCAAGTAAAATTTCATGAATGCATAGTAGAAATTAATCATTGTAATTGCAGCATTCAATATCAAATGCACTTTATTATTTCATTTATTTACCCTCTTTGCTTTCCACTCATGGAGCTATCCATTACTATTAAAATAAGCACACATGCACACTCACCCACACACACAAAACACCACTGAACAATAACAAAAAACTGACAGCCATATTTTTCATGTTATTAAATAAAATTTTATTTTTTATATTTGATTAGATTGCAAAAATAACATATTACTTTTTTACAAGGATTATTGTGTCATTGACCTAGGATAATTTTAGAATATTTTCTTTCCTAAGATGGATAGAAAAATTATCTTGAAGAATATATATATATTTTTTTTTTGTCATCTTGATACAGGGTTTCATTATGCAGTTCAGGCTGGCCTTGAACTCATTTTGTAGCCCAGCTCTCCTCAAATTCATAGGTATCTTCCTGCCTCAGCCTCCCAAGTGCTGGGATTACAGGTGTGTGCCACCATGCCTGACCTGTGAGAATAGTTTTTTTATGTTTACTGATTTATAGATTTCTCCTATCTATGTAGTGGTTGAATGAATATTTTGTTCACAAAATGAACTGAGTTCATCAATATTTCTTGATACTATGTCAATCATGATAAGCACTAAAGGCCTAGTGCAATGTTTAAATTCAATTTGGCACTCTACAACGTAATCATAAATTCTAGCTCCGCAAAGAGTCATGGACCCACAGCCCTGATACCACGGAGGCAGAACTAATAGAAATGCTGGGCTGCATTTATCACATGCAAGATGCCAAGACCAATTTAAATGGCAAGTAAATATGTCCCATAATTCAAAATTAAAAGAAAAAGAAAAGAAACTCTCATAAAGGCTTTCTTCAAAATACTTATATAAAAAGATCAGCTACAATCTTAGATTATCTAAGGTAAATGTTAATGCACTATAACAGACTATAAAATGATTTTCACCTTCAATTTTCTTTTTAATTAGCTTCTATTCTGAATACCATTTTTCCTGGTGAAAAATAGAAACTAAATAGCGTATGTTTATTTCTACTTCTTCTCTGTCATCTTTTAACATCACAAGCTCTCTCCAGGCAATGAATGCGTCAGCTCTCTGTGAGCAGGTCAGCATGCACCTCCAACTGGGCACCTTCTCAGAAAACTGCCTCTCCCACTCCCCAAGTATCGCTTTATTTTAGTTTTCAGCAGAGGAAGTTTGTAATTCTGCATGCCACCTACCACATTCCCCAGACTAGGCTACATTTCTTGTAACTGCCTGTGGGATTTCCTGACTCCTACTCATACAAAACGGTTTCGTTTGGGAGCCTCGTTTCATTGAGGTGTGACATGCTAAATTGTTTTATTAGTCCTGTTTACCATGATCTTAACTGTTCCCTTGTACATTTTGGAATTTGGCCTTTGCTAAATCCCTATGAATGTCCATGTATTTGACCCAAGAATTCAAAATTGTTTGACGTTCTTACCATCAATCGACTTCAGTAGTCTGATCCTATGTCCTCACCCTGAGGAATTTTATCCTGTATAACTGTTCTGACTTGAATTTATATATAAAAATATTTGAGCACTGTCCCCTGCTTTCTTTATTGCCTTACTCTCCTACACATATTTATTGATGTCATTCCAGTATCTTGTCCTTTGAGCTCACATTTGTATCTCAATTGATCACTTCCTTTGTGTCTTTGGTTCCTTCCTCAGCCTTTGACTGAGGTCCTACTGCCTACATATTTATCTGAGACTGCTTCCCTGAAAATCTTCATCATTTACCATCTTAAGAGAAATATTTGGATAGTTTAAAGTCACTCCATGACATCATGTAACTGCATATTTCAGTGCCACTAAAAATAATTTCAATTTCCTTTGAGCTCACAGTATCAATCAGTTAACATTAGCCAACTCACCCTGCTGAACCTAGTAGTAATATTAGTCATAGCCTTTCAGTTGAAAGAGACAGAAATAAGGTTGTGTAATGACTCATGCCTTTGAAATTCTAGGTATATATGTGAATCCCCTCTAGCTCCTTTCAAAATGTAAGTTTTGGGCTCTATTCTATTTCTATTAGACTTACTAATTCAGTAGGTCTAAGATGAAGACTGATAATTTGATTGTCCAACAAGTTCCCGGGGTTGGACACCACACTTTAATAACTCCTGGTATAGGAATAGAATTTTCTTCGAACATATTTGTTGCAGGTACTCAAAGGTATCACAAGAATAAATCTATATTCCCTCTTCCTGGCCCTGTAATTCTCCCTCTGTGTTGGACTGACTTTTCAGGCAATGTCTAGTCCCATGGCAGAAAAATATGGCACTAACAGCCCCAGGATTAGTATCTTTTTAACTGATACTTCTAGAGGAAAAAGACTGTCTTCTCGAATAATTCTTATAGGACATCCTGGAAATGAACTGGAAGGAATTAGCCACGGAGCTGGCTGTCTCCAGTTTTCTAATGAAAAGATCTTATTCACAATTTAACAAAAACAAGTGAGGTTATAAAATTAGCCATCACTCACCTTTTAACCCAAACATGTAATAAAAATATACGTTTAGGGCCTCAAGAATAAGTATAGCAAAAACTGGGGTCAGGGGCGTGGCACAGAGGAATGGAATGAACTGGAAAGGAGTAGAGAAGTCTGCTGAACAATAAAACTAAACTAAACAAGTTTTTCTTTGAAGTGAGGAAATTGTTAGATCATATGATGTGTCATTACCTCCTGTATTTCAATTTGTGAGAAAAATGTTTCTTTTTCTTCACATTAATACCATGAAAAGGACTCCAGTTTCCAGAGGGAATTTTATTTATAAGTTTTCCTTTATATTTCTCTATTTGTAACCCTCATTCTCTCACTCTAACAACTTTTAATAAGACTATAAATTTAGTTAGATCAATCTAATTCACCATATATGATTTTATTACTGTTTATGAGTTCAATCAAAAATTAGCTTACACTGTACCTACTTTTATTAGAAAAACGGCATGTAGATATTTACATGGCAATAAATATTCATTTACTTCTTCATTTTGAGGGCTGAATGTCATTTCACTTTATTAATTACACCATACGTTTTTCAAACATTTCTTAGTTGTTAAAAACATTGGTTGTTTCCAATATTTTGTCCCTATAAACAATGCCAAAAATGACATTTGTATTCATATATTTTCATATGTAGTTCCGTGGCATACAACTCCACATGTAGAACTGCTGGGTCAGAGGATATGTATTCCTAAAGTGTAAAGTATCTAATGACTTCCAGAATGATCACGCTGCTCTGTCCAGGTTAAGAGTTCCTGGACTCACCTATTGGCCTGCATTGTGTACTGCTATTCTTTCAATGTTGACTAATATGCTAGATGTAAATTATCCTTTGATGTTGGCGTATTTCACATATCTTTGAAAATTGTGTGATTGAAACAACTGTCAAATGTCAACTTGTTATTTCTGTTTCTACTGGGCCCTTCTGTTCATGAGAAGTGTTCCCAGAAACAAAAATTGCAAACATTTATTGAAGCTTGTAATGTATTGTGCTTGTCCCAGTATTATACAAGCCTTATTCTATTTAGTCACCACAATAACCTTGTGAATGTGTACTGTGATTATTCAAATTTTATGGATGCCAATCCAGGAGTAGATAAATTACATCCTTCTCCAAATGTCATGCTTTCAATAGCCAACAAAGCCCTGGAAGCTTTTCCCTTTATCATTTTCAATTTGTTGACTTTTTTTTTTTTTTCCCGGTACTGAACACTGAAACCCAGGGCCTTTGCATTGAGCAACATCCCTGATCCCTTTTTTTAATTTTAAAAGAAGGTCTCACCTAGTCACTGAATTGCCCAGGCTGGGCTCAAATTTGGAATTCTCCAGCCTCTTTCATGAGTGTTTTTTTTTTTTTTTTTTGTTATATGTGGGTACCGGGAGTTGAACTCAGGACCTCGCACTAGCCCTTATGAGTGTTTTTGAGGCAAGATTTCATGATGTAGACCAGCCTGACCTGGAACTTGAGATTCTTTGGCCTCAGCCCACTGAATCTGAAATTATAGGTCATATGCCACTATGCCCAGCTCTCTGTTGACTTTTTAATTCCATCTCCTTCTTAGCAAGTATTGTCTTTGCGTAGGCCTTCTTTATATCCCATCTAAATTATTGTGGTAATGTTAGATTCTAGTACTACAGAGCTCAAACTTATCATGCAATATACGTAAGAATAGATCTTTTTATAATATAAATTGGATCTTAATTCTCTTAAGTTTAAAATCCCTCAGTTGTCCCACATTCCACATAGAGAACCCGTTTTACTTTCAAGCTCATAAATGCTCCCAAAGTCTGGGACCCAGGCAGCTGCATCTCTAACCAAGACATCTCCTTCTCAACATAGCTGTTCTGTTCTCCAATGTAACAAAAAAAAAAGCAACTCAAAGTTTTATGGCTTCAGTTCAAGTACTTACACGTACTTTTGTATTAAACACTCACAAATCAGCTCTATCCCACCAACAATCCCAATGCACATACACTCACTCTATCAATATGCCTTTCATTGAACATGGCTTATGACCTGCTCTCTAAAACTTACTTATATTATTCACTCCTTTGCCTGCATCTTTTTTTTTTTTTGTCAGGTACCAGGGGTTGACCTCAGGACCTCGCACTCCAGCAGGCACCCGTGCCACTGAGCGATATCACCGGCCCCTTTTTCATATGTGGGTTCCAGGAGTCAAACTCAGGACCTCACGCTTGCCAGGCAGGCGCTTACGTGGCTGAGCCATCTCACCAGCCCTTGCCTGCATCTTATTGCTTGTTTAAATTCTTTACCACCTCATATAAAACAGTTAATTTTGTTTAATAATTATCTCATTATATTTGTATTTTATTTTGAATAATAGAGATTCTGTCCTATTTATTCTGCATACTGCATTCCTAGAAAAATGCCTGTACATATTAATACTTTTGATGAATAAATAATACAATGAATGTATGAGTTCTCTGTCCAACTTCCCTCTAAAGATCAAAAAAGATAAAACAAATTCATCACTTTAAAGTAGCTACTGAATTTGTATTTTCATAGGTTTGTACTCCAAAGATCCTTCTACTACTTAAAAACATTGCAAAATAAGTAACAATAACACTTTTAAATAACGCAGTAATCCAAAGTAAAAGAAATTCTTTAAAATTAAGCAACAACAGTAACACCAAAATCTTCAAAAGGCATTAATCATTAAATGAAATGGTTTTGCTCTGTATTCTTTTCAGTACCTACTTACAAATAATTTAACATTTTAAATGGTCTATAATTTGGACATTATTTCTCATCTAAAGCATAAGGTTATGATGCATATTTGCTTGTCATAAATTTTCTGTAAAGATTTAATGTAAAAAGCTATTTTAAAATAGTTTGCAGAAATAATTATTTTATCTATTTTCTTTTGTTGTTTAGAATCCTTAAAGCACTTTAAAAAAGATATACTGAAATAAATTATTTTTGTAAAAACATGTAGACATTATATTATTGGTCTATCCATGCATAATTTAGATAATTGATTTTAGGAGATACCCTGTTTGATGAAAGACTGTAAAAGGAAGATTAAATGTCATGTATTCTCAAACAATTTTGTTTTCAAATATATGTGGCATGTAGTGATAATTTTCATGAATCTATCAATAGCCCAACTTACCAGTGCTACCATGAAGAATCTAAGAGAGGCTTAGGAAAATTGCACCATTTCCACTTCAGATTCTTGGGGAAATATAATTACAACTAGTCAATTTATATGTCAAAAGATACTTTATTCAATTTTAAGTGGCTGTATAAGCCACACAAAGAAGTCACTCTTATGGTTATGCTCATATAGTACTAAAATAGTTGGCCATTCAGGGAATGAATGAGGAAGGAAGAAGTCAGTTAGGTGATATAAATGGGAGGCACTCAGCCTTGTGTTCACATACTGTAGATAGCATCAGCCCATGAAAGAATTTTAAATTTTGATGTGAATGTGAATAGAAATAATCAATTTAACAACAAAAAAGAGTAAACATCTGTAGTTTCACAATTCCACATATAAAAGAGTTTTGGTATAATACATGTTAAATTTTTGAAAATTTCAGAGTTTAGCAAAGTAACATGGAAAATACACTTTATGATACATAGCACCTCAGTAGAGTCTGAGGCAGTGTTCTATAATTAAATGTTTATGATTCATCTATATAACATATGCTTTCTCAAATAATACCCTAGAATAAATGAAGATCATAATTATTGGCCCTTCAGTTTTGGTTTGCTTTTACCATGTGTTCCAGTGAAGTTTAGGTTGTGCTACCAAATCAAAGCTAAAGAAAAATAAAAGCAAGAAAAACAAAATAAAAATCCAAACAAAACAAGCATTTCTTCTTCAGAGTTCAGATTTTAGAACTGTAACTAAAAGATTACATCCCTGAACTGTGTGCTTGTTTGTCTAATGTCAGGCTTATTCCCAAAGACTTTGGAAGAGGAAAGACTCATATATGTCAAAAAATACTTAGGGCTATGTCACTATTGTATATAATGGAGAGCTTAAATCTGCAGGGAAAGGGCAACTAAAAGAAAATTCATGGGTAGGAATGTGTAGAGGGTATTAGTAGGCAAAACTAAGAAAAAGATTTACTTCAATTATGCAGGTGTTTGTGGTTTGAAAAAAAATAGGGATAGGGAGTTGTGACTGTTTCCTTCTTCTACCTCTAAATGAGATCCTATGGATAAGATTGGTCAATGTGAAATTAGTGATGAGAGTATTAGAAAATTGTGCATAAGTAACATATTTTAGCAGCAAAGGAAACTGAGGCAGAAACATCTATTTTTACTTGAAGACCAGAGCAGCTATTACTGAGGGAGTTCTGCTTGAGTTGAGGCTTAGTAGATGAGTTAACCTCCAGGCAGATCATTCAAGACCTGTGAGCGTGCTCTCATAATGGGATAGGACACGATGACCTAGGCCTGTTATTGTTCATATCGAATGTCGATGACTGATGACTTACCAGGATAGCTGGGTCTGTGCACAATTGAGAATTAACATCAGTATGGAAACCACATAATCCCTATGGTTACTTCACTGGTTACAGACGTTTGTTTAATTGCCTAAATTCTTTCCCATACTTTCTCATTATGCTATCTCTTTTCTTTTTTATTTTAAAGAGGAAAAAAACACAAAAAATATCGAACAAAATTTCAAACCAACATAATAGGAGGGTAACAATGGTTAATACATTCCATATTGTTATCTTTAAGTTAGTTACTCAGGGTACATGATATCAGCATTCAATTGTCTAAACAATATTAGCACAAACCTTTCTTTTCAATGAACTAAGCGAAATTAGTAGTGTATCTATCTTAAATAGCATATATATATATATAATTTTTTTCTTTTCCCTTCTTTCTTTTCTCCATTCCCCTGTCCCAGTTTCTCTTTCATTTGAACAGTTTCTTCCTGTTTTACCATATCTATTGAAGATTTTGGATCTTATTTACTCTTTCAGTTTCTTACACTAGGGAGACAATATGATGTTTACACATGTGTGTCCAGTTTATTTCAGTTATGAGTATTTTCTTGAGTTGCAAAGTTTCTACCCGTTATATTCATCTACATGTTTAGTCCTCTCAAAAAGAGTTAAGAGAAATGTGACTTCAAGTTCATGGAAATGATTTTTGTTTTTTAAATTGTGCTAATAGTCCATTTAATGAAGTGACAGCCCTTTAAGAAATTTTGGAAAGCACTGTGGTCAAAATGTGTTTCCTCTCAAAACGCAACTCAATTAATAGACCTTAAGTGTTGTTTTTGCAGCTGTAGATGGTGCAGCAACATCTTGTCAGTGAAACAGGAACTCAAAAACAGGCAACAGTTGCAGTTACAATATTTGTTGAATTTAATACACAGAAAATAATAATAGAGGCGATCATTTCTAAAGGCCGGCAGACAACATACCAGCTGAGCCAAGGCAATGAAAGAAGCAAAATTTCTTTTTCCAAAAACAAAAAGAAATTGGGAACTCGCCAACTCACTGGTTAAAAATAAAAGGCTCTGTTGGGAGCTAAATGGAGAGCATATAACACTGGTCTGATAGTCTGAGTTAAGTGAAAAACCAAAAAAAAAAAAAAAAAACCTCAAAAACAAAACAAATGTTAAGTCAAAGAAAGAGGGAAAACGAGAGAGAGTAGACAGGAGAGCATGTGAGCACAAGAGCTAGGAAAAGGGACCCTAAAACCCTCAACATGCTCAGACTTCCTGAGGGGCCCAGGGATAGTTTCTACTAAAGACCATCATTAGGCTGTTTCCCCGTCAGTCAGTACAATGTAAAGGAGAGCCTGTAACATTTGTCAAGAGAGTTTCAACTTTTATTTCTTTAGTCAATTGTTGAAAATTCACCTAGACCCATGTTCTAAGGATCTATGATGATTTCCACATAGCTTATGAACCTGAACTGTTTGATTAACAAAGCACTTAAAACTCTGGAATTTGGTTAAATTTAGCGATACTTTTTTTTTTTTTTTGGCAGTACTGAAAATTGAATCCCCAGCCTTCACACTGACCTACATCCCCTATCCATTATTAATTGACTGATTGATTGATTGATGGGGTCTCACTAAATTGCCCAGACTAAGCTTAAATTTGTGAGCCTGCTGCCTAGGCTTCCCAGATTGCTGGGATTAAAGGCATATGCCATCATACCCTGCTTGGCCTTGGAGATTTTTGAGTAAAGAATAATAAAAAAATTAGCATGTTCCATAAGAAATGCTTTGATCATTTAGGTAACTGGTAACTCAAGAAATTCTATGTATTTTCACTTTAGCTCTTTCTCTTGCTTTCTCTCTCTGTCTCTCCTTACACTGTGATAGCTTAAGAAATACTGGGCAAAAACAGTAATATTTTGGATTTTTAATACAATCAAGAAAGACTCTAGTCAAGCATGTTTGGCCCCATGATGGTAGTAAAATATTAATTACATTTAAAATTTTTACATTTTTTGACATAAATATTTAGATTTATTTTCAATTCAGTTTCTTTCTCTAAAACATAACAAAAATTCAGGAAAGTACCACTCAAGATATTCCCAAATGATATGTACTAAAGTAACACATTTATGCATTTTTCAAAATGGTCTGGTCTATGTTTTCCTTAAATGTATTCGTGTAAAACTTTCACAAAGATGTATTCACTACAAAGTTGTATGGTTTCTATAAATTGAAAACATCTTTCATTTGTTGAGTAAACTTGAATAAATCAACTTATTCTTTTGGCCTCATTTTCTCTATTTAAAGTGAGAGTGTTATGTGTTCTGAGTAAAAGTACAGGAATAAATGCAGATCACAGAATCTCTCTCACCAAGTCCCGACTAATGCAGAAACAGAAATTCAGCAAAAATTGTATCATTTTCCCTAAAATGATGAATAAGCAAAGAAAATTAAAACTTTTACTTTTCCAAAAGTATATCCCAACTCTCTGTTCCTATCTCCAGAGGATATACTAAGAAACAAGTAGGTAGGAAAATCCTTACAAACCTCTCTCATACACTCCTTGCCAACATATGCACAACCAGGAGAGACAAAGACTAGAAAAATAAATGGAAACACGCTCAAAAGAAGCTCCTACCAATCACCGATGATTACAGTGTCTTAATTTCTCAATAGTGTTTTAGCAATACATGCAGAAGAAAATACTGGTGCTTGCTGCAGAAATTGTCCAGGTTCATAGGTTTTCTCCTTAGAAATAGGATACAATTCTGTTTAAATTTAGTTAATAATCTTTCAGAACATTTAACAACATCTGTAAAAGGGATATCAGAATCCATATTCTCAAAATAAAGCAAACCAAAAAGGAAGGTTTCACATAGCCTTAAGTTAACATTCGTCAAGCCATTTGGCATCCATACACCCAGATTACAGAAAAGCAGAATGATAGAACAGATTTCGAGGTATAACTTATAAGGAAAGACTCTGTTCTGATAAGGTAGGAAAGTAAAGGAGAAGTCAACTAAATATTATAAGGTAAATAGAAGACACTCTATTCATAGGAAGGTATGAGGAGAAAATATAAGCCTTAAAAACAAGACTGAAGGGCCGGTGAGATACCTCAACGGCATAAGCGCCTGCCTGGCAAGCAGGAGGTCCTGAGCTCGACCCCGGTACCTACAAAAAAAAAAATGACTGAAGAATAGTCCAGAAAAAAAAAAGTCAAAACACAGAAGAAAGTTTGTTAAAGTCATGGATTTAAGGATAATACAGTTTATTGATCTGGGCATACAACTTAACCAATAGAATGCTTGCTAACATGTGCAAGGACTTGGGCTCCATCTCCAGCACCACAAAAGGAAAGAAAGAAAGGAGAGAAAGAAAGAGAAAAGGAGAGAGGGAGGGAGGAGCGGGAAAGAGAGGAAATATAATACAGTTTATAAATAAGATGACAGCATGAGGCTGCATATGCAAATACACAGTACACATATGTACAAATAGTGTGCATAAAAACATAATGTATATGCAATCACATATATATATATATACAGTAAAATCAGGAGTAAAGATGTTGATTTCCTTTTATTTTAGAGTGAGGAACTGATGTTTCTAATTTTTATAACACGGCATGTAAAATAAATGCACGATGAATATAAGCTATTGTCATACGTATTCTTCTAACCTTAAAGAAATCATTCACCTCTATAGACAAAACTGCTCTTTTTTAAAATTAACTACAATCTTCCCTTCTGTAGTCTATATGGCAGAAAACATGACTCGCACTAGCTCTTGAATGCGGCATTTTATTGTTTCATCCACCATCTATAACCTAGCTCTCTTTTTTTTTTTTTTTTTTGTGGGTACCAGGGGTCGACCTCAGGACCTCGCACACCAACAGGCGCATGTGCCGCTGAGCAACTTCACCGGCCCTTTTTTCGTATGTGGGTTCTGGGAGTCGAACTCGGGCCCTCACGCTTGCCAGGCAGGCGCTTACGCCGCTGAGCTATCTCACCAGCCCCCCACCCTAGCTCTCTTGATCACCAACCCAAAAAGTGCCAGGGAAGAGGACCCAGCCTGAGCCAGCTGTTTACTCATAGACTTTACGTGTACACGCATTAGCTCACCTGCAGCCACATGTGTGAGGAAGAGCAGACAGAACAGGCTTGTGAGCCATGAGGGCAGTCTGCCAAGCTTCTCAGTCTCTAAAACTCCTCGTGCTCCCCTTGCCACTGTTGAGAATCATAATACACTACCTACTAAACTCGTCAAGCCTACTAATTCTGGTTATCTTTAAATACAAGCAAATATTCAAACAAACTTATTTCCTCTTGCCCAGGCTTCTCCCTGCCAGCTGCTCCCCTTTACACTACCACACTCTTTCACCAACTTCTTTTTACCCTGCTCTCTAGAATCCATCATTTATTATACACCTCTATCTTAAAGCCTAAGCCTCCGTACACAATTTTCTTTTAACATAGTTGACATAATTTAACCTTGGCTCGTCAACTCTGTGCACTAATCTCCCCTGCAGTTCTCATAAAAACAACACACTATTCTTTCGTCCTCCTACACTATAGAGGATGTGCCATGTCCTGCGAAGCTCTCGATGTTCCCAGGGTGAGGATGGTGAGAGGACGGAGGAAAAAGGACAAGAGTCCGAATACAGAAAACTGAGACCATATGGAGCCCTCTCTCCTAATAGGAAGTAAGGAAGGAAGAAGGAGGAGGAGGAGAAGGAAAGAGGTCCAATGGTTGCAGCGTGTTTATTTACACACTTGGGAGGTTGACTATCACATGAAACCTCTCCACCTAATAGCTTATCCACGTGGCTTGTCTCAGGTGCCCAGTGTTCTTGAGAATAGAGCGGCTTATTCATGTGACTTCCCTCAGGCACTGTTCTTGAGGCTGGCCGTGCTCTAGCCCTGCAGGTGATCAATCTCCAGCTTCAGCTGCTCCCCACAAGGATGTGGGAATCTGAGATGACATTGGCATACTTCCAGCTACCTATTTCCAATTTCAAATAGTTCTTCTGCTACTGTCATATATAAGTACTTTCTCTCCTGAGGTTCATGTCATCACATTACAAACATCTTTGGCTGCTACTTCTAACTTCTACAGAGTTCCTATCCCTTTATTCATAAGGGAAATTTGTGTATAACTCACATCACTGTCTATTTCATGAACTTCAGAATATATGCAAAATATCCAATACTCCATGCTGCAAATATCTTTATAAGGAACCAGAAAACTGAAAGTATTCATCCTTGTCAGCAGCCCAGGCTATTAAATCTCTGTAAATTTAAACTCCAGCACATAATGCTTGGTCACAACTTCATTGATATTAATTTTTTTCCCTTTACATTTAAGGAAATTTCTGATTTTACTGAAGGCTTCGTTTTCTCTAATCTGATTCACATTTGTCTTCACTTACCAACTTTCTAGCTGGAGATACCATGTTGTAATTCAATTACCTTTGTACCCAAACTCTGCTACACCTGTAGCCTTTTCCCTTGGATCAATTTAGCCATTGAATATTTCTCATTTTACACCCGGACTTCTAAGCTCTTTTGAAGAAAATATCATGGTAGTAGAACAGAACCATTTCAAACGCAGTTCTTACTCTCCAAATGTAGTTAGCATTCACAAGAAATTATACCCATTTATGGTCAACATCCCCTTCAACACTTCAGTAAGAGTTTTTGAATATTTGCTATTTCCTCACATCCGTTCTGAAGTTGCCTGCTGAGTCATTAAAGGCTATTGTTTTAGCTGTAGCAGCGACTAAGACAAATTACAGTGATTATTATAATAATATAGATACCAGTTTCAAGAATTTTTGAGGCTCAAAACACAAAACTGTCATAGCATGGTTAATCTTGAATCATCCTGTATATCATGGAAGTATGGATTATAATGAATTACCAATTTTACAATTAAAAATACCACATATAATTTAAATAATGTAAGAGAAGACAACACTCAAGGCAGATTTTTAAGAATAATGCTATCTAAAAATGACAGTTTATCTTCATTATTTATAGATTTCATATCTGTAAACTTGCCTGCTTCTTAAATTTAGTTGTAACCCACAAATAAATACCTGAGTACTTTTGTGGTCATTCAAGGACTACACAGGGAGATAAAAAATTAAATGTGCCAGACAAACACATTGCCAGGCGAGGTAGAACAGTGTGACACTCACTCTGCATTTTCTCAGCTCTCATACCACAAACAAGCATTCTTTGGCAGTCTGCCTGTCACAATCATTTTTGTATTTTTGTGCTTGCTATTGGTTTGACTGCATTCGTACCCTCGTGTATATTCCCGAAGAGTTATCTAGTGTTCTAAGCACAAGTAGGCTGTGAGATGACCCCTGAACAGAAAATACATGTGTTAAGTAAATTTTGTCCAGGCATGAGTTGCATGGCTGTTGTCCATGAGTTCAGTGTTAATGAGTGACAGTGTATATTAAATAAGGCATCTTTAAACAGCAACACAAATAAAGTAAAATGATCCATTGATTGATTGACAAAGATATCATGACCAATGGTTTGCAGGAACCGCATCTCAAATTTCCCCTAAGAGTAATAGTCAATCCAGTGTTCATAAAATTTTATAGAATGTTCCTACCTACATAACAGGAATCTATCATACATAGCTGTCAAGATCACAGTGATTCAAGGGATGTGATTAGTGACAAGCACCAGTATTTTTGGTGGTGATACAAACCATTGTTCATTCAAAAACAATAAGACATGATCTGCACTCAAAATAGTAAATGAATGAAATATGTTGTTATAAACAATGTGTTTGTTGAACCATCAATCGAAGTCTCTGATAGTTTTCATATTGACTCTCTGCAGACCAAACAACTAGCTTGTAGATCCAGAGGGCTTAACTGGAGCAGTACAACTTGGCAGTATATTCTGTAAGACTCATAGTATCAGAAAATTGGCTAACCCCAAATGCAATAGGGGTAATAGGACCTAAGTGATATGCCAGGTAGTGTGATAAAATTTTACTAAATCTAGTTTAATCTTGTGGAGGTCTTTTGTTATCAGTATTATTGTTATCAGATGAAGTGACAGAGAAGTAAAATGCTTAGACCTAGTTAGTAAATAGAACAGCATGATTTAATGTATGTTTTTACTTTTTAAGTTAAAATCCTAAACTTACTATTCTTTTTCTTCCTTACCTCTTTTTCTTTATTTGTTTGCAAAGCCTTCAACCTTCTTTTACAAACCTGATTCAAATGATTTTTAAAAAATTACGGTCTTCTGAAACATATGAAGAGTTAATATAAATACTTTTGTATGAGACTTTCATTTGCAACTTTATAAGTTCATTTTATGTTACTTGATTATAATTTGGCTTGTATTTTCCCTATAAAAATTGCAATTGATGCTTTAAACGTTCATGTACATAAAATATTGTTTCATCAACATTAAAATTTTATTATGATTTTGTTAATCCAAGGTCATGCAGTATCATTCAGCAAGGAAATTGCATTTCTAGCTCCAAGTTGTTACAGCAAGAACCATTTACCTGAACTCACTGGATTGTTAGAAACTACTCCTCCTAGCCTGTTGGTAAGTAAACAAGGAAAACTTTCCAGTTACAACTCCTGTCAATAAACTCTGAGACCTTGTAGGGCTTCTTTCAAGGCCGAGACTTATGAAAAAACTGGAATTTAAAGGAGCCTGAATATGAAAATCTCTGAAAGTCTCATTTCCCATGGTGGACTGTGCTGACACTGGCTTTAGTGTTAAGCCACCAGCTCTTAGGTTGACAAACTATGCTATGTGTTAGGATACATGAACGAGTCCTTGGTTACCTGAAAAATATCTAAACAGCAAAATTATATTACCTGCCTCATATCAATATCAAGACTCAATATTGCAATGCTTAAAAATTTGGACATAACATGAAATATGTCCAGAATGTTAACTTCTTCCTCACAGTGAATCGCAAAGAAAAAAATTGAGAGCTGATGTCAAGAAACTAGTATGCTCATGATTTCTATTCTAGAGATTAGTGTGTGTGAAAGATATATAAAAGTTCCCTTGCAAATGGCACTTATTTCAAACTTCTTTAGTGTTTGTTAGATTATACACATTTGAAGAGGCAGCATAAATATAGATTTTGCACATGAATATTTGAATATAATGGAAATAAAGGTTAAGGTTTCATATATATATACATGTATACACACATTATTTTTAAACACTAAAAGAGAAAAATGTTTACATATAGAAGTTGCTTCTGTGTATAGAGCAGATCTAACGTTGTTTCAGTCTAACGGTGACCTTAAAGTGTTTCCTAGATCATTCAGTTTGTGGCATTTGAATAGGTTAGAAAGAACAGAAATTAAGTGAACCTTGCTTTCCATATTTAGATTCATATATTGACTAATGTACCTGATATATATGATATTCCCATTGAGAAAATTATAGAATTCTTGTCAAGAAAATAACAAAAGCCATATAAAAAATAAAAAATAAAAAATAAAAAGTTTTTGTCTTCCCTTTTTTGACTTGCCTTTTTTAAAAAGTTAAAGTCTTTCATTATTTAAAGGGAACAGTTGTCAGGGCTTAGTTTTACAAAAGGAAGTTCAAGAACAGCTATACTCTCCCTGCATTGGTTTTTAGACAAGAGTACTTTTTTATCTCATACATCATTTACAATTTTCTAACATTCCATGAAGGACTGCACATATTTTCAACTTTTTGTATGTGGAACTATGACAAAAAAAATTTTTTAAAAGCACAACTAAGAAATTATTCTGTAGGATGTGACCCAGAACCGCAGTTACTCTATAACATCCTCACCAACGTGAGCACTCAATAGATAGTGAGGTAAAACTAAACTGAAGTACATCAATAGTTATGTAGGTATTTATATGTGCTTTACTAATATGATTTATTACTGTGGGTGTTAACAAATACTAAAAACATTCAGTCTTACATAGCTAAAATCCTTATATATTTATTGCTGCTCAGGTAGTTCCATATCAATTTGTAATATCCAGGTAAATAATAATTACCAAAAGACACATAGATGACTTGGATAGACACTATTTTCAAGGAACGCTTACTCTAGCAAGGAAGTGAAACTAGTAATTGTAGTACCATGGAATGTGGTTGCAATAGAAGAGGTGTACACAAATGAGAAAGGATTATAGGGCAATGGAGTAAGTATTAAACACCCTAGAGAGAGAAGTGTTGCTTTTTTTAGTTTTAACGATCATTCAAGTATAAAATTCCTTATGTAATCTCTTTTATAAGAATTTTCTCTAAATTTATTATTATAATAACTTTATTGCTTGCTTTTCAGAATCACTCAGGTCTTGTGTAACATAAATTCAGTGGCTGATTCTTCAGTAAAAACTCTTGAAACCTGAGTTCTCCAAAATTAAGCCTTAGGGTTTTACATACGATTTAGGTAAAACACATAGTAAGCTAAGATATAAACCATTTTGAAAATCCTAATTATATTTTCTTATCATAGAAGTCATTATTGACAGTTCTGATTATACTCACAAACTGCACCCAATATATCTCAGGTTTTGTTGACTATGTTTCTGGGGTTCGTTTTGTCCTTGTGTTCTGCCTGAAATATGTTTAGTTCCAATGGAGGCCCATACCTAATTAGTTTTATTTTTTCAATTAGTATTATATTTCTTTTTACATCGCTCTTTATAAATGTTTAGTTGGTAGTTAGCTGATACCCATTTAAAAATATATTTCAGCAAAGACTTTCACCTGTGTCTGAATAAAGAAGTTGCCAAATACTCTCATCAGGAATTAACTATAAAATGGGATTTATAGGAAAGCAACTATTTCAGTACTTAATTTGGAATTGAGCAAAGGAAAAAAAAAACTAGGACACATTCTTGGGAAACTGTAAAATTTCATATGAGAGCACTGTGTGAATCTATAGCATCCTTGCCTAGAGTTGCATCTCTACCACTGCCCAACCTCAGTGAAAATGGAGGTCCTTCCAAAGTGGGCCAGACTGTGAAATCTAGAAGCTATATTGTCTTTGTTGAAAGGAGCTCAATGATTTGGAGAGGTGGATTATGCCCACATTGGCAGATTCGACACTGGAAATAACATCTTTAATGCTTGTGAGTAGGAAAGAACCATGGTACTACTTATGTAAGATTTTACAGTTGTGGTTGGGGCAAATGTTATCCCAACCAGAAGGGGCTTAAACTTGCCATATACTCTTGCTGATCCTGAAGCATCAGCCTTCTGAACGAAAGGTAAAGGAGAGGGGAATGAAAAATATAAGCAAATAATTTCTACAAAATCAAGTCAAAATGCCTTTGTTTTGCTGTTACTTAATCTGAATTAAGCCCTACCTTCCATTGTACCTTCGCATGCATGAGACAGTTTAGCCTTTGTTAAGAGCTTGGCCTTGGGAGCCATAGGAAGGACATTAGAATGGTAGTTTGCTACTTGTTTTTGGTTTTATTTTGTTTTGTTTTGTTTTGTTGTTTTTTTTTTTGTTGTTGTTATTTTTTGAGACAGGGTCTCGTTATGTAGTTCATGCTGGCTTTGAATTCATTATGTATTCCAGGCTAACCTCAAACTCATGGTGATCCTCCTGCCTGAGTCTCCTTATAGGCATGCACCACCACTCTTGGCCCATGAGCCACCATGCCCAGCCCTGGTTTGCTACTTGTAAATTTAGAAACTTTGAAAATGTTTCTTAAGGCTCAATTTCTGTATATAATATTAAATATTTTGAAAACACATTTTAGGAAAATGTTTAATATAATACATGTGAATAATCTAGCATATTTACTAATAGGGGTACTTATCCTCTTTCGTACTATTCTTTGTTACTTTTAAACAAAAAGCAGAGAAGTTTACTTCCTAACACTGGAGGCTCATAAACAAACAACAGCAAAAAACTGATCTCAGGAGGATCAAACGTGCTTTTTGGATGAGAAGAAAGCTCTAATAAAAATTATAATTAGTGGTACTATTGACATATAAAATAACAAAGACAAAGTTCACAGGCTTTCTGCTAAGTGAAGAGGCCAGATTCAAACCTTATAAAATGTATGATTCAATTTATGTTCTATTCTGGAAAAGTAAAATTATCACAGAGACTTTATCTGCAGTGGCAGTCGTTAGGAATGGAGGAAGGATTCTCACAAAGGAGCAGCCAAAGGCAATTTTTTGGAGGGGATGGAACTGTTCTGCATCATGATTAACAGTGGTGATTATAACGTTCTATCATCTTTTACAACACATGGAACTGTAAACTACCAACAGACTTTTGCAAATGGTAATATAAAAATAATTCCCCTAAATAAGAAGCTTTTAGAATCTAGAATCATTCAGAAAATAAAGACAATATAAGCTCCTCAGAATTTTACTGCTCGAGGGAGATCCAACATGGCTGAGTAAAAAATAGGGGTGTCAGGGATTCTCAAGAGAGGATTCACTGAATACACAGATCAGAAAATCCTGAGTTAGCAGGAAAGCAACAGCAATCATTGTCACAATGGGGCAGGAGTGTGAGTGACTCTAAACCAAGCCTACGGATGACAGATTCTGCTTGCTGGCTGGAAAGAAAATTCCTGAGACAAGGTGGTCGAGTCATGGGACAGAGACAAAAGATTGCAGTGGAGCAGGTCCAGAACACAACTTGATTGAGGAGGGGGATCACAGAAGCTGACGCCCCTCACCACAGCCTGAGGGGAACCTGGTGTGGCCATGTGTACACTCAGACTGCAAGTGAGGCATGAAGGGAACTGTGTGCACACTCAAGCTCTGTGGCACAGCAGACACTTGAGAATTGCATGTACCTTCTCTTGTTGGAGTGGTCGATATGGATTCCCACCACATTTTATGTTACTTTTCTTTCTTTTTTTTTCCTTTGATGTAGTTGTTGTTTATTTTCTTTCTGTCTTCTCTTTTCCCTATTCCTTTTCTCCAATTTAATTCTATTTACTTATTTTTGCCAGTTTCTCTCACTTTTTAAATTATTCTTCGCAAGTTTTACACCTACATTCCACTCTCTTTCTCAGTCATTCCCCTCTCTTCTTGTGTTAACCTTCTGTCCTCTCTATTGTTTTCTTTTTGCTCTTCCTTGACTAGCCCCTGTCTTCTCCTGTCTCTTCTTCACCTTACAAGTGTACAAATATATCAACAGGTTCTGGCAACCTCTCAGCTTTCCTCAATTCCAAATTACTTCTCCTTCTTCCTACATCCCTGCCTGCCCCCACAAATACATTCTTAAAACTCACAACACCAACCCTTTAGTCCATCTACAGAAGACCTCAGAGTCTGACCCCCATCTAAATATTTTTACCTATTATTTCTCCTGTCGACCTCTGTTCCTAAAGATTTACACCCCTCTTTCACCCAACCTTCCATCTCTTCCATTTCCTTCTCCTTCCACATCCCAGACTAACTGCTAATGACAATATAGTATAAGCTGTGAAGAGTACTGATAAAGGGTGAATGAAAACATGCAAGGCTTAAAACTTATAAGTGATGTATAATTGGATCTGTTGATGCTGTTATAACCAGTAGCAGTTCTCTCTTCATAACACAGTAACAGGGTCCAAAACATTTAAATTAAATAGCTGAAGGAGTGAATACTGTCTTCAGACAAGTAAAGGATAAACACATCACCAAAAGGTAGACAATAACTAAAAAGATCTTCATATCAACTACAATCTCTCCTCACATTACTTGACTTCGACCTCCGGCAACAAGAAAAATATATAAATATGCACACACACATACACACACACACACACATGGGAAAAGAAGACAACAAAAGGCTCCCAAGGTCTACCAGCTCTCCCATGGCAGATTCACTGGGCACCAGTGGAGAGAAAAGCAAATATCATAATGCATTACTACTCAACTATAAAGGATAAATTCCAGACATTTGTAGGAAAATGGATGCATCTAGAAATCGTAATGTTAATTGAATAAATCAGACACAGAAGCTTAAATACCATATGGTTTCTTTCATTTGAGTAATCAAAATAAAATAAAGAGTAAAATAAAAGATTTATGAGAAGAAATAGGCAGTTAAATCTTATGCAAAACTTGCAAGCGCGAAGGCCCGAGTTCGACTCCCGGAACCCACATACGAAAAAGGGGCCGGTGATATCGCTCAGCGGCACGGGTGCCTGTTGGCGCGTGAGGTCCTGAGGTCGTCCCCCCGGTACCCACAAAAAAAAAAAAAAAAAAAAAAAAATCTTATGCAAAAGGCTAAGGGCCAAGAGACCAAGGGCAGGATGGGCTGGGGAGTAGAGGGGGACAAAAAAGATCTAAGATGTGTCTTGTACATATACCAATTTCCTGCAATGAATGTAATAATTATATGCTGCAAACATGAACTAAATAATAACAATAAAATGAAAGAGGATCTAGAGATAGAGGGAGGGAGGAGAGTGGAGAGGGAAAGTAAAATGAAAAGAATAAACAAATGTTAAGTACAGGTATTTACTTCCTTAAAAAAGCTAAAGAAGACTATTACTGCTAAACAAAAAAAAATGTACTAAGAAGAAGTCTCTTTTTTGTCTCTTCTGTCTCTCAGTCTGTGTGTGTGTGTGTGTGTGTGTGTGTGTGTGTATGTGTATGTGTATGTGTATGTGGCTTTGAAGGGGAAATTTTGAAGAGGAGGAAATATGTTGGGCGAGTTAGTACATGGGTTGTGGAAAAGTTTAAAACACTGAAAAAAAAATCCAGACAAACACAAAAAATGGGAAATTTGAATGTAAAACAAAGAGATATGGGTAATTTATTTATTTATTTATTTATTTATTTTTATATGCAGGTCCCGGGAGTCGAACTCAGGACCTCACGTTTGCCAGGCAGGCGCTTATGCCCCTGAGCTATATCACTGGCCCAGTAATTTTATTTAGCATGTATAAGATCTATATAAAATGTTTCAAAAACAGGAAAAATGCAAAAGAAAAGGAGTCCATTAATAAAAGACAAACTGGGGGCCAGTGAGATGGCTCAGTGGCATAAGCGCCTGCCTGGCAAGCTCAAGGTCCTTAGTTCTACTCCTGGTAGCCACATACGAGAAAAGGGCTGGTGACATCACTCAGCGGCACGGGTGCCTGCTGGCACACACACACACAAAAAAAAATAAAATAAAATAAAATAAAATAAAATAAAATAAAAGACAAACCAAATTGCACAGTTTTGTAATTGAAATTTCAATTAAGTTCTGAGCAGGGGGGAAAAGGAGCCTTCTTATGAACATGCATCTTTGTTAAAATGGAAATACAAAGGACAAAAATGCCTCAAGAATGTAAAATGGTTTCTGAAGAAAAAGCTAGCTAAGAAATGATTTAGTTAGCATTTCCATTTGTTTGGAATTTCATCAGATAACTAACCACTTTCTTTGGTGTGGACACCATGAATTGCATAAGAGATTATCTATAACGTTATTTTCTAGAATTAATTATATCTTCCAGAAACTTTAAAATAATTCAACTACCAGCATATACTTTTATTGATGTCTTTCTGAAGTAAAGAGTAAAACTGAGCAACCTATACTTTCACCCAAATTTTGTGCTAAAATTTTATATCTGTGCTGCAGAAAAGCTTTTCCAATGTGATATCTTAGTAATTGACAATTTGGAAGGTCCAGTCTATCATTGAGATCAAAATTAAAATCAAACATATTTTGTGCATATGTCTTTGTCATTATTTGATCTTGTCATATGAGAAACACTATGTTTTAGTATAATTCTTTGAAAAACACCATAATCAGTTGAAATGATGATAATTAGATTTTTAAAAAGCTGTTTCTCCTAACAAAGAGAGTGTAGGCCAAGTCTCTCACAGACGCTGCCATTATTAGCAGGTGCACTGAGCTCTACACTTGTCACTGAATTTTAATGCAAGACATCACTTTGGATAATATTGCATTTTTCCATGAGCTTTTTCTCAGAAAGAAAAATATAGAGCATGGAATAATATGTGATTGTCCAACTCCTACTAATTATATCCCAATTTGTACTGATGCTCACATGCCTGTAACCATGAATAGAATGAAAAATATTGAAAATTTTGTGAAAATAAAAATGACTTTTGATAGCATGTATGCAATCAAATAATTAAGAATTCTCACGAAAATATAATTAGCATTTTATCAACAAACTTTTTGCATTTTAAAAGGCTTTTCTATAATCTCTACCACAGTGGTAGAGATTAAAATGCTTGCATATTTCTTAATCATGGAAGAGATGTTAAAACATACTCACTACACTTCCAATTAGGATACGTTAGCAACATAGCTGGAGATATTTTCTCTTGTGCTTTGTCAACTGGCAGCTTATAAGCCAAAACAGGATTCTTATTCCGCTACATTGTGGTGTATAATGTTCCAAAACTAGTTGAATTATCAACATTTAGATTGGAATACCTGCCTCTTTTGACAAATTTGAATATCTGCAGTTTGGACTTTCTACCATAGCCTGCAGCTAGTTAGTTGCTGACACTGTCAAATGATATACATTTAATATTGCTCCATAAACTACCCAGCCCAGGTCTCTAATATCTAACTACCTTTTCTCCTTTGTGTTGGTTATGTTGGCCTCCTAAACCACTTGATTAACTAATCCCTTCTCAAGCAATTGATAGGTGCAAAATTGGAGAGAAAGTGAGCTATGCAATCTGACATAGAGCATGAACAAATCTCTGTATTGAGGTCTTTCTGCACATGATTCCATCTTACATCTTCCTTTATTTTAAAAAGCATGAATTGCTGATATATGTATGATGAAAACCCATATCAGACTTCTCGAAATTACTGCAAATAAGAGCTTATAATAATGCACAATAAAGACAAATGCATAAAAATAAGACTTGGCAAAAAAATTGATTTGTAACATTTTTAAGACCTTCACCCCATGTAAAGTCCCAACAAGTATAATGATTTTTATTGCCAGAATTTATATAAGACCTTCACGCTCTCCCATGATGATGTTCATTCCTCTGCTGATTTCTTTGCCTCTGTTCATTATAAGGCAAGAAGAAAATATCTTCCTGAATCTGGCTTCTTATAGTATTTTATTTTCCTAGATCAAACTCAAAAATAATGAGAACTCAGTTTGTTCTTCATGTAAAATTATTATTATTATTATTATTTTGTGGGTACCGGGGGCTCGACCTCAGGACCTCGCGCGCCAGCAGGCGCCCGTGCCGCTGAGCGATATCACCGGCCCCTTTTTCGTATGTGGGTTCCAGGAGTCGAACTCGGGACCTCGCGCTTGCCGGGCAGGTGCTTAAGACACTGAGCCATCTCACCGGCCCATGTAAAATTATTTTTGTATAACAAAATATCTGTATCTGCTCACTTATAAAACAGTATTTTTGAGATGTATTTCCCCAAATAAATAAAAAGGTAAGAAATATTCAGGGTTATATTTTTGTTTATACAATAATAAAAATAATTAGGAATTTTTTTTTTTTGGTGGGTACCGGGGGTTGATCTCAAGACCTTGCATGCCAGCAGGTGCCCATGCCGCTGAGTGATATCACCGGGCCTTTTTTTTCCCTTATGTGGGTACCGGGAGTTGAACTCTGGCTTGCGAGGCAGGCGTGTACACCGCTGAGACATCTCACCGGCCTGAGGAATTTATTTTTAAATGGGGAAGCAATTGGGAAAAATCACATGGGTGTGAGTCAGAGTAAACTTGCTTTAAAACACCATAGAAGACATTTGAAAAATATGAATAGCTTTTACCGCACACAAATATCAGGACAGATTTCTACATACAGTTCCAATGTTCAACTCTCAATTCAGACAATTACAGAAGCTTGACAGATTTTTCTTCAGATCTATGATAAATAATAACCACAAAAATAAATAATGAAAACCCTTAGTTATAGAGTGTCGTATGTTCTATCACAGTCAGGGCTTAAAGAGTTTATGAAGTATGAAGGGAAAAGGGAAATTTTGTCATTCATGGTCCACTATTATCTAGCCATGGTGTAACAGAAAATGGCCCCACAGCCAGTATATGTCAGTTTCGTAGTTGCCCAGGTATTAGTTCCTATTGCAGTTCCGGTTGCTTCTGTCTCTTAGAACAGTTGGTCACTGTGATGCATAGCTGGTCACTGTTATGCATATTGTAAGAACCAGTCAAAGACAGCCAAGTACTCTGCCTTTGTAGTTCCCCTTGCAGACCCCATAAAACCCTCCCTCCCTGAGCCTATGAGGCCTGACATTTTGAGGAACAATTGATTCCTAGTCAGTGCCCATCCTACATTAAATAAATCTGCCTCCAAATCCTGGGTGTCGTTTCGGTGTTTTTGTTTGCCATTGCAATGGAATATCACCAAGTAACAGCAGTCTCAGCTAATCTTTCCTATATGTTGGAAATTAAGCTTTCATAATTTCTTTCCTTAATACTTCTGGGGTTCCCCAGGAACTGATTCCACACCAGTTCCAGAAATACAGTCAGTTGTTGCTGGACACAACAACTCTGCCAATACTCTCACCCTGGACTTCTGCTTGCGTCTCAGGACGCCACTTGCCGTCAGGCAATAGACTTTCACTTGTTGTATCTTTGCACATTCCTTTTTGTTTTACTGACAGATACAAATATATTTTTTAATCTTACAAGTACAAAGAAATACACACAAAACTGAAATATAAAGCAAAACATAGAGGTTATTATATTGTAAAAAAAAAAAAAGATACCATCATTTCTACTATCCACAGATCAGGGAAGTTCTCTGCAATTGTTTCCTTCTTATCTCCCAGTCTGTGGCACCTTACTCTGATAGCAGGGCAGTGACGTGTAATTGTAGTGATAATCCTAACCAATTTGCTCCAGACAGAGTTATTTCCATCACCTGTCCAATGAAGACATCTTTTCCTTCCTACTCCAGCTGATAGGCTATAAGGACAATGTTTACCGTGATCACTGGGCTTAGGTTACATTTTTGTTCCTGGGACAAAATACTAGACACATTAAAGGAGGACAGGTTTATTCTGGCTCACCATTTGTAGAGGTTTCAGGCCATAGTTGGCTGGCTCCAAGGGAGACTGGCACGGCAGAGGGGCATTGCACAGCAGAAACAGTAGATGGCAGGACATGCAGGAGGCAGCCTTCTTTCTTTCCCTTTATATTCCATCCATGCTGCATCCCTATTGATTGGTGCCACCCACAACCAGGGTGGGGCTTCCCATTATTCACACCTAGAACAACACTAAACCAATCAGTTGGCTAATCCAGTTATTGCACCCATAATCCACATTCACACTCAGTCCACATTCACATACCCTAGATCCAGCCACCTCAGAAAAGCCCTATGAATGCATGATGTTTGTGGGGGACATGTAGACACAAGCCTAATCATCCCTGCATGGTTCCACAAAGGCAATGGAAATAGTTGCCAATGCTTTTGCGAAGTGTGGGTTATTTAATATTAACTAACATGTGAGGGGTATCAAGTGAGCCGAAATGAAATGATTCAGTTTGGGTGCTACTTCACAACGCTTCTTCCAGTACAAGGAGAAGATCAGTCTTTGGATACATCACCTAGAAGAAGTGCTAATTTTTTTTTTCTTTGTGAGTACCGGGGGTTGAACTCAGGACCTTGCATGCCAGCAGATGCCCGTGCTGCTGAGCAATATCACTGGCCCTTTTTTCGTATATGGGTACCGGGAGTCAAACTGAGGACCTCGCACTTGCCAGGCAGGCACTTACGCCGCTGAGCTGTCTCACCGGCCTGCTAATATTTTTTAAAAGACACATTTTCATGGACATTGATGTTTCAAAACTTACTTAGGAAACTTCTTATTTAATTTTGATCTAGTGCAGTCTTATTAAATATATACCCAGTTCACATTGCTAAACAAAATACCTAACATCCAAGTTGGAGTCTCTGCACTGCATTGCCTTCATATTTTTCTCCAGAAAAGAATGAGGAACAAAAGGATTCACTTTCCATTCTGTAATTTTTAACATGCCATTGTATTGATTTACTTACGCAAATAAAAAGTGACAAAAAGTGAATTGGTGCCACCAGTCTAAGGAACAGAAAAAGAAACTGTATGTTTTACAGAACACTTCTTAATTTCAAAAATGAAAGCTCATGGTATTCCATTACATTAAAAATGAAATACAAACTAAGAAAAATTGTTAAGAAAAATATTTTTGTGCTTCTCCAAAACAGACTTTGGGAATCCATATACCTCGAGCCCTAATTTTTAGAATAAAATGGATTTTAAAATGAGATAAAGCTTCATTCAATCAAGAATTATTTACTCGGGGATGACAAAATGCTAGGCTATAAAGGAAATCTTAGTAGAGCTATATTCAGATTAGAAGTTATGAATGCCCTCCTGAAGTTTTCAGTTAAGATATCACCTAAGAGTAATTATTATTTTGAGTAATTTAGGAAATATTACCCAAAGTGTTTTATTTCCATATTTAGTATTTAATGTTAGAGTAATTAGAGAGGAGATAAAAATGTTAATTTAAGTGGAACACCTAATACTGAAGCCTTTGTATTGAAAAATAATTAACAAATTATTTTCACAATAATACTATTGAGTAGTTCAGAAACTGTTATTCTCATTATCAGATTAACAAAATGACAGTTTACAGGAATCAGTTAAATTAGCCAAGTTTATGCAAAACCAACTGAAAGTTGGGACTTGAACTTGTTTTTTTGATTTCGTGGTAAATGTTTTTCCTTCTTTACAGTGTTTTTCCTTCTTTACATTGTTTTTCCTTCTTTACAGTGTTCTGAGAAGGGAATCTTATCATCATTATGATATTTTGCCTATGGTATTACTTCTCTTGACTCTATACCCTTGTAAAGAACCTCACTTATGAGCATCACAGTCTTCTTTTGCTCTTAGATTACCAAAAAATATGAAAAACAAACTTGACTTTCTTTCTCCTTTTGAACACTAAATGTAAGGAATAGAGGAAGAAAACATTGGTTGATAATCAAAGAGCACAGTAAGATGGGCAGAATAATCACTTATTACCTTGGTAGAATCTGTCTGAAAATCCCTTCCCCTTTTACTCTGGTGCAAACCCAAACACCACAAAATCTACTACCCAGACACACAAGCGTTACTCAAGGTGAATGAATAACTAACACTAAGCAAATCAAATTCTTGTTTCCAATAATTTGAACCTAAATCCAGGGTTTTCAGTTCTGTTCAATCCTGTGAACAAGCCAGGGTCTATTTCCCTTTTTTGGTCTCATTTATAATCTATTTATGTTTCTTATATCCAATGAACCACAATTAGTACAGTTATCCAGAAATCTATTTTGTCACTGGGGAAATGCCATACATAGCCTGAAGTGCATGTAATTTAAGTAAAATGGGCCTCATGTTACTTTTTATGAGCTTTTCCCTTTTGATGTCAGTGTGGAAAAAGCTGGATACCCTGAGAATCTACTACTTTTATCTAACTTAGTTTCTTTCCTCAATGAGACTGGGAGGTAATGAATTAGGTAAGATGATATGGGAAACACTTCACTAAAATTTTTATGATAAAAGACAATTGGTAGAGCCTGTTGCAATAGTTTTCATCAGATATAGTTTAAGTAGAAGTTTATATCATTCATTCATGGCTTTGTAGTAGCCTACAACAGTGTTCTTGTTAATCATTCAAATTTCAATAAAATATCTTTATGACAATGAGCAATGAACATACAGTGACTGAGATCCCAATAGTAAATTAAACTAAGATGACCCTTTCATAGACACAAAAATGAGGTCTTCTTTTTATGGTATCACAACACCTGAATATGTGTCCCACACACCTTATACACTATTCAGTGATCAGCGACAGACCACCTTCTGCTTCAGAGACTTGTCATGTAATTAATCCAAAATTCCTCTCTATCAGTTGACCTGCCTGATGACAAGATTGCCTAATTGTCCTACATGTGAGCTCTTTCTTAGATAAGAAGGTGATTTCTTAGATAAGAAGTTGCATTTTGTCAAGATAAGCCTTGTGTACTTTGTTTAAATTTGCTTTGAGTTCTGTGCTGTAACCTACATAGTAGATTTAACTGTCTGGCAAGAGTTCTAGATTGGAAGAAGATCAGTGACCCTGTAAATAAACAATTCAGAATCCACGAGACCATTTACTTCTGTAAACCAACAGCTGTCTTTGATATTTTGCTTTCTGTCCATTTACTGTCAATATCATTGTTTTTATTGGTATATGTCATCTGCATCAAAGCTATTTTGTTTTCATTGCCTGGAAAGAATATGCTAGTATTGCAGAATCTACAAAGGAGACAAATCTCTGCCCTGTTCATTTAAATGTCATAGTAGACTGACAAAGAGAGGCAAACTTAAAGACAGGAAATATACAGGGTGGCAGAGAGCAAAGGAAATTCTTTCCAGGAAGTGAAGATGACAGCCTGAAGTAAAGAAAGTCATTCACAAACTTCTGTGCCAGACAAATTCAAACCTCAGTTTTGCTGTTGTAAGAATTATTTTTAAACTGAAGTGTTTTTCTCATTTCCATATTTTGAAAAATATAAAATAATTTACAATTCTTAGTTTTGCATATCATACATTTTTACAAACAGTGATTTTCATTCAGGTTAGCAAGACTAAAATTACTTCTGACCTGTGTGTGGGTAAATGCAGCAATTAATCAACCAGTGCTGGGAAAATCATACCTTAAAATATTTATGCACACATTTAACTTTTCAGTATATGTGAATTCTGAAGTTAGTTGAGTACTATGGGGAATTTAATTTATACCACATTGTGATTAAATTGTTTTCCTAAATCTAAGTTATTCTAGTCAAGAATAAAGATAATGAAACCAGAGGGATAAAGGGTCTTTGTGACTTTTCCTAAGTTTCTTTATTTAGAAACTGGGAATAATAATTTCTGTATTAGCTTTCCCATCACTGAGACACAATACTGACACCCATAACTTAAAGGAGGAGAAGTTTATTTGGCTCAACATCTCAGGAGAGTTAGGTTCATAGTCAACTGGCTCCAAGGCAGAAACATCACTGTGGACGGGGATGGAGAAACAAAATGCTTAGTACATGGTATCCAGGAAGCACATCAGAGCAACAGTGCCAGAGAGGAAAAGGGAAGGAACCATGTAAAGTATGCAAAGTCACAGGTCCACGACCTACCCAGACGTACCCAGAGATGCCCTGTACTAATTAATCTTCTAGGCAGCTCCCAAGACAATCAAATTGCCACAATTAAGCTTACCTGCCAAAATACCTATATCAAAATTGCTATTAATCTAAACTATAGTAGTGAATAGTTAAACTATTATAAATAAGATAGTTTGCTCAGGAATTGCCTATGGAAGTTCCTCTGTAGATACATTTACTAAGAATTAGTGAGGAAAATTTGTACGTATTCTACATAAAAATATTTGCCATGTGGATACTCATTTATTTTTACTATCAGGTACTTTGTAAGAGTCTGAAGATATAAATATGAAAATCATGTAATCCTTTGCCTTCAAAGAGTTCAAAGTCAAGATGTAGAGGATCTTTATACAACTAACTCTAATGGATTAAGCACTTTATTAACATCAAGTGCTATGAGAACACATAGATATATAATGACTCCAGAGTAAATAGTCATCACTGAGATGATGTTTCCAAAGTGTGGTTTCTTTAAGATGACCTGAAGATTTCCTAGAATTCGGATGAGAAATGGGAGCTGAGGCAGAAGGATCCTGTTGAGCAAAGGTATAAAGATTATTTAGGGGGCATGAGTATTTGGCATGAAGATAAAAAATGTAAATGAAAACAGGTAATATAGGATGTGAACAGACATGAACTTTCATCTATGGACCAAGCAACAGAGAAGATTCAGTTATAACTCATACCATGCTATTTATTGATGTGGTTATTGTTTTTTAATATGTCAAAGGAGAAAGAAGAATTTTTTAAACGACCCGTAACTTTCATACCCAGATTAGCACTTTTGGAAATAAAAGCTTATGTACTCTAATTAATACTATTTTGTCACCAGGTACAGTTGCCCGTGATTTCAGTTCCTTAGAAGAGCGAGACAGGGGGATTGCAGGTGCAAGCCCACCTGGGAAATTTAGCAATTTAATGACACTCTGTCTCAAAATATTGAAAAAAAGACTATATTGAGGGTCTTCGTATATTTACTTAATAGGGAAAAATGGACTATACCTGCTGGTACAAGCAGTATATTTAAAGTTTACATATCATTTTTAAAAATTAAGTTATTGGTACACTTTAGATATATATAATGATCATATTCACCACAGGGAATTTGTACCTGTACATGATATATCTTAATTCCTCTTTTTTTCCCATTCCCCTCCCCTCCCTTCAACCCCTCTTCCCCTCTTTATCTACAAAGCCTTTTCTCAATTTTATCTTTCTTTTCTCTTCTTTTTTTACTTTTCTCTTCCTTCCTTTCCCCCTCCTCCCTTCCTAGTTCCTCTTTCATTTTGAACAATTTCTTCCTATTTCACTATATCTAATATACATTTTGGTTCTTATTTACACTTTCAGATTCTAACACCAGAGAGATAATGTGATATTTGTACACATGTGTCTAATTTATTTCATTTAAGAGTATGGTCTCAAGGTCCATCCATTTAGCTATAAATATCTCAAGTTTATCCTACTTCATAGCAGAGTACTACTCCATTGTAAAAAAAAAACCACATCTTTCTTATCCATTCATCAGCTGATGGGCATTTGGGTGGTTTCCAAGATTTAGGTATTAGTAACTGTGTTGTTATAAACATGGGTGCACATATATATCACTGTGGTATAATGCTTTTAATTCTTTTGGAAAGTTATTGTACCAAGAAGGGGAATAGCTGGGTCAAATGAGACCTCTAATCCTAGTTTTTTGAAGAATCTCCATACTGATTTCCACAGTGGTTGCACCCATCTACATTCCCACCAACAGTGGAGAAGGGTTCTTTTTTTTTTTTTTTTTGTACTGGAAATTAAACTCAGGACCTTGAGCTTGCCAGGCAGGTGCTTGTGCCACTGAGCTATAACCCTGGCCCAAGGGTCCCTTTTTCCTCATAACCACACCAGTATTTGTTATTGATTGATCTTTTGATCACAGCCATTCTTTCTGGGATGAGATGAAGTCTCAGTGTTGTTTTAATTTGCATTTCTCAAATGACAGATGATGTTGAAAATTTTTCATATATTTATTTGTACTTCTTTAATTTCGTCTGTGACCTATTGGTTGCTCATTAGGGTGTTATTTAATTTCTATGTGTTTATGGAGTTTTTCTTTTTTCTTTTGCCATTGATTTCCAATTTCATTGCACTATGGTCAGGTAATATGCATGGGAGAATTTCAATTCCTTTCCATTTACTTAAGCATGTTCTATAGGCTCATTCCACTCCAGGATGTTGGCAGTGAAGTGACCCAGGGGTTGTTCTGCTGCTAGAGTTCAAACCCTGAGCCCTTTGAAATAAAATGGCTACTCTGCCCACCCACTGGTGCTCCTCCATGCAACTGTGTGCTGGCACAGCACTCCACTTCACTCACCAACCAGTGACTCTGTGGACTGCTTGGAAAACAGTGTCTCATGTTCTCATCACTCACTTTGGTTCCCCTCTGGGCTGTTGTTTTCCAAATTCTCAGCACTTTGTCCTGGAGAAGCTGAATTGCCAGCACAACTCCACCGTTTTTCTCTCCTCTACATAGCCTTTATAAGAAAAGAAGACATACAATTATTTGCGTTAAAAATCTTTGGGTAGGATTTTTTGACGGGAGAGAGACTCAAGGCCAGGCAATGAATTTAGGAGACAGATGATATAGTTTAGAATGTGGGAATAGCTGTGTGAATGAACAGTTGGAAGTACACTTGAGCAATGTTTAAAAGGAGAGCTCATCTGCTATGGTAAATAGGTGCGTGTGGAAAAATAAACTAATGTAGAGTGAAATAATTGCTTGGGTAGAATAACGAAACATAATAGGAATGCAATTTGGAAGAAAGAAAAGATTTTGAGGTAAGACAATATATTTACTTTAGTCCAGTGCAACTTAGACATTCAGATAGACTTGTTAGGTGAGTAAAGGGAATTTATATTGTTCATGTTATATTGAAATGTTTTCTGTTTGTTGAAGTGTATTTAAAAGACATTGTGTCATGAGTCGTCACTTTGTAAGAATCTGTTCCCAAACTCATTGTCTTACTGTCTTGAATCAATAAGCATTTACATTTATTCAGCAGTCTACAGGTCAGTTGGGTAGTTTTTGTGGTCTAAGTAGAAAGCTTTACTCATGGTTTTTTGCTTAGCTACTGGGCCAGACACAGGTGGGTTCCTCTAGGATTATCTCCTTCATGTCTGCGTTCAGCTGTCTACTAAGGTGATTTGGGTGGTTTAGCCATGCATCTCATTATTCAGAAGCCTAACCTGTATTTGTTCTCATGGTAGCTGAGCAAGCCTCCAATAAAGTAAGGAAGAATGTGAATGGCCCCTTGAAGTATTTGACCTCACAGGTATGTTACTTCTGCCTTAAGTTATGACATAAAAGAAGTCATGATTCCAGCGCAGAAACAAGACATAAGAACATAGAATCTACCTCTTGAGAAGAGTGGCGAAGGAAATCGCAAAATACGTGGTATAGACAAGGTTGGGAATTTGGAGCCATTTTTATAACTGAATGATGGCAGTTATCAAATGTATATTTAACCAGAAAAACTTGATGTTACAAAAGTCTAGTAAATAATACTTCCCTTTAAGAAAAAAATCCCTGGCCTATTAATCATGTATATGAAAGTCTCAGAGCACAGAAAGTTTGCTTAAAGGCCATGTGTAATTTTTTGATGAGAGCCATGTTATAAGGTAATTATGTAATTATGCATTAATTACTCAACTGAGCAAATGATTTGTGTTTATTTTTTAAATTTAGAATGGATCATGTTTTTTAGAAATTTTTTAACTGAAAGAAAAATAAAGTTCACCATTACTTCAAATGTTGTCACAGTTTATCTTTAACTAGTGCAAAATGATAAGAGACTTGCCCAGCACTGTGTGTGAACAGTGCAGATAAATAATTAAGGATGAACCAAACTAATTCATCAAATGTGGGGAGCATCATACTTCAAACAACCAGATGTGCTCCAAAAGGGCACAGGCAACATTCTAAACAAATACATGATTAAACTTTAAAAAAGAATGCACATGATACCAAAAATGAATAAGCCCTGTGGGGGCTGCACTTCACAGTTATTCAAAGAGTGAGGAAGATTATTATATATGTGATAGTTTAGACAGGATACCTGTGAGAGTGAAAGTGGATTATAATAATGGGAAAGTGAGAGGGGGTATAGAGGCAGAGGGACTCAAAAAAATAGGATGTGTGTGTGTGTGTGTGTGTGTGTGTGTGTGTGTTTGGAGCCATTTTCTGCCCCAGGTTTATATAATTTATAATCTATTATTGTCTGTATATTATTTTTCCTCTTTTATTTTCATTTGTATTCTAAGGCTCATTTACCCACTACTAGCTCATATGAAGACCTAATATTCAACCCAACT
Organism: Erethizon dorsatum; assembly: GCA_028451465.1. Classification (NCBI taxonomy): domain Eukaryota; kingdom Metazoa; phylum Chordata; class Mammalia; order Rodentia; family Erethizontidae; genus Erethizon; species Erethizon dorsatum. Next base: position 109,752,618 of record CM051824.1, read on the forward strand.
AAAAAAATTATTTTAAACTAATGGCATGAGAGATACCAAAAATATGAAAAAGGAAAAAGGTAAATTACAGCTCAAAAGAAAAAAGATAAAGTGGAATTTAGAAAGAGAGCTGAGGAGTAGAGGAAAAATATACGAAAGAATATTGCTTTTTCCCTTGTGCTTACCAACTCCACATCTGTGCACAAACTGCTAGATTTTCAATATGCAAGCCCTGATTAAGAGAGTAGGGGTGGCTTAGACATTCTGGCTGAAGAAGAAGGAGCCAGAATCAACTGAACAGAATTGGTGAGCAAATTTTCCCGTGTTAGTCTATAATGCCCTTACTTTCACAGTTACAAATGCAAATGAAAGATGTTTGTAGAAAATAAGGATGGGCAAATGACACACTCCCAATTAGTGAGCACTCAATAAAATCAACAGAAAAATTATAAGGATGGTAATGGTCCTTGATTATGGTCTGAATGAATATGATGATGTGGGCCTTTTGTTTAACAGAATGCATGAAGAGTAGTGGATGAATGCATAGGGAAGTTATTTGCCACCAAGACAGGATTCTAGAAGGGTTTTGTGCCCAGTTTTTTTCTTGCTTAACCATGAAGGCTCAGAGGTCTGAAAATTTCAGAGTAGAATGGATTCAAAATGCTCACTAATACTTAGAAAATTAAATGATTATTTGCTTTAAAATAATCAGGAAAAATATCAAATTGGACCATAGCAAACACCCAGAACAGGGCAAATTAGCCAAGGTATGTGAATGCACAACTGGCCCTCTAAAGTTGAGGTGTTCATCTCCACAATAACCATACGCCTATGAACATAGTTATGCAGAGAGTTTGGTAGCTTTAGAAGATGTCCTCTGCCTAGAGAATTACTAGAGATGGCATCTGAGCTCTATGCTTTACTTTGCTTTTAAAAATGACAATTCAGTACTCTTTATCTGGCTCTTCTAATTTACATATTTTCTTTAGATTGTTAGCATGCTCAATCAGAAAACAGACTTGGCATCCCAAAGTTTATTGTCTCTCACTTTAAGATATATGTTTCTCTAATATAATAACAATATATTATTACATTGTTTGTATAGTTCAATTTTTAAAATATAATCTTATTTTTCAATTATACAAGTTTATAGGGCAGAGATACTGGGGAACAGTTTCCTGCCAACCCTATGGGTTTAGCCTATTCCTGAAAACAATTGTTAGCTATAAACATAGTAACACACATACAGCTTGAGTGGAAGTAACAGCCAGTTAATGTACTCTCCACTATAATCTTTTTCTTATTCATTGTTCTATTTCTGCATGAGGGAGAAACCAGGGAATGGGGCAAAAAAAGAAGCTCAAGAAAATCTTTACTGTTCCTGGACTACTTTGAGAAATGATCACAAAGGATCTGGTAGTGATCAAGAGTGTTTCTATATAATAGAAAAATTGCCCTGTGTTATACAAGCTCCATGGGAGAGGAATTTTTCTCTGTTTTGCTCACTATTGTTATCCCTAGTGCCTAAAATAAGGATCTCTAGAAGAATTCAATAAACATTTATGGAAATTATTATTAGTTAAGAGAATAGTGCATGTACTTTTGAACATTTTAGTTGGAATAATAGTAAACTGGAACACGTCAGAAGATGGATGATCAGGAAATTGAGAGAGGTGGAAACTCTACTGTAAGAAGATACAGATATTTAGCCTAAAAAATAGAACACTTGGGATGGACAATATAAACACTAGTTTAAAATATTCAAAAATCCAATGAATATATGAGAAATAAGACTCTTCTGTTGCTGTAAAAGAAATGAGTACAAATTATAGGATATATCAGTGTTTCATGACAAAGAACTTATTTATACCATATATCAATTTCTGATACACAATGTTTTATCTCAACTACATGAATTTGTAGTTTATTGTAAGCCTGTCCTCAGCATTTTACATGTAAGAATTTGATTTATTTAGACTTTAAATTCTTTTTCATTATTAAGGGTTGAGCACATTTCCCTGTCATAGTTCATTAGACGCCTGTTTCTAGAGTGAAAAATTGTATTATTTTTGTTTCTATATTAAAAGCCATTAAGAAAATATGCTGGGAGATCTAGTAGAAGACATCAACAGTAGTTAATGCCTTTACACTAACCTCAGAGACGATCAATTATATCTCTATGATGTTCCAAGGGGTTCAAATACTTTAAAAAATATTAAAATACTGCTTGACCTAGTCCTTAGGTGGGTTGCAAAAACACAACACTAATCAACAATACAATTAGGCTCAAATATAAAAGCAAATAAATGCAGATAACAGGATTTGTTAGATGGCACTAAAACTGAATTAAAGAAAGTTAAATGTCTAGTGTGCCTGAATATGCCTTGGTGTGACTGATTTAAAGAAAGTTAGGAATATAGAGCTCCCAAATAGCCACAGAAGCAAATGGAATGTTGTTCATCAGGAGATTATTTTTCATTGAATTTGTTGTACCTAAAACATTTAATCAAAATGTAAATTTATATTCCAAATTTTGAAAGATATATTTATTGTGTACTTTGAGATGCAATTAATTTGTAAATTTTAGTGAACACACACACACGCACACCTGTCTTAGCACCTGTGCTCTTACTTTCTTTTAACACCAGAGTATGGCTTTTTCATCTTCCCTTTACACATTAAAGAATTGTTTATGCCTGTCTTTATTCTTCATTATATAATTTCTACTCAGTCCTCGTCCATCTCAATTTGTCTTCTACTCCTTGAGAGCTTGTTTGGAGGTTCTAGCAGGGGAGCGCACTACTCGTATACCCTTCACCGAGGAACGATCCTCCTCCATTGGGGTGGTCGCCCTTTTCCACTACAGCGCAGCTTCGGGAGGGCGGGAAGCACATGGAGCTTTGAGGGAGGAAGGCGACACCCGCCTGACCAGCCAGATGGGCAGAATCAACCATGGCTATCAATGGGGTGGCAGATGTCGCAGCCCGATCGCCCTCATATCCTATCTTCTATTCCTGTTACTCAAATAAAAGGATTTTCCTTGTATCTCTCTGCTAGATAGATGCCTCTAAAACCAAACCTCACACTTTACTACTTGTTATTGTTTAGCTCCAAAATGTCCCCTAAAATTCTCATTTGTAGATGATTGAATTATGAGGGTGCTATACTGAGAGGATTAATTCAATAATGAATTCATAGCAGAGAAATAGCTGGAATGATATGCTGAGCGATTTTCCCTGCCTCAACCTAAAATATTCCTCCTAAGTACTCAAGAAACCATTAAACTGTAATGGATTTAGGAAGTATGGTCAAGAAGGACAAGAAAGCAGATATTGTTGAGTACAAGTAATGACTACTACAGTTCAAAACTGAAATCTTGTATTTTATAACTTTGCCATAAAAAATGTCATATTTAATTTCTGGTGCTGAACATTAAATACAAGACTGGACATAAATGATTGTTATTGTTTTGATATTAGTACTATAGGCAGTAGAATATCTCTTAATATATTCAAATTTAGATAATGCCTACTATTTTCATATGTGCATACTTGGCCCCAACAAATTTGTGAATACAAATGCAAGTATGAGCCATGAACTCTTGGAAAATATTTGATTGTAAGATTATCATCGAGATGATTCAGAATAAGAATTTTACTATCAACAAAATAAAAACTGAAAATAAAATTATAAAAAAAAGTCATGGCCACATGTAAGAATGTATTTCCAACTTCACAGTTCAAGAAACCGTGTATACAGCTATTCTCTCTATAGAGCTCACTGCCAGTATGAGTGACAAAAAAGTATTTAAAACATTAATGAAAAAGATCATTGTGGACTGGAGTGGCATTGAAAGGATTCACAGGCAGGAAGGACTAAAGTTCAACCTTGAATGAAAAAGAACTTAAATAGGTATAAAGGAGGAGAAAATTGAGCTCTCAGCAAGTTGAACATCACAGACAGGAGCAGAGTGGGGCGAGAGCAAAGTTTCTGCATGGGTTAATGAGGTGAACCTATTTGTAGTAAAGAGTTTATTCTGAAGAGTGTTTTATATTTTCTATTATGTACAATGAAAAGCCAAAGAAAAATCCTTAGTAAGAAACTTATGCTTCATTTAAAATGGTGGTTTTAGACAAATAATGTAACTTTTTTAGTGACTAGTGGTTAATACAGTGTGAATCAGAATGACTAGCACGTATTAAGTACTTATGGCGTGTAAGGTAATATATGAGGCACTTTGGTAAAGATCTATTTTCATAATCTGAGCCCGAAAAATTAGGCAATCCCACCCTTATTTTAAAATAAGGAAAGGAACCTTAGGAATTTTGGGTAACTTTGCAGTAATTGTATGTATCTTAAAAGAAAGGATTTGTATTCAGTTTGGCACTAGAATTCAAGTTCTTTCTACTACACTATGCTAAGTGAAAGAGGACTGCACATGTCCCCTTATATTAAGCAAACTGATTCACCAATAAATTAGTTAACCAGAGTACATTCATTTTTATTGAGATAAGTAAATTTTATTTATTTCACAGGACTAGATACATAAAGTTTGCAAATGATCAACATTGCTACTTATAAAGGATTTTTGTATAATTATCAAAAAGAGTGTAAGCTACAAAGGTTGTAAATAAACATTTCTGGTATCTATAAATTACTCTCTATTAAAACTTAAGTTATTTGCTACTATTGGGTCACATGTCACTTTTATCAGAATTCTGAAGCTATAATGATATGAATAAAAGCCATCTGTTTTCATAGTGTATTTATTATCCTATAGAGTTTTGTTGTTATTCTTTGTTCATTTTCCTAGAGAAAAATCCATAAACTTTGTAGGGCACAGTCTCTTAAATATAGGTGCTAAGACCAAGGATCTTGGGAGATTAAAATGCAATCAGTTTTCCCCAATTCCTCTTTATTATTCCTTTTAAGTACTGTAGCATAGTATCTTCTACAAGCTTATAAAGAACCTCAAATTTTGATGGTACATAACAAAATCAATTAACATAAAGATACAAACCAATATCAAGAAGACTTCAGAAATGAACATAGGGTGACATTCAAAATGTGTGCCATTTAATATTTTGTTAATTACTTTCTTTTTTTTTTGGGTACCGGGGGGTCGACCTCAGGACCTCGCGCACCAACAGGCACCCGTGCCGCTGAGCAATATCACCGGCCCCTTTTCCGTATGTGGGATCCGGGAGTCGAACTTGGGCCCTCGCGCTTGCAAGGCAGGCGCTTATGCCGCTGAGCCATCTCACCGGCCCATGTTAATTATTTTCTAAATGCAGAACATTGGTAATTGAAAGTCTGCCAACATTTTCCATGCTGTTTTAAGGATAAACCATTAAATTTCTAATGTGTCCAACAAAATAGTAGCCTTGTTTAATTTCTAGCTTCAGCTGATGGAGCTCTCTACCAATGCTGTGCAGTGCAGAAGAGCTTAATGTCTCCAACCACATAGCCATGACCTTGTCTTCTGCCTCAGTTCCCCCTGAGAGACATAAATCCTCATAATTCTTTATGGGGTGCTGAGGAAGTGGAGGTCTATGTCTTTTATAGCCATTCCTAGCTGAAAGGGGCTGTAAGCCCTACCTGCTGGGGATTATGTGCTTTCCAGCTACCTTAGGATAATGTGGTTCATCAGCTGGGCTGAGAAGAACCTCTCAGAAACAATAAGGAGTTAATGTCTATGTAGAGAGAACAGCTGAGCTGCATGTTTAGCAGAAGAGAACTTGGTGAGCTTGTCAGGAGCCTGTCATTGTAGCAGAGCTGGAGTTTTGCTTGCTGAAGAGGGACCTCATGTCTTCCAGAGGTTCGTAGGAGTAGCTTTCTTCCTTCAGATGGCCTTCAGCTATTTCAGGTGGAGCAGGTTTTATTCTAGACTGGCAAATGCAACTACCTATCTCTGCCACCTTCACTGCAGTGGTTCTGGCAGTATCTGAGGTTCATGTTGGAGAACTCTGAGAGAGCATAGCGTAGTTTGGAGGAAGAATTCAGAGGCCATAGTGCTGAGACAGGAATTCTTCTTCAGCAATTTAGTAACAGTGGCTAAGTTATTTAATCTTATTCTTCTTCACTTTTCTCATCTTTAAAATAGAAGGAACCTTCTTCACAGTACTGTGAAAACTGAATAAGTTAATTATAAAATGATTGTAAATGGACCTAGCCTCTAGCCTACAATATGAAATTAATTGTAACTACATGCATATCCCTAAACTAAATTAAAAATTTGAAACACACACAAAGAAATAGAGCACTTAATCTAGCCTGGAAGCTTTGGACAATTTGACTACCAGGAAGTAATTAATGACAACAGATAGTCATCATAAAAGAGGGGTGACAACAGAGAAATGGAATAAAAGGTGAAGCTTGTGTTGCTTTGTTTGAAGTGTGGGATAGAGGTAAGCATATTTACTGAAGAGAAAAAACAAAACACAAAAAACAAAAAAACCCAGAAGCAAGTGTGAACCTAAAGATAAGAGAGAGAAATCTTAAGGAAAGTAGCAGAGGATGAGATCAATGAATAGGTGAAATAATTGTCTATGAACAGAACCAGGCACAGATAATTGACGTGAATTTTTCGTGGTCTATTGTCTTTAACTTGTATTTCTGTTTGGAAGCAATGAGTTGTATTTGGTGTTCCAAGAGCGTTATTTATTGAAAAATCTCTTGTATCACGGATTTTCACAAATTTTCCCTACTATTAACTTGATGTTTAATCCATATACCCACTGTTCTGTGTGCTTGGGATTTTTTTTTTTTTCCTTTAAATTTCATCTATCTCACACAGATTTCTCAGTTAAGTGACTATTTAGCCATTGAAACAAGTTCTAAGTCTCGGAAACTTTAGCATTTCCAGAAACAGTGAATAAACACAATTAAGTTGGCATTACTTGCAATGGGCTTATTCTCATCTTCTCAGTGGTATGTTATCACTTGTACCTCACTGCTTGCCAATAGCATCCTAATGAAATGAAAACACAACAGAGCTGTGACTATATCCACTTAATCTAAGATCATAGCAGTTGCATGAGTTAATGTGAATTTATGTTCCATTTGATGCTGATGCTAGCCAATCATCTTTATGTAAGAAACTCTTGCTAGAGCATTAACAAAAGTAGGGCCCAAGAAATGGACTAAATTGTCAGAACATCAAGAATCATCTATCTAAAGAAATATTAATTTAAGGAATCTACTGTGAATCCTAGATTCAAATATCCTGTCTGTTTGTCTGTTATATGAAATCATTCTCTATCATGGTAATATGACTTGAGGAAACAATAATTACAGTAAATACAGTTTATTCTCCCTATATTTAAAATAACTAAAGTAGATGACCAGCATGAGTCATATTCATGTTTTGTTTTTTTTTTAAATAATGTGTTTTCTCTTCGGAAAAACCCAAAGCATGTGTAGACATTTACTTTTCTTTTAAAAGTTTATATATTTTATATTCTTTTATCTACAGGAAGACAGGGGAATGAGTTTGAAAAACAACTTTGGATTTGTCATCAAAGAGGAACTTCTGAGTTTAGCTTTGATAATTCCATTAGCCTACAGGAGAGAATAAGGAAAGCCATGTTCTGACTTTAACCATTACTAATCATCAAAATACCGTGAAAAAAATATTTCAAGATCAAAGCAAAACAACGTAACTTCAAAGATAGATGGAGAGCTCACTGTCTGAAAAAGCAGGGTCCCCATAATGTAGCTTCCATTAGAAGGTTGTAGGATATCAGGTAAACAAGACCTGGATCTGAAAGAGATCTAAGAACATTTATAACAATCTACCAAGTTTGGAAGAATTTCTCAAAATCACCTTCTGCTCCATTCCACAGATGAAATCCAATTTCATTGTGAGCTGAACAATCTATCTTTACTCTCTTAAATAGAATACGATAATCATATCATTTGCTATTTAACCTTGGAAATTGTATGAGGGAAGAAGTGTGCTACTAATAATTACAACTTGAAAGGAACATTAATTTGGAATCTTACAGGTAAATAGGGTGTATAATCACAAATATAAACCGTTACGTGCCTTTATGTTATGAAAACACTTCATATTAACTTCAATATACATATTATATTTACAACACCAGCAACAAAATTAATTTCCAAATGTTAACCTTCTGACCATATCAAAAAATGAGTGTTTCTCATTTTATTCAATAATTTTTGGTGACTTGCCATTGGAGACCATTTTATGATTTTTACCAAAACCTTAAGTCTAATTAATAACCAAAAAAATGCCTAATAAAGAACAATACATAACTATAAAAATGAGCTAAAATTTTAGCTATTTTAAATATCACATTACTTCATCAACATCATGAGAATGTCCAAAAATAGAAAAATCTTCCCATTTTAAACACAGCTGTTATACATTTTTGTTTTCTTTGACTGTATATTTCTATATGACTGTGTATGTCTAGGTATTTTGCGTTCCATTCTTTGATTCATTTTTCTATAACTATATATATACGATTGCAGAGTCTATACCAAAATTATAAATTATTTGAATAATTTCATACTGTCACACACACTATATTTATAGTTTTAATGTATTAGCTCAGTTTGGAATATGTCCTAATTTAATTAATCACAACCTGATCATTGGATATTTAGAGTAATTCTCATTTTTCACTGTTATACTGAAATATTTTAATATGCATAGCTTTGTGACCTCTCGAAATTTTAAAATGTATAACCAAATGCAAGATTACTAGGCCAAATGATAAAATGGAAAAGAAGTAAAAGAAACAGCTCTCTTTGAATAAGTATATTAGCCATTTGTGTACAAGAGTGTTTGACTATAGCCTAACTTGGTCAAATCTATTTATTGTGCAATCTAGTTCACCTGTCATTATTGCAAAAATGGTAAGTGTCTGACTTGGAGATACTATAGCTTTAAGGTCTGGATTGACTCAGTAGAAGTGAATTTATATAGAGCAAAGTGTAGGTAAAATGGAAAAGTGAACAAATGAAAACTAGCAGTATTGAAAAAGGGGCCGGTGATATCGCTCAGCGGCACGGACGCCTGCTGGCGTGCGAGGTCCTGAGGTCGTCCCCCCGGTACCCACCAAAAAAAAAAAAAAAAAAAGAAAACTAGCAGTATTATTTGAGCATAAAATGTGTGTCACATTTTTTTTTTTTTTTTTTTTTGGTGGGTACCGGGGGTCGACCTCAGGACCTCGCGCGCCAACAGGCACCCGTGCCACTGAGCGATATCACCGGCCCCTTTTTCGTATGTGGGATCTGGGAGTCGAACTCGGGCCCTCGCGCTTGCAAGGCAGGCGCTTACGCCGCTGAGCCATCTCACCGGCCCTGTGTGTCACATTTTAACCACAGTTCAGCATTAAGCAGGACAAACTGTGTATTTCAGCTAAACTATACCATTTTAAAGTCAGTTGGATGATAAACTTGCTCCCTATTTATATGCAAAGATTTTTCTATTGCAATATTTGCATTTAAAATTTTTGTCATTATTTTACTGGAAATGATGGCTTATTGTTTTGTTCTGGGCCTGATCTAGAGGTAATTGTACTTAAACCTATTACTTAACTCCTTGTCCTTCACCCTCCCCAACTTGTTTCCCATCTGTTTATCATCTCTTCATTTCTGGAGAGGAACACAAAGGGCTAAGAAAAGAAAACAGGGAATCTTACTATTGCATAATTGATTATAAGAGAATTTTGCCTGTCAGTCTTTCCTCAATGGATTAAAATAATGTTTTTCAACAAAAAGCAAAGAAAAGTGGAAAACAGACTTAATATTGTTTTTAATTAAACTCTTTTATGGCTTTCTTATATATACCATTCAGAAAATGACATTTTGTTACTAATATGACTATTCACAATTTGTTCACCCAGAGGCATCAAAGAGATGTGAAAAATAGAACATATATATATTCAAAGTTATAAAAGCATTATGAAGGAGAATATTGAACAGTAATATTCAGCCATTTCTACCAAAAATTATTGACAGCATTTAGCAGTATACAATAGCTTTCTAGATAATGAAGGATGAAGGAATTGTCACTATTCTTTATAAAAATGTTACCAAGAAAACCAAACATGCTCAAAATATATGGTCATCAAAATATGACCTTTTTAAGAACAGCTGCACTGGAAAGTTTTTCATGAAATTTGTACCATACATTAGAATGAGAATTTAAAAAATGTTAAAGATCTTACTTCTATTTTCAAGGCTTAGAAAGAATAGAACCCATACTAACTATACTAATATGAAATTATTCCTAAATTGTTTTAACATTAGAAATAGACAAAGTGATTCTGAGTAATTTTGTTTGAACATGTGATTACTAAATAACAATCAATGAAGTCAGTCCGTCACTTGTATAGTTTAAGAATTTCAAATCTCTAAATATAGTTAAAAATAAATCAAGAATAAAAAGAGCTGGAAAAATAAGTAAGTTGATTTTAAGTTTTGTCAAGGAATTGGGCTTAACTCTTCAGAGAAATATCCTTCTTCAAAAGTGAAACATAATATATATATATATAAAACACATTCCCCAATGGCATCATCTTAATTCAAGAGAGAGCATTTGGGCCCTTAGAGCTACAGCTTACAGAGGCCTGCAATAAGTAAGAATGACCTTATATGAATAGATTTTTTTCAGTTACTACAGCTGAATTCATCAGAGGTAGTGAATGTATGCATTTCACTTCACTGTGAAAATCATCGTATAAATGAGATAGTGAAAATTTCCATTTATACATAGCAAGAAATTATGACATTTACAGTGATGGCACAATTTACATCCTGTAATTTTTCCATGATGATTTAAATTTTCAAAAAATATTTTAGTGATTGTAATATTCTAACTCTTTTTCAAAAGAAAAGTCTGTTGGAACATCATTTTAAATATGTGGCTAAATGAGGGCTTGAAGTGATTTAGAATATTGGTTAGCAAGTGCTATGGCTTCTGTCCTCCCAAAGCCTCACTGGGTCATAGTTAGGGATTTTCAGAGGTGGCTGGATCTAGGGTGTCTGATGCTGGAAGTAAGTATGTGATGCTGGGATTAAGTGCGCAGTGATGGAATTAGAGGTGTGTGATTACTAGATTAGCCCATTGATTGTTTTGGCATAGTTCTGGGTGTGGATAATGGGTTGGCCCACACTGGGTGTGGGTGGCACCACCCAAAGGGCAGGTAGCCTGGCTGGATATAAATGAACAAAAGAAAGGAAGTCCTCCTGTTGCTTCTTCACTACTTCTCTGTTTTGCCACCTTCTGCCAGCCATGAACTTTCTCCTCTGCGATGCCCCTCTGTTGTGCCATCCTGCCTTGGAGCCAGCCAACTATGAACTGAAACGTCTACAAACTGTGAGCCAGAATAAACCTTTCCTCCTTCAACTTTGGGTGTTGGGTATTTTATCTCAGGAACAAGAAAAAGTAACTAAGAAAGCAACACACCAAAATGCAGATATATCGCAGTGATGGTTAAGCACTTATCTGGTAAAACTCAGCACTGAGCTAAGATCATTCTGTGCCAAATCTCAAACCATTAAAATAGTAATAATGGTGATAATAATAATAGTAGTAGATCTTATTGCTCACATTATATTCAAGTACCATTATTTAGAGTATAATCTCTAAGTAGTAAACAAAGTATAGAAACATTAAAACAATATCCATTCTGAGGTATTTAGAGGTCAAAAGAAAAGACGACAAATCCAAGAAAATATTACCTTAATGCAAAGAAAACTAAGCTCCACCATAGCTAATATTGCTTCTCTTCTTTCCTGGAATTTAAGCAGTCCATTTTTATCATCTCATTACTTACATCCTTGTTTATAATTATTTTTATTTTATTATTATTACTTTTTTACTTTCAATTGTATCACAAACTTCTGAGAGCAAGGTCCACAGCTCATATCTCCTTAGTTCTATCTCCACAGTCCAGCACACACCTAGCTACCGATCTCTTCAGTGCCTCTTAGGTAAAATTCACTCGGTTCTTTTGTTGGTCACAGAACCTGCTTTCTGAAAGTTGCACTAGAGAAGACTTAGGTGCTAGTCCTTGCTTAATATCCATACCTGGCCTAGTCCCTGGTACATGAAAGATTTAAAATGTAAATATAAGAGATTAAGCTTGTTTCTGGCTTATCTCCACTGCTGATCTAAGTTAAAGGTGTCAGTGAAAGGAAACATTTAATTTCTTTTTTTGTGGGTACCAGGGGTCGAACTCAGGACCTCACGCGCCAGCAGGCGCCCGTGCTGCTGAGCGATATCACCGGCCCTTTTTTTGTATGTGGGTTCCGGGAGTCGAACTCGGGCCCTCGCCCTTGCCAGGCAGGCACTTATACTGCTGAGCTATCTCACCAGCCCTGGAAACATTTCATTTTATAAGATACTATACTTACTGTTAACATATTACTTATACTAAATTCACATTTTTTATCCTGTGCCTTACTTATTCATATTTGTTCTTACTTTTTACATTGAGATTAAAGGAATAATTCAAATTTTTCTTATTTATGTAGCATTTTACTTTCCAAAGGCGTCTTGGCTATTCCAGAATTGAGGCTTGCCCCAAATTATATTTTTCCTGTTTTGGAAAAAACTTATCATAATTATTTTTGTCATAATTACAATATTTCAAAAATTAATACAACATGTGGTTACCTATTTATAGCTACATAATTAATGGCTTATCACAATAAACCCACACTTGGATTTTCAACAAAATATTTTAATTAATTTTTAGAATTAGCATGCAAGATACTTGACAGCATACACTTCAGATTCTCCAATGAGATAATAGCAAATGGTGGTACAGCTCAGGTCTGAAAAATATATTTTGTAATTGTATCTTTCTCTGTAATGTGTATATTAATATGAATTAAATGGTACAAAAGAACATTTATCTCCATATATTAGAATATAAATAAATTTGTGCAAAATCATTAATGTTTAATGTGTTCTATTTCAATATATATAATTCTTTAGTGTCAGATTATTTCACAAAAGAATAAACCTTATTTTGTTTTAATATTATAGATAAATTTAACTATAATATAAATTTTATATTATAGATAAATTGAGGAAAAATTTCAGGTGGCTAAACGGAAAATGCGCCTGGTAACTGAGGAATAACCAGTGGGTTTTGTAACACTGCACTTAACTACTGCATAGTTGAGTATTCTTAGTCTCTTTGAGAAACCTATAGATTTAGAAGATGGGAAATTTAATACAATTTAATATTATTAAATTACAAAAGTTTTGGCTAATACATCACATACTAATTCTTCAGTTTGAAACATGATAAAGTAATTAATAAGTAGTGTTTATAAGTAAAAAAATAATATTTCTATGCAGATGCATTTCAACTCAGTTCAATGAGATGTTCTCAGTACCTACTATGTAGAGCACTAGTCTAAAAAATGTGTTCAAAGGACAATCCAACTTCAGAAATACCCATGAGATGAGCTTTACAGCTATTCAGGACCCAGTGCAGACCCTTTGAATCAGAATCTCTGGAAGTAAGTATTGGAAATTAAAATTTTGATGAATATCACAAGTGATTCCAGTGTACTCCAATGTCTGAAAATCTCTGATTTTCAGGTACTGAAAATGTTCATTTTTCCAGCTTCTTTACTTCTTTAGCTTCAGGTTGCTGCTGGCTAGGCAAGGTGTGACTGGTGGATAGAACAGACCTACTTCAATCCAAATGTGTGTATTAATTTATCATCCCAACTACCTGCCAGTCATGCTGCTGGTCTTTTTACTAGACTCTGAGAATACCAAAAGAAGCAAAGATATGGATTTTACTTAAAGTTTGCCTTGAGATCCCCAAATGGCTGCCAGAGGAACCGATTATTCAAGGATTCTTTCTTGGCAGCAATCACTGCATATCCCAGAGAATATTCTTGGCCTGAATTCAGTCTTACAACAGGATGAACTTCTCTTAAATTTCATCTTACCCCCTGGCTTCACATGGATGAGTTAGTTCAACTTGTCACGGCTATGCCTCGATAAACTATAGCAACCTGAACTAACTACCAACCTCCTGCCAGTACCACTGCCTACCTGATTGAGAATCAATGCTGTATCTTGGCTACTCTCCTTTTCTTTTTTCTGCTGGATTCATTTTCTCTTCATAACCTAACTGTGCAGCTATGTTTTAAAGTGTTGTTCTCAACTTCCTTCTCCATCTATTCTTGCCACTCAGTCTCTTCTATAGCTTCATTGAGCAACTCTTTGTTGGTGAAGCTCAAATGTTTATCTTTAGCTCCAGTCACTTTTCAAAAACTAGCCTTGCTTTTTATTGTGAATGACATTTTAATGTCCATGTCCAATTCTAATTACACATTCTGCAAATCTGCAATGGACTCATTGCTTACATTAAAACAAACAAACAAACAAACAAAAACACATTGCTCAGAAACGTGGCCTCTTTCATGGTGTCTCTATCCTCCTAGCTCCATAGTTTGGAAGTATTAATCAATTTTGACTTCCTTAGATACAAATTAATTAATGAATTGAGTTCTACTATGTATGATGTTCTATTATGTATGACACATTCTTTATAGAAATTTCAGGAATCCCGAGACCTTTTGGACTGAAAAATTTCCTTTAAAACACTTGGGAGAAAGTAAAAGTTCTGCAAATATCAGTTACCTCTGTTTCCTCTAGAGTCTTTTTTCTGATTCTGCATCTTCTATATGAGTAGCACTGCTGTTTTTTCTTTCCTCAGTAAAGCTGCCATACATAACTTCCTCTCTGCCTCTTTGGCAATCCTCCACAAACATGGACTGTAGAGGGAGATAAAATTGCCCTGAGTTCCCTGGATTTTGCTTTTCTCCGGTAATATCACCTTTTCATTTTTTTTCCTGAAAAAAATGAAAATCTGATTCATGAAAATGAATCAGAAAAATCTGAAAATCTGTCAAGTAATTGTATTTAGTGGAGTGATATGGTCAAACATAAGAAAGATTTTTGTGATTTTTTTTCATTATAAGTGGTGAAACAGGCAGGTAAAAATATTGGTCACTGTGTCTGGTTTAATAATGTTGCCACCAGTTGAAATTAGCACAGAAAGAGAGAAGAGAAAGCAGAATTAACAGTAAGTTTAATTGGAACTATTAAATTTGAGATTCCTGTAGAACTCTTACAGAAAGAGTTCAGCTTATATTCAGATAAACAGATATGAAGCTTGGAAGAGAGACCTGGGCTTGAACAAAAGCTTTGGGATATATCAACTTATAATGTTAGTATTAAAACTGTTACAGCAGATTGTTTAATTTGTTTTATAGTATTATTTGTTATGCACTTATTTTGCATAAGGCCTTGTGTTAGGAGCTTAAAATATAAAAGTGAACCAAACATATACTCCTACCATAAGAGACATTTTACTTAATTAAGTATCAAAGAATCAATTAAATAAATATAAACTAGGGAATGTGATAAATCATATCATGTGTTGGGATTTTCTTTTAAAAAAATATTTGATTCCCTTTCATTTAGATGAACTGATAGAAATCCAGTACAGCTGAGCGGGAATAGATGTAAAGGCCATATGGGACCTTTACACTCAGAGAAAACTATATTTGCGACAAAAAGTGGTGGGAAACCTATGTTATATGGTCACGTGTTAAAAAGTTATATATTGCTCTTGGTATTATGTGGAAAGTGAATAAGCAAAGAGCAGGAATCTTGCCCTAATATCATTCCTGAGCTCTAGATCTACCTTCACCATGGGTGGATTATGGTAAGCTCACCAACCACGGCAGAGATGTGTTACATGGAAAGAAACTGAGGCTCAGATAACTTAAATTACTTTACACACAAGTGATTGAACAGGCATAAACATCCTAGAATTCTGATCTTTACTGCAGTGACTTTAATGAGGTATGGATTACCTACCTTCTTTGAAAAATGTCCTAATTGCTGTGCATTTCAATAATTCATGTCTGTCTTTCCACACCAAGCAATACTTCCTCCGTCAGAGAGTTTGCTTAAATTTTCCAACACAGTCAACAGCTGCCAGGAGATGCTCTTCGTGCACTCATATCCTGTGCAACAGAGGATGTTGGCAAAAGTGAAGTTTATATTTCAGGAGCAAAGCCGGGCTTTTTAGCAAAAAGATTTCAAAATAATATTTTCAAAATTCATAATTCACCTATAGACTGAAGATATCACTAATCATAAAGATGTTGATGGATATTGAGTATACGCTGTGGTATATTAATACAGGGTACAAGAAACTGAGATAAAACATCATCACTTTATGTCAGGCACCATACATAAAAAAATTACGATAAAGTCTCTAAAGAACCACACACATTCAAATATACCTTGAGTGCTTAATATGTTCATTTTAAACATTTAATATGGATCTCTAATAGGTACAATAGATGATCTCCATTTTGTAAGAAATTTGGTAGACATTCACAAAGCTTGCAAGCAGCAGTTCTAGGATTTGGATGAGAAGTCTGGATTCTCTCTGCGTCTGAATGCATAAAAAAGGTGTTGGTCTTCTTGATACACAGTTATGACTACGGTTCAGTTTTAAGTAGTAAATAATCCCTTATTTTAAAAAGATTACTATTAATGTCCAAGGACACAAAATTAATATAGCTATATCTACAATTTTAGATTGATATCCTGTCATTACTTTTTTGGCTTATTTCGTAATTGGTTCCATGAGACCAGAAGTAGAACACCTGCCTGATTTAGTCTAGGAAAAAAATAGCACTCTTATAAAACTGCTCTACTGGTGAAAAATAAAATATTATAATGAACTTTTCATATCAAAAGGATGTTAGGAGTCTAAATCCATAAATGGACACATTATTCTTGTATTAGATATACTTATAACTTTATTTAAGTAATTGAAGCAGTTGTATCAAAGAGCTCTAAAAAAACACGAGGGAAAAATAATTCTCATTTTCTGCCTTTTACTAACCTGTGGGAATCTCCTAAAAAGAAAGATAATATAATTCAGATGTGGGTTTGTGCACATATTTTAGACATATTTTATTGCATAACTAAATATTTTCCAAGGTATAAGTAATTATAACAATATTAATATAGAGAGTTTATTTTAAAATTTAGCTGTAGTTAATTTTATTAATTCCATTTTAGTAGAGAAATAATGGCTGACATTTAATGGGGGTTTTCTTTAGGCCAATGCTTTACACGTATTAACACATTTAACAATCACAATAACTTTATAAAATAAGTGTCATGATTAATTCATTTTATAATGAGTAAACAGAGAAAGCTGAGGCATATTTCCCAAGTTTAGTTAATAAATGAATGAGTTGAGATCTGAATATAGGCTATTTCCTGAGTAAGGTATTTTAGCAGCATTAAAGTGAAATATAGATACGTCTCCCCAAAAGCTTATGAAAATTTGCTTTGGAGAGGCTAATATTCAAGATATACATGGGGAATCCTATTTTAAACAGTATGCACATATTTCTATGTAGCAACACTTTTATCATTCTAGGATATGCAATGTCTTAGTCAATTTGTGCTGCTTAAAAAAATGCATGAGACTGGGAAATTTATCTCTTGTAGCTCTGAAAGCTGAAAAATCCAGGATAAAGGTCTTTGCATTTGCCATCTGAGGGCTTTTTGCTTGCTTCCTCGCATGGCCAGTAAAAAGGACAATTGCCAGGTGCTCACATAGCAGGAGAGTTCAGAAGGTCAAGGGCAGTCTCTTTTCAACCTCTAGCACCTTTATAAAGGTTCAAATCCCATTAATAAGGTCAGAAACCTCATGACTTAATTAATCCCCAAAGGCCATAGATTTTAATACATTTTTCATTGGGAATTAAGTTTCAACATGAGGTTTAAAAGAGACTCCATCATTCAAACTGCAGCAGGTAACATGGCTAAAGTTTCCTTTTTCTATGTTGAAGGAATACTAGTAAATTTTAGTTGGTGAAAAAATCTCCAAGATAAATACACTCATCTGTTCTTATCTGTCTGAAAGTTAATTTCATTTATTAAGGTGAATACACATTAATCTGTAGCTGAAATAACTTTGATGAGTGGGATTGTATTGAATGATAATAGTAAGGGAGATATGTTAATGTTTTTATTTTGTGTCATCTACTTTTATACTAACCATTTTAACTTTTTTTACTTAAAAGAAAGGTAAATATTCCAGCCAGACCCTATCAAAGACATCATAGAGAGCAGTTTTATTTTATGGATAAGAAAATAGATACTAAGAATAAGTAGGTAAAATGCTTAGGATCATCTAAATATGAAGTCCACATTCTTTCCTTTTAACTTCCAGTATTAAAAAGATACATTAAAAAAAAAAGAAAGCAATTTAAACATAGAAATTCAGATGTGGACTCCATTAGCTGTGTAGCTTATTTTAAAAAAATGAAAACAAAAACAAAAACTACAATTCCATCAGAATCTTGCTATAAGGATTTAAAGGTAGGAACTCTGCCATATTTACATTCATCTCAACATAATGACAAGCCCATAGGTATAATTCAGTAGCTGTTGAATTTGAATGAATTGAACAGAATGTTTTCATTTAATTTCAAAGCAACAGTTCTTTGTCAGAGATATGCACTATATTTAGAGATCTGTTGGCTCCTACTCTCATTCTTAGGTCAGGATTCACACTTTTCCTTAGAACAAAAATAAGGCTATCAGTAATGTTATTAAAATCTCGACAAATCATTTTAATAAAAATATAGCAAACCACTTTTAAAATTGGAGGGAGAGGATGGTAACTGTTATGTTCTGAGGATCTTGGATTTTTTTTAAATCAACTTCCCAAGGTGTCTGATATCTCAGAGAACCATTTTTTCTCCTTATTTTTCTCTCTCCCACCTTACTTTTAGCTTTCCATTTATCACCACTGCTCATCTATACAACTCAATATGCAAATATAGTTTTTAATAAAGACATGGATATTGTCTAGTGACATAATGGCAGTAATTTGAGCATTGGCAATAGCTACAAGTTTCGTGGGCTACAGGCATGTGCCATAGTCCTCTAATTTGACAACATCAGAACAAAGCTTTATTCTTCAATAATTTTGATGAAAAAGAAAAATTGTAATTTAAGTAAACAAAAACTATCAGTATGTTAGTAACGAATATTAAGAAATACTTTACTAACCATGACAATTTCTCCTCCAAAAGTAAGTTTAAACTCGGCAGTTTCATATATTGTGAAACTATGAAGCTACTTAAGTATCCTAATTTTCCTATAATTATCTTCCTCTTTCAATATCCATTATCTTTGTATGCCTAGGGTTTCTGCTTAAAGAATCAAGCTATGGCTAGAAAAATAGAAACACATTTTTAGTAACTATTGCCATTATACTAAAAATACATTTGGATCTATAAGACTTCACAAATTTAGGACTCTTTTCCAATACCAAATGTCTTGAATTTCCTACAATTGAGTGAGAAAATAGTTTTGCATTGTTTTTCTAATTAAAGTGCAGAAAGTTAATAGCTTTAGACATCTCCACAAAATGAGTAAATGTTTACCCCTGCCTTGACATTTCCTCCAGCATTGATTTGACCACACTAAATGAATTTTATTTTGTGGAACCAGAGCACAAAAATCTACCCAGTAATTGTTTTCCATTGATATTTCCTTGGTGAGCTTGCATTTATAGGATAAAAATTGGCATTTATAACTTAGAGCCAGTCAAATTATAGAATTTGTGGACTGAAGCTCTTTATTTTTATTAGTATAACCTTGGAAAATGATGGGATGATTTTGTACAGCCTATTCATTTATTTCTTATTTCAAAATTGATTAAACAACTTTGCCTATAGAACAGAAAATGAGAAATTTCTTTCACAATTCACTTTAAAATACATTTCTTAGAACATTTATTTTGACACTTTTGGACCAGGGCACTAGAAAAAATCAACTTTACATTAAATATTTTAACAGAGGACAGTTTAAATGCTAGGGTTCAGGTCTGGTCAGCAAGAGGGCTTTCTGGGATTGGTGGTGAACTTAGGAAATTTTGCCTTCACATAGGAGTTCGAAACATGACTAATGCCCTCAATATTGATTACATGTCATGTGGAAAAAGTCATGGTAGTGCATGTGTGTGCAATGAGATGAAGCAGTAGCGTAGGTCAAATTGTAGATAAATGAAGTATCAGTTTTACAGTCATATGCTTTCCCTGTCTGAGGTTTGCAATACAGACCAACTCCAAGGGATGCTAAAACAAGAAAAATTTATTCACGCTGCATTAATCTCCCACTATTTTCTGTAAATTATAATTCATAACTAGGTCAAGTGGAACATGGATGCTATTCACTATTAGAGAAAAGAGAAGTTAGGATAAAACAAACCCAAATCATACATGGAATTCATCCAAGACTCATTACATAAATTTGACCTTGATACTCCGCTTGTTTCTAACATGGTAGTTGGAATTCTACCTTTTTCCTTTTGTGGAACTCAAATAAATTGGTTCCCAAAAAATTGGACTAGAATAATTACTTGATTCAGTAAATAAACATACAACATATAGAATAAAATATTCTCTGGTAAGAATTGGTGGACTTGTCTCTATTGACTATAACATCCATATATATATTTGGTAACTCTTATTTAATTATTTATTTTTGTTGCTGGGAACTGAACCAGGGCCTTGCACATGCTAGGCAAGTGCTCTACCACTGAGCTACATCCCCAGCCACAGTAACACTCCATCTTAGTTCAACTTTGACCTACATAATGAGATACTGCCAAAACATTCCAAAGTAAGTTTACTATTTCCAATATGCTTTTATCCTTTATATTTCTATCTTATTATTGTTATCATCTGTTTATTTGTCTAACCAAGAGAGTTCATTGCTATTCTTACTCAGTACTAGTATCACCCCTTTACCTTCCACAATTATTAGAACAAAGGCCCCTTTATAATAAGTCTGTAACTTTTCCTTTTTTCTTCTTCGTTCCCAATTATTACATTCCATACTCTCCCCCTTTCTTTCACAGACAACTGTGGTTGTTTCCAGATCCATGGAGGTTAAAAGAAAGCCAACAAAAAGCATGGAGAGATTGTGTTTCTAAGAAAGACAGTTCTTTGGAAGGATATAACTTCACTCAGAATGGAGAGAAGAAACTTGAGACAAGGAGATGAATTAATAACTAACTTCACAGGTCAGAGTGTATGTTCCAGAACTTGGCATTCCTTTAGCTCAGTAAATGGAAATTTGTATTTACTAATTTGTTTAATTTAGTAAATTACAGAGAACATATTCAGAGGTCTTGTGATTTCAGCTTACGTATATTTAAGATAGAGAATATTTCAGATGCTGGTCGTCATTTTCACCTAGGTCTCATGGAGGACACAAAGGTGTTTTCTTCTGCGTGACTGGTCAGAGAGCTGAGACTGACGTACCTCCGGCCTCCAGCATACGGATTCCTTTGTGATAATATAGCTATGACCACGAGAGTTCACCAGAGCCTTCTCTGTACACACACAAACACAATAGACAGTTTCACCTGTTGAGACCAATATTCGTTGGGTATACACATGTTTTAAAGAAAAATGAAAATCTTACCCAAAAGCTACTGCAAAGGAAAATCGACAAATTCAGTAATCCCTTTAGTATAATAGATAATAGGTTCAGTGAAGCACAGTTTTTATATTGTTTCTGGTTTGGGCATGGGAAGTGTTTACTCTCAGTGTTTAAATTCAAATTTTACTAATTAAAAACAGCTCGGCAACATACTATTATTTCAGAAGAGTAATAATCATTTTAATAAAGGTATGTTCTATTGAAAACAAACAAATGATTCAACAAGTTAAAGAAAGTACAAATTGATCCTATTAATGAATTTTCTTATTATTCCTTCCCATAGCCTTTGGCTATGACAAATTAGAGAAGACCCCATAAAACACTGAAAAATACTCAAATTATCTCTTCTCATTTCATTTTTCTGAAGTATTTAATATTTTTGTAAATGTTCATAGACAAATATATCACATTTATAATATTTGATTTTTAAAAAATGAATGATAGAAACAATGGTGAAAAGAATTCTAATTTAAAGACAGAAGATTTGATTTCTTTTTTCTCTGTTAATCTGTTAGTGATCATCAGCCCTTCCAGACTTAATTTTTCTCATCAGGAAATGTGACTACCTAGAAAATCCTTCACCCAATTCACTAATTCTTGAAGATTTAGCATGTCATTTTTCTAGTTTAAATCCTATTTCTAAATTGCTAATTGGGTATGTAATTTCCTTTGAGGCTTTTAACACCAATTTTAAAAAGTAATTATTTTGGATGTGAAGGTACAAAAATTTTCTCTTTTAAGTAATTTTTGCACACAGTAGGCTTTCAGTTAACAAATGGCTTAAAATCTAGTGCAGCAAACACAAATGATTGGGGGCTGGTGAGATAGCTCAGTGGCATAAGCGCCTGCCTGGCAAGTGTGAGGTCAGGGGTTCAACTCCCGGTACCCACATACAAAAAAAGGGCTGGTGATATCGCTCAGTGGCATGTGCTCCTACTGGTGTGTGAGGTCCTGAGTTTGATCCCCAATACCCACAAAAAAAACAAAAACAAAAACAAAAACAAATAATTTCAGCCTCAATATAAACTAGCATAGAGTATTTCATATACTCTCTCAAAATATTTTTGTATCTCCATCAGTAACTACAAATAATCCTTAGGTCAAATAATGGTCAATATGTCAAAAACATACATCTAGCAAATAATTATAAAAACTTCTCCTTACAAAGTAACTCATTTGTAATTCACCATGGAAGTCCTTTAAATAATAAACGTGTTAGGTATTTAAATATGCAATTATAATTAAACTTGTATTATGTGGGACTTTAAAAATATATATCACCTAAAATTGCACTTCTTAAGGAGATGAATTATATATTTTATTTTTCAGTTTCATATTATAGACACATATATTCACTGTATACTATAGACACTCAAAATTTATATTGACCAAAATTGCAACACTTTTAACCTCATTCTCAACTACCCTTCAATCAGGTAGTTTAAATAACAAGAAGTATATATTAAAGGTCGGAATGGGAAACTATCAAGAAAAAGAAAAACTAGGCAGAGAAATTAGACATTCAGGGCCCTTGAACTGAAGAATATAAATTCTTCATTTTTCTTTATAAAATTAGGGACAGTGTACAAACTTTAAGTAAAAGTATGAACCTGTAACGAAAGTTTTGGAAGCTAAAGATTTGCCAGTCGCAGTATTAGACTTGTGTGAACTTTCTTAGACAAAACATTTGTTTCTACCCAGCATAATTAAAATGATTGTGCAAATAACAAAAATATATTGACCTAGGTTAAATGATTTGATTTTCTTCATAATCCTGTTTCATTGTGGAGAACTCGGTGAGTTAATACTGTAGTATCTGTTCACATTTATTAAAACAAGTATGTACTCAACACTAATCTTGTGAGGAAAAAAAGAATATAGTATAGCCTAATCTTATGCTGAATTTGGGGATTTTTTCTATGACATATGATATCATAACAGTAATTGTCATTGAAATAAACCCTGCCACTTGATGAAAAATGAAGAAATTCTGCATATCAACATTAAAAATAAGAATATGCTTCTGTGAGAAATAATATCCTTATACATTAGAATTAAGTATAAAATAGAAAATCTAAATGAGAACCAGGTGTCTCATTTTAAAATATGTCTTAAATTCGAGGCCAAAATAACTTTGCAGTCAATTTTGCAAATTTTTCCTAATAGTAAGTGATAATTGTTAAACACAGTAGAAAATGCAATATTACATAAGTATACAAAAAGTAATATAATTTTTATATAATTGTACAGCTAAGTATACCATGAAGACAATAATGCTATTGTACAGAATTCTTCCTCTCTTATTCATTCAGTGACAATAGCAACTGTTTACCTTATAAACTTAACAATTCTCCTGGGAATAGATTTCTTAATAGTATTTTCAAGGATATTGGTCTTAATCTTTTGGATAACTAACTTCTAGTGGAAAACTTAAAAGTTTTTTCTACAATAAACATATCTTTTACTAAATATTCAGTGATTTTTTGATAAGAACTATACATTTGAAAAGTCCCTAAGCTATCAGCCCTGAAGTAGTTAATGACAACAAAAAGACAAAGATGAGGAGGAAGAGTTGGTGATGATATCAAAGAAGATAAAATCAATACTGTAGAAAAAAAGGAGGAACCAGGAGAAAGAGTAGGAAACAAAGAGCACTAACTCAAAGAAGGAAGCCCCACCCCACCCTACTCCATGTGGATCAAACCCAGGACATTTGCACTGAGCTACAGCCTTAGCCCTTTCGATTTTTTATGTTTTGAGACAGGGACTTGCTAAGTCGCAAATTTGCCCAGGCTGGGCTCAAACTTACAATCCTGCTGCCTCAGCTTCCCAGAGTGCTGAGAATGCAGGTTGTGCCATAGGAAGTCTTTTCATTATTGTCAGGAAACATTATTTGGAAAAACAGGATCCTTCCTTCCTTTCATTTACTGCCTTTTGAGGTCATGTATCCACTAAACCCTTTTCCTTACTAGGCAATGAGAATCATATTGATAATCATAAGAATTTCTGCTTTCCCTTTCTCCCTTGCTTTCTCTCTCTTTCTGATAATTATCTCTGCATATTCTTCTATAGTATTTTGTTGCTTATACAAGAAATTATCAATAATAAGTCCCTGTTTTAATCTTAAATAATTTAACAGTAAATTGAATTTACAAATTTGTTGGCATAACCTTGATTAGCAAGAGGGTTTACAAGGGAAGAGAAATTTCTCCAGGGAGGTCTATCTACCCATTTTAAGTTTCCCTAAGTAAGCTTTGTTTGAGCTCCCCAGCAATATGTTATTTGTGCTTCTTTCCAATAAAAACCATGTTTTCATTTTAGTTGAATGTAATTAAATAATCCCAAGATAATTCAATTAAGAAGCGAATAACTATCAGTATCATTCTTTTGCTCCTCTAGATGAATTTGCATTTTAAAAGGAATAATTTTGACTTCAAAAGAAGTACATTAAGATTTGAAATATAAACGATGCATAGGATATACACTTACAAAATAAAAACCTTCAGGAAACTTACAAAATACATAACGTATATGAGCTAATTAACTGATAACTAAATGCAGGCACAGTGGACCTAATTTTAATTTCACCTAAATGACTAGGCTAAATTGCTTTCTCTTTGTTTTTCTTGTTTATTCTCACTATTAAGCCTATAATATTCATTCACTTATCTTTGTATCATTGATTTTGCTTTATATCATTCGCTTACTTTTTAGTTCTATATGATGTCTACATTTTCTCAGAAGAGACCGTGTCTATTTGCTTACAACTGTATCTAATACAATAGCTGAAAGATAATAAGCACTCAATAAATTCCTGTTGTGTGATAAATGGCTGTATCCCAAAGATGCATCAAGGCTAGCACTTACAACTTTTGTAGAACAATATCCTTACTTTGATCAATAAAATTATAGGCGCAAAAGAAATATGAAATTCAAAAGTTTGCATAGGAGCAAGACGAAATTGAAGTCAATTGATGATCACATTCTGTGAGGTTAACAGAAGTTAGCACCTAAAAAAGAATAAATAATGAATACAAATAGAAACATTGATTCCCAACCTTTTAGTAAATAAACTGATATTTGCTCTTTTGATTCAAACAAAAGTTAGTCTTTGGAAATGTTCAGAATAAGCACTAAAGTGACATACTAATAGTGTATAATTTTAATTCAAACATAACATGTATTTGTCTTTGGCATTTCCTGTTAAAATAACTTTGTTCTTTCTAGTGACTTGCTTTTCTGCTGCAGGTATTTTTCCCTCATGTCATTGTCATTTCTTCTATTTCCATATACAAAGTAACTAGCCAGCGTATGCTACTACATTTCTAATCACACACAATCCTCAGTGGTATTATTGCAGTTTCTTTCTCTACCTCAGACATTGTGAAAGGTGTTAGTTGTAAAGTATTGTTGAATTGACAGGTCTGAAGATGCTGATGACACTGTAGAAAAAGACTCCCCAAAAGGTTAAAAGCCTACATTTTATAAAAGAAAACAGCAATGAAAGATTTGAACTATTGTGTCTTGAATTATGGCTGACTGAGATACTCTACTGAATCACTTAATCCTTTTAATACCCACCTATTTTAGCTTTTATATAAGCATCTGCTCATACAAAGCCTGCACCAAACTCCAAATCCAGGAACTATTAAAACGGCTTGCTAGACTGATGGACTGTGCTGTGAGCCGTGGAAAGATTGAGAAAATGAGGGAGGCAGTACCACTGGAACCCAGAAGGTACAGGCACTTAGTTACACAGACTTTAACCTTCCTGTTTCTAACTTAATAGATTTCTTCTAATACCAGACTGTTTCCAACACCTAGGAACAAAATGGTGTCAGGAAAACAGATATGTTGATGTAATTATTTTTGTTAAGCTGCTAGGTCTATTGATTGAGATTATCACAGGAAAAATACTATAGTGTCTGTTGTGCCACATGACTTTGAAATCAATTACGGTTGAGTTCGTGTCTCATGTGACAAATTTAATGGAAAAGATTGATCTGTTTGGTGCAAGGTAAGTACTTACCATTAAGATTTGATCCTGCTATGCTCTGAATAGGATAAATGAAAAGAAATAAAAAGCCAAGTCTTTGTGTTGCTTTCTTTCTCCAACTTTGGGCAACAGTGAAATATTCCAACATGTCCATACTAGTGCCACTCATGTCACAGAAAAACAGAAATAGAAAACAGAAAACTTAAGAGTGTTAATTCATTGAAATAATAAACATTCTTTCTGCTGAATAGAAGTTAGAAAAATAATCTAAGGGCATCACACAAATAGTCACCAAAGAACTTCTAAATATATACATATTTAGAAGGCAATTACATGTGTATATATATGTATATATGTATATATATAATATATATCAAATCATCATAATGTGTATCTTGAACATATACAAATTCTATATGCCACTTTTACTTCAAAAACTGAAAAATCCAAATACAAAACAATTGTATAGCTCAAATGAGGTACATTTTGGCCTAAAATTCACACATACATCAAACTGAAATCCCCTCGCCAAAGCGTCTTGCTATAGACCAAAGTGTTGTTATTATAGAGAATTAATCAGGTTGAGGGGAGGTGCTGAAATACCCACTACTTCATGATTTTCTATTTATGTTCTTCACAAACTTAAATCAAAATCTATGGGTAACCTGTTTTAGAAGTAAAGGGCTGTGTCATAAAAACATTCTTCTCATGTTGTGTAATATAAACCTTTGCTCTCAAAAGTGTTAGTACTTAGCCAGTGGATTTCATCTAAAATATACAAATAATGCTATATCCTTTATGGAATTGTGACCCGAATATTTTGTTTTTCTTTCTTACTACCTTTGAATTATTGATAGTTTTAGTCTTTACCTATCATGTTTCTTTTAATGTTTCCATGCTTACATATTGAAAATTTTAAAACCATGTGTAATGGTTTTATCCTTCATGGTTATTCCCTTTTTCACTCTAAAATAATTTATGTAGTCAGGAATTTCCAAACTATATTATATTACTTAGGGAACAGTATATCTTTTTGATAAAATTTTCAAACTTATTGTTAAGAGCTATAATTCCAATATTATTTGCACGCATGAGGAATATTTTTTAAAAATGTGCAGAGCAGACATGAGGGACTTACAGTGCAGTGTATTTTCTTCTAAGTCATAGATTGGTAAAAACCTTGATTAAAAGAAGCTGAATAAAAATTTCAAATATAAATGCTTTCAGGCATCTACCTCATTCATTTCTTCATGAATAAGCCAAGAAGATATTTTCTACTAATACACACTAAAAGCGTCAAGCTACACATGTAAAATGAAAACCTTGCTGCTTAGAAAAGATTGTATACTGGATAGTGCAAATACAATTTGGATTTTCATTAAGAATCCATGAGCAGTAAAAAGTCAAATAGCCACAAGTGATTCATTCTTGAATAAAAGTAGACGTCACTGTAAGAAAAAACATGGAAACATTAGGTGAAAGTGAGTAATGGTGACCAGTTAATCTAAGATGAATACAGGTTTACCCGCAAATGAAATGTGACAGTGTCTGAGACTTTCCCTTGGTGTTCTAGAAAAAATAAAAATGAAATAATCTTCCTTCAACTTAAGTGTTAACTATTCACAGCAGACTGGTAACAGAAGAGCTATTGAGACTTGTTATTCTCAATAAAGGGAATGTCAAACTGGATGACCATTTAAGCATGAAAGTGATGGATAAGAAAGGACTTTTTAAAGTGCAAAAGATTTTTTTTCTAAATTTAAAATTATTGTTTTAAAACTATTTGAACTAAAAAGATATTCCATGTTCTATTGCCAGTAGAAGAAAAATACAAAGGCTTAAAATAGAAGTTTGATTGTAAACAATCTGAATGATGCATAGTAGGCGCTTTTTCCTTAATTCAAAGCATGTTCACTGGGGTATTCTGTGTTCCAATCCCACAGAAAGAACAAAGACACACTGCTCTCGCCTTCCTTCTAGTTCAGTTTGCATTTTCCAATTATCTGCCTCAAAATGTGTAGTTCATACGTGTTGATTGAACTAACTCATTAAAGCTGAGTATCTTTCAAATGAATAAGATATTTTGAGCATGAAAAATGCTACATTAATTGAAATGACTGTCCTGTCTATGATGAAAGAAATTTAGTAAAGGTAATTTGTGTTCATGTGTCTATGTGTGTGCGTACATGAGAGAGAAAGTAAGAGACAGAGGAAAGTAGAATAAGACAGAGACAGAGAGAATATAGTATTTAGTATCTGTATCTCAGGGAAGTTTTTGCGAAAGCTTTGTGTTTGTATGACAGCATTCATAGTACTTGCAGCTTCCTGAGATACTAGCCCGTACTGAAGTATGGATGATTAAAATAGCTCAGGTTTTCAGTGGAAACAGATATTGAAATGCTAGGAAAGACCTTTCTCTCATTATGCTTTTAGAGTTTTTGGCATCAAACAGAAAATGTACTTTGTTGCCTATATTTGAGGTTTAAAGAACTCTCAAAATCATGATTCTGTTATAATATAATGTCCAAATCCTATTAAAATTTGTCCAAATGATTTCTGTACATATCTAGGTAATTGTGCAATGGGTAAGACATCTGGACAGATGCAGGGTTGCTACAAAAAGTTGCTTTCTCAAGTTTATGACCCCTGGAGGATCTTAAAGCAGGATAGGTAATATCCATCTGGATTATTTGGGATGTAGTTTCTTTCAAGTACAGGAAATGGCCCATAATTCAAGCTCTAGACCCAAAGGGATATTAACATAGCACTGCTTGATAATAATGATGATGATATTTTATACAGTATGGTGTTCACAGTTTTCAGAATGTTTTCCAGAAAAAAAAATTCTGCTCTGATCAGAATACCACTGTTCTCACTTTCATCAACAACCTCCTAATCTACACAGTATCAAATAGTTGTAACATTTACATAATCATTGATGATTCCCTCCAACTAATTCCTTACATTTTTCAAAATATTTCGGGAGGTTTTATCTTTATTTATCTATTTATTTATTTTTTCATTTTAAAGTTCACTGCACTGTTTATGCTCCAGTCTCTTTCACAGAGTTTTATCCAACTATTAGTTTTGTGGACCTGGAATTACTAGAATCCACATCCCAAAATGCAGTTCCAGTCTTAGTGTTCTCTTAGCAAGATATGGGTGAAGACTCCTGAAAGCTGCCAGGGAATCTGTATTCAACTGTGAAATACAAGCCTTTCACACACTGGACTGAAGTTTTTCTGGTTTCCTTCTCTTTCTCTTCAGCCTTTTATCCATGCCTTCTAATCATTTGGAGGCATTGCTAACCCAGTCTGCAAACACACTAACCTGTGTTATTTGTCTGTAACTTTGCCAGTGTTCTTTCTTCTATCTGGAACAACCCTTCTCTGTACTTAAACTAATACAAATAAGCTTTAATCAGGGAAGTTTTGGAAAAGACTGGAGAGGGCAGCAGAGTTCCAAGCATAAACAGACACTTAAACCATGTTAAGGAAATTTGGACTTCACGTTAAGGGAAATGGGAAACTGGAAGGATCTCATGGAGATTAGTAATATGATATGATTTGCATTTTAAATCAGGGTCCCTCTGTAATAGAATAGGGCAGGAGAGGAGCAAGGCAGGGAGATCATTGATGGTGGAGAGCAGAGGAGGTTATAAAGGCGAATGAAGAGTGGTTATGGGTGAAGTAGAAAACGTTAAGGAAGTAGATTTGGCAAGACTGATACTGACATGGTTTTGGGAGCATGTGTAGTCCTAACATAGCATTTAGAAGAACGTAGTCTAGTTAGGCAGTGGGATTTCTATCCCCTTAACTTTATGGTGAACTTTAAGAAGATAACCTCAATTTAATCTAATTTGAATCTCAATCTGATTTTTGGAAGTGACTTGTAAGTAGATGGAGTTGCAATTTTCATACAAATTAGATAGGAAAAATTAAGGTCACTATATCTGCTTGACGTTTTCAAGATCACACAAAACAGCACAAGGACTACACTATCTCAAATATTCTAACACCATTTTATACAGTTTTCAGCAAAATACACATGAATATTTTTAAACTAAAAATAAGCACTTTCTACAGATAGAATTTTACCAAAAAAGAGGCAAGGTGGCATCACACCTGAAAAAAAAAATGAAGGCTTGATGGCCCACAAGACACCAGCAAAGAAGGGGTTTTGTGTTTTTAGTGAGGTCTTTGACACTGGAGGGTAATGATCATACCACTGTAGGGCCTCCTCGCGAAGCTGGTGCTTCTGTCTATGACCTCTGGCTACCCATCTAAGAGTTGCAGGCTCCTTTGTTGAACCACCAGGAAGATGAAGACTTTCCTGTGCCATGGGACCGGAACGGTGAGTTTTCTCAAAATGCCTGAGACTCACAAAGGCCTCTGCTGAAAGGAAGCCAGTACTCTCCTGTAAAGAAACAGGCAGTTTATGTGCCCTCAGGCCACAAAGAGTTAATGCAGGCCAATGAACAGAACTGAAAATACTACAGAGGAGCTTATAGACCTGGAAGTACAGTGGAGAATTCCTGGAAGTAAAACTGCTGACTGTTGGAAGGAAGGAAGGGAGGAAGGTAGGAGGGAAGAAAGAAAAGAAGGAAGCAAGGAAGGAAGGAAAAATAACATTTGAAGGAAAGAACGGAGGGGGTGGGGAGAGGGAAGGAAGAAAGGAAGGAAAGGAAAAAGAAAGCTAGAGAACATTCATGTGAGGTCTACTGAGTACATACAGCCATAATGTATGTAAATTCTTAATTCATTTTCTAAATATACTCCCATTCAGCTAAAAATATGTTTTGAATAAGTTAACTGATTTATTTACTGATACAACTTTGGAATATTTATTAGCCATTTACATATGCGAGGTCTCACTTGTCCTTCAATATAATTTTCTATAATGCCTACACTAATTTAGAATGGATAAGGGTTCCCTATTCACCAGATCCCCACCAGGACTTGTTTTATTGGGAGTGAGGTGATGTCTCATTTTGGCTTTGGTTTATATTTCCCTGGCGATTAGTGATATTGCATTTTTACCAAACCTGTTGACTACTTGTATGCCTTTTCTTGAGAAATGTCTATTTAAATCTATTGTTCATTTTAAAATCAGGTTATTTCTATTGTTTTAATGTTTTAATATTGAGTTGTAATCTAGCAAGCCAAAGGATGTCAAAGATATATTTGCACTCTGTGATTGCCGCAGCACTATTCATAAGAGTCAAGAAACCAACTGTCTACTGACTGTGGATAAAGAAAATGTGTGTGTATTCACAACAGAATATTACTCAGCCATAAAAAGGATAAAATTCCATCATTTTCAATGACATAGATGGAAACTGAGGACATTGTGTTAAATGAAATAAGCTAGACATAGAAAGAAAATATCTCAAGATCTCACTCATATATGAAATCTAACAAAGTTAATCTCATAGAGGTTGAAGATAGAATAGTGGTTACTAGAGACTGAGAAGAATGTGGGGAGAGAGGGTAAAGAAAAGGTTCCTCAATAGATACTAAGAAACAGGAAAAATAAGTTCTGGAATGCTGTTGTACCATAGGATGACCATAGGTACTGATACTGTATATTTCAAAAAACCTAGATGAAAAAATTTTGAATATTCACACCTCAAAGAAATTGTAAAAGTTTGAGGATATATGCTTACTGATTTGAACATTATGCTATGTACATATGTACTGAAGCATCACAAAGTAGCCCATAAAGATGGACATTTCTTGTGTATCACTTAAAAAATCAGCTCTATAAATTAAAAACTCTAAGTGAACAAAGTACAAATTTAGGTGAGGAAAATGACAGAGAAGTGAAAAATTTAACATTTGCTACTGCAAGAACACCAACCACGGGCCGGTGATATCGCTCAGCGGCATAAGCGCCTGGCAAGCGCGAGGTCCTGAGTTCGACTCCTGGTACCCACATAAAAGAAAAAAAGGGCCAGTGATATCGCTCAGTGGCACAAGTGCCTGCTGGCAAGTGCGAGGTCCTGAGAATAATCAGAATTTTATTGGATTTCTTTATATTTGCTTTGCTTTGTAGGGTTGTTTTCATTTTTAATTATACATGTGGAGGGCACTATATATTCTTACTACTCAGATTCTCTAAAAGTCTTAACCTGTTCCTAGTTAGAACTGCTGCATGTGTTTCCAGAGTAGGGCTTTTAGAAGGTCAATGATGCAGAGGTACTAAAAAAGAACTAGTTAAATTACCCCAGCAAAGGTCAAGAGTTATCCTAGTGCTTATTTGAGCTGAAGACAGAGGTTAGGCAGTGCACTTTTGAAGATTTGAGAGACAAAGCTACATAAATCCCTGTAATAGTTTATGAAGACTAAACATCAAAGTCAAAAACTGTGAAGGGGGCTGGGAGATGGCTCAGCGGCGTAAGCGCCTGCCTGGCAAGCGCGAGGGCCTGAGTTCGGCTCCTGGAACCCACATACAAAAAAGGGCCGGTGATATTGCTCAGCGGTACGGGCGCCTGCTGGCGCACGAGGTCCTGAGGTCGACCCCTGGTACCCACAAAAAAAAAAAAGAAAAAAAAAAAAAAAAACTATGAAGGGCTTGAGAATTTACTGTACTTGCAATCTAACTAGTTAGCCTTCCATATTTTCATATATCTGACCAAAAATAAGAGACTCTCAGGTCAGAGATAAAGAATTCATTACTCACATAATACCAGTACCCATAGCACCAGTACTTTTTTCCAGTTCACTGAACCCCAGTTTCCTGAGAGTAATACGTAGAGTAAATGCTACCTGTTCACAGAGTAGGATGAGGTATACGAATGAAGGCATTAACATATGGAACCCAAGAACTATTTATTGATAGGCAGTGATCACCTGATCATTCTTCTGACAGAGAATTCATCCCTATTTTCCAAGGATCCACGGCTGTTCTCTACACAGACGTGATGGAAAGATAGTCTGGAACAAAGACTGTCAGTGCCTTTCCTCATAGATGTGAAGGAATGTGAAGCCATGGAGAATTGATTGCCAGTCATCAATTAACTCAACCTTTTACTTCTACTTAAGAAACGGAGGTTCTGAAAGGTTAAATGACATTTCGGCGACATAAGGTTAGTACAAAGTTTTAAGCGAGACCTAGATGCTCAGGTTTTACCAGTAAAACTGACTATAGTATATAACATCTAAATTTCTCAAAATTTCTCCTGTATAATTTTTTTTGATGGGAGGAGAGAACTCTCTCTCTCTATGTATATATTATTGTATTAATATATACTTAATATAATATATTAACATATTAATTTGGAAAATAGTGATGCTTGATACTTGCTGATCTTTTCTGGTTCCAGACTTTTAGCTTCAATAACCCTGCTGTCCAGGTTTTTTTTTTTTTTTTTTTTGTGGGTACTGGGGGTCGACCTCAGGACCTTAAGCGCTGGCAGGCAGGCACTTATGCCACTGAGCCATCTCACCGGCCCCTGTCCAGGGTATTTTTTGAGAGATATCTGACACTGGAGTGTGTCTTCTCTAACAGATACAAGACATATATACAAAATTTCCCCTCTGCAGAAGCCCGTATTTATTTATAGAGCAACCGTCATTTGTATAGTAACAGCAGGGACATTAATTGGTGATATATTACTACCCATACTGGTATCCAGGAGGAAAAGCTTCTGTACATCAATGACAATGAAGAAATATCTGACAAGGGGTAGAAAGTGGGCAGGCCTTTGAGTCATACAAAGAATTTAGTGATCTTCAGCAATTAATGACTCAATGTCAAACATTTTATCTGCAAAACAAGTATATTCCTTCAAATTATGCTACAGTGACAATTAAATAGAATGAATATGACAGTGCTTTATTTTCTAAAAAATTTCACCAGTGATTGTGTTCTGCCGAAAATTGTGAATAGTTGCATACTTCCTCAAAGATATTTTCAACAATCATGACAGCGGTAAGTTGACCAGTGTGAATGATTTGAGGTACTGTCTCCCATGAGATAAAACTTCTGGTGGTATAAATCTCAAAGAAGAAAAATTGAACAAACAAAAAACAAAACAAAACAAAACAAAAATCATAAGAAGGCTTTAAAATGTATATATATTTTCACAACAGAACTTATTTTTAGGGGTAAAACAAGTGGCTTTCAAAACAAGTATTGATTTTTGTAGAATATGAGTATACTTTATTAACTTGTTAATAATTTGAATTTTTCTTAAAATATCGATTTTGTAATGCTGACTAATGATGTTTTCTTCCTTTCATTAAGATTGTCCTTTTCTGTTTCTTTACATGATAATTCCAAGTTATGTTATTGTTCTCACTATATAGGATGTGTGATTGATTGATTGATTGATTGATTGTGGTGCCAGG
The DNA here is from genome assembly GCA_028451465.1 of Erethizon dorsatum. Lineage (NCBI taxonomy): Eukaryota > Metazoa > Chordata > Mammalia > Rodentia > Erethizontidae > Erethizon > Erethizon dorsatum. Next base: position 109,787,512 of record CM051824.1, read on the forward strand.
GATCGAAACCTGAGCCTTGTACATGGTAGGCAAACTTTGTACCACTGAGCTGCACACTCAGCAAAGTATATGTTTTTAAATATTTTCAAAAGTCAAGGAGGCTTGTATTAAATTGATAAGTCATTATAAAATGGAAAGTCTTAATTCTTAGAATTTAACATAGAATGGTGTCTTTCACATAGTACAGTAAAGCTCAGATTTCTATTAATTTTAGTAATAACCATTGTATTCTTTCAAGCACACAAATTTTAACCTTATCTGTGACTCCTTATCCCATTTTCTTTCCTTCCCATTTTGCCAACTAGGACATCTTTTCTGTTATTCTGTTTTTAATCAACATCATTTACTAATATAGAAAGAGAGGCCCTGTGGCAGTGGGACACATCAAATTTTAGAAAGAGAGGGTGTCATATTGAGGCTCTTTTTTAAACAATGAATGCTGGTATCTAAATATCTCTAATCCAGACCACTGTATTCATTTTCTCTCCTCCTGTAGTGTTGAGGATGAAATCCAAGGGGTTGTGTATGGCAGGCAAGCACCTTACCACTGAGCCACACGCCCTGCTGGTCTTTATCTCTCTATTGTAGTCTGCACATCATTACCAGAATACTATCCTAATGCACTTGAGTGGTCATCATCAAACATCAGAAAAAATAATTATTCCTATTGCTTACTAAATAAATCTGTGTATGTAAACGTGGAAGTCAATGACTTTCCTCCCCTAGTCTCTGTATACCTTTGCAATTCTTATCCCATCTCTTCTGTAATGTATTTCCATGCTTTAGTGCAACCTGACAATTTGACATTGCCTGTACTTTCCCATCTCTGAGACGCTATTCTCTTCACATGAAATGTTACTCTACTGAATATGGAGCTGTCAAAATTCTACCATGCTTTAGGATTAGCTCAGAGCCTTATTTGAATCTTCAGTGGCATTCTCACATTTCCTTGAAACTTCATAACATTTTTGTATCTCTCTCAATGTGATAAATATCTTCTGGTTTAATTGTATTTATATGTACTCTTGTTACATTCTATTATCCAGTGACTAAAAAAATTAATCTTGATTATTTTAATGTTCTGTTGATTCATACAATGTATGATAGCTATAAGAAGCATCTTCATTAACTTTTCAGCATTCCTTTTGCTTCAAATTACTTCTCCCAAGTCTTATGTTAGATTGCCCTCTTTCTTCTTCCTTCTTTGTTTATTGGTAATATATTGCGTACTGAAAAAGGAATGAGCACAGCTTCGAAATCAGTCTACACAAAATGCTGCTTATCCAGGTTGAGTGTGTGAAGAATATGTCTTTACAAAGAAAAGTAAAAAATATATATATAAATAACAGAACCAGTTGGGGGACACATTTTATGCAGGACCTGAGCACTAAAGTCAAAAGAATCACATAGTCAAAACTGAAAAATTACCAACTGTAAATGAGAAATAAGACACTATCAGTATCAGTAACAGAAGTTCTTATGTCAGTTCTTAGATGGCACTAAATAAATTCAAGAAACCTCACCCTACAGAGGGCCTATAGCTTGACAAGTGTTGGGAGACGGAAGAATCACAATCCAAGTTACGAAGGAGGTCCGCAGAGTTCCCTGGACAGCTCAGCCTTGTCCTGCTTGCTGAATTCATTGTCTGGATGCGCAGAAATAACCTAAATCATATCTGAAAATTTGAAGAATTAGTTTAAGTATTTATGTCAATTATAAATATTTTTGGTCACCACTAAAATTAGGATTAGAGGCAATTTCCAATTTCTTCCCAGGGGGCTGGAGAAAGCGATGTTCAAAGAAGGCTCCGATCTGGTTCTAAGTACAGTTTTTCTTCATCAGTCCTTGATTCTGAGTGACACACTGGTCCTATTCTGGGCCTCACAACACTCTACAATTCATACTAATTTGTAGCAGATCTTGTGTAAGAGCAGAGAATTCATACATTCTCTGCCTAAGCCCAGCATGTCAGACTTGAATGATTTTCATTAATCTATGATCTGTAAGAGCTGCTTCTATGCCTGTTTACTTTCGCAAAAATCTGAAAATTCATAAACAATTTTTTTGACTCAACAAGTAGCTTGTGCATGTAAGGAATAGGGGCTGCGCATCTGAAGAAGTTTTGTATATTAGGATATTTATAGAAAAACAACTTTCATTCTGGATGCTACTTGGAAAACTATCCCTCACTTTACTAAAGCCTTTTTCTCAAGATCGTATCCTTTGATGTAACCCCCAGGGTATGCAGCAATGAATTAAACTGTTTGTTACCTTGGTACTTTTACTTGTTTGTTCTGTCATCATTTGGGAGCAAGTACAACTAACTGTTCTTTGTATTAATGCAGGCTTCTTCAAGTATCAAGTCTGCATGACAATGATCCTTTCCTTTGTAACTGCTAAATTCAACTTTCTCTTAGATGGGGAGCAATACATTTGGACAGCATAGATCAAAAGAACTTCAGTGAAAAATGTTTTCTATCACTGTGTAAAATGTCACCCATATTCAACATGCAGAAAAGAGCAATGAATAATGCAGACAAGCTTAGCCTGGGAAACTGAGTCATAGCTTTACATCTTTCACTTTACTGTTTCCTACAGTATTCTATGCATCCTGCTCCAATCTTCTGAGTTATCATTTCCTCAGATCACATTTGACACTGACACATTTATTTAAAAAGTCTTTGGAAGAACACACTGCCCTTTGCTTTATTCATTTGACCTATAGCATTCCTATATGAAGCTTCTGATAAATAGACTACAGATGAAGTAAAAGAAAAATTTAAAAAAAAGATTTTTCTATTAGTCCTAGTTAATTTAACTATGTGCTTCCTTAAGAATCATAAACATAACCTGTGTATTAGATGTATTTTCACATTTCAAAAGATTCTTGGCATTTATGTCATTCATGTTGTTTTTCTTAGTGTTTGTACCATTTAATCAGTCAGAGAAGTAGTGGGCGGTTAATAAGTTATTTACAAGAAAATGAGGCAAATAAGAATTAATGAAAGGCACTTAACTGACATCACTAAAGAGAATCTGGCAAAATTTAACTACTCAAATAGTTTTAATCATCATCAGCTTCATACAATGTTTCAGTTTATCATTTAATAAATGTAATTAATTTTGTATGTAATTTTTTCTTCAGTATTTTAAAACTTTTTAGTGAAAATTTAACCAAAAGTTTGGAGGTTGCATTTCATTTTATGTTACTTATTTTTGTAGATATATCTCGTGCAATAAATCTAAAATCTTCAGTACCAGTTGGCTAGGACCACCGTATAATTTATCATACAAACAAGGACACTATTGAGAGTGTGACAGAATATCATTAATATTATGCAGGCATAACTGATATAAAACCACACTGCCCCAGGAAAGCTACAATGTATGCACATTCTAAAGTTGTTTCAACTAATCAAATGTAGGGAAAGACCAGGTTTTTTTTCTCCTCTGTGAAGATTTCCTTGACATTCCCCTGCCCATTTTGATCTCTTATACGAGAACAAAAGTAAAAGTGAGAGAGAAAGAGAGGAGAGGGGAGTTGGAGAATAGCTAATTTAGATTCATATAAATGCAAGTTTGAAATAACTAATATTAAGTAAGTTTAAAATTCTATTTCTCTCTTGTACTTAGCTATGCTCTATGTTGAGTAGCCACATGTACTTAGTGGCCACTGTATCACAGTAGAAATTAAATTCCCAGCACTGCAAAAAATTCTGTTGGACAAAATTGTGAGATTCAAAAGCATCATTTCTTTCTTAGACTCCTTCACACCCTCCTTTAAAAAAATATCAATATATGTCAACTATGGCATCCTCAGACCCATTCTCCATTTAGGTCTCAAAACAGTTTTCTCGATTGGCAAGCTTCATGAGTTCAATGCTTATTTTAAGCTATTTAACAGTCTTTTGGCTCTAGGACTCTATGTGGTCTCTCTACACCATTCTTCCCAACTTCACTGAAACAATTTTCTTCTCTTTTCTGCTTCAAGTCACCTTGATTTTTTTGGGCCCTAGCATTTTCCATATCCTTTAACTTCCACATTGCTTTCCAGACCCCCAATTCTCTTTTCTCTGATGTTCACTAAGTATCCTCCTACAGATTAGCTCAAGTGTCATTTCCTGAAGGAGTCCCTCCCTCCAAGTTTCTCTAATAGATTGAATCTTCCATGATAACTCTTAAGCATGATATAAATTTTCTTTGAAGGGAATGCAAATTTATGTTTATGTGCTTTCTTGTTTAATATTGTCAAATAAACTTCAGCAGAACAGAAAGAGTGTGTTCAATACTATATTCTGAAAGCCTGACTTTATAGTGGGCACATCGTATTGATAAATGATTGTTTATTTTATGTTTGAATATCTACCACACAGTAGATATTTGTGGAGAAGTAGCAATGCCCCTAATCCTTGAGTAGACTCCATCTATTTTATTATAAATAGCTATAGCTCTTGATATAGAAACAAAATTGGATCAGAACATTGGGATCCCTCTCCAGCAGTCATCTCTTTCCTTTCACTGTCTTATGTGATTTCTGTTAAATTTAAACTAGACTCCACTAATAGGAATATTATAAATGTAATTATGAAATGGAAATCTGAGCTCCTACCTCAAGAATTTTAATAATATAATGATTATTAACTAACAGTGCCTACTGCAGAGATATTCGTGTGCAATGTCCATATTTTGAGAGTTTAAATACTGTGCTGTTTCCAGAAGAACAAGTCCTGTTGGGTTATTTGATCTGTTAACAAAGGAAATCATTTCTCTGTTCCCCTCAGGGCTTCTTTCAGGCCAGCATTTTAATGTACTTGACAGTTTTTACTTTAATGTTTAAAAGAAATTGTAAATTAAATTTAAATGATTAGTGATATTTTTCAGGAGGATAAAAATGATTGGATTTGTGTCTCATCCATGTATTTTGTATCAAATAATACTGGCCATTATGCTTTATGTATCAAAGAGAAAAATCTTATGCAGAATTAACATAATTTTGATAAGTTAAAATAAAACTTCATGTAAAATACTTATCCATACCTTCTTTTGAATGAATATATATATAAATATAAAATTAAAGTTAATTAAAACTAGTGACTACTATTTAAGTATGATTGAACTATTAAAGTTTTCCTTTGGGCAGGGAGTGTTTCATTCTAAATGCTTGTCATTATTTTTAATAATAAAACTTTTCCTCTCTGAAATTAATATGCAGTATCTCTAAATACATGCACAGTAATGAGATTTCTTTATCATAAATATGTTGCTGTATGTCTTTCATTTCCTCTTGTGCTGTCCTGGGGCCTCCTTATTAACACATTTCAGCTTGATATACATAAATAAAATAATATAACTTTGTTTCTCTCTTCACTGTCCTCAGTAGCTGGCATCACCTTAATAGTTCTTCTAGACCTTCCAAGGATGAATGATAATTGCTTCCATGTATTAAGAAGTTGCTAAGCAATTTGCATACACTTTCACAAAAACACTATGAAGCATGTCATATCCCCCCCTGGAAGAAGGGGCAACTGATCATTATAGAGATTAAGTGGTTTGGGGTTAAGTAACTTGTTCAAAATCACTTTTATGGAAAGGGATGGGACCACTATAGAGGTACAGGTATTCTTGTTTCCACGCCCTCAGATATTAGGCTATAAAGCCCAATGGAACTCCCTAGTCTCACCACGGTTTGATGGAGGTATCCAATTGTTACCTCACATCACATATGATTAAGATGTGTTAGCACATGGTAGCTGGTCTGATAAATCTTAGTAGAGCCGCTCTCCGGAGACTTAGTACGTGATTAGTCATCAAAGAGCACCTTGGGAAGGTCTGTACTTTAATGTTTCCATGCTGTGACATGGAATCTTACTTCAGTGTAGAGGGGTCAGGTGCCCTAATTTTGTATCCTAGATCTACTTCCTACCTTCAAAATTCTGAGGAGAATGTACTGCCTCAGTTGTCCCACCAGAAAAATGGACATAATAGTTGTGCTTTTTTTATACCATCATAGTAAAGATCAATTGTAAACTTCTCTGAAGAGTTCTGGCATAGAACTTCGCTTATTATTATTACTATTATTTCATTTCACTAAAAATGTATCTCTTTCCTCAGAAAGAAAACATCATCTAAAATAATGAGATTACTTTAGAAGGAAAGTAATAATAATAATAATGACATAAATTTTTCTTGGGACAGTTCTAAACTGAAGTGAATACACTCTCATTTAAAAATGAGAAAACTGATACTTGGAGTAAGTGATGTTAGCATTTGGATAGGAAGGCAGTGTGTTTTCTGGACTCTGAAAGACTTGGTTCCAGTGAACTCTGGAGCAATAAGGAGCATCATTTTGGGAGTGTTGGATGCACTACCCCAAAATATAGCAGCTCAGTGTTTGAGGAAATGGAAGAAGCAGGAAGGTCTCTTACTTTCTCCTGCCCTTTTCCCTGAACCAAGTCATAAAACCTAGGAAGGACTTTCTAACCTTCCCATGGTAGAGATCACAAAACCCTTATATGGTATAGAGGTGACCCGCTCAACTTAGAGAAATCGAGCATCTTTATCTATGAGGAGGAATAGTCATAGAAAAGGATCTGGCCAAATAACCCTTCAGAAGTTCATCCAATCATCAATCCCAGCCAAAATACAAATGAAATTTAACCATTTTTTTAGGTCTTCCATTTCTTGTGAATGCCCCTGTGACACATAAAACTTACATTAAAGGAATTTATATCTTTTTTCTTATTTATATGACGTTTGTTATAGGATCCTCAGCCATGAACTCAAGATGAATGAAGGGAAAGATAGGTTTTCCTACTCTCCACCCTCAAGCATATTAAATAAACAGAATTTCTCCTACCTGACCCCACAATTTGAGTGAGTTGTTACAGGTTGAGGTCAGGTGACCTGTGTTTCAACAAAATTTCCGTATGATTTTGACTGTATCTGAGGATGGGAACACCTAGGCATATGGAATACTTCAAGGAAGAGCCATTAACAGAGAAAAGCAAATGAATGAGATAAGCAGAATCCTGAAGCATAAAGACCTCAGGGTGAGTAAGAAAAGAGAAGCTTGGAAATGACTGCAGGTGTTTTGGGGCTGATATAGAAGATCCACTGTCACCGAGGAGCATGAGAGGTACTGTTCGAAAGATGCTGAGATGCTGGTCGGTTTTTGGAGCAGGACTGCTGTTTCTGTACAGGAATTTGTGTCTCCTGCATTACAGAATATCATTTCTCCAACTAGCATGGTACATCAGAAAGGGGAAAAGTGTGTGTGTGTGTATATATATATATATATATATATATATATATATATGTGTGTGTGTGTGTGTGTGTGTGTGTGTGTGTGTGTGTGAGTGAGTGTGTGTGTGTATTATATATGTATTATTTGTTTAGGAAACCACCCTAATCCAATTTAAGGTTATGCATAGTATTTCTCAAAAAGGCAATTTTGTATTCACCAGGAGCTTTTGGAGTAAAGCTGACCTAGGACACTGAAGGCAAATTATGTTAAAAATAAATAGCAACAAAAACTACCTGCACCTCTAAAATAAAACATTGCTATGAAAGCTTTTCACATTTCCCTCTAATAGACAATCTCTCAGTTTCCTGTCTTTTATTATTATAATGACAGGCCTCTGGAGTTAAATGGAACTTCAGAAATAATCATAAGTAACAGTATTTTCTGGAAGGACAATGGCCTAATCATGTTAAATACCTTTATTCCTATCCTTACAACTAGGCACTTTTACTTAAAAGAGAAAAAAGGCATTGTTATGGTTTGTGTCTAGATGTGCCCCCAAAGCCTCATGCAGTCAAAGGGGCAGCTGAATCTAGAGTTTGTGATTGATTCGTTTTCTAGTGCTGGGATTATGGGCGTGAGAGCTACACCCACCCTGGGGAGGGGAGCCTGCATACAATATAAGGGAGGGACAGAGGCTTGCTGTCTCTCCTCCTCCCCTTTTTGCTCTTGCTGCTTTTGCTGTCTTCTGCCATCATGAACTGTTGCTCCTCTGCCATGCCACCCTGCCTTGGAGCCACCTGATTGTGGACTGAAACCTCCACAAACTGTGAGCTAAATAAACCTTTCCTCTTTAATTTTGGGCATCAAGTATTTTGTCTCAGCAGCAAGAGAAAAGTAACCAAGACAGTCATCCTTCTTGAGACTAACATCTATATTTTTTTCTCCTCTGTGTGAATTTTTCTTCAGGGAAAAAGAAAAAGAGCAAATGTGTTTTTGTAAAACTTTCTTATTTATATCCCACAAAGCCAGTTTTCTTTCACTAATTCATCTTTCAGTTTCGGCTCATCCTTGACTATTTGTCTTTTCCACAGGTGCCTGAGGATACACTTCTCTTTTCTTAACTTCTGATCCCAAATAAGCAGTGTTGTTCTCTGTGCTTCCCACAGCACCTCACCTCTGCCTCTTTATGTGCTTTTGGGAGAGCTCTTTTGTTTTACACGGTGTTTCTTCCTTTTTTTCCTTCTCACCATTTGTTAATGTCTGCATCCGACCAGCTTGCATAAAAGTGTCTGTCTTTGCAGAATGCATTACACATTACTAGATTTTGCACTTCTACCCACTTTGTCCATTCAGGGTTCTTTAAACTATCTCTGCACAGCCAATCTGATGCTTAAGGGCTCTCAAGATTCATAGCATCTTGTGCATAGAAGCCCTACTTCTTTACAGCATACTTTCAGCATGTTCATATAAAAATAGGCAAAGAGCTCACTCTGGATCCACTTCTCATAATTAACTTCACCTTAATACCCCTTTTGTGTATTCAGCAGAGGCCTGTCATTTTTCCATTTGGCCTCTATCCTGTGCATGGGTTTCTAAGAGAAACATGGAGTCCGGGTCAATGGCTACTATTCTAAATTGTAAAAATTTATATACCTGCTGGTGAGTCTCTCTCTTTTGGTCTTTTGCAAAGAACTTAGAAGAAAGTAGATTTTCTAATAGATATGTGCCAAGGTTTCAGTAACAGTTTTCAAAAATGGCTTCCTTTTACATTTTCTTAGTAACTCATTCTATTCTATCTCAAATTTTTAAAAATGTTAAATAATGAAAATCATTTTAATGTGTAAGAGATTTTATAAAACTGGTAAGCAAGGAGAATACATATAATTACTTTAACTTATTGTGATATAAGCAATTTTTTTTGTGGGTACTGGGGGTCAAACTCAGGACCTCACGCTTGCCAGGCAGGCACTTACGCCACTGAGCCATCTCACCGGCCCAATATAAGCAATTTTGAGGTGCCCAGACAGTCTTATATTTACTTTGTGACAGATGATGTAGTGATATTATCTCAGTTTTGTTAAAGAAGTGGGTAAGTGGTTTGTGCATGACACCACAGGTAGCAAGTTGTGGAGCAAAGACGACAACTTGGTTGTTCTGGCTCCAACCACATATGACCAATCACAAGTCTTAGTCATTTTTCTCTCAGAATAGCCAACACCCACAAGCTAAGGGAGGAAATGTTTATTTCAGCTCAGAGTTTGTAGAGGTTTCCATTCATAATCTGGTGGCTCCAAGGCAGGGTTGCATGGCAGAGTTCTATCACAGAAAAGAAACAATTCATGACAGGCAGAAGACAGCAAAAGTAAGCAAGCTTGTGACATTTCTTAAATGTAAAGATTCTGGGAGATAAGAGATAAAAGGAAAAAAAGGAAACAGATTTGGGAGAACTATAAATAGGTTATTGTTTTCAGTAACACAAGATCTTTTATTTTTTTATGCACATTGGCACTTGTGGGCACTCTTCTATCATCATTTCCTGATACCCTCACTTCTTTCCCTCTCTGATACCGAATCACACCAGACCTGTCATTTTGAGCATAGACCTTCTGCTATTTTCTTTGATTTAACTGCCTCCTTCTTGAGTGGCTTTCATGAACTGTAGAACCCTCTTGACCCCCAAAATATTTACTTTTATTCCATTAAAATGCACTAGCCCTTATTTCTTTTCTTGGGCTATGATTTTGTGTATTGTCCAAGGCCTTGCATGTGAAAAATCAAGCATAATGCCTATTGCCCTAAAATTGTTTAAAAAGAAAAGAAAAGAAAAGAAAAGAAAAATCAAAACCTCCTCTTTCACTTTCGGATATGTGGTAAATTTGTGAGTGTCCTTCAGAGAAAATAGAGGCAGTATTACACTCTGTCCAATCAATGCTCCTATGATAGTCTTTGGGTAAGTGGGTTAGGTACAATGGAAAAATGAAAATGGAAAAAAAGTAACAAACTTCTTTGTTTGTAACTTCAATGTACTATTTTATTCTATTATAAAACTGGTATTGATAATGTTTTTCCAGGTTGTAACTACACAAGAACATTCTTTGAATACATTAGAATAGTTCCTACATTTTCAAATAAGAAAAGTCCGTTCTCATTTGAAACACAGTCCATTCTCATATTTCTTCACAGAAATAGCACTCTACTTGTTTTCTATTTACTTTACTGACTGGAACTTCTCAGTTTATTTGCTGGATATTCCACCTGTTTCTATTAAAATGTTGGCTGGGGTGCTCCAGGATGTCCTCGCACTTGCTGGGCAAGCACTTGTGCTGCTAAACGATATCACTGGCCCTTTTTTTCCTTTATGTGGGTTCCGGGAGTCGAACTCAGGACCTTGTGCTTGCTGGGCAGGTGCTTGTGCCACTGAGCCATCTCACCAGCCCTGAATTTTAAATTTTTTGTTTTTCAAATTGTTGTAGATTCAATTGTCTACAATATCCCAATTTTCTTTCATACACTTATTTATTTGTTCTTTCATAAAATCATTTTATTTTTTTTTTGCCTGCTAATAATTTTCAGGCAGTGTTTGATATGGTGTAATAATGAGTAAGTAAGAGTTTTTGCAATTGTGGTACTTCCATTCTGGAAAACTAAAATCACAGTCTAAAATATGTCTAAACACAGAACCTTTGACTCACACACATGCATGCACACCTATGTACATACACATATACACACTCACATACACAAACACATATCTGCATTCTCCCAAGGGTTCCTTATCTCAGGATATAGCCTCATAATTTGTCATGTTATTCAAGAAAAATCACCAGATTAATTCTCGAAACCTCTCCTTTTCTTTTCTTTTCTCTTCTTTTCTTTCTCTTCTTTCTTTGTTTCTTTCTTTCTCATGAATTTACAGGAAAAAGCATTAATTAGAAAGTAAGAGAAAATGGCAATAGACTTTAGCTTGAAGATCTGACAAAGATCAGGCCAGCTCTCAACAGGAGAGGAGTGAAGAGGAGAGAGGCGGGGAGGAGAGGGGAGTAAGGAAGAGGAGAGGAGCAGGGAGGAGAGAGAAAAAAGAAAAGAGAAAAATAATCCAGCTTGAGTAGCTAGAGGGGGCAACTCAGACGTAGCAGATCAGACTTGTCCAACCATAAAAGCAGGAGGCCAGGTTTTCAGGATTACAAGGTAGATTGGAGTCTGGTTGACCATTTTCTCAATCTTGGTTTTGTGGCTCCGGAGTCCTCATGGCTTGAGGAGTAGCTCCATTCCCATTAAATGACTGTCTCTGTGGTAGTTTCAGTGAGGTGGAACTCTGTTTTTCCTGGAACCCAGGTGATCACTAGTTTAGGACAGTGACTGGACATAGATGAATATCCTTCTAAATCCTTTAACTTGGGGTTCTCTTTCTTTTTTTTGTGGGTACTGGGGTTCGACCTCAGGACCTTGCGTGCCAGCAGGTGCCCGTGCCGCTGAGCGATATCACCGGCCCTTTTTTCATATGTGGGTTCCCAGAGTTGAACTCGGGCCCTCGCGCTTGCCAGGCAGGCGCTTATGCCACTGAGCCATCTCACCGTCCCCTCATTCTTGAAAGGGATTGAGATTATATAAATTCAGGGCTAATCAACCTTATTTTGACAAGTTTTAGATAGAGATTCTCTAAATCATTAGCATACCTGTATGCAGAGCTGAGAAGATATAAAAAGCCTTTCCCAGACCTCATCGTGGTCCGGTGGAGTTTATATTTGTAATCCCAGGGGAAAGTTATTGGAATTCCAATAAGTTAATTCCATGGCAAGAATAAAGACACTAAGGCATATTTGTAGTTGCACCTCACCTAGACACATTTGCATTGCTTAAAGCCAATTGAAGTGATAAAGAAATACCCTAGCCAGCTGTGTACATAGCAATACATGGAAACAGGGCCAGGTTTAGCCAAAATGGAGACAGATGGTCTTCTTTCAAGGAGAGCCTTCCTGGTGGTCCTTCACAAGAAGAATTTGACCCAAAGTTTTTTTTTTTTTTTGTGGGTACTAGGGGTTGACCTCAGGACCTCATGCGCCAGCAGGTGCCCATGCCACTGAGTGATATCACCGGCCCTTTTATCGTATGTGGGTTCTGGGAGTCGAACTCAGGCCCTCGCGCTTGCCAGGCAGGTGCTTACACCGCTGAGCTATCTCACCGGCCCCTGACCCAAAGTATTAAGTTAACAAAGATACAAAGTGGACAGCAAGCTTTGTTCTGCTTTTAGGTGTGTACTGGGCAACTGTAAGACCAGGTTAAGGGTCACGGTTCTGAGCAAAACTGCTGCTGAGCTCCTGACTGCCTCAGAAGAAGACACAAATCGTACCTCTAATAAGTAATAGCTGAAAGGATGAGGAGAGTCTGCCCATTCCCCATCGCGATAGTGCTTTCTGCCTATGTCGTTTCCCCTGAAAGACTTCATCACCTATAATCTTAAGAAAAAATGGAAAAAATCTCCCTCTCTCTCTCATTTAATATTATTATTATTACAATTATTGTTGACTATTTCGCCCTCTGGTTTTACTTTCCCACTGGGTGTTTAAGACTGAGTAGATAAACACAATTATCCTCCTTTTTACTATTAAGTATAATCCTGTCAACTTTAGGCTGAAAACATGTTCTGAATCTCAGCACTTCTCATAGCATTCATCTTGCCCCTCTAGACTAAGCCGGTACCATTAAAGGCTCAGAATTTTGCAATAAACTTTTTATTGTCCTCATTGCTTCCATTGGCATTTGCCACCACTTATTTATCACAAAGTTACCAAAATAATGTTCTTAAACACAAGACAGATCCTTTCCATCCCAAATTCTTCCAAAGGCTTGCATAATACTTAGTGTGAAATTGTATGAATTCCTTCCCATGCCTAAGTATTCTATGTGACATACCGATGATCTCTGTATGCTGTTATGCTAGTCCTCTTTCTCACTTCCATTCAGCTACACTGTTCTCTTGGCTCTTCCAATACATTTATTTCTCCTAGACCTAAAATGCTCATCACCCAGATATTTGCATGACTCATGGCTTCTTTTAATTAAGGTCACTGTGATACAGTGTGGTAGACACAACAGATAGAGTCTTGTATCCAGTGAGGAAAGAATTGCAAGTGTACACCTAATGGTGAAAAAAGACAGTTACATTTATTGAGGACAATGGGAAGCTGTGTTCAGGGGAGGTCCATGCCAACACAAACAAAAAGGTGGCACAAACAGAAAAGTGGTGTTAGGGTGACAGGAAAATAAAAAGTGCACAGATAAATTGGGCTTTGGGATTTCAAAAGAAGTGCACCCCACTTCTGGTACCTCTCATGGGGTCTCTGGATAAGATTGACAGAAATGATTGACAGGATGCTGAGTCATATTCAGGGGCCTCCAATATGTCCCTTCCAGAGTTCAACCTGATTCAATTATGTACGTGAGATACAGTCCATATTTATGAACATTTTATACGGTTCCAGTGGGGAAAATGTTGCTGAAGTTCAGGCAATGAGATTTAGCTGGATGTGTTCTGGCCTGGAGCAATAGAGATTTTTTGGACCTTTGTTATTTTATTTATGTTTCTCTTAGGAAAAGAGAAGGAGGAATGACCCTGGGGTGTGCCCAAATTCAAGTGGGCAGAAGGGAAGTGGTATCCCAGCCATAATTGTGCCCCTTGTACTAACTACAGATTTTACCTCCAGAGAGAGGCGGTGTTGAATTGCCTGGGCTAAAATAGCTTCACGTTCCCTACCGTCTACTAAAGCTCACATTCTGTTAAACTTTGTTCCTAAACTGTCATAAATATTCTGTATCTATTTTTTGTGTGTGTGTTCAGTTTTTTTCACTACTCCTATGGAATGTTGCCCCCATAATGTAAGGAATTGTAGTACTCACTTTTTTCTCCCAAGCTGTTGAAAAGTATCTACCAGGCATTAGATATAGCAACCATGATTTGGTAAATGAATTAATGAATTAATTAAGGCAATCATAATCATCTCTACCTCATCAAATTTTACACAAAGATATATCTGACTTGAAATAAAATCTTCAGCTTGATGATAGACAAACAAGCTTAAGAAATTTCAAAAGACCTTCCAGTGCTTTCTTTATGGATTTAAATAATGAGAAAGAGCAGTCTGGTAATGTGGAAGGTATATAAAATTGCAGTTCAATGATATCATCTAAGGAAGTTACTTGACCTCACTCTACTCTTATTTCTTCAAAACTTTTACTCACCTTGTAGAGCCATTGTGAGAATGCCATAGCGTCTACGCCACATTCAATATTCTTAGAATGGTGCCTGACACATTGACATGTTCTATTCTTTATTTTGCTTTGCTTTTTATTTATTCCTTAAACTACTTACCAAGTAATACACCACAATTCTCTATAATTCTGATTGATCTTGAGTGACACTTCCTACATGAGGCAGAATATTTTGTAGATAATATCACCAAACTAAAATAGCATGTAATTTTTTTTTTCCATGTGATAGTTGTACCTGAGGAAATCACATGTGGGCATTGCATAATCCTGTGCAATGTGGCCACAATACAGCTTCAGTCCTAAATGACTCATAATCCTGTTACCTCCAGTGAAAATGAAATAATGCTAGGTGTGCTGGTGAGTGTCAATGAATCCCTGATGAATCAAAGTATGTTAATTGCACTCTTTTTCTGCCTCCAGATACACAAACAGATGCAAAAAAGTATTGAGGTTTTTGGCTTCATTCTCTTATATCTCCTTCAATTCTTTGTCATTTTTTCCTCTCACTCATTAGCTTTGAAGGAATAAAATTGTAAATTTAGCTACTTCAGAACAGGTGGGTTGGTGGTGGTTTTCTGAAGCATGTGGCAAATGGGTCTTTATTTGGGGATGTTTAAATTTGTCTAAAAGAGAGATTATTGCTGCTTCCATGGCAGCTGTTTCTCTTCCCCTTTAACTGCAGACACCTCAGGACGAAGTAGGGAATAATAACAAATTATTTTGTTCCCTTCATCTCGAACAGCAAGATTTTATAGCAAACTAACTTAACCCCACCTTCTCCCATCCCATCTGGAAAAGCAAAATTGATGAAATCAGCAGAGTATTTTAATCACATAAGAAATATATTTTTAGTTAGAATTTTCTCAACCTCACATTTTCATTGGGAACTAAGTCATTTATTTCCAATGCTAATATAGCAGTAATAGTGGTTATAACAGTAAAAAAAAAAATAGAAGGCGTGGAGCAAATAGATATCTCAAATGTTAGTTAAGTGTTAGGACCAGAACTGGGTCCTAACAAGTGGAACTTTTCAACTGCTCTCCTCCTACCCATTAATGATATTGCAATGGCAAGCAGAAACACTGAAATGACACCCAGGATTTGGAGGCAGATTTATTTATGTTGATGGGCACTGATCAGGATCATTCCCAGAATATCAGGCCCCAATCTCTGGTGGTCTAGAGATTACGTGGGGTAAGCAAGCAGGAAGTACAGAGGCAGAATGGCTTGTCAATTGTGAGCTGGTTCATAAAATGCGCATCATAGTGACCAGCTATGCATCACAGTGACCAGCTGTTTCTAAAAGACAGAAACCACCGGAACTGGAACAGGAACTATTACCTGGGCAACTAACAAACTGAAGTATACTGGCTGGGGAGGGGGGAATTTTTCTGCTACAATATCACTGCAGTATTTTCCTTTCTATAGGTACACAAAATTATGATGTATTTTATATTTGATATCCACAAAGATTTACTACATGGAACTAGTTAGGACCCAACTGTTCTCCTTCTACCCATTAAGAGATGAGTCACCATAGTGCAGGCAGCCTTATCTTCTATTGCATTCCTTCCCTAGCAGAACACTGGAGGACAATGAAAACTTCAGGAAAGATTACTTGGAGAAAATTACAGGGATTTTTACCCTTATATGTTGTCAACATCCCAAACCCATTTGCCTTCACCAATATTTCATCATGGTGAGAGAGTGAGATGAGTCAGTTTAGGTAGGCTTTGTTCACCAGATGAAGAGTTTCTCACATGCACACCATATTCTTATTATCTAGAATGTCACTGATGAAGGTTTACTAAATGAAGGATGGGCAAATGTTCTGGTACCAACCCTGACTCTAACTCTTATATCATCATAAATCCTAGGTGAGACCATGCTCATCTCTCAACAGGATTATTACCCAGCTCTATCTAGGCACAGCCTTTTCAAATTTGACCAGCGAGCCTTGCCTGGATCCCTGTTCCTTTTTCTGTACTGCAAACAACATTATGTTTCCTAAAAGAAAAATCTTACCAACACATTTCCCACTTACACCTGTCAATTGTTTTTTTCTTCTTTTGTTTTAAAGTATAGATTTTAGTTTGTGAATTTCATTTACAATGAGTAACAAAATGTAACTTTATTAAATCTATAGCATTGTCTCTTTCCATTATCATTGTTGTACTATGTGACTCAGCCATATTAAACAACCTTCATGCATAGATTTTAAGACACGTTTCCCCATATTTTAACATTCCCAATATGATGATGAATCTTTCAGTAAATGATATCATTGCAATATTTTTCCTTTCTATTGGTACACAAAATTATGATTTATTTTATATTTTATATCCACAAAGATTTACTATACCCCAGTATTCTATAGATATAGATTCTATAGATTCTATATCTTTATATCTTTATAATTCTATAGAATCTTGTGTATTTATAACTCTATAGAATCTATATCTTTCTTAATCTAATATTTTTCAGCAAAAGTTTATATAAGACCAATAATATATTTATGTCCCCCAATGTTCAATAAAACACTTTCTAGCAAAATTACTTACAAGAAGATTCTTGAATTAAAATCCAAATGCAACTGCAAGAACACCTGAGTGACTTATACAAACTGAAAAGTGTGCCACACATCACAAAGAGTACATGCTCTTTGGAGATTGCTTCCTGTAAGTGATGGAGCCAAACTCTTGTTAATATGAGCAATTCTGTGCATTGTGTGCCTGTCCAAGTGTGTCTGCACATGACTTTCACATTTACCCTATGTCCTCACGTATTTTTAATTGACTAGAAGATCATGAAGAGATAAAGAGATTTGAAAAGATAATATTATGATGCAGCTTCATACAAAATACCTGTTTAATAACTATTTTTAATGCATATTAATTGACAGCCAGAAAATAAATATTTTTCAATGTAAAATTATCATTTGTGACTATGTATACTTAAAGTACAGTTTTAGTTATATTTAGAAAATTGCTTGCTGGGCATGGTGCTCATGGCTGTAATCCTAGCACTTAGGAGGCTGAGGCAGGAGAATCTCAGTGAGTTTGAGGGCAGCCTGAGCTACATAGTGATTTTGAGGCCAGCCTGAATTACACAGCAAGACTGTGACTCAAAAAACAAAATAGAAAATTGCTTGAGCATTTGGGATAATACATGCAGTATCTTTTTCAATGACCCATTGGAGAGGGGTGTACGTATATGAACATATTTTTACAAGAGCCTCCACATTTATGGACACAGCAGTTACTTCTTTCACCAACAGGATGATGGCAAAGGCATGGCAAGCAGAAGTCTCAAATGTGCCTATGTATTATTTATATAACTTTTGTTTTTGTATATTACGATATTTTTTACATTTTCAATTATTTTTCATCATTATTTCTATTATTAACATATGTTAATTACATAAATTAATGTTATACATAGTGATATTTCCATACATGCATACATAGTGCATCGCTCATATCTATTCACCCTTCTTCAGTGTCCAGTAATCTCTCTCTCTCTCTCTCTGTCTGCATTTCTTTGTTTTGCTTAACATGATGTTCTCAACTTCATTCTTCTTTATGGCTCAGTATAGTCCATATTTCACCTTTCATTTATCCATTCATATGCTGAAAGGGATCTAGGCTGATTCCATATTATAGCTATTGTAAAAAGTGTTACAATAAACAAGGACATGCAAGTATTTCTTTTGTATATTGACTTCATTTCCTTTGTACATATATACCCAGGACTGGAATAACTGGATCATATGGTAGTTCAATCTTTAATACTCCGAGGAATTTCCATGCTATTTTCCACCATGGCTGTTCTAACTTACATTTCCACCAATAGTGTGCAACGGCAACATTTTTTCCACATCCTTGCAAACATGTGAATGTATGTATGTATGTATGTATTTTTACAATGCCTATTCTAATCAGAATGAGATGTTGTCTCATTGTACTTTTGATGTGTATTTCTGTAATCACTAATTTTATCAAATGCTTTTGCTGCCCTGGTTGAGATGATCATATGATTGTTATCCTTCATTCTATTTACATGGTGTATTATATTTGTTTGTATATATTGAACCATCCTTGAATCCCTATAGAGAAACTGACTTGTTGATCATGAATGATATTTTTGGTATGCTATTGAGTTCAATTTGCTAGTTTTTTTTTGTTGAGGATTTTTTTTTTAATGTGGGTACCGGGAGTCGACCTCAGGACCTCATGCTTGCCAGCAAGCGCTTGTGCCACTGAGTGATATCACCGGCCCTTTTATTTCCCTTTATGTGGGTACCGGGAGTCGAACTCAGGACTTTGTGCTTGCCAGGCAGGTGCTTATGCCGCTGAGCTATCTCACTGGCCCCCTTGTTGATGATTTTTGCATGTATATTTATCAGATATATCAGTCTAGTTTTCTTTTTATGAGTGTGTCCCTTGTCAGATTTTGGTGATAGGGTAATTCTGGACTCATAGCATAAGTTGGGAAAAGTTTCTTCCCTTTGCTTCCCTTTCAATTCTATAGAAGAGTTGGAGAAGCACTGAGGTTAGTTCTTCCTTAAAAGTTTGGTAAAATTCAGCAGTGTATCCATTTTATCCTGGGCTTTTCCTTGTTGGGAGACTTTTTATTACTGCTCGCATTACATGTTATTTTTCTATTGAGGGTTTTTTTCTTGTAGGTTCAACCGTGGAAGGTCATGCATCTCCATTTCTAGAAACAAAATTCTCTTCAATCCAGATTTTTCAATTTCTTATCATTTAGTTTTTCAAAATAATCTCCAATGATCCATTGAATATTTGTGCTATCAGTTATAATGTCAACCTTTTTCATCACCAATTTTACTTTATTTAGCCTCTCTCTCTGTGTGTGCATGTGTGTTAGTCTAGCTAAAGGATTTACACTTTTGTCTGTCTTTTCCAAGAACTAACCAACTCATTGTTTCATTAATCCTTTATGTCATTCATTCAGACTTTCATTTGTTTATTTCTTTCCTTCTACCCATTTTAGATTGCAGTTATTCTTGCTTTTCTAAGACCTTAAAGTACATCATTAGGTTGTTTTCTAAAAAAAGGTTTCTAATATTTTGATAGATACACTTATTGTTATAAACATACATTAATATTGGTTTTCTGTATCTCACAGGTTTTGATATGCTGTGTTTTCATTCTCATTTATTTAAAGGATTTTTTATTTTATTTTTTGTCTTTTTGAGACAGGGTTTCATTATACAGTTCAGGCTGGCCTTGAACTCACTTTGTAACCCAAGCTGGCCTCAACTCATAACAATCCTCCTGCCTCAGCCTGCTGAGTGCTGGGATTATAGTTGTGCACCACCATGCTCAGCCATTTCAAGGATTTTTAAGTTATTCTGCTGACTTCCTTAATGATACACTTTTTGTTCAATAATATGTTTTTCAGTCTCTATGTATCTGCATAAATGGGAAGTTTCTTTTGCTGTTAATTTTTAGTTTTATTCCATTGTAATCAAACAAGCTATAGAATTTTAGACTGCAGGACCAGCTAATAGTGCAGGAAAAATCTGGGACTCCATAATCTGCTCCACCAGAGGAATCCAGGTGTCTGGCCCCTACCACCACACTGTGGGACTGGCAACCAGCACAGAAAAATCCAGGACTTGGTAACCAGCCCTTTTCTCTAAATTTTCTTTTTTTTTCTTTTTTCTTTCTATCTTCTTTTTCTTTTCTTTTTGGTTCTTCTTCCTTTTATTCCTTTCTTTTTTTTCTCTCTTTTCTAAACAGCTGGGGAGAACTCCAGGCACAGAAAATTAATCCCATCCCCCAAACCCAGAGACCAAGTTCAGATAATGCCTTGAATACTCCTTCATTCTTTCTTTTCTATACCAATCTCTAGTTTCCCAAACCTTGCATTATCATCCTTTGTCCTCCAGGCTTGCTTCCACTTCTTTTCCAGTTATACTTGTTTTATGTACTATCCTCCCCGCCACAGGGTACAACCACTCTACCAAGGGGAAACAGTTTGCATACAATTTCTAATTTATGATCGGTTCTGTTATATAACTATAGACTCTGTTCCTATAGTCTAAAGTACAAAATCAATCATTACCACAGTTTGTCAGTTTCTAAATTGTGCTCAATGCTATTGTTATTACCAATTTTACTACTTTAGCTAGGATGTCACATCTGTTGTAATTAGCTATTCTCCCTTTTGTAACAAAACTGGGAAGCTCTGGGGTAATAACCTCACCACAGCTTTACACCAAAGGAATGGGGACTGAGCCAAACAGATAGCTACATCCCACACTTAATTAATTGGGAAGGTAGGATCTTGGCACAGACACAAACCAAGAATCTCCTACAAATAGAAGATATCCCTGTAGAACAGACTTTTCCAAGAAAGGCCATAATAATAGTGTCATAGCTACCTACTACAAAAACTCACAAGGATCATCACATAAAACAAAATAAAACTTTATTTGAAATGGCAAATGAGAAGACAAATAAGCAAATTGCAATCTCAGGCCTCCAGCCCAGCAAGAAGTCCACGAGACACCAACATAGAATAAAGTGGAAGACTCACACCTGAAATTTCTGAAAAGATAGCAACAGAAGTAAAGAAACAAATCCATAAGGCTATAGAGGAAATCAGATCAGAAATAATCTCTCAGGTAAAAAAAGAAATGTCAACATTTATAAAGGAATTGCTTAGCAAATCTAGAGTAAAGATAGATAAAAAAGTAGATGCTGGTAGGAAGAGAATGGAAAAAGTGAATGATCAATATAGAAAAGAAATAGAATGCATGAAATGATTCAAACAAATGCTGGAGGGGCTGTGGGGAAAAAGGAACCCTTCTTCACTGTTGGTGGGAGTGTCGACTGGTACAGCCACTGTGGAAGGCAGTGTGGAGATTCCTCAGAAAACTAGGGTTGGAGGTCCCATTTGACCCAGCTATTCCCCTTCTGGGCATCTTCCCAGAAGAATTAAAAACATCGTACCACAGCGATATATGTGCACCCATGTTTATAGCAGCACAATTTGTAATAGCCAGATCTTGGAAACAACCCAAATGCCCATCAACTGAGGAATGGATAAGAAAGATGTGGTATTTTTATACAATGGAGTACTATTCAGCCATAAAGAAGGATAAACTGGAGACTTTTATAGGTAAATGGATGCAACTCGAGAAAATACTCATAAGTGAAATAAACCAGAAGCACATGTGTAAGCATCGTATTATCTCTCTAGTATGAGAAACTGAAAGAGTAAATAAGATCCAAAATGTACAATAGATATGGTGAATCAAAAAGAAACTGGTCAAAAGGAAAGAGAGACTGGAATAGGGAAAAGAAAGAAGGGAAAGGGAAAAAAACAATTGTATATATATATATATATATATATATATATATATAAGATGGTTAAGATAGATACACTACCATTTTTACTTAGTTCATTGAAGAGTAAGGTTTGTGCCAATAATGTTTGGACAATTGAATGCTAATGTCTGGTGTCCTGAATAACTAACTTAAAGATAGTAATACGTAATGTATTAACCATTGTTACCCTCCTATTATGTTGAAAATTTGTTCTTCTTTTGATTTGTTTTGTTTTTTTTCTTCTCTTTAAAAAAGAAAAAAAAAAAAAAAGAAAAAAAAAAAAAACAACAGATATCCAGGAAATTAAAAATTTCATTGAAACCAGGCAAAACTGCTTGAACGAAACTGAAGATAGACTTTCAGACCTTGAAGACAGAATTGCAGCTAGTGATCATGAAAGGAAAGATCTCTTAGAAATAACAAAAGATCAGGAAAAACAATTCAACAACTGCAAGATGATGCAAAGAAAAATAATACAGGAATAACTGGTGTGAAAAAGCAAGAGTCAACACAAATCACATAAAAAATCTATTTGTGGAAAGAAGAGCCGAAAATTTCCTAAACATGGAAAAAGAATCTGACATACAAATAAGTGAGGCATATAGAACTGCAATTAGCCATAACTAAAATAAATCTACTCACAGGCATATAATAATCAATATCCCAGATATTCAGCACAAGAACAGAATATTAAAAGCTGTTACAGAAAAGAAACACATCACCTATAAAGGAAAGCCCATCAAAATCACGGGAGACATCTGAACACAAACCTTCAAGTCAAGAAGAGCTTGGAGTGAAGTATTTCAAGTCCTGAGAGAAAACAACTTCCAACCAAGATTGATGTACCCTACAAAACTATCTTTTAGAATTAATGGTGAAATAAGATACTTCCATGACTAAGAACAACTGAAGAAATTCATGACTACCACACCAACCCTACAAAGAGTACTGAAAGATATTCTAGACAGAGATAAAAATGACCACAATTCCAACAACACCAACAGAAAGAAAACACCAGGCAGAGCAATCAATTAAACAGAGGGGAAAAGCAGGGAAACAACAGCAGGAAAATATCATGACAAGTTAGGCCAATACATATCAGTTATAACCATTAATGTAAACGGCCTCAATTCACCAATCAAAAGAAACAGACTGGCAGAATGGATCAAGACACAAGAGTGAACAATATTCTGTATACAAGAAACACATTTAACTCAAAAAGAAATTCATAGACTAAAAGTCAAAGGATGATAAACAATACTCCATGCAACAGGAACCCAGAAAAAAGCAGGGGTAGTTTTTCTGTTTGAAGACAACGTGAACTTAAAAAACCAAGAATGATCAAAAGAGATAAAGAAGGCCACTACATACTTGTTAGGGGAAAAATTCAAGAGGAAGAGATAATAATCATAAACATGTATGCACCAAATACAGGAGCACCCAACTATATAAGACAAATATTAATAAATATGAAAAATCAAGCAAGCAATAACACAATTGTAATGGGGGATATTAATACCCCATTGTCACAAAGAGATAGATCAACTAGACAAAAAATCAGCAAAAAAATAGCAGAACAGAAGCAAACCTGTGAACAAATGGACTTAGTAGATATTTACAGAGTGTTCCACCCAACAATGTCAGAAAACACATTCTTCTCAGCTGCACATGGGACGGTATCTAAAATAGATAATATATTAGCCCATAGAACATGCTTAAGTAAATGCAAAGGAATTGAAATTATCCCATGCATATTATCTGACCATAGTGCAATGAAATTGGAAATTAATGGCAAAAGAAACTGCAAAAACTCCATAAACACATGGAAATTAAACAACCTCCTCCTGAACAACCAATGGGTCACAGATGAAATTAAAGAAGAAATTAAACAATATCTACAATCAAGTGAAAATACAAATACAACATACAGGAACCTGTGGGATGCAATGAAAGCTTGTCCTTAAAAGGAAATCTATAGCAGTGAATTCTCACATCAGCAAAACAGAATGAGCACAAATAAACAACCTAATGCTGCACCTCAAGCTTCTAGATAAAGAAGAGCAAGTCAAACCCAAATCCCATACAAAAGCTGAAATTATAAAGATCAGAGCAGAAATTAATGCAATTGAGACTAAGAAAACAATACAAAGAATTAATGGATTGAAGAATTGGTTCTTTGAAAGAATAAACAAAATTGATAAACACTTAGCCAACCTTATCAAAATAAGGAAAGAAAAAACTCAAATTTGTGCTATAAGGAATGAAAAGAGTGAAATCACTACAGATTCTGTGGAATTTGAGAAGATCATCAATACCTACTTCAAAATTCCTTACTGACATAGGATGGAAAACACAGAAGAAATGGACAGATTCCTTGAAATGTATGAATTACCTAAGCTGAATCAAGAACATATAAAAATTCCAAATAACCCAATACTGGTTAATGAAATTGAAAACATAACTAAAAACTTACCAACAAAGAAAAGCCCAGGTCCTGATGGATTCATGGCTGAATTGTACAAGAAATTTAGAAGAGATTTTATCTCAATACTCCTCCAACCCTTTAATGAAATTGAAAGGTAAACAATTCTCCCTAACTCATTCCTGAAGGCAAGTATTACCCTGATACCAAAACCAGAGAAAGACCCAACAAAAAAGAGAACTAGAGCCCAATCTCCCTGTTGAACAAAGATGCAAAAATCCTCAACAAAATACTAGCAAACAGAATGCAGCAAATCATCAAGAAGATTATACTCCATGACCAAGTGGGATTCATCCCAGGAATGCAGGGATAGTTCAACATATGTGAATCAATAAACATAATACACCATATCGACAGAGCAAAAGACAAAAATCACATAATCGTATCAGTAGATGCAGAAAAGCTTTTGGTAAAGTCCAACACTCATACATGATAAAAATCTTACAGAAAATCAGAATAGATGGTCTTTACCTCAATCTGATAAAAGCCATCTGTGACAAACCAACAACCAACATCATACTAAATGGATAAGAACAGAAAGCTTTCAATCTAAAATCAGGAACAAGACAAGGATGTCCACTATTAGCATTCTTATTCAATATATTTCTGGAAACATTAGCCAAAGCAATTAGACAAGAGAGAGAAATAAAAGGAATAAGGATAGAGGAATAAGGATAGGAAAGGAAGAAGTTCAATTATTATTATTAGCAGATGACATGATACTTTACATAGAAGACCCCAGAAGCTCCACCATAAGACTTGTAGAATTAATAACCAAATTCAGTAGCATAGCTGGATACAAAATCAACACTCAAAAATCAATAGCATTTCTGTACAGAAACAACAAACTCATGGAGACAAATTAGAGAAACCATACCCTTCACAATAGCATCCAAAAAAATGAAATACATAGGAATCAATCTAACAAAGGAAGTAAAAGATCTATACATTAAAAATTTATAATACTCCAAAAAAAGAGATCAAAGAGGATATCAGAAAATGGAAAGTTATTCCTTGCTTATGAATAGGAAGAATCAACATTGTGAAAATGGCCATACTCCCAAAACTGTTATACGGATTTAATGGAATCCTGATCACAATACCATTAGCGTACCTCACAGAACTAAAGAAAACATTCCTGAAAGTCAGTTGGAAACAGAAGAGACCTAGAGTAGCAAAGGCAATCCTGGGCAACAAAGGCAAGGCAGGAGGCATCACAATCACTGCCTTGAAATTAAACTACAAAGCTACTGTGATAAAATCAGTATGGTACTGGCAAAAAAACAGACCTGAGGATCAGCAGAACAGAATAGATAATGCAGATACAACTACAAACACACTCAGCCACCTTATCTTTGACAAAGGGGCCAAACATGTTCACTGGAAGAAAGATAGCCTCTTTAACAAATGGTGCTGGAAAAATTGGCTATCCACATACTAAAGACTAAAACTAGACCCATGTCTATCACCATACACTAAAGTCAAAATGGATCAAAGATCTAAATATTAAAACAGAAACACTAAATCTACTGGAAGAGAAAGTAGGTACAAATCTTGAAGATGTAGGTGTAGGCAGAGACTTCATGAACAAAAATCAAACTGCATGGGAAGTATTTCAAAGAATCAACAACTAGAATCTCATCTTATTAAAAAGTTTTTGCACATCAAAAGAAATCACCATAGAGTGAAAAGAAAACCCACAGATAGGGAAAAAACTTTAACCAATTGTCTCTCAGACAAAAGACTTCTATCTAGAACATATGAAGAATTGAAAAAAAAATCAGGACCCCCAAATTCAAAGGCCTAATCCAAAAATGGGCATCTG
Source organism: Erethizon dorsatum (assembly GCA_028451465.1). NCBI lineage: Eukaryota > Metazoa > Chordata > Mammalia > Rodentia > Erethizontidae > Erethizon > Erethizon dorsatum. The sequence goes on from CM051824.1 coordinate 109,813,689, forward strand.
AGATGAATACACACTTCTCAGATGAAGAATTACAGATAGCAAATAAATATATGAAAAAATGTTCAACATCATTGGTAATTCAAGGGATGCAAATTAAAACAACACTGAGATTCCATCTCACCCCAGAAAGAATGGTTATCATCAATGAAACAATCAATAACAAATGCTGGTGGGGCTGTGGGGAAAAAGGAACACTTCTCCACTATTGATGGGAGTGTAGACTGGCACAACCACTGTGGATATCAGTGTGGAGACTTTTCAAAAAACTAGGATTATAGGTCTCATTCAACACAGCTATTCCCCTTCTGGGTATCTTCCCAGAGGAATTAAAAACATCATACCACATTGATATATGTGCACCCATGTTTATAGCATCACAATTTTAATAGCTAAATCTTGGAAACAACCCAAACGCCCATCAACCGAGGAATGGATAAAAAAGATGTAGTATTTTTATACAATGTGGTTCTGCTCAGCTATAAAGTAGGATAAACTCGAAGCTTTTATAGGTAAATGGATGCAACTAGAGACCATACTCATAGGTGAAATAAATCAGACTCACATGTGTAAACATCATATTGTCTTCCTAGTGTAAGAAACTGAAAGAGTAAATAAGATCCAAAATGTACAATAGATATTGTGAAAGGGAAAGAAACTGCTCAAAAGGAAAGAACAACTGGGATGGGGAAAGGAAAAAAGAAGGAAGGTTAAAGAAAACTAATATATGTATATATGTATGTATACACAAGATAGCTAAAATAATTATACTACTATTTTCTTTTAGTTCATTGAAAAGAATGGTTTGTGCTTATATTGTTTGATCAATTTTGGATGTCTATATCTTGTAATCTTAGCTACTACTTTGAAGATAATAATATGCAATATATTAACCATTGTTAATTTCCTGTTATATTGTTACAAAATTTTGTATCATTGTTTTTATTTTTTCTCTTTAAAAACAAAAAAAATTAAAAAGAATTTTATTTCAAGTTTTTTGAATTTGCTATCCCTTGTTTTGTAGCCTAATATATAATTTAGTCTGGAAAAATTTCAATATGCTGATAAAAATTTTTTTTGCAATTGTTGTATGGAATCCTCTGTAAATACCTGTTGAGTCCCTGTGATCTATATTGTATTTTAACTCTGATGTTTCTTTAGTGATTTTTTGGGGGGGTTCTGGTTGATGTATCTATTAAAGAGAATGAGAATACTGAAACCCTCTATTATTGTATCACTGTATCTCTCTCTCTTTCTCTCTTTTTCTCTCTCTCTATCTCCATCTCTTCCTCCCTCCCTTCCTTCCTCCTTTCCTCTCAAATTCCACTAGAGGTGGTTGTATAAAATTGGTTGCTCTGTTATTAGGTGGGTGTGGATTTGTAATTGTTATATCTCCTTAAGGAATTGATCCTTTGATCACTATAAAGTGATCTTAGTCTCTTCTTGCTGTTTTGCTTTAAAGTTTGTTTTGTCAGTAAAAGGAGAGTTACTCCTACTAGTTTTCTGATTCTTTTTATTTGGAATATAATTTCTTTTTCTTTTCACTTTTCATATATGTGTCTTTAATAGTGGGTTGAGTTTCTTGTAGATATCATATTGTTATATTTTAAAAAATACATTCAGCCAGTCTGTATAATTTAACTGAAGAATTAAAACATTTAACATTCAAAATTAGCTATTAAAAGATAGGATATTTCCATGTCATTTTATTGATTTTCATCTAGTTGTTTTTAATATTTCTTTTTAATTTCTTCTTTTGTTTGTCTTTATGTTTTGATTGATAATATTTGATTCTTTTCTGTTTCTTGTTTGTGCATCTACTCTTGCAATGGGATTTATACTTAGATGTGCTATAACGATGGTAATGTCTTTCTTCCAGTTCTGGGTGTAAGATTCCCTTGAGTATCTTTTGGAAAGTTGATCTATTTGTCCTGAATTCCTTTAGTTTTTGCTGGTCTTAGAAGGTATTTATTGCTCTTTAACACTGATCTGGCTTGGGAGTTACTTTCTTTCAGGACTTGAAATATATGATTTTATGCCTTCCTGGTCTGTGTGGTTTTGCTGAGAAATCATCAGTCTAAAGAGATTGATTTTAAATTTGCCTTGGAACCTTCTATTGCAGACTTTAAAATTTTATATTTTCCTCATCCTTTTGACAGTATAACTATGATGTGGTGTGATGAGGCCATTTTCTGGTCATGTCTATTTGGAATTCTATAGTTCTTTACATGAATGTCCATATATTTCCCAAGATTAGGGAAGTTTTCTGCTATAGTCATTAAGTGGGAGTGCTGTGACTTTAATTTTTATTCTTCCTCTTCAGGTCTGCCAGTACTGTTGATATTTGATCTAATGGTGTCCCAAAGATCTTGAGGGCTCGATTCACTCTTTTTTTCTTTTTTTTTTTCTGTCCTGTCTGATTGTTATATTTAGAAAAGCCTGTCTGCCAGCTCTAGTATTCTTTCTTCCATCTCACATTGTTTGCTTTTGAGGCTTTCAACTGAGTTTTTATCTGACTTACGGAGCACTTTCTTTCCAAGACTACTAATTGTTTTTTTCCTTTCGAATTTTTTATCTCTTTGATGAATTTCTCATTCATATTCTGTATTGCCTTCCTGATTCCATTTAACTACTTTCTTGTTTTTTGTTTTTCTTGGATTTCATTGAGCTTTTAAGAATCTTTCTTTTTCATTCTTCATCAGAAATTTTATTCACATTCTGTTACTGAAAAGTTATGATCTTTAGGATGTGACATATTATCTTGCTTTGTTCATGTATTTCACATTTGAGATTTGTGCATATCATGGAATGGATATCTTTACTACTTTTATGGGGTGACATTCTGAAAATGTGTCTTCAGGTATTAGTTAATAATGCAGTATTGGTTTTACTTCCAACTGTATACTGCAGAGTGGTGTCCTTGTAAGTTTTTGGCTATTACTAGTGATTTTGAGCAGAGTACAGGCTGTATCATAGTACACACTGTATCTTCACAGGTCATGTGGAAGGAGAATACTCTTTGGTTTAGGCAGGAATGTTGTACACAGCAGACTGTGTGAGGTGTGCTCTGTTTAGCTACTCCTACAGTGGCAGTGGTGGTCCTCATTGGTGGCATGGGTTTCCTCAAGCACTGTTGATATTGGCCCTATTACTTTAAAGGGTCTCTGCTCATGTCTGTTCTAGTAGTGGTGAGGTGCCTGAAGCAACTTGTTGTAGTTATTTTTCTCATTTCTGGGACAAAATACCCAACACTCAAAGTTAAAGGAGGAAAAGTTTATTTAGCTCAGAGGTTATAGAGGTTTCAGTCCATAATCAGCTGGCTCCATGGCGCGGGGATGGCAGGCGGGCATCAGAGAAGAGAAACAGTTCCTGGTGGACAGAAGGTAGCAAAGCAAGCAAGGGTAGCCCAAGTTCTTTGTATCCCTTATATCTTACCCACGATATTCAGGGTGGGTAGCACTTACACCCTTAATTCTACTGCTCTTGATCCTAGCATTGCACCATGAATCGATCTCAGTGTCACACATTCTAGATCCAGCCACCTCTGTAAAAGCCTCACCTATGACCGCATGAGGCTTTGGGGGGACATCTAGAAAAAAGCTGTAATACTCCTCTCTTCTGATTCAACACTGTGTGGTTCCAAATGTGTCATGGGGTGAGACAGAGGATAAATTCACAGCACTTATTCTGAGATATTCAAATTTCATTTTGTTGCAAGTATAGGACTAGACAAGGTGTAGGGTAAATGATGCAAAGTAATTGTGTAGGTGCATTGGTAGCAAAAGTTGTTATTCTCTGTACTGCTACTGTGGGTATGTGCACCCAGGAGCAGGACATGAGAATCCCAGCTGTATGCACCTGGGGATGGGACTCTCCTTACCCCCATTCTTTCACTTGTAGTGCTTGCCAGGGACTAAGTGGGAGTGAGGAGTGGTGAGAACCAGGCAAACTTTTCTTATGCAAGGTGTTTACAAAAATAAGAAATCTAGAATGCAGCCCGAAATGGGCAAAATTTCTTTCTAGACCACTTAGGCTATGCCCCTCAGAGTAGAACAGAGCTAGGGTGCTAATGCAAGAGGCCACCCCAGAGGACCTCTGTGGGTGGGTCAGCAGTGGTGCCTCAGAGTTCTTTCTCAATCTTGTTAGCAGCAAGCAGCCATCTGCAGTGCTGGAACAGGAGTGGAGAGAACTGCAAGGGCACTACCTTTAGTCCTGGCCCCACACCTGCCTGACCACAGCCCTAGTCTCAGAGGTAGGCTACCTGACCCCCAGTTCTTGAAATTAGTGTTCCCCTCACCCTCCACATTGTAATATCAGTTTCCTCACAGAATAGGTACTTGCAGTGTGTTTGTGTCAAAGTCACTTCACAGAGCAGTCTGGTTCTGAGCCGGTAGAGGTGTATCTGTGAGGCTCTCATGGACTAGAACATGCAGGGATTTCTGAATCCCTAAAGGAATCCAAATTCAGTCAATAGTCCCCTTCTCAGTGTGGCTCTTGGTTACAGCATCCTGGGGGCTCACTGGGAAATAAAGTGAATTCCTTTTCCAAAACCAGACTATCGTGCAGATGATAGGCTTCTTATCTATATAGGCTGCAAGCTTACTTATGATAAAACTCTCCAATATCCAAGATTGTCTGTATGTCTGCTGATATTTTACTGCAGCTCACTATGTCATCTTTATCCCTGCGGAAGGAGTCTTCCCCTTCTCTAGCTCTGGAGCCAGGGCAGCAGGTGATAAGATATTTGTTTATTTTGCTATGTAGCTGTCTGAAATGTATGGATTTTACAAGCTCCTCTTTCATTGAATTCTACTGTTCTCCCATTGTCATTCACCTCAAAATGCAACTGTATACATACTGTTGCTTTCATCTTTCTTTGTGGAGGAGCAGGTGAGTGCTGTGTGGCCTCTATTTAGTCAACTTTCCAATAATTTCTGGCATTTTTTTTTAACTCTTAGGTATAGCAAATGATGTATTTAGGTGCATGCCTTCGATGTGCCAAACCAACGTAGTACCATAAGTCTTGTGTCTGACCTTTGTACCCCTGGAGGCAGAATTCTTCCACATTAATCATCCCAGGCAGCTAGAACCATGTCTTCGGCTTAGACTGTGGCAAAATTATTCAAACTAGCCAATGCTAAACTACTTATCACGTTCTGCCCTTTCTATGGAAATACCTCTAATTTGGCTTTTGGCTTTCCCCTTATTCTGCTTTCTACTGCCTAGCCACCCTGAGACTTCCCCAGGGGTCCCTATGTGATGTACCAGGCCTCCTGTGTCTAGGACACGTGGGTATAATACACTTGTTTCCTTGAATGTCTCTTCACTGTTACCCCACTTATGACCACACCTGACTATGTGTGGCCGTTACATATTAAAACATATAACAACCTGTATGATTGGGTTTGTTCACTTGTGTTTCTGCCTTTCTCCATTAGAAGATTATGCCTTCAGTAGAGGTGAAATTCTGAGAACTATGATAGACAAATGGATTTCTAGGACTTTACTCATAATTTGAGCCAACCCTGTTGAACTCAGCATCAATTAGCCAAACTCCAGTCTACCTATAAGTTTGTGAGCAAAAAACCAAATGCTTATTTCTGTAAGCTAGCAAGTTGAAGAATGGAATGTTTTGCAGAATTGTGGAATAGCAGCTGACTACTAGCATGTAAAATATCATTCAGTGATGCAAAAGAATCTGCCAGGAAGAGATTTTAGTAAGAGCATCTTGTTTTTGGAAAGAACTGCTGACGTTAAGTAAGAAACATATTCAGCTATCATCTATCCTCACCATTAGCCAAGTGATTCTAATTTATTTTTATTTGTATATTTGTATTTTGATCACCTGACTTGGGCAAAGGGTCCTTTGTTCATTCTTCCAGAGCACTCTGTCTGCTACTACACTATAGTATTTATCAAATTTTACTCTCATTGCTTATCTAAGCTATTCACCAGGATCTCACACACCTGGAGGGTAGGAACAATATGCATTCCCAGAGCTTAGTGATACTTGGCACACAACAGACTCTTAAAACATTATTTGGTGAATTAAATGAATATCTTGGTTCAGCCTCTTTCTGGATCATGTATGCTTTTTAACAAGAAACTTCAACTTATGGTCTCCGTATCCTTTTTTTGAAAATGAGAAAGAGGTTCTAAACCATCTCATAAGATTCTGTAATATATTTTCAAGTGTCAAAATTAAAAACAATCATGATTTAGCCATGAAATTTACAAGCTTAGCAAATTTTATAAAATATTGTTTATTTAAACTTTTATGTGGGAAAAGGATAAAAAATAGAATTCCATATATAAAATTAATGGCTGTTTTACTTAGTTGCATATATACATATAATATATTTACATATAGAAGAATATATAAACATACATATACATGAATCCCCAGCCTTTTCTTACATTTATTTTTGTGATGACTTTTATGTGATTAGGATTTAATTCTGAACATATTTTTGTATGTTATACTTTATTAATTTATTTAATTTTCAGAAGTCCTGGTTCATTGTATTTCAGTTAAAAATAATCATATCTTTTAAGATTATGAATTATGAATTATAACTTTGGCTTTACCCTATTAGTCTTAGGATTCAGTCTTATGTCATTTTTAAAAATTAATTCATTGATCTCTTCATTTATTAACATAAATAATTAAGTACCCTCCTTACTCATGTGATCAGCACTGTTTGAGACATTGGAATTACAGCTATATATGAAAACGATGGCGATTCAAGCTGTGCATGTTAGTGCACATCTGTAATGCCAGCACTCTGCGAGGCTGAAGCAAAAGTATCACAAGGGAGAGCCCAGCCTAGGCAACTTAGCCATTTAGTGAGATCCTATCAAATAAAAATTACAAAAAGGCTGGAGTTGTCATTCAGTGTGATGTTTTGGATTCAAGACTCAGTACAAAAGAAAAAAAAGATGAAGGTCATATTTTAACATAATTTCTAGTAGTACATAGTCTGAACTATAAATTAATCATGAAAACTAGGCTTCAGCTCTCTCTGAGTGAAGGATCATTACACCTTTTAAGTTCTCCAACAAGAGATTTACCTGGCCTCCCATCTACCTGTTGGAGCAAATAGGCCCTGTGTATTAGTGATATTTTCCTAGGTTTCCTTATTCAGGTTGTAATAAACAGGTATTAAGTTCTGTTCCCAAGGACCCTCCCACAAAGCCACTTGCTGTTGCGGTCATTTGGCCTCCCAAAGCAATTTATGTTATAAAAACAGGGCAATTTGAGTTTAGGAAAAAGATTACTTAACTGTTTTATCCAAGAACACAACTGTGTAACTGGAGAATGCTCTCAGATTGCTTTCACAAAAGTGAATGTAAGTCATTATTTGGAGAATAACTACCTACAACTTTAAAATGGCAGTTTTCTGCAAAATTTCCTATTATTTCCAAAAAATATCTAAGAGACCCAGGAGCTAGACAAAGCACATAATGTTGTACTCTTCAGATTTCTGTTCTGAACTGTAGGTATTTTGGAAAACAGGTATATTTTTTCTTTTTTACAGTATTTGTTTTATTTGCTACCTTTAAAAAATATATTTTACTATGGAAAGCAAAGGTCTGATGTACAGTTTATTATTGTCAGTGTTCTTGACATGCTTGAAAAATTTCAGGTCATTCATCTGTAAGTTTGCATACAAGGTAGACAATATGGAAACTGGAAAGCCGATTGTCTATTTCCCAGACCTCCTGGAAAGCAGAGGCCCCACTTGGCCCTCTTGTCTGCAAGCGGGTGTGCGATAAAGCCTTTGCCTTGCAGATAAAAGCTGTTCTTAGAGATCAAGGAAAAGTTCGGCCAGAAGCACCTCATCTCATTGGTGTGATCTATTCATTGGGATGGAATCACTTTAGAGCAACCAAGGGTGGCTTAGTTCGTCCTGGAGAAGAAAAGAGGGACCCTAAACAAAAGTGATATTCAGCGAGGAAGGGCAGCAGAGAAGAAAAGATCCTGGAGAGAGACTATGCAATTGTACTACCTGATAGCAGAACAAATGTGACTATCCTTGTGTGTAAGATCACCTCTTTTCTCTAACCTACCTCTTTATTTCCTTCGTATTATACTTTATGTTTCATAATAATTGCTTTCTTTATTTATATAGTTATGAAATTTGATGCCAAACACTGTTTTATAGAATATAAACTTTTTAATTGCAGGAACATTTTCTGTTTGCTAGAATAGTCTGAGATCCTAGAATAACAAAAACAACAAGAAATTCAAATAGAAAGATATCAATAAAAATTTGTTTCATGAAAGAATAAATGAACAAATTAGTGAAAAAAAGAATTGTTAATGAATTTTCTATATAATCTTTGATTGCATCTACATAATAAAATATTTAGTGTGTACTCTTTGATGCAAATTATTATAATCCAAACTATATAATCCATTTTATAGTAATGATATGCATGAAATATATAGAACATCAAAGGAAAATGTTTCCTTTTATTTGGGGACATCACTTAAGATTTCAGGGAAGAAATCCTTCACTCTCTCTAGTCATTAGGGAAATCCATATTAAAGTCACATAAGATGCAACTGTACCCACTGGAATGCCCAAACAAGCAAAAACGTGACGCCACCAGCTTGGGATAGGGTGTGGACCAATTAGATGTCATACATTGTTGGAAGGAATATAAATTTTATTATCACCTTGAGAATCAGCTGGAATTTTCTTATGAAATTATGTATAACATATCACATGAAATTACACATATATATCCTATATTGTATAATTATAATCCTATAAACTAGCAATTCAACTACTAGATATTTGCCCCCACATGTGTATAAGGGTATTCATAGCAGTTTTCTTTATAGTAGCCCCAAATTGGAAACAGACCAGATGTTATTCACAAGAGGAAAGGAAACTGGGTATATCCACACATTGGAATAGTACTCAACAGTAAAAGAAATAAACTACAGAAATATTCAACAAAGTGAATGAATATCCAAAATGATAAAATGAGTGATAGAAACATTATACAAAAGAGTATATACATTATGATTCTTTTTACATGAAATCCTCGAGCTGGAGGATTGGCCAGAAAAAATGTGTTGAGCTGGAGGATTGGAAAGAAACACTAAAAGATTTTAGAGAGCTCCATGCAACAGACTTTTTCTGTAAAGGGGCAGATTATAAAATTTTAGGCTTTCTGTGCCTGATAACCCTGCTGCATATACTCAGTGCTACCATTTTAACACAAAAGCAGCCATAGGCAATATGTAAATAAAAAAATGTGTATCTGTGTTTCAATTATACTTTGTTGAAAGTTGCTGGAGTACCAGATTTGGTCTGCTCTCCATGAATTGTTACCTCTGCTCTAGAACAACAATAATGTGTGGTATCTGAACAGGAATGATTCACAGGTGTACGTACTTATTAAAACTCAGTGGATGTACATTTAACTTTTATGTATTTCATTCTAGGTAAGAAATGTTAGACACTATGATATGTGTGTTGAAGAATTTTGGATGGTATACACTAATGTGTATAATTTAAACTGTACTTAATATCAAGTAATAGAATAATAGAGATATGATAGATGATTAGATATGAGATAGAGCAATCTAGCAAAATGTTAATGGAAGAATCTCGGTGGTGGGTGTAGGGATATTCACTTTAAAATTATTTCAGTTTTTCCATATGCATTAATTTTCATAATAAAGTGTTAAGTGATCTGATGGCAATTGTAGATGCTGGTACTGAATTGATGGCAGGCAGGACTTCAAATTTGGAAAACAGCATTTGTAACCTCAGGAGGCGAACAGACCCTTGTATTAGAGGCCAATTACTGTAACTTTTTGTTTTAGTTTTGCCCTGGAACTGGCCTTGCTTGAGGCATCTCATTTCTCTATGTTTTAGTTGCTACACCCACATTTATCAATAGATACTCTAAAAATATTGTGAAATTAATGCTTAAATATATTGATGTATAAAGAAGTGGATTAGATGATCCCTCAGGTCCCTTCTTTGTTTTTAGTCATCTGACTAATATTTCTGGAGTATCTGATTATATATATTTACCACTATTTAAAATGTGCTAATAATTTATTAATGTATCATTATGTACTTTCTATAAGTAATGTATAATTTTAACTGATGAACAAAATCTACATTTACAAATGAATGAAAATTCCCAAAAGTAGGTCCCTTGAAAAGCCACAGAGTATATGTCAATCTGGTAAGAAAGTCAGTGTCAAATATAGCAATAGAATAACACTATTCTTCTCAATGCTTTCTTCCAAATTTAAAATGTGTAAATAAATGTACATATGCTTCCTAAAGTTTAAAGTTTGGATCTAATAGTAGTTACTTTGAAAGACTGTTCCATGCAATGTAACACATTTCTGTGCTGAACTGTAACATTCTGATTACATGTTTGAAGTATAGGTTGTTAATATACTCCTCATAATTTATCTGGCTCAAGTGGCAATGAAATTGTGGCAGATGATGAATAAATATCAAGCACTTCTTTTGTTAGCAGCTGCGTCCTTCTGAGTTTCAAGCTGTGTGGAAGAAAAAGAGAAAATTGTGACATGACACTCACAAGTACTTATTATTCTTACATTGAAGTAGTGATAACCAAAAGAATTATATTTTTATCAGACACCTTAGGTACATAATAAAATATTCACTTACCTTACAATGCACATGAAGCTGTTTTTCAACATTTTGTTTCCTATATAGGATTGCTAGAATGCTGTTCCCAGTACATTAAGCCCCAGCACAATTATTATCCTATTTGTAAACTGCCATGTAAATTAAATGTCATTAAATGAAATGTTCTTACAAATACTGTATATATTTATAGAACAATTGTCTACATTTTCTCAAAATACCATGCTTAATTGGTCCAGGGCAATTAGTGTTTCATACTTACAATAAGGTGGATGAGCTGAAGACTTCATCTTGGGGGAAGAGAGTCTTATGGCTTTCAGTTTATTGGAAATACAAAATTTCTTTGGAATCACACTCAGAATCATACCACTTACATGTGGATGACTGTTCTTTAAGTATTTTCTTTTTATTTTTACTTTTATGACCCTCCTTTGCCCATGATCCTTCAGGAGAGCCAGACTCTTAAAAATAACTTCACGTAATTCACATTTTCTGAGATATAGGCACTGAACAAGAAAGACAATAGTCAGAAAATATCTATTAAAGGAACCACAACATTGAATTAACATAGAGGTTCACAAACTTGTCTGCATTTGGAGTCTTCTAAGAGTCTTAAAAATGTTGGAGAGCCCAAAACACACCCCAAGCAAATCAAATCACACTCTTAGGTCATAAGCCAAATGAATACTATTTTTTAAAGCTCCTCAGAGGATTCCACTACAGGGTCAAGTTTAAGAACAATCAGAACAGCAGCAGTGATAAAAATCTAAAGAAAAATGGAGGAAAAATGGTCCAATTTTGAATTTTCAGTTTTTAGGAGGGAAAATTTAGAGATAACATGACATTGTAAATCTTTAACCATTTTTTAATCATCTATAAATGAAAGGGTAAAGTTAAGTACATTTGAAGGTAGCATTGTCCGTAAAGCTTTAATTATTAGCAACAGCCACCACACTACATGTCTAACTATTTGGTCATTAATTCTAAATGTAGCAGCTGTAAGAAATGAAAAGTGGCTTAGTGATTGTTTAGTAAAGATCATATTGGGAAATTTTTATATGTGTGTATATTCAGTACAAATATATTAAGATTGGTCTAAAAATAAGACAAATAGATCAGAAGAAGTTGTATAGTAGATAATATATTGTAGTAAAAGTGAAGACAGGAAAAAGACATGACATTTTGTTTGCTACATGTATCTTAATGATTTGACAATTTTGGAGTTACTTTACACACAAAGAGATATATCATTCTGTGCACAGATTTTAGATTGCAGAAAGAGCTACATTGTTCTGAAATCAATAAGATCTTATCTGTATGAGTTATTGTGCACAACAAAATTTCCTGAAAAATATATTATGTGGTTTATATTCAACAGATTTTCTAATTACACTCATGATAGTGGACACACATCTGTATAATGCAATTCAGAGTCAAACATAATATAGTAAGTTTATGAAATCTAAGCACCTATTGGTGAGACCACTTTTGAATTTGTTGTGTTTGTCATCCTTACTATCCAATTTTCCCTTTTCTTAATTTATTATAAGCTGATAATATTAAATCCTGTCAGAAAAGAAGAATCAGTATTGTTTTCTAATTAAAAAATCATACAGTTATTATTTTGAATATTACTACAGAGAAAGATCTACTATATGTTTGGTGCTGTGACATAAAAATAAAAAGATATTTTAATACCTAAATCCTAAAACAATTTAGGAATTGTAAAAGTTTTTAAATGAGCAGAAATATACATGGACCACATGACAATGTTGTTCAGTTGGTCAGAGGCTGAACTGTTTGTCAATTTTTAACATAAATCTTTGTCTAAATCATAAATTCAAAGAAAACAATATACATATTGTTTGTATATAGCTGGATTTGTTATATATAGCTGGATTTGTTTACCTGAGTGAAAAGTTATGTCTTGGTTATGAATATTCTTTAGTTGAATCGAGTTTAAAACAGGCTGTTTTGTAAACCCCTATGTGGTGATCTTAGTCTTAACATATGTTTGCAAAAAAGTATCCTTGTTTTTTATTTTCATAGAATTACAAAAACTGGCTCTTTAAATGATGACAAAGACCTTGAGGGATAATGAAGTGATAGACTTTATATATCTTGTTTGTCCTACAATAGTCTTCACTTAAAACTTTCAGAGGTAATAAGTAAAGATGTATCTATTCATTGATTTAAGGGACTGAGTTGAAATTTTGATATTTTTTCACTCCATCTACACAAAAAGGAAAAACAGTAATCTAAGCCATCTCTCTCTTAATCAAGGAATCAATATATTTGTACTAAGGAGTTAAGAATCTGTCCTGTACATCTGTTTTGCTTCTCACATTTAAAACATTTAAAATTATTTGCCAACATTTTTAAAAAAATAAGAAAACTTTAATGTTTAAAATCATTTTTTAAAATTGGAAATTGGAAAATTTTACATAAACATCCTTGTTTCTGCTTTACCTTTTAAAAAGCTATCATTGTGCTGTCACTGGGCCTTTAAATTCACCTGCAATGCTGAGTAGCTGCTGTCTACTAGAGGTGGTCATGAGTTGTACAGTTTGGCGTAGTGTCTGCCTGGCTCTCCTCACCTGTCCAGCTCCTAAAGACATGGAAGTACTGAAAATGCCATGCGATGAGTTAGGGTTTGGATCAAATCTGATGGTGGTGACTCAGACACCCAAGATTCTATCTTACACCACACTGTCACCACACTCCCTCATCCCTCCCCCCACACACTGTAGTATTGGTAATGATAGAGCATCTCCGATCTTTACAGTGCAGGTAAGAAAAAAATGAAAATATTTTAGATAGTAGATGGCAAATATCATGAATCCCTAACTCTGATACCTCCAGTGCTGTTTTTGTTGGATTGAATTTTTAGTTTTCTAGGATTTGAAACTATCCTAAAAGATGATAACTGTTTCTAAACTCATTGTTCTGCCAAGCTTGTAATACAACTGCACCTCCAAAGCTAGTTAGCTAACAGAGCAAAGGTTGACAAAATCAGCCATTGGCTGGATGCATATCGTCAGGGAAAGTCTATGCTGGTTGCTCCATCAAAACGCGCAGTGGCATTGTACTTGACCTCCCCTTGGCCTCCCTCTGAGTTCAGATGCTAGTGTGGTAGGTAGCTTCATGACAGTTTGGGCAGATGGCATCTTACTTCAAGCAGAATAGTGAGTCTGTTGATTTTATTCTCCCAAATTTTTGACTCTCTCCCCTGGGCCATGCAAAAGTACAGACTGGAAGAGGATCTAATGTTGGCAAGGGAGTCCTTTAACTAATGGGCCTATGGGTCAGTGGATAAATGTTCTAATCTCCTGTTCCTTGAAAGACAAGAAGACGAAGGATAGATTACATTTTCTCTCTTTTTTTACTGATATTATAGCTTGAAAGTTCTAAAAAGCAATGAAAAACAGATATGAAAGGATAATTATAACCATATATCCATAGTAAGGTGGCAAGGGCATTTTATTCACCTGAAAATCAGTAGCAAGCTATATATCACCAGGAAGGATGGTACCAAGAAATAAGCTTGATGGATACCACTTCCTTACTCAGTTTAGTGCACAGCAGGCAAAGTAGTATCATCCTTTTCTGTTGCTGTTGTTAAGGGAGACAGAAATAGAAAGCCACAGGCAAGAGAGAGACAAGCATATGGAAGGAAAGGCCAAAGAGAGGATGTGGCAAAGAGTGATGGGACAAAAACAGTACTTGACAATTATATCTGGAGTGACATAGAAACATGTATGATAATTTAGGCAAAAATAGCATCTTGATTAGCTCTACATTTTAGAATTTCAATAACATTTGTGTGTAAGTAGAATTTCTCCACTTTTCACCCTTTAAGGTGGAAATTTGATATTTTGCTTTCATCTTTTAGACATAGGCTCTATCCTCAGCTTCAACAGTATGCTTGGAATGTTCCTCAGTAATTCCTCGATAAATTTATGCTAAACAGTGAATGAAGAATGTTCAGAGACCATGAGTGAGATGCTACATTACTTCATTAGTTCTTTAGAGTGTTTGGCCAAAACATTTTCCCAGATGTATTTATTAATGACTTTCAATCCCAAGTGGATGATATTACACAAATTTTGCTTTAGCCTTATCTCTCTGACAACTGAATTCGAATAAGAAATTATTGCTTCAGGGGCTAGGGAATAACATATTTCTAATACATTTACCACAGTTATTTATTAAATGAGTAAAACACTTGCATTTTTCAATATACATGTCAACAAGCCAATATTAAGCAACAGCACAATATTAGGTAAAGCAGAACCAAGCCACTGATCATGTGATGAGGTCCAATTTGCAGGTCCAACTATGAAATTTGGCATGGCTTCAAAATTATGAGCCTTAAAGTATCAATGAAGAAAAACAGCGAATTTCACTTTATGGATGTTATTATTCATGATCTTTATTATTTCATTTTATTAAATTAAATGCCTACTGTGGGGGCCAGGAATATAGCTCAGTGACACAAGTGCCTGCCTGGCAAGCATAAGGTCCTGAGTTCGATTCCCATTACCAAAACAAAAAACAAAAAAAAACAAAAGCCTACTGTGTTTTATGCATGTGGTTGAGTGTTAGGGTATAAAGACATCATCTCTACAACAGTGTGGTGAATATTGCTGTGCACCGTGTGACTCCCCTTTGTATATTTGGTTATAATTACTATGCAGATCCTACTGGGATAAGAGACTCTTACCTATAATAAATGGTTAACACATAAGATTCCTACTTCCTCAGACTTCCTTTAACAGAATCAGACACACAATCTCATTTCTTCAAGTGTGTAACATGGGTGCTGACTTTGACACAGAAGCTGACACCAGAAAAATGGAACCACTGATCTCACTTCTTCATGGCAAGTAGCAAAAGTGAATTTGTGTAGGATCAAGTTTCACATGCTGCAGTGGCAGCAGAGAAACCTTGACACCTGGTGGTTGGTAACCATGGATAGTTTATCGGATAAATATACACAGGCTTGTCAGTTGAGACTGAGTCCATAGATAGATCTATTCAATTTCATAGGTCTCCCACTGATTCATCTAGCTATAAAATGTCTTTGTAATAAATTCATTTCTCCTTCTGTTATCCAAAGTTAACAACTAAGAAAACTGATACATAAACACAGACACTGAAACACATACACACATATTCTGTTTAATCTAGTAGAAGACAGACATACTTACTGTGAGTTTGTGTTGATACATTTTTTATAATATTAATAGATTTATGATGAATAATCCACTCATAAGGGCAAGGAAACTAACATGTATTTAAAACCTACCATGTGCCTGACATAACATTTATTAAAATTTTGTCACATGTATTTGACTATTAGTGGGATAGCTGAAAAATAGCTGCTTCTAAGGGATACTATATTATTAAAACAATACTATTCAAGTAGTGTGTAGAACACAATTCTTGGCACATTGTTGAAGTTCAACAAATTTTACCTGTTATACCTCCGTATTAAATATTTGTGGGGTCATTTTTATGTTGGCTTTACAGAGTGATAAATGACAAAATATGAGGTAGGACAAAATTAGGCTAGTATCCAGTTGGCAAAGAGCAAAAAAGGATTCTTTTGACATTGAAATAATACACATATAGGCCATTTCATAAACAAATTTAGAATCTCACAAAAGTAAGTAGATTTGTGTGCCTTTTTTAATACAGAAGTATTTTGTTCAGTTTTGCTACCTATAAATTTTATTCAATCGTTGTCAAGCCTAGGCTTCTCCCTTGAACTTGGATTCGTATATACAAATGGCAAATTTAGCTCATTCCATTTGTTGAGTTTAGGTCCCTATATAAATTTTCTGGGCTACTGTAACAAAATATCCTACCGAGTGCTTTAAACATTAAATATCTATTTTCTCCTCAATCTGGAGGTTGAATGCCTGGATCAGCGTATTGGCAAAGTTAGTGCTTCTCAGGACTGTAAGGGAAAATCTGTTTCATACCTATTTACTAGGTGCATGCAGTTTTTCTGCAATTTTCAGTATTCCTTTCCTTACAGATGCAGCACTTACTCTCCATCTTCCCCTCTGCATGACATTCTCCCTGCGTGTGTCTGTCAGTGCCAAATTTCCCCTTTTTACAAGGGCTCAGTTATACTGTATCGAGGGCCATCCCAATGACCTCATTTTATTTTATTTTATTTTATTTTTAATTTTAATTTCTTTTTTTGTGGGTACCAGGGGTCGAACTCAGGACCTTGTGCTTGCCAGGCAGGCGCTTATGCCGCTGAGCTATCTCATCGGCCCCAATGACCTCATTTTAAATTGATCATCTACATAGATCTAATTTCAAACAAAGGCCACATTTACAGGTGGGAGTGTTGTTTTAACTTCAACGTATTCTGGGGAGACACATTTGAACTTATGACAGTCCCTCAACTGTAATATATCAAATGTTAGTGCTTGGTTTCCTCTCTACCACTCTCATGTCCTGCCCCTCACCTGTCCACTCTTCTTTTTTCTTATCTTGGATAAATTGTGTCTCCATTCTTCTATTCTCTCAGGACCGTACTCCAGAAAGACAGTATAGTAGATCAGTCAGAGCCAAAAGGCCTTGGTTTGAATTATTTGTCTCCCAATTTCAAGCTGTATAGCCCTGGAAAGTAACTTCTACCCCAGTTTCCTCATCTATAAAATGGAGCCAATTATAATACTAACCCACAATTTAAGAACAATTAAGTCAACTAGTAATGTGTGCATAACGAAGTGCAACATAATATATATAATGTACAACATAATATGTACAGCATAATACAGAGTAGCAATATCTACAATACGTCAATTAGCAATATGTACATATCTGGAGTCAAAAATTGTGATTTTCATTGCACCATTTCCTCTTACAAAAAGTCATTACCTCCCACATAGTAATTAATTATCATTTATTTAATGTATTTTTATATAAATACCTTTACATGTTTGCAAGACAAGAAATAGATAAGAAAAATAAAATTCATCTTAAGATATTTATGAATACAAATATCTTCATAGAAAATAAGGTAAAGCTATATACTCATTTGGGTAAAAAGTACAATGCTCAACAACACAAGCACTCTAGATTTGTTTTTCCTTTAAAAGTCTTCTTTCAAATAACTTATTTAAATATAAATTAAATGAATTCTATTACTTAAAAGCTGAGAGAAAAATCAGCCTAAAAATCAAGGAAAAGTCATGCTGCAAAATATATACTTCGGCTCAATATTCTAAGTATCTTCTTAAAAAAGGGATAATTTTATTTTTCATGTATATGATTCTCCATATTCAAAAGTGTGAAAAATCAGCAGGATTTTTGCAGCCTTAAAAGAGTAAATAGACTGAGAATTGTAATATTGCTCATAGGGAATGAATCACTTCTTGCTAATAGTGGAATGTCAACCCAACATCTGGACCACACAGCAGTGACATGTTTTAAAAATAAGATGCATGCTTGCATTCTAATTTTTAAATATAAAAAAAGAAGTTACAGTGTCATTATTATTTTGTATAGAACTGTTTTCTTCCTTTAAAGACATCTACAGTTTATTTAAGATCTGAACATAGATTCTTAACACCTCTGAGAAGTCAAAGGACAAAAGTGATGATTCTAATTTACACTAAGCAAGGCTGGTGCAGGTTAAGGTTCAGACTCAGGTGAAGTTGTTGCCCGGAGCCTGAACACAAAGCCTGAGGTTTCTTAATTGGCAAGGCCTAATTTTTATCCCACTTTAGTTAAATCTTGTTTTGTGAAGCTATTACCTAGTGAATACAAAAATATATCTTAATATATGCAAATTAAGGTAGAATTGCAATTATGTCAATAAACCTGGTTAATTTAAGCTAAAGTATTAATATGACTTTCATTACTTCAAATATTACACCCTACGATTTACAGGTATAGTACAGCTGATGATAATTTTTTAAACTCCCCAATAAATGTATTTCTCTCTCCAGGTTGACATATTTTCAAGTATTTGATTGTAAGATTTCTATCAGATTAGAGGAGTACATTTTTTTTTTGACTAGTTTTCTATCCCTTATATAAAATAGCTTCCAGCCTCTCACTTTCTCTTCTGTCCTTGAAAAACATAAAGGAAAATGCAGACGATTTTAATACTACCAGTCTGTGAGCCGTAAGTATTACGTTTTAGTGAACTCACTGTGATATTGCAGGCTATCAAAGAACTTCAGTCATGTACTCCTAAGACCGGCCCACCAAATTAACCACGTGGATAGTGGGTACAGACATTCCACTTCTTTCCAGGGATGAGGAAAAACAGAACGAGCTTCTCTTTGTTATAGAAACAGAATTGTCAAGAGAATACTTGCTAATACCTAAAGACCATCATGAGGTCTACAAACTTGCAGTGGTGGTGATGGGATGTTAAAGAAGTTGCTTGTCTTTGTTCTAGTGGGGGCTGACCTGGAATCACAGAGACTGTGTGCTGTCTGGAGATGTTTTTCCCAGGAAAACGAGGGCCACCCGGGTAGGTACCCAGTCACCATTTCCTCTGAAGGAAATTGTATACTATTTGAGTGGGCACTGTAATTATGTTTTAGTACTGAGATTGGGTTCAAGTAATCTTCTTTGTGCTTTTGCATAAGTATTAGCCTTTAATATCAGAACTTTATTTGTAAAATTGCATATTATATTAAATCTTCAGTGCAGTTTGTGTGATATTGATTTTGTGTTAGAAAATACTGAGTTGCTAAAATTTATAGAAGAATGTCTATAAAATGGGCATATTCATACACTGTTCCCTTTGCTATCAATGACATCTTGTATAGTTTTAGACTGTTTACATTATGATTTGATGTTAACAACAAAAAGCGGATTGTGGTGTAAAGAAGAAAACATTGCAGTACAGAGTTGCATGCTTTCCTATAACCCTACTATGACAATATAATTGCTGTTTAGTTAATAAGCCTAAGTACCAGTGATGAATGTAAGCTTATGTATGGCATATTGATGATAATATCTGAGTAGGATAAGCTGCCAAATGAGAGACAACAAAAAAGAAATATTGCAGTCCAAATTGCACTGCAAATAACTATTTTTCTCTCTGTGCAATCAAAATTGTATAGTGTACAGTTATTTCCATAAATACTCATTGGTACTGTAGAATGAAAATAATAACTTTGCATGATTCACAGGAGATGCTGATAACATAAGCCTACACACCTGTGATGAACAGGATTTAGTAATTTCTCCATGCTTAAGGAAATGTATGCTTACTGTTCCACAATTGTGATGGGTTGTTTATCTTTTCTATTAGATTTGTAATTAATCATCAAGGCATGAACTGCCTGATGCCAGGTAGGTCTAACGTTCTAGAATGCATGTCAGGATTGGTCACAGAAAGTGCTGTAACATAAATGAAACACATGAAGTGTTCTATAATATGTCTTTGTTTGCCAGCAGCATGTGAGGTAAATGAGATGTAGTGAGGAGAGTTTAAATCAGTGATGAAAAGAGAACGTTTCTAAGCTCAAGCTAAAGGCTAGATTGTCCCTTTTTACACTTGTAGAATTTTAATAGACCTATTTGGCTATTGTTAGGGAAAGGAAATGAGTCTCCGCTAATTTAAGTGTGTAAAGTACGCATACTTTTAACAGTAACAAGATGAGAAAGTGGAGGACACACTGTAGCAGTCTGCATAAGGACTGGACCAAGCTGCAGTAGTTCAGAAGTCCACTAAGAAGTGAAAGCTCTTAGCCAACTCCAGTAAAACATTCTAAACAGATTTTATGCAGCTGAAAATGCATAATAAAGGACCCTCTGCTTCTACCTCCTTCTAATATCAAGAGAGAAAAGAAGTTGCGGAAACATTAAAGTTGACACGTTGTTGGTAGTGTGCCGACAGGAATATGAATGAAGACATACCCTAGAACTGTCTGTAAAGCATGCAGTTTTTTTCCCCAAAAATTGTTTTTCGTAGATTATTTTGCAAAGTAACCTCAGTATTATACCTTCATTGTGTATGATGTTTACTTGAGTACCATGGTCTCTTCCCATCAATACTTTAATTACTTACAAGAAGGTTTTAAAGACAAAGTGGGTTCAGTCCCTGAGAGCTTTAGACTGAGTTGTTTATTGACCAAGGAAATCATTCCAAGGTAGAAGAAAACTGACCTGTTCTGTCACATAGCAGTAAGTAATTCAGAAATCTGAAATCGGAATAAAATATGGAAAGCATGGAAGAAATAAAAATCCCACATTTTACAGCCATTTCTTATATGGCTGTATTGGGCCATCAAATTCAGCCCCAAAATTGAATTTATTGACAATGTGAAGAAAGAGTAATTATGATACTGTAGATATATTTGAAGTAAAACAATTATTTCATAAAAAGTTATGGAATATTCTTGATTTCTCATAGGAATGATTGAATTTTTTATGATTCTGCTTTAGAACAATGACAAATTATGGTTCACAGGACACATACAGCCACTGCCTGCTTTGTAAATAAAGTTTTATTACCACACAGACAAGCATATTTAATTTATTTTCTATGTCTGCTTGTAAATTACAGTAATAAGAGTTTAGTAGTTGTTACAGTTGGTCCACCAAGCCAAAAATACTTACTATCTGTATTTTTTTTTTTTTTTTGTGGGTACCAGGGGTCGACCTTAGGACCTTGTGCACCAGCAGGCGCCCGTGCCACTGAGCGATATCACCGGCCCTTTTCTCGTATGTGGGTTCCAGGCATCGAACTCGGGCCCTCGCGCTTGCCAGTCAGGCACTTATGCTGCTGAGCCATCTCACCGGCCCCTATCAGTATCTTAATAGATAAATTTGCAATGTGTAGATTAAATTACTTGAATTTTACTTTCTAGTGGCCACTTGAACTGTGAAAAATGGTAGCAGACTCAAATACACGTGACTTCCCGTATGAATGAAGCAAGCTTTGTAACCATTTGGTGAATTCTTGACATACTACTTCTTCAAAGGACTTTCTAGAATTCCTTTTTTAAAATTATACTAAAAATTTTTGTCAGCACCTTTATTTGAATGGAATTAGTTCAAATTTAGCATTCTCTGTTACTAAATCCAATAGTAAGTTTTGATTTAAAAATATGAATCAAGGATCCTTTTTATAAAATACATCCAGTCTACTTCTTTTCATAGGCTGAGATATTGAATTGCAATTTTTTAGGCAATTTTTCCATAGAGCAGACTTGTTTACAATTGATGAGCAGTAGGATAGTATTATTCCAATAATGCATACATTTGGGACTTGGAAAAAATAACAACAAAAATAGGTAAGGCCATGTAAAAGTAGCTTTTCTCCTAGAAGGTTCTGCAAGTTCATAAGCTGCATGAACATAGGTTAAAAAAATGAATTAATAGAAAATAATAGGTAATGATAGGAGATCCAAATACATACACATGATAATTATGTTCATACTTTTGTTATGTTTCTTTACTCATCATTGGCGTCAAATATCAAGAACATCTGAAAAGTCAGCCAAACAAAATATTTATGAAGCAGTGTATGCTAGCTCAAATATGGTAGAATATTGCATATTTAGAAAACAAATAAACAAGCAGCTTTGAAAACTACAATGACCAAAATATTTGAAAATCTTAGGGCTGTTTAATATTTATTTTCTACTGATAATGAAGAAAAGAATTTGAAGCAACTTTCTGAAGAAACAGCTCACAAATTGTATTTAATAACTTAAAATGCCATATCAGCTGCTTATAATTTCGAGATTCTGGAGCTGTTTGTAACTGCCTCTCATTTAATAAATTATAATTATTTTTTCTAAAAAGAATCAAAAGTTAAACTAGTTCATGCTTTCTCCCTGCCTCCTCAGTTCCATTTGTCCTGCCATGCACCATATGTGCCTTTAGCTTTCCCACTCTCCAATTATCTTCTTGGCTTTGAAATTATAGCAGAGACAATAGAGGGGGAAAAAAATCTTAAGTTGTGTTTCAAACTAAATAATGAGGTAGTCTATTTAATAGGGATAGTCAGGATGCTTTTGTTTTTCCCTGTGTATAATGTTTGTAATCCTTACTGACTCTTGTTAGCATAGAGTTTTCTATAATCTCTGTGGTTCAACATTTGAGGATTTTGAAAATGCATTGTATTTTCTTGTAACAAATAATCATGTTTAAAGGTCTGTGGTTTCTGCTCAGTGTCTGTATACAGCAAGTAGCAGATGGAATTTTCACTCTGATAACCACAAAGAACTACTCTCCACATATAAAAATAACAATACAGATAAGATGTTTCTCTCCAGATATGCCGCAGCCACATCTGGAGGTAAAATAACCACAACTCATCTCCCAAAGATCTAGTTTTTAGAAGCTATAACCAGTGTACCACGTAGCATGCAGGAAGCAGGTATTCAGTTTTATTAGAAAATGTATGAATGAGTGATTATATCTTCTAGATAATTAATTATTCATTTGTGCATTCATTAAAGTAAAAAAAAATCTGACACTGCATTCTTTGCTTTATGCCAGCATTTCATTGACAAAGAATCCAGATAAATGCAGAGAAGCTATATTCAAAATAATGTCTTTCAGCAGCAGAAACTTATTATTTCAAGGTGAATATGAAATCACTTTTGAGAGACTTAGGATTGATTCCTCTTCTTTGGAAACCCTGTTTTACAGATTTTTTGGTTGTTAGGAATAGAAATATGAAGAGTGGTGAGACACATGAGCTTGAGAGAGAAAAATTTGGTAAGGCTTTAATAAAATAATTAAATACATTTTCATAGTGCTTGATACAGAAAAGATATGTAACCAATAATTATATGATATATTAACTATAAATGTTATTACTACTACTTCTAATTTTACTACCAGTAGCATGATTAGTTTAGTTTGTGAGCACATATTGGAACCAAAGTACTTTATTTTCCAACTTTGGTGTCACGTTTGCATGTGAGAATTTTTTATATATCTGACTGATACGTGGATATTGTCCCACGTAATGTCTTATGACCCAACATGCCAGGTAATAAATTTTCACTGACTTTTGTAATTATGAACTATATAGTTTGTTTAGGATTATTGGGATTGAAGCATATTTCTGGAAATTTGGAAAAGTTAGTACAAAAGTTAGCACTAACCAATTATTTTCCTACACATACATATAATTACCTCTGTACTTAAAGACATGAGAGCTATTACCCATAGTTCCTTTCAAGAAGAGATTCTAGTTATGCAGATATCCAATATAATTTAATGTAGCAGATAAGAATTTCTGTCCATAAACAGAGAAGTACAAATATTATAACTTTACAGTTTAGCCTCTACATTAAAAGAGTATAAGAGTATAATGAGATAATAGTTAAATTCATTCTGTTCAGTTTCTCAGTTTTCAAAATGTCATGTCCAGTTTCCCAAATCATAGTTGGAAGCAGAGAACACTTTATTCATCTGTGCATTCAGAAATTGGCTGGTGACGTCATGACCCAGCAATATTCTATTATCTGAAAAATTATAATTCTCCTCCAAAGTGAACCCTGATCCTCTTTGCGTGGCTTCACAGGCACTGGAGCACTCTTTAATACTTGAGCCATGCTCTAGGACTACCGACTGATTTGAGTGAAATATAGAAGTAATGGCTTATAGTTTCCATTTTTCGTTTTAAACCTAGTACATGCCTGTCTTCTGGAGGATTCTAACATATACTTATTTGATATGTGAGCAAAGAAAAGAGAAAATACCAGGTGGGGAAAGAAGTTAATAATTTAAACATTGTTGTAACACAGTCGTCAGTGTACAATAAACTCTGCCTCACATTCCTCGACCCTGCCCTTATCTGCCTAAGGGACTGTGGGTTTGAAGTTCCATACTACAGATGTGGTGACATATGGAGTGGATGCTTTGATGAAGAGAAGACTCATTCGTTTTCACTAGGTTAGAGTCGTGAGACTAAGCCCACATCCTCCAATAGTTATGCAAGGCTTTATCTTATATAAAAGCTGTAGATTGAGCAAAGAAGTATGCAAAAAAAGAACTCAAATGTCCAGGATTAATTTTCATTGGTGGTGGCATGCACCAAATATTTTGTAAAGGATATTTGATTTGTTTCAACTTAGCAAACAAGAACAGTAGACATCATTTGCTCCTGTCACATCTCGAATTCCTAGACGCTGCTCTTCTCCAAGTTGGTCATAAAACTTAAACACTATCAGTCATTTTCTTATGTCCAAAAGCACTTCATTGTCAGGGCAGACAGATTTTAGTAGATGAAACTCCACTCGTTAAATCCCATTCCTTGTTAACTTACAACAAAGGTCACTTGGGATATATTAGATAATTCAGCAAACATTTGTGCATTTCTAAGTAGAAGGCTTGAAATATTTGTGCGGGATATACTTTCTGTTAATTTTTAATCTCTGATCAAGTAAAGAAAATAAATACATAAATACCAGCATTAGTTTATTTCTGGTTATCCATCTTTCCTATGTACCTCTCTTGTTTGAAACATTTTAGAAAAGGGAGGTTTAATAAAATATGAAGTGGGAACGTTTAGTAAAGTAGATCTATATCCTAGGCAAAGAGCTTGCTTTTCTTAAGTGTCCTAAAGAGCACTTTGTTCTAGATTTTATATCATTGAGCAGTACCTCAGGAAAGTTTTATGTACTTTCTACTAAATCTTCATGCGGAAAAACAAAATGCTAAGTGGAATTTCTTTCTTTTGTGAACAATTCAACTTGATTCAGACTTCTTGGAAAAAGCAACCTTCTTAAAGGTATTTTATAGAGTGGTCTCCTTTTACTGAAATAAATTCACCAACTTAAATTAATGCAAGAATACAGTCAAATGGATCTGAAGGTGACTCATAGGTAGATTTTGACAACCTGGCTATCATGGTAATTGAGCTGAAGCTTTCATGAAATCATAATCTCTCCTGAGAACTACATTGCTATCAGATTTGATTATCCTTTATTCCAACAATTATGTAGGAATTTCTAGTTAGAAAGAAAAGAGAGATGAAAATAAAAGTATTCAATTTACTTATTTGTTAAATAATATAATGAACAATTAAGGAGTCAAATGACTTAAATAAAAACCTAAGTTTTATATAGCAGTTTTCCTCAAATTCTGTATTACCTTAAAAAATAACCAAAGAATTTCACTTCCACTAATGATACAGGAAGCTGAAAATAAAAATCAATTACACATCAGACTATATAAAGGACTAGGACATATAAAGAACTTCCAATAGGACTATTCCACTTAAAAGAGGGCAAAATGTTTAAATAGATACAAATGAGAAGATACAAATGGCAAGTAAGCTCATAAAAGGATAGCCAACATCATTAGTCATTAGGAAAGTACAAATCAAAGCTAATAAGACAACACTAAAAGGCTATTGGAATGGCCCACATTTAATAAAGAAAGACGGTATTGAATACTGACAGGAATTTAGTGTAACAAGTTTTCTTGTATTGCTGTAGAAGAATGAATTGTTACTGGGCCTTTAGAAAAGTTTTTTTTTTTTTTTTTTTGTGGGTACCGGGGGGTCGACCTCAGGACCTCGCGCGCCAGCAGGCGCCCGTGCCGCTGAGCGATATCACCGGCCCCTTTTTCGTATGTGGGATCCGGGAGTCGAACTCGGGCCCTCGCGCTTGCCGGGCAGGCACTTAAGCCGCTGAGCCATCTCACCGGCCCTAGAAAAGTTTCATACATACATGTGAAACTGAACTTACTCTTACCATAGAATTCAACAATCTACTAATAGATAACCATGTAAGTGAAATGAAGGCAAAGGTCCAGGAAAAAAATGTAAGTGAATTTTTATAGCAGCTTTATTCATAATCACCAAAAGCTGTAAACCATCTTGTATGTTCATCAAAGAGGGCAGTAGATACACAAATTGTGGAGAATTGCACCAAGGAAAATTCTTCAGTAATAATGGAATGCAAATCACTGGTATGTATGTCCAATAACATGGATGTATTTCAAAAGCATAATGATAATTCTTAATGAAATGTTCAGAAAAATTGTGTTCTTTATGATTATAGATCTCTTTAATTTGTAAGATACTTGACACCTCAAAAAGTAAAAATATTGGAATAAAAGCCAGGTCATTTTCTGCCAGGGGTTGGGAATAGGAAGAAGGTGTTGGAAATATAAAAGGATATGAAGCAACTTCGAAAATAAACTACTTTGATTTGAATGGTGGTTCCAAGACTGTATACATTTTTCAAAATGCATAGAACTGTATTGCTTCTTAGGATGGATTTAAATTATACTTCAACAAGCCCAGGATCAAAGGCAAGAGGTATGGAGTAGAAAATCCTTTTTGTTTGCACTGGGTAAAAAGAATCTGGTACTTCATAAACTAGAAAATTTTTCTCACAAATTACTGGTGGTAAGTTATCTTACGTAAGAACTCAGTGATTGCAAGGTGGTAGTTGAGTGCAGATATTCATGTCATTCTAGATTCCTTTCTTATTCTGTGAACTCCATGGGAGCTTTGTATTAATGATGTCAAAAGTTAGGGTGTTAAGAAATATAAATGAGTAAGGGATTCTTTAATTTTTAGGAAACAGCTTGATCATGATCCCCCAAGGCTGCTTTCTCTGGGCTTCTGGGTAGTGTTGTAGGAAAAAGAATGTAGAATAACAAAATTGACAGAAAAATTAATCCTATAGTCAATCCTATTACTTATTTAAT
This sequence comes from Erethizon dorsatum, assembly GCA_028451465.1. Classification (NCBI taxonomy): domain Eukaryota; kingdom Metazoa; phylum Chordata; class Mammalia; order Rodentia; family Erethizontidae; genus Erethizon; species Erethizon dorsatum. The sequence goes on from CM051824.1 coordinate 109,841,009, forward strand.
TTTGAGCATCAAATGCTGGTGAAATATTTAAATGCAAATTAAAATACTATAGTAGGTTGTGCCTACGAAATCAAGCTGATCATGACTTTTTCTTACAGCATAATTACTCTTATGCTTTATAGGCACACTATAGAAATAAAAACCAGTTCCTTTACAGATTTTAACTGATGTGTGAGTTTATGAGTTTGAGGGTCAATTGACAAAAACAGATATTGTTGACAAGATGGTGAGTATTAAAAAATTAAGAGTTGCCACTTGTTTCATTTTTTTATTTCCATTTTACTTTCAATTTAAATGTTGAGCATATTCATAAAAATCCTGGCAACACTGGCTTTTGAATACATCTTCTAAAGGAGATTATTCATTCTCCAATCTTGCATCTGTTGTTCTAATAAAATACAGAAGAAATGTGCAGGTTTAGGGCAGCTTGTTAGATTGCTCTAAGTGTTTATTTTCACCAGTATCCAAATGTGTGAATATAAAAAAGTTAATGTTTTAGACAACAGTTTGTCTTTATTCTTGTATAGCATGCATGAATTTTTATATCAATCTGTTTCAGAATGAAGCATATTTTATTCAGAAATGGTATGTTTCAAAGAATAAGGTGATGGTCAGTCACATAGTTCCTGATGCTCTGTCAGTCCCATAACATTAAGCATAAAAGACTTTAAAATGTTTGTGTATTACATTATTTGCACTATTGGGAAATTTTTCTTATTAAAGGGAAAGTGCACCACTTATTTTAAAATAAGAATTATTACATCTTTGTCTTTTAATGCAAATGTACAATATTTAAGGATAAATAACTGAAGTCACTCATCTAATAATTAAAATTCTCAGTTATACTGTTGGATATGCATGCAGGCCTATAAAGCCTATTTTTTCTCTTTTAGCTTTTATTTGTAAAAAAATCACAAGCAGTTTAGGTAATAATAAGTTGCTTTGATTATTAAGTTATACAGACTAAAAATTGTTCATCAAAGGTATATTACATATAAAAATTTTTCAAAGTTAGCTCTGGATATATAAGAAGATTTCAGGCATTTCCTATTCTGCATTCAAATACAAAATGTGTTTACTTTTTAAATTAAAAGATGAGAAAATGTAGAGCTCAGCTTCCAGTAAAGGCCTTCTATGAGGACACTATTGATTTTATCATAATCTTATGAACATGTGAAGATATAATTAGGTATTTGCTGAACTACTTTCATAAGGTGCTTTTTCAGCCCTTAGGGATCTAAAGGAGTCCTTTCTAACAATTTCCAGACCAGCATTTAACACCTACTTCTGCAGTGAAACCCTGAAGGATTTGAAGATAAAGCTGAAATTCCAATTTCATCTGTAGCCTTATTAATTCAATACTAGCATAAGATTTTCAAAGATGATTTGAATTTTGCATTGATAGTGTTAGTTGGTACACAGGCATATCCCCCACTGACTTATCCTCTATCAAATAATTTTACAGCTTCCTTGCTTAGTCAACTTCTATCCTACAGCTCCTCTCTCCCTTCATGGAAACCACATTCATGCAGGTTCGTCCACACAGCCAAATGCCTCATGTAGGTTTTACTGTTTCGCACATCTCTGCTTAGTATACATTTTAATTTTATCCTGATGTCCTTTATTTGCCCGTAAGGGTCATTTTCTCCCTTATTGGTAAACACATATTCTTTACTTTGGGTGATTGTTATGAAAATGAAATGAGAAAATTATATTTACACTATACAACAAACTTTAAAGGGCCTAAAAAATTAAACGAATTATAACTTTTAGTCATTTTCAAATGATAAGATATTTGGCTGTGTCCTCATAACTCTGGATAATTATTGACATTTGCTGCTTCTCAGGAAAATAGAAATGACCTCCAAGAGTATTGCTTTGTCTTCATCTGTAATTCCAAAAACCATGCAGATTATTTTCTTAATCAATTAAGCTGAACAATCCGTGCTATTCAAGAACACAGACTGCCCTTAGATTGAGCCTAGAGTGGAAGAGTACTAAATAGTAGATCGTTCCTACCTTTCTTTGCCCAGAACATCACCTTTTCTGCACTTGGCTGATTAAAGGAAGAAGGAAAACTTACACCAGGTTGCATTGCTACTTTTAAAAGAAAATGTTCGGTGAGATAGAGAAGAAATAAGAAATGAGAAAAGAGGAGCAGAAAGATGAAGAGAGGCTTTTAAAGCATTAGTTCTTCCTAATATTTATTTTTATTATTATTGTTGTTATTATCACTATCATTATTATACTGAAAATGAGAATATCAGAATCCCAGTGATAAGGTTCCAAGCTTTTCACCTATAAAATTTTAAAATGTTTCTCATGAGATTTTTGTACCTATCCCTGTTTTACTCCATTCTCTTTGAGGAAATAAAGCCATCCAGGAAAGTTTCCACATCAAAACTCTTTGAAAACCTACATTTCTTTCAGCAATAGCATTGCTAAGTTAATATATGTTGAGCAAATCTTATAAAATGTGATTTTATATTTTTTTAAAAAGGTAATATTAGAGGCCAGTGATATAGCTCAGCAGCATAAGCGCCTTTCTGGCAAGCGCAAGGTCCTGAGTTTGACTGTGGGTACTCGCATTAAAAAAAAAAAGTTAATATTGATAAAAATCCATATATTCCACCTAATTTACAGTCACAAAACATGGAGTATAACTGGTTAGTATGCAGACCCCAAAGGATGAGGTCTTCAAAGATATTAGACATCAAAGAAAATACAATTTATGATTTATGACTGCAGAGAGCCAGTGTTATGCAATGTTTAAGACCTCACGTTCTAGAGTCCACATATTTAGTTTTAAATTCCAGCTTTGCCATTAGCTAACAGTCTGGCAAAGGAAGTTTATTAACTGCCCCACATCTCAGTTTCCTCCTCTATCAGTTGGAGTATAAGAAGTCTTATCCCCATAGATGAAATGATAAATTTTCTTAGAAAAATTAATTATAAGTGGGTTTTCTAATATACATGTTGAATGTTCTAGGCAGTAACTCAGTGCATGGTATGAAATAGAGCTTTGCCACACACAAGGAGGACAGCAAAAATGAAAATGATATGCAACTATTTCATTCAATTATTATTTTTGTGGACAGAATTTACCTTCAAGAGTGGGTTTAACACATATATGTTAGATTTGATCCAGCCAATGCCTGTTGAGTTCTTTAAAAGTGCATGGAGGGGCCGGTGAGATGGCTCAGCGGTGTACGCGCCTGCCTGGCAAGTGCGAGGGTCCAAGTTTGACTCCCGGAACCCACATACGGAAAAGGGGCCGGTGATATTGCTCAGCGGCACGGGCGCCTGCTGGAGCCCGAGGTCCTGAGGTAGACCCCCAGTACCCACAAAAAAAAAAAAAAGTGCATGGAATGAGAGGTAAAACATGTTAAAGACACTGTAATGGTTTGTATCTAGATGTCCCCCCAAAGCCTCATGTGATCATAGATGGGGCTTTTCGGAGGTGGCTGGATCTAAGCTGTGTAATCCTGGAATCAAGGATATGATGCTGGGATTGATTCAGGTGCAATGCTAGGATTACAGGTGTGAGTGCTACCTGCCCTAAGGGTACGTAGCCTGAATAAGAATATAAGGGACAGAGAGGGATACCGTTGTTGTCACTTGTTGCTTATTGCTGCTGCTGCTGCTGTGCTGCTTGACTTCTGTGATGCCCCTCTGCCATGCCACTCTGCACTGGTGTCAGCCAACTAAGAACTGAAACCTCTAGAAATTGTGAGCCAAATAAACCTTTCCTCCTCTAGCTTTGGGTGTTGGGTATTTTGTCTCAGCAACAATAAAGGTAATGAGGACAGAGTTCAATTCTTGTAAAACAGTTTATCATCACTCGAGAAAGATAAGATCATATTTTTTGATTTTCCAGCCTGACTACCTAACTCTGCTTCTAAATTTATCTGATGAACATGAATGTATTGCCTCCCAGACAGTGACATAGAGAAATAAAGAGCAAGCTCTTGAAATAAAATGCCTGGATCTGAATTCTAACTCTGTAAATTGCTAGTTACAGCATATGGCTTTGGCTTTTGTTTCTGTATCTATTAAAAGGGTTTACAAAATAATACCCAGCTCACAGAGCATTAGGGTTAAGAGAAAATCCTTGTTAAACAGTAATATGATAAATGCCAGAATATAATTTACTGCCTCATTAATATGAGGTTTCTATTTCACACAATAGTTGAGTTTCATGAGAAACTGAGAGTATGCTTCTGATTTCTACTAGGCTAGATTAAATAAAGATCCAGATTTTGTCAATAGGGTGCTTAATTAACCAGACTAGATAAGAGTATCAATAAGCCCTTGAAAGAAGCTTTGCTGTGGATAAACTTAAGCAGAACAGATATGGAATACAGGTAAATGACTAAGCATGTACTGGGCTATTTCAGAGGATTATTTCCAGATGCGTGGTCACTGTCTGACGCATTCAGTGGCAAAGCTCTATTTCATACCATGCACTGAGTTACTGCCTAGAACATTCAACATGTATATTAGAAAATCCACTTACAATTAATTTTTCTAAGAAAATTTATCACTGATGCAGTCAGTGAACTCTGATGCATTCAAATAATAGTATCTTTCTACAGGCTCTTAAGACTCCTTTGCACTATGCTGTACAATTTTGGCCCCAGCTTGTGAATGTACCAGAAGTTGAACTGAAAATCACTTGTTGGGAATGCAAAAGACACTTCTCAATAGGAATAATATTGTGAATATTCTTTCAAGTTCACATCATCAGATACAAATCAAGCATCTATTTTCTCTCCTACTGTCTCAGCCTCTTAGGTATACTAGAGATGGCTGGGTGTGATCTATAGAGGAATGTGGTGGCTTCTGCAATGCGCAAAGGCTCCTAGGCCAAGGACCATATTCCTGTAGATGCCCTCACTTGTGTTCTCTTGGCCTCCACAGGGTGCTAAATTTTAGGTACAATGTTCATAATTTTCAGTGACATTTGTCATATCCATACTCTCTTCAGATAGAACACTACTGTCTTTCTTGTTCAAATTTTTTCTCCACCACCACTCAAGAAAACATGGTATTTTAAAAATTCTAACTGAATGGGTAACTAATCATCATAGTTAATTTTGTGAGTCTAAGCACTTTCAGCATATCAGTTTAAAATTAAGATTTAAAAAACTAACACAATTGCAAAGAATCTGTTACAGTGTCAAATCTGAAAATTTTCTTAATATGATTTTTCCACTTTCTGTTAGTTTTTCTTTGAATATACAGATAATGCATATATTTTGTGGGATTGTGCTTTTTTTTTAAGTTCTGCATTTTATAAACCATTAGAATGATTTGGAACAAACACTAAGGACTCTTGCTCTAAATGTTACCAACCTATCAGCTACCACGACTGTGTCGTGGAGATTCACTCCTAAAAATATCTCATATGAAAGTGAAGGAGACATTTGCAGACAGTTTTGTCATGTAGACATCATTTTATGATACACAGACAGATCCTAGCTGTTCTGCTCATTATAAACTGATTTCTCAAATTTAGGGAGACTAAAATTCTCTAATTAAATGCTAAATATCTAGGGATGCACTGTCTTTGGTGCTCCTTTGACTTACTTGTATAGAGCTTTGTGATATAGTTATTTCATTTTGCCTTTTTTCTTTTAAAGCTTTGTTTGTGCAGTTTGACTTTTTACTGTTTTTTTTTTTTTTTTTTTTTTTTTTTTTTTTTTTTAGCAACAAAAGCTGCTGTGTGCCAAATGTGTAATACACTACTCAATACACCTTAGCTTTTACAAACTAAAGAAGCAATGCAGTGGCATAGTTTCACCTTTGAATTCCTGTGTTCAACAGAAATTATGCACATAAAAATGATATTACATAATGTCACTACTTATTCCATCTTGGCAATAGCTGCGAGTGACCTGGGTAAAAGGAAGGGATCAGTGACCTTTTCTAACTCCTGCATTTCCTTAGATCCTTCCCTAGTCTGCCCGTGTTACGGGGAAGGTAGCACCAGGTACCTCACACTCAGTCCTAAATTCCTGTCCTTCCCCATCCCCAAGCCTGCAGTTTACCCTTCTGCTCTCACAGAGTTTCTAAATAAGATGTTAAAATCATTAGCCAATAAGCTCTCACAAAAATCTATACAGGTATTAAAATATCACATTGTACCACATTAATAGGAACCATTATTATGTGTTAGTATTTTTTTTAATTTTAAGAGGATAGAAATGTTAATTACCTTGAATGATCATATCATACTTTATGCATGTACTGAATTATCATACTATACTTAATAAATTTGTATAATTAAAACTATAGGTATACTTATATAGAAAATATGCATATACTACATGTGTATGTTATATATAAATGTTTTCTTTCCATTTCCATTCAATTTTAATTTCTTCTACTGTTTCAAATATTAGTACATGCTTGTTTTTCTGTTGTATGGATAAGACAAAAATAAAAAACAGCCAATAATAAGAAGCAGTCATATTACATTTGTCTTGACCCTGCTTTCATCTCCCTGTGAGTTTTTATGCATTGTGTTGGGTGGGAGAGTGGAAAAGGATGAGGAGAGAACTTGTATGTGGAAGGGAGAGGAGAAATTGACAGAGATTGTCTGAAGGGGATTTTGGAGATGTGAAATCCTCATTGACCTAACCACTAAAAGTGAATTTGAATTTAAGAGATGAACACCAGTACTGATTTTTACTTCCAGGGTGATATAGAGCAAGAAAAATGACTCACCTGAAAGACAAGACTCATTGGTTCAGAGTCAGAAACATAATCCAGTACAGCACACTCGTATAATATAGCACACTCATAAAATAATTCTTCCAGCTGTTTTCCCTTCCTCTTAAAGGCAAACCATCTCTAAGAACCCAAGCTTGAACTTCAGTTATCTCTTTACAGAATCAGACTAGGTTTTCTTTTTAAAATTTCTGTTTATTCTTGCCATCATTCACAAATGTTCAATGAGTATAGCCTCCATCTCAATCTAAATTAATTTTTATTTATTTCTTTTCCACCACAAAATCAATCATCCTAAAATACTCCTTCAGGACACTCCGCAAATCAGACACCCTGGGTGTAGAGACCTAACAGTCCACACTTACGATGTTGAAGGATGCTATCAATGGACTGTTAATCAGACTTTATAGGATGGTAGACTTAATAATTTACCCAAATGTTCTCCATTAGTTATCTTTTGCTACAAAAACTGAGCGTTTTCCATAAGTGGAGAGAGCTACAGATATTTTATACCATGTTGATATGCAAAGAGATCATTTCATGAGAAGCGGAATCAGTCATTAGACTAAATATACTTCACATATCAGCTGACCAGTCAAATGTTAGCACAAAATGCATTAATGTAATTTCTTACCTATGTAGAGAAGTAAAAATAGTTTTTGTACTCAAATGCCTTCTTTTCTTTCCAAATTATTATCCTGGGCAGACAGTCTCACAAAGTATGGCCTCCAAAAGCACACTATCAATATCACTTAAGAACATGTGAAAAATGCAAATTCTCAGGCCTCCCGAGACCAACAATCTGCTTTAGCAAGTCTCCCACATGATTCGAACATATGCTAGCCTTTGAGGAGCACTACATTAATGCCTAGGAACTCAGTTCATTTTTTAAAAGGAAATAAAGTTGGTGTAAAGAAATTGAGTACTCCTTGTTTGGTCATAATTAATACAGAAAATGTGACCTTGAATTATCATTATGCATCATTATTAATAATATGGAATACTGTTTGAAATTTTTTGAAAGTAAACTTCATGAGACATAGGCTTTTAAATACCTACCTACTTACATGTGTAAATGTATCTACATATTCAATATTCTCTTCCAGGCAAAATTTGAAGAATTATGCAAGTGTACAATCCTCCAATCATCAATAAAGGTATTATTAACTGCCTGTTTTACAGATAAAGAAAGCAGTGCACACAGTGTAAGTAACCTACCTGTAGTCATCAAACTAGTTGAGGAAAAGCAGGGATTTGAACCCAGCAAATATAAAACTCTATGCTTTTAGCCACTACCTTATGTTACCTATTAAATATATATTTTCTTATTCTTTTGAAAGTTTTGTTTTTAAAAACACACTAGTCTCATCATAACCAGAATTTTGAACACTTATGTAAAACGAAGTGTTCCCTATTGTCTTATTTAATTTTACCTCTAATTTACACTAGCTATATTAAGACATAGTAAACACATATGATCTTCCCATTGTTGTACAATTGCTACATTGTTTGAGCAGATTTGTTTTTGAGTAGACTATATTTCCTTTTATACATTTAAAAAATTTTAATATAATTCACTGATAAAGAAGTTACTATTAGTGTTTAATGCATATTAGAAAATAGAAGACTGCAGATTTTTACTCTACGCTGGCAGAGTGATAGTAAATAAATCATTCAATAAATCATTTATGTTTAACATAAATGTTAAACATGAAAACCAAATTATTTACAGACTGGTTTACTTTCCTATATTTTATCTTCTAAACATAATATACAGAATCATCTTCCACAATATATTTAATATATTTTAGTATTTGTAAATACTAATGTCTAATGTATTAGAAATAAATTACAAATTGAATTATTACACAGACTTAAAATAGAATCTTTATTACCTGTATGTTCACACTGCTTTACAGTATCTCAGAAATGTAAATCTGATGGAAACTAAAATGACCGTTCAGTAGATAGTCTGGACCAGTAATTTAGTTATACTGAAATTTTAAAAACATCAAATGGAGGCAAATTTTTGCATTTAGTAAATATTAGAATTAGGAAAATTTTTTAGAAGTCATCTCTCCTCAACTCATTTTAATACTGTCTTAAAAACATTGGTTATTCCTTCCCCATAGTCCAGTGCAAAGATATTTGAAAATAAATTCAGTAACTCAAAAGTACTGTGACGGTACACTGCCTCTTGAGAATTCAATCGGCATTTGATTTAATGTTGACTATTTAATCATATTATAAACTTCTCCAACAGGCCTGCATAATTGCCTCCTTAGCAGAAAAGAGTAAACAGCTTACCTTGCAACTCCAGTTCCTTAAGAAGCCCATTACATTCCTGAAGACATCAAAGATTTGTCAGCACTTCCACTATCAACCCCCATATCCTAGAGTTGATAGCTCACTATAAAATTTTATTGTGGGACTAAAATTGACATTTAGTATTTGGATCACGGAATAAGTATGATCATGCCCTGGGAAGGGAGGTAGGGTTCTTTTCCATGCAATTCAAATTAACTAAATTGTTATTTCCCAGAATGTAGCAATTCATCGTAATAATCAGTGCCACTAACTTAGTACCTATTTTCTACTAGACACATTATAAACACGATATTCAATTCCGTTTAGCCACTTCAACAAAGAAGGTGATATTATCCTGAATTTGCAGATGAGGAAACTAATGCTTAGATGAGTGAAGTCATTTTCCAAGGTCACATGGTTAATCAGCATGAATGCTAACTCAAATTTGAGTACAGTTTACCATAGAACTTCATACTATAGAACTGCTGATTAACCACCCCATCTGGGTGGGGGAACGAACAAGAGCTAACTATGAAAAACGGGATCTTTATAATTCAACAGCCAACTGATTTCACCTCAATTGCTGGAGGCGACTGTCTCATTCCATAGCCAATTATAGCTCCTGTGGATATTTTTTGCTGTCTATCTTGAAGGGAAAAATTATACTAATAAATCAGGATTAGAAAAAGACATTCCAGTCATTTGACAGCATGCCATGTTTCTGTAACAAACAACAATTTGATTAGAGAAAATGAGGTTTGGAAATAATCACTTTGATACAAAGTAACTAATTGTATAGTGTTTTTATTAAAAAGAAGTTCACAATAGTTATAATTCACTAACTTAAATAACAATCTTCTCCCACATATGTTCTTTATGACTTCTCAAGCAAAACTCTTTAAATACTGCTCACAGAGAAAGTTTAGGCACCTGACATCTAGACTAATATGACAGATCACATCGCTCAGCATGTTGGAAATTCATTTTAACTTATAAATACATCCAAAATGGTTCTGTGAGTAAGTGCTGAATAGTGTTGATGGCTATGCTAATTCTGTGGCATCTTGACTCTGGGGGTGAAAGCAAATTGCAGAGAAAAGAAAAATTGTATTTTTGTTTTAAAAGGCAGAATCGTGTTAGCCTGACTGAAAATTTGCCTTCTGTTCATTTTTTCATACTTCCAATTATGGCCATAGCATCATCAGCATCAAATTTTATTAAGTATCCTCCAGGTGAGCAGTACTGTAGGCTTTGTCCTTAGAGCACAGGAAGGGCACAGCCAAATCTCAGTGCACCCAGTTTGTCCACTGCATATTGATTTGATCTTTAAGCCTGTCTTCATGATTAACTGTGAAGTTAACAAACAGGAATTACTGTGCGGTAATCAGATGTGAACACTTAAGAGCAAGAATAAACCAATTGCCCCTAGCTGGCCAAGACCTTTAAAACAGTACCTTTGACTTCTGTTCCAGACTCCAGAATGTTTTAAATACATAAAGGAGGCAATGCCATAAAATATTTCATTAGTATAGATATAAAGGTAACTGATTCTCAAGTACAAAGATACTAATTTCATAGAGGAAGGCTGATTTTTCAAATTTTGACTGGGAGGATCAATTACACTGATTAGAAATCTTTGGATTTTATTTAGATTTTAGGTGTAAACTTGATTAGCTCTTATTGCTGCACACTGCCTGTAATTGGGTAGTGGCTGAAAGGGAATGTGTATAAAACAAAAGTTCTAACAACTAGCTTCAACCCCCAAAACTGGATCAGTTTACTTATTTGAGAGAAGGTGAAAATCAAAAACATATTGTATTTTATTTCTTTATTTTCTTAATTTTCATTTTATTAGTACACACTACAGTACATAGTAACTACATTCACTGTGGGGAGTTGGTACCTGTGTACAACATATCTTAATTTTTTTTTTAGTCTCTTTCCCCTCCTCTTTTTCCCCACTCCCTTCAACTCTTAGTCATGTTCCCTTTTGCAAAAGATCTATCTGTCTGTTTCTCACTAATCTATCTTTTATTCTGTTCTTTAACTTATTTATATTTTGGGTTTTTCATATAAAAGAAACCATGTGATGTTTAAGCCTGTATGTCTGGTTTATTTAACTATATGGTCTCAAATAGCATCCATTTTTCTACTCAAATTTATCTCTCTTTATGGAGAATAATACTCCATTGTGTAAAAATAAGACATTTTCTTTATCTTTTTGTCTGTTTATAGACATGTAGGCCACTTCCAAGATTTAGCTGTTATGAGTTATGGTGCTATTAACATGAGCGTGCATGTGTCACTGTAATATGATGTCTTTAACACTTTTAGGAAGATATCTAGAAGGGAAAAAGCTGGGTCAAATGGAATTTCTAGTTTTAGTTTTTTGATGAATCTCCACAATTATTTCCACAGTGGCTGTACTAGTTTACATTCCCACCAACCATGTAGGATTCCTTTTCCCTATAGCCACGCCAGCATTTGTTATTTGATTTCTTGATGGTAGCCATTTTTTCTGGAGTAAGATGGAATTTCCTTGTTTTAATTTGGCATTTCTATGATGTCCAGCAGTGTTGAAATTTTTTTCATGTATTCATTGGCCATTTGTAGTTTTTCCTTTATGAAGTGTCTATTCATTTTAGTTGCCCATTTTTTGACTGAGTCTTTTGTTTTGGGTAGTCTAATTTTTTTTTCAAGCTCTTTATATGTTGTCGACATTAGTCCTCTGTCCACATAATAGCTGATGATAATTTTTTCCATTGTGTAGGTTGTCTGTCTTTTCACTCTGTTGAGTGTTTCCTTTTCTGTGCAAAGGTTTTTTGATAGGATCTCATTTGTTGATTCTTTATGTTATTTCTTGTGCAACTCAGAAAGTTCTTGCCTATGGCTATGTTTTCAAGAGTTTTACTGTATCTTCCAGTAGTTTGTTTCTGTTTTAACATTTAGATCTTTGATCTATTTTAATTTTAGTTTAGTACATGGTGAGGGACATAGGTCTAGCTTCAATCTTCTGCATGTGGATGGTTAAAAAGCATGCTACATTTTTAAAAAGGATAATTGTCACTGAGAGCAGTAATGTTCCAGCAGAGATAATCAGAGAAGATCTGTTGTAAGCAAGCTGAATGATTTTCTCACAGCCATAGCATAGTTGAAATTTATATTCTGTTTTCCTGAATAAAGTCACACTGAAAGAGTTCAAATCACTAGCTACCTGTTTCTTGTACACTTTGTTTTCCTTTTATATTTTGTTTATAATTTTTGGAAGCCTGCTTATGTATATATCACAGGCCTCTAACATATGAGAGACTGAGTAGGCTGATTAGAAAGCCTAATTTCTGGATTTAAATATTAAATGCTTTAATCTTGAAATCTGCATCAAGTAACTTGTCTCATGTCCTTTGGCTTATCTGTGTCTGATCCTGTTTGCAGCTTTGTGTACCTTAACAATTCTCCTATTAAATCAGAATTTTGCCCAAAACTCATAACTGATTTTTAGTTGCTTTAATTCTACTTTTTGTCCCTCCCTCAAATAATTTATAGAACTGCCTCATGGAAAGAAACTGAAGAGCATGTTTTGAGGACAGTACACATGTCAGGCTTCTTGGTGTTATACCTGATAAGGTCTTGGTTGAGCTCATGAGGTACCAGAACCTGAAGGCCCAGTGCCTAAAGGAGGTGACAGAATTGTCTAACTAGAAATGGGTATGGGCCCAAGAACCCACAAAGGACACACAATCATCCATTTTGATGACTCAGAACTTGTAATTCTGTTCCTACATGGAGGGGTTGTGGAAGCTGAGGTAAGTTATAATGATGTTTAATATAGTATGGGGTGGTAATAGCTCATCAAACCCGTTTTCTCATCTTCCTGAACACACACCAGTCCACATTTTGGAGCTACCTTTCTTGGTCAGTGTGGCTGTTACTGGCTTTGGGGTCTTGAGGAAGTATTTCCCAAATTCTTGTTATCCGGAGCAAAGAATTGGGCAAGACATGAATAAAAGGTTGCTAGGATATATATACATATATTCATTGAAGGCAGAAGAGAAATATACTCTGCTGAGTGAAAGCCAGTCAGTGAGAATCACCGGCTGAAAAGAAATATGCTCTGCTGACCGAAAACAGGCCCATGCGCAGACTCACGGTAGCCACAAGGTTAATGGTGTGGGTCTTTTATATTGCCTCTTCCTAGATTGCTTATTTTTCCCATGCAAGCCAGGCATTTGGGATGGTTTTCCTATCAGAAGCTCACTTGGCCTGACATCAAATCTAAACTATCCTATCAAAGGCCTGCTTAGTTTCAAGGCAGATGTAAATGAAGAATTGAAGATAGCACTTTTTGATTGGTCCCAGTACAGTGCTACAGATTCATTCAGAATTCTGTGTTCTGCACATGCGTGCTGGGTGTCCAAGACTGACAGGTTAGCCCACTTGCTCCCACCAGTTCACCCTGCCCTAATCTCCTGTCACATGGCCATATGACTGAGTTCTGGCCAGTGAAATCTTCATTGACCTGATGAAGGCTGTTTTCATATCTAGCATATAAAATCCTCCTACCCTGAATTCTCTGTACTCTTGCCTCACTCCACAAATTTGAGGCAAATACCAGTAATAATCTTGGGACTAACAAATTAAAGACTGTAAATACAGAAGACAGACTGAACCAAAATCTTTATCTATCATTTTGGCAAGAGTATTGAACCAATAAGAAAAATTGATTGGAAACATCATAAGAACAAGAAAACAGTCTGCAGTAGAACAAGATTAAAATGTTGGATTCATATCTTTAAATAGCTATCATTACCTAAAGTGATGTGGATATTTGTTTGTTGAAATAGGGTACTGTCAAAACAAAAATCAAATTAGTGGTAGTGATTTAGTGGCCAAGAAGCAAATAACAAAGAAAATGGCATTAAAGACTTGAAAAATCAAAACCCCTCTTCCAATGTGACCACATAGGAAAACAGAGAACAAAGATTAGAAAGGTAGGGCTTTATCAGTCATGCATAAATGATTGAACAAAATCCATTATAAGACAAAAATGGAAGGGGAAAAAAGAGGCTTATGGATTGTAGATGAATAGTTAAGTGGTCACAAATCTTGTGAGAAAGCAAGAAACAGAAAATATCAGTTTTATTGAAATCCAGGACCCAGAAAAAGCAAAATGATAGAAATTTCACTGGTCAGACTGTGCTTCAGATACTTATTCTCCAGATCCATATTATAAAAGTCCTAGAATTCTATGAAGTAAAATAAATACCTGGTACTGCTATATAGATTGATGATGTTAAGTGGTGCTCAAATATTAAAATATCTCTAAATGTTGCAAAGGAGTCAAAAGCTTTATTGATGAGTAAAGAATGTAAGGTTGTACATATTTCTTCCTTAAATCTGTGTTTAATAGAAGAAAGATAAAAAGAAGAGAATATTGAAAAACACAGAATGGGATTTGATGTTCCCAAGGTTACACTGCATTAGGGAAATAGCACTGTAGTTGTAATTCATAGATATATTCTATTTGTCATGTAATGATTTTGTTCATTTTCTTTTCACACAATCTGTCCTCTCCATGCTTCCCTTTACCACAAATACTAACTAAACCAAATATCTATTTTAAATATTGCTGAAAGAAGTAACTCTACCAACAACCCAGTTAGTTGCTTTAGTCAGAGGCCACAATACTTGACTTCTTTTTCTCCAGTCTCAAGTCACCCTATCAATTACCAAGTCCTGAGAATTCTAACTCTAATTATCTGAGGAATCTACCCACATCCCTTCATTCTCCTTTCATTCCCCTTCACGAGCAACATTATCTCTTTCCTACTTTAATCACTTTAACTGATCTCCCAGGCTCTCGTCTTACTCCTCTTCAAACAGTTCTTTACTCTGAAGTCATAAGATCTTTATAAATTGCAGTTTCTTCCATCAATTCCCTGATTACATTTTCAGTGTCTCACTATTACTCTGAAGATAATAACATCCCTTAACATCCCTTAAAAGGTCCTTTGTGGTCAGATAATTGCTAATCTTGCCAGTCTTACCTCACAGGGAAAAACACTTCACATACAGCTTCCCAAAATTGTTAAAGTACTTTTCTCTCACACAGTGCCCATGTTCACCATTAATTTAAAAACTTCGTACTTTTTTTCACACACCTAATATTTCTTTTCTGTCATATGTCATCTTTAAAATTTTAACTATACTCCTCCCTTGTGTCTCAACTACACTTGGTAACCCTTGGCTGGTGAGTACTCTACATACTTTCAAACCCCTCCATTTGCTCAGAATCACAGTTCTGATGGCATGGTGAATGGTAGTTGCCTCTTAACTAACATGTAGTATCCGCCTTGAGTGGAAAAACAAGGGGTCTTGCATTGCAATCATTGAATGAATTTGCTCCAAATAGTAAGTTGCAGGTAATTTTGTGTTGAATCAGTGACCAAAACATATTGAAGTAGGACTATGTGCCAGGTGGAGAGGATTTCAAAACAAGAATTCTGTTTAGAAATTCTCTATTGTGAAACATGGAAGACTTGGTTCTTTAAAAGAATAAACAAAATAAACAAAACAGTCAACGTAACCAAAAAAATGAGAGAGCAAACTGACTTTTCTTTTTTGTTGAGACAGGGTCTCACTATGTAGCCTAGGGTGGCCTTTTTTTTTTTTTTTTTTCTTCCTGAAAACAAGTTTTACTTAAATAAGGGGTTAAATATATTGCATAACATCAAAATTGGAAGGGAGAAAGAAAACCAAAACCAGTTTGTTATTTCCCATGGCATTTGGCAGCTGCTGTAAATTGTGAGCTCTGTAGTTGGCTACACTGGTCACTTCAGGTGACGTTTGTTCCTTTGTTAGAAGTTTAACTGCGTCAGGCTGGCCTCGCGTGCTGTGGTTTGGATGCCTGTTAGCTAAGATGTCAGGTCCAAAAGACCTCCGTGGTGGGGAACAAGAGAGAGGGTCAGGGGAAAGTAAAGAAGGGAAAAGTGAAAAAAAAAAAAAAAGGAAAAGAAACAAAAGACCTCCGTGGGAAACCAGCTTTCTTACCACCTCTATGGAAGGAAGGTGGCCTGGGTTCTGCCCCCTGGTCAGGTTAGACACCGGGGCTCTTTACTACCAAAGGCTCCTTCTAGTAGCACAACCACGCTGATCGGCTGGTTCACCCGGGTCTGTTAGGATGGTCACCTTCTCCAAGGGCAGGGGACTGCGCAGAGGGAGTCCAAGGTGCTCCTGGTCAGACAGCTGCCTGCCATCTCCATGTTGGGGCTTGCTGAAATACCACATTATGGCTGCTTCAGGCTGCACACTGCCAGGCACCTACTGTGGGTCCTCTGTTCAAATGAGGGATACAGTTTTCTGGGTGAAGGAGTTACACTAGTCCAAATAAAAGCAGACCCCACATGGCTGAATTATACCAGCTGTGAGGATTTTAAACTTGTAACAAGGGAACAAAGGAGCATTCTACTTATTGCAAAGAAATCTTCACTTAAATTCCAGTGAGCCATGAGCACTTAAAACCCGTGAACCTTCAGCACATTGTCCAGTCCAGTCCAGTCTCTACCAGGAACTGGCATATGTTCTTGTGCTTGTCACCCTTGAGCGAGATTATTTCTCTTTAGTCTGGATGTTTGATTATAGTACCATTGCTTGCAAATTAGAAATAAAAAGATGAAATCTCAATGAACACTGCCCAAATCAAAAAGGTCATTAGCAGATACTTTGAAAACCTGTATACCAATAAATTGCACAATTCAGAAGAAACAAATTGAATCCCAGATACACACAAATTACTAAAACTGCACCAAGAAAATTTAAAAACCCTGAATAATCTATTAACAGGCAATGAAATTAAAGCACTAATTTACAAAACAAACAAAGAAACAAACAAACAAAAAAACCTACCAAGTAAGAAGAGATGGATTCACTGCTGAGTTCTACAGAAATTTCACAGAAGTTCTAACACCAATACTCACCAAGATTTTTAATGAAATTGAAAGGGAAGAAATACTTCCAAACTCACTCCTGGAAGCTACCATTACCCTGATTTCAAAACACACGAGGATCCTGCCGAAAAGAACTGTAGACCAATCTCTTTAATAAATATAGATGCAAAAATCACCAACAAGATAATGGCAAACAGAATGCAATGAATCATCAAAAAGATCATACATCATGACCAAGAATGGCCATCCCAGGGATGCAAGCATGGTTCAACATATGCAAATTAATAAATGTAATATATCATATAAACAGAAGCAAGGACAAAAATCTCATGATCATCTCAATATACACAGAAAAGGCCTTTGACAAAATCCAACATCCTTTCACAATAAAAATATTGAGGAAAATAGGTGTAGAAAGACATTATCTTAATTCAACAAAGGCAATTTATGAAAAACCTACTACAAACATCATATTAAATGGTGAGAAATTAAAAGCTTTCTTTCTAAAATCAGGAATAAGACAAGTACTCAAAATATTAGCAAGACCAATTAGGCAAGAAAAAGAAATAAAAGGAACATGGATAAGAAAAGAAGTCAAATTATCATTATTTGCAGATGACATGATTCTCTACATGGATGACCCAAAACAAATCCAAGAAAAGACTCTTAGAATTAATAACAAAATTCAGTAATAAAGCAGGATACAAAATCAATGCACAATAATCAATAGCATAATAGTAAGAAACCCACTGAGAAAGAAATCAGGAAAAAAATACCATTCACAATAGCATCAAGAAAAATTAAATGCTTAGGAATTAACCTAACCAAGAAAGTGAAAGTCCTTTACAACAAAAACTACAGCATTCTGAAAAAAGGAAATTGAAGAAGACATCAGAAAATGGAAAGATATCCCCTGTTCCTGGATAGGCAGAACCAATATAGTCAATAATGGCCATATTTCCAAACTGATACACAAATTTAATGCAACCCCAATCGAAATTCCAATGGCATTCTGAAAATGCTGTCAAATCAAGCCTAGGACAAACAGCAAAGTGGGAGGTATCACAATCCTGGACTTGAAGTTACATTACAAATCTACTATAATAAAAACACAATGGCAAAGTCATAAAAGCAGAAATGAGGATCATTAGAAGAGAACAAAGGATACAGAAACAAACTCAAGCACATTCAACTATTTGATCTTTAACAAAAGGGCCAAAAACATACACTGGAGGAAAGATAGCCTCATTAATAAATGATGTTGGGAAAACTGGCTATGTACATGTAGAAGACTGACTCTAGGCCTGTATCTTTCACTGTGTACTAAAATAAAATAAAAATGGACCAAATATCTAAATGTTGAACAATAGAAACACTTAACCTGATGAAAGACAAAATAGGTAAAACTTTTGAAGTCATAGGCATAGGCAAGAACTTTCTGAACAGACATCCATTTGCACAAATGATAATACTAATACTCAACAAATGGGATCATATCAGATTAAACAGCTTCTGCACAGCAAAAGGAACAATCAAAAAAATGAAAGACAACCTCCAGAATGGGAAAAAGTTTTGCCAGTTACATCTTGGGCAGAGAACTATTATCTAAAATATATAAAAACTCAAAAAAATTAGACACCCAAAATAAAAGACCCAATAAAATATGGGTAAGTGAAATGAATAGACACTTCACGGAATAAGATCAATGGCTAAAAAATACATGAAGAAATGTTCACTATTGCTGGCAATTAGAAAAATGCAAATTAAAACAACACTGAGATTCCATCTTACCCCAGAAAGAATGGCCATCATCAAGAACTCAAATAACAACAAATGCTAGCAGGGCTGCTGGGGAAAATGACCACTGCTACACTGTTGGTGGGAGTGTAAACTAATACAACCACTTTCAAAATCAGTGTGGAGATATTTCAAAAAACCAACATTAGAAATTCCACTTGACCTAGCTATTCTCCATCTAGGTATCTTCCTGAAATAGTTGAAGATATCATACTACAGAGATAATGAATAATCATGTTTGCAGCAAGACAATTTGTTATAGCTAAGTCATGGAAATGTCCTGTCTATCAGTGGATGAACAGAGAAAGAAAATGTATTTACACACAGTGGAGTACTAGTCTCCCATAAAGAAAGATACACTTGAGTCATTTCTAGGAAAATGGATGAAACTTGAGACGATAATTGTAAGTGTAGTAAATTAGACACACAAAGTTAAATATTGCATGAAAATTTCTCCTTGTATGAGAAACCTAAAGTATAAATAAAGAACAAATAAAAGATAAATAGTAATAAGGAGAGAGATAAATTTTTCTCAAAGGGAAAGAAGATCAAGGTATGGAGGGAAGGGTAACAGGAGAGGAAAAAGGCATGTAGAAAGGAATTAAAATGTGTTATATACATGTACCAACTCCATATAGAAATATAACTAAAATATCTTGCAAACATGTGCAAAAAAAAAAAAGAACAAGGATGAAAAGATGGATGAGATGGATGGGGGAAGGGAAAGGAGATTACGAAAATGTACAAACATTATGTACAATAAATGTTTAGTAATAAATAATTAGACAAAAAACCTGAGAGTTGCGTTAGAAGCTATGAATATCAATCAATACTACAAACTGTAAATTTAGAAAGAATTTTAAACTCCCCAACAAAAGACCAATAACTGGGACAGAGGAAAATTATTTGTTCTGTCATTTTTCTCTTGTAAAATACATCCACATGAAATTTATTTTTTATACTGAGCAACCCTATAAGTATATGAAAGATTACTAAAAATTATATGAGTCAAGAGCAATCAGAGAACATGAAAGAAAAACATATATGATTATGAGTGAAAAAGAAGAAAATGATGAAAACAGTAGTGATATTGCACCTGTAAAAGTAAATACTCACTATTTTTAAAAGAGCTCAAGAAGATATGTTGTCTCAATCAAAAGAAGAAATTCCAACAAATTTAGTTTTTAATACAATTTAATAAAAGTAATGGATATAAGTTCTTTTTTTAAAAGGGCATTGAAGAAAATAAAAATTCATACCATTAAATATGATGTTATTTTAATAAAAGTCAGGGTCATTGTGGAAAAGATATAAACAAAAATGGGAATTTAAAAAGTGAGTCCTTTCAAACACAAATGTATAGAAAAGAATATAGAAAATAAAAATGTAAGTTCAAGAATGAGAGAAAGCATATAAATAATTGATGTTCCTGAAAGACTAAAACACTGCACAAAAAATAATATGTAAGTATATTAATAGGCACACACAAATTTGAAAATTACCCAAAGAAATCGGGCAGCAACACCGTTACTTTTTGTAAAGGTCTCTGTTTGCCCTTGAAGAGTGCTGGGATAACAGGTGCCTATTACCATGCCCAGTTCAAAGTTCTGTTTTCAAATAACTGTGGGAAATGTCTCATACTTTTCCCAAGCACTGCTTATTTGTAAATGTATAGTGTAAGAGAGTCTAAGAAGACCTGTACCTCAAATGACCTCTTAAACTCCAAGCATTGAGAGAGTAATTGGAGCAAAAGTCAACTTTTGAACAGCATACACCTATAATCCTATATAACATCACAAGTTATTATTTTCAAAAATATAAAAGCCAATGTATATCCACAAAAGCTAGAAATGAGATGGGACTATTATTTTACCAAAGATCAGGCAGGTTTTTTCCCTCTAATATAGTAATTTCAATTAAAGGAAGAATGAAACTAAAGGAGAAAGAAAAACAAAGGGAAGAGGAGGGAGTGCAGGTTGGAAAATAACTGAAAGCAAAGTACCAGGAAAAAATACACAAAATTTTCACTTTTCAATTAATGGGATTGCCTTAATCTTAATTCCATTCATTCAAAGGCCTTTGAACAGAGCACTGAAATAGCTATTTCAAAGACAATATGTAAAATTTGATATTTCTTCTATATTTACAAAGAATGTCAGTTATAAGTTATAGTATAAAAAGCTCTACTTTACGAGAACAAAATTATAACATGCCTAAGATCACATTTGTTAAAAGTAAGTAGTACAAATGTGTAAAAAATTCCAAACTTTAAAACTATACTTAAAAGTGGTAGAGGTATTTTAAAACATAAAACAGTACTTAACTTAAAAGTGTGGAGGGCCGGTGAGATGGCTCAGCGAGGGCCAACTTCAACTCGCGGAACCCACATACGAAAAAAGGGCCGGTGATATTGCTCAGTGGCACAGGCGCCTGCTGGCGTGCAAGGTCCTGAGGTCAACCCCCGGTACCCACAAAAAAAAAAAAAAAAAAGTGTGGAGCTCTAATTATTGTTATAAAAATGCACAAGTGGAGTAAAGTCATTTAGTCTGATGAGTTAAGAATTACTATATATAAAATACACTTGTCGATTTACTTTTATTTCAATAAGAACAGCATTTTATTTCTGATGTTCAAATAAATTATTTGAATATAAGTGAAAAGTTAATTCTAAACCTTACCTACAAAAATTAATGTAGAAGCATAGTTCCCCATCCAGGAAAACAAAGGTAAGTAGAGTAGTAGTTCTTGTACTACCAACTATTAAAAGTCATTATAAATCAATAATTACAATATGTTGAAGTGATAAAAGATTATTCATACATATAATCGAAATAAGACAGACTTCTCAGAAAACAACCCAGTAAAATAAAAATATTTTATAATAAAAAAAAACTATCATGTGACTATTTTTTTAAAAAGTATAAGATAATTGGTGAGGATTATGAACAATGGCCAATGGAGGACAGATAACGATTTGGGGAAAAGCTAATCTTGTAAAATACTGAAAGGACATGTAAATTAGAATGAGATTTCTGGAGAAAGATTACTAGTAATATAAAAAGAATTCAATGTGTATAAGCCTTTAGACTCTGATTTCTGATTTCTATCTTCTTTACTTCTAGTAATTTATTGTGAAGTTATCACAAATTTCAGGAAGATATATTCTCAATGTTGTTAATCTCATTGTCATTGGGGTGTAGTGTGTGTGTGTGTGTGTGTGTATGTGTGCGTAAAACTGATTTTTGGCCAACTACTTCTTAATTCAAATTCTTAGTCACATGGAGTTTTAGAATTAGAACACAGCCCCTCTGTGTAAAGTCCCTTCATTTCATTGGGGTTTTTCTCCTTTTACAAGTGAGACTTCTTGATAGTAAGTGTCACATGCTCTTGTTTCTGTCAAAGACACCAAACTGCTAATGAAACTTCCACCTCAGAAGTGTCATTATATAGCAGCCTTTCCTCGCTTTCTAATACGGGGCAACACTCTCTTCCTTGGTGCTGGTCTGTTCTGTTTTGTGTACCTGGCCTGGTTCAGTACATTCGTAGATTGCTGCAGTTCATTTTGCTAAATTTCATTTTCTTGATATGTATGTTATAGCATATGTTCTTTTGGTTGTATCCTTTAACATTCTATGTTATGACTGAGATGAAGTCAATACAATAAATTTAATTAATTTGAATTAAACTTTGCTATGCCAAATTATAAAGTGTCCAGACATTTTAATTTCGAATGTTATAGCAAACCTAGGGCATTTTGTTCACTGTGGCTTTGGGTAGTCTTTGTTGCAGACTTCCCTTGTTCTATAACAAGCTTGGTAAAACGAAATCCTATTTGACATTCATGACCCCGGCTGCAGGAATTTGTCACTGAAGGCTTCAGTTTTCAACTTAAAATAAAAAAAGCCAATAAAATGAATAATTAATAATAGGTTACCCAGTATAATCCGAACATATTCGAAGTTAAGCAAAATGTTTTCAAATTAGATTTATATTCAGTGCATTTATGGAGAAAAATAATAAAAATAATATTACATAATCTCTGTAAGC
The DNA here is from genome assembly GCA_028451465.1 of Erethizon dorsatum. Classification (NCBI taxonomy): domain Eukaryota; kingdom Metazoa; phylum Chordata; class Mammalia; order Rodentia; family Erethizontidae; genus Erethizon; species Erethizon dorsatum. The sequence continues at coordinate 109,863,835 of CM051824.1, forward strand.
TTTCAAAAGCCAACAGGGTGCGTACCAACTCTATTGAATTGATTTTTTTTTTGTTTCTGTGTTATGACAATGTAGAAGCAACTATGGGAAAATATTTATTTGAGTGATAGGAAGAAAACATGTATTTTCCTCCTTTAAACTTATAAAAATAAATTACAATAATTACTCTTTTATTAATGATAGAGAAATTTATTTTTCTGGAGAAAGTTTACACATAGTGTCACTTCAGTGTCATTTAAAAAATCATTGGCAGAAATACTTAAATAGATATTTTGATATATTCCACGCTAAAAAAATGAATCAATTCAAAGAAATCATCTAGCTTGTGATTTTATGTGAGATGTAGCCTTAGGTTTTATTTTTAGGCAGGTGTCTAACAATAAGCCTATAATTGAAATGAAAAAAAAAATTTACTGCCCATTTTCAAGTATTTACACAGCTTTATAAGCCTCAGATAAGACAATGATATCACAGCTTGAAGAAAAATATAATTACTTCATTTATTCCACCGTTTTTCTTCTGGTTTTCTCCCCCTCATTTTCACTGCTTTGTCATTTTATCTGCTCAGAAAAATAACCCTGAGAGCTTCCATACACAAAGAAAAGATAAAATGTCACCTTGAGAGCTTTTGTCAAAGGCAAACTCAAACTAAATAGTCTAAGAAATGGTAAATGAACCAAAATGTGGTAACAAATATGTAATGAGCTACCAAAAAATAAATCAATAATTACACCCCAGATCTGTGGAAATCCTACTGTTCCCAGTTCCAGAGAGGAAATTCTGTTGCGGTACTTTGTGAACAGAGCTCTCAGGTGGGAATGCACTGTGGAGGACAGTTTAGTGGGAGGAAGAGAATAATAGGAAAAGGAGTATGATTCATGTTCAGAATCTCAAGTGGAGGATAGAGTGCAAGCATTGAATAATGAAACAAAGCCAAGATATTCAGCATGCCAGGAAGGTGACCGTTAGAGAGCTGTTAGAATTATTTAAAAAGGTTAGCCTATGAATAAACATGCTTCATCAAGGTCTCTTACACATGCAACGAGAGATGTTAATGAATAATAAAAGAGTAATGGGGACTGGTGAAGAAATTAATGTTAATCTTATCCAAAGCAGATACAAATTAATATTGGAGCAACATTTTTGTAATCACTTCTCAAGGCAAAAATTCAATTAATGTGACTATATCAATATTTCAAATCTTAGTCCCTTGAAAGTATACTTGTCTCTTTTCCTATAAGCTTGACTCCTCCATGAATGGCTGCAGCTCATTCTTGTCAATACTTGGAGAGAATTCTAAATGGTAGGTGGAAAGAAATTGGAAGCAATTCAGTAAACCACAGTGCTGTGATGCAGAATTGCTTTAGGGTACGTTTCAGTTAGGAAGTTCAGTTTAGAAAAGAGTAATTATAGAAAATAGATATGTAAGCTTAGAACAGTATGCCTTGCCTCATTATTTTATTTACTACTGTTATACACAAATACACACACACACACACACACACATACACACACCATATTTATTGGGAGAAGGCTGCACATAATTTCTGGCAAATACATATTTTTCATGTGCATGTTCTCAGTCATAGAACAGGCATATGTATGTATTCATATACTTGTGTTTAAATACAACGTATCAAATGTGTCAACACAGGAAAATGTATCAAAACAACACCATTACCAAAAAGAGATAGTCATGTAAAACTAAAAGCAAAAAAGGATTCTGAGACTGAGCTAAATTTCATCTGGCTGTGATAACAGGCAAAGAAAAGTGAATATTTTTCTAGGGATTATTAATATGCCTAATTTTTTTTCCACTAGAGATTTATTTTATCTCATACCCTTTTCTTTTGTTGGTAGTCACTAGATACGTTTTATATAGTGAGTTATACCTCTTGTTTGGCATACAATATAAATGCCTGTCATAGTTTGTTTCAAGTGTCAGATACTTAGAAAAAGTTTATGAAACTAAATGGACTCCTTGAATAAGTGTTTTGCAGCTGAGCAGAATGTGTTGTTTATGTTGTAAAGCCCTGACACGTTTATATAATAAGAGGTGCTAACTCCACTATACTATGATAGATCGGACATGTTTGAAGCATGGTGCTACAGAAAAATAGGTTTGCATGCTGTTGTCTGCAAAACAAAATGACGATGCAAAGCAAGTCATCCTATTAAAATAACTGTCTAGACAATCTCACTTCTACACTTTTAATAGACAGTGTATCATTCCCATAATGAAAGAAACGTACAATAGTTTCCATACCGAATGAGTTCCCAGAGGTGCTGGGATTTGTCTCATTATATAAAGCTTTTTCATCCCCATTGCAATACCTCTTCTCATCTTTGCTTCTCATCCAAGTGGTGAATTTTCTGTCAACAGCTTTAGCCTGGCTAAACTGGCATAACACAGAAGAGGGGTATACTGGAGACAAGATTACTTTTTTCTATTTATGTAGAAAATTGTACCCAGTATTCCTGCCTGAAAAGGATTACTCTATGATGTGGACAGCATTGTGCACTCTCATTAAAAAAGGCAGTCTACAATTTTACTTTATTTTATTTTTAAAGAAGTTGGATACTGCAGGAAAGACTGTCTGAGATTTCACGCTGTTCAATTCACCAGGGGGAAAAATCAGCACTTGTGTATTCTCCTCAAATTCCTTTGGTAACTAACAGTCCAGTGCTGTGCTGATAGCTTCCTGTGGCCAGCAATCCCACCACTTAATAGTTTTGACTGAAGGAACAAAGTTAATATGATGAAATAAAAATGAACTTTGTCAAGTGCATTAAAGTTCAGTTACTAACAGGCAAGCCCAAGAACTTTTTGAGAAAGGATGTTACTGTGGTCTGTGATTCTCCTTGAATTTCTGGCTGCTTCTCTTTGCTATGGTATACATATGTGTTTTGGGCAGCCACAATCTTTTAACAGTTTTTCTTCTAGTTCCATCATTCTCCTTTATACCATCATCATCATCATCATAATCATCATCATCATCGGCAAGTATTAGATGCTTAAAATAGATCAATTAATAATCTTCGATGCCAAAAAGTTCTGTATTTTTAATGTTTATTTTACATAACAAAAAAGTAGAACTTGGAGGAGATTCATAATTTAAAGTCACACAACAAATAAACGGAAGAAATTAAGTTCCAAACCCATGTTTGATTGCAAAACCAGTGCTTAGAACCACACTGTTATACTGCTTCTATCTATGCTGTTTTTATACTGTTGCTCTGCAAGCATCTTCTACAAATGGATGTTACTATGTGCTGTATTGAAATGATCACATTTGATTAAATCCCTTCTGCTCAAGAAATATTTTATAATCCCTTATCTGGATCTCAGGTTTAAGAAACAATGAATCTTGATCTAGCATGCCATAAAAGGGGAAAATGTAGTACTAATGAATTTATCCTTTGGCAAATAATCAATTGTTTTGTTTATATTTGATACCATCTTCCAAATGACTATTCAAGATATGTCTTTAAAATATGCTTCCTTCTTTTTCTTTGTTCATTTTATTAATTTCTCACATGGCAACATAATATTCTAGTATTTCTAAAAAGAATTCAAACTTTAACTGGTGATGGTAAAGCTAAAAAGGACAGGTACTCCTACTATATATTTCAATAGAGGACAAAAAAGACAGGTGGAAAATACATGGAGCAAAATAAAAATGACTTAAGAAAGTAACTCCTTAGTAAAGGGAATTACTGAGCAACCATCAATGGCCAACAAAATTTATACTAATCACTGGTCATAGATAAACGCTAGGGGAAAGTGTTCCCATACTATAATGTAACTGATAAATTTCATTAATTAATCATAGCATCTTTTTAATGTACACCGAATTATTTTATATTACCTTCTATGGAATATGGTGCTGTAAATTCCACTGCATGTATGAAATAAAATAAATATCTGGAAATGAACACTGAAAATTAAAGCATATGGTCTCTCAGTTGAAGCTAGCAGGTAAACATTTCTGTTTTCTTATGGATATTTTTAGGTTGTGGTATCCCAGCATCCATCTTTTTTTAGGGAATTATTTCTTCCCTATTTCATGCAGTGATAGTTTGACTGTAATTTAAGGTATATATTGGCTCTCACCACGCAGTGAAAAAGATCTTTGGCAGTTTATTTTACAAGTCCTTTCTCCTATAACTCCAACAGTGCAAAGGAATGTATAATCAGAACTTTTCCCCTGGGATACTCAATTTTGAGAAAACAATGCAAAGATGGAAAAAGTGATTGGGTTTTTGTATAACCGTGGTACCCTGGTGAGTGAGGATTCCTGCTCTAACAAATTCTAGAATTTCTGGTAGTCTTCCAAGTTTCATTTGGTAAATTTTCTTCTGCATCTGTGAATTCTCTGTGTTTTTTAAATTAAATTTCTTCCTTTAATAGGGCCACTTTATATTATTACTTGCATCTAAAAACAATAAATGGCTAAAATTCAAAAAGCCAAATAATAGAAAAATTGTGTTAATAGAAAGTGTTTTATTTGTGAAATTTCATGTCCAAATCAAAAAGTATTTTTAAGGTAAAGAAGAGGTCACTTTGATGAACACATTCATTAAAGTGAATTTACATTTCCTATCTAACTAACCAGCAAGCCTAAAGGCCAAACTCCTTCCATTTTTTACTGTACTCCAATCTTTAGAAGCCAACTCAACACTTTTTGGTTTTGTTCTAAAAAATTCCCAAACTGTTTCTGCCTCAAGCTCTTCTCTTCAAATTTAAATGCCATTTGTGTGGGGGGGGGTACCAGGGGTTCAACTCAGGACCTTGCGCACCAGCAGGCGCCTGTGCCGCTGAGCGATATCACTGGCCCTTTTTTCGTATGTGGGTTCCGGGAGTAGAACTCAGGACCTCGTCCTTGCCAGGCAGGCACTTATGCCACTGAGCTATCTCACCGGCTCCTGCCATTTCTTAAGAATATTATTTCCTAACTTATTTCCTAACTAATCTGTTTTCACCTTTTTACCTTGCTTTCTCATTCTTTTGTCCTATTTTAATTATGTAGTATTTTTCACTTGTTTACTGTTTGTATATTTACTAGAATGTAGGTGTTAGTGTTGATTTACAATTTGTAATCACCGTGCCTTTCTCTGCAGAAAGCAAAATGGTGCCCTACAGTGGCCAGCTAGCAAATATTTTGAGAATAAATTATTGCATATTTTCTCTATATACATAATCTGTATATAAATCTATATATCCTCCTCTCCACAAATTGAATTTATTTTATTTTATTTTATTTTATTTTAATTACATACTTTGTAAAAGCATGTCTTATTGCTTGGATTGATGTTTTATAAGAACTTTTATGTAAACTTGTCTTTTATAGAATATGAAATGAATAGCATTTTGAAGTGTTAATGGCTATTTCCTTTGTTTCACATAACAGTAATGAGATTAAGATGAATATAGTACACGTATGAACTCTATTAAAATTTTGTCAGATAATAGGCTTATAAATGCTTAGAGTGTCAAGGGGAGTCTAACAAATGTTCCCTTTACCTGAAACCATTTTCTGTATTGTGAGCACCACAAGATTGCAGAGTTTTGCCCAAACAGTGGGATGTTACATTTAAACCATTATGAGTCTTTATTTGGCCAAGTCTTTATTTTCCTTGTCAGATTACTGTAACCTAACTGCTCTCATTGTAATTGTTATCAAATTAGAAAGAGAAAGATCTCAACATTTGAAAGGAACAATTTATATTTTTTCTACTTTGGAGCAGTTAGGGTAACTATAAAAACTTTACCATGATCACTACCATAGAAATTTCAGTAGATTTCATATTAAAATAGTATAAAAAATTTGTGCTTCTCTTTCTGCATTCTAGTGACACTTATAAGTTAAAGAAAGTGTGTGCAATTCTAAGCTAATACAAAAATAATACTCTAGGACTATAAATACAAAATAAAAAAAAAACCTGTGCAAGTAAAATGTGCACTCTGATTTCCATTTGAAATATAATTTTCACATTAAAGTTTTAACGAAATGTTGAATATAATGTAGCATTTAGCAAATCTAGTCTGGACAAGAAGCATAACATGGAGAAAATTTATTAGCCCTTGATTTCTCAAAAGTATTATGCAGATATTATTTCTAGTAGGCAAGCATATAAAATACTATTGGAGAGGGAAGGAGAGGACATTGATAATCTCTGTATTCATATTTTCTTTGGTTTGCTGATCACAGCATTTGATCTATAGTATTACTATTTACAGATAAAAATAACTTATTTTATAAAGATACTACAAATGATCAAATTTTCCAGTGGATGACAAAGATGTCCTAAATCCAATTTAACAAATATTATTAAATACCTTCTATCTATAAAGTACCACTTAGTTGAGTTTTTCACAAATACATTAACTCCTCTTGACTGAGTCCCAGCTTACCAGTTTGCATAAGACCTCACAGACTGGGGAGACATTCTGGCTTCTCAAATAATAATGGGAATTATCGCCTGAAGATCTAGTAAAATGCAGATTTTGTTTCAGTAGAGCTGGGGTGGAATGTAGAATCTGCATTTCTAGCAAGCCCAAAGGAATGTTCATGTTGCTGGCACATGGACCGAACTTTGAGCAGGAAGTTATTGGGGCAGTAGAACTGAAGTGGGCCTCACTGAGTGGACTTTCTCATGACCAGCAGATTGTACTCTAATAAATGTATTGGAATACTGAACAGAAATATTCTAGAAACAAGGAAACTGTGTTAATAATGGAATACATGTAGGAAATTCGCACTGTAAATGGAAATTAATGACTAATTTGACTGTTTTTGAAATGAAGGATATTCATCATTTGTTATATGCCAGGTGTAGTGCAAGTTTTTACTATATATAGTTGCTACCTTGCAAGATAGTAAAATGATTAAGCTAATTAATTCGAATGTATAATTTGAAAGCAATAGCTAAAGACACCATCTTCTCAGAAAATGTAATCTTTTCCCAAGATTTGTTTTTTGTGATAATCCTGACAATTTCTGTAGCTGTTTTCACGTGTAAATACTCAACAATTTGTAAATTCTTATTGTAGATGTAATTATCACTATTCTGCTTTTTTACTATGTGAACCTCTGCTTGCTTCCTTCCTGACAAATGGAAAGGCTTTCCTACCTTTTCTTTCTTTCCTTCCTGGGTATTGAACCTTGACAGTTTATGCTGAGCTATAACCCTCCCCAGCCCCCTTTTTATTTGATTTGATTTGATTTTTTTTTTTTTTTATTTTGAGACTAAGTAGCTAAATGGCACAGACTGGGCTAAAACTTGAGCTACTCCTCCCTCATCATGCAAGATTGCTGTGTCTACAAGTGTGAGCCAGCACACCCAGATGCCTTTCCAACTTCTTATAATCAAAGCTTCAGAAGGTCTTCCCACAGCAGAAGAATGAGGTATCAGAACTGAACTATTTTACCTCCTAAGGAAACCTGGGAGGTGTATGAGGGAAACACAGAAGTGGACCCTGAGTTGAAGAGGCCAAATGTACTTCTTCTATGTTTGCTATAATCTTTCTGGGTCGTGCTGCTCACTCTAGCCCTTTCTTCTACACATTGCTCCCTTAAGATAGGCTCCTTGTTCTCTCCCTTCATCTGAATCTCTTTAAGGACTTCTTCAGTCCTTATGTCTGTTAATAAGAACAGTTTGTGTTCTTTCACACTGAGTTCCTGCCTCTGTATACATTAAAATTTATGACCAGACAACACTTTACTAAACTGATCTATAACAATATTTTATTTTTTTAAATTTCCAGAACTTCATTACATTTAAGAAGTTGGTCTGTTTAAGGCACAAAGGGAATTTCTTAAACAGAGTCATTATATAATGAATGCTACATGTAGTTTTCTCTAATGTCTATCAAAGTCTCAATCCTGGCTCAAACATTAACTTCTCACATGTACACTATTATTTAATTCTAATAACAACCTTATACATTACTAATTATCTCAGTTTCACACATTTTCATCATATAAAGAAGCTAAGCCTCAAGAAAGTTAAATAACTTTTGCAAAGTCAGAGAGTTAGTAAATAATAAAGACAATAATGTTTACACCTTTGGATTGCAAAGAAAATTTTAGAACTAGAAAATGATGGCAATTATTTCTTAGTCATTTACTATATGTTGACTAGTGTTCTAAGTAATTGCTATGTTTCAACTTTTTTTATTTCCCACAACAAACTAATGAGGTAGGAATCTTATAAATGAGGACAATGAAGCACAGAGACTATTCAAAGTTCACATAGTTACATGTCATAACTAGGATCCAAACTCAGGAATCATAGCGCTAACACCATATTTTTAACCACTACCTGTCTGTCTTTCTATAAAAGAAACATTAGAGCAGCCTTAGAGATAAGCGATTAGGGTAATAGTTTATTACTGTTATGTCTGATGAGTCTGGAATCTAGTCCCCAGACTTACCTTGTTGGGCTTGTCTCTCTCTCTAACATAGAAAGAGGAAGAAGGAGTAGGCATTGACACAGGAAGAGATAAAGAGCCACTCCAGAGAAGTGGTGGGACTTACAGCCAGGACATCGATGAATCTGGGGCTGCAGTCCTGTCTTATGGGGTAGGGACTCATCTCTATCCTCTCTGAGGGTTACTATTTGATTGGTTATTGGACTTGTTGCTAGGGGCTAGGTTTGGTGGGCTAATAGGACAACTTTTGAGAGGAGAAGTATCCTACGTAAAGAGCCTTATGTGGACGAGTACAGCTACACTGAAGAGGGTGTCAAAACCACAGACTCAGTTCAGCTGCTTGCTGAGATTCAGAGCCCCTCTCCTTTCCACCTCTTAAAGGGGCCCAGTTCTCTAATTTAACCCTATCTAAGGATCCTACATGTCCCTGCATGCTATGGCTTGAGTCTAGATGTTCCCCTAAAGCCTCATGTGGCCATAGGTGGGGCTTTTCAGAGGGGGCTGGATCTAGAGTGTGTGATGCTGGGGTCAAGGGTGTGTGATTACTAAATCCACTGATTGGTTTGGCATAATTCTGCGTGTGGATAATGGGAAGGCCCACCTTGGTAGTATGTGCATTCTACCCACCCTAAGGGTTTTTAGTCTTGATAGACCATAAGGGACAGAAAGAGGACTCCTGTCATCACTTGCTGCTTCTATGCTACTTTGCTGCTTTGCTGTCTTCTGCTCACCATGAACTGTTTTTCCTCTGTGATGGCCTTCTGCCATGCCACCCTGCCTTGTAGTCAGCTGACTATGAAGTGAAACCTCTATAAACTGGGAGTTACAGCAAACCTTTCCTCAACTTTGGATGTCAAGTATTTTGTCTCAGCAACTAGAAAAGTAACTAAGACACTACATTACCAAAATACAACCTAACCCAAAGTGCTAAATAATGACAATTTTGTGTAATACGGTAGGAATCAGCTAGTTATAATACTTCACTTCTATGAAAATATTTGCTAAGAAGTAGAGAACTGGTCTCTTCCTGCAGTTCCAGTCAGTGGAACTGAAGGAGAAAAGCATGGAAATGAGATAGAGTGACACTGAAGGGTGATTGGGCTGAGAGCATTGAAAGGAGAGATGCAAATCACCAAAGATGAAGAGAGAATCTGGAATGAAGGATCTCTGAGAGCAGAAGACTGTGTCAAGAGCAAGGACTACTGACTGGTGGATTACATCTAGCTAGTGTAAGACCCATTTAAAGGTGAAGTTCTTGGCTCCAGGAACTTCCTCCTGATTTTTAAAATGATCAAAGATTAAGAGATGAAAATCTGGTTTTGAAAATTTTCATGATACTAGAAATGGGACAAATGAGAGAAAGTCAAGGTGTGAACTAAAGTGTAAGTTATATGGAAGAAGAGAAATCCATAAATGTGAAAGACTAGATAATACATCAATGAAAATTCTGTGTGTTTTCTCACACCCAAGAAATGAAACAGTGATTAATGAAGTTGGAGATCCATTTTTCATCTGTCACTTCCAGCATCTACCAGTGGAGTTGGTTTGGTGGTACACCTGACTCTTCCATGAACTAGTTGTTCCAGTTAGTAAAGCATTTCAGCTTCTAATGTACTCTTCAGTAATCTGTGATGATGTTGTTGAAGATGCCAATCATATTTCAGTTTTTCCACGTGGCTATTATGTTCTGTCAGTAAGCGGTACCAGTGGGAAAATAGAAGACTAGAGTTGGAGAAAGAAATTTGTTCCTTTGTGTTTGCTTCCTCCTTCTATCAATAACAACTAGCAACGTGTCTTCACTTTGGCAGTGGCAATTCATTCCAATTAGTAGTAATGGAGCCCAGTTTGAAGGACTGCCAACATTTGCAGAAGAAGCACCATAGAACTCTTTTAGAGACATCAGCACAAGTCAACCAGCATGGCTAACAGTTCTACTGGACCTCTCTTGAACTGAGAGATATCCGCAAGCCTGTGACATCCTGTATTAACCAGTTTACATTTCTGCTTTGAGGATTCTTTCCTGCAGCTTCTAAATTTCAGTAATCTAGCCTCTTCTCTGCCCCAAGTGTGGAAGCTGCATCCTACTTCATCACCTCTGTGAAAACTTGCTCTCTTTTTGACTCTTCATTTTTTCAGTACCTAGTTGCATGGTTTGAGTACCTATTCTCCCAGATTTCAGTGTTGCCCATTGGGCAATATTCAAGTGTGGACGATTTTAGGGGTGATTCTCCTATTGTAAATGTGGTGAAGGCTTTTATAAAAGTCTTCACACAGCATTCCACTCTCTTGCCCTTCTGCATTCTGCCCATGAGTACAACGTTTTTCCCCCTTTGGAGGATGCGACCCTCATATCACTAAACCTACAAACACCTTGATCTTTGATTTCCTAGCCTTAGAACTGTGCAAAATAAATTTTTATTCTTAAGATATTACTCAATCTCAGGAGTTCTAGCATAGTTGCACAAATGGCCTAGGACAGTAATTAATCATCTTTATATGCACACATTTACTTAAAAAATTATGTGAGTTCTGTTTTCTAGCTAGACCAGAAGATATACCACATGTATGGTCTGGATGACTCCCTAAAGCTTAATTTTCATTACTAAAGGAAAGATTTTTACTGGACAAAAAAGAAGTTCATTTCAGCTATAAATTCCATAGTTCACTAGATGGCATTCAAAATTTCTCTGTTAAAATATGTACTCACTTTTTAACTAAGCAAAATGAAAGTCCTGCTTGTCTCATTTAGCATTCATTGACTAGAGGATTTACAAGGATCAACTGATTAGCTAATAGATCACATCAAAGAAACTAAACATCTAACTCATAAAGATAATATACAGTTGAGGCAAATTTCAATGAAATATGAAGGAACATACATTCGATTTATGCAGTGTTTGGGCAGAACCTTGGATGCTATTTGGGGAAAGAAAAGTCAAGTCAGAACCTGAGGCATACTGGGCCTGATGGCACATGCCTGTAATCCCAGCATGCAGGAGGCTGAGGCAGGAGGGTCCCTGTGAGTTTGAGGCCAGCCTGGGCTACACAGTGAGTTCAAGGCCAGTCTAAACTATATAGTGAGATTCTGGCTCAAAAACACAAAAACAAAAATACAGAAAAAACACAAAATGAAACAGCAACAACAAAAAAGAACCTGAGGCACAATAAAGAATAAGAAAAAGAATAAGAAAAATTGTTATTACTATTGCTAACATTTATTGAACTCAGGCTCAATACCTGATAATGTTAATCCTTTTACACATATTTAATCTGCAAGTCTATGTTATTTTTGCTGTGTCTTCTTGTTAAAGTCTTTACTAATTCACTAATGAGGAAACTAAGACTTGAAGAGGCTTCATAGTATCATGCTTATTACCCTAAAAAATAGATTGGATTCAAATGGTGAATCTTGGTGCATCAAAGCTCTTTCTCTTAATTATTATATTTAATTTTCTGTAATGAATGTGCTGGGCCAATGAAAGGATGAGAGTCACTATTGTGGTCAAAAGACAAATTATACATGGAAAGATACTAAATACAAATATTACACACAATAATTTCTAGGTCTCCATGTATCTTTATTGTGACTTTTGCATTTGAATATAAGTTGCATGGCTTTTAACCAATCACTGCTTCATTTTTATATGTAAAGTACAAATTCCTTATCAATGATTGCATTTACCCATAGTTACCCAAAAACAATACCAAAGTAGGTTTAGCACCTAAAATACATATTGTCGTGTGAGTGTTGAAATGTTACTCTTTAGACCTAAAGTTTAATGATTTACATCTGCTTGTGCATTTGCTGATACCCTATTAATTTTTTATTCATGTGCACTAATACCCCCTGTACTAATTCAAACAAAGAAAAGATTGATCCAGGCAAATTTTACTCTTTAGTCTTAGAAGATGATTAATGGGCAGAAATCAATGTTTCTAATTATCACCAGAGAAAGCATCATTAAATTCTGTCCAAACAAATGACATAATAATCAGATTAAAACAGATAGCAAGGCCATATTGTTTACTTCTTGCTTTTTTTTGTGATATCACATACTTCTATATTAAGCCAGCCATAATATTGATGAGAATGAACATGTACAAACATTTATGGACCTCTTCGTTCCCTGTCTAAAACCTCAGGGAAATTGGAGGACACTTTGTGCCTAATCACCAGGTAAGTTAATAGGTTTAAGCTGATGGCATCTATAGGGTTATGAGAAGTCCCAAAGGAACCATAAGCATGGATTTTTGCATTATTGCTATTATTATAAAGTGGCAAATGGCCCCGGGAATGTGATTAGTTATCAAAAAACTCAGGGTAAAAGAGCTGTAAAGGAAAGAGAGAGAGGAAAAAAGGACTAAAGAATACTAGGAAAAAGGGAGACAATGCTGGTATAAGAAAAAGTGAGAGCCAAAAGTCAAAAGACAGAAATTTTATAGGTTACTGATGAGATGCTGATCTTTCGCCTTTGAGCTCTTCTGGTGCCTGTGCAAATGGGCTGGAAATCTAATGAGGGCCGTCTTTCTCATGACATATCAAACGTACCACCCCGAGTCACAGCCAAAAATACCACAAGAAAGAATGGCCCTTCTCATAGTATCCCAGCCTTCCTTTTCCAGATAGATGGTATAATAAAAATATTCTTCCAATTATTTCAGGGTCTTAAAAGAGAAGGGGACAAGACACAGCTTAAGTTCAGTTCTGAAAAGGCATGAAGCTGTCAGTGGAGCTATTTTTGAACAGGTTGGCCATTCCCAGTAAAGATTCTTTAAAGGAAAATTTTTTGTCCTATTTAAAAAAAAAAAAATTAGAGGGAAGGTAACAGATTCATCGTCGATATCATAGTACCGGTGGAAGAATTAAAGTGTGGAGCTTTGAGAAGTCATTTGAGATATTAAAATTCCCAGACAAAAGACAAGATGTTGGCCTCAATCTTGCAGTAGCATCGAATGTACTTTGTCAGCATTCCTTCAGAGGACTGTTTTTGTTTGTTCGTTTGTTTGTTTGTTGTGGTGTAGGCAACTAAACCCAGGCCATCAAGCATACCACACAAGGATTTTACTACGGAGTTACACTTCCCCCACCCCCACCCCAGCTCTTAGAGGACAGGTAAAGTGATGAAGTGCTGAGTATGAAGACGTACTCCTTCCCAGAACTCTTTCCAGAAACACAGCTTCATGAGCTCCATTGATTTAAGGTACTGAGGATTGAGCCCAGGAATTGGTTTTTCTTGTTTGTTTGTTTTTTTGTTTGTTTTTCCACTGAGCTACATCCTTAGATTGATTGCTTGATTCAGACAAGGTCTTGATAAGTCACTAAGTTGTGCAGTGTGGTCTTGAATTTACCGTCCTTCTGCCTCTGCCTGTGTGTGTGTTGGCATGCTCTACCCCGCCTGACATATAAGCATGTTTCAGTATGAGTCCATGCAAAGTCCAGTAAAAGTGCAGAAGAGTGTCAATGACTAGGGACAAAGGAGAACTTTTGGAATGTATCCCTCAATGTCAGTGGTTATTCCCACTCACTTCTTTTTGCTTTAACATGAACGTGTGAAAGTCATTTTGTCTTTGTTCAGCACAGAAAAATGCCTTACTATAGCACACATTTTATCTTAATATAAATCCCCTTAAGAAACATTAATGCTAGTAGTAACTAAATTACACTGAATTTATATTTTTCCAAAATTGAATCATAAAATGAAAAGAAACTTAAGAAGGCATACTTAGTAGAACATTGTAACATAGGCCATCCTTGACTTAGGAAAATACTCATATTTTTACACATAACTGACTTTTATGGAAATAATGAACAATCCCATTTTGCTGTCTGTATAAATCCATAACAAAATCCTTTCCTCTTCCTTATGACAAAACATATAAACACACATTAGACATTTAATTTATTTAACAATTTGTAGTCAGAGGCAAATTCAGTAGTTCAGTGGTTTTACTCTGGCCTACACTAAGAAATAATCAGCAGTCAGTAAGGTAAGAAAGCTTTTTTTACTTAGAAGAAAGTATTTCCTTAAAGGCATTAATATCTATCTCTCACTCCCAGAGGGCCCTCCCTTGAAAATTATTAAGTCCTGCCTAAGCACCAAGGAAGATCTGATTTCTGTGTGAGGTGATGTGCCACTTATTATTCATCTATATTGTTCTTTGTTATGAACACACACCTGATTGCCTGTTTATGAACCTGGGTTGTATTTAGCATTCATATGGCCCTTCCTTTAAAAAAAAAAAGTGCGGCAGTTGTTTTTATTAGTTATTCTTCAAAGCACTCTGGTGAAATAGAAGTGCATTTATGTGCTTATTTTATAGATGAAGAGCAAACTCAAGGAGGGTTTGGAAATATGGCAGTTTTTTACTGATACATTCAGAATTAAGGAATGTGACTTCAAGGTTCATTGTTTTACCAGGTGAGCCAATAAGATGATTTAAAAACATACGTGAGGGATTCAGATAAACTTTTTTGTTTCAACTCACTTAAGGTTTGTGTATGTCTGGTGGCTTCCAATATAATAAGCAAGGATGTAGGTAAAATAATTTATTAGATAACTTGCAAAATACCCTCAATACACAGACATTCATATATTCAAATATTCAGCAAAAATGCATCCCTCCTGAGAAGAGAGCTGGATGAGTTCAGTTGCTATTTCTGGTGGCAAAGCTGTCTTCCAATTTTTCTTTTTCTAGGATATCTCTTCAGGAAAAGACTGTATTAACCTTTTTTCCAAATTGTCTACTTACTTTCTGTAGCAGTTTCTGTTTTGGCATCTTTATTTGTAATTTCTACTTGTTTCTTCCTACTCAGGATTCAATAGTCCAAGGCCAAGATGCTCACACCCAAGGAAGCTAGTTATTTCAGCACTATCTACCAGTAGAAGAATACTTCATCCAGGTAAGCATTAACTCTGCATGTTATACTGTTCGTACACCTGGGAAGATGACTATCTAGTTGGTTTCTCTGTCTCTGAGTATTGTGCTTACCTTCTTGTCACTGAGACACAGTACCCAACACCCAGAAGTTAAAGGAAAAGAGTTTCATTTTGGCTTACTGTTTGTAAAGGTTTCAGTCCATAGTTGGCTGGATCTAAGCCAGAGCAGCATGGCAGGAAAATGTGGCAGTGAAGAAACAGATCGGGTCAAGGTAGGCAGGACACAGAGATCAAACAAGTGAGGAAAGGCAGAGATAGACCCTTCCAGGCTACACCCCCAGTGACCCACTTTCTCCATCCAGGCTTCACCTCCCAAGTCTCATTTAGCTGGATACTCATCAGTCCCTATGATCCAATCCAAAAGCCCTACATGAAGCTTTGAGCAGACATCTACATATAAACCATAACACTGAGCTGTCCTATTCTGAGTCATTAATTCGAAAAGGACTTATTAAACACCATCCGTGTGAAAGGAATAGTGCAAATGTGGGGGTAAAAATTGATATAGCAGGTCTAAGTGAGATCTCAACTAGTTGATATACACAATGGTAATTACATTGGATAATAGGGTGGCTTAAAATATCTCCATTTGGTTTTAAAACTTTTCAGGTACTTTTGATTATCTAAGAAGTTTGATGTTTGTCAATGGACTTAACTATACCTACTTAAAAATGTTAGTTCCAATTTACACTCATATACTTACCCAACAAAGATGATACGATGGCTTGATTCCCTGGTGGACTAGAGGGAAATGAATATAATTTGCTTTTTTCTATCTCCTACCCATGATTCTTTTCACCACATCACTTTGTAGTGTACTGGGACTGGAAAGGAGATAGGAAAAATAAGAAATATCTTGGCAATTCTTGGTTGTTATTATTGTTTCCTTATGTAAATTAACTTCTTTTTCTGGGAGCGAGGAGTTACTGGGGTTATTGGTTCAGTTTGTTGACTATGGCTACTGGCAAACTTCAATTTAGAAGGTACGCTATGCATGCCAGAGGCCTCACCAGGTTCTGCTGAGGTAGGACTGAATCTCAGTTAACTTTCCTAAGCATTTATTGTCACACATCTTCCATCTGACCCTTAGTAAGCAGCAATGAACTGAATCCTATGATAAGATCACCACAAACCAATAGCTCCCAGTCTCATCTGTCTTTTACTGACTCAGTCTCTTCTCTGTCATGCCAAGGAATATTCTCTATCCCCTTTCCTACTGGTCCAATCACATGCCATCTTGCTAAAGTTCTATGTCCCACACTTAAATAGCATCTAGATAAAATAGCGAACACTGATTGAAGAGCAGAAAATTGGAACAGGATCACACTTAAAAGATTATATCCATGAAGAATCTGCAAATATTCAAACAATTCTCTTAAGAGTACCTTCTAATTTTCTGGGAAAATGGCAGAGTAACTTTCACAAACACTGTACTCTGCTGTAAGGCAACTTCTTCTCATACTTGGTGAGTCACAGCTCTCTCTTTGGTAATGGGTTGCATATCAGCTTCGCCCCACTGCTCTGAGATCTCACAAATAGGTATATTTCTTTTACCTCTTCTTTTGCCAATTTAGTGACTCTTTGTTAACTGTTGAGTAGCTTACCGACCTGGGCTTAGGAGTGGGGCAGTTGTATAAAATATCTCCAACAGCTCTTCACTATATGTTATTATATTGTTATTATGCCCCAACTGATGGGGAAGCCATAGCTCATACACGATATGAAGTGTCACAGTACATTGAGGACATAGTAATTATCTGTATTGAGGTAAATCGGGACGGCATCATGGGGAGGTGGGTCTTTGAATGACACTCTAAAAGAATGATCAGGGTTGAGAAACAAAGCTTGAAAATTTATCTCTCCAGAGAAAGTGGATGCTCTTAAAAATAGCTTGTTAAAATTTTCCTTTCTTAGTTGTAAAGCAAAAGTTTGAAGAAAGTTATAGAGTCAAGGGAGATTTTATTCAAGACTGTTGCAATAAGGGGGAGAGTTTGAAGTCTGTTGAAATAAAAAGTGGGAGATTGTTAAGCACTGGAGTAAGCTAGTGAAAAAGTTTTGGAAGATGTTAGAAGGAGGTTGATCAATGGGATATGTCAAGCACACTGGGTTATACATTCATTTGCACATGGTTTTCCCTGTTATTAAGCCATCTGTGTTTGCAAATTACTGTCCATCTGTTACAGTGGGGTTCTAAAATGCTCCCCCAAAGGCTCATTCTGTTATAGGCTTGGTTGCCAGTTAACGGACTTTTGAGGAGTGTCGGATCATGAGGGCACTAAGCTCATCAACAGATTAGCCCATTGGTGAGTTCAGAGCTGAGTGGGCATTTCGGAGTTGGGATGTATTCGAAGGGAGTGCTTTTTGGGGGCACAATCTTGGAGTCTGTCTTGTTCTGTACCCATTCCTCTCTGGCTTTTTCTATCTCTCTCTCTTTCTCATTTCTTCCTGGCTACTATGTGGTTTTCTCTGCCACAATGTTGATGTTTTTGCCTTGCCACAGCCTAATGTAATGAAGCTGGATGACCGTAGACTGAAACCTCTGCAACTGTGAACCAAAATTAATCTTTACTCCTTTAAATTGATTTCTGTCAGATATTTTATTGCAGCCACACAGAGCTAACACACCATCCTAAGTTAGGCTCCCATGTTTCCACAGGGACAGAGTGACAGGAGTGCTAGATCTTTTGGGGTTTATGTGTTTTGGAGATGGTTCCTAGGGGATTGAGGCAAACAAGTCCTAGGTTGTAAAACTTAAAAGGGGCTGGAAGAAAACTTGCATAAATTTCAAAGCAACAAGGAAATAAATTATAACTGAAACTTTTCTAAGTTAAAACTTCAAGAAAATGATTTTAGTTAAATACTGTCTTTGGAATATATTTGATGTGGAATTTGAAACATTTACTTAATGTTTTTACTATAAATAGATAATTATACCTACCTCATAAGTTTACTGAAAGAATTAAAAGAAATGTTCTAAGAAGTATTTTCCACACAGTGTTTGGCATGTGATGAATGACCAAGAAAGATTAGCTGTGAAAACCCAAATGAGATGTCAGCCCCCATTTAGTTTATTGGATAACATTATTCTCATTCTCCAAGCTCAAACACCACAAATAGGGATTCTATTCTTCCTACTGTTTGGGGGAATGTAGCAATCCCTTCAACTGTATTAACTTAATTATTAATATTTTTATTACTATTAATAATCAATACTTTAAAAGCACATATGGAGCCAGTGATATAGCTCAGCAGCATAAGCGCCTGCCTGGCAAGCGCAAGGTCCTGAGTTTGCCTCCCAGTACCCACATATAAAAAAAAAAAAAAAGCACATATGATTTATGAAATGAAAGATTATCAGAGGGAGAAATGGTCTTAAATGTACTAGAATAGAAGAAAAGTTTTCTTTCATAGTATACAAACTCTATAATTCCTTTAACCTTTAAAAATTTTTATGTGAAGGATTATTTTCATCAAAACTTTATACATCCTGGGGCCAGTGAGATGGCTCAGCGGCATAAGCGCCTGCCTGGCAAGAGCGAGGGCCCGAGTTCGACTCCTGGAACCCACATACGAAAAAAGGGCCGGTGATATCGCTCAGCGGCACGGGCGCCTGCTGGCACACGAGGTCCTGAGGTCGACCCCCGGTACACACACACACACACACACACACACACACAAAACTTTATACATCCTTATTGCCTCATTTTTTGATTTTTAGAGAAGTTCTGTATTATATAAACACTGAAGAATTTAGAAAAGAAAATCATTTAAAAATAGAGTTAACCTCACTTCCCAAAAGGAAATGCAGAAGTGCCTCAAAACTACCCACAGAATAAATTTTTCCATAAAAATTTAATGTTGCTATCTTATGAAGCCCCACCTTTTTTATTTTATTTATTGTATTGTTTTGTTTTTGAGACAGGGTCTTACTCTACAATTCAAGCTGGCCTTGAACTCACTATGTAGCCCACGCCGGCCTCAAATTATGGCGATCCTCCTTCCTCAGCCTCCTCAGTGCTAGGATTACAAGTTTACAACATCACACCCAGCAAACCCCATTTTTTAATAGAAGATAATTTTCTAGATTTTTCTGCTTGCCTTAAATGCCAAGTGTTCTGTGTGACTACTACTGATTGTCTCAGCAATGTGGCAACATCCCTTGGTCCATACTAGAAAATCATCGGCAACTGGAATTCTAACACAGATATGATCTGGATGTAGTCTCTTGAGTTGTTTTGATGCAATTAATTTTCATAGAAAAAAAATAAAGTAAATATTTTACACATGCCTACTACGTGCTGAGTATATTTATGGACTTATATGATCTCTTCAAAAAGAAAGACTGATTTTTATTGCCACCAATTTTAAGACAAGCAAAAACATCCCCCAGATTATTATGAGGTGGGAGGGGACTTCTGGATCCAGACCTCTGGGAAAGATTCCAACAAGTATTACAAAATCATGTTATATGCGTGTATGAAAATGTTACGGTGAAACCCAATATTCAGTATAATTCATATGCACTAATACAAAAATTAAAAAGTCGACCAAAACAAAACAGGCGAGTAATGTACCACGGAGAGAGGGAGTGTTTTGGGAGAAAGAAGCTACATGTTTCCTGAAATGGGTAACATGCATCAAAGCAAATGAGAACCGGTGAAAGAGAATTGTCTTCCCTTTCTGTTAATTGTATTTGCTCTTTGTCAGGGGAGATACAGACCTTTACTTAATGCTCTTAACAACTCGTCTTTAAATAGAAGATCTTAATAGTTGTTTCCTTCCTCTGTGACTGAAAGAGAAAAAAGCCGTCTCTCAAATTTTTTTCTTAAAAATGTTTACAAAATTATGATAAAAATAACATTTTTGCATGTACAGCAAGAAATAAAGCAGTCCAGGGCCGGTGAGATGGCTCAGCGGCGTAAGCGCCTGCCTGGCAAGCGCGAGGGCCCGAGTTCGACTCCCGGATCCCACATACGAAAAAGGGGCCGGTGATATCGCTCAGTGGCATGGGTGCCTGTTGGTGCGCGAGGTCCTGAGGTCGACCCCCCGGTTCCCACAAAAAAAAAAAAAAGAAATAAAGCAGTCCAAATTATTTGCTACTTCAAATTGATCAACAATGTGTGGTTCTCTACTGTTTAAAACAAATGCCCCCAAATGCTTTAGATAAGAATGTAAAGCACCAAAATAATTACTGTAATTAATAGATGAAACAGCTAGCATTGGTGATGCTAAAATTTCTTATTTCTCTTATCTGTTGGAAGTAAATATTATGACTAAAATGTTGACTATTGATAATCTGTCTAGAATTCTAAGACCTGAGCCTACATACAAATCACCAGAATGTAAACAAAAATCTCAAAGTATGAAAGCCTGTAAATGATTTCTTTAGGATTCATAAAATATGCCACAGATAGCCACCCACTCTAGAATAACCTCCAACAGGAGAAATACACTCATGAAACTTGTCATGAACATGAACCTTACAGCTATGAGACTCACAAAGAGAGAATTACAATAATGTAGCCTGCCGGCAACTTAGCTTAGCCAGAATCACTAAAAATGTATACATGATATTAAAATGCTGATGTCTTATTCTTGTGTCAGAAATGACAATGACAAGGAAAATCTGAGAATACCTTGTCATTACGAAAATCATAGGACCACACAAAATGGCAGAGTACGCCATCAAAATGAAGACAATATGAGTTTATTTTCCTGAAATATTTTCTTCACTCTCTAGCTAAAATTAGTTGGAAATGTGATCCTGCTGTATTTAAAATAGTATTTTTTCCAGCTTAATTTAGAGGAACAAAATCTCTCTTTCTATAAAAAGATTCTCCTTACAGGAAACAATATAACATTCTGCAAACTCCACAATCCCAACAATCAAATTAGTGGTCAGATCTGCAGTTCACAATAATTTATTCCATGACCTCTCATCACCTGATCTGAATACAATTATTGTCAAATTATTTTCACATATTCCAGGCAAATAAGAATTCAAGCTTTGAAGACTGAATTACAAAGCCTTTTGCAATAAATAATGTTCTCATTTTCTGGTACAGGAAAATTTATAGAATTCAACACACAGAGCAAAAAAATTCCAACTGCTGTCCCTTAATTCCACTCTCTATCTATTAATACTATCTATTAATATTATTTTTTTAATATATTAAATTGTCCTTAGTAAGATTTACTTGCCTCAGTTTGATATGTGGTGCTTCAAATTTGGAAATATCAATAAAAACTGATGCAGAAATTCTACTTGTAAGAATTTCAAAATGTTGAAATTTCAAAATGTGTGTTTCAATATTTCATATAAATAAGGTGTTATTGAATCATTGTTTCTAATGCAAAATATTGGAAACTACCTAAATATATACATAGACAATGGATTAAATCAATTATTATATAATCATAAAAGGAAACTTATGTACTCAAAGAAAATAATGAAGTTATTTATGTGTAAATATGCAAAGCTCTGTAAGATAAACTGTTAATTATAATCAAATACCAAATAGTGCATAGAATAATGTACAAAAAGGTGTATGTATCTTGAAAAAAATACATCAGCAACTAAGATTTTTTTACTATGTTTAGAGAAAGTGAATGAACTTGGAAATAATGAAAGTACTAATAGATGTTTTCCTTGTGTAATTTCAAATTTCCCATATCTAAATGTATTACTGGCAAGAAAGAATTAACTCTAGAATCCAGCAATGTGTACACCCTGCACATACAGAAGAAAAGCTTGACTCCTTGGACTTACTGTTGTATTCCAGCGGGTAACCTCATAGTTGTTGAAAATGCACAAGAAGAGTGATTCTGTGTGACTGAGGGCTTAGGCAACACAATATTTATGTTAAATACTTGATGTTCGGTGACTTCTGTTTTCCTCCACAGAGTGGGACTCTCAGACTGACCCTGAGTACCAAGTTCTGGGTGGCCATTCCTGGTCTGCAACTCATCACACATATTTGCACATAGTGTTGGTGGGAAATGGAATGTGCCCCTGTGTGACTCTGTTGGAAGGGGAAACCACCTAAATTTTGTACTTTCTGTCTTGCACCCTTTACTCTGTGCAAGCCTTTCCCTGTGGATTTTTATCTGCATCTTCTCATTGCCATATATCGTAACGGTGAGTATAATGTTTTTGCTGAGTATTGTTAGTCCTATCAAACCATCAAGCCTGAAGATGGTACTGGCATAATTGCTTATACCTCAAATCAAAGTAAAAAACTTTAAAGTTTAAATTCTTTCACTGGGGTCAAAAAAAGTCTGTTATAAAAGAGTTCAGCTGGACTCCTAATATAACCAAATTGTGTGCTAGATAGGAAAAATTCTGGAATATGACACTTGTGAAGGAATAAAACTATCGAAAGTGAAATAACCCAGTAACAACACATGGAATTAGTATTATTTGCTGTAAAGAGTGCATCAAAGGCACTGAAGTCTGAGTTCAAAGATTACTGTGAAAGACAAACATACAATTAGTGTTTATTTTTTAATTTTGCAAATATATAATTCATTCTTACTAAATTTCTGTTACTTTCTACAATTGATGGTATGTGTTTTATTTGCATTCTCTCTACAGAGCCGCAAGGTCAACATCAGTGAGCCCCTGTCATGCATGAGGAAAGTAAGGCTCAGAGTGCCTGAATGAATGCAAAATCATGTATTCAAATCTACCAATCCATAGAGCAAGGTTTCTGGTCAAAATATTCTTTATTTGCAACTGTAATATAGAATCAATATAAGCAAATAATTCTCTATATTAGTGCAATATTATCAAAAATTTCAAGCTTTCCAAGTGAAGAATTTTTAGGCTTAGAGCAATTACGTAACAACTAGTAGAAAAAGCCAAAACCAAAGTTTGAACTTATTTACTTGATCCTGAAGATGGTACTCTTTAGCATTGAAGTCTCTCTCCAAATAAGATTTTATAATACAGGCCACACTTATGTGATTGCAGAGAAATAATAAAATTATTTTTAAAGTTCTGTAAGAAGGGAGTGCTACAAAAATACATGTAGACTTAAGAATTTCCAGTATTTATCTTTAATTGTATAATAATTGTAATGGGACAAACTTTGTTATGATAGTAAGCTTTAAGTATATGAAATATATGCATTAAAACCATCTAAACATTGCATAAAAATATGCATGTGTCAAATAGAAGGAAGTGAAATAATTGTAGCATACTTTAGTTTTGACTAAAGCATACGAGGAATTCCAAACACAAAGTTCTCAAATTTTGATTTATCATTCAAATATCTATTTGTATTTTAAGCATATGGTTATATTTGTCACAAGTAACCACAGGAACAGTAAAAAGTTGTCAAATAGCTTTAATAGAAAGTTTATGTATAGCCACAGCATAGTTATTAACCTAGGTATTAATTTTCTAGCAATTTCTTCAAACATCTTATATGGAGACTAAGTGGAGTTGTGTTTGATGACCCCATCATTGCATTGTTATTGAAAACTCCAGTAGAAATTTAGGTTACTAACTAAATTAAACACATTAAAAGCTTATCTGAAATTCCAAATTATAGCCTTTGAAAACTCAAAAAGTCAGAAACACAAAGACAGCTATATTTAACTGATTTAAAAGAAAAAACAACACAGCTGGAAATTGATCGTAAGATGCAGTGCTCATAATACAGAACTGCATGTAGTTTTCTCTAATGCTTATCCAAGCATTCTAAGATGTTTCCTTTTAAAGACGGACTGCACTAGAATACCGTCACTCATCCTAAAAGTGAAGTGGCTTTTGTTTTTAGTTGGGAAGGATGTGGGACTCTTCAATCTTGTCATGCTTTACAAGTAATAAACAAATACTACCCCAAAGGCAAATCAGGTGCAAAAAAGGTTAGTGAAACACGTTTCTTTTTATAAGGCCTGGTACAGAGGCAAATGTAACGTAATTCTCTGAGCCATAAACGTTTCCCCAAAAGATACCCAGGAACTCAGGATTACAAATCTAAAAATAAAAGTTGTGGGACTGCAATGGTATCACGTGCTAGGATTTTACAGATACTGAAGTAGAAACACTTAATGTATGACACAGAAACAGATATTGCTTATACATGGCCTGCCTTGAATCTTTTACTAAAAGAATAGTATGTCATAGAACAACTTAATCTTCCATTTAATTTTATTAGCTTTTAAGCAACAAACGAAGATCTGAAAATTTTGGGAGAATGGAAGCAACTAATGGCTTCAGTGAAGTGTATTCAGCTTGAACAAAGAACAAATGACCATGTAGAAATAAAACATTTTTTAAAAGAGACTTCAATATTAGTTACAAAAGGAGAATTTGTAGCTATTTAGTAAAAAAATTATGGTCCTTTTTGTTACAAACTTTTTATATAAGACTTTCAATTATTATCAGGAGAAAATTTTTTTCTGATTTCCTTTTTCCTGATTAAATTAAGAAAACAAAGCGTATTTAAATTACATCTAAAGTGCCAACAATGTATTTATTAATTTTTTTCCTGGGAATCAAAAAATATGTGGGATATGGTCCTTCTTTTGAAATCCCTTCAAGTACATGGTGAAAAGCTTTAGTGTTTAAAAATTTTAGAAGTAGTCATCAAATATATAACAAATCTAGCTTGTAATAGTGAATTCAAATGTTAACTAAGGAGAAATTAAATTTGGAAAGCAAGAAAATAAATGGTCCTGCTGTGCTTGGAATTGAGAATCAACTGATGGTTCTTTTCAATCTAATTTTAGGTTGGTTTTAATCATTTCCTGAGTGATACTCATGTGTATGAAGGGAAGCTAGAGATCTAGCATGTTTTATTTGGCTTATTGACGATGGTTTTAAATGAATACTTTCCCTTTATTTTTTGGGTGCCCTTATTGAAAGAAAAATTATAAACAATTAAAAATAAATGTTTATTCAAAGATATGTATCAATTATGGAAGAACTGTATGAAGAATGTGCCTTTTGTGTTAGTTGCCATTCCAGAGGAGAATTCAAATGTGAGGCTCTCTCCTTTTCTGTAGGACCCTGTTTACCTTGTTCAGTAAACAAAGTCACTTTTTCTTTCCATTTAGCATTTATTTAGTAAGTACATTTATTTATGTAACAGTGTCATTGTATATGCATTCCATAAGACAGCTCTTGTTCACATTTATTGCCCTAAACTGAAGTCATTAGAAGGACTCAATAAATAAATATCAGTTGAATTAGTAATTATGTGTGGAGTACATAATAAAGTGAATGAAGATATTATCTGAAGAATATCATGTGAGTTAGAACAAGTTTTTGACAGGTTTACTTAAAAGAAGTAATTTTAAAAATTGAGATATACAAATTTGTCCAATGAAAGACATAAGTGTTTATGCACAATTGTATTTAGAAACAAACATGTTCAATTAGTTCTTTTTTTTGACTCTTTGAGTTTAAGAAAAACGTATTTTAGGAGATGGAACATAGCTTTTGACATGGGCAAAATTAAACATATTTTAGGAACATGCTAATGCTGTTTTGATTTCTACGTTGAGGCCTGCTAGCAAGCAATTCTGGGGGAGTTTTTATCTTCCTGTTTTGACAAACATGTTTTCAAACAAACGTCGTACATTACATTGTGGTAATGACTATATTCATTGATGCTGTGTACAGTAGCACAGGTGTCAGTCAAGAAACAGAAATTAATTTGATTCACTAATGAGACAATTAGATGGACATCTTGCAATCTGCTTAAAATGGAAGTTAAAAAAACTGATTATTCATATACTTCTAATATATGTAGAAAATAAATGTGTTCATTTTTTATTAATTCATTTTTGGAATTTGTTGCAGATTAATTTGGAATTTGTGCTATTTCCATCAGAGTTTTTTTCATCTTTAATTTTCTGTTAGAAATGGCTTCACATATCATTTTGTTTAAGTTATTTTAAATTAACCATTCTTAAATTATTCCATTATTTCTTTTTTTTTTTTTTTGTGGGTACCGGGGGTTCGACCTAGAACCTCGCGCGCCAGCAGGCGCCTGTGCCGCTGAGCGATATCACCGGCCCCTTTTTCGTATGTGGGTTCCGTGAGTCGAACTCGGGCCCTCGCGCTTGCCAGGCAGGTGCTTAAGCCACTGAGCCATCTCACCGGCCCCATATTTCATTATTTCTATGTGTTAAGTTCTTTGTTTCAGTTTCCTAATTTGTTGGTTGAATGGGTATAGTAATATTCACTACTGGATAGTTCATTGAGTGCAATGAATTAAATTTAAAGTTTATAAGTCAGCACCTGGCGCACACCAATCACTCAATACCTGTTAATATATGCTATATCATCAAAAATGATGTCATTGTATATTTGTCTCTAAGATATTGTATCATACAAATTCACCAAGGATAAAATAACACAATCTTCATTATTCTATTAAGAACAAGAATAAGAAAAAGTTACAAAATAATAAAAATCAGAAAGATGTTATTTTGTGGGACTGGGATCATTTATTCTAAAGGAATATGAGGAAATTTTCATTTCCTGGGTTTGTTTTATGGTTCCTAGTTTTTCTTTATGGGAACGTGTTTGAATATCAATTCATTTTTTTTAATAGATGAGATATTTTGAGCATTTATTTCTATCTGTACCCATTTTGGAAAACTGTATTTTCAAGTTTTCCATTCCATATAAACTGTTAAATATATTGGCATGAACATTTTCTTAATATTTCTAAATGTTATCTTTCATGTGAAATTTGTACATATGGCCTCTATTTTTTCCTTCATATTATTGCTTTTTGTTTTCTATTTTTTTTTCTTGACATATCTTTCTGGAAATCCATGAGAATAATACTTTTTATTCAAAAGATCAATTTTGGCAAACTGATTTTTAAGCTATGTGTCTACTTTCTATGATATATATTTTCACTCTTATTTTTGTTATATCTAATTTACACTTAATTTTAATTTTCTTTCTTTTTTCCAGTTTCTTACAGAGCTATCTTAAAGTGATTGATTCTATTAATTTTAACATATAGACACTAAAGCTACAAATTTCCCTCTAAGAATTCCTTTAACTACAACACAAATTTTATGTTGTGTTTTTAACATTCAACTTAATACCTTTTGGGGATTTTTATTTGATTTACATTTAATTTATTTTTATTTATTTATTTTTTTTGTGGGTACTGGGGGGTCGACCTCAGGACCTCGCGCGCCAACAGGCGCCCGTGCCGCTGAGCGATATCACTGGCCCTTTTTTCGTATGTGGGCTCCGGGAGTCAAACTCGGGCCCTCGTGCTTGCAAGGCAGGTGCTTACGCCGCTAAGCCATCTCACCGGCCCTACATTTAATTTAGAAATGTATGAATTTCAAATATTTGGGGATTTTCTAGATATTTTACTGGTATTTATTTTTAATTTAATTATATTGTCAGAGGACACATTTTGCATGATTTGTATTCTTTTAAAATTGTGTAGAATTATTTTACATTCAAAATATATTCTATCTTGCAGGATGTTTCAAGATAAAAAAATCATGTCCTGCAGTTTTTGGATGAAGTGTTTTGTAAAAGTCAATTGTATTAATGTAGTCATATCAATTACTAAAAGCATGGTACATCTCCAAATCTGATTGCATATTTATTATCTTTCGCCTTTAGTTCTTTTTTTTTCCTTTATGCTGAAAATTTAAATTTAGTTCACTGCTATTTTGAGACAAGTATCAGAAATTTTATTTAATTGGGGCTTGGGGTATGAGAATCAGGTTTTTTCTCAAGGTAACAGTCAAGATCCTGTCAGGATAGAGAAACCACCTAATTTATTAGAAGAGAAAGTTTACTATTGCCTAAATCCAAAGGATTAATTATAAAGGGGTAGCGAGCCCCAACAAATACACTAGAGCTTAGGAAGAATACTGAAAGAAGACACAGATTTAGTACCAGAACTCTCCCTTCGCCTAATTTGGACTCTGACTTGCCGGAAACACCCTCCTAGGTTGTCATGGGGGCAAGTCTGAGAGCCACTCTGCTGTGTCTGCAAGTTGACTCAGGAAATCTGACCAAAGAGTTGCAATGGGAAGTCATCACTGGTGTGACTGAAACACCACCTTGATGTGAGTGAGCACACACAACCTTCTCCACACCTGAAGTCTTGCAGTAGCAGCAAGCTACTCTTCTCCTTTCCAAAATCCATATATTGAAATTCAACCTGCAATGATATAACACTTAGAAGAAAGGCCTTGGGCATTATTAGGTCAAAGAATTGTGCCTTCAGAAATGGGATTAGTGCCCTTAGAAGAAGAGATCAAAGAGAGAGCTCATTCCCTTTCCATCATGTGAGAATACATTGAGAGAGGTGTCCAACCTGGAAGACAGCCCCCACCAGAACCCAGTAATTGTACTACTCTGGTCTTAGAATTCCACCATCCAGAGCTGAGAGAAATAAATGATACATGTCTTTTTTCATTTTTTTAAGTTTCTCATTCTGTGCTCTTTTGTTATGGTAGTCTAAGCTGATTAAAATGAAACATGATAGAGGAATTAAGACTAAGACAAGAAGTTTTACTGTTAGGCTATGAAATAAGTGTATCTGATGAGAAATTACAAGTTTCAAGTAATCCAGGTTAGAGATAACAGAGTTCTAAATGAACAAAAATGATAGTGGGAAAAAATAAGACATTGGGAAATGTATATTTATGTTTCGAAGATACAATATGTAGCATTGGTCCTTAGCATTGATATGTTGCTAAAGTAACTCATAAAAGAGAAAAATAAAAAACAGAGATGCTATATTTAAGTCAAGCTATCAACAGCTCCCTAGCTATTTATTTAACTCGCTCTGGTATGCCAGTGTATGCTAGCATATCATTGGTCCTCGGGACATGACAAAAAATAAGTGGCAGGAATAAGCCTCATGGTTATTGGTGCCAATAAAATTATAGGATAGGTTTGCTGATTAAATTATTAATGCATGAGGTAAAAAAGGAAGGAAAGCTGACCAAGAGTATATTTAGGAATTATAGAAGGATTATATTTTCAAACTGTGGTGAAGAAAAACATATTGAGAGTGATACATGGAAAAATTAATATCTGTGATAAAACATATGTGTCATCACTATATTTCTTCTTATGATTAATGCAACATGTCTATGAAATGTCACCTCTGTGTAGACATGGAGATTCACCCTCCCTCACTTTAAGGAGTGGCACAATGGAGAATGCAATATGAAATGCTCTAATCACATGCAAATTTATGAGGATTTCATAAGAGATTTGGGAGAACAAATGTTCCTGGAGCTTGTAATTTCTCAATTCTTGGGAATCATACCAACTTCAAAATCAAATAAAACGTGAATATTTCTCTTCAGGGAAAGGAAATCATATTATTCACTGGATATAAGAAATAGCATGAAACTCTCCACATTATATGTCAAAGTTTGAAAAGGAAATAACAAAGTTTAGTTTGAATAACGTTATGGAAAAGTACTTAAAAATGAGGAAAAATTCTAGAATTATTTCTTGTTGGCCTAATCAATACCTCCTATGTTCAATAGATTTGGGCAAATAATGTGGGGCGATTTAAATCAATAAGATGTTAATATCATAGAAAATAAAATTACTTTTAGTGTGTTCAAATTGTGTCTATATTGAAACAAGTAGAACTGAAACCTGAACTCACATTTACATCAATATACACACCAACTCTTCCAACCTAATCACTCTAGCAATATTTACAAATGGTGAAGGTATAAAAATCATTTCTAATGGATTCATGGTATTATATATCTTGCTCAAAGTCCATATTATATTTTATATTGTAGTTGTAATATATCATATGGTTAATAGGCCAAATATTGCTAAAAGCTGGATGATCAAATATTTGGCCATTCTCATATGAATAGAATAACCTAAAAAGTGACAATGACCTCAAAGTATTGTATTAATGGCTTTCTCACATAGAGATAATTAGCATTTTTGTGAACACTTCATTTTCTATTTTTTTTTTTTAATTGGAGGGGGTTTTTGCTTATCAGTGAGATTGTTCAATACTCTTTGTTACACAATGTAAGCCTCCATATTTGGCAAGTTTTGTTAAAGAAAGAATAGGATAAGCAAATTTTCCAAATAGCTGAGTTAATATTTTAATCACTGGTGTTTGTCCTTGCACTTTAAAAAGGACACAGATCTAGATTATGCGACTTTTCCCTTGACTCTGAAATAGAACACCTGAACATAATTTAAACCTCACTTTATTGTCAAGCTGATCACTACAGTTCTCAAAGCTTGGCCATTGCTGTATTATGCAGAAGCCAATGTCAGTGGTATTGCTCATCACCCCAAAGACATTCTGATTGCATCCGTTATTCTTAGAAAAAACCTTGATGCCTGTCTACCCTTAGGTCACTTGCTGCTAATTACATAATTGATTATCCAGTAAACATAGCACTTATAGTGTGACTACAGTGTGTCAATTACTGGTCGATGTATTAGGGCTTTGAATATCTTTAATCTCTGACCTCAAGAAGCTTTCTTTTAGAGCAGAATAAAAAGCCTGTGCCAACCAACCCTGACCAGCCAAGACCAACGATTCTGCTAGGTGAGTTATTAAAGCTCTATTACAAAGGAGAAAATTGAGGTTCTGAAATGTTAGTAACTTAACCTATGCCAAACATTAGTAAAGAGAAGAGCCCCATCTAAATGTAGGTCCCTCTGGCTAGCAAATCTGTATTCTTTCTGTCTTCAGCATTCCCAAGCCCTGTAAAGGAAGCTTGTTTTCCCAGTAGCTTTTCCCACACAGGGAACAGGGGAGATCAAATATCTCTCTCTTCTCTGTGAGTATGGCTGTTTATATCCACACGTAACTTTCTAAGGCTTCCACCAGGGTAGCCTCTATTGTTGTCCTTGTGGTGTATGTAATAATGCACCTACAGGATTGGAAAGAGCCAGCCTCCTTCTTGTGTGGTCCAGGCTCTCACACCTGCAGAGCCAGAGACCATACAGGCACTGTTGGCAGATCCAGGATAGGTACCTGCTCTCCAGACTCGCAGAAACTATATCATACAGGGGGAAGGAGGGAACCAGCAGAGACCGCAAGGCTTGTGTAAAGGCCACATGGTGTGGAATTTATTGTGCCTGGGTGCAGGCAGGCAGAGAGAGATAAGGCTGTCTGCAGCGAACAAAGAGAAGTGTATACCTTTTACAGGGGTGGAAAGAAGGCAGGGGATATTAGGTGGGAAGATTCCAATAAACATCTGTGGTCAAAATTCTCTGGCAGTCTTGTACCTCAGTGGACAAAGTCCTTGAAGTGTCCGGTGTAAATTTTTGGGTGTCTCCAGATGTCCCCAAATGTCCCAGGACCAGCAAAATTCCTTGTCATATCTTATCTCCTTCTCGACATCCTGTGCTTGCCCATGACAACTTTGATACTGAGCTGAGTTCCCTGCAGAGAGGAGTACCTCTGCTGGCAAGCACATTAGGGGCTGGGGAAGTCAGGTGCAATTAGAGCCTTACAGAAACAAGCTCTCCCATCATAAAATAAAACGCCATCCTTCCTCATCAGTGTTCTCATGTTCCCACGCATCCTGGTTCTTCCATATCTTTCAGTCTTCATTCGAATAATTTGGACTTTGACACAGATGTCGTCAGTCTGTTAGAGGACTTCATTTTTCCTGTGAGGGAAATTATCCAGAGTGAGCAGACTTATCTGCTCTTGGTCCATGTTTATGTGCTTATTGGGTGTTTCTACATGATAATTCTTATTAACGAGCTCTGTGTGTTCTCTGTGAGGAGGCTAGTTTACGCACCTGAATTAGGTATCAGCCTTACAAAGCTAAAATTATATATCTCTAGGCTTTTATGACTATTTTTTTAGACTACTCCAGATCAATTTTAATTTTTAGCAGTGCCTCTATTTGGCTCACCACAACTGTATAAACTACCTAAATAAACAAGTAGAGTGAATCCTCTGACGATTAAGAAGAAACTACTTCTGGGTTGACGAACTCCAGGTGCAATCATGTGAAGACCCTGACTCGGCCCATCTGGATTTGGGCTTCCATTTTTTTATTCAAATCTATGTCTCTACACAACAACAAATGGCATAATATTTTCTAAATTAATCCATAATGAAGCATAGATTAATCACGGAGTCCCTGGTTAATTACTCAGAACAAAAACAGACTCTAAATGATATTTTTATATATAGGAAGTACAAGACATACAGTGACCTATCAAGACAGAGAGAATGAGGGTCACACTGAAAGAATCCCTTGATATACCAAGTTTTATATAGTTGGCCCTGTGTGGGACATTCATTGATAAGAGTGTTTCCATTTGATGATTGCATTTTCAAATGTGTCTGTACCTGACTCGTTCTGGATTCACATTAGATATATCATTGTTTTCTTACCTTTTCCAAAATGATGTTTTCACCTTCAAATTTTTGAAAGAGTATTGGGACATCTGTACAGCTAATCCTCAAAGGGTTTTATGATGACAGTCACATATAAGATAACAGTCACAATTCCCCTGAGTTTTTCAGAGTACTTTCAGAAGACTTTATGTTTAACGACTTGTCAAGCATTTCTAAAACCTTCAGTAGGAATAGTGTTTTATATTTATCTATTCAGTGTTGATACTCTCTGCTAAAAATGCATAAGTACTTTAGTACACTTGATATAGTTCCTAAAAGATTATCATAACGGAAGATTACATTATTCATTAAGATCCTTGGAGTTATATTTCTTATAAAAACAAACAAAGAAACATTATAAAGGGTGGAAACTAACTTCATACATTTCTCTATTCCCAGAAAGACTCAACGTATGAAAATACAGGAAACTAATCTCTTTTATTGCTATGTTAATGTAAAACATTTGCATTTTTGATATTCTAAATAGCATTACATATGTAGATTTTTAAACATTGCCCTTCTGTGTATTAGCATGGACTAGTGGCATTGATCATGCTTTCACTGTCAGGGAAACTTTACGGCCCTATGAATTGTCCCTGTGTCAGACTGGTGTAGGACTTTTTGTTTATTTCTAAGAAGTAGTAGCTGCTGAAAGCTGAACTATGAATTTAAAAATGTGGGAAGTGGTTAAAAATCTGCTGCCTATCCATTAACCTTTAAAAATTCACATTTTTATGATGCTCATATTCCTATCTGTAAAATGAAGCAAGAAATACTTGGCCTGACTTCCCTCCTATGACTGAAATTTTAGGAGCAATTGATAGTGATATATAAAAGTATTTTAAACTTATGAAACTATATGAAGAAATAAAATGTAATTACTTGGAGATCATTAGAATGCACTTTGAAAAATGGTTTGATTTCTGCTTGCAGACATGATGTATCACACATCAAATGTAGTCAGCCAAAATATATGTCTGGATATCATCTCTCAGTTCCTCCACTTTTTCTTATTAAGTATTAGCCCAATAATATATTTTCTAATGTATTGATTCTAACTATACAGTTCTCAAAGTATAGAATGTCCAGGGTCATGCTTCTGACACCAGCTACAGATGATCTCTTGGAAAGGTTTGGTTGCAGCTATCCCTAGGTGTAAGAAAGTGATTTGGGTCAGTTTTATTTACTTATGTATCTCAAGCACCTAGAGCTGTAAATATCTCATACAATTTTTCAATAGATACTGGTGGATGAATGAAAAATTTCATCCCCCATCATACTGACGAGATCTGATTACCAGTAGAAAAAAGTTATAATTTACTTAAGGCATAATTAAAAAAAAAACTATAGTCACTATTTTGCCATCTTCTTAATACAAGCTGCTTTTATGCTGTACTTTCAGGGAATGGCAGCAGTAGACTTAGCTGGCATAAACATTACCTCTACACAGATAGCATTCATACTTTGAGGTTTAAAGTGCACCTAGGGAAAACCAAGAGAATAAACAGTGCAGTAGTTTCCCTATAATGTCTTTTTCATCAAAAGATCTTATATTTCTTTGTACTGCTTATATTAGTAGTCATTGTGTGTTTATAGGGGAAAATTCAAATAATACAAGTCGAAAAATTCAAATAATATGAACAGTTAATGGGAAATGTCTCCTTTTAATACTTCCAGTACTGCCAGTCTTTTCCCAGAAATATCCAGCTACACTAATGTCTGGTGTCCTGAATAACTAACTTAAAGATAGTAATACGTAATGTATTAACCATTGTTACCCTCCTATTATGTTGGTTTGAAAATTTGTTCTTCTTTTGATTTGTTTTGTTTTTTCTTCTCTTTAAAATAAAAAAAAATAAAAAAAAAAAAAGAAATATCCAGCTACAAGTGGCCTATATATTATTTCAGATCTATCTCTGAATATCTAAATGTAATTGTAAAGTATATGTTTCCTGAAACATGCTTTCTTCCAATACATATTTGTTATTGGTATCAGTTTATTTATCTGTGTTTTATTTTTTAATGCTCATCATAACTTAATAATACATTAATGGGCAGAAATAATTCATTTAATAAATAATTTCTTGACCATTTACATTGTTTTCAATTTTTATTGTCACAAATCTATATAAATATCTTTATCCATTTTTTAATGCTAAATTATGAACGCATCTGTTGGATTCAATGCTAAAAATGAATTGACTTTCAAATTTTACACTTGATTTGTATTTGACTATTTATGTACAAATTTTCTTGCAAGTAAGCTTTTGTTATATGAGCCCATGTACCTCACTCCATCATCAACACACTATATAATCAACTTTCACCCTATGGAACTATGTTAGCTGAAAAATACCATCTCGTATTTTAAATTTTGAATCAATTTTATTATACTGGCATGTTTTATGTACTATTTTATATGCTTAAGAATCTTCTGTGTTTATTTTATATGATTTTCCTTTTATGTCCTTTTCTGATTTTTCTATAGGAATTGGCATTGACTTTTAATTATTGTAGACTAAGAATTAAACATTTTCCTGTTGAATATCTTAATATTTACATTGTGTTAATAGCTTTTCCTTTGGATAGTGATACTTTTCAAACTACATTGTTTAGTTCCAATTTATCTGTATTTTACATTTTGACTTCTTAATTTTGTATTATGCTTAGAAAAGATCTGCTCATTCTAATAGTAGGGCAAAAATCTTTGATTTTGTTTCTAATATTTTTAGGATTTTATTTTTTATTATTTTTTAATCTGGATTTTATTTTGTTTTAAGATATATAGACTACAAAATTTATTGTTATCATTATTGTTTGGTGAGTAGGAAGTTTTCTTAATTCTATTTATTCAAAGCGGATTTCTTTAACAAGTTGAATGTCACATTTTTTAATGCAACAAATTCCCCTTGAATATCTATTTCTGGGTTCTTTCTGCCGGATCATTGATTTCTCAATATATTTAAGTACCCAGTTGATTGGTTTCTAAATCTATATTCCTTTTGTATTATCTTACAAGATAGTTCTTACACATTAACTGCCTTTTAAAAATTTTTCCTGGAATTCTTGCAAGATTTTTATTCTATGCAAGCCCTATAGTTAACTCATTTGATTGCAAATAAAAATCACTTTTATTGCTACTGCACTAAATTTACCTGAAACTGACATCTTTATGTTAGAGAGTCAAAGAAAATGCACAAATTTATGTCTAAGGATTCTTTTATATCTCCAATTGCACCTTTGTTTAGAGCTTCTACATTTCCTTTTAAGCTTTTTCTTAAAAAATTCACCTTACTGTTACTATTGAAGATTGCCTCTTTACTTCCAATATATTCTCTAGATAGTCAGATTCATATAAGAACTTTGTGTATATTTGCTTAAATTTAATGTAGTAGCTTTCTCTCCCTATTTTTTAAACACCTTAACTATTTTTAAGTATATTCATTGTTGTGAAACACATCTTTTTATCTCACAAATCTGAAATTCTGTACCCACTCTATAACAAGACTTCCCCCCCTCTCCATAGCTTCTAGTAACCAAAGTTCCACTTTCTGCTTTTATGAATTTGACTGCTTTAGATGCCTCTTATAACTAGGATCATCTTGTATTTGTCTTTTTTACACTCATTTCATATAGCTTAAGTCTTTAAGGTTCATTCTTATTATATAGCATGTGACAAGATATACTTTTTAAGGCTTAATCATATTCTGCTGCATGAATATACGATGTTGTGTTTATTTGCTTATCTAGGGAGAACTGAGTTGCTTCTGTCTCTAAGTTATTGGGAATAGTGCTGCTGTGAACGCAAGTATGCAAATCTTTTGCAGGCCTTGCTCTCAATACTTTTTATATATACACAAATGTGAGAATGTTAATCCTACTTTTAGCTTTTGTAGGAACCTCAATGCTATTTTCCACAGTGATTGCACTATTTTAGAATCCCACCAGCAGTGCACAAGGATTTCAATTTCCTCATATTCTTGCCAACAATTGCTAATTTTTTTTTCTTTTTTCTCCTCCTCTTAACAGTTGCCATCCTAACTGTGTGAGGTGATATGGTGTGAGGTGATATCTCACTGTGGTTTTGATTTCTATTTCTCTGATAAATAATAATATTTGGTATGTTTTTTATATGCTTGCTGGTTATTTATCTTTGGGGGAATGTTTACCCAAGTCTTTTGCTCATTTTTTAATTGGGTTTGTATTGTTCTGTTTTTGTTTCTGAACTACAGAATTTCTTTATATGTTTTAGATATTAACTCCTTGTCAGATATGCAATTTTAAAATATTTTCTCCCTCCTATTCTATGGATTACCTTTTCACTCTGTTGTTTGTATCCAATGATAAAGATATTTTTAACTTTAAGGCAATCCCATTTGTCTAACTATGCTTTTTTGAACATATTTCAGTGTTATAACCAAGAAATAATCACAAAGTCTAACATCCTGAAGCTTTTCCCTATCTTTTCTTTTAAGTGATTTATAGATTTTTGTCTTAATTTTAGGCCTTACTTACACTTTGATATTTTTGTAAATAATGCAAGACAGAGATCTAATTTTATTCTTTTTATATATGGATGCACAGTTCTCTTAACTCTATTTATTGATGAGACTCTCCTTTTCCACATAATGGCCTTGACTTCTTGTTAAACATCATTTTTGTTTATTTTTGTGCTTTCTATTCAATACAATTGGTCAATATATCTGTTTTTATATCAGTACAACATTGTTTAATTACTGTAGCTTTGTGATATATTTTAAAATGAGAAAGCATGAATTCTCAAAAATTTTTTTTCCTTCCAAATTATTTTGGATATTCTGTGGTCTTAAAATTCTGTATGAATTTTGGCATAAGTTTTTATATATTTTTAAAAAAATAGCAATTGAAATTTTTGTAGTGATAATGCTGAATCTGAACATTACTTTGGATGGTATGGATATCTTAATATCAATTAGTTATACCTATTTTTTAAACTCTTTTCAACTAACTAAAATTATGTTGTATTCCAAAATAGATTTTTTGGGCCCAGTGAGATAGTTCAGCGGAATAAGCACCTGCCTGGCAAGCACAAGGTCTTGAGTTCGACTCCCAGAACCACATAAAGGAAAAAAAGGGCCGGTGATATCACTCAGTGGTGCAAGCGCTTGCTGGCAAGCACGAGGTCCTGAGGTCGACTCCCGGTACCCACATAAAAATAAATAAATAAAGTAGTTTTTTCAGTTTATTTGCTTGTATTTTTAAGCATGGTTTCATCATTTAAAATATTTATATATTCACCAGTCTAAATGTGTCAAATAATTCCTCATAAAATATTATATATTGTGGCATTGAAAAATCTTTAGTTGTTCTTGCCTTTATAAGCAAAGCCTTTTAATCTTCTCCATTATACATAATATATATGTATGTGTGTTTTACAAGCGTGTGAATCCATATATATACGTATGCACAATACATGCACATATAGTATATATATTTCTAATAGAAAATACCAGTATGAATGAAAGAGAAAATATATCATGTATGTTGTATACAATAATATAATAAAATATTTTTGCACTTCTAGACATCAGTCTGTTTTTTTCTTTCAAAATGAGGAACTTGGCTCTCTAGAAAACAGAAGACAAAAGAATTTGAATATTACATAAATATAATTTGCTTTTTTTCCATATTACATGCAAAACATTTTCTCATTAGCAATATTAATTCTACTATCATTATGATTATTGAGATAGGTACAATAATTAGTTTCATATCCTATATTTTTATTATAAATGTTTGCCAGAGGCTTTGGAGTTTATTACTGACTTTCTTTGATGGATTTCATGTTAAGTTTGAGAAAACTAAAGGCTATACTTCTATAATTTCTTGGTTTCAAATATTAATATATTTCTTTTTTAAAATGAGCATATTTAAAGCTAATATTTCCTCTAAGTACTGTTTTAATTGTACTGCATTCTTTTTCATATTTAATTATTACATGAATGTTATCATATATATGACATTATTTAGGCTTATTTTCTTTGATCCAAGTGTTACATATTTATATATTTTACTTATATGTGGTAGGACATTGAAATTTATTTCTCTTCCATCTGTGTTAATGTTTTATATTTTATATGTAGTATTTTTGTGTATATGTAGTAATTTTGTGTCTCAGATAGGAGATGTGGTTGAAAAATACAATGAATAATTAAATATTAAAATATTTACTACAGTAAAAGACACATTGCCATTAGTACCCCTCAAAATAGGCACTCTTGCTTTGAACATGCTCATCTCACTGTTCTTGCCACTTCTGAAGCAGTTCTGATAGTCATCTTATATATATATATATATATATATATAGATATATATAGATATATATATAGATATATATATATATAATTTTTTTTTCGGTACAGGGAATCAAACTCAGGACATTGCACTTGCCAGGCAGGTGCTGTGCCACTAAGCTATATCCCTGGCCCAGTCATCTTATATTTTTAGGTACACTGTTATATCTGCCTCAGTGTCTTGAACTGAGTCAAAATTTTTATCATTCATTGTTATTTTCACTTCAGGAAAGAACTAGAAGTCACACAGTGCCAGATGCAATAAATAACATGATTGAGGACCTTCCGTAATGCTTTTATGAGCTTCCATTTCTATTGGATGTCACTCAGAAGCAGCATTCATCATATTTTTGATCACACCTTGTAAAGACACTCAAAAGACTTCCAGAATTACTTCAGAAAGTGACAAAAATGGTACTATAAGTGTGTGTGAAGTGAGGAGGTATATTTTCAAGAGTACTAATATAATGTTTCATTTACCTTAATAAATATTTTAATTTAAATATTTACTGTACATTTTGATCACAGCTTATAAAATTAAGGTTTTTAATATGTAACATTGTGTCACTATTTTCAGTGTACTAAATTTGTTAAAATTTTTAGAGCTACTTTATTACAAAACATGACAAACTGGACCTGGTTTTTTTTTTGTGTGTGTGTGGGTACCGGGGGTCAACCTCAGGACCTCGTGCACCAGCAGGCGCCCGTGCCGCTGAGTGATATCACCAGCCCTTTTACCGTATGTGGGTTCTGGGAGTTGAACTCGAGCCCTCGCGCCTGCCAGGCAGGTGTGTATGCCGCTGAGCCATCTCACCGGCCCTGGACCTATTTTTCTAGCAGTGTTGCACATGTACGGCTCACAAAAATCATTTCTTTAATAAAAATAAGCAAATGTAAATTATAAAAATTAATAACCCAAAGCTGGTCCACATTTTAGCCTGAATTCATATAGCTTCTAAGATTTGTAAAATACTGATTTCACGTGATTACTTTGCACTTTAATGAATTCAAAATAATTCTACATGTTTAGTTCTTTAGAAAATGAGTTCGCAGTCGAAATCACAAAATATACAATATAGCAAGGGACCTTCATGCATTTTGGCAGTGAAAATAAATAGAATAATAAGATTAATACGTACTTCATATGATTTCAAATGCAATCTATACATAAATATCTCTACAGCTTATATGTATCTCTTACACCTCTCTTCTTAACTTCAGACTCCTATGTCACCACCTCCTCTCATCCACCTCTTGTTTGTCTAATGGGCATCACAGAATCAAAGCGTCTAAACTGAACTCCTGGCCCTCAGCTAACCTTACCAATGGCACCCAATCTTAATTCTTTTAGTTTCCGTCAATTCTTTCATTTTCAGTACAAAAGACATGTTTTAAAATGAGTCAGACCTTGTCACAGGCCTAATCACACTCTTTCACTAACTCTCCATTTTATTTGATATAAAATTGATGGCTTGATAATTTTCTGAAAGAACTTAACTGATATGGCTTCCATCATCTCTGACTCCATTTCCTCTACTCTCCCTAGCATTCCAGTCAAGCCATACTGTCTTCTCCATTCTTCATTGGGTAGGCTAGGCATATTTTTACCGTAGTGTCTCTGTACCAATTATTCTATCCCTGTGGGCCTATGTACTTTCAGGTGTCCATATGGCTAGCTCTCACACCCACTGCTTCATGCAAATGCCACTTTCTTAATGAAGGTTACCCTGAGCACTGTACCCTATCATTCCTCCTTCCCCATCATGTTTCATCCTCCTTACTCTACTTCATGTTTACCCATAGCATTTATTATATCCTAGCCTACTATACAACTTACATATTTATTGTGATTGTTGCCTGATTTATTAACCGGAATAAAAGCTCTATAATAGTAAAGATTATACAGTACTTATTTTTACTTGTTTTCATAGTAGTACCCCTTTATCTATAACAATCCCTAGTACATAATAGTTTCTTGAAAAATATTTTTACTAAATGAATGAATAACTTCATTACACAATACCATAATGAGATAAGTGTTATAATTTATATTTCATAGGTGATACAAATGAGGTTCAGATGTATAAGATCATATGGTTAATAAAAAGAGATGGGGGTGAAAAAAAAAAGAAACATGCTGTAATATGCACATGTACCCATGTCCCAAGATGATTGTAAACTACGTGAATTGCAAACATGTACACATAAGATTAAACAAGTTTCATTGTTTTCTTTTTTTGAGACAGTGTCTTCCTAGTTCAGGCTGGTCTTGAATTCACTATGTAGTCCAGGCTGGCCTCAAACTCATGGTGATCTTCTTCCCTCAGCCTCCCAAGTGCTGGGATTACAGATGTGCACCACCCTGCCTGGCTTAAAGATAAAAAAAAAAAAAAGAGATGGCTCCAAGGATCAGGGTTTTGACCTTCTACCCAGTGTTTTTATTCTTACATCATATGCTTCCTTCTGCACTAACTCTGTATGATTCTTGGGAAAGAGCAGGGAGGTAGATGCGTTTTCTGATGTTCAGTGAGTTTTGTTTAGTGTTCATGCCACAGTGTAGGCAAACTCTATGGGAGTGTATAATTGAATGGTCCCTCTTTCTTGTTTACCATAATAAAGCTTCCAAAGGAGTGAATTTGGAATTTCGGGGAAGAAAGGAAAATAATTTGAAGGGATAGTGAAGTGGATGATGAAGAAGTGAATCGGAGGGTTTTCTATCTGAAGCAGTTAGACCTGCCTTTTCAGTAGTAGGGTAAATAGTTGTGGCTCATGTCTGCTACTGTGTGACATGTAACACACTGCTCAACATTTCTCTTTTTTTTTTTTTTTTTGTGGGTACCGGGGGGTCGACCTCAGGACCTCGCGCGCCAACAGGCACCCGTGCCGCTGAGCGATATCACCAGTCCCTTTTTCGTATGTGGGATCGGGAGTCGAACTCGGGCCCTCACGCTTGCAAGGCAGGCGCTTAAGGTGCTGAGCCATCTCACCGGCCCAACATTTCTCTTTTTTGAAAGTAAGAAACAATAGATAATCCTAAAATATTTTTCCTATTTAACATTCAAATTTGGTTGCTAAATGAAATTATCTAGGGGACTACTTGTCAAATTGCATTATAGGGCTAGCCTACCATATCCATGAGTCTTTACCAAGTTTGCACCATAATTTTAAGGAGAAAGCACATCAGAGCTTCCATTTGTGCTTTTTTGGTCTTCACTTTCATTTATTCTCAATATAGAAAACTAATTCAGAATATATTTCTATTTAATTTGATATTCTGCCAAACTTTTCCCTAATTTTTCTGACAAGTTTAAACTGATATAGAGGATGAAAACATTATCCCAATAAAATGCAAGTTTCTTGGTTGTTAAGGAATTAGAACACAGGGATTTGGTTGATATGGAGATATATTAATACTTCTACTTTCTCTTGAGAAGTAAATCTTCATTGTTATAATAGTTTAACATAAGGATATTCAGGATTGGGAAGATGTGTTTTTCCTCTACTAAACAGTTGCATTCACCATCACCCTTGCCAAGTCACCTTAGTGACAAAAATTTAAAATACCAGCTTATCTGCACACACGTTTGCTTTGCGTGGAGGATGTGCTTGTCACCAACCATGCTCTGTGTCCTCAGAGTGGATTACAGGTAGTGAAATGCAGACATACCCAACTCTCCAATGAGTTTCTGGAAATATGATTCAGTGTCACCCAAGAGCCTATGAAACATGAGCCGTAAAAGGGTCACTAATAATGAAGTTCTGGCGCACAACCAATCTCCCTGCGATGAAGCCCTGCTCATTTTAACGTAGCTCCACTGGGGTGGATACATATGGAGGATGGATGATGGCAGGGTGCTGAAACAGCTGCTAGGTGATAGCTGAAGTGGACCAGATGCATGTGGGGAGGGGAGGAGGAGTGTGCATATTGGGACATTTGCTGAAATGTTACTCAACAGCATGCCGGAGCATCATGGTGCATCTGGTTATGGATGGATACAGTAAAAAGATCAGAGAATGCATCATGGCCTATAACTTTCAGAAAAAATGGTTTTTCCCAAGTATCAGGAAGAAAATACCAACACTCTCTCTCTCTCTCTTTCTCTCTCTCACTCACACACACACACACACACACACACACACACACACACCACAGAGAGCAAGAGAGAGAGAAAGTTATTTCTGACAATGTTAGACTGACTCTTATTTTGGTGTGTTCTCCCTTCAACAGTCAATGGATAAATATCTAAATGTTTTGATTTTTCTTCTATAAAATCAGCAGGATCCACATTTCCTGACTTCAGAATATGTTTTATTTAGCTTCTTTTTCAGATTATGTAAAACAGCATGAACAAAAGTATGGCATGATCTAAGGAAAGGTAATAAAAAATGAAAGAACAATCAAGAAGCAAAAAATCTGAACTACTTTCCTGACAATTAAGTCCTCTCCTGGTGGGCTTTACATAATTTTGGAGATTGAATTAGTCTTGAGTTGGTACTAAGTCTTAAAATTGTCTGAAAGAATAAACACAATGTTAGTAGAAAAATATACTGAAGGATGTTTATTGTTTAGAGGAAAAAGGTGGTAACTGAATGCTTATTTTTGTGAATATAGTTATTATCAAATATAATAGGTCACAACCTAGTATATGAATGCCTCACCCCTGGCAATCTGTTTGAAGTTGACCTTTGATTTTGTCTTATATATTAATGTACAAGTTGTGTCTATGACTGGATTTGACTTAG
The DNA here is from genome assembly GCA_028451465.1 of Erethizon dorsatum. Classification (NCBI taxonomy): domain Eukaryota; kingdom Metazoa; phylum Chordata; class Mammalia; order Rodentia; family Erethizontidae; genus Erethizon; species Erethizon dorsatum. Next base: position 109,907,648 of record CM051824.1, read on the forward strand.
TGTGTGTATTTGGATTTTGTTCTTACAATAATAACCATCTATCCATGTCCATGCATTTTGGTTGTATATCTACTATGCACTTGACACAATACAAGGTACTGAGTGTATAGCAATAAATAATGTATATACTGTACTTTCATAGCTGGCAACATTTTTCTAACAAGGATAAGAAAGTAAATACATTATGCTTTATGGGCCAAGTTATCTTTGATATAATTGCCTAACCCTGTCCTCATAGAACACAAAGTGCTATTAACAGTAAGTAAACTCATGGCTAAGACTTTTTTTCAAACAACGTTTCATTCACAACAACAAGAGTTAGACTGGATGTGGCCCATGATCTGTAATTGTTTGACTCCTGCTTCAGAAAATAATTTCTAAAGGAGAAGTTGAAGAGAGGGGAATTACACCAGATCACAGGGGAATACTGGATCCAGAGTGAAAGAAAAATTGCCTCGCACCCATTTTACAAAATTTCATGAAAATAACTGGAATATGCACTGTATCCCCTTCTACTGTACATGAATTCATTTATCTCAAGCCAAACTCTACTATGCATGTCAAGTTTAACTCCATATTTTCTGGCACAGCTCTGTATATGAAGATTTACTCTTTCTTTTGGTTTGAAGCATAGTCCCTAGAAAAGATTTAACATTGTGTGGATATCTAGGCATTTATTTGACCATTACAAACTTTGATTACTTTAAGGCCTGGGTCTCAGTTTTGATTAGTAGACAACTATTGATTTCTGTACTTGACAGTGAGTAAGTCTAAGATGAAAACTAATGAATTACAGGTTAAGTTTATATATGTAAGAGTAGTAGAAAATTGGCTGTGATGTGAAGAATATAGAATCAAAAAGGAGCTCAGGAATTGATAGAAAAATCATGGTTGAGATGTGTCCAACTTTTGGTTTGCCTGGACTACACTGAGTAAAAAGGAATTGTTTTGGACCATATATAAAATATGCAACATAAAGTATATGCATCACAAAACTTCCTTCTATTTTATATTCACTGATATAACATTAAGAAAAGAGGGTAAGTGACCTGTGGGCTGCAGGTTGGATATGCCAGCCAAGAGTCTCATAGATGGAGAAAGCTTCATTAAGAATTAGATGATGTGATAGTTGAGCAATCCTGACTTGATGGAGAACTTATGGAAAAAGTATTTATGTAAGTTGTAAAATTAATAAATATATTGCTAACCTGAATACAACTTCCTTCTCCATATTATTCTCCACAACCTCTATAATTAGGCATAATAACATAAACTGGTTTTTAAGGATTACTGAGTATAGTCTGAGCATTGCAGAAATTTACCATTACTATCTGCTGTGGTTTGAATCTTGAGTGCTACCCAAAAGCTCACGAGTTACAGGCATGGTTCCCAGCGTGGTGCTCCTGGGAGATGGTGGAAACTTAAGAAATGTGACCAAGTGGAAGGTCATGATGTTAGTGGGAGCGTGCCCTTGCAGGGCATTATCTCTTCCTCTTCTCTTTTATTGCTGGCTATGAGGTGGGCAGATTTGGCACCACAACATACACCTGCCCTAAACATAATCTTGCCACATGCCCCAAAGTGATAGGGACAATTGACTGAGGACTGGAACCTCGGAAAGTCTAATAACCTTTCTCCTTCTGTAGGTTGATTATCTCAGCTGTTTGTTGAAGTAACAGAAAGATGACTAACTCATCATACCTGTTTCGCTATTTTTTAAATTAAATACAAATGATTCATTTTAAGTTCAAAAGCATTTTAAATAAATATACTTCCAAATTATCTACTTTTGTGTGTTGTTTGGGTTTACCTAGACAAGGCATTTCTAGAAGATTTTAATAGTTTTTGGTTCTACATACTGTATGTCGTGTTTTCCAAATGAAAGCCTGCCTGGCACTTCACCTTCAACCCAGGCCTAGTACACTCACTTAACATCTTTCACCTGATCTCTATCTTATCCTTCAAGAGCTTTACCTCACCATCCCAGGAGAGCAGAAAACAAAGCACATCTGCCTCACAGTACTGTCATATTTGTCACATTTATTTCTAATTCTATGTGCTTTTCTTTCCATTAGATCATGAGCTAGCACTTGGAACACATGAATTCATTCTCTCAGTAGTCACTGCAGGTACTTGGTACATAGAAGGCGCTCAATAATATTTGGAGAAATAAATGAATGACAAGTTCATACTATATCATGTAAGTGTATGATGAAGATATCCTAGAAGAAACAAGACAGCATTTTTTCTTAGAGTAATAACTAATATTTTGTATACCTCAGCTGCCTAACTTACTCATGGTTGTGTTTAATACACAATTGGAAATAATGTATGGAAGTTAAGCATAACATTATATACTGTATAGTGGTTGTATTTCTGACCTCAAAGACAAAGATAAATTGAGTGCATTATAATCATCAGCAGCTATGGTACCTTCAGTGAGTCACTTAGCCTCTCTGAGCTTTAGTTTCCACATCTATAAATACGATAATAATTACGTCCTACATTTTTACTCTGAGGATGGAAAAGATGATTCTTGTAATGGTTTTTAAATCACATCATGAAATATAAATCATCATGATTATTTTATTTCTCTTCATGTTCAACTCTAAGTATTACCAAGTACAACATTGTTAAAAGTCGCTAGGAGTGAGATTCATGTTGGTATTTATATGGAATGTAATTTTCAATAATGAACTATTTGCCATTTGTGTTTTAATTGTTCCTACTGGATGTTATAGATGCTTCAACACCTTTATATTTCCATGCTATTATTTATTTCTGTCTCTGATTCTGAACTGCTAATGACAGGTGGAGAATTAACACATAAAGTAATTTAATTTTCTAACTAAACAGAACTAGGGGACTAAACATGAGTCTTTAGTTTTTAATGAGAAAGATTGGTCTTTAGATAGTAATGCATTAAATGATTAGTTTATAAGTAATATATTTACCAGGAATTAATTATACACACAGGTATTCACTTGACCAGACAAATAATGATTCTTTCTCTTGTTTGATGAGAATAAAGCTACGCCTGTAGCAGATTCATGCTGTTTAACTCTGTATATCTGCTATCTGTGAAAGTTTGGTCTCCAGAATGTTAACTCACATTTACAATGTTTGCAGTGCAGGAGTGAATCTTTAAAAAGACTGCCACACTCATGACCCATGCTATTTAATAAAATAGAATAGTGGAAGTGTTTCAAGTCACATTTGTGGTTCAAGTCAGAAGAAAAGCAGCACATTACTAAAATCAGATGGGTTGAATGGAGAAAGTTATTGACTAGGTCATTCACATAAAATCTAATCAACAATTGTTACTATACCATGCAAAATGTGCAAATATTTTTCAATCACCATTCTTACTTTTGACTTGCTGCGCTTGGAGAGAAGACATAAAATAGATATTTGGAAATAGTGAAGCAAAATCTTTGCTGTGAAACATATTTTTCAACATTCAATGGATCATTGGAAAAGTCACAAATTTAAAAAAAATTAACAATAATTAATGCATTGTGCATTAATCTTAAAAGTAGTTTCTCAGATTAACAGTCACAATTTCACATTTCAAAAGCAACAAAAACTTTGCATCTCCTTTTTCTGGAGGCAGCTCTTTCCACTTTTCATATCTTGCAAATTGCAGAAAAATCACATGGATCGCAGGGGTAGGGTTGCCAAATTCTGAGACTCTTAGGGAGTGATAACAAGCCTGTTGAAAGGGACATTGCTAGTAGTGCCAGTCCTGCTTAGAGTACAATTTCCATGTGGCTGACTTCCTGAAGCATGTTTCCTGTGGGAAAAGACTAGTACTAGCCATAATTTTCAAGTTTCTAGACCAATCTTCTAAACTGGAGTCATGTTGCATGCCCAGATAAAGCTGCTAACAAGTAGATAGCTTTTCTTCCATTCTAAATGTTTCATAACTGGAAATAATACAATAAACCAGAGTAGACTAAGAAAAGCAATATGATTGCTAGGTTAGAGGAGGAACAACTTTTAGACAGGGTGCCTAGCAAGGAAATTTTGAAAATGTCACAGTTGAATTGTGGAAAATGACCAGTAAAAAGCAGCACGAGTGACCTGTGTAAGGGTCCTGAGGCTCCAAATATTTACTTTGTGTCTGGAGTCTATGACGTAAGAAATGACAAGAGTGATGGCATATGAATCTGATTTCTGAGGCCCTTGAGGCCTGAATAACTGGTTGCCTAAGGTATCTCACAGCAGAAGAGGATAAATATAAAATATTTTACTTAAAGCTATCATTGTATTAAACCATGTTCTGGAAAATCCACTGCTTTTTATTCCTGAGAAGTGCCTTTCTAGTTATATTTTATTAAAACTTTCAAGTGGATTTTAAATATCCTGTCTCATTTGAATTCCATGTCTCAAAGTTCCACCTCCCTCCTCTGTATACTGGAGTGTGGTTCCTCCACAATGCAGACGGAGACAGCAGAGGGAAAATGACAAACGACTCTTGGCCACCTCCTTTAGGTTGTAGCCCTCTCCTAGCCAACTCCCAGTGTTTTTCAGGCTGACACTACTGGCCACAAGCCTCTGGGTGGTAGGTAATGTCCTGTTGGCTCCTGCACATTATGTGTGACACCATTCTTTAGGGACCTTTCAGGTCCTTCCTACTGCCCAGGATTCTTCTCTGGGTGTTTTGATTCCTATTGAGCCCCTTGTTTTCCACCCACACTGGCAGTCTAGCTCCCAAAATGTAGGAATGCAGGCTCCTGGACTGCCTGCCAGCCATCATCTAATTGATTTTCTGCCTGGCTAAGAAAGGCTCAGAGAAGGGGGGACAGCAAGTTTACCACCTACATAGATACTCAACAAGGAGGCAGGAGGCCAATCTGCCCTTACTAGGGGTAACATCAGTGATTAACTTGCAAGCTCAATCATTTCTCTGCAGAGCTCCATGCCTCTCCCAGCAAGCAAAACCTTCTCTATAGGGCCAATAATATTGAGGTCCATCTCATTCTCCTCACTTTTCTAAGTACACACAGTAGGGAGGACAAAGGGGGAAGTAGTGGGAGTTTTTTTGGCATCTGATGGCTCTGAAAATAATCAAAGTCAGTGGTCAAAAAACATTAAAGAATACTTGTTAAAAAGTACATTTGCTCTATAACATAGTGGTTAGGAATGTTATCAGAAAGGAAGGAACTAAACTGTCTTTATTCATAGATGATATAGTTTTTTACATTTCAAAGACTCTTCCATAAATTATTTCAATTTTAGCAAATGAATTAGATTAAAAAGTCTGTATGGAAGAGTATAATGCTTCTCATAGGCAGAATAATGGATCCCCAAATATATCTATACCCTAATCCTTTGAACAGCAAATGTTGGCTTACATGGCAAAAGAGATTTTGCAGATGCAATTAAGAGTATGAACATTGAGATGATGAGATCTTCATAACCCAATCTAATCAAAAGTCTTTAAAATCTGTGAACCTATTCTGGCTAAAACAAAAGAGACATAATGGCAGGAAGAAGATCAGAGAGACGGCACATGAGGACTCCGTGCCCCATTACTGATTCTGAGATGTAGAAGCTATGTGCAAAGACTGAAGAGTGGCCTTTCAGAGGAAGGAAACAAAAAACCCCAGTCTTCCAGCTGCATGAAGATGAGTTTTGCCAACACCTGATGAACAAAGAGATGTAATCACAACTAAAGCCTCAAGAAAGGAACACAAATGCTAATACCCCAGTAATGCATACCAGACTTAGATCTATTGAATGTAAAAATACTAATTATTTTGTTTTAAGCCCACAAAACTTCTGGTAATTTACAACAAAAAGAAAAACTTAATACACATAACATTATATTCACCCAGTTCAAGTGTATATTTTGACTATTTTTTTTATTAAATTTATATAGTTATCCATTCCAGTTTTAGGATATATCCATCACCCTTGAAAGATTCAATTTCAATTTTCTCAGCCCAAGCAACTACTACTGTTACTGTGGGTAATGTGGGTCCTGACAAGTTCCTAGGTTCTTGTGTGCAATAAACAAAGAAGTGGATGTGGCACACAACAGCAAGAAGAAAGCAGAAAAGTTTATTAAGGTGATAGTACACTGCGTGACTAGGCTTGTGACTGTGAAAGGAAAATGACATGAGTGTTGAAAACATAACACATAGGGATTTAAAATGCTGAGCTGGCTTGGGGGCACCTCCCACTGGGGTCTTCCAGAACATGTTTGACAACATCAGTGACATGGTGCTAAGTCACCACAGCCATATCTAATGTGCATGTCTTTTCCCCTAATTCACTCCGTTAATAAGTGAATGTATGAGATGTAGTCCATGTGCATGAACCCTCAGTGAGCTTCAGATGCAGAAAGATTTCTGCAGATCTGGTGTGCATCCCTCCTGGCTTGGAATTTTCCAAGGCAGGATCAAGGGTCTTTGCTTTAGGACAAGAGTCAGAGTTCTTGGCCTTGGGGCTCTGCTCAGGTTCAGATGACTAAAAGGGAGCCCCCTTCAGACCCAACTGTACTATCTATATTACTATCTGCTTTCTGTCTACATAGATTGGATCTTTCTGTACATTGCATACAATACATGGTCTTTTGTGTCTGTTTTTTTTTCCCTTAGCATAATGTTTTGAGGCTCATTCATGTTCATGTACAAATCTTAAATGGGTCCATACTCGGCACAGATACCTAAAATTAAAATTGCCAGAGCATGAGGTAAGTTTAACTTTTAGAGAAACAGCTCAAAGTGGATGTATATTTTTACATTCTCGTAAGTAACAGGAAGATTCTGGTTTCTCTGTATCTTTGCCTAAACCATTAGTGTTCTAGAGAATGTGAAATGTATGTGATTTACTTTACATTCCCTTAGTGACTACTAACACTGAGCATCTTTTCATGTACTGATTATCCATGCATCTGCCATGTTTTCCTGAAAATAGGACCCAGCTAGAAAATAATCAGCCATGAAAACTAGAGATCAAAAACATCAGCCCCAATCAGCCCATCCTTCCCTTACCTACCTTACAGAGCACCACTGACCAAGAGAATAGTGATGCCAGACACTTTGATAAAGTGTCTATTCTCTTGATTTACTCATTTTTGTGTTGTGCTCTTATTAAATTGTAAGAGTTCTTTGTATATTCTGAGTTCAAGTCTTTAATTAGATAAATGCTTCAGCAGTGTATTCTCCCAGTCTGTGCCTTTTGTTTTTTAATTTTCTTAAAGTTCTGTTTTGAAACTAAGAAGTTTAAAAAAAAAATCTAATCTATTTTCTTTGTTCTTTCCTTCTCTCTCATTTTCTCTCTTTCTTTCTTTAGGTACTGAAGATCAAACCCAGGGGTGTTCTACTACTGAGTGATATCACCAGTCCTTTTAAAAGCCCTTTTGGTCCTCCAAACTCAACCCTGGATGTAGGCTGGGGTTGCATGCCATTTCACCTGAGGTCAAAGTCCCAGTCCCACTGTGTACTCTTATTGTCATTCCTGTTATTGTGGCTGACCACCCCAACTCCACTTCTGGCCTCTTACTAGCTGCTTATTCAAAAAAGAAATGACTAAACTGCCTCTTATGATAATATTCGATTTTTACAGAACTATTTGTTGAAAAGACTGGTATTTACCCAATTTAATTGCCTTAGTATTTTTGTTGAAATTCAACTGAATGTAAATGTTAAAGTTTATTTCTAAGCTTTCAGTTCTAGTCCATTGATTTATGCATAAGGTCTTGATCTTGATTACTCATATGAATATAAGACCAAATAGAGTCCAAGTTATTCACTGAACAGAAGTTAAGGTCCAATTTGAGGCAGACTGTGACAGCACACAATTTCATTGCTGATCCTGCAGAATCTATATCCTCAAGGCTTGAGTTTGTAGCTTGTGAGTGAATCTCAGTAGTTCATTGGAGACATCATGTCTGATCAGCAGCTTTGTGGTGCCTCCTATATATGTAGTTTTTGTGGTAATCTCAATCCATCTAATCTGTCGCTCCAGCTGTGGTAGTTGGGCTATTTGTTCTTGGGCATAATAAATTCTTTGAGTGCTGCTGTCTTAGAGTTGGAAACTCCTTGCTTTGGCTGCCATTACACTGTGATGTCATTGCATACTTGACATAATCAATGCTATGATCCTTACATACAGTTATTGTAAATGTATAATAAGTTCCTTCATGGCTCTTTTCAAAATTGTTTTAGCTGCTGTGGGTCCTTTTCATTCTTATTTAATGTCAGAATAAATAGGTCAAATTTTGCAGAATGTCTGGTGGAAATGTGATAGGAATTTCATAAAGTCTCTAGATAAAACTTTTGATAGTTGCCTTCTTAACAACATTGAGCTTTGTAGTGTGTGAACATAGACTGTCTCTCCATTCATGTTAGATCTTTTAAAATTTCTTTCAGCAATATTTGGTTGTTTTTAGTGACTAGATCTTGAACTCATTTTGATAAATTTATCACCAATTATTCTACTCATTTATGAAATGGTGAGTGAAATTGTCTTTATTATTTCATATTCAGAGGTTCTTAGTGTATATATAGAGGATTTGTCAATCTTTCCTTGCTAACATCTCAGAAGTTTTGTAGTCTTCTAACATGAATGTTTAGTATCTAAGGATATATTTGGAAAGATAGGCTAAACTGAATTTTAAAATATTTTGCATCTATATTCTGATCTATATTATAGAAAAATTACTGAAGCAGTAGTGGAGAGAAAGTGAAGCTAGTAGAAAGGAGACCATGTTGTGGAGATCTTTTAAAAAATTAAAGAAAAATGTATGCTAATGCAAAGTCAAGATGGGCCCGGATGAAAATAGTAGAGATGGGGACAAATATATTTTCCAGGTAATTGTTGTGAATACATAACTTAAGTCAAATGGAACAAAAATAAATATGCTATACAGAGCCTATTATTACCTTATACCAGTGGGATGTCAAGAGTGTCCAAGAAATGGAAAACTTTTATAAACTAATGTTTGGGGACCAAACTTTCTCATTTTTAACAATATTTTTGCTAATAACTGTTTATAATTCATTTTCATATTTAGTTGTTATTTGCTTATTGTGCTTTACACAATATGCAGAAATTTGGAAGATTTATCTCATAGCTTTATAATGAAGCATTAATTGATTTTAAAAATATATTTATTCACTTACTATTACTGAATGTACAGCAAAATCCATAAACTTATGGTAAATACCACATGAGGTAATATCTAGCATGGTGGAAAAAATTGGAAAAAAAATTTATAAAGTTACTTTTCTGTTTCCTTCTCCTTATCATCCATATTCAGTACTTATTGCAAATAAATTACATTTGACATTTAAAAAAGTCTCTTCTAAAGCTTTTTTAAAACTATGAAGTCAAAGTTAAGATTTAAAAAGTACCAACAGAAATTTCACAGCACATATCCCACAAGAAGGACAAGAAAATGAACTTGCAATTAGATAAAACTGCATCCTTTCAAAGAATTATATTATTAAATATTCAAGATTATGTGCATTAGTGAGGACATAAACTCATAGGCGTACCTTTTTCAAGGTTTCTGACAGTAACCATTAGAGAAACATTAAAAGAAACTGAAAAGGGGATGACAATTAAAGAAATGGGTCAATTTGAACAACTCAAAAGTACAGCTTTAGATGGCACAGTTAGGGAACAGAAGACAGAAGAGAATCAGAAAAAAAAAATCATTTAGAAACAAAGAAGCCACTGTCCACTGATTGAGAGGTCAAACTTTAAATCATCTTGACAGCTGAAAGGAAGAAGAATATCATTTTCACAGAAGGTAGTTTTTACTTCTTAAAAAAGAAAGCACAGTATAAAAAGTGCATCTAAAGTGACTAAAAAATGACCAACAAGTTTATCTGCAAAAGATACGCTCAAATGTAGAATTAAAGTTAAATAAAGAACATTTAAATATTGGCTATAGAACAGATGAAAGAAACAACTAATTCTCTTGCCATTTTCTGACCCCTTCAGAAACCATGTCTCCCTCTAGCAATATTCTACTCTTCCATTCAGTTTAAGAATAATCTTATTTTTTTCCAGCATGATCTAGGTTTATGACAACTTCTATCTTTCTCAGCAGAAGCATTTATTAAATATATTGCTTTTGACAAACGTTTTCTTGACTTAGACTGCAAAAACAAGAGGAACACCACCAATCTTCCTCATTTTATAAATCCTAAATATGTATTACTATCAAATTGTTATATATTTTACAAAATGCATTAAAGGTGAACCAGTGAAATGAAGTATGATTTGCTTTCCATTTCAGAGAGCTGTGATCAAATAAGGTCAGCACATATGTTGTAGCTACAGGGACATTTTTCCTTTCATTTTGAAATGTTCAGAGATCTTGCCAATTGGACTTCTGCCGCATTCTTACACACAAAGACCTGGAGAAATGTGGAAGTTGTTTGGATGATTGAGGAAATGGCCAATTTTGATCTGAATTATAGAAATGTTAGTAAATGTGACTTAGTGATTAGGTATTCAGATGTGGAGTAAAACATACCTGGATATGAATTATATCCCTTGACATCATTAGTGTACTGTTCACCTTGATACATTAGGATAATAAGACATTGATAATATATAAATCCATTCCCAAAATGTATATATAAATCTAATGAAGATTGCAAGAGAGAATACAAGGAAAGCCCTTAGCAAACTGCCAGATGCAATAGATATGCGCCAAAATTTAGGTGAGGTCATAGTCACATCAACAATAGATGCAATGGCATTTGTAGTCCTAAGTGGAGTACCAGTCATAACAACGTTATCAAAAGAAGAATTTTGTTTTGTTCTGGAATCCCGTACTGAATCGAAAGATGACCTTTATTTATGAAGGGAGTAAGGAAAATGTCATTGACATTGATCTACAACTAATACTTTACATATATTCTTACTTATCTCCAAGCGTATCCTCCAAGGAAGGAATCCTAGTAGAAAGCTAGTTTAAGTCACTGATACGTTTCTAACAAGCTTGAATTTAAAAGGGAAAGATATTTCACTTGCATTGAAACCCAGAGGAATATTGGGGATGAAGATGATCCTGGAATGTCTCTGTATTTTATGTCTAGTGTATGTTTTCTTATTACTGTAGATGTGCTCTTTTGTCAGAAGCATATCTGTAGTGAATGCTACATTTGGTGCTTTGCAGATCCTTGACCAAAGGAGACAGGAGCCTAGTCTCTATCCTTTCTACTCTGCATCAAAATGTGGAAGAGATATGCTTGACACAGCTTTAGCAATGGTTTCCTGGCACCAATCACTCTTGGAAGTTGGGGGAAGGATTGGGAGTTGACTAGCCAAGCTCAAGAGACACGACCATCTTGTTCCAGTAGAATGAGCTCTGTAACACAAAGAAAGCAGGGAGGATTGCCAGGCACCAAGAAAGATCACTATGACAGCATATCATCAGAACTCCTTGTTTATAGATGGAACATTAAAGTCTGAGACAAAAAGTAATTTTAAATTTTCAGAGTTAGAGAATATATATTTTTGTCTCTGTAATTGCAACACACATGATCTATCCGCTATGATATTGTCACCTCATAGATAAGGTCTATATAATAAATTTTCAAGAAGTATAGAATATCAGGTGAAAGAATCCATATTGGCTTCCAAAATCTAAGCCCTCAGTCATGTTAATTTGATTTACTACTGGCAAACCATTACTTAGTGCTACAAAAAATTTACTGAAGTTTCATCAAATTTACACAGAATTTATATAGTTCATTAAAATCACCAGATTATATTCATTTGATTCAATTGCTATTATTTAGTTCATCAATTTTCAACAGTTACAGCATGCTTGGCAGCCTATCTCACTTGTAATGTCTCCCCAAATCTGGGAAATGTTTATTTTTTCTTCTCTGTTTTCCAGAAGACTTCACTGAGCCCCAAGACAGAATGCATGCATGGACATATTCACACACACGCACACACACGTGCACACACACATATAATATTGCTAAATCATGATGCTTTGCTACCTCAGTTTGCTTGGCCTTGGCTCAATTACAAGCAAAGGTTGTTTTATTGGATGTTTTTAAGATCTAGAAAGTGCCTAAATGTATAGAAAAGATAATTCTTTAATTCAATCAGTTATAATTGGTTCAGGGGCTGGTGAGATGGCTCAGAGGCATAAGCGCCTGCCTGACAAGCATGAGGTCCTGAGTTTGACTCCCGGTACCAACGTTAAAAAAAAAAAAGACTAAATGTTCATACAAATGAAGAGCCTGTAAGTATCCATTCTATATCTTCTTTGCTTTTTCATTTTCTTGGCCCCTAAAGTCACTGATTTAATCAATTTTCTTCTTCAAATTTTATTTGGTTCTTTGATTTGGTTATGAACATCTGAAATTCGCTTATTTTCTATGTGCCTTGATGTATTATGGCAAACTAATATAGAAATATATAATCTATCATGCTTTGTGGCATGATCAGTAATATAAATGAAATGTAACTTTGTGGTGTAATATTTTTGGAATGTTAGTGGTTACAATTTATTAAAGTATTTATAAGCTAAGATTAAGTTTTAGTGTACCTGAATTTCCCTTCTGTGTCTACCATAATATCCTTTCCTGTTGTTATTGTGTAAATTAGGGAACAATCATTCCTTTTGCTCTATGAATCTGTATTTCATTGTACAGAATAGTGTGATCATCAATCTTTGACCTAATTACAAACCTTCTTAAAAATAACTTTATTTCTTAAGTAGATAAAATGTTTAAATTTTTCATTATGCAAAAGACTTATTTTTTAAAGGAATTCAAAAGTTAATGTTATCATAATTCTAAACAGATGAAGCAATGATAAAGAAAACTGCAGAGCAATTACAGTATTTAATAATGGCCTTCCAACAGCTTGCCTTCCAAACTGTTAGGAATTCATTAAACAATGGTTAAGCAGCACTGACAATTAAATTACTTTCATAAGAGGTATCTAGCCATATTATGAATATTGCATACTACATAGCTCACATTTCTAAAGGGATGTAGACAACAAATTGGATTTCAGATAATTAACATGAGGTTTGAATTGCATCTCCAGACACATCCCACTCTGTTTCCAAGCAAAAATAATTGGGATGTTACAGTATAAAGAGAGTTAACATAAAAAATATTTAAAGAAAAAAGGGTAGAACTTGTGGCTACATTAGAAGGATTTTGCCACACTGTGGAATAATGGAGAGGTGTGATGTAGTAATATTGATTATCTTTGTAGAATTGTAAATATTTGCACAAATTAAGCTTTTGAAAGCCCACGATCTAGAAGAAATTACTCTTTATTTTTCCCACAGATATTTATTTAAGCAATTGCCAAAAGTTATGCTGCTAATTGTCACAACAGAGATGGAAACCTAAAAATTAGAACTCATAACCATTGAACCATAGATTTTTTTTTCTTTTAAGATATAGAGACACATCATCCATATTGCTATTATAGGCACATTCTTTTTTATATTTATGTTTAATGTCTGCTTCTCCTCAAAAACGTTGAAAACTTTCTATTAAGAATATATGTATAAAATAAAACCAGAAAGTACCTAAAATGAGCCCTTTATAGCTATTTTTATTCACTTAATGGGTGGAGTGCTTAGGACACTGGGAAAGTGAAAGCAAATACAAAGCACAGGTTTAAACGTGAACAGAAGGTACAAAGAACAAAGCTGAAGCCTCTGCACTCTCCTGTAGTGTGTCTAAGTGAGGTGGTTTTTGTTTGTTTGTTTGTTTTGTTTTTTTCTGGGTTTTCTTTCTTTCTTTTTTTAGTTGAGACAGGGTCTCAGTATGTACTTCAGGCCACCTGTGAACTCACAGTGATCCTCCTGTCTCAGCCGCCCAAGTGCTGGGATTACAGGCATGCACCACCACAACCAGATTCAGTGAGCTTTTTCAAATAAACTTTTTTAAAAATGTAGACTTTTTTATTTATGAAAATATTTCAAAGATAATAGAATTTCCATAAACCCCGTAGTCAGTTTCCCTTACCATTAGAATTATACACTTGTCACAATAAATGGACTAATACCGGTATATTATAATTAACTAAAATGCATTCTGCATTCAGATTTCCTTACTTAATGTACTTTTTATCTGTTCCAAGAGCCCACCTAGGATACCACATTATATTTTGTTATCATGTTGTTTGAGGCTCCTCTTTGCTGTGAAAATTTCTCAGACATTCCTTGTTTTTGATGCCCTTGATAATTTTGAGATTATTGGCCAGGTATCATAAAAAGTCACTCAGTTTAGATTTTTGTTTTGCTTGTTTCTGAGACAGGGTCTCACTATGTCATTCAGGCCAGCCTTGAACTGACTATGTAGCCCAGGCTTCCCTTAAACTCATGGCAATTTGAGGGTGGGTGGTCTGTACAAATGATTTTGAATTTTTCTGTGCAAGAGATTTTGTCTTATCTCCCCATTTTTAATTTATGTAATGATGTGACAATCTTCTTATAGTTCAAAATATTGCTCAATACTATTCTATTTATTTTGTTATCTACTTTGTTATAACTCTAATATTCTTCTGCTGGTACCTTTGTTCATTTGACAAATTTTCATCATTGCGGGATATATTCTCTGAAGTACTTCCAGATATTCTAGGCTCATTTTGTATGTTTTTTGTCCAATCAGTTAACTTTTAATGGCTTTGGATGTCATACCATAGACCTTAACCTTTAGAAAATGATTTATTAAATATAATTGCCTTACAATAAACTGCATATTTAAAACATTTACAATTTATGAGTTTTGAAATATGCATACACTTAACAAAACATTATTTCAATTCAGGCAGTGAACATATCTATCACTCTCAAAAATTTCCTCTAGCTCCTTTGTACTCCTTTAACCTTGACCTGGTTAGAAAGCTTTCTGTTGCTGTGACAAAACACCCATGAAAACAACTTAAGGGACAAAAGATTTATTTTGGATCATGGTTTCAGAGGTTTTAGTCTATGATCAGTTAGCTCCATTTTTGGGGGGCCTGAGGTGAGCCTGAACATCATAGCAGGGATAACAGCTAGTGGTAAAGCAAAGCTGCTCACTGCAAGGCAGCCAGGAAGCAGAGAGATGGAAAGAGCCAGAGAGGAATGAACTGAGTGCAAGATGCAGCCCTCAAGTGCATGCTCAATGACCCATGCCCTTCAACTTGGTTCTACCTCCTAAATTGCTATCACATCTTAATAGCTCTTCAGTTTATGATGACTAAATCATTAAGAAGATCAAAGACCTCATTATCCAGTCACTTTCAAAAAGCCCACCTCTAAACACTGCTGTCTCTACTGGGACCACTTATTCAATACTTACGCCTTTAGGGGATACTTACACTTCAAACCATGATATTTTCTTTCCCCCCTTCTTTATTTTGCACACATAAACTTTGATCTGCTTTTGATCACTATGATTAGTAATGAATTCTCTAAAAGGTTATAAAACATAGCTATATTTTGTAAACTATTCAATCTTTTATTTCATTCAGCATAGTTATTTGTAGTTTTATTAATGTCTTATATGTATAAGTAAATTGCTTTTTATTGCTGAGTAAGATTTCATTGCATAAATACGAAGTGTAATAGAAAAATATAGCGCATGTTTAAATTTTTAAAAATTATTACACTAAAAGACACACTGCCATTAATTCCCCCTTCAAAATACTCCTCCTTGGTCCTAACATTCTTGGTCCATCATTCTTGCCACTTTTTAAGCAGTTTTAGAAGTCTTTTTTCTTTTTTTTTCATTTTTAAAGAGAAGAAAAAAACAAAACAAATCAAAAAAGAACAAATTTTCAAAACAACATAATAGGAGGGTAACAATGGTTAATGCAATACATGTTATTATCTTTAAGTTAGTTATTCAGGATACCAGATATTAGCATTCAATTGTCCAAATATTATTGGCACAAACCTTACTCTTCAATGAACTAAGTAAATTGGTAGTGTATCTATCTTAACCATCTTATATATATATACAATTTTTTTCCCTTTCCCTTCTTTCTTTTCCCTATTCCCCTATTCCAGTCTCTCTTTCCTTTTGACCAGTTTCTTTTTGATTCACCATGTCTATTGTACATTTTGGATCTTATTTACTCTTTCAGTTTGTCATACTAGAGAGATAATACGATGCTTACACATGTGCATCCGGGTTATTTCACTTATGAGTATTTTCTCAAGTTGTATCCATTTACCTATAAAAGTCTCCAGTTTATCCTTCTTTATGGCTGAATAGTACTCCATTGTATAAAAATACCACATCTTTCTTATCCATTCCTCAGTTGATGGGCATTTGGGTTGTTTCCAAGATCTGGCTATTACAAATTGTGCTGCTATAAGCATGGGTGCACATATATCGCTGTGGTACGATGTTTTTAATTCTTCTGGGAAGATACCCAGAAGGGGAATAGCTGGGTCAAATGGGACCTCCAACCCTAGTTTTTGAGGAATCTCCACACTGATTTCCACAGTGGCTGTACCAGTCGACACTCCCACCAACAGTGAAGAAGGGTTCCTTTTTCCCCACAGCCCCTCCAGCATTTGTTATTAGTTGATTTCTTAATAATAGCCATTCTTTCTGGGGTGAGATGGTATCTCAGTGTTGTTTTAATTTGCATCTCTCGAATGACTAGTGATGTTGCACATTGTTTTGTATATTTATTTGCCATTTGTATTTCTTTATCTGAGAAATGTGTATTCATCTCAGATGCCCATTTTTGGAGTGGGTCTTTAAATTTGGGAGGTCTGATTTTTTTGAGTTCTTTATATGTTCTTGATAGTAATCCTTTGTCTGAGGAACAGCTGGCAAACATTTTTTCCCACATTGTGGGTTGTCTCTTCACTCTGTTGGTGGTTTCTCTTGCTGTGCAAAAGCTTTTTAATAAGATGAGATCCCAGTTGTTGATTCTTTGTGATAGTTCCTGTGCGGTTGAGGTTATATTCAAAAAGTCTTTGCCTACACCAATGTCTTCAAGGGTTTTACCTATCCTACCTTCCAGCAGATTTAATGTTTCTGTTTTAATATTTAGATCTCTGATCCATTTTGAATTTAGTTTAGTGCATGGTGAAAGATATGGGTCTAGTTTTAATCTTCAGCATGTGTAGAGTCAGTTTTTCCAGCACCATTTATTAAAGAGGCTATCTTTCTTCCAGTGAATGTGTTTGGCACCTTTGTCAAAGATAAGGTGGCTTAGTGTGTCTGAGGTTGTTTCAGCATCTTCTAATCTGTTCCATTGATCTTCAGGTCTGTTTTTTTGCCAGTACCACACTGTTTTTATCACAGTAGCTTTATAGTATAATTTCAAGTCGGGGATTGTGATGCCCCCTGCCTTGCCTCTGTTGCCCAGAATTGCCTTTGCTATTCTAGGTCTCTTCTGATTCCAAATGAATTTTAGGATTGTTTTCTCTAATTCTGTGAGATATGCTGTTGGAATTTTGATTGGAATTGCATTAAATCTGTATAACAATTTTGGAAGTATGGCCATTTTCACTATATTGGTTCTTCCTATCCAGGAGCAAGGGATATCTTTCAATTTTCTGATATCCTCTTCAATCTCCTTTTTCAGAGTACTGTAGTTTTCAGTGTATAGGTCTTTTACATCCTTCGTGAGGTTGATTCCTAGGTATTTCATTTTTTTGGATGTTATTGTGAAAGGTATTGCTTCCCTAATTTCTCTTTCAGTAAGTTTGTTATTTGTGTACAGAAAGGCTATTGATTTTTGAGTATTGACTTTGTATCCAGCTACACTACTGAATTTGCTTATTAAATCTAGCAGCTTTTTAGTGGAGTATTTGGGGTCTTCTGTGTAGAGTACCATGTCATCTGCAAATAATGATAATTTAACTTCTTCCTTTCCAATCATTATTCCTTTTATTTATTTCTCTTGTCTAATTGCTCTGGCTAAAGTTTCCAGAACTATGTTGAATAAGAGTGGGGACAGTGGACATCCTTGTCTTGTTCCTGATTTTAGAGGGAAGGCTTTCAGTTTTTGTCCATTTAGTATAATATTGGCCGTTGGTTTGTCATATATAGCTTTTACCAGATTGAGATAAAGACCATCTATTCCAATTTTCTGTAGGGTTTTTATCATGAAAAGGTGCTGGACTTTGTCAAAAGCTTTTTCTGCATCTGTTGAGATGATCATGTGGTTTTTGTCTTTGGGTCTGTTAACATGGTGTATTACATTTATTGATTTACAAATGTTGAACCATCCCTGCATCCCTGGGATGAATCCAACTTGGTCATGGTGTATAATCTTCTTGATGATTTGTTGGATTCTGTTTGCCAGTATCTTATTAAGGATTTTTGCATCTATGTTCATTAGGGAGATTGGCCTGTGGTTCTCTTTCTTAGTTGGGTCCTTCTCTGGTTTTGGTATCAGGGTAATGCTTGCTTCCAGGAATGAATTTGGGAGTATTGCTTCACTTTCAATTTCATTAAAAAGCTTGAAGTAGTGGTGTTAGGTCTTCTCTAAATTTCTTGTAGAATTCGGCAGTGAATCCATCAGGGCCTAGGCTTTTCTTTGTTGGGAGGTTTTTAATTACATCTTCAATTTCATTGGTTGATATTGGTTTATTTAGGATTTTTAAATCTTCTTGATTCAGCTTTGGTAATTCATATGTATCTAGGAATCTGTCCATTTCTTCTGCATTTTCCATCTTAGTAGAATATAAGTTTTCAAAATAGGTATAGATGATCTTCTGGTTTTCTGCAGGGTCCGTGGTGATATCACCCTTTTCATTTTCAATTGCATGGATTTGAGTCTTTTCTTTTCTTTTTTAATAAGGTTGGATAAGGGTTTGTCAATTTTATTTATTCTTTCAAAGAACCAACTCTTTGATTCATTGATTCTTTGTATTGTTTTTTTAGTCTCCAGTATGTTAATTTCTGCTCTGATCTTTATAATTTCCTCCCTTGTACGGGCTTTTGGCTTAGCCTGCTCTTCTTTTTCTAGAAGTTTGAGGCTTGCCATTAAGTTGTTTATTTGCGCTTGCTCTATTTTTCTGATATAGGTATTTAATGCTATAAATTTCCCTCTTAGGACTGCTTTCATTGTATCCCATAAGTTCCAGTATGTTGTACTGTCATTATCATTCAGTTGTAGAAAGTGTCTAATTTCTTCTTTAATTTCTTCTGTGACCCATTGGTTGTTCAGAAGGGTGCTGTTTAATTTCCATGTGTTTAGGGAGTTTTTGTGATTTCTTTTGCCATTGATTTCCAATTTCATTGCACTATGGTCTGATAATATGCATGGGATAATTTCAATTCCTTTGCATTTACTTAAGCAAGTTTTATAAGCCAGTATGTGGTCTATTTTGGAGAACGTCCCATGTGCAGCTGAGAAGAATGTGTATTCTGATGTTGTGGGGTGGAACACTCTGTAGATATCTACTAAGTCCATTTGTTCCACAGTTTGGTTCAGTTCTACTATTTCATTATTGATTTTTTGTCTAGTTGATCTTTTTGTGACAGTGGAGTATTGAGATCCCCCAATATAATTGTATTAGTACTTATTTGATTTTTCATGTCCTTTAGTAGTTGTTTTATATAGCTGGGTGCACTGGTATTTGACGCATATATATTTATGATCATTATCTCTTCCTCTTGGATTGTTCCCTTTACAAGGATGTAATGACTGTCTTTATCTCTCTGAATCATTCTTTGCTTGAAATTCACTTTGTCTGCAAAAAGAATAGCCACCCCTGCTTTTTTCTGGGTTCCTGTTGCCTGGAGTATTATTTTCCATCCTTTGACTTTCAGTCTATGAATTTCTTTCTGAATTAAATGTGTTTCTTGTATACAACATATTGTTGGATCTTGCTTCTTGATCCATTTTGCCAGTCTGTGCCTTTTGATTGGTGAATTGAGACCATTAACATTGATGGTTAAAACTGATATGTATTGACTTATACTTGTCATGATATTTTCCTGTTGTTGGTTCGCACTCTTTGTTTGTTTTTCCCCTTTCCCTCTATTTAATTATCTGCCCTACCTGGTGGATTCCTTCTGTTAGTGTTCTTGGAGTTGTAGTCCTTTTTATTTCTTTCTAGAATGTTCTTCAGAACATTTTGGAGTGCTGGTTTGGTTGTCATAAATTTTCTCAGATGTTTTTTGTCATGAAAGTATTTTATTTTTCCATCAATTTTGAAAGATAGTTTTGCAGGGTACACCAATCTGGTTTGAAAATTATTTTCCTTTAGAGCTTGAAATGCGTCATTCCAAGCTCTTCTTGCCTTGAGGGTTTGTGCTGAAAAGTCAGCTGTGATTCTGATGGGTTTTCCTTTATAGGTGATTTGTCTCTTCTCCCTAACAGCTTTTAAGATTCTGCCCTTCTGTTGAATTTCTGGGATGTTTACTATGATATGTCTGGCTGAAGTTTTTTTTTTTTTTGATCATGTCTAGTTGGAGTTCTAAAAGCCTCTTTTTTTTGTAGGTACTGGGGTGTCGACCTCAGGACCTCGTGCACCAGCAGGCACCTGTGCCACTGAGTGATATCACCGGTCCCTTTTTCGTATGTGGGTTCTGGGAGTCAAACTCAGGCCCTCGCGCTTGCCGGGCAGGTGCTTAAGCCACTGAGCCATCTCACCAGCCCCTAAAAGCCTCTTTTATACGAGGGTCAAATTCTTTTTCTCTTCCAGGGAAGTTCTCCCTGATAATGTCTGTGAACAATGTTCTAATGTCATTGATGCTATCTCCTGCTTTTTCATTTATTCCAATTATTCTTAAGTTGTTTATCTTTAAGTCATCTACCAGCTGCTGAATTGATTTTTCTTGGTCCCTTGCTGTTTTTAAGAATTCTTGCTTTTCATGATTACTAATTGCAAGCCTGTCTTCTATATCTGAGATCCTGTCCTCACATTGGCTTAATCTGCTACAAATACTTTCAATGGAATTTTTGTTCTCCTGGATATCTGCTTGAGTCTGCCTTATGGATTCCATTTCTTTCCTATGCTGAGCATTCATATTTTCTATACTTTTAAGCTCATCTATTGTTTTGTCTGTATCAGCTATAGTGTCCTTAAGCATGGTCTTCATTGTGGACATTATCTCTGCAGTTATCTCTGAAATTATTTCTGTTTTAATTTTTTCCAGAGCGTCATTCAGTTGCTTTGTTGTTACCACTTCAGATAGGCCAGGTGGGTGGCTTTTGGATTGTCCCACCTCATTGACCCCTAGGTTTGCCTTTGGTGAATTGGATGTGTGGGGTTGCATCTTGTTTAAGTGTCGTCTCATTTTCTTTTCTTTCTTTAGTTTAATTCCTGGGGTGATGTTTGTAAATTACCTGTGGTAGGTTACTTTATTGCTAGTGTTCAAGATCCTTAGGAGATGACTACTTCTCTGCAGTATCTTCCAAGTGGAGCTTGCTTTTGGGTTTTGAGCTTTCTGCCAGATCCTACCTCTTCAATTTGTTGGATATGTGAAGTTGCTACCTGTTTGGCCCAGTCCTTGGTTCTTTGGTAATGTGCCACTGTATTTTCTGTATCCCTTAGTCAATCTCAATCATGAAATATCAGGAAGGAAAGCTGTTTAGAACAATTATTTCACATTTGGCTATAATGGTACCTAAAGCATCAAACACAGCCTAGAAAATGACAGACTGAGCTAACCAGTTATTTGCCACTTTTAACCATATAAAGTAGAGTTGTGGTTATATAACAAAATCTAAAACACACCAGAAAAATTATATGCAGTATACAAGTCCTTAATATGTCAATTTTTCCCTCAGGAGTTTAAATTTAAAATTAGTTAAGGAGGAAACAGAATATTGGGAGAAGAGGAAGGAATTAGATGTAAGGTTAGAGGACCAAGAGAGGTCCCACTAACATTGGGAAACTGGTGCAGAGGACTGGTGGGAAAAAGAGAAGGAAGGGATAAAAGGAAGAACAGATCACAACCACAATCACAAAGAGGTTAGAGGCGTTGTTTACACTCATATAAAAACCAGAGTGAATAATGAAGGGAAGAGCAAATAGACAAACAGAAACAAAAATGAAGACAAAAGCAACAAAACAAACAGACAAAGGGCCGGTGAGACGGCTCAGTGGCTTAAGCGCCTGCCTTGCAAGCGCGAAGGCCCGAGTTCGACTCCCGGAACCCACATACGAAAAAGGGGCCGGTGATATCGCTCAGCGGCACGGGTGCCTGTTGGTGCGCGAGGTCCTGAGGTCGTCCCCCCGGTACCCACAAAAAAAAAAAAAAAAAAAAAACAGACAAAACAAAAATAAAGCCCCACCAAAAAAAGAAAAAATCCCTTCACCAGAACAAAAAAAAAATGAGAGAGAGAAAAAAAATTTAAAAATTAAAAAATAAAAATAAAAAATAAAATAAAATAAAATGAATCAGTTCTAGGTGTTGACTGCTGTAGGCAGGCACCATGTGATGACAGAGTCCTGTTCCACACAGGTCCGTCCCAGTAAGCCAGGAGGCCCTTTGGCAGGGCAGTGAGCAGAAGTATGTACTTTCAGGCGGAGACCAGTCTCCTTTGCCTGCCGCTGTCAGCGCACTTTCTGCAGGCCTGAGAGCCAGGCCCGGCACTGCGCTGTCCCGAGCATGAGTCCCGAGCACTGTGTTTTCACACCGATCTGATTTTCGCCACACCCCCCCCACAATGGCGCCCAGCCAGCCACTCTCTGGCATGGGACAGCTGTGGCTGAGAGACACTCACCTCCAGCCAGCGCAGTCCTCCACCACTCCCCCACCACTACCCTGCCCTGCCTCTGTCTTGCGATCCTCCACAGGGGCCCTGGGGGCGCTGGCTGTCACTGCGTGTCCACAGATTTGAGCTTCTGTTGCGCCATGGTTCCTGGGACAGGGAGAAGGTGCGTGCGGTCTCCTCCTTCTTCTTTGTTGAAAGTACCCTTCACTGGTGCCGGGCGTCCCAAGCTGTGCTTCAGAACTTTCCTGGGTCCAAGGGAGGCATCTCCCTCCCTCCTGCGCTCTCCCGGTCACTATATTCCCATGGTCCAACGGCAACTTTTGGAGAGTTTTGCTGCCTGCTTCTTACACATACGCCATTTTTTCCTCCCTCTAGAAGTCTTTTTTCATGAGCGTCTTTAGTTATACTGCTGTGGCTTCCTTGATGTCCTGAATCTACTCAAAATGTTTACCTGATGACCATTTTGACTTTTGGTAAGAGCCAGAAGTCACTTGGTGCCAAACCCAGTGATTAATGCAGATGAGGATGCACCATAATGTTTTTATCAGCCTGCCTTTCAATTGGATGACCCTCAAAGGTAGCATTTACCCTATTTATTTTTTACCACAATGGGTAGCCAGTCATAGAATTGGACTCCCAAAACCACTTCTGAAGGTGGCAAGACCGTTGGATAAGTGTATTCAAACTGAGAGGGACTATTTTGAATGAATGGGATTAGTGGCAATGTTACCTTTTACTGTAATAATTTTTAATTTAAAAATTTATTTTATACTTTAATCACATCTTGTATAGTGGTACCTTTGTTCATGAATGCTTTTGTTTGTGATCAACTTGCTTTGCAAACAGAAGCATTTGGCAAAATTTTGTCTTTGTTTGCAAACTTTGCACTCATGTTGAACATGATGATGCCATCTTGCTCACATGAACATGAATATGGCCATCTTTTCCAGAATCTTGAAACAGATTAAGTACATGAACCAAGGTACCATTGTATATTGAAGGACTTTTATCCATTCACTTAATAGACTTTTTGGTGGATGCCATATTTTTGTTTTTACAATTGAAGATGTCCCCAGTATTTATATGCTATGCTTTTATTTTTCTTGAGCAAATATCTAAGAATGGAATGACTGGTTTATATGAGAGTATATGCTTAACTTTTAAGAAATTAGCAAACAGTTTTTCAAAGTTGTTATTATTTTCAACTTCCAACAGCAATGAATGAAAATTTTGGTTTCTCCACATTCTTATTCTTAGTATGGCATCATTTTTCTTTTTAAACAATATAATATTTTGCAGCCTTATCTGATCTTTATTTAATTTGTATTTTCTTAAAGAGAAGTGATGCTGGATATCTCATCATATACCTATTTTCCATCTGAATATCTTCTTTGGCTGGCATTTCTTATAGTCTTTGAATTTTAAAATTGGGATTTTTACTTTCTTTCTGAGAATTCTTTACATGTTCTGTATACAAATCATCTATTGTGATATTTTGAAAATATGTTTTCTTAGTGTGTGTCTTGTCTTCATATTCTTTTAGTGTCTTCTATAAATCAGAAATCTTTTTCTTGGTTAAGTCTGATTTATCAATATTTTTCTATTTGATTGTGATTATTTATCATATCTGCAAGATATTCTGTATTCAAGTGTTATAAATTCTGCTTTGTTTTCTTCTAGAAGTGAATAGTCTGAGATGTGACAACCAAATCAGTGATTCATCTTGAATTAACTTGTAATGAGACATATAAATTGAGACTCAGGTTTTTCATATCAACATCGAATGTTTCATTATTGTCATGGTTTGAATATTTTGAAACTTAATCCACAAAGTAATGATAATAAGAATTGGGGCCTTTGGAAGATAAGGTCATGAGAGTGGAGTCATAATCAATGGGGTTAGTGTCCTTATAAAATAGACACGAAGGGGCTTTCCACCCCCTTTCAGTCATGTGAAGGCATAGAAAGTGGCATCTGCATGTAACAGGGTCTTACCAAATATTAAATCTGCTACTGCTTTGATCTGGAACTTCCTGGGCTCTAAGAAGATAAACAATAAGTTTCTGTTGTTTATAAAATTTACAGTCTAAGTCATTTAGTTATAGCCACCCAAACAGATAAAACAATCACCATTTGTTGAAAAGACCATTTTCTCCACTGATTTGCTTTTGTATCGTTGTCAAAAATCAATTGATTGTATTAGTGGGTATATATCTAGGCCCTTTATTTGGCTCCATTGATCTGTTAGTCCTGATGGGAACTATGTACCTTGCAGATCACATTTTAAAAAACACATATGTTCTTGTTTCTTGCTGTTAAAAAAATAGATGAATATACATATAACATTATTATCAGGATAAAAATCACGTTACTATTTAATATTGATAATTTAGTACCTTAGAAATAAAATCCAATGTCTATCAAACCTAATTAATCCAATGTCTATCAAATCTTTTAATTTTTGGAGAATATTAAACTTTAAGTTTAAAAAGTAAAGTATATATACAAAGTCAATTTAAGAAATTAGAATTTTACAGTATGAATGCATTTGATAAACCATTTATTTTAAAATATGAGATTTAATGCCACTTATTTTTCTATATTTAGTTCAACTCAGCAGCCACTTAGAGAATAACTATTGTGTTCCCATAAATAAATTAAGATTCTGGTGATGCTAGTGTATATAGAAATTATCAAGTCTGCCTTTGAGTTCATAGTAGACAGGAGACCATAGTATATGGATTAATGCACTACAATTGCCTTCCAACTTTTTTCCAGTTTTTCACTGAACATTCTGTTGACTTTCTAAAATAGAAATTTGATCATGACATTCACATCATCAAAATATTTCAATTTTCCTCCACAGAAACACTTAACTACTTTGCTATAATTATATGCCTTTCTTTATTGTCTATTAGTATATTATCAGCCTGGTTTATCTCCTCCCAATCTCTCTAATGTTATCTACATCTAGACATTTTAAAAAAATTTTAAAATATATTTCTCTGGTATTCTGTTTTACTCAGATTGCAAGTATTAGGAGTCATTAAACTTGTAAGAATTCTGTCTCGTATCAATAGTTTGTGAATGAAATACTGTATAACAAATGTCTTCGGAAAACCATCACTTTCAATTATAACCCTTGAGTATTTACATAGAACCATTCCAACTGCCTTTGATTTAAGTCTGGTTACATTCATGTAGATTATGCTATTGTTACAGTTCAATTACAATAGAATGCAATCAACTAGCATCATGATTTTGGTGATTTCAAAATGAGACATAAAAATTCTACAATACATGAATGAAATGCTTTGAGAATGACTGTAAGCTATGTTAGTTCAAATTTTATAGGATAAAAAAGCCATATGACAATTTGTAGGAACTTATTTCATCAAAAGGAAAGAAAAAACGCCTACAATAATCAATAATTATATTGACATCCTACTATCCATAGCAACAATAAAATCTAGATAGTAACACAACCCAAGAAAATAATCAACTAAAACATAAAAAAAATTATTAATGGAGCGTAAAATATATGTGTATATATTTAGACAGGGATTGAGGATTTATCTTTAACAGATCTTAATGTCTGTTAAAGAGACAAAATAAGACATAAAATAATATGTTCTTTAGGAATAAGAAACATTTAACTTGAAGAATGAAGACACAAGGTGTAGTAATAAAAAAGGTGATCAAATTTAAATAAATATTGGTAAAGAAGGCAGTAGTAATTATGATGGCAAATGTGTGCTAGTCACTTTTTTATTGCTGTGACAAGATATGGTTACCAGGTTTCTGGGGTGCTGTGGACTCCTTCTAGAGATTGTTTTCAGGTTCTTGTTGTCCTGAACAAAGAATTGGACAAAACACATGTAAAACGTTTTGCCTTTATTAAAGATAGGAAAAGAACTATGCTCTGCAGAGTGAGAGCAGGTCACTGAAGAAAGAGAGAGGACTGTTGCTGTAAGAGTAATGGCTGCTCTCTTTTGCAACCCCCATTCTGATGTCAGATCTTGGCCATCATTTCAATAATCTGCCTGAACTTATATTGGAAAAATTGAAGATAGAATTTTCTGATTAGTCCAAGATGCAAGGTTATGGAACTGCTCTGTGCATGTGTCTTAGAACACCGTGATAGAAAGGTCATGTCCACTTGCCCAGCTGACTAGCCATGCTGCAATCTCCTGCCTCATTTCCACTTAAGTAACATAAATTTCTATAATTCTTCATTGGGTAACTGAGGGTGTGGTGGTCTCTGTCTTTATATAGCTTTTTCCACCTGAAAGGGGATGTAGGCCCTACCTATTAGGGATTGTGTGTTCTCCAACTACTTTGGGATGTTGTGGCTCACAGCTGGGTTAAAAAAAAAAAAAAAAACTGTAGGAAGACAACAAGGAGCCAGTGCCTATACATGAAGAACTGCTGAACTGCATGTTCAATCAGAGAAAGTGTGGTTAGGAAAGTCATGGGCTGTTGTATAGATAACTATCTAAATCCTTAAATGTTAAGTGGGTGAGCGTTACAATTAGACTGAGAATGCAGGGGTTTGAGAAGAAAAAGGTCAGGATATTTCCTGGTCTGTCCAAAAAAAGTTAGATTATGAAAGATCCAGAAATTAGAGACATTAAGTTTTTTATGTCCATGATTTCTTGTGCAGGAGAAAGCTTGGTGAAAGAAGGATATTAGATAGACTACCAAGAGGCTGAGTGTCATAGCCTTAGGAAATTATTTCTATTGTGGATCTAATTATAAACAAGAGTCTCACTACAGGTGTTCATTTAAGCTTTGTGGTGGATTAGGAGTTGTCAGTAACTTTACTTATCTCCAGCAGAAGCAGTACTGGAGTCTTGCTTTTTTGGAAGAGGAGCCTCAGGTCTTTTCAAGGTTTGCTGAAGTAGCTTTCTTCTAACAAAGTAAGTGATCTAAGCTTGCAGAGTTATTATAGGCACAGAGTGAGCAAGCTTTGCAGACCTGATGGGTGGTTGCTGCTAGTCCTAGTCCTGTGAAAACTTGAGTGACCATGTCCCATGTAGTGTTTTTATGTTTTTTTTTTTACTGCATTCTTTTTTTTTTTTTTTGTGGGTACCAGGGGTTGACCTCAGGACCTCGCGCGCCAGCAGGTGCCCATGCCACTGAGCGATATCACTGGCCCTTTTTTCGTATGTGGGTTCCAGGAGTCGAACTCAGGACCTTGTGCTTGCCAGGCAGGCACTTATGCCTCTGAGCCATCTCACTGACCCTTTACTGCATTCTTGAAGGTAGAAACAGATTACTCATTTTTAATGTTTCCTCAGGGACTGGAAATAAGGCTAGGGTCTTGAGAGGCTGTAAGGCTGCCCTTCTTCCCTCCCTATCAGCCTTTTGATTTCCCAAAGATATTTTAGACATGTCTAAAGAAACCTGCCTAGGAAGAATGACTACCTCTAGGAGTTATATTGTTTATCAGATAGCAAGCCCCTTTTTTTGTATTGCTGCATGGGCATGTAGCACCAGGAAAGCACATTTGGAGTCTGTGTAACTATTTACCTTTTTGCCTTCTCCTAATATCAATGCCTAAATAAGGTCTATGAGCTCTGCTTCTTGAACAGAGGTTCCTGGGGAAAGGAGTTTGACCTTAATGACCTGTTGTGAACTCACAGCTGTGTAACCTGCCTTTTGATTTCCTTCTTGGACAAAACCACTATCAGTGAACCACATCTCCTCATGGACTTAGAGAGGCAGGTCAGTGATGTCCTTCCTGATTGTATAGATCTGAGAAAACACATGTTCATAAGACTGGCTAACCTCTGAGCCTGTAGGCATCAGTGAGGAAGGATTAAGTGTAGCACAAATCTTTATGGTAACCTCAGGTTATCATAGCATGGCCTGGAAGCATAGCCTGGTAACTGGTAAGCCATTACCCTGTCAACCATGAGTAATCTTTGGCTCAAGAGTAGCCCTGATCTGATGGGGAGTCAAGACCTCTAGTTTTTGCCCCAAAGGTAAGGGAGTAGGACACTGTGGGGCAATTAAAAACTCCTGGTTGAACATTTGAACTTCAAATTGACCTGTCAGAGCAGGTGTAAAGAAGCTCCAACTAGGGGTCTCCATGACTCCAATTATGGCTGTAGATCTAGCAGAGGTTTTACCAGAAAGGGAAGTTAAAAAAACAGTAAGCCACTTTTGTGTCTGTAAGACACTGAATTTACTTGCCCATGATGTTCAGGGCTACCCAGGGTTGCTAACAGGAGATGGAGCTATCCATAGACAGGGGCATTTCAGATTGTCCTAAACCCTTTAGTCCTCTTAGAGGGAGGTGAAGGTTTTGGCTGGCCTACCCCATCTCTGGAAGCAGGGACAGTCAATCCTCCAGTGCCATCAGTCATGCAAATCAGCTCAGGTGGGGCTCAGGTGGTGGCTTCATAGTTATTATAGGCAGCTAAGTTAGGTAGAAACATCATACATAGTCAGACAGGGATAGGCCCTTGAGGGAGTCAGTGCAGAAGATGAGAACACATCAGAATGGTGTCTGGGGGCACATTCAAAGAAGACCAAAATCACAATGGCCAGATTTACATACTTCTCTAAGGATAAATGAGAGTTTGAAGTTGGTAGTATCACCTTTTTGAGACTTCTTATTAGGGTTGGACCATCATTTCCCACCAAGACCAAGACTAAGCCTAAGGCTAAGATTATGAAGGTTAAGAAGAGTAAGATTCAGACTATGATTACAGATCACAGACCTAAGTCGATGATGTCATCCATATGCCCTTGCCACTACTGGATCAATATTACCTAAGCATCCTTACTTGTAATCCTATTGGTTGATCATAATTTTGTACTCACCTCTTGATTTTGCTCTATGAAGCCTCCCCTGTAAAGTGGAGTCTATGGCAACCCACTCTCTGGGTCCCCTACTGTCTCTCTCAGGAGCTGTCTCTCAGTAAAATGTCCTACTCTTAACTTCCATCATTCCTCAGAATTCATTCTTCAGTTTTGGGGAACACCAATTCAGCACATCAGACATCTAATAGGTTGGTAATTATATTTCCCTTATATCATTCAGAGGACCTATAACAGTCACATGCCCAGTGTCCATTTATCTTGCAGGTCTTGATTGGCCTTCAGTTTTCCCCTGTATGACTTGGGTGTGCTTAAAGCTATGCCAAATGGAACAGCCATAATTTTGGCCTGTCTTTTTTCTTGGACCCCTCCTTTGAACATCATCTAGATTTCCATTGTTAAAAACAGAAAGGACCATGAGCAGCACTTGGGTCATGCAGGTCTGGAGGACCATCAGCAAATCTACCAGGATCTTCTGAAAATATTGAGTGTCTCTGAGATTTTGGCCTCTGGTGGAGTTTCTGAGTATTTATTGACCTGAGAACTATGAGGAAGAGGTTGAGGAGTCTTCTCAGTGTGGGTGTTTTATTAAAGAGATGAGGGAGAACCATATCCTCCTGAGGCAGGTGAGTGTCTGAGGACAGAATCATCAAAGATATCACTTTTTTTTCTTCAAGGCCTCTTTAAGTATCATAGCTTTGAGGCCTTTATATAAAAGTGTGAACATAGAGGATTTTATATCACTTTCCTCAACTTTAAAAAAATAACTAACTGAAAAATAGTATGATAACTTAGATTGATATTGTTTACCCATCTTTTACCATTTCCTAATTCATACTGGACCCAAACAATATTGTGTGGAACCTGTAGAGAGAAAAAGAAACTCCTCTGGGGATATTCAGTGGGTGTCCCCTGCAGAAGGAGGATAACCATTTATTTTCTAAGACATCCCTTGTGAGACTCAATTACTATCAGCCAGAAATCTCCAGCAGAAGTGGCACTGGTGTCTTTCCTTAAACTTGTCCATAGCCTGTAATCCACTGAGACTCCTTTGAGGTCAAATTTTTCCCAAATTTTAAGGCTATGACTTAATGATGAGATTGCTGAGATCTGCAGGGTGTTTCCCATGGTGCATCCTTTGACCTATGGAGAGAGAAGATTTGGTCTGCAGCCCTTCAGAGGACATCACCTGTAGAAGGAAGCAAACACATTGAGTTTTCAGAGGTGTCTTTTATGAGATTCAGCTATAGTACTTGTAGGCAGATGTCTGTACCCAGAATGGCACAAGGTCTTATTCATTTATTCCTTAGAACTCCCTATAGACTCCCCCAGGGGATCCATCCAGCTATCTGAGCATTGTGGAGCCCCTGCCACCCCTGGAGCCTCCAACTAGCTACTTTGAAACAGTATCCCTTACATTTATCCCAATAATAATAACTTTGGTAATTATGGTAGTAGAAGTAGAAATCTCTTTTGCTTTTTTAGCATTTAATGAGGAAAAAAAGAGAAAACCTTTAAAAGATCTAAGAACAAAGATAAAATGTGTTACCCATTAACTTTAGCTCTACGCTGGCATCCTCACAACATTTGAGTTGATGTTCATTGGTTGTTCCTTTGTTCTGTTTGAAACCATATCTACAGGCACATGTTTTTAAATTACCTATATTTCTATTAGAAGAAACATTGGATCTAACCAAATTCAGAAAAGAAGACAGGAAGAGTCTCATGATATTACAGACAGCTATGTTAGGTAGAAATATTACAGGCAGTCAGACAGGGATAGGCCCTCAAAGGAATCAGTGCAGAAGATACATTACAACTGTGGGTGGAGATGCATTCTTTGAAGGCCAGACCTCAAGACAAAAATGAAATGACTGCACCTACTTCCCCATGGATAAACAATAATGATGTATATTCTAAATAGACACCAACCACCTACATGAATTTTGACCCATGCCTTTCAGGAAAGGTCCTTGTTCTTTCCATGCACACTTGCTACATTACTTGCTTCCCCATTGGATCAATATTATCTAAGCGACTATACTTCTAAACTTATTGATCATAGTTTTGTCCAACCTTATAACCACCTCATTTTTTCATACTCACCTCATGACTTTGCTCTATAAAACTTCCTTTGAGAAGCAGGCTCCTAGGCTACTCACTTTCCAGGACCCTCTTCTGTCTCTTAGGCAGAAGATATCTTTCCCTCAATAAATATTTCCTGCTCTTAACCACTGTTGGTCCTTAGAATTCATTCTTCAGTTTTGCAAAATACAAAGTCAGTGTATTGGGCATCTGGCAGTGTCTTAGTTACTTTTCTCTTGTTGCTGGGACAAAATACCTGACACCCAAAGTTAAAAGAGGAAAGGCTTGTTTAGCTCACAGTTTGTGGAAGTTGCAGACCATTCTTGGCTGGCTCCAAGGCAGTGGCACATGGCAGAGGGCAACAGTTCATGGTGGTGGAAGACAGCAAAAGCAACAAGAGCAAAAAGGGCAGGAGAGAGAGCAAGCCTCTTTCCCTCCCTTATATTGTATGCAGACTATCCACACCAGGGTGGGTGTAGCACTCACATCCATAACCCCAGCACTGAACCATTAATCAATCACAGAAGGCTGCCCCTATGACTGCATGAGGCTTTGGGGGGACATCTAGACACAAACCATAACATTCTGTCTCTGGTCCCCCAAAGACTCATGCACATCCCTTTATACAAAAGGCATTTTATTCCATCTGTAAAAGTTGCCAAAGTCCTAACAGTTTCAGCACTGCTGAAAAGTCCCAATTCTCCTCCAAGATGTAAGGCAAACTCTAAGCTGTGAGTCCCTGTACAAATGAAAAGTTAAACACTTCCAACATTCAATGGCACAAGATAGACATTTCCATTCCAAAAGTTTCAAATAGGGGAATACAAACTAATGGGACCAAAGCAAGTCCAAAATCCAGCAGCAAGGCAAACATTAAGTCCTGTAGTTCCATGAGGAACATCTGAAGCAATCTGTGGCAAATTGTGAGCTCCACATGGCTCTGCCCCTATGGCACTTCTGGTTGTTGTAGCTCCCATGGCTTCTCTCTTGGGCTTGTTTTACTCCCTCATTGCAACTTTCCTTAGACGATCCATGTTCCTGGCTTTTCCAAATTTCTGGGGTCTCCACTGCACCTTTGGCTTCACCCTCACAGCTTCATACACTGCCCTCTAGGGGCACACTGCCTGGCCTCCCAGGCCTTCTTCTGAAATCTGGGTGGAAGCCTTTTTAACCTCAGAACTCTTGCATCCTGCATGCAGCTAAAACCAGCATCAAGTGGATGATGCCAAGGTCCGCTGCCAGCTGGAGTAGTAGCCAGGCTTTCTTCTCTCTTGGCTGTAGGGTCGAGTGCCTGGATCACTGAACATGCTGAAACTGATTCTGAGGAACAAATTGTCTATGCCACCGCCATTCTGAAACCTGGTGTGGCCGCTGCCATTTTGGCACTTGGTGCAGACACCAAAGTCATTCTGGAACACAGTGTGGCTGCCACCATTCTGGAACATGGTGCTCTGTGGCTTTCTCCTCAAAGCAAAATTTTTCAATTTTTGCAGTTTTGAGGCTGCAAAGGAGGGAAACTTGCTGCTTACTGTGATGCCTCAGACCATCTTTTATATTCTCCTGTTCCTTCTCAGCAATTGAGATCTCCTCAGCTCTATCTTTGCAGTCCACAGCTTTACTGGAGCTTCCTTTCTGGCCAAACTCACATTTTAAATCATTCTGCTGGGCTCTTTGCTCTTGATTCTCAACATAAATCTGGCTAAAAGCCCCCAACAGTAGCCATGACACTGCCTCAAAATTCAACTGCCTTGAAATTTTTTTTACCAGTTTAATTAGTCCGCTGCCACCCTTAATCTTAGTCTCAGGGGAAGTCTCTCAATGAGCAAAATGCATACAAACTTTTTGCCAGGCCATAACATACATTATCTGGAGCCCATCAGCCAATGCAGTCCTTCTTCCCAGCAGAAACCTCCTGAGCCAGGTTTTTACCAGCATGATTTCTATCAGCATTCTGGTCTTCTGAGCTCTGACAGAATCTCCCATACAGACAGCCTAAGGTGTTCCAGCTGTACTCTTTCAGGTGACATCTCTGAACCTTTCAAAACTTTCTACAAGCCATTCCCAAAGACTCTTGGACCACATGGTCAGGTATAGTCGCAGCATCGACCCCACTTCTCTGGTAACAATTCTTGTCTTGGTTACTTTTCTCTCATTGCTGGAACAGAATACCCGACACCCAAAGTTAAAGGAGGAAAGGTTTATTTAGCTAACAGTTTGTGGAGGTTTCAATCCATACTCAGCTGGCTCCAAGGCAGAGTGTCACATGGCAGAGCACAACAGTTCATGGTGGTGGAAGACAGGAAAAGGAACAAGAGCAAAAAGGGCAGGAGAGAGAGCAAGCCTCTTTCCCTCCCTTACATTGTATGCAGGCTACCCACCCCAGGGTAGGTGCAGCACTCATACCCATAACCCCAGCATTGGACCACTAATCAATTACAAACCCTAGAAGCCTGCTCCCATGACTGCATGAGGCTTTGGAGGGACATCTAGACACCAACCATAACAAGCAGGTTGAGAGTTATATTTCCCTTATATTATTTGGATTATTTGGTGGTCCTATATCATTCCTATATCAATATGTTTCCTGAAAGCAGAGGGTTTAGAGATTTAACAAACATGCCAGAACCTCAAGGATTGGAATAGTTCCCTGAAAAGGTGACTGTACAATCTATTTCTCTCAAAAGAGTGAGAAAACTGAGGTTTTCTAGAAGCCCCTAACCTGTGCAACCATGGAGGGTGCCACCATGCCCTGCAGGTCACCATCAGAGCACACATGCCCAATCCCCACCACACGCATACTGCAGGTCTCCATAAAACCCATCTGAATCCAGTGGAACATGGTGCGGGCAGGAACCATGGCAGAATGAAGTAGGGCAAGGGAGAGTATCATGAGACGTGATGGGAAGCAGCAGAGCCATGCAGGCATTCCACTGGCAGGAAGCAGCTCCTGCTTGGCTGGCCCACACCATCTTGCTGCTGAACCAGGTTCTGCACTGCAGCTGTGGCTTCATTCCCAGGGCCCTAGCCCAGGCCATGAGAAGGCTGAGGGGCACTTAGAGCCCACCCCAAGTCCGGCATGCCCTCGCCCTGCACTATGCTTGGGGTATTCCAGACTATGATAGTCCACTCTGCTGCTGTTTTCCTTTCATGACCACTGCAAGACAGCAGAAGCCCCAGATCCCACTAACTTGCCTTATTTCCTGACTGATTCTACCAAAAATACTATTGGGGTTCTGCAGTGATGTGAACTCCTAGAGATTGTTTCAAGGTTCTTGTTCTGAACAAAGTATTTGACAAAACACACAAAATGTACCAAGATTTTACATTTATTAAAAGTAGGAAGAGAAATATGCTCTGCACAATGAGTACAGGCCAATTAACAGTAGGGAAACAGTATGTCCTGCAGATTGAGAGCAGGGCACCATGATTGACAGGTTGCACTCTGCATCTGGGCCATGTTATGGTGAGGTATTAGAGCCTAAGGTCTTAGGTAGCTTCACCCCTACGGGCTTCCTGGTTGCAGTACACATGGGCTGGCTCTGCTCACTGCCAGAAGATTTCCTTGGCAAAATTTACATGTTCCCAAAACTTCCAACTTCCTGAGTCTTCATTGAAGTTTTGGCTTCACTTTGAGTTTCATGAATCATTCTCCCAGGGGCTGCTTATAGGGACTTTCACCCTATAATACATTACTTGCCTCCTGGCCCTTCCTTTGAAATCTGGGAGGAAGCATCTGTGACCTCAGAATTCCCACAATCTTCATGCCTGAAAAGCCAGAATCACTGTAAGGTATGAACCCAGTACTACTAACAGTCATTCAGTCTTGGACCAAGTGTAGGAACTTCTGAGTGCCTGGATGGCTGAAAGCAGGGAAACAATACCTTAGGCAATCCTGAGGAAACAGGGTGTCCCAGTGCTTTCTTATCAAAGTGAAGTCAATTAAACAACTTTTCACTTTTACATCCTTGAGCCCAAGATAGGTAGGGCCCACCCAATTCCTGAGATGTTCTCAAGGAATCTTTCCATTTGTCATGAAAAAAAATTTGGATTTCTTTTTTATAGTGCTAATTTCTGCAGCCACACCTTCCTTGGCTGGAACTTTACAATGTGCTCATTTTCTGGCTGAACTGCAAGTTTTTCAAATTTTCTGCTCCACATTTGTTCCTCAGTTCTCACTGTAAATCTGGCTAAAAGCAGCTAGCATACCCATTCCACTTTCTGAATGTTGTGCTACCTTGAAATATCCTTCATCAACTTAATTAGTGCCAACTTTAAACTTATTCCAATAACCAGTGGAATCCTTGTTGCCATCTGAAACCTCAGGATCAATCTTTACTGTCTGCATTCCTAACAGAATTCTGGTCTCATAAACTCTCGCCAGAATCACCATCAATTTCTGCTTATAGCCTTCTAGGTTTTCTCCAGCCACATTCTCCAAACTCTTTCTGCAAACCAGCTAACATCAATGCCTCACTTCTCTGTACCAATTTTCCGTGTTAATCATCTTTCCATTACTTGGAAAAATTATCTGACACACACAATTAAAAGATGAAAAGATTTATTTGGGCTCACAGTTTTGGTGATTTAAATTCCTATTTGACAGGCTCCAGGACAGAAACATTATGACAAAACAAGGTGATAGAAGAAAGCTGCTAACCTCAAAGCAGCCAGAAAGCAGAGAGAGCAAGTAAGAATCAGAAAGGAAGGGGCCAGGGACCAAATATAGTCTTCAAGGTCAAGGTCTTCATGACCCACCCCAACACATGCAGGAGTGTGATTTGTTAATCTCTTAAGCATCTCTCAAGACAATCAAATTGACAATGAAGATTAACTATCACAAAATGAGGTATAAAGCAAAGTAGAAGTACATTGAGTTAAAATAACATTAGAGAAAGATTTAATTTTATCATCCTTTAATTGATTGAATTTAGGCATAAAATTAAGTAGTAATAATATTTCAAGTATAACTGACAAAATAAGAAAGTGTATAGATCGAAGCCAGGCAAAGAATTAAAAAACTGACTTCAGAAAACTTGTTATCCAAGTGGAACCAATTTAATCTCATTACTTCTTAAAGCTAGATCCTAACAGTTTACACAGAAACAAGGGGATGGTAGCCTGAGAAGATTCAACAGCACATCATTGTGTTTTTTAAAATTAGCTTTTATTAATATGTGTTCATTATACTTATTAATGGGGCTTAGTGTGATATTTCAATATGTATGTAGTATACACTTCTTATATCCTGCTTCCTTTTATCTGGTCCTTAATTTCTAGTAATCACTATCATATACTTTTTTAAACATCCACTTTTTAAAAACTATTTGAAATTTCCACATATGAGAGAAACCTATGGTACTTGTCTTTCTTTGTCTGACATATTTCACTTAATAGTGTTCCATTCCCCCCCATTTTGCAGCAAGTGACAAAATTCATCTTCTTTGTGGCTGAAAATATTCCATTATGTATATGTACTACATTTGCTGTATCCATTCATCCATTGATGGGCATCATCAGTATCTTCTGAGATAGAAGAAGAGGACAGGAGCTAATGAGTACAGGTAGCATCCTCAAGGTAAAAATGATAATAATATGTAAAGCTGCTAGGAATGTGGAGGCTCATCTTACTCAACTTCCACTTCTCTGGGATGTCTGCCTTTCACAATTTAAGAACAAATTCTGTTGCTTTGAGTAACTAAATTTGTGGCATTTGTTATGGCAGTGACAGAAAATGAATACAATGATTATAAATGAAAATAAATATTTGATGATTGAATAAATTTCCACTACCAACAGCCAAACAAGAAAATATGCAATTAGAAAATGTAATTTTCAAAGAAGTATTATTTATTACACTGCCAAGAAATGCACAGTAGAAAAGAATAAATCTGACAAAACATGTGTAAGTCCTTGGAGGAGTGCTGCTTTTTGGATTATAAAATCTCTTTAGAGAAAACTTGGAAACATCTAAGAAATACATGCCTTGAATGTAAGTACTTTTGTCCAAGTGACCACATGGAGCTCTGAAACTAACTCTATGAAAACAAGAAGGTGAAAAGAAGAGGGTCTCACTTCATCTTATTAAAAAGTTTTGCATATCAAAAGAAATCACCAACGGAGTGAAAAAACAACCTGCAGATTGGGTAAAAAAATTTAGCCAATTGTCCCTCAGACAAAGGACTTCTATCTAGAACATACAAAGAATTGAAAAACAATCAGACCCCCCTCAAATTCAAAGACCCAATCCAAAAATTGTTATCTGAGATGAATTCACACTTTTCAGATGAAGAAATATAAATGGGAAATAAACATATGAAAAAAATTCTCAACATCATTGGTCATTCAAGAGATGCAAATTAAAACAACCCTGAGATTCCATGTCATTCATGGCTATCATCAAGAAGTCAACCAATAACAAATGCTGGTAGGGCTGTGGGAAAAGAGGAACACTTCTCTACTGTTGGTCGGAGTGCAGACTGGTGCAACCACTATGAAAATCAGTATGGATATTCCTCAAAAAGCTAGGATTAGAGGTCCAATTCAATTCAGCTATTACCCTCCTGGGTATCTTCCCAGAAGAATTAAAAACTTCATACCACAACAGTATATGTGCACCTATGTTTATAGCAGCACAATTTGTAATTGCTAAATCCTGGAAACAACCTAAATGTCATCAACTGAGGAATGGATAAAAGAGGTATGGTATTTTTATAAAATAGAGTACTGTTCAGTCATAAAGGATAAACTTGAGACTTATAGGTAAATGGATGCAACTTGAGACCATACTTATTACTGAAATAAATCAGACTCACATGTATAAACATCAGAGTGTCTCCCTAGTGTGAGAAATTGAAAGAGTAAATAAGGTCTAAAATGTACAATAGGTATTGTGAAATGGGAAGAAATTGTTAAAAAGGAAAAAGGGACTAGGATGAAGGAAAGGGAAAGGAAGGAAGGGAAAAGGGATAAAAAATGCAAGTTAATTTTATTATTAGTGTCTCTGAGTTCATAGAAAAGGAAGGCCTGTGCTAATATTGATTGGAGAATTTTTTAAGCCTATACATTTTACTATGAGTAACTACTTTAATAGCTATTGTTATTCTCCTATCATCTTGTTATGAAATTTTGTTTTACCTTTTTTCCATAAAATAATGAAAAAAAGAGTGTCTCAGAGGAGGAAATAGCATTCCTTTTGTAAATAACAGATAGGGAGGTAAAACAAGATTTGTTCAATTGTCCAGAAGGAGACTCAGTCCGTGCTACAGAACAAAGGGGAGAATCCTTTAAGCTTAAACTCATGGGGAAATCTTGAAAACAAATTTTTCAGATATTTTATTTATACAAGTTTTAGATTTTAGACCTTATCTTCCATGCAGTGGAAAAGCATAGTTGAATTTAAATAAGTTAGAGATTTGGAACCATTAACATTTTTAAAAATAACTAAAAGGTTGTATTAGGAATAGGAAGGAGTAAGAAAAATAATACTAGAAAGCTTTTCACATTAGTTAATGTATTCATTTATTCAATCCCATCAGGATTAAATTCCCTGCCTCAGAGGGCTTTACTTTACTGTAAAATGAGACAGACGCTAGAGCACAACCTATGCTAGGTTTCCACATGACGGAAATGGTGTGGTAGCAAAGCAAAAGAATACAAGTTACAAGGGCAGTGTGGTGACCACAGGCATGGCCGATGAAAATGGGATTTAAGCAAAGGCTGGAAGGAGATATAATAAAAGACGGCTAGGGAGGTGCATTCTTTTTATTTTATTTTTTTTTTTTTTTGTGGGTACCGGGGGGACGACCTCAGGACCTCGCGCGCCAACAGGCACCCGTGCCGCTGAGCGATATCACCGGCCCCTTTTTCGTATGTGGGATCCGGGAGTCGAACTCGGGCCCTCGCGCTTGCAAGGCAGGCGCTTATGCCGCTGAGCCATCTCACCGGCCCAGGGAGGTGCATTCTTAAGGCTGATATTAAATTTTGTTATCTTTACATTTTAAACTGAAAAAATAAGCTTAATTTTAAATTGAGAGTAAATTGTACTTGAAAAGGCCCTGAATGTGTGTGTGTGGGGGGGGGGTAGCAATTAGGATTAATTGTGGATAATTCTTTTTCTTTTATTTTCTATAATATTTTCCTCTTTTTGTTTCTAGCCCCTAAGAAAAGCTGTCCTAGAACACTCTTTACATTTGTCTCATACAATCTTCCCATTCTAATTCATTAAGGATTGAGTTATCATTCTCAGTAGAATTTCCTCTAGGATATATTTCTGGACTTAAATAATGATATTTCCTTGGCCTGTGCACCTGCTTAAAATCCTGTCCTTTTCTTTCATTATCCTCTCTGTAGTTTATTGTAATAACTTACTTTTCTCTTACAGAAGCTGTGATGTAAATACTATTGACTTGTCTTCCTGAATCTCCAGCACCAAGACTGTTGTATCAAAAATGACAGTAGAGATCTGAGGACTAAAAGTAGAGGCTTTCTGCTCTGCATATCATTTCAAAATGTTTGATTGAAGTGGTGTATTAAATAGGTATCTTTCATACTCCTTTGAATTAATTTATTTGAGTCATTCAGCAATTACTGGCTTCCTACAATGCACCCAGCGCTATGACCAGTGTTGTGTTTTCAGTGGCTGCTATGATACATATGGCTTTTTTGCTGATAGCCTTCAAAGAATTTAGCAAAACTAATAAACATCATTAACAGTTACTAATAATAAACAAACATTTAGAGAAAAATTGTTAATTAAATGTTTGATTCAGTAAGCCAATGTGTTTACTTCCTTCTTAGGCACTGTGGGTGGAGTAACATAAAAAGTCTCAACAGCTCCCCTAAAGGACTTATAATGTATCAAGAGATAGTGACCACAGAACCTAAATGAATGGACTGTAGCTTGATTGTGTAACTGGAGTGAGCAAAATGAATGATGTCCTCTACCTGACAATTTAGAAGAATTCAAAAGAAAAACTACATGTTATTTAGACCTTGATGCTGTAACCGGTTTGCTAAGTAAGATCTCCCCATGGCATTCTGGTCAAGGATAACATAAGTTAGGAGTTAAGAATGTAGACACCTTCAGTGATTTAAGAATCACTATCAGCCTTAATACCCATTAAATATTTAAGGAATAACTTATCATATAACAAGTTAGAATGCCCAGCATGTAGTGAGTATTGCTATGGAAAAGTAACTTGTCTTATATTTGAGATTGTAGTAAAGTTATTTTTCTATTTTAATCTTTTATAAAGTGGCATAATAGTTACAATGATCAATATATATCTCACAAAAATAATTACTTCTTCCATAAATTAATAAAGTATATGTAATTTTGTTTCTTTCAAATTTCCTTAAAAGCCACTCTCTGTTAAATCTTTCCACAAATTGTCATGAATCAATTTAACCCAAAGTAAATTTAAACACTGATTTTTTTAGTTCCATAAGTTCAGTATCAGTCACAATTGCTTTTATTCCATTTCAGTACTGCTTTCTCTGTTAGAATGGGTCAGTGAGCATATTGACTTCTCTTGTCTAAAGTGTAAATTGTATGAAAAAAAAGTGTTAATTTATACAATCTGTATTTTTTTCTCAGAGCTTATGATCTTTCACTATATTTTCAAAGGGGATCAAGACCCAGTAAAGTTCTAAAGGACTTGAAATTTCTTCTTTATGCATTTGGCAATTCTTGACATCCTTCAAAATATTCCAGTCAAATGTCATGAATACATTATTTTAAAATGTGTATATAAAATCATCCCAGGTATGAAAGGTGGTTCAATATTCAAAAATAAATTAGTGCAATCCATGACATTAATAGGCTAAGAAAGAAAAATCACACTGTCATGGCCATATATAGACACCCTTCAGCAGGTGAATGGATATATTAACAGTGGTGCATCCAGATTACAGGACATTATTCAAACCAAAAGACAGTATCACACTATGAAAAGACATGGAGACATCTTAAATGCACATTATTAAATGAAAGAAAAGACTAAATGATGTATAATTCCAACTATGTTGGAGTCTTTAAAAGACAAAACTAAGAAGATAAAAAGATCAGTGGTTGTTTGGGGTTACAGGAATGTAGTATTGTGATGAATAAATATAACACAGAAGTATTTTAGGTCAGCAAAAATCCTCTGTATGTGACTAGGATATATTCATCATACATTTGTCCAAAACAATAGCGTATACAACACTGAGTAAATACTGATGTAAGCTATGGATTTAGGTGATTATGACATGTCCGTGTGGGTTCATCAGTTTTAACAAATGTGTATACTACTCTGATGGAGGAAGTTGACTATGGGGGAGGAGGCTATGAATGTGCAGAGACAAAAAATTTACAGGTAACACCTGTTCCTTTCTCTTACTTTTGTTGTAAACCTAAAACTATTTTCAAAAAATAAGTCTTTTATAAAATGGAAAAAAAGGGCCGGTGAGATGGCTCAGCGGCGTAAGCGCCTGCCCGGCAAGCGCGAGGGCCAGAGTTCAACTCCCAGAACCCCCATACAAAAAAAGGGCCGGTGATATCGCTCAGCAGCACAGGCGCCTGCTGGTGCGTGAGGTCCTGAGGTCGACCCCCGGTACCCACAAAAAAAAATAATAATAATAAAAAATAAAATAAAATAAAATGGAAAAAAAAGTAGTTCTCAGCCACTGCACCTATCCATATCAAAACTTCCTTGACTTTACTAGATTGTCAAACACTAATGTTTGAGATAGGATCTTACTTGTTGTAGCATATCAGGTATCTTCTACAACATATGTCACATAGTTAGGGCTTGACAAATGTGGAAGTTTTGGATGAGTGAATGATGTGTTTAGTACTGTTGGTACTAACTGCAATATGCAAACAAATAATCCAAATTATATAATGTAATTTATATTTACATGCCTTCCATGACGTAATCTAGGCCACAGTCCATGTTGCATAGAAAATGTTTGATAAATATAAACATACAGTAAATTTTATGAAATAAAACAAGCAAATCTTTGTGTAAAACTGCTTTAGTTCAGTTAAGAACAAACTAATGAACATATTTCAGCTTCAAGTATTGTATTATTTAAAATTCTATATTCATCATTCATGACTCATTTTGTTGTTCTCTACTGTTATTAAGTTGCCAGTGATGAGTCTGAATGGAAATGCCTGCCACTTAAGGATGGGACTATGTTATAATGAAATCAGTAGAATTGAGTAAAAATATATTTTCATCATAATTTGAAGCCTTGTTGAAGTGTGATAAATGATCATTATACTACCTGAGCAGTGATATGTCATTCATGTCTTCCCATTGTATTTTCAGAACTGCCATTTGGGTAGTAAATGTACAATAAATACATTGCTCAAAAATTATAAATTTACATTTCAGAAAAAGTCAATGTGCTAGACTAATAGAAGCAGCAAACTTAAATGTAGCTGAGAAAATTAAAGTTTTTAAAAAAAACCCCTTTATTTACCACCCTTCATTTTATGGTTCAGAAATAATCATGTATATGTGAGATAGGAGACTAGCTGGGGCAAAACCGGTCAAGCAAATGGGTATAATCTGTCAGTCATGAGACCTAGGGGCACATGGACAGAACACAGACTCTGAGATGACTGCTGTTCCTCAACATTGCACATGGAACCAATCAAAAAGTGTTAGCTTCAATTCTTCATTTACATATGGTGAGAAATCAAGCAAATCTTCAATAGGAGAGCTTGAATCTGACACCAGACCAAATGAATTTCTGGTAAGACAACACTCCCAATGCCTTATTTGCATGAGGGAAACCCAATTCCAGATACAAAAGACTTCCATGCATTATCCTTGTGGTCACTCTGAGTCTGTTGAAAAGAGCATATTTCTTTTCAACTTTTGATAAATGTAAATCCTTGCTGCTATCTTTTCCATGCATCTTCTCTACTTCTTTGTTTAGGACAACAAGAACCTGGAAAAAATCTCTTTGAGACCCAAAAGCTGATAACATATTGAGAGATTTCTCCTAAGTGATAACCATTTGCTGAACCAGTTGTTTGTTAATGTTTATAATCCACAAATACTTAATGGTTATAATGTTTTACATATTGTGCTAAATATATATTGAGTTAAAACTGCTCTGAAGATGTTTAGATTTAACAAAAATGATGAACAATTTTGTGGTAATTTAAACATAGATGTAGGAAGAATTCTCAAGAAAAGTTATGTACAAGGTCCATTAAGGACATAGAGGACAAAATATTTAAATATTTTGGTGTAGATAAGGAAAAGATCTTACAAGAAGTATAAGGTGAAAAATTAGATATAATATAAAGGGACATATGAAGAAATGTGAAAGATCTATGCCCTGACCTTTATGAAACTTGCATATTCAACTAAGGGATATGGACATAAAAACATAGAAAATGATTTTAATATTTTAAACAGGGATGC
Source organism: Erethizon dorsatum (assembly GCA_028451465.1). NCBI lineage: Eukaryota > Metazoa > Chordata > Mammalia > Rodentia > Erethizontidae > Erethizon > Erethizon dorsatum. The sequence goes on from CM051824.1 coordinate 109,951,624, forward strand.
TATTATGGCTTATGTCTAGATGCCCCCCCAAAGCCTCATGTGATCACAGGTGAGGCTTTTCAGATGTGGCTGAATCTAGATTGTGTGATGCTGGGATTAATTGTGTGATCCTGATCAAGGGTGTGTGACTACTAAATCAATCTACTGATTGATTTGGCATAGCTGTGGATAGGATTAAGAGTGCCCCATCTTGGGTGTGAGTGATACCTGCCCTAAAAGTGGGTATCCTGGATAGAATATAAGGGACAGGAAGAGAGCTTCTGTGGTTGCTTGCTACTTCACTGCTTTGCTGCCTTCTGCTCACCATGAACTTCTTCTCTTATACAATACTCCTCTGCCATGCTACCCTGCCTTGGAGCCAGACAACTATGAACTCTACAAATATAAGTTGCAACAAATCTTTTCTTATATAACTTTGATGGTTATGTATTTCATCTCAGCAATGAGAAAAGTAACTAAGAATTTGGTACAAGAAAATCGGGGTCATTGCTGTGACTCTACCTGACCATGTGGTTTGAGAACTTTTGAAACTTGCTTGTGGAAAGAGTATGGAAAGGTTTGGAGATCCTAGTTGAAGAAGCAGCCCTGGAATGCCTTAAGCCATACCACATAGGAGATTATGGTAAGAGTCAATAAGACCAGAATGGTGATAGAAATCTTCCAGTAAAGAACGGGCTCAGCAGGTTTTTGCTGAGAAGGCTGCATTGGCTATTGAACTCTAGAACATGTGTGATATTCTTTGGTGGAAAACTTGCTTGCATTTTGCTCATGTCCAGAGACTTTGCCTATGACTAAGATTAAAGGCAGTGGACTAATTAATATTGAGGAAGAAATTTCAAGGCAGTCAATGTTGAGGCAGTGCCATGGCTACTGTTGGAGGATTTTAGCCAGATATAAGTTGAGAATCAAGAGCAAAGAATGCAGTAGAATAATTTAAAATATTTTGAGTTTGGGCAGAAAGAAGCTCTAGTAAAGTTTTGCAGGCTGCAAAGATGGACCAGAGGAGACCTTGGTTGCTGAGAAGGAAGAAGACAATAGGAAATATGGCCTGAAGACATCACACACACCAGCAGTCCTCCACATTTTCCTAGTATCAAAATTGCAAAAGTTAAAGAGTTTGCTTTGAGAAAAAAGCCCCAAGAGCACTGTGTCCCTTGGGATTGGGTTCATAGTGCTCAGAAATCCAGGCACTCAATTCCTACAGCAAACAGAGAAGGAAGTCTGGCTATTGCTCCAGCTGGCAGCAGACCTTGGCATCATCCATGAGGTGCTGGTTTTAGGTACATACAGAATGCAAGAGTTGTGGGGTCAGGAAGGCTTCCACCCACATTTCAGAAGATCTGGGAGGCCAGGCAGTATGAGCTGAGAGGACTGTGTGTGAGGCTGTGAATGTGAAGCAGAAGGTGCACTGGACACCTCAAAATTTTGAAGAAGCCAGGGAATTTGATCATCTGAGGAAATCTGCAAAGAGTGAGCAAAGCCAGCCTGAGAGAAGCTATGGGAGTTACAACCACTGGCAGTGCTATGGGTGCAGTGCCAGCCACGCCAATTAGACATCACATCTTGCCACAGAGTGCATCAGGTGCTGAACATGGAACTACAGGACTTAATATTTGCCCTGCTGAATTTTGGAATTGCTTTGGTCCCATTCCTTTCTTTACACCATTTTACTTTTTGCAATGGTAGTGTTTACCTTGTGCCATTGTATATTGGAAGGGCTTAAATTTCTTTTTATTTTTACTGGGGTTCACAATAGTTTGCCTTAAATCTCAGAGGAAACTTTAAACTTGGACTTCTCACCAGCATTGAAACCATTATGAATTTGTCAACTCTTGGAGATGGACTAAGTGTCTCTTGCATAAAAGGAGGTGAATTAGTCTTTGGGGGACCAGGAGTGGGATGTTTTGGCTTGTGTCTGGATGTCCCCCTTCAATCACAGGTGGGGCTTTTCAGATGTGGCTGGATCTAGAGTGTGTGATATGGGGTTTAAGTTTGTGATTCTAGGATCAAGGGAGTGTGATTACTAAATTAATCCACTGATTGGTTTGGCATAGTTGTAGATAGGATTAGAGTGCCCCATCCTGGGTATGAGTGATATCTGCCCTAAGAGTGGGTATCCTGGATAGAATATAAGGGACAGGAAGAGAGCTTCTGTGGTTGCTTGCTACTTCACTGCTTTGCTACCTTCTGCCCGCCATGAATGGCTTCTCCTCTGTGATGCCCTCTGCCATGCCACCCTGCCTTAGAACCAGCAAACTATGAACTGAAACCTCTACAAACTATAAGATCCAATAAATCTTTCCTCCTTTAACTTTGGGTGTCAGGTATTTCATCTCATCAATGAGAAAAGTCACTAAGACAGAAGCAATGCAATAATGCAGTAGTTCATTTTCTGTTTAGAAAAAATATTTCTGATTACTGTATGGACATAATTGATATGATAAATGTTTAGGAGTATAAATAAAACCAAAAGTGTGTAAGACATAGAGAACAGAATATGCAAAATATTCTTTCTGAAGGTTGAGGAACTGATTAAATGATAAGGCTATTCCCAGTCTTTTGTAATTCCATTATACCAGCAATTCTGTAACTGGACTGTAGATGGCTTTACATATATGACAGGGCAAAGGAGGTGATGTTTCAGGATAAATACAAAACTTTTGGCTGGGCCACCACTTATACATTAATTTAATTTAAAACATTATTCATGGTAACATAAATCATATATATTAAAAACAATGATTATATTTTAAGAAATAAGTCTTAAAATAATTCTGTGTTTTGAAGTATGTGACTTAAAGCAATGGATGTTCTTGCAGATTAGAGCTCTTGAAACTTCTCTGCATTTTGGATTCTTTAGTGGAATATATACAGAAAATTAAAATGTGAAAGGTAACTCATCCTGTTTCCTAAGATATCTCACTGGCTTGTATTACTGTTGCTCTTTTTGACACAATTTGCAACTTTGGAAATAGTGATGTAGCTATTTTTTCTGTTTCTTACTGAGAAAATCATTCTTATAGGATTTACTGGAAAAAAGTGTTGCACTTCTAGCTAGAGACTTATATTTTCTATTTAGAAATATAAAATTCAGAATTATAAAATTCACATTTAACATGAATCTTCAATTTTTGTTTATTATATGTGACAACCTATGTGTTATGATGGCATCTTTATTTGTGAGCTTTGAAATTTTGTGTTTTATAGTATTTATTTGTTTCCTTGAAATTCAACTACACTTTTTATACTGGGGATTGAACTCAAGACCTTTACACTTAATTACACCCCCATCCCCTTTTTCTTTTTCTTTTTTCTTTTTTTGAGATAGGATATTGCTAAGTCACAAAGTTGCCCAGGCAATCTTTCTGACTAAGCCTCCTGGAGTGTTGGGATTACAAGTGTGTGTCACCACACTTGGCTTATAATTTGTTTTTTAATCAGCCATATTAAATAAAAACTCCTTAAAAACATATGTGATCTATTTTCGAATAGTGACTGGTAAGTCATAGTTTTATAAACTTGAGATTATGCATTACTTTCCTATGTTATAGTAACTCTGTGTCCCTGATTTGCATGAGTTGAAAGACTTTAAATGTTCTTCAATTAACTGTTAGCCTATATTCTTATAAGTATCTTCAAGTAAATCAATGTTATCAGTGCGGTCTGATTTATATAGAAGAAATACAACTCCTAACCAGTTAGGTAACAAATGTATCAAATTTGTGGTCCCACAATATCAAGGAGTAAAGCCATGAACCAAATGAAGAAGTTAGGAGATTTTTATTGAAAATAAAGAAAGAATAGCTCCTGGATTTCTACAAAGGGTCCTGAATGAGATGGCCACAGAGGCCATTTGCCAGGGGTTATTTATACCGCAAACTTGCAATTGGGTGTAATGTAGGTCAAACTATAATCAACCAGTAGGAATACAAGTATAGCCACTTAGCTAATATTGATTGAATAGTAAAATGGGTCATGTAGCTAGGGTGGATGGAAAGAATAAAGACATTTTTGGGGAATGTATGAGTGCAGAGGCTCTGGTTACTCACCTGGGTGACTGATAGCTATCTGGACTCACTGGACCAGATGGTGCTAAATACAATGTCATTCCAAGTTACTGTTTATCTCTTTGGGAGACATGTAGGCCTGGCCATTGCATCTTCATCTTGAAGCATGGCCTTCTTCAGATGCACTTCCAGCCATAATTCTGATGTATTTATTTTTTGTGCTGACTTCCTTGAGGACCCAGTCCCTCTCAGACCATGTATTAATTTCTATTTAACTTAGCTGCCTACAATATGGTTACTTAAAACTAATTTCTACTCCAATCATTTTGAGGTAGGATAGAAGAAGTAAAAACTAGGCTTAACTAGGAAAATCATAATTTTAAAAATAAAAAATTTCAGGACACAAGCCCAGTTCGTTTGTTTGTTTTTCTTGTCCTAGAACACCATAAGCCTGGGCAATTCCCTTTCACCTCCAGAAAAACGTGTTCATTTCCTTTTTTACTTTTAAATGGCCCGCTTTCACCTCTGAATAGATGACCTTTTCACTTGTAAATTAGCCATGACCCAAAACACATAAAAATTATCTTACTGTTCTTCCCCCAATCACCAGACTAATACTATAGCTTATTAAATTCTACAAATTTCCACTGCCAAAACCACATAAACATTCCTAGTTCCAAACTGCAGTGTACTCCATTTCTCTGAGAGCCCACACTCCACTCTTGGGTGCCTCCTAAAACCTCCATGCTTCATTGTTCTGAGTGCCTGTACTCTTCTTTTGAGTGTATCCTAAAATCTCTGCCTAATAAACCTTTTCCATGCTTCTTACTCACCATTCCTGAAAATAATTTTCTGCAATAAGAGTCAGCAAACCTGCAATCTTATTCTCAAAAAGTGTGTATTAAATTCCTCACTTCAGCTTGGGGAACCACTAAGCCCAATCTGGTAACACCGATAAGCCACTCTTTTTATTGAAGATCAAATTTAGTAATTCCATTAGTAGTAGTAATAGTAGTATACAACTCTAGTAGTGATATGGGAGAAAAATAACTCCCAACCTGCTAGATGTCAAATGTGTCAAGTTTGTGTCCCCTGAAATCAAAGAATGAATTCCAAAGGACAAAGGAGGTTAAGGATAGGAAAGGTTTGCTGGGGAATAGGAATAGCTCTTCAGAGACAAGAGGGGTCCCAGAAATGGGTTGCCACCAAGGTCATTTCTGCAAGAATGCTTTATAGGGGCCGGTGAGATGGCTCAGCGGTGTAAGCGCCTGCCTTGCAAGCGCGAGGGCCCGAGTTCAACTCCCGGATCCCACATACGGAAAAGGGGCCGGTGATATCGCTCAGCGGCACGGGTGCCTGTTGGCACGCGAGGTCCTGAGGTCGACCCCCCGGTACCCACAAAAAAAAAAAAAAAAAAGAATGCTTTATAGGGCAAAATCATGAGGTGGGTACAACGTGGGTCAAACTGTAATCAACCAATAAGATTATAAGTGTAGCTACTATTCATCCAATAGGGAAGCAGGGCATGTAGCAAGGGCATATGGATGACATCATTAACATTGGCTTATCTGTGACTTCTAAAACAGGAACATTTTGAGGAAGGGAAGGGCCCAGGTGTTTTGATCACCCATTCATGTGTCTGATGTGTACCTGGACTTAATGAATTGGGTGGTAACAATCATAGTATAATCTCAAGTTTCCATTCATCCCTTAGGGAATTATACAAGTCTGGCCATTATGATTTTAATATTGAGGCCTTACCTTCTTCAGATGTGGCTCCAGCCACAATTCTGATGTCACCACCTTTCACTGAGTTTCTTGATAGCCTAATCCCTTTCTGACTATGTATTAATTTTTGTCTAACTTAGCTGCCTATGATACTCCCCTCTCTGATGAAGTATTGTTATTGGAATCTCCTGGCTTTTGATTCTCTTGATTGGCTATGCCAAAATGTTATTCGTTCCTAAAAGTGTATTGCCAAATAAACACTGTCAGGTTTCGTGTTGCATCCCTCTCATTCTGGAATTAGATTCCAAATTTTTCTCATCTGAAACAAAGAATTCAACAAAATGAGCAAAAGGAAGTGACAAAATTTATTTCAAAAAGTAAAAGTGAAGAATGAGGGAGAAACTGGCTCTACAGAGCACACTTGTGCCAAGTAAAAGAGGAAAAATGTACACTCTGCTGAAAGCAGACCAGGCTATTGTGAGGAAAGCCATGATAGTAAACACTTCTTGGCATCTGGGACTTTTAAGCTGTGAAAATCTTGAGGAAACCCAGGAGAACTTCTACATATGGGTCCTGACAGGTGGTGCTGGGATCCCATGCTTCAGGCTGATGTCAGGTCTATGCCACCCTATTGAAAACCTGCTCAAGTTCTTGTGAGAAGTCCATGTGCAGGGCCTTAGGAACTGTTCTGTGCATGTGTTCTGAGATCCTGTAACTAACAGGTCATGCCTACTTCCCATCAAGCTTTACCATGGGGTAATCTCCTATGTCATTTCTGACAGAGAGTTACAAATCCCCATAATTCTTAGACCCTTCCAGTTGGAGATTATGTGCTCTCCAACTTTTCTGCAGCTCACTGGCTGGGTTGAAGAAAGAAAATTCTGTCAGAAAACAACAAGAAAAGAGTTAGTGACCACTTAGCATCACTGTTAGCCCAAATATGAGGAGGAGATCAAATTTCCACACTTGTTGTAGCCACACTGGAGTCTTGGTTTTTGAAGAGAAATCTCAAGTCTTCCAGAGATTCACAGGAGTAATTTTCTCCTTTTGGGTGATCTTGTTCTTCAGACAGTTCCAATGGAACTGGCTTTATTCTAGAAAGATGGATCCAAATATCTATCTGTGCCAACTTTACTGCAGTGGTTGTGACACACATCACTGAAAAGAGGTCCTTCTATTTTGGTTTTAGTTGGTCTGCAGGAATCCCTTCTCTCCAAATTTTTATGAGCACTTTGTCTCTGGGATGGTCACTAAGTGGTCCCCCCAGGCCAGAAGCTGACAAGACTCTGTTCCATACATTTGGGTAGCTTTTTGTGCTTGACCCAGATAAATGAAATATTGTAAGAGCCTCATGGTCTATGGGTCTATCATCATATCAGAGATTAGAAATGGCCTCCCATGTAACATCTCAAATGGGTTCAAACTTAGCCCAGTTTGGAGTATGCTATGAACCCTCCTGAGTGAATCCAGGACACAGATATCTCTTGGCAAAGTTTTGCCAGAGCTCACTTTAGGGTCTGGTTGGCTCTCACTACCTTTCCAGAAGATTGAGGCTCTGAGGGGGAATGGAGGTGATACTTTATTCCTAAAGTCTTTGCCAATCCCTGAGTTATTTGGGAGCTAAAAAAGCGTTCATTGTCACTTTGGAGGGACTGGGGTAGTCCAAATCTAGGGTTCATTTCTTTAAGAAGTACTTTGACTACCTCTGTAGCCTTTCTGAATGGGTAGGATGGGCTTCACTCCAGTCTGTAAAGTTGTCATTTAGAACCAACAGCTGTTTAAATCCTTCACACAGTGCCACATGGGTAAAGCCTAATTCCCAGTCCTCTCCAGGGTATGTACTTCTCCTCTGTTCAAGCTCTAATAAAGGAGGTTGTTTAGGCTTGCTCAGATTATTGTAGGCACAGAGTAGACAAGCTAATTCCAGTCCTGTGGAAACTTAAGTGATCTTTTTCAATGTAGCACAGTGAAGTGTTTTTATAGTCCTTTACTGTGTTCCTTGAAGAAGGACAAGTTCATTTTCTATCACCAGAGTTCCTTTTTCTTTTTTTTTTTTTTTTTGAAGAGTCCATTTTTCCCCCTTGTGCTGAGGCCAATTTATTCTTCTGGAGAGTATAGACTGGTTTTAATGGTCCCTCAGGAAATGGGAATAAGGCTAGAGTATTAATAGTCTGTAAGGCTGCCTTTTTTTTTGCCTCCTATCAGCCTTTTGATTTCCCAAGGAGACTTCAGGCATATCCCTTTGGTACCTTTACAGTGCATGACTATGATCTGCTTAGGAAGATGGACTGCCTCTAGGAATTGTAGAATTTCTTGCCTGTACCTTATGAATAATTGACAAAGATATTTTCAGTGAACCACACCTCCTCGGTTTTAGAGGGGCAGGTCACTGATGTCCTGTTTACTTGCATCGGTTTGGGAGACAACCTATTCACAAGAATGTCTAACTTTTGGACCTATAAGTATCAAAGAAGTGAGGTTAACAGTAGTGCAAGTTTTTATAATAACCTCAGTGGTGTCTAACTGCATGGTCTAATACTTAGTGAGCCATTCTGCTGTTAACTACAAGTAAATTATTGTCTCTAGAATAGTTCTGACCTGATGGGGAGTCGAAATTTCTAGTCTGCATCCCAAAGTTAACTTTGGAGTTTCTTCTGTTAGTACAGCTGCAGAGAATCTCTGATTAAGGGTCCCCTCAACCTCAACTATAGGTATAGATCCAGAGGAGGGTTTTCTAGAAAAGCAAGTCAAAAAGGAATGAAGTAATTGAATTGGTTCACCCATGATGTCTAAGATTACCCAGGGTTCCTTGGAGGAAACAGTTATGTCCATGCTCAGGGGCATTGCAGGTTCCCCTGGGACTCATCAGTTGTCAGAGGAGGAAATGAGGGCTGTGGCTGCCCCTCTTTGAGTTTGCAGATAGTCAGATCTCCAGTGTCACAAATCAGGCACACTAGCTGCCTCCCATATGGAGCAGGGCCCAGTTGGAAGCTTGGTACAATCTCATGCCCAATATCCAGTCCTCTTACAATTGAAACAGGAACCTCTATCCCAGTTGTCCCTGGCTTTTTCCCCTACATAACCTGGATGGGTTTAAAGGATTGCTAATTACAACAGCTGTAATTTTAGCCTTATTCTTTTGTTTCTCCTCTGGGTCCCATTTGTTGAACAAAGAAAAGGCCATGCCCAGCAATTGGCTCATAGGTGTCGGTAGCCCCATCTGAAGTTTTTGTATCTTACACTGACTATCTGGGGATGACTGACAGATGAAAAGATGGCCCACTAGTGCTCCTCCCTCCCTGGAAGATGAAACTATATTAGTAATTTTACAAAAGACTTCTACTGATTGGTTATGGGAGACATCTAGAGTTTCCTCTATTCCCCGTATGACCCCACTGACTTTATTATATTTAACAGACTTTTTAGTGTGCCTCTTCATTCCCATGGTAAGAGCAGCTAGCATATTGGACATATTTTCTAGTCCATGACTAGTACTATAGTCACAGCTTTGTTCTAATGAAGGGAGAAATAACTGTTCCATGGAGGGTACTTTCCCTTTTCAAAATATTTCACTCATCTGCACAGTTCCTAGCCACTCATAGGATTCTTTTTCTTTCACCTGGGATACAGCAAGTGGCCAAGATGAATTGAACATCTCACCATGAGAAATCAAAAGCAAAGGTCAAAGTTTGAAACCCATCTGCAAACTTACTAGGGTTCTCTGATAGTTGGCCTAATGATTCTTTGTGCTGATGGACATAGGGAACTGAAAAAGGGACCTGCACTTTAGTATTCCCTCCCACCCCTGGTACTTCTCTTGGGGACAGGATAAGCTGTGAATTAGGGTAGTGAGAAGTACTTCAGGTTAAACCTACAGGGCTTAAAGCTGTCGAGAAGCACAATGAGGAGGCTGATGAATGCTGTGTTCCCCTAGGGCACCAGGCTCTAATGGAGTTTCTGAGTCACTTGGAGGGGATGGACATGATTTATTGGCCTGGTGGCTATAAGAAGAAGGTTGATCCAGGTGTGGTGGCACATGCCTGCAATCCCAGCACCCAGCAGGCTGAGGCAGGAGGATCTCTGTGAGTTCAAGGCCAGCCTGAACTATATAGTGAGACCCTGTCTCAAAAAAAAAAAAAAAAAAAAGAAGGTTGAAGAGACCTCCCATCCCTATCAAACAGCTCTGAGACACCCAGTTCTTTCTGAGAGACATGTGGGGTTCTCAGGATGAGGTCATTCAGATTATCTATCTCTTTCTCGGGGGCCTCTCCAAACACAATTGTTCCTGAGTATTCCTTTTAATAGAGCATTACAAAAGCCTGAACATAAGGCATTTTGTTCTACCTTTTATATTTTAAGCAGAGACACTATAATTGGAGAATAGTCTTGTAGTTTAAAGCACCACCAAATACCCATCTCTTACCACCTCCCAATTCATACTGAACCCAAACCATATTGTAATAGTAGATAAGCTGTTTCTGCTTTAGCTTGTCAGGATCAAACCTTTCCCACTCATTAAGAATACAGCCTAGTGGCAAAGTCCAAGAGGTTTCCCATTGGCTCAATGTGGGACCTAAAGAAAGAAGGAAACATCTAGGTCTTAAGTCCTTAAGATGGTATTCCATGCTGAAGGAAGAGACCCAAGGGCTCTACAAAGCATCCCTTGTGAGACCCTAACACAGGCTAGACAGACATCTTTGTCCAAGTGACACTGGCATCAGTAAATATGGAAAAACACCCACATCCCCCAGGGCCTTTTGTCCCTGTATTTGGGCCCATTAACTCATTAGGAAAGAGGGGTTGAAGCCACTGTTGGCCTTACCTAGTCCTTCAGCTCCTGTGAAGTAATGGCAGAACTTCTCTAAGCAAAGTTCTCTTAGTTACTTAATTGAACCCCTTGATGGTCCAAATTGCATTTCAAATCTCTTGATGACTCTACTTGTACTCTGAGCCCCTTGATGGCTCAGCTGGTATTTTGAGTAACTTGGTGACTCTACTTAATCAGAAGGGAGCCAATTGGAAAAATTGTCTGTTACGTTCATTCTGATAGTAAAAAGGCTATGAATGGGGATGACACTGCTTTTGTATACTCACAGTCTTTTTAAATAAATTTTAAACACTGCCTATTTGTTCCACTCAGGTAGTCAGGCAAAGGGTTTTAAATTATCCTCATTTAAGCAAGGAAGAAATCTATAGCCTTAGGTGGGATTTAAACCAAGTAGGAAGGAACTCAGCTAATGCCAACTTGAACAGGCCCTCCTGGTTGTTGCCCTGTCTTCACAAAAGCCTTGGGCATTTCCTTGAAAAATAGATAATTTTTTTTCTCTTCCATGCATGGGAGAAGCAGGGTGACAGTTAAAGTAATTAAAAAAAGAAGGACCGGTGAGATAGCTCAGCGGCTTAAGCGCCTGCCTTGCAAGTGCGAGGGCCCGAGTTCGACTCCCGGATCCCACATATGAAAAAGGGGCCGGTGATATCTCTCAGCGGCACGGGTGCCTGTTGGCGCGTGAGGTCCTGAGGTCGACTCCCTGGTACCCACAAAAAAAAAAAAAAAAAAAGAGTTTCCTCCCTCTTGTTCTTCAAAGTCAGGGGCATATTTTATAAGGCCAGTCAGTAAAAGCAAGTAAGATGGTGGCAGTTGACATAATCCCACATCTAGCCACATGATTCTATGCAGGCTCTAAGCCTATTTATTGGTGCCACCCACACCCAGTGGGTGGCACCCTTGCTCCCAGCATCACAGCAAGACACAAACCAGGAAAAAAGGCCATTTTCAAAACTGGTTAAGACCAGGTTATTTTTCTCAAAAAATAATTAAGAAAAAAAAGAGGGCACCAAACAAATGCAACACAAACCACGAAAGAAAAGCTATTTACAAAACTGGGGTTAAATGAGTGGAAAGCAGGTTAATTTTGAAAACAAAACAAAACAAAAGAGTAGCAAAGTACAATGAACAAATGTGCAGAAAACAAGCACCCATGACTTCACAGAAAAAACAAAAGTTGTGCCTAACATGGGCCTTACCATCGTCTCTGGTACCTGAAATTTATGCCTGGCTGGCTCAGGAAAACGTTATCAGAATCTCTTGGCTTTTGTTTCTCCTGGCTGGCTATGCCAAAATGTTATTGGGTAGGTCTTTCTAAAAGTGGATCATCAAATACACGTTACCAGGTTTTGGGTTGCTCACTTCTCCTTCTAGAGTTAGGGTCAAAGTTCTTGTCATCTTAAACAAAGAATTGAATGAACTGAGTGAAAAGCAGGGGCAAATTTTATTTCAAAAATTAAAAGTGGGGGCTGGTGAGATGGCTCAGCGGCGTAAGCGCCTGCCTTGCAAGCGCGAGGGCCCGAGTTCGACTCCCGGAACCCACATACGAAAAAGGGGCCGGTGATATCGCTCAGCGGCACGGGTGCCTGTTGGTGTGCGAGGTCCTGAGGTCGACCCCCCGGTAACCACAAAAAAAAAAAAAAAAAAAAATTAAAAGTGAAGAATGAGGGAGAAACTGGCTCTGCAGAGCAAGCATGGTAAAGGAGGAAGAAGCAAGAGAAATGTACACCTGGAGAAAGCAGTGCAGCGAATATTGAGAAAAGCTGTGATAGCAAATATTTTGTGGTGTCTGTGTCCTCTTACACTGTCCAAAACTCTTGAAATCCATGAGAACTTCTACATTTGGCTCCTGTGCGACAGTGCTGGGATCCAATGCTGAGGCTGATATTAGGTTTATCTATCGAAAGCCTACTTGAGTTCTCATGAGAAGTTCATGTGCAGGTTTTAGGAACTGTGATGTGCATGTGTTCTGAGATCTTATAATCAATAGGTCATGCCTACTTCCCCAGCCAGCTTTGCCATGCCCTAAGCTCCTGCGTCAGTATCTTAACTGTGATTAGGGAAGCATGCATGTAGTTTCAACCTGGCTGCTTCAAGTTGAGAAGGGTTGGTGTAGGAAAGACCACAGCCAGGGCCCTTATCCATGGAACTAATCCAATAGGCCTTGAATAGAAATCATGTTGCAGTTTAGCACCTATGAACTCCCTTACAAGCTCGATCTAGTGGATCCCAGTAAAAGAAGTCTGGCACATTGGGTGTTGATTCCATTTGTATGATCATTTGGAGTTTGGCAGCTTCTAGGTAGTATAAAGAAAAATTTCCAAGAGATAAAGTACATACAACCAAAGCATGAGCAACAGAATGGAAAGACAGATTGAGAAAAGAGCCATATCCAGACACTGCCTTTAAGGGATTGGAGTAGTGACCATAACCAGCTGGCTCCTAGTGCTCTCTACTGGTGGAGGTTATCTTTAAGCCTGATATTTCTTTTAAGATTTTTTTTTCTTCACCAGATATGAATTATTTATCTAAAGACAACAAATTTCATGTGTTAGTGCCCAAGTCCCTCTTATCTGAGATGTAAGAAGATGGAGAATTTGCTGGCTTTGAAAAACAATTTTAGCAAAGGAATTTAAAGACTTGCTGAGTGAGCTTTTGAACCATTACAGTGGTTGACTACAGGCAAAGCTGGAATCTGGCAGCAGGGGTCGGTGATTGGAGCCCCTTTCTCTATCTAACCTTTATTACTATGGTAGTATTCTTATACATCTTTTGATTATACTTTTCTGCTGGGGGTTTAAAACCAAGTTAAAGTGAGGCCTGTGTTAACCTAAATTAACCTCCCACTATATATCAAGGCCAGCTAAGTTTCCTCAGGCATTACTTTTGGAACTATATATAGAGCCAGGATGGGTGCCAGTCTTGCTTGACAATGTAGCTTCCTGTGAATGCATGGGAGATTTTTCTCTCATTGGTGACCCTCCTTTATGGCACACTGTGCATTTGTTGACTCCTATTCTCTGGGGCCCAACAATCTTCCTGTTCAGGTACTAAATATCTAGATAAGATCATGAAATTAAACCTACTGCTCCCAGTATAATACTGTTGTAACCAATCTTCTCTTCTGGATGTTCAGCCACTGAAGGTTGGATGCCAAATCTAGAAAGATAACTGGACTAAGAAAACAGCCAATATTTTGACCCTGGACCTTCAAGGTCAACAAGAACCCAAGATATGAGGGGACATTTTCTACGGGATTCTGCAACTTTGGTGAGCCACACAACCCCTGAACAGGAAGATACTCATGTTGTGAATTTGCTGTATATATTACCCCTGAGAGTTTTGGTGGCAACCACTTTTTGGATCCCTCCTGTCTCTCAGGAGCCATCTTTCAATAAAACTTTCCTACTCTTACCCTCATGTGTCCTTTGCAATTAATTATTTGATTTGAGGGGACACAAACTTGGCACAACAGACATATAGTTCATTGGGAGTTATATTTCTCCTACATCATTAGTTCTATCTATACATTTATCTATCTACCATCATCTATCTATCTGTCTATCTATCTATCTATCTATCTAGCTATCTATCTATCTAGCTATCTATCTATCTATCAAGATGTACTACCGTTTTAAAGGTGAAGAAATGAAAACACCATACTGAAAATTTTGTTATGCTATTTGAACATTCCTACAGATTATATATCCACCCAGAATAAGCTTCTGTTTTACTGTCTGAGAAATATAGTGCATGTGACATCCACATATGCAATATTGTACTTTCTTCAAGATTTTGACCATTTTTGGTAAAATGTAGTTTTAAAGATGACATGCTTATGTTATAGAAAACTAGTAGAATAAAAATTAATACACAGTCATAGAGGGACTGGGCCCTTAAAGTAGTGTAAAGTGGAGACATCAGAATTGTGGCTGGAGGCACATCTGAAAAAGGCCAGTCCTTAAGATGAAAGTCACAATGGCCAGACTTACATACTTCCCTAAGGGATGAACGGAAACTCGAAATTATATTGTAACTGGTACCATACATTCTAATAACTTCAGATATACATCAGACACATGGGTGGATGACCAGAACACCTGGGTGCATTCCTTACTCAAAATGTTCATGTTTTAGAAGTCATAGATAAGATAAGCTTAACAATGTCAGCCATATGCCCTTGCTGCATGCTCCACTTCCTTATTTGATCAAAATTAGCTAAGGAGATATAACCTTATTGGTTGATTATAGTTTGACCCACGTTGTACCTATCTCATTATTTTTGTACTCACCTTGTGATTTTGCCCTATAAAACATTCTCTGAGAAATAACAACCATGGCAACCCACTTTTAGGATCTCTCCTGTCTCTCAAGTGCTACCTTTCAATAAATCTTTCCTACTCTTGACCTCCCTTGATTATTGGAATTCATTCTTAGATTTTGGGGACATGAACTTGACTCATCTGACATCTGCAAGTTTGGAGTTATATTTCTCCTAAATCACTTAGAAAATATAACAATCTAAGAGCTCAGTGGTAAACCACTTACTTAGCATACACAAGACCCAGGGTTGAATTCCTAGACCAAATTAATAATAATAAATCTTGCCATATGAATTATATCATATCTTCACTTAGTTATGTAAAAATCTGATGTAAAATGTACAGTTTAGAAATAAAAATAAAATTGCATTTACACAATTTAGTCCATTTAATAGTAGGTGACAAATGATTATTATCAAATTAAGAAAAAATAAAAAGATCCTTTGGAGAAGATACACATTTTTTCATTAAACTGTTTAGTTATCCAAAATGTTTCTTTCTCCTTCTCTTACCCTTTTTCTGTGCACAGTCCTTTCCTGGGATTTGTTGCCAATCTAAATAGTTAAATTTAAGAACACTCATTGTGCTGAGATTCCTACTGGATGTGAGCCTATTTTGCATTGTTTTCTGTGGTATATTTTTTCTATCATAGCATAGTAAAATAGATACATTGAGTCAGTTACCCTAGAAATCTTAGGTTCTTTCTGAATTATTGATTCTGTGTTGTTAGAAGAGAAAATGGGCACAAAGACTTTTGCAAAGCATGTATCCTATGTTGTTTTTGTTTTTGTCTTCACTTTTGACATGTCCGCTCAAATAATAGATTTGAGACAACAGAAGCAGAAATGACTTCATTTATATCCAAGACTACTAGAAATCCTCCAACTCAATCTTTTATAAGAATGCTCCATATTAGACACTTCTTCATTAATATTTTGATTCTAAAATGAAGTATTTCATAAAATGGGAGCCATGACTGTGGGGCAGAATCTGGGCATTCATTAGTCTTTGATTTAATATTCTCTGATAGTACTGAAATTGTCACCTTAATGTTTAACAGAATTTAGATTTTGTTAATATCAATTTTCTTTATGGACTAATCATACTTATTAATTATATCACCCCCAGAAGCAGAAAACAGAAAGTTAAAATAGTAACAGCACTAATAGAGGGTCTACAGTATCCAAAATACACTACTAACTGCTATGGGGAATGTGATGAAATGTGATATATTCTTCCCTCTTTAGTCAAGTTATTGTGATTGAGAGATAACACATGCAAATAAGAACTCAAAGCATTTAAACCTGAGTTAGTATATGTAAATAGGGCACTGTAGGGAAAAATGGTAATTCAGGGAATGAAAATTATCATTGTTATCTGAGATGGGCATAGGAAAAATCTTAGAGCATTTAAAAGATTTGGAGAGTTTGATGGACAACTGTATAGACTTCCATTCATGGAAATAAAGTAGCATAAAGCTATTTGGAAACATTTCAGTAGAATGTTTCTGTGGAAAGCATGAGAAAGAAAGAACGCATATTGTAATTTGAAGACAAAGCATTTAATATTATATTTTGAAACCTGAAGGACTAGAGAACTGAAACATTTTGGCAAAAGCCGTAATTTCTTAATAATAGAATATTTTGACTACTTATTTGGAAGCATATTTGGCCCTCTGTATATGTAGGTTCTGCATCCATGTATTTAATCAACCACAGATAATTTGTTTAACACACTGCATCTGCACTTAACATAAATGAATTTATTTTCTTACCATTATTCTCTAAACAATATAACAAGTTATATGGTACTTGCACTGTAGTAAGTCTCTAAAGATATCATTCAGATGTAGAATATTCTCCCAAAGGCTCATGTGTTGGAGAGGTTTTGGAAGGAGATTGAATCATGAGATTCTATACTCATCAGTGGATTTATCACTGGAACAGAGTTGAATGTGATGTTAGGAGATAGGGTTTGACTAGAAAAGGAAATTTACTGGAGGCATCCCCTGTAAGGGTGTATTTCCTCCCTTGGCTCCTCATTTCATTCTCTGCATCCCGACTGCTGTGGGTTGAACACTTTTTTCCTTTTCATGGCCTTTGGCCATGCCCTTTCTGCTTTGAAGCCAGCTGACTATGGACTGAAAATGTGAACCAAAATAAACCAGTACTTTTTTAAGTTGTAGGAGATGGATATTTTGTATAGCCATGAGGAAAATGACTAAGGCATTAAGTAATCTAGAAATGATTTAAAGAGTATATGAGAAGATGTGCATAAGTTACATGTAAACACATTTTCCAAAAAAGAGCTTGAGCATCTGTGGATTTTAATTTCACAAACCCAGTGGCTATTGAGAGGCAACTATCTCATCTAAAGTGAATTGGAGGGAGTTAGAAAAATTAAACACAATGGAATACTAATGTGCCTTAAAAAATAAACTTCAGTCATTTCTAGAAAATTGGCTGGACCTTGAGATCATAATGTTAAGTAAAATAAAGCAGACACACAAGCTTAAATATCTCATGGTTTCTCTTATATGAGGAACCCAAAGTATAAATAAAGAGCCAAGTAAAATGTAGATAAGAAGAAGTAGGGAGGTAAACATTTCTCAAAGGGTAAGGGGATCAAGAAATGGAGGGAGGGGGGAAAGGAGGAAGGAAAGGGGAAAAAAACAGAAATAAGATGTGTTATGTATGTGTACTAACTCCACACAAGGAATGTAAAGATTATATACTACAAACATGTACTAACAAGAAAATTATCTGAGAAAAATTAAAAAGGTTAAGAAAAGCAGAAATATTGGGAGACTACTACAATAGTTCAATAATTTAGTGATAGTTATGTTAGCAATGAAAATGTGAAGAAGAATAAGAAGAGGGAAAAAACCTGTAGAATAATTAAATTGTGACAATGGTTCTCTATAGTAGACATAAGGAAAAGAAATAGGACTGTGTGTACATGAGTGACTGAGAGAATGGTACTTACTGCATCGACAGAAGTAGGAAGATGAGGTGTAAAGTCTGATGATGTAGAGTTAACAATGAATATAGCTTTAGACAAGTCTGTGAATAAAATAGTAGGAGTCATGGTAATGGAAAAATAAGTAGTTTCAAATGTAAAATGATTTGAATAAAAATAGGAGGTAGTTCTAAGTTAAGTACACAAGGTTAGAAAGGTTTTATATAGGTGTGAAAATCAAACTTCTGAAAGTAATTTAGATTCATCTTTTCTCCTCACCAACAGGAAAATTTTAGCAAGCATTTCCTAAGTTAAATTTTATCCACTTTTATACATTTTGAAATAATGAGGTAATTTTTAGGATCTTTATCTTACTTGCTCAGGCAGTAAAACAATTATCAAGATGTTTTCTAAAAAGAAGAGTCTTGTCTAAATGACAAAATTATATTTAAAAAAAAGGTGTCCTAGAATTCTCTCTTTTGTTAGCCAAAAATTATCTGCAATGAAAATATAATTCTGGGGCCGGTGAGACGGCTCAGTGGCTTAAGCGCCTGCCTTGCAAGCGCAAAGGCCCGAGTTCGACTCCCGGAACCCACATACGAAAAAGGGGCCGGTGATATCGCTCAGCGGCATGGGCGCCTGCTGGCGCGCGAGGTCCTGAGGTCGTCCCCCCGGTACCCACAAAAAAAAAAAATATATATATATATATAATTCTGGAACATCTCTCAGATTACTTAAAGGGGTCATTTCTCCCAAAATTCATTGCTGTCTTGAATATATATATGCCTAATAACAAAGCATCAAAATATAGGAGGTAAACATGATAGGAATGTAAGAAATAGACAGATCCAGTATTATAATTGAAGACTTCAATATTCCTGTGTCAGAAATGGACTACTCTAGTGCCAAAAGTGCAGAATTAACTAAACTCAATTACATGATTAATCAACTGGATATAATGAACATCCATCGACTACTTCAAGCAACAACAGCTGAAGACACATTACTCTCTTACTTGGAATATTTACTCAGACCAAATTCTGGACCATAAAAGACAACAAATTAAAATAAATGATATAATAAAACATCTGCTTTCAGAGCAGAATGGAATTAAAGTAGAAACCAATAATAAAACAATTCCTGAAATTTCCAAAGTACTTGACAAATATTCTTCTGAGTATCAACTGGGCAGAAGAATATTCCTCAGATCACTTTGTGGTATATCATCCCATGGTTATATCATCATTATCTTCCTTACTTTATTGTCTGATTCTTTATTCCAAGAATGTTGATACTTACAGTGAGTGAATGATTTGAAGAAATACCATGTTTTGTGCATTACAAATTAGCTTTACTTACAAATGTGTGACATCAAGTGATGGTGCATGCCTGTAATCACAGCACTGTGGGAAACTGAGGCAGGAGGAAAGTAAATTCAAGCCCAGTCTTGGCAACTTAGCAATTTATAGAAACCCTATCTCAAAACAAAACAAAATGAAAAAGACCTTGGGATGTAGCTCAGTGTGAAGACCCTGGATTCAAATCCCAGTACCACACAAATATGCCTGCAGGCGCACACACACACTCACACAAACTCACAAAATTTATGACAGAAAATCTATTATGTCGGTAATGCATTTGCATTGCTACTATCAATGACCTTTGCTCACAATAAAGTTAGGTGGACCCGTTTATTCTCCAGTAATTATATCATAACTTTCTTAATGAGATGGTTTGGTTTTATTTTTACTTTAAAATGAAATAAAATATATTTTATTGTATTTCTTAGGACCATTCAAATTATGAAAAGCACAATGATAATGGAAAATAAAATTAGCAATGATAAATATTCCAGTATTCTTTCTCTCTTACTTCTAAAAATGATAATTCTAAAGCCTAGGCATATTTTTAAAGTGTTCATCATACTATATTTCTATGTGAGCTATACACTTATTTTTATTACAAATCACACAGGAGCTATGGTTTAAATTAGATTTTGATCATAAAACATTTGTATTACTACTATTGATTTAAAAATTAAGAGATTTAAGATGCCATCTTTCCAGTTAGTGAAATTTATAGCACACACTTTCACAAGTCGAATGGCCAACATTGTAGAGAAGATTACCTCTATTATGAAATTTAAAAACGATCTGGCTATTTTGTCATAAGCAAATGTTGTGTCAGCAAAGATTATCAGGGTCGTCTGCATGGTTTTTTTGTTTGCTTTAAATTAAAGATTAGACTTTGTTGAATAAGAATGTATATTGAGCAGAAACATAACCAATGGATGGTTTAGCAAAAACAATAAACATTAAAAACTCTTTTTTTTTTTGTGAGTACTGGGGGTCGACCTCAGGACCTCGTGCACCAGCAGGCTCCCGTGCCACTGAGTGATATCACCGGCCCTTTTTCCATATGTGGGTTCTGGGAGTCAAACTCGAGCCCTTGTGCTTGCCAGGCAGGTGCTTACGCCACTGAGCCATCTCACCGGCCCAAAAGACCCTTTTAATTCATGTAAAGCACTAGTTACTTAGCTTAAAATGTGTTGCACTTAATAATATAGGATTTTCAATTATTTTTGTGAAAACATATAATTATCAGCAAATTATTTCAATCTATATTCTTCTAATAACCCTTTCTAAGATTTATTTATATTCATTGAAAAAGAGAGCCTTCTATAGCAAATTTGTGTAAAAACTAAATCCTTCATTCAGGCTAGAAATATAGCCTCTACTGTTACACTAATGTAAGTTTTGCACAGTGGCAGTGCACAGCCGATGAGGTTTACCTGAGATGACATTATTGCTAACTGAAAACTGTTACACTAATGTTCACAAATTTTTGTCTTATTTAATAGATTTTTTACAACAATTTATTTCAAAAGTGTTTGCTTAGGATTTGTTTTTAAGAGATTCTAGTTAATGATTTTTGGAAAATTTACAAAATATAGTTTCTAAAGATATAACATTGATTCTATAATGTACATTGAAACAAATATTCACCAACTGACACAGTTTACAATTATTTTTTATTCTATCTAATAGAAATACATCACTTTATTATCATTGCTTTGATTTTCTCTGCCTTGCTTTTGAGTTGTCCACATGTAGTTTGTTCATCTGTATAGCAATGAGTTCCAGATCCTTGATCTCTAGGCAATGCTTAATCTCATTTCATTTATTTTTTTATTTTTTATTTTTATTTTATTTATTTATTTATTTTTTGGTACTGGGAATCAAACTCATGACCTTGTGATTGCCAGGCAGGTGTTGTGTCACTGAGCTATACCCCTGGCCCAATGTTCATTTCTTGAATCAAAGATTGTGGAAAGAACAATTTGTTTGATGATGATATTTCTTATTTTAAAATGTTTATATCTAAATATCTGGTTTCTGAGCATAGTCATGAGTAGATATTGACTCACTAATCCCACAGATGTAGACATAAACTTTTAAGAGTTCAAGTTACATCATTTCCTTCAAGTGAAAATTAAAGAGATGGAATGACAAGTTACTGTAGTCTTCCAAGGAAACTGTGTTCACATCTGTGGCGATAGTAATTTTCTGAAAATATCTTTACTATTTTTTCATCATCTCAATGTTCCTTGGATTTTATTAACAATGTCTCATGTGTTATTCCTATGAACTCTACTTGTATCTCAGTTCTGAGGCAGGATGTTGATTCTTTCACATCAGTCTATTTTACCTCTCATTTAAAATATAATTAGAAAAATCTAATAATCTTACTTTACCATTTATGACCTATTATATTGTTTATTCAGTAATCTGCAGGTTAATATAATATTAAGATATACCTGTTACACTTTAAATAAATTTCCAAAAGGGATGGCACATTAACCTATGGTTAATTAGATTGCATTTTTTTTTCAGCTTAATGTACTTGACCTATCCTAGAAAAAATCCCATAGTTGAGAAATGGACCAAAGAGAGGAAACACACTTTGAAGACAAAGTACTATTGAAAAGTAGAACATGGCTGGCACTTAATAAATTTACATTGAGGTTAAAATTAACACTGCAGTGGTAAAAAATAGATAGCAGGATGCAAAATGGCCACAAAGCTTGAGAAATGTGAGTGTTCAGCAGTCTATGAAAGAATGGAACATGAAAGAAAACACGTTTTCTTTTATTTTACTTTGTTTATATATAAGCTGAAATAATCAATTTTTGTATATCAACTCATTGTACTAGCCTCTATTGTTTAATTTAAAACTCTGTAAAATAAAATATTATTATTGTGTAATAACATTCTATTTTTAACCATGTTGATGGTAGCATTGTTTCTTAGGATTTAGTTTTCTCAATAAGTTAATAAGAGCTGTTACAAATCATGGGAAATTATACTGCACCCCCACTTTATCCCTATATTTGTTTTATTTGCTCTTCCACATATTTATTAATATCATTTTGTGCTTTTTCATTTTACCTAAGGGTACTATGAAGGTATTTAGAAATGTTAACTAAACTCTAATAATTTTTGACATTGCATGATCTCTAAGGAAAATTATGATCATTTACTCTACATCCACGGTAATAATAATTTTTAGTTATATAAATTTGACAAGTCATTGAAAGGTGGAACTGATTAGTATGTTGTATATAATGGAAAGTTCTTGCTACTTAACTTATTCATCATTTGTTCCCTTAAAGGGAATTATGCTGGCAATGAACATACCTGAGCCTGAGTTTTACTTACTTGATCTCTTGCTTCTTGGACTCTATCTCTCATTTCCTTTTAATGATTCAGTAGCTGCCTACTAGTCTATTTTTATATCCTTTGACCTGAGCTAATTAGTTTTCTTCACTAACAAAAAACTACAATAACTCTTATATCTACCATTTCCCTTTAGAGTGATACAACTATAATGAGGAGCCCTTTGAATCTTATTAGAACTGTATGAACTTTCTAAAAATGTGAAAAATGAGAAGTGAATCAAACTTATATTATGCATCCAACATAACACGAAGTGAATCTAACTTGTATTTTGTATGTGATGCAACATATCTAAAGTGTTTCTCATCTTAAAGCTCCTTAGATTTTCATGGGATAACATCTTCAAACTATAAAATTATATTTTGAAGACAGCAGACATTTCAGTGAGCCTAAATTTAAAGTTGAAGATTATCTCTAGAGTTGATCTACTGGAATTACTTATCTGAGCCAAAGTAATTCAGGTATAGTGAGACACTTCTAATTTTAAATTCAGAAGTATTGAAGAGTGAGTTGGATTATTGGCTGCAGCACTTAGTGACCCTCTTTATTATCATCCTTGTCTTTTAAAGCCTGGTCTTTTAAAAATGTGTTTCAAAAATCCATGTGCTCACAAGCATTTGACTCATTAATTTTGAAAGATTATTTCTAAGACCTTTCAGTTATAAGTTCAGAGATAACAAAAATTAATGTGAGTATACCCAACTAAAATAAAGATCTTGGTAAAAATGTCACAGGTTCTTAAGTGAATACTGGGTAAAAGGGAGATCATATTCCACAAGGCAAATATCTCTATATATAGTCTAAGTATTTACTCATGGGTCCTTGGAGTTGAAGATGGCCAGAGAATAAAGAATTTCTTCTTCCTGTTACCTGTTTTCATATATATACTTGTATATCTTTATTTTCATTATTCATTGGCAAGCACTTCAAAAGAAAATTAAAAAATAAATTTTATAGATATCAAATTAAACTTGCATGTGATTAAGGGACCTAATTTAACTTCATAGGTTTATTTTTTTCTTTTTCTTTCCTCTCTTCTTTCCTTCCTCTTTCCATCTCTCTGTCTTCCTTCTCTCTTTCTCTTTCCCTCCTGAAATAAATAATGGCATTTAGCAGAATATGGACAGCATTTGTGCCATTATTAAAATCCCAATTTTCATCTAGTACTCTCTCTTGTAGTATGTGTGTGTGCAGATAGTGCATATCTATAGATGCACCATATCTGTAATCTATAATTTTATGACAGGAATAATACTGAACAAAATACTATTGCAAATTGAAGAATTGTGTCAGTTTTCCATTGCTATGAGAAAATACTTGAGAAAATAAACTTTCTTTTAAGTATGCAGGATTGAACCCAGGGGCTTTCCAATGAGCTACATCTCCAGCCCTTTTAATACTCTTTTTTTTTTTTTTTTTTGGTACTGGGAATCGAACTCAGGACCTCATGCTTGCCAGGGAGGGGCTGTGCCACTGAGCAATATCCCCACCCCCTCTTTTTGTTTTTGAGGCAGGGTGTTACTAAGTCATAGAAATGTCCAAGCTGGACTCATACTTTTGATGCTGTTGCCTCAGCTTCTCAGAGTGTTGGGATTACAGGTCTGTACCACCAGATCTAGTACAGTTAGAAACAAAGGAGCAGAGAGAGTCACTCACTTGTCTCCATTTAAATGTAAACAGCATCCTAAGGTTATTCTTGCTTCCAATATCCTAAGAGAGATTAAAAAATGACATAACAAAAGCCTTGCTCTTGGGTAGGAAGTACCAATATATTAAAAATGGCCAGGGGGCCAATGAGATGGCTCAGTGGTGTAAGCGCCTACCTGCCAAGCGCGAGGGCCCGAGTTCGACTCCCGGAACCCACATACGAAAAAAGCCTCGGTGATATCACTCAGCGGCATGGGCGCCAGCTGGCGTGCGAGGTCCTGAGGTCAAACCCCGGTACCCACAAAAAAAAGAAAAAAATGGCCATACTTTCAAAATTGTTATGCAGATTCAATGCAATCCCAATCAAACTACCATTAACATACCTCTCAGGTTTTGAGAAAACAATTCTAGTATTCATTTGGGATCAGATAACATCTAGAACAGCAAAAAAGTGGCCACAGTCCAGAGATTTTGCTAAAGCTAGTAGTCAGGATATAATAAGAGAAAGACAACTCCACTTGAGTAGGCAATCTCCTACTGTTGTATAGCCGATAATGTAGCCATTCAGGAAAAAAAAATCTATCTACATCTTTGCAAGTAAAAGTGTTTAACATTAGTGAATTCTACCTATAATTCTTCCTTTAGTCTGAGACATTGTTTCTAAGATGGCATATGTGTTTCAACTCATGTACTAGCTGTGATGAATGGAGATGTCTTAGAGAACTGGATTTTGAATGATTGCTGAGTAGAGTGAGGGGAAAACCTGTAT
Source organism: Erethizon dorsatum (assembly GCA_028451465.1). Taxonomy (NCBI): domain Eukaryota; kingdom Metazoa; phylum Chordata; class Mammalia; order Rodentia; family Erethizontidae; genus Erethizon; species Erethizon dorsatum. The sequence goes on from CM051824.1 coordinate 109,976,616, forward strand.
GGTTGATTAGCAATGACTGAAAAGAATGGCAGAAGTGGACAAAGTCCTGTGCATGCTCACTTTCCCCAGATGTGTTTTGTATTCATTTATTTTTCATCATGTCTTATCTTCTTTTCTAAAATTTGGCAATTGCTTCTTTGGCTTTCTAGGGTTGATTTTTTTCTTTAAATTTATTTTTTAAAATTAATAAATAAAATTTGTGTGTATTTATCATGCCCGATATGATACTTTGAAATGTGTAAACATTGTGGAATGTTTAAATAAGCTATTTAACATATTCATTATAAGGCATACATACCTATATTTAAAATTAATTTTATTGGTACATTTTAGATATACATAATGATCACATTCATCATAGGGAATTTGTACCCATACATGTCATATCTTGATTCTTTTTTCCCCATTTCCCTCCTGTTCCTTCAACCCGTCTTCTCCTCCTTGTTTACAAAAGCTTTGTTTACATTTTTTCCTTCTATTCTTCCTTTTTTCTTTTACTTTCAGAACGTCTGTACTCTTCTGCTGGTACTTGGTGAATAAGAATTTGGGAGGGTGGACTTTGATTTTAGTATGCACCTTGAATGACTCTGTTACACAGCAAATCTTGGAATGCACTACTATAAAATGCACTTATCTGGATCTTTTCCTAAGTATCAACAGCCAATGTTGATAGAGTTAATTTGGTTAGGTTACTATTCCTTAATAAAGTTATGCATTGCTGAATGAGGGGAAATGTTCTGAAGAGTACATTGTTAGTGGTTTTGTCTTCCTGTGAGCAACATAAAGTGTACTTACAGCAGCTAAGATTGCTCTGGTGTTATAAGCAATATAGTCTTTTGGGATCACCATCTTATATGCAATCTGTCCAAAACATTGTTAGGTGCTGCATGGCTGTATTTGGTTTATTTTAGGTCACAGTTCTAGGTTGCCAGCAAACACATCAGCTGAGATAAAATTTTACAAAGTAATGGTGCTTGCTAAATAGTAAAACAAACACTTGCATACATACAGCATATGCACTTATACAATATGAAAATAATACAGTGATATTGGTTTGTTTTGTTGTTACCTGGGCTAGATAATAGTGAAATTTTGACAGGCATAATCAGGGTGTGCTGTTGGTTTCACCCCCCTTTTAACATGGTTATGTCACTGTTTTACTCTTTCCACTCTATTACCACCCTAATAGAGTGGTGTCTATTGTAAGTTGTTAATAAAGCCTCGTTAAATTAAATTGTGGTTGATTTTTCTCTCTGGCTGTACAAAACAAAGTGGCATGCAATCTTGGGCTGTGAAAGAAGGACAGATTTCTTTTCATAGTTTTTTATAGATGATCAGATTCAGATCATATTTTGTTCAACAACATACTTGGAGCTACTAATAATCACACTGTATTATAAATTTAAATAATATTCCTCTGTATCTTCCTTCATTTTCCCCCATACATAATTTTTAACTTAGTAACTTTCCTGAATTGCTTCTTCCTAAAACATCTTTCTTCTCTCTACATTCTACCCCTTCCTCTCCTCTATGTGAACATATTCTGAATTTTCCTGATCTTTCCAGCAGTGATTAATATTTTCATTTTATTACTGCCCATAATATGTTTTTCTATTATCTCTCTTATAATATTCAAATACATCTTATTTTTCTTATTTTCATGAAGTTGTCATTCCTTATTTGTTGATACTGGTTTCAAGGGGAGATTCTAGTTGTTTGTCTAGCACCTATCAGTGTTTAGCTGATGCTTAATTATATTTGCTAACATTAATGAATGAATGTATGATCAAGAAAGCTTGTTTTGGGAAGATTATGTAAGGAATTTTTGCCTTATTGCCATTTTAAAATGTTTCTGCAAGAAATGTTTTGTCATGATGTATACACAGAGACATGCTATTGGTCCTGAAAAATATCTGTTTTAAGTATGAAAAAATTCCAGTGGACATTTTTTTTGTGGGTACTGGGGGTCGACCTCAGGCCCTCACACGCCAGCTGGCGCCTGTGCTGCTGAGCGATATCACCGTTCCTTTTTTCGTATGTGAGCTCCGGCAGTCGAACTCAGGCCCTCACGCTTGCCAGGCAGGCGCTTACGCCGCTGAGCCATCTCACTGGCCCTCCAGTGGACATTTTTGAGACCTTCATTTGGCATAGAACTGTGTGTAAGAAATACAGGAAGCATTATACCGGGAGGAGATATTTTATTATATCTTTGTGACTCATTGATATTCTACGGAGTTCTAAGCAAGAACTTCTGCATTTGTTTTAATTATTCTTTCTAGAAGTTTTAGAGGTAGTTAAGAAAATGAGTTATAATGTGTGTAAGTCTATAAAAGTGAAAAAAGTTAACAAGTGAACTATAAGATTTTATGACAAAGGTGGGGAGTAGGATAAGGAAGACATGCTATGTTTTTAAATGTATTTGAATCCACTGTCAGAGCTATGCATGTTCTATTAATAGGCACAGACTGAGTGAAAGACTGAAGTTTGGTGAAGCTCAGCCCAGTATTCTGAATGACTCTGAAAAAGTTTGAATCTTTTAAGATTTCTTTGAAACTACAAATTTGAGAAAATGCATTTATTAGAATATTTCAAGCTACTATTTTGATATTTAAAATATACACCAAAATGCATTCTGCTCTCTTGACTAAATGCGAAACTTAAATAGTAATTTATTCTCTAATGTAGTGGGTGTTGAGAGTTTGTATTGTAGGAAAAAAGGCCACTAGACTATTTTTTTCCTCAGGGTTTGTAGTATTATACATCAGTGTATTCCTACTATCCAATTTAGATAACTGAAAAATATCTGCATCATCAAATTTAACTATGGCTTATTTCACACTCCTATAAACTAAACTATTGTCATTTAGAAAGCTGATATTTTGACTTTGGTTTTAGATTACTCACTTTTGGTAAAAAGTTTGTTCTAATTGTTCTGCTGAAGTGCCCACTGAGTGCTATAAAGATACAACTAAACTAATATAAAGGCAGCTCTCCTGGTTGTATCAAATATCTTTACCTAATTATGAAACCAAGTCAATAGGCTTATTCTACCTCCTCTAAGTCTCAAAAAAAAAAAGGGTAAGAAAACAAAATAAAAATCTCTGTCTAATTACAGCAATATACTCTATTTTGTGTATGTTTTGCTTCTTTTATATTTGAATACATTTTATTGAAATTTACAACATATTTAAAAGTCTCAAAGCAGGTATAAATTAAATTATAATGCAACATATCCCTCTGTGTCACTCTTTAGAAAGGAAGTTAGAAAGCTGTGGTACATATTTCCTCTGAATTTGATTTCAAATATGCATAAATTCACGTGACATTTTGGTAAATGTATTTCCCTAAGAAGATGCCATGAATTTTAGGAAGTGTATAATTTGGCAATTACTAAAGAAATTATTCATTTCTCATGTATAAAAAATAAATAGTTGCATTAAATACATATAACCTGTCAGAATGTGACTTGTGGTTGCCTCCAGCAATAACAACGTGTGTGCTCTGCTCATTCAATTTAATAATACATTTTCAATGATATATAAATTAGGTAATATAATTGTGTTATGTGCTGAAACCTAGAATAACTTTCTCTCTCCCATCCTTCTTAATTTGTGGATTTTTCCTTCGTCTCTTGCACACCTTTCTCTGGCTCTCTTTGTCAATACTCAACATGTTGCTGAAATCAACATATTTTGAAACAAAAAAACAAAAATAAAAAACCAAATATTATACCAGGACAAAAAAATGACCCCCAAAAGAGGCCAATTATATTTATAATCAATAATCCTTATGAATCTTTTTTTCAATTTTAATCCTTTTTTACATTTCAAACTCTTACATCTGTAATCTTGTTTGACCCTCATAAAATTATGTGAGAATTTGTAATATTATTTTGACAATTTAACATCTTTTGAAATCAAGGTCCATTGAAGTCAAGTAATCACTTGATCACAAGTTCACATATGAAACAAGGATTACTAGCATATTGAGAGAATGCAATTTTCTTACTTCAGTTCCATATTCTTTCTGTAAAATGAATAAATAGGTCATATTGGTATGTTACGCTGATACCACATTTAATTGTATCGGTTTCTTGACTTGTCTTTTATTCATTACTAAATGTTTTAAATTCTCCTTTCTTGCCTCTGTCTTGTACAGAAATGCAATCTCTTGAGAAGCCTCCTCCTGCTTTGAGCTCAGAGATGAAGGCTTAATTCTCACTTTAATAGACTGAACTAGACCAGGTACTAAATGCTGAGATGACATTGGACTAAAGAATAATTGAACATTGGCATTCAGAAGCTGAAAACATGAAACTAGGCAAAACATATTCAGATCTTGAAACATGTAATGTAGCTTGTAGGAAAAGCATTGCTAATATTTTTGGAAGCAGTAGCTGAACCTTGACATTTTGTAAACCAAAGCTTTGGATTCTGTAAACATTCCTGATACAGCCAATGATTTAAACCAAGTTTCAAAATGTTCTTAATGTAAAGTTAACTTGGATGAGCGCAAAGAATATATTTTCATTCAATCAAGAAGGAAATATTTGGAATTGTGAAGGGCATTAGACAGTCTGCTGCGTGGGGCGCAGCGCGGAAGCATCAGATAAATGCATCTCACTTCCGGTTCTACCAGTCACTTGCTAGATGTTCTTTGAAAACTGAGATTCAATTTATCAACTAGTAAAGAGCTGTTGTAAAATTTAAAGAAAGTAAGGCATGGAGATGTTTTATAAATATACATGCTATATATTCTTTTCTGGAGAACATGCTGCCTGAAGTTTGAGCCTTGCTCTTCTGCACTCTGTCACTTCTCCACACTGTCAGTGAGTTTCCACTTTCAGCTTCCAGTTAGGTTCAGGCAATGGAAGCCTTCAATGGGAGTAAAAAGAGTGGGAGAAGAAATGGGTCTAGGTATTTCCCCAAGGTCTCTCCCTACTGGGTTGACAGGGGCTGTTTCAAAACTAAAGGAGAATTTGGTATCCTGTCAGGTGCCCCTACCTGCTACCCCACAGTTCCTCATTTTCCTGGGTGCCAGTAAGTCCTCCTTTCCCTAACCCCTTCAAGTCAAGGGCGGCAGTGGCCTTACTGCTGTTATTATTTCCAGACTGCTTTACCATTACTTGTTGGATTTTTAAAAAAATAGCTCACACCTTTAAAAACTGTCCCTTTATTAAACTCTCTTCAAGTGTCCCTTTCTGACGTGCCATCTGTTCTCCAACTGGGACACTGATCAAATCATTATTATCGTGATCATTGTTATAATTATAAAAGGGTCTCATTGAATGCCATGCCAAGTGTTGTTATGAAGGAGATTTATAGAATCTGCCTTGAGATTTTGAGAGCTAAGTGGCATATGAATATGCAGAACAGTTAATCTTGTGGATAATTATCTAAAGTGTCAGATGTCATAATGGGATTCAAAAATGCTTGTATTTGTTGAAAAATGTACTCATTTATTAGATATTTATATTTGATAAGGCATTGTTGAAAATTTCACAAATAGTACATGTCTATTAACTTACACAAATAACTATATGTCAAAACAAGACAAAAATAACTTTTTTGCATTTTCAAGAATAAAAAAATATGTTATTATATCACCCATGGAGTGGCAAGGAGGGAGATTGTTAAGTATGCCCTATGAGGAAGGCAGCTGTGAACCAGCTGTGAGCATGCCCATTCCGACCTACCCAATACTGTTATACCAGTGGCAGATTCAGTGAGGAGACCAGCTGCGCAGATAAACACAGTAAGCAAACTCTATTCAATTAGATGACAAAAATGGAAAATACTAAGTATTGGACAGAATGTTGAGTGAAACATTTTGGCAAAAGATAGGAAGTAGGATGGGGTCAAAATAAATTTTTAATTTAGAATATTACAAATAACAGCTGTTAAATAAAGCAGTGTGACTTTAAGTAGCCAGTAGTCTAACTGATATTTTTCAGCGACTTTGTCTGAAGCAGTTCAATATATTTCAAAGAAAATCAGCTGATTTCCAATTTTCTCCTAGTAAATGTTGAGACAGTAAGCACTCATTTTTTCTGGTATTTCCTATAATCCATACTTTCAGGCAGTTCCCTCCTTCCTAGTTTGGTTGACTCAGATATTGGGATTAATTGCTGCAGGTTTAATAGAGCTACAATGAATGGTACGTACATTGTTTTATAATCAAGCCTCTCTTGAAACATCTTAGTTTATCTCAGAAATCAGAATGTTGAGTACCTAGGGCAAATAACTTGTTCCAAGTCTGACACAAAGCACATCCTAGCAAGGTCACATAGTTCTTGTTTATTTATAGGCCCAATAAAACTAATAAAAAAATTAAAATAAAACAACTTGACATACATACATAGAGAGAGAGAGAGAGAGAGAGACATCTTATGGTGGGATAACATACTTGAGTTCCTTTTTCTTAACTGTGACTTAGTACCCATTGATGATCCTTCCCTACCCCCCTTTTCCTCTACTCTCCCCAGTTTCTAGTTACCATTTTTTGAGGCCTCTAAAAGAAAAATTTTTGTTCACCGTGTATTTTTGACATAAATATTCCTGAAGTTGTATGGTTGATTTTTTCATATAAAGTGGGTCCATACAAGATGGAAGTAAAAAACCCTTAATGTTTTATACTTAGACATTTTTATATCATTTGAACTTAAAAAAAAAAAACCTCATGCAATTAAAAAAAGTAAAAGCAATAAATTGAACCAATTTGTTACAGGTGTTATTTATAATGAAGATAGGATTTGTTATTTCTGATAACATTTTAAAATACTTGTTTTTATGTTGTCATTTCTTATGACCTTCACTGATATAATTAACTTCAAAATGTCTAAAAATTAATTGCATTTCTCAAGACATCAGTTTGATGCATCTTAAATGTTCACAGTAAAAGCATTTATATTAGTGAAGCCTCGGTAATTGTTAGTGACTTAAAGAAAAAACTCTGAAGCTGACTCTTTTGCAATAGACTGAGTAGAATTAGGTAACAGTTTTTTTTAAAAAAAGTTTTTAAGAGAATAACAATTGTTATTACACTGTATTATCTTCAAAGCAGTTACTCAATATAAGACATAAACCAAAAAGATTCTTACAAAAAAGAAACAAACAGATAATAACACAATAAACTAAGATAAACTAGTAGTATGAATGAAACAAATTAGTATATACAGTGAAAAAGCACAATGGGTTTTATTGTTATTGAGGCTGCAAAGGCACTGATATGGTTTAATTCATTTAATATTAATTGTTACTTGCTCACTCTTACCAATAGAAAATTGGGACAAATTTGAGTCTGAAACAAATATCTTAGGTTTAATTCAGTATGATTTAAGAATAAGTGCAATATAACCAAATATTTAAACTTTACTTATTTACAAGAATAATATATACAAGTATATCTCATTGGGTTCTGACAGATCTGAGTATTTGCTAAAAATTTTTGGTATGAATATAATTAAAATTTAAGCTAATAAATAATGACATCAAAGAGGATTAAGATCAAAACATTGAACTACATTCACCCTGGTGTAACATCTTGTATCCAAATATTCTTTTCAAAGTGTCTGGTGTTTTGGCTTTTGTGTTAAAAAGATAGTTTGCATAAATATTTGACACATATAAGGATGAAAAATGTCTTGTTCTCAATCAGTTTTCCAGTTATTCTTAAACTTGAACTAAGAATCAGTGCAAAGAAAAAGTAAAAGACGAACAAAATGAGACAAAACAAGTTTTCGGAATACTTAGATATGGATATGTGTGTGAGGCAGGCAGAGGAAGTTGAAGTATAGATCTGTCCCTACATTCCAAGGGTGCAAAGAAGTGGCTGTGAAACCAATTATATCAATTTTAAGCTTAAATAACCTTGATCGTGTGATCATGTGAAATACTTTGGATACTGAATGTCACACAAAGCCCTGTGAGTTAAAAATGTCCCCAGATCATGGCATTATTGGTATGAAAGTATGGGAAACCTTTTAGATAGACCCTAGTGGGAGGTCTTTGTGACTGGGGTGTGTGTTCAATGTGAGACGCTGGTCTTTCTCTCTCTCTTGGTCTTTTCTTTTCCCCAGCCCGGAGCTGAATGAGTTTTGCTTTGCACGTGTTACTGCCGTGATGTCCCCCCTGACCAAAGACACAAATGCAATGAGACCCACCCAGCATGGATAGAATCTTCGAAGACTGTGATACAAAATAAATCTTTTCTCTGTGCACTTATCTATCTGATGTTATGGTGATGGAAAGCTAGCGCACTGTGCTAAATCATGTTTTCCTTATGTTATATAAAAACAGGAGATAAGCATGAGCGCTTTATCAACTAGTCATTGTACTTCAAGCACATATTTTCTACCTAGTTGCATTTCTGCTTGTCTATTTGGGGTTTTTTTGTTCATTTTGACATGCACAAACTTTTGTCACAATACATATATTTCTCAACATATTTTAGTTTTTTGTTATTTTTTGCCACCGCTACTTGAAAATTTTCTTTAATTAAATTTATTTGTTTTTTGGAAACTTGTAATCTGTGATTATTTGAAATCAATGTGAACATTTAAGTGTTGAGATTTTGTTGTCAATGTTATTTCTTTCATAGTCCCTGGTTACAGACCTCAATGTCTCTCTCTCTGTCACCTCTCTGTCTCTGTTTCTGTCTTTCTCTCCCACTCTCTTTATTCAAGCGAAATTGGAAAAAGAGAAAAATGTAGAAAAATATAATATGGCAACACATATTTGTCAAATTTCTTTATAGATCAAAATTCATTTGCTTTAAACAATATAAAACTATGTTATTAACAATACTAATATTTGGGGTGTTTTAAAATTACCATATTTGATACATTTATGTATGAGGACATACAGAGAAAAGCTATAAATAGGTTTTTAATAAATGTTTTGAATTATCCTTCTAACAGGTGGAACAGAATAAATTTAAATATAGTACATAAATGTACTTGCCTAATTTCTTAATCTTTTTATTCCTTATTTGGTGGGCCCTGAATAGTTGAAGTCTAAGAAATTTTCTTCTTTTGTATTAATGTTGGAAGTTTGACACACTATAAGTCAAAATGCATAAGCTTATTGGGATTTTGCATTCATATTCATTTCAATAATGTCTTATGAAATATTTTGTAGTGATTTTAGGTAGAGTATTAATAGTCTTTCTTGAAAAGATTAAATAATCCAAAGCTAATCAATGCTTTATATACATAATATACATAGTACATTGGACTTTTAAAAAAACATGAACAAATATAAAAACTTTAGAAAAAAATATTTATTACCTACACTAGCTTAAAGTTTAAAACGATGATGAGTTAGTTAACTGTATTTAAAGTTAAGGTAAGTGATAAGTTAAACTATAATGGAATCCCTATAACGCATAATGTGCAATAAGTATAAATTTACACCCTGGTTGCTGCTCAGGGGTAACTGTTAAAAAATAATAAAAAGAAACAAATACCAGTATTTACACTGGAAAATACATTTATCTTCAGTTGATTAAAGCAGACATGATATTGTTATGGCTTGGGGCCAGGGATTTAGCTCAGTTCAGTAGCGCAACACCTGCCTGGCAAGTGTGAAGTTCTGAGTTCGATTTCTGGTACAAAAAAAAATGAATAGATATTGTTATGGCTTGAATATACTGTGTCCTTTCTGAAATTTGATTGTGTTTGTGGCACTATTGGAAGGGAGGGGCTTTTAAAGGTGATTAGATCATTAAGGAGGATTAATGCCTCTTGTAAATTACTGGATTAGTTATTATCAGAGTGGGTTGTAAAGCAAGTCCTCCACACCTCATTCTTGTCTGCTTTGCATGTGCTCAAATGCATTTTCACCTTCTGCCATCCTAAGATACTCTGGAAGACAGAGCCCCTATGTCCTTGGACTTCTAGCCTCCAGAAGCCAAAGCAAACTTTCTTGTATAAATTACTTAATGTTTGATATTTTGTTACAGCAGCAGAAAGCAAACAAAGATATATTTACAGACAATGAGGACTCATCCAAGTCGAATGTATTTACTGATGTCAAATTCTGTACAATAAAAGTAGGAAACCTCAATTTAAAACCGAATTGTTTTGTTTTACATGTATGTGAATTCTGGTTTGTTTATGTGTCTGGTGAATAAGTCACGATGCTTAGGCACTGATTAATGATGTGTGGATGAATCCAGAGAAGACAGGGCTGTCTGGGTTTTGCATGTCTCAGAATCGTAATGCATCGGTTTTCAAGTGGCTTTCATTGCTTCAACTTGAAGGCTTAAAGGTTGTGGAAGGATAGTTGAGCTTTCAAAAAAGACATCAGTGATGAAGAAGAGATTATCCATTGTGTCCTGACCTTGTAAGTATTCTCCTAGAAATAAGGAGAGCACAGAGAAGTGCAAGACTTCTCCCTTTAGAGAAACAAATGGCAGACAAGTACCTATCACTAAAGTGTGTTTCTTAAAAATGATAAAATTTTATATGGTGAACTAATTGACTAATTTTGAATTAGGTGCATCTGTAAAAATTCCATATTTTGGAAACTCAGCAAGTAAAATCATGCTGAGCAATGAATATGATAAATTAAGGAATGCATGAGTGATTTATCATTCTTTCCAGCAGTTCATCTTTAGCAGTAGTAAGTGTAAATTAAGATGGTACTACAGAACAGAGTTGTGGAAAATAGTACAAAGAACTCCAGAAAGATTAACAATAAGGACAAAAGGCATTTTAAAAATAACAGAAAAAACTCAAGTGCTGACTACTTTTTTGTGAATCACTCTTTATCTAGTCCCTTTAATCCAAGAATCTCAGTACATTTAAATATATTTCAAATTGACTTTTCCACACTAAAGTATCCTTATTGTAACTTAAATCCTATAGGTCAAAATAAAAAGCAAAGTACCCTAAATTTATTAAAAGCTACAAAATAGAAAGCGAGCTATTAATGAATGTCTCTTGGTAAATTATTCACAAACAGGAACATATGTAGAGAAGATGAGCAAAAAACACTGCACTTCACTAATATTTTGTGGCTAGATAATTTATTGGAAAATTCACTTGTATTTTGTTTTCTGTGCTGAAGAACAATCAGAAAGAGTGAAACTTCACTGTATTTTGTGGTCCGCATTTTTCCTTCTGTTCTACGGTCTTTGTGTTTCTTTGCCTTAGGGGCCTTTCAGGACCTAAAGTAGAAGATATTTAAAAAAAAAAACCTTCTTCTGGCTTTTGTAAAAGTATAAAAAAGCAGTCACAAATTCATGCATTGACAGAGGCAGGGAATGGTGCAGAATCTACCTAAATGATCAAGGGGTCTGGGTTTAAATATCTCCACACATGTTCAATTTGTTTGCATATGTACCTATACAGGAATAGTCTTTTTTATTAAAGAGTATCCTTTCGGGCCAGTGAGACGGGTCAGCGGTGTAAGCACCTGCCTGGCAAGTGCGAGGGCCCAAGTTCGACTCCTGGAACCCACATATGAAAAAAGGGCCTGTGATATCACTCAGCAGCATGGGCACCTGAGGTTGACCCCCGGTACCCACAAAAAAAAAAGAGTATTCTTTCTTCCATTATTCATAAAATATTTAGAATTTTGGTCCATATTTATTTTTTCTTATTTTGACAGTGTTAAAAAAATTGCATGAGGTTGCCCCTGGCATGGCAGGGACTGCGAGAAGATTGCAGTCCACGCTCTAAGCTTCCTCCATGGCCTCGGGAGGGCGATGACTGCACGAGGAGTGTAAGAACACACGCCTTTGGCAGGTGGAGTAATCAGTGAGACCAGCAATGAGGAAGCATCTGAAACAGCAGCGAGGAGCTAGCAGTTGGGCTCTGGAGAACTCTACCAACAGAAGACCAGTCTCAGCCCCAACATCCAGAGGCCAAGATCAGCTCCATACCCAGCACATTTCTGGGACTAAACATGACACCGTCAAAGAACGGTAAACACCAGAGTTATTTTACTACATTTATTCTCCCTTGTTTGTCTGATTGGATAGTCCTTTCCAATCTGGTTGGATGTCATCTTGTTTTGTTTTGTATTCTGTGGTTATTTTTGTATTTGGGTTTTTTTCCCTCTCTTCTTTCTCTGGTCTCCATTTCTGTCTCTCTTTTCTTCTTTTTTTTTCATTTTCTTTCTCTTTCTTCCTTCTTTTTTCATTGTTTAGGTTTCTTCCCTTTCTTTTTTGTTTTCTTCTATTCATCCTCTCTCTTTCCTCAACTATTTCTTGAATTTAAACTTTCAAGTGAGTAAACATTGTCTCTGCCCTTTCTGATTACTCCTTCATATTCTATTTCATTCTTTCCCTCCTGTGTCCTCCAGTTTCCCAAAACTCGGATCATCATCCTTTGGCCTCCAGTCTTCACTCTACTATATTTGACCTCATTCATCATTTTAGCCTGTCCCCTACCCATCTTAAGTCCCCTGCCCCCCACAAAAGGGTAAAATCACTCCACTAAGGGGAAAATCACTGCATATAAGTGCACAGTATATGTTTGCTTTTCTTATATAAATTTAGAGTTTGCTACTGTGGTCAGAGGTAGCAGGTTAATGGTTACTATAGTTTGTCAGTAGTTAAGCTGTACTTGAAACTATTGTTATTACAAACTGTACTACTTTAGCCAGGATGTCCTACATGTTATAAACAGTTTTTCTCCCCAGTATGATAACACTGTGATCGCATGGGGTCATAATCATCACCACAGCCCAGTACAAAGCCTTGGGAGCTGTGCTAAATAGTAACTTTGCATCCTTCACAAATTGGGAAAATAGGTTCTTGGGATAGCTATAAAGAACCGCCTACATTTAGAGAACATCCCTGAAGAACAGACTTATCCTAGTGAAGTGTCAGTACTAGTGATAAAGCTACATATCTTAAGAAATCAGCAAGCATCAACATAGAAAACTAAATAAAAGAAAAGAAAGAAAATAGAAAATGACAAGGCACAGGAGCAAAATGCAACTCCAGACCCCCAGCCCACCCAGGATAAGCCCAGAAATCAATGAGATAGATGAAATTGGAAGTCAAACACTGGAACTTTCTGAAATGATAGCAACAGAAGTGAAAAAAACAAGTAGAAAAGTCTAGATAGAAAATAATCTCTCAAGTACAAAAATAAATGATGCTTAAAATCAAAGATATTAGAGAAGACACAGATAAAAGAATAGATGAGCTTAGAAAAATGATGGAAACAAAAAATGCCCAACATAGGAAAGCAATGGAATCCATGAAACAGATCCAAACAGAAATCCAAGAGATTAAAACCTCCACTGAAAGTATATGCAACAGATTGAACAAAGGAGAGGATAGAATTTCAGACCTTGAAAGCAGAATTGCAGCTAGTAATCATGAAAAGAAAGTTACTATAACAATAGCAAGAGATCATGAAAAATCAATCCAACATCTACAAGCTGAAGCAAAGAAGAATAACTTAAGATTGGGGTCAATGAGAAAGCTGGAGAAAGTGCAAATGCCATAAAAAAACTCTTCACAGAAATAATGGCAGAAAACTTCCCAAGCGTAGGTAAAGAATTTGGCATACAAATAAACGAAGCATATAGAACTCCAAACAGCCATGACCAAAGTAAATCTACACCCAGACATATAATAATCAAGATTCCAGAAATTCAGCGCAAGAACAGAACATTAAAAGCTGTTAGAGAAAAAAAAACTGATCACCTATAAAAGAAAGCCCATCATCATCATGGCAGACTTCTCAACACAAACCCTCACATCAAGAAGAACTTGGAGTGAAATATTTCAAGTCCTGAAAGTAAACAACTTCCAACCCAGATTGATGTACCCTGCAAAACTATCTTTCAAAATTAATGGAGAAATAAGATACTTCCATGACAAAGAAAATTGAAGAAATTCATGACCACCACGCCACCCCTACAAAGATTACTGAAAAATATTCTAGAAAAATATCCTAGATAAAAATGACCACAATTCCAAGAAAAAACAGCAGAAAGAAACCACCGAGCAGGCAAGCAATTAAACATAGGGGAAAAGAAGGGAACAAACAGCAGGAAAATTTCATGACAAGATAAGCCAACACCTATTAGTTATGACCATCAATGCAAATGGCCTCAATTCACCAAAAAAAAGAAACAGACTGGCAGAATGGATCAAGAAGCAAGATCCAGGGCTGGTGAGATAGCTGAGCAGCATAAATGCCTACCTGGCAAGTGCAAGGTCCTGAGGTTAATTCCTGGTACCCACATAAAAAATAAAATAAAATAAAATAAAATAAAATAAAATAAAACAAGATCCAACAATATGCTGTATACAAGAAATACATTTAACTCAAAAAAAAAATTCATAGACTGAAAGTCAAAGGATGAAAAATAATACTCCATGCAACAGAAACCCAGGAAAAAGCAGGGATAGCTATTCTGTTTGCAGACAATGTGAACTTCAAACCAAGAATGATCAAAAGAAATAAAGAAGGCCACTACATACCTGTTAGGAGAAAAATTCAAGAGGAAGAGATAATAATCATAAATATGTATTCACCGAATACAGGAGCACCCAACTACATAAGACAAATATTAATAGAAATAAAAAATCAAATAAGCAATAACAATTGTAAAGGGTGACCTTAATACCCCATTGTCACAAAGAGATAGATCAACTTAGACAAAAAATCAGCAAAAAAATAACAGAACTGAACCAAATCTGTGAACAAACGGACTTAGTAGACATTTACAGAGTGTTCTGCCAAACAATATCAGAATACACATTCTTCTCAGCTGCACATGCAATGTTCTCTGAAACAGAAAATATATGAGTCCATAGAACATGTTTAAATAAATGCAAAGGAATTGAAATTATCCCATGCCTATTATCTGACCATAGTGCAATGAAATTGGAAATAAATGGCAAAAGAAATTACAAAAACCCCATAAACACATGGAAATTAAACTGAACAACTAATGGGTCACAGATGAAATAAAGGAAGCAATTAAACAATATCTACAACTAAATGAGATTGCAGATACAACATACTGGAACTTATGGGACATGATGAAAGCAGTCCTATCAGGGAAATTTATAGCAGTGGATTCTCACATCAGGAAAAGAGAATGAGCAGTAAAAAAAAAAAGAAAAAACAAAAACAAAAAAGCAAAACAAAACAAAAAAACAACCTAATGCTACACCTCAAGCTTATAGAAAAAGAAGAGCAAGACAAACCCAAAGTCCATACAAGAGAGGAAATTATAAAGATCAGAGCAGAAATTAATGCAATGGAGACCCAAGAAAACAATACAAAGAATTAATGAATCAAGGAACTGGTTCTTTGAACAAATAAATAAAATTGATAAACACTTAGCCAACCTTATCAAAAAAAAAGGAAAAATACAAACACTCAAAATCATGCATTGGGGAATGAAAAGGGTGAAATCACTACAGATCATGTGGAAATTGAGAAGAACATCAGTACTTACTTTAAAAATCTTTACTCTCATAGGATGGAAAACACAGAAGAAATGGACAGATTCCTAAATATGTATGAATTACCAAATGTTGAATCAAGAAGATATGAAAATTCTGAATAACCCAATATCAGTTAATGAGATTGAAAATGTAATTAAAATCTTACCAACAAAGAAATGGATTCATTTCTGAACTCAACAAGAAATTTAGAGAAGACTTAATGCCAGTACTCCTCCCAACTCTTTGATGAAATTGAAAGTGAAGTGATACTCCCTAACTCATTCCTGGAGGAAGGTATTACCCTGATACAAAAACCAGAGAAAGACCCAACCAAAAAAGAGAACTAGAGGCCAATCTCCCTAATTAACAGAGATGCAAAAATCCTCAACAAAATACTAGCAAACAGAATGCAGCAAATCATCAAAAAGATTATACACCATCACCAAGTGGGATGTATCCCAGGAATGCAGGGATGGTTCAACATACACAAAGCAATAAATGTAATACACCCTATTAACAGAGCCAAAGACAGAAACCACATGATCATCTCAATAGATACAGAAAAAACTTTTGATGAAGTCCAGCACTAATTCATGATAAAAACCATACAGAAAATCAGAATAGATGGTCTTTGCCTCAATCTGATAAAAGGCATCTGTGACAAACCAACAGCCTACATCATACTAAGTGGACAAAAACTGAAAGCTTTCAATCTAAGTCAGGAACAAGACAAAGATGTCCACTATCACCACTCCTATTCAACATAGTTCTGGAATATTAGCCAGAACAATTAGACAAGAGAGAGAAATAAAAGTAATAAGGATAGGAAAGGAAGAAATTAGACTATCATTATTCACAGATGACAAGGGAGACCCCAGAAACTCTACCAAATGACTCCTACAGTTAATAACCAAATTTTGTAGCATAGCTGGATATGAAGTCAGCAATCAAAAATCCATAGCATTCCTGTACAGAAACAACAAACTCACTGAAAGAGAAATTAGGGAAACCAAACCCTTCACAATAGCACCCCAAAAAAATGAAATACTTAAGAATCAATCTAACAAAAAAAGTAAAGGATATACAGATTGGAAAATTACAGTACTCTGAAAAAGGAGATCAAAGAAGATATCAGAAAATGGAAAGATATCCCTTGATCATGGATAGGAAGAACGAACATAGTGAAAATGACCATACTCCCAAAATTGTTATACAGATTCAATGCAAACCCAATCTAAATACCATTAACATACCTCACAGAACTAGAGAAAACATTCCTAAAATTCACCTTGAAGAAGAAGAAACCTAGCATAGCAAAGGCAATTCTGGGCAACAAAGACAAGGAGGGAGGCATCACAATTCCTCACTAGAAATTATACTACAAAGCTACTGTAGTATAAAATACTACATGCTGATAAAACTAGACCCATGTCTATCACCATACACTAAATTCAAAATGGATCAAAGATCTAAATATTTAAACATAAACACTAAATCTCCTGGAAGAGAAAGTAGGTAGAAATCTTGAATACATAGGTGTGGGTGGAGACTTCATGAACAAAAACCAAACTGCACGGGAAGTACTTCAAAGAGTCAACAACTGGGATCTCATCTTATTAAAATGTTCTTGCACATCAAAAGAAATCACCAACAGAGTGAAAAGAAAACCCACAGATTGGGAAAAATTTAGCCAATTGTCCCTCAGACAAAAGACTTCTATCTAGAACATATAAAAAATTGAAAAAAATGAGGCCCCCAAAATGCAAAGGCCCAATCCAAAAACGGGCATCTGAGATGAATACACACTTCTCAGAGGAAGAAATACAGATACAGATAGCAAATATATATATGAAAAATGTTCAACATCATTTGTCATTTGAGAGTTGCAAATTAAAACAACACTGAGATTCCGTCACACCCCTGTAAGAATGGCTATCATCAAAAAATCAACCAATAACAAATGCTGAAGGGCCTGTTTGGAAAAAGGAATCTTTCCCCACTGTTGGTTGGAGTGTAGACTGCTGCAGCCACTATGGAAATCAGTGCAGAAATTCTTCAAAAAACTAGAATTAGAGATCTCATTTGACCCAGCTATTCCACTTCTGGGAATTTTCCCAGAAGAATTAAACACCTCATGCCACAGTGATACATGTGCACTCATGTTTGTAGCAGCACAATTTGTAATAGCTAAATCTTGGAAACAACCCAAATGCCCATTCACTGAGGAATGGATAAAAAAGATGTGGTATTTTTATACAACGGAGTACTACTCAGCTATAAAGGATAAATTTGAGACATTTATAGGGAAATGGATGCAATTTGAGTTCATACTCATAAGTGAAATAAGTCATATTCTCATGTGTAAACATTGTGTTGTCTCCCAAGTGTAAGAAGCTGAAAGAGTAAATAAGATCCAAAATGTACAATAGATATTGTGAAATGGTAAGAAACTGTTCAAAAGAAAAGAGAAACTGGGATGGGGGAAAGGAGAAAAGAAGGAAGGGAAAAAAAATATATATATATTATATATATATATATGTATATATGTATATATGTATATATGTATATATGTATATATATACAAGATAGTTAAGATAGTTATACTACTAATTGCTGTTAGTTCATTGAAAAGAAAGGTTTGTGCCTATACTGTTTGATCAATTTTTCATGGCTATATCTTATAAGATGAGCAACTACTTTGAAGATAATAATACACAATGTACTAAGCATTGTTATTCTCCTACAATCTTGTTTTGAAATTTGGTATCATTGTTTTTATTGTTTTTTTTCTTTAAAATAAAAATAAATTACATAATATAAACTCAAAGAGGCAGACAAAAATACTGAAGACTAATATGATAGAGATCAAGTCTGCTGAAATTGATGCAAGAAATTGAACTCACCTTTGTGGAAACAAAGATGAGAGTTTTTATCACTGGGGTGAAAGAACAGAACAAATACTTCAGAATTTTGGGAAAGAGTTTGGTCAATATGACTAGGGCATTTGTGCCAGCTAATTAGTGCCCGCAATGTCAGGCTCCCTCCCCCCCCAGAGACCATGCAGAACCACCATCTTGATTACATTTTGAAAGGCTGTGATCCAGGCCCTTGAGAAAGACATTTCTGGGTTATAAATTTGGCAATGTCTGGGAAAAGACTCAGATCTCAAGAGAAAGTATTTAGGACTGCAAGTTTTCTAAAATAATTTCTCTCAGAAAAACAAAAACAAACACAAGCAAAAAGACAGATCAAGGGCCTACAGTCATAAAAAACCTGTTTGAACTTTAAGCAACCTGAAAGGATATTAAGCACATCATAATCAGTAGTGACATAGCTACAGGGAAATAACTCTTTTGTACAAGGAAGACAGTGGTGCAAACACAATGGTAAATGGTTTAGACCACTGGTTTAGTATCCTGGGAGACACTGGTCTTCCTGACTAGGGAGAGTGAAGGCTGCAAGTCCCTTTTGTAGGGGACAGCGCTGCTGTGCCACAGATAGTGCTATCAGGAGGGAATGCAGGTCAGTTTTGTCAAATCTGTCAATTTTTTCAGGAGAATTCCAGTTATTTTCCCTTAGGCAATTAAGGATTTTCATCACTTTGAAATAGTGCTCACAGCCTTACATGGCCAGGAATCCACCAGTGTATCTTCTCTTGTCAAATCAGAAAGGAGTATATTAAACATACTAAGCAGAGAAGCATGAAGTTCTTTTTGTTTGGTTGGTTGTTTTTGTTTTTGTCTCAGCCAACATTTGGAAATAAAAGAAATGAAAGAGGAGATGATTTAAAAGGGGAATTAAGAACTATGTGCAGTACATAGGTAATGGATCATGAGATCAACTGCACCACAAAACTCCTTTGTACAGGAATCAGAAAGCTTAGAGTTTGGAGTAAGGTTGATTTGATTTAAGTAAAAAAGGAAATCTGCTATTCAGTTTACCGTGAAGCTTTTGGAGTAAGACTATATTAAAATACAATGAACGTATGACTGTACTGTTATTATAAGTTACTTCATATGATACCCATTGAGTAGAGAAGGGTGTGATTAATATGCTGTTATGCAAATGTACAAAGTATAAGTGTAAGTTATTTTCTACAACTGATGTCATCTTCCTTATCAGGGCATAGCATGGGAGCTAGAGGACTTGCTGAGTCTATTTTTCAAAGGTTTTCATTTGTATTTTCAGTTTCTTCTGAATCAATAGAATTTTTGCAGTCAATTCTCAAATTAGGATTATTTCTTATATTTCAAAAAGATCCCTCTTTCTCTTTCTCTTCTTCCTTTTCCAAGTGATCTCTAGTTGCAGGAATACATGTATTCTTAGTGGGAGAATGAGCATTAATAGGAGGAAAATTCTTTAAAATTTCTGTCTTGTGTGTGTGTATGTTTTTACTTTCAAGTATAAAACAGAGATAAAAACAATACCTAGTCAGAGTTTCAAGAAAATTCAACTATTAATACAATTGTGTCATATACCATGAGCTATTGATACATTATATATATATGTGTGTGTATATATATATGTGTGTATATATATATATATATATATATATATATATTTTTTTTTTTTTTTTTTTTTTTGGTACTGGGAATCGAACTCATGAACCTGTGCTTGCAAAGCAGGTGCTGTTCCGCTGAGCTATATCCCTGGCCCAATACATAACATTGATACATAATATTTATCACTACTTTCTAGACTGATGTCAGCTACGTAGTGGTTGGTACTATTATACTAATATCCATAGGTTGCTGTAGTTGCCTCTGGTAAGGGAGTTATACACACAATGCCTTTTTTGATTCAAACATTAATTGTGGTCAATATCTTCTTATTTGTCTTGGAAGCACATAGCTATTTTCTTCTCATCATAATTAGTTACTACAAAAGACATATGTAGGTTAAACTCAATTATGATAAATGACTGTAAATTAGTGAAAGTAATTGAAATTTAGCATGTAATTGCTAGGAGAATTTTATAAGGTATTTAAATGCGTATCATTCCAACTTAATACTGACTGAATACACACTTATGATGTACAAAAACGCAGATCAGGAGGTAGGGCTAGGAGCTAGGGTGTTCAGGAATTATAAAGGAATAGTTTTCACTTTTTAAGTGTTGGATTTTCAAACAGAAATGGAGATACATACATTCATATACATGCATAAGGCAATATGAAACTTTATCTGGTTAACAAAATCATTGTAAGTAAATTCCGATGTAGGCACAAAAGAAGTACTTATGACTTTCCACTGAATGAAGGTCTCTAAGGAGGGATGAAAAAACATTTAAGTTTAAATATCTGTCATGATTCAGTTATCAGGTAGAGAAAAATAATTAAAATATAGGAACAATCATTAAGGAATATGTGACGATCTTTTCCCTCTTCTAAGCCTTAATTTGAGACCTATTTGGGCACTGAGATTGAAGACAAAGATTAGATGCATGACTTTCCACTGAATGAAGTTCTCTAAGGAGTGACAAAAAACATTTAAGTTTAAATATCTGCAGTGATTCAGTTATCAGGTAGAAAAAAACAATTAAAATATAGGAACAATCATTAAGGAATATGTGACAATCTTTTCCCTCTTCTAAGCCTTAATTTGAGACCTATTTGGGCACTGAGATTGAAGACAAAGATTAGATGTATTAGAACACTGCATAGCAGAAGTCATACTCTGATGCTCTCTCAGCAAAGATTTTCAAAGTTTCATGTCTATTTAAAACTCTGATTTGTGTTTAAGAATAAGATCTCCATGATATCATGTATGATAGAGTTGAAAGAAGAAAATTTGAATCATGTGGAATAGAAAAGTATCATCTCATTTTCAGATTTTTTTTTCTTTGTGGGCTTGTTTATCTAGTGAGAGGTTGGATGGAGTTGTGAAATGTTTGTATAGTAATTAGTAGAAATTTGTTGAAAGAAAAATTAACCTGGTGGGTTTAAATTACAATTTTCCTATAGTAGATCATATTCTTCATGTGTCCAATTTGAATAAAAGAGTATATCACAATGATAAATATTTATAGCTGCTAAGTGACAATATATATCTCTATATATGCTAAAATATACATCAACTGGTGTTTAATAGATAGCAGTGTAGGTAATCAGTCCATTTTTAGTACTAACTTTCATCTTCTAGTAATTATAATTCAAGTTTCTTTAGCTGTGCCATCACAAAAAGAAATGTGAAACCTTGGTCTACAGAATGGAGCATAAAAACAATGCATTTATGCATAAACAAAAGTAGCTATTAGATCACTTTTCTTTAAAAAACAATTTTAAACAAATACTCGGTTTGTTTATTCTTTAAGTAAATGTAAATTGTGTAGTGACTTCTACTTCCTAGTTCCCTTGATATTATATTTCTCATCTAATTAAAGGGCTTTTTTATTAAAATAATAGTGACTATTGTTTTTATGCAAATAAAAGTAAAACATATTCCCATTTGTTATCAACACTTTCACACTAGAGGCTTAAGTTTTAAAATGGCATTTTTTTTTTCCTAAATAGACCTTTTCTTAAACCTTTAGAAACCCTGCAGGTCTGAGATAGGTTTCTTAATGTATTCAATGCTTTGATGATAACCAGAGCAATGGCTGTATGCAACTGTCAATAAATACACATGGGAAGTAAAAGCATTATTAAATAACTCAAGATAAAATTTATGGTGAGACCTCGATCCACTATCATCAGTCAGCTGTCTCCTTTCATTTTACCTAGGGATATTGCTTTTAATTTTTTTCAACTCAGGGAGCACATTCCAGAAGCTAAAGGAATGGTAAGGACTTATTCATTGATTTATAGGATGCACAAGCTTCCTGGCCTTACCTGGACTGAAGTTTACCTGAGTAATTCTTATATAGCTAGATAATGACATCTTCTTACTGTGGTGATAAAACATCAGCTCTGTCCAGTGTTAAACCAGCCAGGCATAGAGGACAGCCACTTTGTCTCATCATTCTGTTGATAAAATTATATATCACTGGGACAACAGCATGCCTAATTCAAGATATGAAATGTCCCTTTGTTCTTTCTCATTTAGTGTGAAAAAATATTTCAGTATTTTCCAACTATCTACTACCAATCATGACAGGTTGATCCTCACCAGGCAATAATATTTTACTCAACCCTATCAGAATACTGCTTTGCAGACTATCTGAAAAGCATTTGAAAGATTTGGCATTTAAAGTTTTATGTTAACTTTATTTTTCATAAAAAAATTGTTAATAGCTAGCTGAAAGTGAAAAATTATGAAAAATATATGAAATCTCTCTCTCTCTTTTCTCTATCTTTATCTCTCTCTTCTTACGTGGAACACTCCCTCATTTTCCCTTTCTTTCATTTATGCTCTCACACTTTCTCTTTCACAGAGCAAGGAGCATAACAGTAATGGGTGGATTTGGATTTAAATTCTGATTTTGTTATTTAATATCTGAGCAACTCTTGTATGATATTTAACTTCTATTAATTTTAATCTCTTCATTTGTAAAATTAATTAACCATATAGTTTCATTTTAAGGATAGGATAAATTATCTATTAAAGTATTCAGATGCTTATCATAGTGTACAGCAAATATTTATCTCTGAATAAATGATAGAATGTTTAAACTCCACCCAGCTGTTGGCTTTTGAGAAAGACATTTTTGATGACTGGATTTCGGTCTATGTCTTTGTCATTTTTGTCACTGAGACACAATGCTCAACACGCACAACCCAAAGCAGGTTCATTTTGGCTCACAGTATCAGAAGTCACATTCCACTGTCAACAGGAATTAAAGCGGGTAGAAGGGCTTGTGTGGAGGACAGCTGCTCATCTCATGGCAGCCAAGAAGCAGAGAGCAAAGAGAGGAGCCAAGGAGGGAGATATGCCTCTCTAGGTCATGACTCCAGTGACCAACCTCTTCAAAAAGGCCCCAACTAATAACAACATATTGAGCTACTGTACTTATAAATGACTGAATCCACTGATAAGCATAGCACCCTCATGACCCTGTAACCTTCTACACACATGAGAATTTTGGGGGACATTTTAGTTCTAAGCATAAGTTTAACATGTAAAAAGCTGGGACATTTCTTCTTTGTCCTATCAAAAAGTAAAAAAGGTGAACCCACTAAAAACTTAGCCACCCTTCTTAGAGTACTGAAAGAAATGACATCACAGGGCAAATCACTGCCTCCCTCCAAATTGGAGGGACTGACAGACAAATGAGAAGAATCACAACTTCCTAGAGCAGAAACATAAGCTAAAACTTCCACAAGAATCAGTGTTGGGATTGGAAAAGAATAACTATAATGGGTATATTGCTGGAGATTCTTTGTGGAAAAGTGTGAGAAAGTAAGTCTCTGGGAGAACCCAATTATTGGAGGACTGTACACTTTGTGAATTTCATTTTCCAGAGCAGTAAAATGTATCACAGTGAATATCCCTTCCTGCTTCTGAAAGGAGGTGGGGGAAGGGACTATTTTGAAATATATCAAAGCACTGTATTCTTCTCATCAAAGTCTGCAAACATTGGGGAAGTCAGTGTGACAATGCCTTAAAAAAACTAGGATCAGAGGTCCCATTTGACCCAGCTATTCCCCTTCTGGGCATTTTCCCAGAAGAATTAAAAACATCGTACCACAGCGATATATGTGCACCCATGTTTATAGCGGCACAATTGTAATGGCTAAATCCTGGAAATAACCCAAATACCCATCAACTGAGGAATGGATAAAAAAGATGTGGTATTTTTATACAATAGAGTGCTTCTCACCCACAAAGAAGGATAAACCTGAAGCTTTTATAGGTAAATGGTTGCAACTTGAGACCATACTCATAAGTGAAGTAAATCAGACTCAAATGTGTAAACATCTTATTGTCTCCCTGGTGTGAGAAATTAAAAGAGTAAATAAGGTCTAAAATGTACAGTAGGTATTGTGAAATGGGGAGAAATTGTTTAAGAGGAAAAAGGAACTAGGATGGGGGAAAAGGGAAAGGAAGAAGAGAAAAGGCAGAAAAATTGCAAGTCAGCTATACTATTAGTGTCTCTTAGTTCATAGAAAAGGAAGGTTTGTGCTAATATTGATTGGAGAAGTTTTTCTGCCCATATCTTGTACTCTGAGTAACTACCCTAAATATAATAATATGCGATGTATTAACTGTTGTTATTCTCCTATTATCTTGTTCTGAAATTTTATTTTACCTTTTTTCCATAAAATAAATAAATAAATAAATAAATAAATAAACCACCCCCAAAAAGAAACATTATGTACTTTGTAAATCAGCTCTGAAGCTTACTTACTGTAGCTTATCTGTGTTGAAGAGTGTTACTGTGTTACTCTTTGTTATTTCTGTTACTCTTTGTTGAAGAGTCAATTTATCTGACTTTTTTGTTATTTCTATTCTATTTTGTTATTTTCATTTCTATTTAAATTACCCACATACGGGTAATTTAAAAAATATACGGTGGTGATTCATTTAATCTGTCAACTTTAATGGACTATACACTGTCCAAACATGCTATGTGTTTCCATGAGGGTGTTTTTAGATGAGGTTAACATTTAAACCAGCAGACTGGGTAAAGAAGAGTCTGTCGTGGGAGGGTGCCTCATCCAATTAACTGAAGGCCTCAATAGAACAAGAGGGCTGGCCTTCCTTGAAGCAAGAGAGAACTCCACCTTTCAAACTGCTTTTTAACTGGAATATTCATTCTGACTATAAACTTGAACTGAAACATCACCTATTCTGGTTCTCAGGCCTTCAGAGATGAATTACAACTAAGCTATTGGCTTTTTTGTCTTAAATTGATCAACTCCTCCTGTAGATGTTGGAATTCGCTTACTTCCATAATTGCATGGCTGAATTCCTTATAACAAATATCTTTCTACACGTATACACACACACACTCACACACGTATGTACATGACATTGGTACGGTTTCTCTGGAGAACCCTAAAGTTAGTTCCTATAAAAGTGAAATAAATAAAACAAGACATAAAAATGTGTAAATGTTTTAACATTGTGAATTTAAACAGATATTAATTACTCTGTCAAATTGCTGTAAAATTTTATAAATGTTTTCTCTCTCTTTTTGTTCTTACTTTAATATGAATCATTAAAACTAGTTTATAGATAGACAAAGGCCAACAGTATAAATTCTGAGTAGTGCTGTTATACTATTTTAATAGGTCACTAGTGAATACATATACACAGATATAGTAAAATACATATTTTTTAAGTGGGTAAGGGAATGTAGGCAAGAAGAAATAAATTTGGCGTAGATTATAGACTGAAGCATGTTTTGAATATATTTTGTATGAACTTTCAAAATTATATTAGACACAGGGACTGACAATGAGAAAAACAAAAAATAATTCTTTTAAGAAAAATTACTGACAGATAATATTTAAACAAACATGTAAGACTATACTTACGGAAATGCCAAGAGGTGACTTTCTATTTGGAAAAGTTAGGAATCAATATAGTGTGAAAGTTTGGCCTGTTCCCCTTTTAAAACTCTGCAGTCTTCAAGGTAGAGTTCACTTCCAGTGAGGAGACTAAACTTCAGTCAAACTTCCCATTGTTTTCCGTGCATTTTAAGACTAGAGCTCACTCCTCCTCTTCAGGATCTCATGGGCAGGCAGCAGAAAGAGGCAAATGCCTTTAACATCTGATTGAAAATTGATGTGCGTGCACAATATGAAAAGAAAGATAGGTCTGAGTTACCATTATCATGTTCTCAGTGAAGGACAAGGCACAAGGAAGGGGTAAAGCCAGAATGCAAGGAAACTGGAAACTTAGAAAGATGGAACAAACTATGGAAAACCTGAATACGACTTAGAAATTTAAAGAGCTATGGGAGGATCTACATGAACTCTCCCCACCCTCAGCAGAGAGATTTAAAGAGTAAAGCCATGCCTTTCCTATTCTGCTTTAATTTTCTTTGCTTTGCTTTTTTCTTTTAACGCTCAAACACCCATGCCTAGTTTCAATACATTAGTTCAATTTCCAGTTCCTGACCTCTAGTATTTCAATGTTTTGTAGTTATAATGGAGATCTAGAAAAAAATTCTATTAGGGCTCACTGTGCACTAATCCAGAAGGGGGTGTTGGGAGATGGGGTGGTAAACTCCCCACAGAATCACAACAGATATTCTTTTGGTCTGGTGAAGCAGACACTTTTATTTAGTGGGACATAGTCAGAAGCCAAGGTTTCCCCAGATCCAAAAGGACTTGTCCCTTGCAATTAATGACAGTTACCTCTCCGTAAATATAGTTCAAGTAACAAGAGCTTAATAGAAAGACTGTCCTTATAAAAAGGAGAACGTGAAGAATCAAAATACTAAAAGAATGAATATCAATCAATTCCGTGAGCATTTATTTTCTGAATACAGTACCTACTATGTTCATGGCACCATGTTAGTCATTGTCATTAAATGCTGGATAATCTATCTGGAGTGAGGAATGAGAAGGACAGTGTATAGTGCACTGTGGACATATAATTAGAAGCCACATTCTGTAGTACAAACATTGTGAATTTTGAAATGAAGAAAAAGGGATCAGTGATAGGTTCTATCTTAGTCACTTTCTCATCGCTGGTAAAAAAAAAAATATATATCCAACACCCACAGCTTAAGGAAGGAGAGGTTAACTCTAGCTCACGATTTCAATCCACAGTCAGATGCAGAAAGTGAAGGGAGGAGCCCAAGGCAACATAGACCCTTCCAGATCATGCCCCAGCGACTCATTTCCATCCAGGTCCCACCTCCTAACAGCGCATTCAGCTACTAAACTCATCAGTGGATGAGTCCACTGATGCTATGGCGTCCTCATGATCCAATCACCTTCCACACAACAGGAAAATTTTGGGACATATTTTAGATCTAAACCAAAACAGGTGAAACAGGAAGGAAGGAATTCTTTTAAGAGGTAAATTAGAAATTAGCCAAAAATGACAAGTATTACATGGCTAGGACCATATTATTCATAGCACAGGGAATCTAGTTGGGATACTCATATTTTTAATCCCAACCAATCAATATATGATTCTTTCCTTAGAAATAGGCTTCAGTGAAACTAGAAAATTCATCTCTGTCACAAAAAGCCATCTCATGCCCTCAGAGTACTCATGGTATCACTAAATTTTACTATTGCATTTGAAATTGAAATATCACGTCAAATTAAAAATTTTATTCATACACTTGTATTTCAGATTTTTGTCTACTTTGTGGCATCTAAAACTTCAGCTTCCTCTTCATACTTCCCTATTTGTTCACAGTTACAGGCATCTGCTTTGCTGGCCTATTTTATTGCCTTTGCACTGATTGATAAATACAGATAGAAGGAGCAGAAAGACTTACAGATAAGATACTCAGTTGTTATGAATCTAGCAGCTCCGTTAGAACCAGAACAGCCCTCGTTTATTGCTAGTAAACCAGTGATATTCCTTTAGCACCCATGTCATTCATACTCTGAACAGTGTGATGGCTATAATTCTACAGTAACACCCTTTCTCTTATAGTCATCTATATGTCTTTGGATATTGTAAGCCTGGGAAATGATTTTTCCCCAAAGAATTCATAACCATGTACTCAACAGGTGGCATTCATGTCAGTTAGTAGTAGTTTCAGGTGCTGGTGATAACAAGGTCCTACGAGTGACTGCATGGTAATGAAGAAATCACTAACACATTTCAAGGGCAACAGAAATAAGTTCCAAAGTAGTTTCTTCTCCACATCATGGTTGTGAATAAGAAACATTCCACTCACAAACTGATGCTGTTCTCCCAGTGAGTCTTGTCCTGGAGTATTTTATTGTCAGGAATATGGAATGCTTCTTTTAGTTACAGTTTTCCTATGAGTTAGAACTCTCTGATGCCTCTCAGGAATGTTAGGTAGAAAGACACTTGGCATATAAGTGTTTCTAGATGACCTCTGCTTTCATTGTAATGGTTCACACAGCAGGTGTTTTGAGATTTAAGCACTGGCACGTTCAGGGCTCCTTGTCCCAGCTCTGGTCATTTTTCTTGAATGGCCCAAAGAATGAATATAATGAAACTCTATATTTTTCCTTGGTGATAAAATAGTATAAAGCTTGTAGGACAGCCATGAAAACAGATATACATAATACTTGATGGTTTTTGCAGCTTAGTGAGTTTACCAATATCTAAATCTGTCATAACGTATATTTAATAAAAAAGAAAAGCATTTGAAAAACTGACTTGTTTCAATGTTACAGCTGCATTCCCATAACCAATAGGAGTGCCTTTCATTATTATCTCAGCAACAAGACACAGGTTTACTCCTGACACCACCTTGGTGGGAAGGATTATGCGCAATTTGTGTTTTCAGTCCGCATGTTTCCCATAACAACATTTTGTGACTTGTGTAAACGTGGAAAATGAGTTTGCATCTTTTTCTTGATGACTGTGGACATGTAACTCAAAGGGGTTATTCTTAAGAGTGAAAAGAAAATGGGATGATTTGATAGACTTATCTGAAACATTTACAAGTTACACAGGTCTTTGGTGTCATCTTAACAGTGAGTGATGCATAGAGATGCTAGCTATGGGGAAATTATAACTACTTTTATTTGGAAGAATTTTTTGACGTGATGACAAGTGAACTATTCTCATATGCTAGGGTATAGGCATAGGAAATCATAAAGGAATTTTGCCACGTGGTATGACTTTATTATTGAATGTTATGAGACCCTTGAGCTGCAGTGTTCATTAAATGGTCTAAAGTTACTCAGATTGGCACTTAGAGCAAACATAAGAAAATATAGAGGAAGGTCCCTAAGTTAAAAGAAAACAAACTACTTTACCCACCCATATTTCATGGTGTTAAAATGAGAATTTGTAATGTTGAATTTGCCAACTTTAAAATTCTCCAAACTATTTAAGTTCTTTCTTAGAAGAAAATATATTCTAATTAGTTATGTAAGTATTTTATTTTCTAATTATTTGGGTAATTTTAAATTTAGTACATCATGTCCCATTGTTTGAACATTTTTTTCTTGACAGATGTACAATTCCCAATCTACAATCCTCCCCCTCAATTAATCTTCTAAAATTTATGATTCAAACAGTATTTCTGGAATAAATTATTGTATATAAGACCATGGATTTTAATACCATTTCTGTGAGTTGATTGCTGAGAAATTTTTGGCAAGTAACTAAAACTTACTAAATTTTAATTTCTTCATTTACAAAATGTATAAATATGGTACTTATTCTATAATGTATATTAAACCAACAAAGTTTTAGTGAGGATGGCCTAATTTTACAAATAATTATTTGACCAGTTTTTGGCTTAAAGTGTACACTCACTCTTTATTATGAATATATTTTGTAATATACTAAAATACCTAATCTATGTTTAAGATTTATTAAATTTTCTTTGCTAGAATTCTATGTAGAACTAAGGACAAAACATCATGTGCATTCTATGTATTTAACTTGTCTTCCTCATATTGTTGTGTTCTAGTCTGTTAAATGTTAGGAGTAATATTGTCCTTATCATCAAAGAACTACGTATAGAATCTGAGGTTATGAGTGTCATAATTATAATCCACTCCTAAAACTGTAAGTCATATTTGACTATAGTATTTACTTATAATTCTCTATTTTATAAATTTATTAACATTTTTGGTTAATTGTAAAGAATAAAACTGCATCTGTTTAAAATTAGATTCAACCCACAATATAGCATTATTAGAAATTGTGTCCACTGGATTGTCAAAAATTAGACATTTCTGTTTTACATGACAAGCTAAAATAACTAACTGTTGGGTTTTTGGAAACACTACTCTCCCTCCAGGGCCACCCATGTGTCCCCTGACACAGTGCTTAGAAAGCAGTGCTCCATATAATTGACAAATAATTTTTATTCATGAATAAATAACTGTTGACCTTCAGGCTGTTGGTTATAGTACATGATGAATATTCTTTTTATTTTTTTAGCTTTTAAAAAATTTCTCTAATTATATTACTATTTCTCCCTTCTGTCATAACATATCAATGCCACTTTGAAAAACTTTGATCCATAATGCCACTGTTCCACCTTTTATTTATAAATATCCATCACTGTTGACATTTAACATTCATGAATGATTGTAGCACATTTCACTTATGCATGACTGGGTATGATTTTCTATGTTTGGACGTGTCTGAATCATTGAGAAAGTTTCTAAAATTCTCTGTATTAATAGATTGATATGTTAAGACAATCATTAATTTTCATAAAATTAGCACATATGAAATCTTTCCTTTTTCTTAAGATTATAAATGCTAATATATTATTTTCAGCCAAATAAAAGTTTTTATTTTATAGTTATATTAATAAATGAATATAAATACAGATTCCAAAATAATAATATGTAAATTACATTCAGAGAGTAACAATTAAGAAAGCTAGAACAATATGTTTTGATAAAGTTAAGTCATACGCTAGCCTCATACTTTATGTAGTTGGATTCTCTATTCTTTCAGTGTTTTGCCTAAAACAAGATGAGCCATGGTAGATTAGATACGATTTTACTGTGGAGTTTTCCATAGAAGTAGTCACCAATTTAACAGTATTTTTTAGCCTATTACAATTTTTTTTTTTTTTTTGTGGGTACCGGGGGGTCGACCTCAGGACCTCGCGCGCCAGCAGGCGCCCGTGCCGCTGAGCGATATCACCGGCCCCTTTTTCGTATGTGGGTTCCGGGAGTCGAACTCGGAGTCTCGCGCTTGCCGGGCAGGCGCTTAAGCCGCTGAGCCATCTCACCGGCCCTAGTCTATTATAATTACAATTAGCTGCAGATCACTTCTACATAAGTTTAAGGTAGAATCTTCCTTAGAGAACATATTATATTTTAGTTTAGATACTAAATTTTCTCCCTATGATTGAAGAAATTACCTGTCAGTTTACCAATACCATCTAATAGTAACATTTTGGTAACATACATGTTAGAGTTTTGCTCAATAGTTTTCCAACCTAAACCACAAACTCATTAATTTTTTATTCAGGCACAACTCTTACTGACATACCAAAAAAGTGATCAGCATGTTTTTCACTATCAGTTGCTGCTGAGAACAAAAGTTCAGGAGAAAAACACCTACAGAGAAACATGTATATCACAGACAGGTACACACATATATGTATAGACACACACACACACATATATATATACATGAAAGTATACATATATACAAATGTGACACATTTATGTCATGTATGGTATGAACATATACATGGATAAATATGTAAAAATGTAAATATGTAAATATGTAAACCTCCATTGTTCATAATTAATTACATTGAGAATTTTATTTTAAACATCAAATATCCTGTTAATTACAAGTCACAGCCACTGTAGTTTAAAGCACATATAAAGGAAAAGAATGGAGAAATGGCTATAGACCCAAGCATGAAGCACAAGCACAGCTAATCCAGAGGGCAGTGTGATCAACGCAGAGCTAGGGAGAGGGTGGGCAGCTTTCCAGTCCCACACAGGTTCTTTAGCTTTGTCATTAGCCTTTTGTTGTTGTTGTTGTTGTTGACATAGGTGCATAACAACTCCCACTCCACTCACACTTTTCTCCAAGACTCTCACTTTCAACAACTGCCACTGTTACGGTTTATGAGTTACCTTCCTCTGGAGTAAGCTATAGCGAAATGCTATACTACATATCTTTTCATTCTAATTGACTATGGCTCTTCTGTTTCTGTTTTTTATTGGCATAGTCCCCTGAATGTAAAGCAGGAGCTACTACCAGCATATCTCGTCATTACGACACTGCCAAAGGGGATCCTATATGGGTAGATGAAATACAAAATGCATCCATCTTCCCAGAGGACATGGTCCATTTTAAAGTGCAAAACTGAGTGAGCTTAGGGAGGGATAGATTTCTGCCTTCAATTGAAAGCTCTCAGCTAGGCATCTTTGTGCAGTACACAATTGGCACAGCCCCATGTGTCAGCCTTAATGGGAAGCCCACGTTTGACCACATTACTTATTCCATAATAACTTGTAATGGCTTAAACTGACTTAATTTTTCTAGACTCCTGCTGTAATTCTTAACACAACTGTCTATGTTGTCTTGGGACCCTGCCAAAATCGGGGAGGACTCATTCCTTCTTACAAATCTCCATATTAATTGCTTAGTGTTTTAAAGTAGTAAGATGGCAGTTCAGAATGTTGATAAATACAAATAATTAAAAAGATTTTTCAAGTGCCTTTTTGGGAATTTTTCCAAAACAGAGAGATTGGCAAGGAGGTTTGCCAAAGTGAAGCTTAATGGTCACCATGTGGCAACTGCTTCAAAAGGGGACATTTTCTGCTCCCCTCTGTTATCTTTCCAGAGACAGAGATGTTTGGTGGTGATGAAATCCAGTTATTAAATTTGTCCTTTTGAAACAATGAGAAGAAGGACATTTGTTGTCTATAAAATAAACATTTAAAAGTAGCAGGCAAACATTTTAGTAGGAGGATATGAAGAAGAAAATATTGCCACTGCTTTTTTCTTCCTTTTTTCATAGACAACACAGCTAAAACATGGCTTGGACTGGAACTTTCACAGTACAGGCAGTTTATTGATCCAATTTCTCTCTAAAAGAAGGCAGAATTGTGGCCTGGTTAATGTCCAGAAAGATTCTCACTAAATCCAGCAGCACTGCCAGTACTGTTTAAGGCATAAATCACCCTAAAAGATGTGGTGTACACTGATCTGGTTTCAAATGCTGCCTCTAACTTTTTGTAGAAGGAAGTTGACTTTTCTGCAGTAGAAAAAATCAATTTACTAAATAATGGTGACCTTAAAAATAATGCAACTCATAATTTAATAATTTACAAAAATCTCTATAGGATCAAAATGCTCTTTGACAATGTTTGCAAGTTTAATAAAAAAGGTATAGCTATGAAAGACAGGCCTGCCAGGTGACTTTCTGTTATTTGCTTGCTTTGTTTTTGTTTTTTAAACAAATGAAAATCTTTCCTGGCTTTGACAGCTCATACACCAGAATTGGAAATTACCAAGGAGATAATTGTGAACACTTGGGAAGGGAGAGATGTTCCTTCTAAAATGACAATCTACTATAGAAATTACAGACTAGCTTATTTATGATTCAGTTTACTAAAACCTCTTATAGATTTTGTGAAGCAGATATTCATACTTAGAAACAAATTAAATAATCTGTGAGCCAGGAATATGGAATTAGATTATACATCACTCCTCAGGGATAGTGCTTGTGTAAATGCTGCCACTGACTTGATCAAAGAATTTATTATCACCCTTAAATAATGGTTTACAGACTTCTTAGAGAAACTCCGGGATGCACATTCAGCAGCTCAGTGACAGAATGTAGACAGTTGGAAACCACTGAACTTCACTCTACCTCAACATTATTTCTACCACCTGTGTTGACTAGTGACTTGTAGTTGGCAATTTCTTACCCCAAAAGTACCTGCAAATGTTGTTTCAAATGAAATATGGACCTGAAACCTCACCTGTACTTACTTATGTAACGTTAGAAGGTTGAAAATTATGGAATATAGTAATGCGATACCTCAATATATGTATATGAATAAAATTCTCATAATGCTGTTTGTAAAAATTTTAAAGTAACAAAAGATCCAGTTAATACCTCATTTCTGTCACAATGATAAAATATGATGAAATACATTCAGAGAGATGCAAAATATTTATTATATAAAGAGAAAATTGTAGCATGCCTTCTGTATCCATGTATTTTCTGCAATCATTGCCTAATTGTACAACTTACATATTTTACTTAAATCAAGTTTATATTTCACAGTGAATTTCATGATTACATTAATGATGACTGTAATGAAATCATTAAATCTGAAAGTCAATATTAATTTATTTTCAGAAGACTTAGTGAATTACATTGGCAGGTGAGACAGAATAGTTTAATATTATCTATTTGATTATTTTATAATCCATGCACACATTATAAAGCAGTTCCTAGTTGCTAAATTCTTACTTCAGTTATAATTACTTGATATTGAAATACACTATTTTATAGTTTCTTTTTAGTGGAAAATCACGTCATGGTTGTCTATGATTATGCTTCTCATGTTTTTTTTTTTTTCATTCACAGTACTCTTCATGTATAAAGTTTGTATTATGGAGTAATAAAATCCAAATATTTTACAAGCCTGGGAGAAGGGAAGCAGAATCCTGATCATCCCTTCTTTTTCCTGTCTCCAGTGGTCCATGGGAAATTGACAATTACTTTAAACATTTTTGCTATTTCCATTTATAAAATATATTTGCATACTTCTAAGTAGTATGCTTACTCTGTTGTGTTTTAATTTTTAAAACATACATTGTCTACGTATTGTGATCTATGAGAGATATAGATTTAGTTCTCCAACCAACCCTGTAATAACACACAGTGGGCACGTGTGCACACATATCCATTTATGTGCATATAAATGCGCATCCATCTATATCGGCATATGCTCCCCCTCCTACTGTGCTTCTTATCCAATTCTATCAATTTTGGTTAAGCAATATTGTGTGTTTCTGTTATTGACACAATGTTAATATTATATGGCAAACTCATGCAATGCGTTATGATTATATTTGCTTTTTTGAAAAGTTTTCTGTTAATCCTGGAAGCAAGAACAGCTGTCTTATCACTTGCTTCACATTATTTGTGTCACTATCAGTGTTCAAATCTCTAAAAAGGAACTATAAATCACTGGTCACAATATTAAAAAATAAAACATAATAATAGATCAGGCATTATTTTCTTGGTTATATCTGTTCTAGATATATTGTTTTGATCTCTTTCCTGTCTAGACCAGTGATTTCTAGCTCTGCTGCATAGTTATCACCCTAGGGTGATTGATGTTCACCCTCCCCTATTATTGTCATTATGTTTTTAGTACATTAGATCACTATTATATAGATGTGTGTATATATATATATATATATGGAACATCACATGATGTCTATTTAAGAAAGAATGAATAGAAAAAAAATTTTAAATATGGATACCTGATTTTTGTTAATATTAGTTTTACACATGGTCGAAAGTTTAACTTGGTATAGCATGCAATTTAGGGAATATATTGCCTCCAAATTTTGAAGACAGTGGTCCACTCTCTCATAGCTCTTTATTATTTAGAAGTTTAATCCCATATGTTTGACTTAGTGTGAACAATTTTTTTCTTTACTATGGTTTTCCTCAAAATATTCTTTTTATCTTCAATTGTTTGGAAAATTCCTGATGGTATCTTTTGAGGTGGGTGGGTATTTTCCTTGTTAATACTCCTGGGCCCTCAAAAAGCCCTTCGAATCTAAACAGTATTCTAGATTATTAACTTTTAAGAAGTCTTGAAAACCTATCAACTCTGCAGTGTGGATCTTGACATCCACAGGCCTGTGGACACTTAACTTTCCGCTCTTCCACCGCTGCTCAGTGAGGTAGATTTTAAATCTGTTTTTCATCTTCCAAAATGTGCTCAACATTTCTCACTTGCTGTCATTTTCTCTCCTGTTCTCTTTTGCTCCATAGGTTTGCCCATTTTTGGTTTGTCCTTCATTGTCATTTCAGTGAGTTTACAGAAGACAGTGGAGGTCAACTGTTATGGTTTTTTTTAGTTTAAGACATTTTTATATTAGAAGGAATCCTATTATGTATTATTAGAAAAAACACAGGGAATAAAAGCAATAATTTTAATATGTATATTATATTTTAACATTATTATAAGAATAATTAGCTTAAGTCTATTTTATAATGTATCAAAACAATGATTAAATTTTCAATATTGAGAAATAGAGCGATGCACTAGAATCCATGTCTTTGTTTTTTTTAAATTCTCAAAGCCCAATTATCTAAATGTTAATTATTTGGATGTAATATATAACTATGAAGCAAAATATTTTGCAGATTCAATTAAGTTTAAATAAGAAAAAACAAACTGCTAGAAGATATTTGAAATGCCCCATGCTTAGATTCAATGACTGATCTCCAAGGTGTCATATTTTCAAGGATTTTTCTTTTGTTTGGAAGCTTTCATTTTTCTTGAGATTCACAGGTTGTCAGCACATATGGTACATTTTGTGATACCTGGCAAGTGGATAGTAGACAAATAAATACATAGATTTGTAAATATAAATGAAAATAAACTTGTTAAATTTAGAAGCATAATTACGAGCCCTAAAAATCAACATTATATAGAACTTTAGTTTACATGCATGGTAAAGTACAAGGTAAGGTGGCATTTCAGAAAAATAATGCAGTGTGAGAAGCAAGAGCCAGCACAGTAAATTGTAGGCTAGGAAAAAAACTGCGCAGATCAGGAATTCTAGAAATTTCAAGTTAAATAATCCAGAGGCATTGTGAGCTTAGATGTCCTTCAGACAAGTGAGGGTCAGGCAGGAATCATGATAGCAGGTGTTGTGATGAAGGCAATACCTAGGGGGATGTGGACTCCGTGAAATTAGTTCCGTGTGATCTATTCATTAACAGTGCACTAACTGGAGAATATGATTCGATGAGGAGTCTTTCGTATACAACTACTGTGAGATGAATGGGGTAACAAAAACTCAGCAATGTGATTTAGACGTAGAGAAGGATGTTAGATCTTTACATTGGGTAACTGTCACGTAATGGAGCTAAAAAGTAATATCAAGATTTGGAGCTTGTATATTAGGTTAACATCAGTAAGACTGATTTCATGCCTCTGCAACATGGTATTTGATGGTTAGTACATTTTTTTACCTAGATTAGAAAATTTTGTAATATTAAGTCTATAAGTAGAGACATGAAATAACTTAGGAGGGTTTGGGAAAGTCAAGGCCAGGCAAACAGAAGGATCCACTGCTCCTTACAAAGCCAAAGTTTATTTCCCGATGTTTTCTGAATTAAGATAGTCTTGATGCATTTTTAATTTATGCTGCTAACTTAGTTCAAATATGATGACAAGTACACGGGGTTGAATTTTGTTATTAAGTAAAAGTCTTCCTGGATGTCTACTGGATCAGTGATTCTTAATTCTTGCTCTGCGTTAGGAGTACCTGGGGAAATCTTTAAAAAATACTGATGCCTGGGCCTTCTTAAATCGAATTTTCTGCAGATGGGGCCTAGGCAACATTATTTTTAAAAAGTCCCCAGTTGATTCTAATGTGCAGCCAGGCTGAGAACCACTAGAATAAACAAATCATTTAGAGCTCATCATTTTCCCTAAGATTGTGGCTGAAATGATCCTTGGAAACCAAGGTGACCCTGAAAGAGTCTAGAAAAATTGTTCAGTTCTTTAAGTTCAAGTAGAGTAAGGTCCAAGTTTGCAAAATTCACAGTGAATGAAACTCTGAAAGACAGCCTGCAAATTTCAATTACTTTTTATAGTTCCTATGCATTTGTGTAACATACCCAGAAGCAACTTGGATGTATCTATTGCAAGTCCACTGAGGAAAAAACAATACCTTCTTTTGCAAATTGTTTTTTCCACACACTAAACACCAAGGAGGATAGAAGCTATTATGTTCATATTCTAAGCAAAAAAAAAAAAAAAATAAGCTTCCAAGTCTACACTTTAAATATCTTGCTAATTGAAGCAAAATTGTATATTTTTCTCTTTCCTATTTTATCTAGAAAACTACCTTGATTATGGACTCTGTAGGCACAGCAACAGCCCTCATCTAGAGATGCAGAATTCATGATTTATTCAAATCTGTAATGGTAATGAGAAGTCAGTCTATGAGGAAAATTCAGGTCTATCAGTTATTCCAAGGGTGCTGAAAGCCTCCTTTATATCTAGCTGTTCATCTCAGTGACATTCCTGGAGGGCGTCTTTTGATACTTGATTATTATTTGAAGTAGCAGGAGGCAGGCAACTTCAAACGAAGCAACTCCTTCAGCCAGAACTAATAGTCTTGGGAAGATGTTTTTGTTCCAAATAAACCCAACTCTGTTGATTGTGTCCATACGAAACTGGAAGATATTATGGACGAATATATACATTGTGAAAGAAAAGGGAATAAGATAATAAAATCTTGGAAACAATAAGAATTAGTACTATTTGCAATCAAGCAGAGATTTGACAAAATAAAGTTCCTGAGAAAGAGAAAGCTAAGTCTTTTCTTAAACTGAATCAATGTATTCACCTTTCAAAATGTAAAATAGTCATATTGCAAAGTAGAGATCTCTCCAAACTGGAGGGTAGTAAACTGATAAGAAGGTAAATATACCACTCCTGCTTCCAATTTTTATTGATTTCAACATAATCTTTAATTTGAGAGTATTATTTTGCTACTGAAACAAACAGTCCCCAAAATAATAAAGTTACAAAACTTGCTTTTGGAAAAGGTCCAGTTAGGGTTACCACAGACAATGCTAAAATACTCCCAACACTGGTGTCATGTAAATAATAGTTACCAGTGGCCAACACCAGCAAGCACGTTATTACTGTAGACAGCACATCTCAAACCCTGCTTAGAACAGCCTTCTTCCCTTTTTATGACTCTGCCTTTCCACTGCACTGTTCATCCTCCCTTTCTTTCTTTCCTGTGCCAGTAACTCTGAGGTGTTTTAACATCTCCAGTATGACTTGGAACCACTGAGTACTCTTCTGTTTTCCATACCCACCATATGAGGCAAGTTTGAAGAATTCCTTCTTCTCTTTCTTTGAGCTCTTTGGAATCCTTGCACCACCTCACTTGGTTCATGACTATTTGAAAATGTTAAACAGATCAAGAAAACAAAGAAAGGAGGGTCAGGGTTGAAGGCAAAACTGCTAATAATCCTATTGGCTGATTTCATACACGTAGAGAAAACAACTGTAGAAAAGCTACTTTTTGCTACTGCGTTTGGGTAACTATGAAACCAGGATTTGCAATATATGTATAGAAAATCTGTAGTTTAAATGGAAGCTAATCATGTGATAACTCTTATATCCAGAATAAAATTGTTACATGAGAAATCACACAGCTGTGAATCATTTTCAGAGCTGAATCTGAGTGTACATGTTTTAGTTTCCTCACAAAACCTGATTTTCTAATGACCTAGAAACCAAATTTTAAATCTGTATAAACTAGATAACAGACTACCGAAGGGATCATTGAGCTGTAATCCACTGCTCAAATTCCATCTCACATAGATCCACAATGGAACCTTCAAAGGGAAAAGAAGCATCTATCACCTTAAGAGATGAAAATTGAAATTTATACTTGAGTTTAAGGTATAATGATTTTATCCCCCATATACCTTTATTTCATAATTTGATTTTTTCTAATTCTTCCTAGAGGATATAATCCTCAGCAATTTCTGGTATGCTCTTTCTTATTCTTCCTTTCTTTACTGTATTCATATATTATACACTTACAAGTCAGTTAGCTTCCTCTTACATTAAATTGCCTATTCTGTTTAAAGGAAATAATCCTTTTTGCTACATTATATGTTATTATTTGATTGATTAGTCTTTGTCAGATTGACTTGTTCCTACCTAGTTTCTAAGAATCTTTGACCTAGTAATCACTTCCATCTTATTTGCATCTTTTATTTGAATTCTCTATTCAAAGCATCAGTCAAAATTGAATATATTTTAATGGCTACTGCAAAAATACATGAAATAATTAATTCTGGCTTCTGCATTTCAATTTTCCTAAGTTATATTGGCACTTTTTAATGAAAGTGCAAGTCTTAGTGAGCATACTGGACTCTATGACCCTGATGTACTTTTGTTTTATTGATTTTCCACCACTTTCATCAATGAATTTTGCTATGCATCTCTAAATATACCAACTTCACTATGTGTCTCATATACGTAATTTTGATTTGGGCTATTCATTTTTTTATGACTAAGTTTTTAAATCAAAAATGCTTTTAAATCCATAAAGCAAGGTGCATTTTTAGAATATTAAGATGTGTATAATAGATCCAACATCCTGCTTTCTCTGGGGAATTTTCCAAAGTGTTGTTAGAGATTACAGGCAAATTAAAAATGGTAATACAATATGAAAGATATTGACTACTGTAGATATAAAAAAATCTATAACTCCTGTCTTAAAATTCTATATAAAAATTAATTTCTACAAGAAGATTTGACAGAGATAGTGATACAAACTGGAACAGATCCCTCTTGAGACCTACTTGGCAAATTATTTTAATTTCGTTTTGAACCATAATATCCATAGTGAAGAACTCTTAATTATAAAATTAATAACTACCAACTCTGAGTGCTAGCTACAAGACATTGTTCTTGGTGCTTTACTTACATATATCATACTCTGCCATTATTTTCTTTATTTTAAAGAAAATATAACTCGAAAATAATGTGCTGACAGTTATAAAGAAATAAGAAGCTCCTAAGGAGATAAAGCTGTTAATGATAATTCATATGCACTTTCTCTTTGCTCCAGGGTGTACAGCGTGGTTACACTTACCCTCTCCTTGCTGGTGATCTAATTCAGCTATTTTGATTCACTTTCTCAATAGACAGGGAAACCATCTTTTCTTCACGTGTCCTGGATTCATGGCTGAGGGCTCTATAACAAAAGATAGATAGATGAACAGAGGAAACCAGACAAATAGGAGGCTACATTAAAAAAAATAAAAACCCAAAAATCAATTACACTTGTTAGGTTTCATCAAGCTTAGACAGTTAAATAGAAATATGATTAGATCAGGAGTGTTATTTAATTGTAATAAATTAGAGAAAGCATGTTCTTTCCCTAGTTTGTTTCATTTAGGTATACGGAGGACACCTTTCACATGACGCCTTATCTACATTAGGGGAGAAGGTCACTCTGACCTTCCCTCTTCTGCTATTTTCTTAAATACCAATGTTCCCTATTTTAATGTAACATGTGCTAAACCGCATCATTACACATCACTCTACACATACATTCATTTTGCAAATTTTTCTTAGAGTTTACATTTACACTAAAGTCCTTCATGTGAAAAAACTGTCTAGTTACAAGAAGTAAATGTGTTAATATCATAATGTATGTGTGCATCTATGAAGTCTCCTAGTATTTTGCGGTCTATTTTGTAAAGATTGCACATTCTATGAACTGGCTGAACTGATTTAAGCCAGTGAGGTATTTGAGGAAGACCGT
This sequence comes from Erethizon dorsatum, assembly GCA_028451465.1. Lineage (NCBI taxonomy): Eukaryota > Metazoa > Chordata > Mammalia > Rodentia > Erethizontidae > Erethizon > Erethizon dorsatum. The sequence goes on from CM051824.1 coordinate 110,018,100, forward strand.
GCTGGCAGCCTGTTTGGATTTGTGGCTTTTGTATCTATTCCAGGCTCTGACCAAATGTTTCCTGAAATAGGTGTTTCAGAATATGAAAAATAGTAAAAGGCACTCACAAAAATTAGCATTTGGCAGTCGTTGACAGATTATTCCAAAATTTGAAAAGAAATTCACATGGTCTACTCAAAAAGATTAAGCAAAATAAAAAAGCATATAAAAAAAGAACTTTCTATATCATGCTTAGGTATATTGGCAGCTGCCTTTCAAAGCAAGATTAAATATCTGCATATTGATTTGAGTACTTTTTTTTGCTTACATACAATTTCTTTGACTTATGTCTAGAAAGACAAAAGAAAAGTTATTTTCCCCACTGAAGTTAATATCCTGCCATGTTTCCAAGGAGGAAAACTGAAGGACAACAGATAGGGTATAGAAAAGAATGAAATAAAAATGACCATCTCTTCTCCAGAGAACAGAAGGAGCTTAACATCTTATCTAGCGAGCAGTTTGTTCAAAATGTCTTACGATACTAAAGAGATTTTGCTGAAAAAGACACGCAAGTGTGCAGGACAGAAGCAATTAACTACGTCCTAAAGTAAACCACATAAGACACCCAAATGGTTGGAGGACGTCAAAGACCCTCATGCACTGTTATGCACCCCCACCCAAACCTAAGATTTGGTGGCAGAGGCAGTTCAAAAGCTTATGGCTTTGCTAGTGTGACATTGTCCACACTCAATCTGTTTAACTAAGTTTTCTAAAGCCTCTGTAAAAATAAAAATAAAAATAAACTATGTGACTTTGCAATGAGTTTTGTTTTTCTGAACACATGTGATTGTTCTCTCCCAAAAATCATTAAGAAAGAAACAAAATCATCCAGGATCTTGATAATATGAGACTCTCTAATGAAGAAGAATGTGCACCAAATAGAGAATATGTAACAGCATCAAAAATATCAGCCCTTCCTTAAAAAAAATGGCCCATTACTGGGCCATTACTGTTGTGGTTCTACATACAAATTTGCTTATCTAGCAGTTGTCACCCTTGTGATCACCAGGCAGGCTGCAAAACTTCCCCTTTCCCTGATCTTAGCAAAGATAATTTCCTCATTTCTGCTTTAGTTTGGAACTCTTAGCTAGTCACAGGGGTAGTTACAGATTTTTTTTTCACAATTGCCTTTTATTAAATTGTTAATAACCCACTTGCGTTATAAGCAATAGTTTTTCTTTGTTTTCCTTTTTTTTCAGTTTTTATTTTTTATTAGTACATGTTTGCAGTATATAATGACTGCATTCTTTAAGGGAAGATGGTAAGTATGCATAACACATCTCAGTTCTTTTTTCATCTCTTCCTCTCCTCTCTCTCCCCTCCATGTCCTCATCCCATTTGAGAAAATTCTATATTGCTACTTCCTATTATCTATCTTTTATTTTGCTCTTTATTTATATTTTGGGTTTCTCATATAAAAGAAACCAGCTAATATTTAAGTTTTTGTGTCTGATTTATTTTACTTAATATTATTGTCTCAAGGTGCATCCATTTTCCTACAAACGACTCAAATTTATCCTTCTTTATGGCATAGTAGTACTTCATTGTATACAAATATCAGTTTTTCTTTAACCATTCATCTGTTGATGGATACGTAGGCTGCTTCCGAGACTTAGCTATTATGAATTGTGCTGCCGTAAACATGGGTATGTACGTGTTACTGCAGTATAATGTCTTTAACTCTTTTGGGAAGACACCTAGAAGGGGAGCAACTGGGTCAAATTAAATTTCTAGTGCTGGGAACATTGGTCATTCGCATGCGAAAGATTGAATCTAGACCCATATACAGTATCTATCTATGTACCAAACTAAAATCAAAATGGATCAAAGATCTAAATGTTAAAACTGAAACACAATCTGCTTGAAGATAAAATAGGTAAAATTTTTGAAGACATAGGCATAAGCAAGGACTTTCTGAACAGAACCCTTATTGGACAAGAACTAGTACCGAGAATCAACAAATTCAATCATATCAATCTGAAAAGCTTCTGTATAGCAAAGGAAATAATCAAGAGTGAAGAGACAACCTACAGAATGGGAAAAAAAGAACTCAAAAAAACCCAAACACACAAAAAAAAGACCCAATCAAAAATGGGCAAGAGAAATGAATATGAACTTCTCAGAAGAAGTGCAAATGACCAATAAATACACGTAAACAGTTACACATCACTGACCATTAGAGAAATGCAAATTAAAACAGCACTAAGATTCCATCTTGCTCCAGAATGAATGGCTGTCATCAAATAATAAATACTGGTGAAATTTTGGAAAAAAAGGAACTCTCTCATATTGTTGTTGGGAATGTAAACCAGTTTTTTAAATTTTTGCTAGTGTTCCAGGAACAGTATAAAGATGAAGACAATGTGTTATACATTTTGTATCTCTAGAACCTAGTGCTATAAGTAGAAAACAGTTGCATTTCACACTGGAATTATTTTGAACAGACTTGCATTATACAATCTATGTAGTCCTTATGTTATTTATATTAAATAGCCAGAAATCAGCAATGCCTGGTGTTTTACTAATACTTCCCTAAACAAGTGAGATATATATTAATAACTAAACTAGATTCAAAAAATTGAATTTGCCCAAGAACACTGAGTATTCTTCCTTTAAAAAAATGATATTGTGGGTCTTATAGTAACCTCTTAACTGAAATAGCAAGAGAGGAAATCAGGCAAAGCCTTCAATATGAACACAATTCACAGACAATTTAAAACACTTTACTATCATTGGGACAAAAACTTAATCCCAAGTAGAATCACTTTATATTATTTTTCTCTGTCTTAGTTACTTTTCTCATTGTTGAGACAAAATACCCAACACCTACAAGTTAAGGGAGGAAAGGTTTATTTAGCTTACAATTTGTAGAGGTTTCAGTCCCTAGTTGACTGACTCCAAGACAGAGTGGCACATGGCAGAGGGGCAATAGTTCATGGTGGCAGAAAACAGCAAGCAACTGGAGAGAGGGGGGAGAGAAAGAAAGAGAGACAGAGAGAGAGAGAGAGACATCTTTTTGTCCCTTATATTGTATGCAGGCTATCTGCCCTAGGGCATGTGTAGCACTCATACCCTTAATCCCATCATTGCACTATGAATCAATCACAAACTCTAGATTCAGCCACCTCTGAAAAGCCCACCCCTCATCTGCATGAGGCTTTGAGGGACATCCAGACACAAACCATAACATTCCTATTCTTACTTTCTCTTTTCCTCCTACTCTCTCTCATTCACTCCTTTCCTCCTTTCCTTCTTGCCTTCCTTCTCCTTTTTCTTTCTTCTTTTCTCTACATTATATCAATTTTCTTTTTCTTTTGTTAGTACATGTTTGCAGTACAAAATGTTTACGTTCATCTTGGGGAATGGGTACACGTGCACAGTACAGGTTGTTTCTTTTTCTTAGTCCCCTTCCCCTTCCCACCCGCCTCCCTCCCTCTGCCTCTAAATCCCCTTTCTCCATTTTCATTCTTGTTATTATAATTCCTCGTTCATGTTTATGACATATAATGTCTATATTCATTGAAATTATTAGTTTTCTATAGATTTTCTTTTAAAGAAAGTTGATAAGTGTTCAGTGCCCAGCTCTTTTTGGGAGCCTGTTCCTACCTAAATTGAGAACATTCATTTTTATTCAAACTTGGAAGAGCCATGTCCTCCAGTAAATATCAGAAACAGCAAAGCTGCAAACTCTAAATCACTAGGTGTCATACTAGGCACTAAAAGGAGAAAAATGGTAGCTGCTGAGTCATTTAAAAACAGACAGTACCAGGGCCGGTGAGATGGCTCAGCGGCGTAAGCGCCTGCCTTGCAAGCGCGAGGGCCCGAGTTCGACTCCCGGATCCCACATACAAAAATGGGGCCGGTGATATCGCTCAGCGGCACGGGCGCCTGCTGGTGCGCGAGGTCCTGAGGTTGACCCCCCCCCCCGGTACCCACAAAAAAAAAAAAAAAAAAAAACAGACAGTACCAAAGTATTTGAGAATATGCTCTGGGGAATAATTTTGCTTTGCATTAGAAAGAAGGATAGATATTTATGTATCTCAATTTTTTGACTTTCTGCCATGGCAACGCCATTTTGAAAATGGGGTACTGCTTTCCTGGGAGCAAGAGCACTGCTACATTTGGTGACCTACAGAAAATTTTCAAAACATGAAAAGCCTAGGGGGAATTCAGTGCCAGGTGGCAGCAAGGATTTCTACTTAACATTTTTTTTTCCTATATGTGGGTACCGGGAGTCAAACTCAGGACATTGCACTGGCCAGCAGGAGCTTGTGCTGCTGAGCTATCTCACTGGCCCAAGTTAGCACTTCTTTCAAATGACTGTCACTCCAGGTGAAGAGCCACAGTTACCAGCAGGGAACTGGAAGGCAGCTTCTTACAGACAGAAGAATTTGCTAGTGTTCTTTGCAGACTCCCTTCTCACTTTCAAATGGACACTTGCAGTTCACAGACTTAGTCAAGTCGAAAGATGGCTATCAAATGTTTTTTGTGTTGCTTTAGCAAGTTGTAATTTTAAGTTGCCTTTGTCCCAATGACATTGTTTACCATGTTTTTTTGCAGTCAATGAGGATTTATGCTCCGATAGTTTTCCTCAAAGTATTTGCAATCAAGTCATTATTTCTTAATAGCCTTGAAAAAAAAAATATATATATTTTTTGTGGGTACTGGGGCTCGACCTCAGGACCTCGCGCGCCACCAGGCACCCATGCCACTGAACGATATCACCTGCCCGTTTTTCGTATGTGGAGGACCTCGCACTTGCCAGGCAGGCGCTTATGCTGCTGAGCTATCTCACCAGCCGAAAATATTTTTTAATGGAGGACAATTCACCTAAAATAAGATTGAGCATTTTAAAACATATATTCACAATGTCGTGTAACAATCAGCTCTATGTCTTTTCAATATTATGTTATCACCCCATAAAAATATCCAGTACTAGTTAAGTACTTTCTACCTTACTCACATGCCATTGTGATCCTTAATCTACTTTTGGTATGTGTAGATTTATTTATTCTATGTATATCATATTGATACTGGTAATTTAGTATAAAACCTTTTGTTTCTGACTTCTTCCTCTTAATATGTTGTAGAGGTTCATCTAAATCAGGTATGTATCTGTATTTTGTTCCTCTTTATGGCTGAATAAGATTCCACTTTATGTAATAACATTTGTTTGCTCCCTCAATTATTGATAAACATTTGTTGTTTATGTCTTTTGGTTGCACATACTTTTTTTTTAAAGGATTACTTGCAGACACATATTTTCATTTCTTTTTGGTATCTACCTAAATATAGAACTACTCAATCATAGGTGCTTCCTTTTTTTTTTTTTAATGTGGGTACCAGCAGTCAAACTCAGGACCTTGCACTTGCCAGCAGGCACTTATGCCACTGAGCGATACCACTGGCCCTTTTATTCTTTTATGTGGGTATTGGGAGTCGAACTCAGGACCTCTTGCTTGCCAGGCAGGCACTTACACTGCTGAGCCGTCTCACCAGCCCTACATTTTTTTTAACTTCTTGAGAAACCACTAAACTGTTTTACACCATGGCAAAACTATATTATATTACCACCACCAACAGGGTTTATAATTCTCCACATCTTTGACAATACAAGTTACTTTAAGGATAGATACGCACATCCCTCAATACGTGTGTGTGTGTGTGTGTAACAACACATAGCTACTACTTAAGGCTTCAAGTGCTTATGCTATAAATGCCTACATTTAAAAGCAGAGAAAGACCTCAAACTGACAATTAATTTTGGATCTATACCTTAAAACTCTCAATGAAACACCTAAGACAAGATGGATTCACAGCTGAATTTTATCAAACATGTAAGAAAGAATTAATATCAAAATTGCTCATATTCCTCCCAAAAAGTATGCTGAGTAATGACTTTCCAACACACTACATGATGTACTAGCATTACTTTGACATCAGAGCTGAAGAAAAATACCATAAGAAAGCTAAAGACCATTAACAACACTTATGAATACAGTTGCAAAAAATCTCAACAAAATGCTAGCAAACAAATTCAATAGCACATTAAGAGGATTAGACACTGTGACAAAGTGGGATTTATCCCAGGAAAGTAAGTGTTGTTCAACATAAGAAAATCAATTACTACAATCCACGACATTATTAGCATGAAGGAAAACATACTATTTGGTTATCTCAATAGACACAGAAAAAGCATTTGAAAAAATAGAACAACTTTTCATGACATAAACACTCAGAAAACCAAGAATAGGAAAAATTTCCTTATAGTTGTTATTTCTTTTCTTAATGGGCACTTTATGAGCAATTATTTTAACCTCTAAGTATGCATTTCGTTCACCAACTATTACAAAAATAATTATGCTTCAAAAACTCAAAAATTTTGATATGTTCAAAATAACCATTTATTTTTCTTTCTCAGCTAAGGATCAGCTGGACTTGAATCAAGAAGTCTGGCTGCATTTTATTACACATTTCTTTCATTTACCTCAGAACAGTGAATAATATAGACCAGTATAGACAGGGAAACTTCTTGTTGACAAATCATAAAGATTTAAGATTAAACCTACAAACATACACTCTTTTTTATGGAGTTGGTTGCAGACAAGCACACCTCCATTTTTGTTCAAATATAATTAGCCAGGAAGGAAAAAAGCGTATGTGAAGTCCAACTGTCAGCAGAGGTAACTGTATTTATCCACTCTTGACTGGGCCATCACATGCCCACGGGGATTAAAAATTATCAAGTCTACCAAAATCAGGTCATAATAATAATGCAATCTTGAAAAAACAGGTCGTATAAGAAGCGAGAAAGGAAAAAGGTCAGAAATAGAAGTTGTCTCTTAATAAACATATTAAATTAAATGTAGGCTAATTCCTGTAACATATTCTTTCTCTCTCTCTCCAAAAAAAAAAAAAAAAAAAAAAAGAAGAAGTAACTATAAAGAGTTTATTTCAATCTTACTCAAAATCAAGTATTGATGTTGCTGATCTTTGGGCTGTTCTTGTGGCTCTCCTCCAGAGTGGCTTAGGGCTTCAGGTTTTTGCATCTTTCAGTTTGTATTACTATTTCCCATCCTTCAATTAAAGAGAGAAAATACATTTTTTTTTCTTTTTAATGTTTGTGAAAGCAGATACCAACCTTTGCCATGAAAGAGTAAGATTTTACTCACATCGTAGCAAGCAGGACAATCTCCCAAGTTCACCCATATCCAAAAATAGGAGTTCGTGAATGAAGCCGCTGGCTGGGCATTGATAGCCAACTACGTTAGCGCTCTACCTGAGGATACACATGTGCTAGTGATGAACTACATTTTGGGCTTTAGAGAGAAAACTGGAATGCAAGTTTTTGAGCAGGAATTCCTATTTTAAATTTTATATGGAATGAAAGTCTACTAACTGAAAATAAACTCTGTTTCGCTTTTATAAGAAATATAGAGGGGTAGTGGGGGTTGGGGATTTAGCTCAGTGGTAGAACACTTGTCTAGCAAGCTGGAAGCCCTGGGTTCAGTCCTCAGCACTGAAGAATAAAAAGCTGGAAAAAAAAAAAAAAAAAAAAAAAAAAACGAAATATAAAGGTGTAGTGAAATTAGGCTTACGTCAAACTACTCTAATTTATAGCTGAGTAACTAAAAGTTTTAGGAATCATTTGCATCAACCTCATTGTTTATTTTAGCATTCATTTTAAATACTATCTCACTTTATGAAAATATTTGTATAGTTTTGGATGTTACATCACAGGGATCAACTATAATGAAAACACACTTAAATATACTACGAGTAAATAAAGATGAGATTTTTCTCACTTAGTGATAGGGACTGAACCAGGGCCCTGCACATGTGAGGCAAACGTCCTATTGTTAAGTTAAACTTTCAGTCCCAAAGTGAGATTTTAAGTGTTGGTTACTCAATGAAAGATAATATCAAATAATATAGGAGGAAAAACAAAACAAAACAAAAATAAATAAATGAAACATCAGACTTAAGTGCCAACATATCAATGATTATTTTAAATATGTGGTCTAAATCATAAAGATACCAATCAAAACATAAGAGACCAGCAAAATGGATTTTAAAAAATGGCCTAACTACATGTTTCGTAGACAAAACTTTCTTTAATTTAAAAAAAGAAAGGTAGGTTGAAAGTAAAAAGATAAAAAAAATATGTACAATGCAAACATAAATCAAATAAGCAGGAGTGGTGGGAGATATTAAAATTTAACTTGAAAAAAATTAACTGTGTAGAACATACAGCAAAGAAAATTACTAGACATAAAGATGACATTTCATTATGATAAAAGAAAGGTTAAAATCACTATATAATCATACACAATCCTAAATATGTACCAGCTAAACAACCCACACTTCAAAATACATGAAACAAAAGCTGATTATTGTTAACACACATAGTATCATTCTTCAGGTATTCAAGAAACTACAATTCTCAATTTTTGTAATTTACAAGTCATTTATAGGTTTCCCACCTATAATCTTATTTTTTAAATAAAAATGATTATAGTTATTTTGAATATTTCTAGGTTTGTTTTCTTATTTGAGGATGCTTCTATTTTTTAATTATGGTAATTTGGTAAGAATTTTGATAGAATTTGAATTCTGTCACTAAATTACCTGTATTAATTTAGTCATTGATTTTTTTTCCCTTTCCCTTAGTGTGGCAAAACACATACATACTTTTGAAATGTAAATCATGATTTACTATTATTACCTGAAGATATACTACTTTTTTTTGGACGTAATACCTCCCCTACATACTGTGGGATTTTCTTTTCTTTTCTTTTCGGTACCTGGAATCGAACTCATGACCTTGTGCTTGCCAGGCAGGTGCTGTGTCGCTGAGCTATATCCCCAGCCCCTTTATTAATATTTTATTTAAGAATTTTATAGCTATGTTTTTCAGAGATTTTGGATTATTATTTGTTTTTCCTTGTAATGTCCTTATCAAGAGTTAACAAATGAACTATTCTGTCTTTATACAACAAACACAGAAGTTTGGTGTCCTGTATTCTCTGAAATAATTTTTGAAATAATGGTTATATTTCATATTTAAATGTTCATATAAATTCATCAGGGAAGCTATAGTGGACTGAAGTTTTCTTTTAGAGACTTTTTTTTTTTTTTAAGGGTAGGTAATTTTATTGAGGGAGAGACAGCTCCTGAGAGACAAGAGGGGACCCAGAAAGTGGGTTGCCCTCTTTTAGAGATTTTTGAGGTGGATTTATTTATTTTATTTATTTATTAATGTATTTTTTAAATTTTTTTGAGACAGGGTCTCGCTATGCAGTTCAGGCTGACTTTGAACTCACTATGTAGCCCAGGCTGTCCTCGAACTCATGGCAATCCTCCTGCCTCAGCCTATCGAGTGCTGGGATTACAGGAGTGCACCACCTAGCCTGCCTATCAATATTTTCTAACAATAAGACTACATAGATTTTCTATTTCTTCTTGGACCATTTTGTCTGATCATTTTTAAAGGTATTTGTCAATACTTGTAAATTGCCATTCATTAGCATAGATTGTAATATTCTCTTCTTTTTTAGTTTGTGGGATTTGTAGTTTTGTAGTGATCTCTTTTTAGTACTTTTTGTTTGTTTGTTTGTTTGCTTGTTTGTTTGTTTGAGGCAGGGTCTCATTCTGTAGTTCAGGCTGGCGTTTAACTCACAATGTAGCCCAGGCTGGGCTCATGACCCTCCTCCTCCCTCAGCCTCCCAAGTGCTGGGATTACAGGTGTGTGCCACCACACCTGGTCTTTTTCAAATTCTTAATGTTGTCAACTTGTCTTTAACTCTAATTTATGTATTTAAACAATCTTGCTAGAGTATGTCAATGTTATTAATCCCTTCAGAGAACTGCTTTTTGACTTACCAATTTTCTCAGATACATTTATTTTGTATTGATTTTTGTACTTATGCTTTCTTTTTAATCTTTTTGCTATAAATCTTTACTTAAAATAATTTAAAAATCTTAATATTTATAGATCCTGGCGTGGTTGAGCTTTCCCATTTGGTAATACTTTGTATGTATTATCACATAATATTTGGGTAGCATTAACTGCATTCCCATATAAATGCACTGGTAGGCACACCTACAAGTTTATACTTGTTTTCCCTGAGCTTTCCCTGTGTGTTTTGCCTCTTCTCATTTTGATCTATACCTTTTTGCTGGAATAAAGCATAACTCTGAGTATAGGGCCTTTCCCAAAGTCCTGTATATCTATCTGTCTATCATATTATTGAAATTAAGGATGACCTTGGAGATCCTAACACAATAGTCATGTTTTAATACCAAGGTGAAAAAAAGAAAGAAAAGAGAAAGGAACTTTAGAAAAACAAACTTAGAGAATTAAAACTTAGAGAATTATTTACTTTATATCCCTAAAGTATCACTAATTCAGAGAAGAATTATAGATGTGTAGAAACCATAGTTCTTACATGTCCTACCCAAAGGCTAGTGATGGGAGATAATAAGCCACATGCCTAACTGGTTTAGAAGGAAGAAATGACTCATAGTGGACAAAAACAATAGCACTTATGAATACAGAGGTTGATTTAAAGTTTATTTGAATAGCAGCCATTTATTTCTAAAAGCTTTACTTTTTCTTACCAGGAACAGACTGAAAACATTCTTAGATTCAAAAAATGCAAGTGAAATATATCTACACACATATTCATATATACATATATATGTGTGTGTATACAGTCATATATATATACATATATATATATACATATTATATTGTATTCTTGCCAATTCACACTAAAATATTTTTTATTAATTGTATCATTTATTTACCATGTGTTGATTACACATCATCTATTATTTTGCTATTCTTCCTATATGTACTTGATCAATATACACTAAGAAATAGTGCCTGCCCTTGCTTTTAAGACTCACTATCTACTTGGGTAGATAGACATACAAATACATTGGAATATAATTGAAATACAAGAATGTATGGAGACACTGAGAGAAAGAGCTACTCCTACCAAGAAAGCAGAAAGTAAGTGCTGATGCATGTGCATTAGTTATTTGTCTCAGAATAGTGTGTAAGTAAGACAAGGAGAGCTGTGAGAATGTGATTCCTCCTTTATCAGCAACTGAGTTGTCAATAAGGAGTGTCCCAAAGCCAGCAGCTTCATACTGTATCTTCCTGAATAAATATCTGACTACTATAATGATGGCAATTTAGAAAATAAAATTAGAGGGCGTAATTGAGAGAAGTGATATTTAAATTTCCTTATCAGTATGGCAAGCACACCTGCTTTCAGGTATATCTCATTATACTTCACCCAGATGTACATGTACCAAAAAGCAAGAGATATTTTACAAAGCAATCTTAATAATATGCTTGTTTGCAAGGGTGAAGTGGATATATGAAATCAGAGAGGATAAAATGATTATTTAAGGAAAACACCTTTCCAATATCATCACATTATTTTATCACCTTCCTGAACTCTATTAGGTAGTGGAGACATAATGTTAAACAAGATAAATATGGCTGCTCCTTTCACAAAGCTTACACACAATGGAAAAGACAGAAAACATAAAAATAACTATAATGCAATATGTGTTATTGCATTACAAGTGCTCTGACCCCATAGACTGGGAATAATTACAACAATTACCAAAATATGTAGCAGTAAAATAAAGCAATTATCAAAACTTAACAAATGGGATATAAGTCCCTAGGAAATTCTTCAGAAGACTAAACACTAAAACTGAAGCTCATTCTATAACCATATTCATGTTTTTCATTTCTTCCATATGCTTTATATATATTGTAAGCAAGAAGGTCAGTGAGCCTTCCCTAGAGAGGTCTGGCTGAGCTCTCTTTGCACACAGCATCAGAGAGACAATTCTGTCAGGCAGATGGCCCCCTGGTCTGGGCAGCTTGAGGAAAATGCCTTTGCATTCCTAATTAACAAGCCAACAACTGTGCCAATTGCTTTGATACATTCAAAACCTTCTGTTCTCAGACTTTTGATGAGCTGTTTATTCAGGGGCAATACCTGTCTGCTTTGCTGGCCGCAGCTTACTCCTCCTAAAGGGCAGAGCTACAGTGAGATTGACAAGAATTCTTCTGTACTAAGGAAGAAGATCATCAGGAAGCATTAGTCACATTCAGGGAGTCCACTTCAGGCCTCTGTGGATGGAAAAATAAAGTCTATGGGTGCAGAGTGCAAATATTTGCTGGCAGTAATTCAATAGACCTAGAGCTCACAGCTCAGAAATGAGCTGCCACACCAGTTCCTGCTTTGACTCTAGGAGTTCCAAAATCCGTAGCAGTGTTTAAAGAAGCAAGGTTTCCAGTATCTTTACTGAACCCTTAAAAAGATTAGTAAATTAGATGCTGGCATACAGCGTAAATTAGAATATCAAAAGATACTAGAATAATAAATGTTAAAGTGTATGCCAAATTTAATTTAGTATTCAAAAGGAAAGATATGCTAATAAAGGCCCAAGTCCCAGACCACCTTTGGGCATATAATTGTGTGAAATGTAATGGGAGGGGCAAGTGCTAGTAGCTTCAAAAAAATTTCCTTGACTAAATGTAATGTAGACAATCTCAAAGGTATATGATAAAATAACTATTATTTTGGTTTATAAATACACTACATTAAAGAAAATGACTTTTTCACAATTGAAAATTACGAATTCTCAGGTGTATACTTGGAAGGCTTTTTAAGCACTAAACAGCTGAATTTCAACATCAGTACTAGCGGCTATGATAAAGATAAAAAAGTGATGTCAATATGTAACACTAAGACAAATTTGAAAAGTAGCCAGTTGTTTCATTTTAATGAAGGAGAATGTTTAAATCAAGATATCTCAAAGTTGGGCTATGGACATTTGGGTGGGATAATTTTATTATTCGTGACTTTCTTTTTTTTTTTTGTGGGTACCGGGGGGGTCGACTTCAGGACCTCGTGTGCCAACAGGCGCCCATGCCGCTGAGCGATATCACCGGCCCCTTTTTCGTATGTGGGATCCGGGAGTCGAACTCGGGCCCTCGTGCTTGCAAGGCAGGCGCTTACGCGGCTGAGCCATCTCACCGGCCCTATTCGTGACTTTCTTGCACATTACAGAATGTTTATAAGAGTTCTGGCCTCCATGCACCACATACCAGTAGTACTCCCCCAAGTTGTAACAACCAAGAATGTCTCTAGACATTCATTGCCAACTGTATCTGAGGGTAATAATGCTTAGACAATTTGTTTAGGGACAAAAGACTCAGTTCAAACAAGATGGTGTGGTATTGTCATACTGATAATAAGAAGCCAGAGGAACAGTACTGGTTCTGCAAGGAGGCTGAGACTCCTCTGACACCAGGCAGAGACACTGCATTGCCAGGGGCCAATGCACCCGCAATGTACGTCCTACCACAGCGGGCACCTGCTCAGTGTTGGAGCAGAGACAAGAGGGGGTAGAACCTGAACTTGACCTTGACGAGTAGAATTTCCCCAACCTGAACAAAAGAGTAAATCAGACTGAAAAGAATCACAAAGAACAAGGCTTCTTGGATCTGTGCGACAATAACAAAAAACAAACAAACAAACAAACAAAAACATTATTAGTCTTGTTGGAATCCCAGAAGGAGCAGAGAAAGTGAAGATGAAGAAGTGTGCAAGGAAGTATTGACAGAAAATTTCCAAGTTTATGTGAAAGATATAAACGCACATAATATAGAAATTGAGCAAAATCTAACAGAATAAACTTAAAGAACTCTACACCAAAACACAGCATAATCAAATTTCTGAAAACTAAAGACAATGAAAATAATCTTGAAAGAAACCAGGGGAAAACGACGTATCACTAATGGGGGTGGGGAGCAGCTATTTAACAAAGCAGATTTTTCTCCTGAAACCAAAGAGGCAATAAGCAAGCGCTGCATTTTCAAGTGCTGAAAAAAATGTTAATAGATAAATTTACATCTGGAAAACTATCCTGCACAAGAGAATGGAGAATAAAGACATCCGTAGCAGAATAAAAACTGAAAGAATTTTTCACTAGAACACCTATCTTATAATGAGGAATAAAGGCAATTCTGCACGTATAAAGACAATTTTAAAATGATGATGAAGTCTTGAAGCATCAAGAAGGAAGAACAAAGCAATGTGGGTAAATATAATAAACTAGAGATAAATAGTCTGAAATATAGAAGGAAGGAAACATTTTAAAAAGCACAAGTAACACAAATTTAAAGAATAAGAAACCGTCAGAACAAAAATACATTGTTTGTAGATGCTTTAAGGTATATCCTAACATTTTTATAACAGAAACTGCACTTTTGTGCAGTTGAATCACCAAAACAGAGATCACTGTATTTCTTGTTTCTAAGAAGAACTGAATGAGCCAGTGTCTAACCAGCAAAAAATTCCAAAGCATGAATTTGGAGATTAGAATAAAATAGAATTTCTCCAACCTGAGCACGAAACTGAAAGTTGACTTAAAAGAGTTACAACAAGTTATTTTTGATAACAACAACAACAAAAACAACAACAAAAAAATCATTTATAGTCACACTGGAATCCTATTCTCAGCAAGTAATTGAGAGATAAGAAAGAAAGACATCTGTGTCCACATTATTGGCCATAGAATGCATAGAGAAATCAGATAAACAAGTCAACAATAAGTCATCAATAATAACATAATAATAATGATAATGACATTTGTGTTTTTCATTTTTGTGTTTCAGGGACTTAAAATTGTTTTCATTATTTCTCAAAAAAATAAAAATAAAAAGACTTTTAGCTTTGAGGCAATATTGGCCTCTTCCACTTTCTTTTTTGTAGCACAGGATGGTCTTGTAAGAAGTTGCCATGGGCTTAGTTCAGCCAGTCAGGTGCACCAGTGGGAGCTTTTGGGCCAAGGAAAAAGAACCTAGGAAAACCTTTTTACCTCTCTGCCTTGGGTGGTTTATCCAAAGGCTCTGCTACTGTTTTTCTTCTTGGTTTTGACTCTGTGCAACCTTTCATGCTTCCAGCTTAATTTGGGTGACTTTAAAAGAACAAGGCTTTTTTATTGCCCTTGAGGAAAAGGTTTTAGTGGGTTCTGGCTGCTATGACTCTCTGGGATACCACTTGAGCCCATTATTTGACTCTTAGTTATTCTTTCACTTAAGAAACTAATTTTTTGGGGGGCCGGTGAGATGGCTCAGCGGTGTAAGCGCCTGCCTGGCAAGCGCGAGGGCCTGAGTTCGACTCCCGGAACCCACATACAAAAAAAAAGGGGGCCGGTGACATCGCTCAGAGGCACGGGTGCCTGCTGGCACGCGAGGTCCTGAGGTCGACTCCCGGTACCCACAAAAAAAAAAAAAGAAACTAATTTTTGAATTAAAAGCCTTGTGTTGTAAACAGTGAGATCGATTCTAGTTTTCCTCGTTAGACTCTGACACATATACCTTAAAATCATGAATCAAAATCTGAATGAATCCCTAGAAGTGATCTAGTTCAAGTCAGCTCTATTTGCTACAATGCATAGTTATTATTTGTGTTGTTCTTTTGAAAAACATAAAATAAAAAATGAGTAAGCACATGATTTAAAATAAGAAAAGTAAAGATTATGAACTACTCTTTGTGTATGTCGAGATAAAGTTAGTTTTCAAATCCCAAATTCAAATGCCTTAACTAATTGACCTCATTCTGTGCAAAGGGACAGGGACTTCAATGCCTGGAACATCCATTTTAAATTGTCTTTCAGGCTTTTTGTAGTTGTTTTCATTATTCCAAGATCACCTCATACTCACATCTCAGATTGTGTAGATTCAACAAAAACAGTGGATACTCTTTGTTGTTAGGAAGAAATTTATTAATAGCATAAATGCATAATGGCCACTTTTTGCAGTATTAACATATTAAGTAAAGGAATTTAAACTTTAGAGTATTATAATGGTTTGTAAATTTAAAATAATGTGGAAAAACTGTTATTTTTCTTTTATTGCTAATTTCAAACTCCTTCAGGAGCTGGCTTCTAAACTCAAACTGAGTCTGATCTGCCCTTTCAAAATTTAAATATCATGACTACTGTGAAAAGTTTTGGTAATTTTATAGGGTTGTCCATTCCTTTGCTTTGGATGTTGGATCCTAAAGACAAAGATAAATAAATAAATAGCAACTATGAAAGAAATTATAACAGAGCAAGAGGTGCCATTCCATTCCACTGAACTCTGCATTCCCTCTCTTCCTATCTTCTTAGGGAATTTTAGTTATTTTTAAATACCTTTTTTGCATCTTCTCTCTTCTGTGTTGTAACCCCATTTTTTTTCAGCACTTAATTGTGTTTGAGATGCCTTATCTTGACCAATTCCACGCTCTTCTTTGAACACCCACTCTCATACAGCTACTACCTGCTGCCCTCATTCTGTCCTCCCAGTCACAGCCAATTTTATTGAAAACATTTGTTTCAATTGCTGTCCCCATTTCCTTAACTCTTATTCACTCAACAGTGAATATATGAGGGTCTGTACCTTAATCTTGGAAAGCATATGGGGTTGTTGACTCAATTTTAAACTTCTAAAGTGTTTCGCCTTTTTTGGTTTCTGGTGATTTCTTCTCAGACAGAGGTCTTTGACTTCTGCCTCTCTTGAATTCCTGATGATACATCAGGGACCCTCTAAGGTTCTTTCTTCTTCTCTGTCTGAGTAATGTACCCACTCATTATATACTGGCTGCCAAGTTGTTATCTACAAAATCAATTCATTTTTTATGTGACTTTGCTCTGAATAAAACCTCTCACTTTCTGTGTTCCTTATCTTTTATCACCACCTATGCTACCTACAAAAAGCACGTAGATTCAACTACTCAAACAAGAGATCTGTGTAAATATTATCTGAATCTTATTTTTTTTCTCTCTTCAATTATTAAGTGCCCTTGTTTTAATTTTGTTAGTCTGGAAATAGATCCCTATGTCCCAGATTTTGTAAAAATCACTATATTCTAATTCAGAAACAAACCCACAAATAATTCACATTCTCATAACACATGGAACAAAACCGCTAGATAAAAGCTGATTTATTGTATTAATTTCCTTCCCATTGCAGAGAAAAAAAAAAAAAATACCAGACACCCAAAACTGAAAGTAATAGAGCTTTATCTTGGCTCGTGGTTTTAGTGAAGTCAGTCTATGGTAAGCTGGCTAGAAGGCAGAAATAGCATGCTGGAATGGCATAATTAAAAAAAAAAAGAAACAAACAAAGGTACAAAAGAACAAACAATAAAAACCTGATCAATCTGTGGCAGCAAGGAAGAGAGAACAAAGGGAAGAGTTGGAGACAGGAATACACCTTCCAGGTGGTCGTACCCCCAGTGACCCATCTCAAACCATGCCCTATCTCCTAACATCACAGTTGAGCATGTACTCATCAATGGATTAATTCACTGATGAATGTAGCATCCTCATGACCTAATCACCTTCTGAAAGCCTCACCTGTAAGTACGTAAGACTTTTAAGGGACAGTTTAGACCTAAACCATGAAAATACAGCAATCCATGAGGAAGTGGACACTCACTAGACACTAAATCTATCAGTACCTTGATCTTGGGCTTTCCAGTTCCACAACTGTGACAAATAAATTGTTTTAAGTCACTCAACTTAAGATACTTTGTGATAGCAGCCCCAAATGACTAAGACATTTAGTTTAGTTTTGTTTAATTTTTTTCAAATAAAAGTATTTTGCCATTTCTCAAGAATTTCTATGCTTTTGTGAATTCCACTTATTTATGTTTAATGATCATAGTTTTGAATTAATCTAGCTTAATTCATTTTTCTCAGAAATGAGAGCCCCAAAAGCTTCCAGACCATCTCTTTAATTTTGTTATTGTAGTTACATTCATATAAAAATAATCTGTGCATAAAGCTTGTGTCTTTTATTGTTCCATCTATGGAAAGATTTCTCATTTGTACTTTTTTTTTTTTTTTTGTGGGTACCGGGGGGTTGACCTCAGGACCTCGCGCGCCAGCAGGCGCCCGTGCCGCTGAGCGATATCACCGGCCCCTTTTTCGTATGTGGGTTCCGGGAGTCGAACTCGGGCCCTCGCGCTTGCTGGGCAGGCGCTTAAGCCGCTGAGCCATCTCACCGGCCTTCATTTGTACTATTTTGAACTCAAGCATATTGTGTAAATTTGTTTCCTAGGGTCAACATAACAAATTACCACTGGGTGGTATTAGATGGCTCAAAACAACAAAAAAGCATTCTCTTAAAGTCCAGGACAAAATTCCAAATCAAGGAGTCAGATGGTTTGTTTTTTTCTGGAGGCAATTAGGAAGAAACTGGCCCAGGTCTTTGTCCCAGCTTTTGGTGCGTGCCAGCATTCCCCAGTTTTCCTAGAATCGCAGATATACCATCAGCTTTCATTTTCACATAGCACCCTTCACTGTGTATCTGTGCATTTTCACATAATGACCCCAGATATTGATTTTAGAAGCTACCCAAATATTGTATGACCTCATAAAACTAATTATAACTACAAAAACCCTATTGCTAAATAAAATCTTATTCTGATGTCCTTGATAGGCATAAATTTGGAGGAGATATTATTTGTCACACTGCTGTGGGATTTTTGTGTAGAGAGATGGGACACTGAGGCCTTTTTCCCAGGAAATAGCTTTGTTCCTGCCAGCACTGACTAGGAAGGATGTATACAAAGGCTGAGTGCCAAACATGGGGCAGTTGCACTCTTTGTACAATTTTTGTGTCTTTGTCTCCCTTATATGGGCACACACTAACAGATTATACAGTCTGGTTGAGTATACATTAACATTCTACAATTTGGTTGGGTATGATTTATGTTACAGAGTTACATCAAAACTATACACGCCACAGAGGCTGATATAGCTACATTGCAAAATGTTCCTGCCTGACAAGTTGGGAGGTGCCCTACCACAACACTGTGGTGTTACTTGCTTTGATCAATAAAGTGTGAGTAGAATTATCTTGTGTGATTCTGAACTTGGGTTTTAAGAGCTAACACTCTGTTTACCATCTCCGCTTGTTTTTCTGCTAGCTCTGCTAATGTGCTAAAATGGAGTCTCCACAAGCATGGAAAATACCCCCTGGGGTGATATGTGATGCAGCACATCTCATAAACGAGACAATATTCTTTCACAACACTGAGATTTTCAAGTTCTTCTTTTCCAAGGCAGGGTTGTACCTGTCAAGACTGATATAAATCCTAGTACTGGATCTGTGTCCTTCCTAAATGGATAACCTAAACTATTTGGCACCAGACTGAGGTCAGGTGTTTGGTATCCAGGAAATTTCTATTAGAGACTAGGAGGATAGTAATGCATGTTATGCAATAGTTGAAATATTTAGAAAAAATATATCTATGATAACTTAGAAGGGAGATATTTTATTAAGAAGCTTTATCTTTAAATGAAAAGGTGAAAAACACTATGGGCATGATTTCATTGTTGTTAATTATGGTTACCAGGGTAATGTAAGAGAGATGAGCCAAAAAATAAACTGTTGAAAGAAGAGAGAGAGAGAGAGAGAGAGAAGAAACAGAAATAATTCAGAATTAAATGATTTTGTGAGTTAGGAAGTTAAAGGGTGCTCATTCCCACTTACAATGTACAAAACTGACAAAGGGTTTGAATCAAAGAAAAAGGCCCCAGAAAACTCAGAAGTAAGGATCAATTTTGGGGGTAGTTATAACACCCATTTAAAACCTTTTAATGGCTATGATGTTGCTCAGCAAATTCTTTCCATTAGAAAAATATGCCTGAGAGAAAAGAAAACAATGATATTCCTTGGCTATGGACGCATCATAGACTTAAATTACCCAATTTAAATCCAGGAAAGAAACACAGCTCAAACAGAACTGTTGGTATGTCTATTGACACAAGTCTCATTGCAATCAAATAGATGGAAATCAATTAATTTTATTAGAGATTATGTAAGCAAATAACTATTTACCTATACTACAATAATAGTTTGCACGAGGTTTAAAACAGGTTGGGACCTGAAAATTCTATGCATTCTAAATAGGCAGAAATGATCAGCTTCATAATAATTCATTTAACATCAAAAATACCTTAGTCTTTTTATTGAAAAACTGACTTTATCTTCAAGAAATGATAAAGTAATTATATCTATATGTAAATTTAAGTGTACATAAAAATTATTTTTTTCCCAATAAGAAAATGTACCATATTTTCTGGGAGTCATTGGTAATTTCTGATTACCATCTGTATAACATGAAAATAATTACATTCATTTTCTTTTACCTATACTTTTTTCATAATTGGAGAGAATAAACTGGACATAGGCATATGGTTAAACCTTTACCAGAATATGTTATTTTTATTTTGGATTACTCTGTAAAATATCATATAATGTTAAAAAAAATTAAGATTTTCTTTCATAATGTAAACTTTGAAGAAATTAAAAATATATTTTAATGTTTCAATAACTGAAGATCAGCAATGTTTTCCATTTTCCATTTTTTTCTATAAGGAAACATTGTTTCTTTTCAAAACATGCTAATTTTATCACCAGGTACCTTAAAATGTTTCAGGTAGGACATTTAAGTAAATATCCTCACAACACAAACTTGAATATATTGTTTCACATTGCTAAGACTGACAGAATCAGTCTGTGAGCCTCACTCTTCCTCACAGCAGTAGATATAATAAGAAAACAGAAGACAATAGGGGGGAACAAGACTTCATACCATATTGTATATAAAACCAAGTAAATCTGATCTCAGAACAATGCATACTTTTGTTGCAGTGCTAGCTACTCTAGGAGAGGAAAGTAATTTGGCAATAAAACTAGAAATAGATGACAGGAATAAACATCAAAGAAAAGAAAACCAATGAATGTGTTTTGCTTTAAATCTTAAAAATGTATTTCAGAACACATTTTGAATGTTCAGAAAACAAGTAAGCTAAATGTTAAGTATATGTTCTTCTCATTTAAAATCATGGTATGGAATTCATCCACAGTAAATGGGTACATTAATACACAGGTCTGTACTTTTGCAACACTAATAACTTTAAAAGGTGCCTTCAACATTAGTTTTAGTTAGAATCTGTGATGTGTGTTAAAGACAATCGTGAATAACTTATCGAACAACAAATTACTTAACCATAGTCATGTAAATGTATTTTAAAAGCATGTTCCAGAGTTCAAAAGAAGCATAAAAATAAATCAGGGAAAAAGTCAATACAAATGATAAGTGTCTAAAGAGCTGAAGAGAAACACAGAATATGGTTAGAATTTCCTGCATTTAAAAAATATGTTTATTGTGTTTTGCTGTTAAAGTGAATGTATTTACTCTAATAAGGTTAATTTAAATTTAAACGTTATATTTTAATATCAAGTACCTAACCTTTATGTTTCTACTTTTCTACTTAATTTTTGTCACATAATAACAGCACTGTGAAGTACTGTAACTCATAGAGACATTAAAAGAAACAAAAAGATAATATTGATCAGTTCCTAGCACACCACAAGCCTTATGCTAGACACTGGGCAGACACTGGGATAGAGTGAGTAACAAAGTACTATTCATACCCCTGGGACTATTACATGGTAGAAGTAGAAAAACACAAGTAAACAGCATAGTATAAAAAATGGCATTAGAAGATTTTGGGGAAATGTCTTAGATTTGACCTAATTACTCCCTAACTACCCAGAGAGGATTAGATTATTAGTAGTTCATTTGGGTGATGAGCTCAAAGATCTCTACGTGGATTTTAAATTTTCTCATCCTCGTTCAACTATTTATCCTTTTCTGAGGGCTTCTCAAGGACTTGAGTTCCTTGGCATTTCATCCAATACAGCACTTGCAGGTTCTTGTAGTAAGACATAGCCCAGAATGCAAGAGAATAATGAAAGGCAGGCAATGTAGTGACTGAATCTGTTATAGGAATTTACAGAAATGCACTCATCTCAAAAGAATGGAGTGGGTGAAGAATTGGATGCCCATTCTCATAGAAAAATTAAATGATTCAAATTTTGAAAGCTATATAGAAATTAGCAAGATGAATCATGGACTAATATTAGTAATAATAGTAGTAATAGTGATGATGGTAACTGGTTGAATGAAACACAGTGTGCCTTCAGAAGACTTTAGCTTATTTAAAATGTTATTCTTTTTGTTTTTGTGTTTGCTCTAAAAATGACCTGAAGGAAATAGAAAAAAGAATGCATATTGTTACTTTAAAATAGGCCTTATTTACAAAGTCAGTTTCAGTTTAGCAAGTTATCCTGAAAACTCTGAGGGGACTGAGAATTTTAAGAAAGGGTTTCTATTCTCTATTCTTTCTTTTGACCTATTTATTTTTCTCAGATACATGTATTGCACCTTCCCTCTCTGTCAGGTATTGCTGTAGGTACTAAAAGTAAAATAAAATGGCATAGAAGGTAAACAAGTTTGTTATATTGATGAAGTTGGGAAAAAGACAAAGCAGTAGGAATTTTCAAAACAATGTCGTGATTAGGATGTTAAAGGCTATCCAGTTGCAACAGGAAGAGGTAAAAAGGACATCTGTCCTGGATTAGTGTTCTTTGAAAATTTATACCAACTGTATTCCCAGAATGTGAATTTTTTTGGAAACAGCATTTTTGCAGACACAATTAGTTAAAATGTGTTCATACTGGATTAGGATGGACCTAAAACCAATGACTGATGCCTTTATAAGATTATAAGGAGGGGGGCCGGTGAGATGGCTCAGCAGCGTAAGCGCCTGCCTTGCAAGCACGACGGCCGGAGTTCGACTCCCGGAACCCAAATACGAATAAGGGGCTGGTGATATCGCTCAGTGGCATGGGTGCCTGTTGGTGCACGAGGTCCTGAGGTCGACCCCCCGGTACCCACAAAAAAAAAAAAGAAAAGATTATAAGGAGGTATTGGAAAAGTACAGATAGCTCACAAAGAATGTCAGGTGTTGAAGGAAACAAGAATTGGGATGATAAAAGTCAAGATATGTCTAGAATTTTCAGTAACCACCAGAAGTTTGGAAAAAGGCATATAATTGTTTTAGAGCACTCAAAGAGAGCATGGCCTGCTGACACTGTTAGTTTAAAATGTAGTCTGAAAAAATTGTGAAAGAATAAATTTCTGTTGTTTTAAGCCGCTCATTTGTGGTATATTTTTGTATGGATCTAGTAAACTCATAGAGAGTCTACCTGAGGACAATTGAAGAGAATGGTTTGTAAAGAAAGGCAACATTTTAAGCAAAATGCAACAATATATATGAAAGTCCAGAAGATGGGAATACTTTGTCCTTGAAAAACAAAAATAATTGGTATAAAATGAAATATTGACATGGTAGATGAGTTTAAGTTAAGGAGGAATATAAGAAAGGGTATTAAAAGTGTTTATAGGGCCGGTGAGATGGCTCAGCGGCTTAAGCGCCTGCCCGGCAAGCGCGAGGGCCCAAGTTCGACTCCCGGAACCCACGTACGATAAAAGGGGCCGGTGATATCGCTCAGCGGCACGGGCGCCTGCTGGCGCGCGAGGTCCTGAGGTCGACCCCCCGGTACCCACAAAAAAAAAAAAAAAGTGTTTATAAGGCAGGCTAAGGAGGCATCAAACAGTGTTAAACTAGGAAAGCATAGAGCTGTACTTATTGTGTATGGAATTCACTACAAATATACTGTATTCTCAGTATGGGTATGTGAGAGTCAAATTTGACGGTAGAAATCAAATCAGACATAAAATTGTTTCAGAAATCCAGATGGAAATAACTATTTTCTAAATAAGGATAATTCCAGTGCTAATTGAGAGACATAGATAGATTTGAGAGATATTTATGACGTGGAATTTTTAAAATCTTGTAACTGTTAGGATATCGACAGCTAAAAGAAATGAAATAAAGGGTGATCAGAAATATGCTTGAACAATTGTGTGCAGTGACTTTCATTGGTTTAAGGTGGAGAAGAAAATGAATATGCAGACCATGGAGTTCTGATTTCAGGTTTGGACATTTTAAATTGCAGTGTTTGTGCAGTGTATATGTGAAAATGTCTAATGCGGATACATAGATACGCAGCTCAAAGCAAAGATATTTGTGAAATAGGGAAGCAATAGGAAGGTTATTGTAGTAGCTCTAATAACTAGAAAGAAGAAGCAGTGATGAGGATTTATATGAGAGGAGAGATTAAAGACATATGGTGAAGTAAAATATACAATATTTATTTGTAAGAGGAAAATGCTAACTTTCTTGGGTAAGCCTTGAGCATATATATTTGTTAGGATAAAAAGACCAGTACAGATGAGGAAATTAAAAGTGAGTCTCAGTGAGAGCCATGAAAATTAAAGGGGTCAGGTCCAGAAAGAATATTTTTGTGTGTGAAAAATAATCATGAACAAATGAGATATCCTTGATACCAAAATGATTCTTGAATTAAGACATCTCCAGAACTTGCTGGCAGTACATATAAAAGATGGCAGGCATACTCAAGAATGTTTTAACCTCTAATGTAGTCAAAACGGTCCCATTTTTACCTTTAGAAGCATAATATAATGTAATATCATACTTGATATTGATATTAGATGTGTGATATTAGATTGTATGGTATGATATTATGATATTAGTATGATATTAGATTGTGTGGATTGGAAAAAGTTTACAACATGGAAAAATGCTTAAATAATAGAATCCCCTCTAAAAATATTTCTAAAAGCTTTTCTAACAGCTGGGCTTGAGGTGTTTTATTACATATTTTTGAGCACTAGTGGATTTTACACATTCAACAGAGCTGGATTTTTCTTAGTACTCACACCTTTAGCCAGGATCTTTATAAAGACCTAAAGACCACCAGAAGTGTGGAAGTGAGGCACAAATTCGAGTTTTCAAACACTCCTGTGAAGAGAGAGAAAGAGAATGCATAGGTGAAAATTAAAAATATATTTGAAGATATAAGATTTAAGAGTAAGAGAAAAATGTGATTTGATTGTGTTAAAGTTCTCTGTAAGTTAAAAGCTAAGGTTAATTCCTGAGAACAAAGATGGTAGGAAGTAGTTAAAGGATGTTAGAGAATGATGAATTCCTAAAGTAGCTATTTGGGGTAAAAAGTGATGATTTGTAACTAGTCTGAGTTCTTTTAAAGAAATCATAACAATTCTATAATACATTGTATCAGAACTATACCATTCAGTGCTGGTGGTGGTAAGGTAATTGTGACTCACAGGATACTATGTAGTTTGGGGCTAAGGAAGAGATTAGGGCATGGCAAAACAGTTGGGCAATTGGGCATGCTCTGCAATCGTGGAGATTCAGAACACATGCACAGAACATCTGAACTCTGCACCTGATACCAATCAGAGAATACCATCTTCAACTCTTCTGCTGCAAGATCAGGGAGGTTTTTGATGGGATGGCCTAGATCTGACATCAGAATGGGGTTATAAAAGATGGCAGTCATTAACCTCATGTCCACTGTGAGCTTTTTCACTGCCCTGCCTGGCACTCTGCATTGTGTATTCCCTTTCTTACTTCAACTAGCCAACACTCACTCTGTAGAATGTGTCTTTTCAGATGATTCTCCCTTCTTTTATTAACTTTAGTACCTTTAATACACCTCTACATTTTTCATTTGTCCAATTTGTTGAACAGAACAAGAGCCAAGCCTGGAAGGGACTCATGGGCACCCCAGTACCCATTAACAGTTGTTTTATGAAACCAGCCAGGAGGAAGCCATCCTGGTACCAAAAATTCAGGTAATTTAGAAATACACCTGATGACCTAAACAGAGCAAAGGAACACTCAGTAAAGCTTAACTCAAACTGGCTGTTAATAAATTTTTAAGAGTTTTTTTTCATCTTCTTCTCTTAAATGCTAGAAAGGAGATTTCTACCTCTACTGCCTTAAACAAAGCATGAAAGTATTATGGGAATAAATATAAGGAATATTTTTTTCTCCAGTGGCTAAGGAAGTCCCTGGAGGGCTCTACCTTTTCTCTAAAGAGTCATTGGGTTACAATATGGAGAGTTCCAAGGCAAACACCATGCAGATCCTAGCAACCTCACCCTTAGGCTGTCTCCTTCAAAACTAGAAATAAAAATGACAATGACAATCTGAAAAAAAAAAAAAAACTTATCTGCTATTGCAATATGGGTTGGGTCTAGCATGTGTTATTGACAGCACTTGAGTAACCACCCAGAATCACAAGCTTTACATGGGCAAAAGGCTGGATTTATTTGTCTGGGTCCAGACAGGTTGAGATCCTGGATCTCAGGACCCTGGATCTCAGGATCAGCAGTTGGCTGGAGGACAAATTAAGTTTGCATAGGGTTTGGGGATAGCCCAATGATTCCTTGTGTTGTAATCCCAAGGAATCTGGATGGAATGTTTGGGGTCAAAGTTCCAAGGATGGTCAGCGCAGTTGTGCAGATAGTGCTGGATTTTCCAGCACCAGGAAGATTGTATGACCAATCCTAAATTTTCTTTATGGCCATCTGTTCTGTTTGCTAAGGGCAGCATGGCCCTTTTAGTGATTTTCTGTTGTTTGCTGAGAATGGTGTGTTTGCTGAAAAGGTCTTGCCTGGGTCAGTGATGACATTCCCATCTTTTTGTGTTTATATACAGAGAAGAGGCGGAAAGTGGGCAATGTTTCTCATGGGTATTTCATGCTTTACAAGTGGGGCAGCATGTGCAGCCTAATTGGGAGGGAAATTTTGGGGAATAGGGCCATATCATGGAGTGGTCAGGGCCAGCATCTGTCTGTTAGTAATCACCTCAACAGCATCCTGCAAGAACTTTGAGAAAAGTCTGAGGAGTCATTGCCCAAAAAGAAAGAGGAGGATAATACAGACAAGAGGTACAGTTCATGGAAGAAGCCATGAGGCGCATCCCCAAACATTATTTCAAGAGTGGGACAGGAGAGCTGTCTAATTTCTGTCTCTTTTCTGTCAGTCTTTTGACTGTAACCCATACAATGCCTGACTGGTTGGTGTAAAAGCAGCATTCTTCCCCACCTTTCTCAGTGGTGAGGTGATCTAAACCTCTATGGTTTTGAAGGGTCACTGCTGCCAGGGAGTTTATCTGGTTCTGTAAGGTGAGAACAGAGTCAGTTATTTCCAAGACTGTCAGAAAGATCTCAGAAGAGGGAGTGATAGTAGGTCGGGGAAGTAGACAGACTTGCTATGCCTGTCCCTGTAGCATTGGTGATAACCAGACTCTTAAGCAGGGGTTTTAGTTGTATGGCTCTATGTTGTCTGGACCTGGCAGAGTCCAGTTTCCTGGGGTAATATCTATTTTTGGGCTGAAGTGGGTCAGTGTGCAGGTGCCTGTCCAGCTAATGGGAAGGCACAAGTAGGTCGAAGTCCCACAAAGGGAGAAAACACCTTGGCTGGGTAAACAGAATTGAGGTGGATGTTAAAGAGGTGTGTGGCTCTATTATTTTCTCTTTCCAAGATGTCCAGGGTGCCTGCTAGGGCAGCACTTATCAGGGGCTGGAAGGGTCCCTGGCAGGAGATTTGACTGGCACCTATTGTTCTGTTTTCCCATTGTAGGAAGAATCAGAATTATTTTCTATTGTAGGAAGAATTGATGTCTATTAGGAGTCATTGCAAGGGACGCTTAAAGGTGGGCAAGAGGAGGAAATGTGAGCAAGAGGGAGATTGATTATAAGAGGTCCATAGGACTATGGTCATGCATGGGGTGTGACATCCATTGCAGAACTCTGATCATCTATTGAGCAGTGGTGTTATCACTGGGAGGACTGGCAAGGTGGACAAGCTGAGTGAATGGGGCATCCTGAGTAACCTGGTAGCCAATAACCTAAGGCCAATAACAGTAGCTAATAGTTACATTGATGGGGGAGTAGACGTTCTAGTAATATACTGGAAGACAGATTATGCTAAATGCAAACAAGGTCTTGGAAGGTCAGAGTAGTTTCAGTGGGTATGGGGCTGTATATTGGCTTAGCTGAGCTCTCATATTTAGAGGCATTGGTGAAATAGGACCGGAGGATTTGGGCCATGAATCCTGACTGGAGGTTTTTTATCTTGTCAGTGATAGGGAAAGTGACTATGGACATTTCATTGATGAGTTGGAGTGGATCCTTCATTTTGTATTGGGGGTGGTATATGAGGTTGCTAAGGATCCAGACCTGGGGAGGGACTGGAATGCCCATATAGTTTGCTGTAGATATGGTAATACACAGCAATTTTTGGTTAAGGTAGTTAGAGTGCTTTAGCAAGGAATTAATTAACTTGGTTAAGGTAGTTAGAGTGTTTTAGCAAGGAATGAATTAACTGTAGAGTCTTGTAGAAATAACTAGGAATGATTGGGAGAAGTTGCAGGGATGCAACCATGGGGCGTGGCAAAAGGAAGAAGAGGGTTAACTGCACCAAAGCTCATAGAGAAGGGGAGGAAAATGGCCTAGCTTGGGGGAGAATGAGCATGAGCATGAGAAATTATTCCATCCCTGAGGTGAAAGACATCTGAGTTGGAGTCCCAGCAGAATTGAAAGTAAAACCCTCAGGAAAATGCATTATAGAAATAGAAGGTGTCTAATGTCCTCTCTATCAATCATTGAAAAGGAGGAGAACAAGAAGGAAGGAAAACAATGTGATCTTCTCTGGGGAGAAGTCATACAGAATGCCCTGAAAAAGGAGATCTATCCAGATAAAGAAGGACTCTAGGGTGATGGTCTGAGGATGAAACCAAGTAAGATCAACGTAGATTGATCGAAGGAAGTAAGTGAAGTTGCAGGAGATGCAAAGACAAGGCATTTAAGTGTCTTCTGGAATTAGGATCAGCCTGAGGGAAGTAGGAGAGATTAACTGCAATTTCCATAAGGAGCAGAGATCAGGTGAATTGTTAGCAGGACCCAGTTTTATCCTGGAGTGATGTACCTACTGTGGAGGGTCTTGCAGATGAACAGCTGTTGGAGTGCTATAGATGACCTGAAAAAGTCCCATACACTTGGGCTGTAGGGACCAGGGGCTTAAATCTTTAATCAAGAGCAATTTGTTAGCCAGGCTATCCTCATAAGGGTGAGTGTCAGGAGAAGGCAGGAGAAGGTTAGCTGCATGTTGTATTTCTTTTTGGGCTTGTGGAAGGACTGGGAGATAATCTCCAATGGAGCTGGGCTCTGGGCTGAGGTTTGGATTGAGCAGAAAGGTGTGGCCATATAAAATCTCAAATGGGCTGTATCCCATAGGCTCTCAGAGGGTGGCTCTCATGTGAAGGAGAGCAAATGGGAGGAGGGGAACCCAGTCTTTATGGAGCTGAAGTGTGAGTTTAGTGAGGTGGGTTTTAAGGAGGCCATTATATGTCTCTACCTTACCAGATGATTGAGGTTGGTAGGAGGTGAGGCGACTCCATTGGACCCCAAGTGACTTAGACACTTCTTGTGTAATTTGACTAATAAAAGCTGGGCCATTATCTGATTGCATGGAGGTGAGGAGGCCAAACTGGGGGATAATGTCTGCTAGGAGGGAGCAGATAATGACTGAACCCTTTTCTGAGCCTGTGGGAAAAGCTTCCACCCATCCAGTAAGGTATCTACCCAGACAAGGAGGTACTGAACTTCTGTACTCACAGCACATGTGTGAAATCAATTTGCCAGTCCTGAGTTGGAGAAAAGCATCCTGCTTGAAGCATAGGAAAAGGAGGGGGTCTCAGAAAATCCTGAGTTGTGGTCATGTGGTAGACTGAGTGGTGATAGTTTTAAGAAGAGTTTTCCAAGAAGGAAAGCAAATAAGAGGTTCAAGCAGCCTGGTTAAAGGTCTGCAGCCTGCATGAAAATTGTCATGAAAAGATGAAAGAATGGCATGGGCCTGTGAAGCTAGGAGGAGGAACTTTCCCTGACTTAGCAACCACCCATCTTTGGTGGGAAAGTATTGATACTGTTGCCATTCAGAAAGGGAATAGGCAGAGTTATGCCAGAAAGGGCAAAATATTGACCCTTGCAGGCATGGTAGGGAAAGCTGGCTGCCTCTTTAGCAGTTTTATCTGCAAAGGTGTTTCTGGCAGCTATGGGATCTGAAAGCCTCTAGTGTCCTCTGCAATGAAGGACTCCTGCCTGAGTCAGCAGTAGGGTGGCTTGAAGAAGGGCTTTAATAAGTAAGGCATTAATGATTAAAGACCCTCAGGTAGTTAGAAATCCCTTTTCTGCCCAGATGGCAGTATATTATGTAATATATGGAATGCATACCTTGAATCTGTATAGATATTAACTTGTAAGCCCTTAGCTAGTGTAAGTGCATGGGTCAGAGCAATTACTTCAGCCTGGTGAGAGATGGTGGACTGAGGGATAGCTGCAGCTTCTATAATAGAATCACGGGAGATGTGAGCATATCCCGCCCTGGCAAGGGAGTTAGGGGTGGGCTTATATGAACTTCTGTCAATGAACCAGGTGTGGTCAGGGTTGGGAAGGGGGAGGGTGGAGATGTGAGGAAAAGGAGAAATTTCTAGGTGAATTAGAGACATACAGTCATGTGGCTTTTGGAGGCAGGTTAATGAAGTGAGAGGCTGGGTTAAAGTCAGGACCCAAGGTGATGGTAACTGTGGGAGTTCCCATGAAAAGCATGCAGATCTGAAGAAGGTAAGGGGCAGAGAGAAAGTGTGAGAGGTGGGGTGAAGACATGAGCTCATGAAAATTATGAGAGGAGTATGGGTGAGTGGAGCATATCTAGTTATTTTAAGTGCCTGTAGGAGCATCAGGGCTGCTGCAGCAGCAGCACACAGGCATGGTGGCCAACCTAGGATAGTGGGGTCAAGCTGTTTGGATAGGAACTCAATGGAGCAGGGGCTTAGACCCTGTGACAGAACTGCTGGAGCGTGTCCCATGTGCTCAGCTGTATGAAGATTGAAGTGTTAGGTGGAGTCTGGAAGGGCTAAGGAGGGAGCTGTTTTAGGGCTTCTTTTAAGGACTGAAAGGATAAATGAGGGAAGATCTTGTGATCTAAGGGCTCAGTGGGGTCTGCCTTTATGAATTTATAGAGGGGTTTAGTGAATCCAGGAACTCAGAGGTGATAGTATCCTATTATGCCAAGAAAGGAAAGGAGAGTTTGGTAGTGGGGGTTTGAATCTAGATCAGGGCTGGGGATTTAGCTCAGTGGCCTGGCAAGCAGGAGGTCCTAAGTTTGATTCCCAGTACAAAAAAAAAAAAAAAAAAAAAATTGAATCTAGATCAGTTGGACACAGTCCGGAGATATGGCTCAGTATGCTTGTGGAGAATGATGCCCAGATAGGTGATGGATGGGGAAGAGATTTGGGATTTAGAGGGGCAGACACAATATCCCTTGGAATCTAAATGCTGCAATAATAAGAGGGTGTCTTTATGGAGGGGCTGTAGATAAGATGATCATCTACATACTGTATGAAGTGAGAGGAGGGGGTAGAAAGAAAGTAAATCACACACAAGGGCCTGACTAAAGTAGTAGGGTATTTCCCAGAAGCCCTGAGGCAAGACAGTCCAGGTTAACCGCTGGGACTGATGAGTGTTCTAGAGTAATAGTGAAAAAGGCATCTATTAAATCTAAGACAGAGTAATGAGTGGTAGATGGAGGAAGGGAGGTCAAAAATTGTAAGGTTTAGGCACCACACTGTGTATGGGAAAGACAATTTGCTTGATTTCACAGATCTTGTACCAGCCTGTAAGAGCCACTTGTCTTTTGTACCGGGAGAATGGGAGTGTTGTAAGGGAATTGATAGGAATTAAAGGACTATGTCCCGGTAGGTGAGAAAAAATGGGCAGTAGTCCCTTAAAGTCTGGTCAGAAATGGGGTATAGTCATTGGGCAGGGTAAGGGTGGATAGTCTTGAGAGAGATGTTAAGTGGTTGCTGGAATGAAGCCAGAGACAGGGTGGAAGTGTCCAGACTTGGTTTGAGATGAAGGGAAGCAATGAGAACCTGGGAAGGGGGGAGGGAAGGAGTCATTAAAGTAACTATAAGCATTGGTTGTGTCTTGGGGATGGTCAGATTAGCTGACAATTTGGCTAAGATGTCTTTCCTTAAAAGGAAAACAGGATAAATAGGGATGACTAAAAATGAGTGTGGGAAAAGGTGTTGACCCAATTGGCACCAGATTCAGGCTTAAATAATTTTATTAAGGGTCTAGAGACCTTACTGTTAATGCCCACAACAGTAATTGGGGCCAAGTAAGTTGGTCCTTGGAAGGAAGGCAAAGTGGAGTGTGTGGCCCCAGTGTCAATCAGGAATGGGGTGAACTTATCATCCACTATAAGACTTACCCAGAGTTTGCCATCTGAGATGTTCCATGGGGCCTCCAAAGCATCCAGGCAAAATCAGTCTTCAGTGGCCAAGCCAAGAAGATCGGGGAAGAAGCCAGTCCCTGGGGCTGTGACCCAGAGGCAGCAGGGGAGGCATTGGGTGATCCAACTTCCAGTGGAGATCTCCACAGGAGGGACATGGCTTAGAGGGTATCCTGCCCTGCAGACATTCCCTACCCCAGTGACTGTTCTAGAGGTATATGAAGCACTGGGGAGGTGCCCTTGGGCAAGAAGGCCTTAGAAATGCTTTTAGTCATCAGATGGAGGTTTGTTCCATCCTGAGCATTTCTTACAGTGGAGGCTAACATCTGCAGATCAGAAATGTACTGTTTTCAAGCACTTTCATCTCTGTTATTAAAAACTTTGAAGCCCAAATTGATGAGCTCCCATTGTGAGGTTTGAGGGCCAGGCTCTAGTTTCTGTATTTTTATTTTTCCTGTAATTTTTTATGAATACCTCATTCATCCTTGCTGATTGGGTAACAAAATACATCTTTAGAGCAAGTTATCCCCCAGGCTTTTCTGTGTCTAATGCTGTGAGTCACCTGAGGACAGTGGCTGGGGGAGCCATAAACTGAGCTGGATTTTCATCCGTGTTCTGAGTGGTTTCTTTGAGCTTATCAAAATTAACTACCTTATGGACCACCCTGTGAAGTTCCTCTACTAAATAGGAGACCATGTGGTTTCAGTTGGCTGTGTCCTCAGATTCTGCCTGGTAATTCCAGTTTAGGTTTTCCCAGAGGACAGCTGCAGTGCCCATCAGAAGGTTGGCCTGAAGGAAGTTCTGGTCATCCTCACAGGACTGGGCCAGGGAGATCACTTGTTCCTGCTCATCTAAAGAGAGAGTGGGGCTAAGGATTACATTTAAATCAGCCCAGGTTATGTTATACGACTGGGTTGGGTACCAGAACTCTTGGATATATTGGGTACAACGTGAGGAGAAGAAGCCAGACTCTGGTTAATTTGGGAGATGTCTTAGTTACTTTTCTTGTTGCTGAGTCAAAATAGCTAGCACCCAAAGTTAAATGGGGAAAAGGTTGATTTAGCTCACAGTTTCTAGAGGATTCAGAAACTTGGCTGGCTCCAAGGCCAGGTGCACATGGCAGAGGCAATATTTATGGCAGGCAGAAGACAGCAAAAACACCAAGAGAGAGACAAGACTTTTTCTGTCCCTTATATTGTATGCAGAGTGATCGCCCTGGGGGGGTAGCACTCATACCCTTAATCCCAACATTGAACCATGAATCAATCACAAACTCTTGATTCACCCAGCTCTGTAAAGCCTGCCCTCATGACTGCATGAAGCTTTAGGGGAACATCTAGACACAAACCATAACAGCAGATGTCAAAGACAAAGGAACATGAACCCTAACTATTCCTTCTGCTCCCATCACCTCACAGAGTGGGAACTGGAGTACCAGGCCAAACTGCAATCCAGATTGGTATGAGGTGGAATGGTAGCATATGGAGGAGGATTAGAACAAAGGGAAATTTCCAGATAAATAGAGGGGAGAGGGAACCAGATTGGCAAGAGGCCCTGCAGGAGGGGAGGGTGCAAATGCAGCAGTGGGAAGCTCTGGGGGAGGAGGAAGAGCAGCTGCAGTGGCAGGAGTCCCCCGGGGGGAGAGGGGAGCAGCAGCAGTGGCGGGAGGTGCAGGGAGCTGCCAAGGGGGAGTGAGGTAAGATTTGTTGTCAGCAATAAGTCTGAGTCTGGTGGAGAGGTGCAGATGGGAGGGAAAGAAGGATTTCAGAGGAATTGCATGAGACACACAAAGGTGGAATATGATGGAGTGTAAAGAATGCCTATAGAGAGGCCACTTCCAAACATTTGCTCTGCTTCAGGCAGTAATTATCTAGGTCCCACAGAATAGAGATATCAAAAGTACCATTTTCTGGCCAGCATGAGCCCTTGTCCAGTTTGTACTGTGGCCATGTGGTTTGGAGAATAATATTACACATTTGGGTTTCAGATCAAGGTAAAGATCAAGACATTTCAGGTTATTCAAGAGACAGGCTAAGGGAGAGGAAGGAGGAATAGAAGAAGCAAGGTTCACCATGGAGAGCAGAGAGAGGGATGCCTGGTGGGACAAAATCACAGGGGCACCAAGGCCTCAATAGATGTTTCCCATTGTGACCAGAACTATAACAGAATGTAGGTGAGTGACCAAGGCAGTTGTCACTATGATTGATCAACCACTATGGGAAGACAGTTCTTTCTGGAGAGTTTTTCCATGACCAACACTGGGTTTAGAGACACAGAAAACAGGACAAGCCTCTCTCTGTCCCGGGGGGGGGGAAAGTGTGAAGGGAGAGAGAGAAGAACTAGGGAGCAGCTGTGGCAGCAGAGATAGAAGGTCTTAAAGGTGCAGAGACTGTTAAAAGCATGGAGAGGGAAGAAAGAGAAATCTTACCAGATGTGAAGCAGTTGGTGTGGCAGGAGCTGGTGAGCTGCCTAGAGCACTGGAGCAAGGTCTGATGGCCTCAGTGGGAAAAAGGCTTGAGATAGGGTGTAAGACCATCTATAAAGTTGGATTACCCTATCCCAGGTTTTAGCACTAATATGTTATTAATGGTGCATGACTAACAACCTAGATTCACAGGCTTTACGTGGGCAAAATTCTGGATTTATTTGTCAGGGTCTAGACAGGCTGAGGTCATTGAGGATTTCAACAGTTGGCTGGAGGAGAAATTAAGTTTACATAGGGTTTGGGGATGTGGTTGTAATCCCAAGGAATCTGGATGGAATGTTTGGGGTCAAAGTTCCAAGGACAGTGCAGATAGTGTTGGACTTTCCAGCACCAGGGAGATTGTTATGTCCAATCCTAAATTTTCTTTATGGCCATCTGTTCTGTTTGCTGAGGGCAGCATGGCCCTTTTAGTAGTTTCCTGTAGTTTGCTGAGAATGGCCTGTTTGCCTGGGTAGGCATAACACTACGAAACAGGCAATGGTAAGAGATGGTTACAGAATGGCATTTTAAATTACAGTATTATTTTTCAGTTAGATTATTTCTGCAAAAAGCTTGGACAGTGGTGTGAAATCCCTTGTAGTTAGGATTTTATGGCTCTTTATCTCTAGAAAGGCCCCAAAACTGTGGTGCTAAAAGATTCCTCTAAGGAAAAAGACATTGATATCAATGATTCTGTCCTCATACACACAGAAACCCTTGTTTCTCAGGGTGCACGGATCTCTCCCATCTGTTTAATCAAATCAACCTCACTGGGTGGAGTCCTAGCCCTCATCCTTATAATTCTCAGGTCAGTAAATCAATCCTCTTCCCTTCAAGTGACTCAGGAATTTTCCCCAGAGAGACACAGTATTTTTCAAAGCTCCTGGTCAATTTGGAGATGTACCTCCAGACCCCTATGGTATTGCCCAATGACTCAATTGCTAGACATTGCCTTTTCTGTGTTCAATGACTGAAATCTGGATGGGGATAAAAGAAGAAGGGCAGAAAAAGAAAAGGATAGACAACAATTATGGCAGTCAAAATTGGCAATGCTTTAAACACACCAAAGTCATCTAAAGCAAAACCCAAGGTCAATCAAGGAGAGTTCTTGTTTTAAATGCAAGGAGACTGAGCACTGGGCACCCAATTATTTCAAGTCACTGCCAGGCACCGACCCTGAATCAAGTGGCTAATGTGCCTGACTCATGGCACAGGAGGACTGACTCTCCCTGCTCCAGAGAGGGGCTAGCCAAAACCCTCACCTACAGCTCTGATGTAGAAGACTCAAGGGGCCCAGGGCAATTTGCTATGTCCCTGTTTATAGACATCTCTATCTCCTTTGAAAAACCATAGGTGATGCTGGACATCATGGGTAAGCAAATTCAATTACTCTGTTTTAGCTTTCTTCTCCAAAAATCTTCCTTTACATCTGTAGCCATAATTGGGGCAAAGACAGCCCTAGTCAGATCTTCTTCACTCTGGTTTCAACATGTCAGTTTGAAGGTACAGCCCTTCAAAACATTAGCCTTAATCTCAGTTACTGAGAAACCATTAAAACCAGTCTAGAAAACAAACCATTCTATCCTCAAGGGATGTGGTGACAAGCTATAAAAATCCTACATGTGAAATAGTCACTCAAATTTTCACAGGAGTAGGACTACTGGCAACCACCAGACAGCTTAAGTAGCTGAAAACTTGCCCACTCCATATTTATACTAACCCTGGCAGGCCTAGACCACCTTCTTTGTTAAAAGAAAGCTGCTCTTTTGAACCTGTGGAAGATCACAGGCCCCTCTTCAAAAAGCAGGACTCCAGTTCTGCTTCAGGTACAGATAAGTAGAGTCACTAATAACCCTTAATCTATTACAATTTAAATGGGCAACTCTACTGGGACCATTTTCCAGTATGTGGGTAATTTTGCTAGGGCCACTGCTCTTAGGTTCTTGATTATTTACCTACTCTCCCTCTTTGTCCACACTTTTTCTTCCACAAGGAGTGTGGAAATAAAGCTTAATATCTCTAATTGCTGAATCTGTCATACTCCACTTTTTAAGACAGACCAAGAAATGTTCTGATCCACTCCACTTCATATCTGGGGTCTGCATCTCCAACCAAATGGTATAGTTTACCCACTCGTGGCTTCACATGGTGACCCAAACTATGGCCCATGACTTCATAACAAATTCACAAATCTTTCTCAGCTCTAGAGTTCATTAACTTTTCTCATTGTCTTCTGACAGGTTTTTCTTTTCAACCCAGATAGTGAGCCACAACATCCCAAGGTAGTTAGAGACCACATAATGCCCAATAGGTAGGGCCTGTAACCCCTTTAATTCCACATAAGTCATATGAAAAAAAGAGACTTCCATACCCTCAGAAGCTTGTAAAAATTTATGGAGATTTGTGTCTCTCAAGGGGAAATGAAACAGGAGATTAGGGCATGGCAAAACAGTTGGGCAATTAGACATGCCCTGTCAATCATGGAGATTCAGGACACATGCACAGAATAGCTTCCAAGCCCTGTGCCTGATACCAATCAGGGAATACCATCTTCAACTCTTCTGCTGCAAGATCAGGGAGGTTTTTGATGGGATGGCCTAGATCTGACAGTAGAATGGGAGTATAAAAGATGACGGCCATTAACCTCATGTCTACTCTGAGTTTTTTCACTTCCCTGCCCTGCATTCTGCATGGTGCACTCCCCTTCCTATTTTAACAAACCCACATTTATTCTGCAGAGCATTTCTTTACAGAGCATTCTCATTTTTTTATTACCTTTAATACCTTTAATAAATGTAAAATCTCTTTTTTTTTTTTTTTTTGCTTGTCTTGTCCAATTTTTTGAGCAAGACAACAAGAGCCTGGAAGGGACCTCTGGACACCCGGTAACAGGTATAGATTGTGACATGGTTAAAGATTGCAGTTTGTTGCAGTTCTGGTTGGCATTTTAGTCTAGTAAAGTTGCTGTTTGTTACAGGAGTACTAATCAAAGCAAATAGGATCTTTCAAATACTTATTAGCGAAACAAGCCTATGAAATGATTTAATATTTAAAATTTACTTTCTTTTTATTTTATTATTTTACCCTTTTCCTTTACATTTTTATTTTTCCAGTTTCTTTCTTCCTCTCTAACCCTCACGTTTCTCCAACCCACGCATTTATTATATTTCAATTTTATACACTTGCCATTTAAAAATTCAAACAATAATTCTGGGCTTATGAGGAAAAGTAATTGTTTCTCAGCACTACCTCCTGTAACCCAAAGTTCCTGAACTGACTATCAACTTCTTGGGCTGTTTTTGTATTGCTTTTTATATTTATCTATTTAAAGATTAGGTGTTAATTTTTTTGCCACTTATATGGTAGTTAAGGTGCAACAATTTGTCTTTTACCTTAGAAGAAATATTTCTACATGCCCTATACCACTGAACTCCTAGAAATTTCACTGAAGTAGAAGGGCCTTGATTTTAGTTGGATTTATTTCCCATCTTCTGGCTCTTGAATCCATAGTGGTTGCTGCCTCCTGCTCACTTGGCCCAATCAGCATATCATGAATATAATGGGCCAATGTGATACCTTTTGAGAGAGAAATGCAATCAAGGTCCCTGTGAACTAAATTGTGACACAAGGCTGGGGAGTTAATATAATTCTGAAGTAAGACAGTGAAGGTGCATTGCTGGCCTTACAACCTGAAAGAAAATTTTTTCTGATGGGCCTTACGGATAGGTATGGAGAAGGCATTTGCCAAATCAATAGCTGTATAACAAATACCAGATGTGTTAATCTGCTCAAGCAAGGAAACCACTTCTGGTACAGCAGCTGCAATTGGAGTCGCCACGTGATTTAGTTTATATTAATCTACCATCGTTCTCCAGGACCCATCCATCTTCTATACAGACCAAATGGGAGAATTAAATGGACATGTAGTGAGGACTACCACCCCTACATTCCTCAAGTCCTTGATAGTGGAACTAATCTCTGCAATCTCTCCACTAATGTGATACTGTTTTTGGTTTAGTATTTTACTAGGCAAAGACGACTCTAATGGCTTCCACTTGGCCTTTCCAACTACAACAGCACTAACGCTACAGGTTATGGAACCAATGTAAGGATTCTCCATAGTACTAAGTATATCTATCCCTATTATGTATTCTAGAACAGGGGAAATAACTACAGGATAAATTTGAGGACCTCTTCTATCTAGTAGACCCACTGTGATTTGGACCTTTGCTAAAACTCTGTGGATCACCTGACTTCCATAGGCCACTAACCTTACTGGAGGGCCACAACAATGTTTTGGATCGCTTGGAGTCAGTGTTAGTTCAGAATAGTCCCTGCAATGTCTGATCATTTCCCTTCCCCCAGTGTACAGTTGCTAGGGCAAAAGGCCTTAGGTCCCTTTGGGGAAGGATGGGAGAAAGATTGATCCTATAAATTTTTGGTGTACCAAGATCCTTTCCCAAGGGGATTTGTCTCCCTTTATTCAAGGGGTTATATGTCTGTAAATTGGCTCAAATCCAGAAAGTGGTTGAGGGGCTATGATTCCCTGTTACTATGATATGAAGTAGATTTCTGTTCACTTGCTCTTAAAATGTTTTCAATTATATAAATGTAGTAAAAATTTTATTGTGTTCCCATCCCATCTATTTCACTTTTGAAAACACCTGGCTAATCAGCCAACACCATAGGTCTACAGGTGTCTGTCCATTCTGGTCATTGTTCTGCTTCTGCTCTCCATTACAGTAAATCCATTCACCTGTCTTTGGAGATTAAGCGCTGCCACTAGATCCCTGCCACTCTTGGATCCAATCAAATACATTGCTCTTAAGTTTTCCAATTGAGTAACCGTGGTCCCCACTCTAAGGTTGGCATACAGAGAAGAACAATGACAGGGCTCTTCAGGGATGCCAGTGCTCCTCTCAGGAATTTGTTACTCAAGGTGTTAGTGAAGGGCACGTATTCTGGATCTTCCCAGTGTGGCAGACTAGGTATGATGTGATAAATCCACTCCAGCATTCCTACTTCCCTAAGCGTCTGAATCCCCTCATCAATAGTAAACCATGGAATATCAGACATCTCTAACTCATTCACAGTAGGCCATATTTTGATTCATACTTCTGCCAACCAGCCAAATAAACTAAAAAACCTTTACTCCATGAGCTGCAACATTAAATTCAGAATCCCTGCTTAATGGAACCATATCAACAAGCTAAGACTGATCCCGGTGTATTTTTTTGCCAATATCATCCCACACCTGCAAAATCCATTCCCAGATGTGCTAATGAGGCCTCTGCTTAGAAAACTCAAGAAGCTCTTTGGGGCAGAGTAGACCTCTTCATGGGTCATACAATGTACTTCACCCTTAGGAGCCTCCTGTGATTTGAGCCTCGTTATAGGCCTAGAGGCAAAAGCAGGTGGTGGGGGAGGATCCTGAGGAGTGTCAGCATCATCATACTTACTCAACACAGGTTTAATTTCCTCAGGAGAGGGCAACATGACAGGGGGTGGGAATGGAGATGCCTCTGCCACTGTGGGTGGGGAAATCTCTTCCTCTGGAAAAATAATCTCACTAGAGTGTAGGAGCTCAACATCCTCAGCTTCAGCAGGATACTCCCAAATATTTCCATTCGGTTTATGAGATCCCATTCTTTTCTGATCAGTGCTTTCACCTTTACTTCAGGTACCCTTCTAGGCTGAGTATTAAACTTATACTGCATTTCAGCTAATTGAGTTATGATGGCCTGTTTTTTAGTTTTTGAAATATTGCCCAGGAGGCTAAAGGAGAGGATATTCTCATTCAGGACACACTTAGAAACATTTAAATTTTTTATGTGTGTTTGGAGCTGGTAATTTGAATTTTTTGAGCTCCTTTACTAATTTGTCCTCACAGTTAGAAGATTTTAGATTTCCTATGGATGTTTGGAGCTCATTGTTCTCCTTCACAGGTTTCTCCAGAGATACTAAGAGCAAACCACCAGCATCACTATATTTCCCACCCTGTCAAAAATAATCAAAAATTTTATATATGGAGTTGCTAAATTCCTTACAGTTTATAACTGGTGAATGAGGATAATGAAATGGATCTACATTGAGTATTACTTTAAACAGTTCACATCAAGGCATGTGAGTATTCTCCACAGTATTAGAAAGAGACACCATGGTCTCTTTAGGTCTCTAGAGAGCTAACTCCAGGAATGCCTGAAGTCATTATAGAATTTCATCTTTACAATTCTGTTTCTCCAGAGTGACCCCTGGTACCAAAATCTGTATCAGTCAGTGCTTACTAGAAAAACAGATTTTAATGCAAGATATACAAATATATAAAAATTTACAAGATTGGCTTACAGTAGCTGCCCACAGAGTCAGGTGTGGAAGAGTGCAAAGGGTCTCTCTGTGCACTGGAGATGTGAAGGACCCGTTTGGAGCCTGGGGGCTCAGTGTAGTGTCCTGTGAGAGTCCACATCAGGAGCCTGAAAGGTCTGTGATGAAAGACTGAAGGGTCTGTGCTGGAAGCCAGGAGATGAGGTCCAAGAAGGCAAAGACTGGAGTTCCTCTGAAGAAACAGGAGCCATCCTTCCTTCACTGCTTCCCTTTTATACCATTCCGGTGACAATTCCACTTCCAGAACTATGCTGAGCCAATTTATTTGGGAGTTTCATACCCATGTTGACATAGTCATGAAACTATCACATTGTGTCTTCATTTCTAATATGTTGCATTGTGTAGAATTATTCAGCTCAGGTGAGCAGGATACAATATATGTATATTTATATATGTGTATATGTGTATATATTTATATATGTGTACATATATAAATATATGTTTATATATGTTTGTATACTGTTATTACATACCATATATATAATATACATATAATATATATAATTATCTATACACACACAGCCTGGTAGAAATTTGAACATTTTTCACTGTATCCACTTATGGGGAACTGCTCTAGAAATATGAGGGAAAAAAGAGGGAATCAAAGAATGTCAGAAATAGGGACCAGGAACTGAAGCCAGAAAATAAGCATATGTGATATTTTCAGGTGACTGGAAGAGAGTATACTTTCCAACAATTAATTCTATACAACAATAAATATAAAAAAGATAATCAAGAAATAAAAACTTTGCAAATTTTCTGAAAACTTTTTTGGTATACACCACTCTATGTATGTATTCATGGGCATAAATATATCTGCATGTATACACAGATATTTCTTAAAGATTGTGTTGCTTTTCTGTGAATAGGTCATTAAATAAATTGGTTGCTAAGTGAGAAATTGTATATAGTATGTAGATTACAATATACAGAACAAAGAAATGGTCAAAGGAAACTCCAAGTTGATGACTTTGCTTTTATTTGCATAACTCATATATAGTATTGTAATGTATAACAGAACATAAAATTACAGTTCTGTACAGTACAATCATCAAAAATTATAGTACTCTATAAACAAGGTATACTGTACAAAAAAGACACTGAAGATCTATAAACAAAATAAAGAACTGTACAAAAAGAAAAGACAGGTTGTAAGTCTGAGGGGTAGGTCATAATTCTGAACAGTTGTTAAACAGGTAAGTCATTAAACGAGGGATGCCTGTATACATATTTGTGTGTGTAATATAAATATAGATATTTTTGTATCAACACATATAGTTATATAATTTTTTAAGGAATGGCAGACACTACCAAAAAATTTACATTTAGTTTATAGGTATCTAAAACATGAACACCCAATGTTATTATACTTGACCTAAAATGTTGAAACCTATGAAAGAAATGTTCACACAAAGAAAAATTCAACATTCAGTGGAAAAATATAGTATTTTAAATTACTCAAAATAGTTAAATATGCTTCACTAGCTAAAAATTTATTTGTAATATGAGATTTCTTAACTTTTCAAACTGCCTTTTACACTTTAAAAATTGTTTATTTCAGGCAGAACGTAGTACTATGCTAAGGTATAATGTACAATAGTTGGCAAAATATTTACTGAATTTTGTAGAACAAAGAATAAAAATATTTTAATTAAAGTTTTTTTTTTTTTGTGGGTACCGGGGGGTCGACCTCAGGACCTCGCGTGCCAACAGGCACCCGTGCCGCTGAGCGATATCACCGGCCCCTTTTTCGTATGTGGGTTCCAGGAGTCGAACTCGGGCCCTCGCGCTTGCAAGGCAGGCGCTTATGCCGCTGAGCCATCTCACCGGCCCTTAATTAAAGTTTTATAGATTACTCTTACTATATACATATATTTTCTTTATAAATTATTGGGAATATATTTAAAATTTAATTTTAAAATCAGGTTTGATAATTAATATTATAAATTATAATTATAAATTTTACATAAATTTTAAAAATCAAAATTATTGGGAATAAATTGAAATCTCATATTCTTTTTCTTTTTTTCTAGTATCAGGAATCGAACTCAGGACCTTGCACTTGCCGGGCAGGCACCATGTGACTGAACTATATCCCTGCTCTCAAGAAATCCTCATGTTCTCACATTGATATGATTGCATTAAGTTAAAATCAGAAATCATCCGGCAGATTCTATGACTTGTTGCTATGATACTGTATTTAAATTTTCAGTTTCTATTTCCTCTAACAGCATGTCATTTCATGCATTTTCTCAAAAATGGATCTTTATGTGTCATTCATATTTCTCCTTTTTTAATCTTAATATCTAATATAAAATCTCAAATTATAGTGAATTAAATCTATATGAAAGAAGAAGCTGAACCTAAAGTTCTAAATTCATTGGAAAATATGTAGTTGGTTTTTCAAAAGTAGATTTTTCAATAACTGTGATAACTATAGGGTATTGATAAGAAAAACTTAAACTATCATGAGTTTGAAGTTTTAATAAATGGAATACTAACATGTGAACACAATCTATGCCTATCATGAAAAAAGTTGCTTCTTGAAAATCAATAACTCTCTTTGCAAATATATGCAGAACAATTATGGGCAATTGTTTTAAAACATAAAGATCATTGGGATACTCAGAATATAGAGGGCTCATTATTTTAGATTCCCAAACCAGAATCTTCTGTCATTTCTGTCAGGATGTTGACCTAGGTGCTATAAGACTGTAATAAAGATGGGGCCGGTGAGATGGCTCAGCGGCGTAAGCGCCTGCCTTGCAAGCGTGAGGGCCCGATTTCGACTCCCGGAACCCACATACGAAAAAGGGGCCGGTGATATCGCTTAGCGGCACGGGTGCCTGTTGGCGCACGAGGTCCTGAGGTCGTCCCCCCGGTACCCACAAAAAAAAAAAAAAAAAAGCTTGGCAATTACCTAGAATTGTGACACCAATTTCTATACCATGCCATACATTTTAAGTGTCAAATGAGTGGTAGTAAATCGATTATATCGTGAAACAGAAAGTACACAAAGAAAACCTTGGTCTTCTTTGTTTAAAAGTGTACCTTAGGCAGTATATATTAGCTATGAAGGTGGTTACAAGTCATATGAATAAAATAATGCCTATTTAACAAGTATTGTAATGTATACACTATTACTATTTTGCATCATTTACTTCCACATTATTTTCAGACTACTGATATTAGTCAACAATTTTGAATCTAGACTTGCACCATGAAGACAGTATTTTTTTTAATTATAGGAGGCCATTGTTTTATACTAAGCTTCTATAATAGACCCAACAGACCAGTGTAAAAAAATCAAACTAGTGTCACTCATCCTCAAATCCCATATCACCCACATGCTTAGCTTTTTTTTTTTTTTTTTTGT
Source organism: Erethizon dorsatum (assembly GCA_028451465.1). Taxonomy (NCBI): domain Eukaryota; kingdom Metazoa; phylum Chordata; class Mammalia; order Rodentia; family Erethizontidae; genus Erethizon; species Erethizon dorsatum. Next base: position 110,062,555 of record CM051824.1, read on the forward strand.
GGGTACCGGGCGTCGACCTCAGGACCTCGCGCACCAGGAGGTGCCCGTGCCGCTGAGCGATATCACTGTCCCCTTTTTTGTATGTGGGTTCCAGGAGTCGAACTCGGGCCCTCGCACTTGCCGGGCAGGCGCTTAAGCCACTGAGCCATCTCACCGGCCCTTAGCTTTTTAACTTATTTGTCTTTCAAAGAAATCAGAATTGGAGAAATAGCAGCCAAATTTTCCCAACTGGCCAGTTTCAGTCATTTTAATGAAATTCCTTGTACCATAATCCTTACACACAAAGGTAAACTAAGGTAGGTTGATTTTCTTTTGAGGGGGAAGGGTACCAGGAATTGAACTCAGGACCTTGCACTTGCCAGGCAGGTGCTGTACTGCTAAGCTACATCACCAGCCCAGTAGGTTGAATTAACCAGTTATTTTGCTATTGTTGTCTCAGTATCCCCACCTCATAAGGAAAGTAACTTTGAAATGATCAATCTTCTTTTTTTTTGTTTCTGCTTTCTTCAGTGCTTTTCTATCTATAAAAACAACTTCTGCATGTCTCACTGCAACACTTTATTCTACAAAGCAAACTGTACCACCTTCCAGACAGAAAATAAAGTCAATTAAGATCTTTAAATTGTGTTAATTGTGTCCTTGATAGATCTAGATATGGAATATCTATTAACAAATTCTTTAGATGTCCATTTTTCTGGTGGCTAGGCTGCTCCGAGTTCCAAGATTTCATATATCCTTCTGGGCTTTACTTTTGGCTCTGTAAAGGAGTTCACTAGGATGAGTAGCTCATCACTCACAGTGTGCCTGGTGAAAGCTACACACACAATATCATTTTCCCTGCATAGGGAGAGGTGGATGCTTCACTTGTCACAAGCTATTGAAAGTCATCGGCTTTCATCAGTGGATCCTGACAACGTGGAAGGAATGATTCACCCGAAGGAAGCAGAGTACATAGCTTTTCAAAAGTGATCTCTAAAGACTGATTATTTCTTGTCCTTGACACCCTGCCAAGGGCTAGATATATCGAACATTTGGGATGTAATGGAGCCTACAAATCACTAGTTGCCTAGTCTCCCTTGGCCCATGAGAGAATGGTGTGCTTGACTTTAGTTCAGTTTTTATTACATGTTGTAAACTTTTGACTGCTCTGATATGCCTTGTCATTGATGTGTCAAGATTGGACTCTGACAGGATGTCTGACCTGATTGAAATCAAGAATGCTCTATTAGATCCTGTGGAAAATAATAGGAAAGTGTCTATTGTAGGACCTTGGGAAACAGAATATATTTCCTAATCATGTCATTGAAAAAACTCAGACTTATTTTGAGAGCAATTTGGTAGAAGTGAAGAGGTTTTTCTGGGCTGCAAAAATTATAATTTAATCATACATGATTAGAAATCCCCAACCTATCAAGTCACAAGCTATTCATTTTGCTTTTTAGAAAGGCTAACTTTGCTGGTGGACATTTCTCTATCCAATAGTACTTACTGGTAAGTGAGATTTGGTTGTTTTACTGTGGTTAATGTGAATGGTTTCTTTAGTACACAAGAGAAATCACAAAAGACTTGTTATCAAATGAAAGATAAACTCTGCCTTTGTTATTCTAGTATTCAAAGTGCTCAGTTGATGATATTTGACTCTTTTATGACTGCTTCAAGAGATGCAGTTTTGCACAATACAACCTCACTCCATAAGAACACTATCACCAAAAACAGAAGTTTACCCTGTGAAGAAGAGATTGGGGATCAAATTGTTTTTTTTTTTTTTCTTCTCCAAAGAAATTTCCTGTTTATGAAAGTTAGCAAACAGGAAGATAAAGGTATTATTTTAGCCACCATAAATTCTAATGAAAGCAGTCAAGGACTGGTGGGAAGGAGCAGCTCCAAAGCTTGCTTCTGGCTGATTCTGCAAATTTTCTGGAGGGTAGTTCTCCCTTATCAATTAAAAGATGCAGCCCATAAATGCTCCAGGAAGTTGATATTTTAAAGAAGTTAAGTAAACAATCATGTGCTCCTCCTGAGTTTAGGAATATTGCCAAAGCAAATAGCTAAAACACTTGCACTACTATTTGAACCAAATGATCACATTCTTAAAACTCTCATTAAAGTGGAGAGTTAAAATAATTGTAAAGATAAAATATTATTATCTCTAAAACTCATTTCTGTCCTCATGTTTCATGTTTCTCTGCCAAACACATGCACAATGTTAAAGGAAAAAAAATAGCCTAACAATGGATAAGCTAGTAAAACAGATTTTATCGAGGAAATATTGTAATAGAGACTTCAGTGTAGCACATGGTTTGATTCCTAATATAAGAAGAACAAATAAGGATTTATAGCTAAGCAGTGCAGAAATGTGTTGGTAGATGGAAAATTACTAAATTACTTATGGGTAACATTAAGGATATAAAAAATTGGCATTGGTTTTTTGGGACAGGGTCTTGCTATGTGGTCTAGACTGGCCTTGAACCAGCTAGCCTCCTCATATCTCAGGGTCCCAAGTACTGGGGTGAAGGAATGTGATGCCACCTGGCTAGGAGGATTCTTATTAAAATGACTAAATGCAATTTTTGCTGCAGGCAAACAAGGGTAATCAGAAATTAATAACTTGAGAGATTAAAGAGGGGTGAGTAATTTGATCAGATATCAAAGGCTAGAGATTTTCCCCCAAGTTACTTAGCAGGATTCTTGCAAAAATTAGGCACCACCGGCAAGGACAGGTTAAAAGGTTGACAAAAGGACTCAAAAGAGACGGACAAAGGTGATTTTTGTCAATGGTAAGAGGCTAAAGATCTCGTACAGAAGTTGTAACCTTTTTTTACTCTATTTTTCTTGTTATAAAATGTTATTCCAAAATTAATTTAAACCTACCATACTTTTCAGAAATCTTTAGACATTGTTTACAAAAACTTTAGTACAGTTTTAGAGAAAATTAATAGTTAATTGATTTTTCTTGTTATAAAGTGTTATTCCAAAATTAATTTAAACCCACCGTAATCTTCAGAAATCTTTAGACATCTTTTACAAAACTCTAGTACTGTTTTAGAGTAAGTTAATAGTTAATCTAAATCACATATTTAATGTTTGAACTGTTTAACAATTTTGAGTAATTGTTGAGAGTTGGGTTAGGATTAAAAATTTTCAATCTTAGGTCTAAGACATGTTAGTTTTAAAACCTTGTTAAATTACTTATTCTTTAAATCTCAATTTCTTACTACTTAACCCAAAAATCATGATAGTACATTAGTTATAAGAATGTTGTAGAAATAGCGGAAGATATTAAAAGTCCTTAGTACAGTATTATTTCACTATCATAACTTAATTAGTATTAGTAATTTTCAAAACAAAGGCAAGAACATTCGGTTAAATAATTCTATTTAACTGAAAAAATAAGAAAGGAATCTTTTCTAGATTTGAATGGAACTCTTTAAAATTCTGAATTCTGTGCTCTAGCACTGCAAAATGCCCTCTCTGTCAAATGGAGCTTTTACTCTCTTACTTAGACCTCTTCTTCCTCTCAATGTGTTAAATTATTTAAAAAAATATGCAATGTCTTCCCTTACTTTAGGTTTAGAAAAGGTAAAGATAGAGGGTATCTGAATTTTTAAAAAATCACACTTGGTCCAGAAATAATAACTGGGACAATAATAGCAATATTTATGGAAATGAGAGAAGCAAACTATGCAGATGAAAAGGATCTATTAACCTAGCTGGTAACCTACTTTTACTTGCTAAAGATAAATATAAGTATCTCTCTCTGTGTCTCTTAGTCTCTCTCTCTCTCTCTCTCTCTCTCTCTCTCTCTGTTTTAGGGGCTTTGCACATTCTAATTTTAATGTGCCCTTTAAATTGAATTTTCTTGTTTTCCTGGGGAGGCAGCTTGCTGTATAGTCTTGAATATTTCATTCAGAGATGCTCATCCATCTTGTTTACCTACAGTCAGCTTTATATTTCTTATTTTCAAATTTGATTTAGAATATCTTTTCCTATTATAATCTGCTGCCATATCCTAAAATGGATTATTCTAATTTGGTAATCACATCTCATAAATACTATAGTATTATGTAATTAGAAGATGACAGCCATATTATCTTAATACACACTTATAATCAGTGATCCATGCTACTTTATTTTTTAACTTGATTAAAAGTAGCTAAGTGACTGTTGTCATCTTTATTTTTCTTTTTTCTTTTTTGTGGGTACCAGGGGTTGAACTCAGGACCTTGCACGCCAGCAGGTGCCCATGCCACTGAGCGATATCACCGGCCCTTTTTTTTTGTGGGTTCTGGGAGTCGAACTCGGGCCCTCGCGCTTGCCAGACAGGCACTTATGCTGCTGAGCCATCTCACTGGCCCTGTTGTCATCTTTCTGATTCAAGTTTATTCAAAATTCTTATTTGATCTTAGAGTGTTTCTTGCTCAAATAAACTATGTGAGCAACACTAAAAGGATTTTTGGGATTCTTTTATACAGGATCACATACCACTGCTAAAAGAAACTTTAACTTTTAGTCTTACTAAATGAATTTGACTCTTACTTAGAAAAATACTAGCATGTACTTTGTGTGAGGGAGACTTTTATACTATCACCATTGAATACTGTCCCAAGTGGTACAAACTCACTGTACCTTTTACTAAGATAACTGAACTTGGTAGCCATTGAATGAGAATGCTGAACAGTTTCTATAGTACAACTACTTCAAGCCTTTTGATAGGCCATCACTTGCTTTTCCAACAGCAGAAATGTCATCCAGTTGTTGGGGAAGTGAAACAAAAGATGACTTTTCCAGCTTAAGAAGGAGAATTTTAGGTTGCTTAGTGATCACCTTTGCAATGTTGTATGATCCAAATTTGAGAAAATTCATACAAAACTGATGCAAAAAATTAGCTCTATTATATTGAACATGATTCTATTGTGTGTTACAAAGTGGAGGCAGAGGGATGAGCATAGAGAAAAAAAGGTGATCCATTCAGAATGAACGCTAGTGTTTGAAAGTTTCTTAGACTTAGCTTTCTATTGACTTTACAAAATACCTGAAGAAATCAACTTAAGATGAAAAAAGATATATTTTGGCTCATGGTTTCAGAGGTTTCAGTCAATGGCCAACTGACAACATTACTTCTGTATTTCTGGGCTTGTGGTAAGACAAAAAATCATAGAAGGGCATGAAAGAGCAAAGCTGCTCACTCTTCACAGCTAGGAAGCAGCAAGAGATAAAGAGAAAGAGGGAACTAGAGACATAGAGGAAGGGGCCATGGACAAGATACCCTTCACTGTCATGCCTCCAGTGACATGCTTCCTCCAACTGCACTTCACCCCATTCAACTATAAACTCACTAATGAATTATGAGATTAGTACCGTGATGATCCAATGACCTCTTTAGGCTACCTCTGAACATTGGTGCACTAAGATCAACCTTTCAGTGCATGAGTTTTTTGGGGAAATTGCATAACAGAAACCTAAATGTAAAGTGACTTTTCCAAAGTCATTATACATTGTAAATCAATCCTTTATTATACTGGAAACACACATAAAGTTTATGTTTTTTTTTCTTTTTTTTCTTTTCTTTTTGAGACAGGGTTTGCTATGTAGTTCATGCTGTCCTTGAACTTACTATGTAGCCTCAAACTTGCAGTGATTCTCCTGCCTCAGCTTCCCAAGTGCTAGGATAAATGTGTGTGGCACATGACCAGCTTTTTTCTTTTCCCTTTGGCTTTGTGGTGCAGTAGCCCAGCAGTTTAACATGACAACTTTTCACATCATCTTTGGTTGAAGTCAGCATTTACTTCAATCTTCTGAGAGTTATCCTTAAATTTCTTTTCTTCACTCACCTTCTAATGAATAAATGGATTGCAACATGATCATTGGCATATTTGTCTACCAACTGCATAACCTCTATGTACTTTGGGCAAACAAACTTAGTAGGCTTCCTTATTAAAGTTAATTTTATTTATCAGTTTGACTGGGCCAATGGGTGCCCAAATTATACATTGTTACTGAGTTTGTGAGGATATTTCTGGTTGAGATTGTCACTGGAATCAGTAGCGTAGATTGCCCTCTCCAATATAGACAGGCATGTCAAGTGAGAAGTGAAACTAGGGAGGGAGGAAGGGGAAATAAAGGAAGAGAAAAGAAAAAAATAAAAATAGAAGGAAAAAATAGAAACAAAGCTTTTGTAAATAAGGAGGGGAATGGGAAAAAAAGAAGAGTCAAGATATATTATGTATAGGTACAAATTCTCTATCATGAATGTGATCATCATGTATATTTAAAATGTACCAATGAAAATAATTACCAAAAAGAGCTATTTTAATCTTTCTATTTTAGTTTATTAGTATTTGTATGTACTACATAACATTTACATTTTTTCATGGGAAGTTAGTACGTGTACATAACACATCTTTTGATTTTTTTTTGCTTTCAGTATTTTAGTTTTATCTTTAGTATGTGGAATGATCTGTTGAACATAAGAGAAAAAGCTCAGTTTCCAAAATTGAAAGAATGTGTATCATTTCTATCTAGAGCACTGCCACATGTGACTTTTACAGGAATGAGGAAGATTAACTAGGAACTTAGTATGATGCAAAGGCATCTGAGAAGCAGTAGGAGATGATACTTGACCTTTTGAGGCTTCTCAGGGGATTGAAGTTAGAGCAACTCCAGGTGGTCTTTGGAATCACTTGACATTTCCTATAAGTGATGGACCAAATAAAAAAAAGAAAATGTCAGTTACAGTAAAGTTCCACTTCACCAATGTATTGAAAATATTTATTAAAAGTACCTCTTTGGCTGTACATTTAGTATAGGTGAAATCCCTATGTTCATCACAACAATCGATATGGTACTTGTATTTACCAAAGTTTACCTGCTTGTCTTTTCTTTTGTAATACCCTCCCCCTTAGGGCTTTCTCAGTGAATTTAGTTTTAGCAGTTATATCTATGTTGATTACTGAAATCCATGTTGTCAATTCCATTGTTTTTTCCTGAGATCAAGATCATGTTTTTGAACATGTTTTATATCTCTGTATAGCCTATTATAAGTCAAGACTCAGATTTCTTCCTTAAAGACATTGGCCTCTACTATTTGATATGCTCAGTATAGCACTGTAACTATAAAGACAAAGCAAAAACAAAAATAAAAACAAAAACTGAGTCTTTTCTTGGAGGACCTTTTAGTCTAAATCACAGATCATCCAACATTTTTTTAATGAAAAATAGGCCAATTAGACCCAATTCACAATAAAAGCAGGAAAGGCTTTCATAATATACAGAGGTAATAAACTGTTTCCCCCTTTTGGATCCATTTTGCACTATACAAATACTTCTATTATCCCTTCATTATATTTCACTATATTTACTTCATTTGTACCTGGTACAAGTACCAGGTCAGCAAAATATATACTAAAGGCCAAATCTCCAGTAAGCTGTCATGAAAAATAAGCTTACAAGTAGTTTGGAAGCATTATTTTTCTTTACTTAAAAAAAAAAATCCCTTAGATTTAACTTTATCATTTCTGTTAAAGGGTACCACCACCCTCTGAGAATGTCAGACTGAAAATATTTGACCCTCAGTTATTCTAAAATTTACTTGCATAGGTCAGTTGACATGTCATGTAGAGAAAGACTGGCCTTGTAAAATCAGTAATTTATGACATGAAGGCTTTATTTTTAGGTAAAGAATTCTGATTTTTCATATACATTACATACATTACATTATATTACAATAGAAGTCCCGCAGCAATGGTCGCCGATCCCTAAACATTGTAGTGAATCCTGAGTTCACATGATCCTTTACTTTCTCTCTTTTGTTTAGTTTTTAATTTTGCTTCACTTGGATATCTTCTATAACCTCATTTATTGACTTACTAAGGTTGCATCACAAATAACCACACCTGAGTGATTTAACAGAATATAATTTATTCCCTTGTAGTTCAGGAAGCCAGAAGTTTGAGTTCAAAATCATTATTACAAGGTCTTAGGAGTAATGTAACACCTGCATACAGAAATTATTGTCCTCTGAGGGCTCATGTTTAACATGGAGTCATAGGATTACAGGTATAATTGTTAGGAAAGATTTATTTGCTTTAGGATTTTGTATAGAATGATAATTCAAGGCCATTTTTAAAAATTTCAGGATATTATATTGATAACCAAATAATTTAATTGGCATTAATGCATTTCAAACTGTGTAGATAAAGCTAAGTGTAGTTTGTTAAATGGGATTATAGTGAATACTCCAGGAATTGCCCATGAGGGTTTATGTTTCTAGTATCCAACATCCAGTAGTGTTCCCTTTCAACAGAACAAAATTTACTACTAAATTTTAGTCATTGTTCCAATTAAAATCATCACATATTTCCTTATAAGAGATAGGCACTGGGGGCCGGTGAGATGGCTCAGCGGCCTACGCGCCTGCCTGGCAAGCGCGAGGGCCCGAGTTCGACTCCCGGATCCCACATATGAGAAAAAGGGGCCGGTGATATCGCTCAGTGGCACGGGCGCCGGCTGGCGCACCAGGCCCTGAGGTCGACCCCCGGTACCCACAAAAAAAAAAAAAAAAAAAAGAGATAGGCACTGAAGAAAAATAAATTATACATGCAACATGACCTGGTTGAATATTTATGTTCCTAATCACTTCAGGTAGAATTGTCCCTTAGTTATAGAGAAGGTTTTTTTGGGTGGGGCTCAAACTGGTTTATAGAAGTAGCTCATTGGTTTAAGTTTTGGGTAGAATAAATTAATGGACATAATTTGCTCCTGAGATCCAAAATAAAAGTGCAGAAGTCACCCTCTCCATTTTTCCAGAGCAGTTGCCCAGACAGATTGCACAAATGCTTTGGTGGTCTCTCTGTTGTTAGGCCTCGATCACAAAGTAAAAATCCCAGGTTGGTAGCTCAGGATTCTCTGACAAGTAAAATATCCTCCTGTCATGCAGATTTTGTTTAAATATAGTCTATTGAAATCGAAAGGGAATTAAAGGTTAAACTCTCCCTCCATTACAATTAGTAGATTGAAACAACCCAGAAACTAGAAGGACCCTAAATATGTCAGATCCTAAAAAAAAAAAAAAAAAAAAAACCTAAAATATGAATCAATATGTGTGAGCTTATTATGTTCAAACTTTTGCTTTTCCATATTCCATATTCATTCAAACTTTTGCTCTTCCATATTCTTCAATGAAAACAGAAACATGGCTCAAATAAGAATATTTGGGGCATATTGCCAATTGCTGTCCATTGTGTAAGAAGTTTATAAAGTAGCCTAGATAAAGAAGGAAGTGAAGATGCTCTGAGTATGAGTTTATTTTGTAGGAATTGGATCAAGATTTGAAGACAAAAAGTAAAGGCATTTCTCATGCAGATTAGACATATGTTTTAAAAAAAATCATTGTATTCCCTTGCTATAAAAAATGGATTTGATTGATTTTAGGTATTTTAGGAGACAATCAACTACAGCCTTATCTCATGTTAAGAAAAAAGTACATTTTTAAAGAGAGGGGAAAGTACAATTGGCAGTTTTCTTGTTTGAGTAATCCCAAACACTGGGAAGAATGGGACTCTCCTCCTTTATTTTTAACAAGGAGAATTAAGCCTCTTATTTTAATTTTATATGCCCTTTCAATTATTCCCATAGCATTCCATAATATGCAAAATGGAGAAAAAACAACTCACAGCATTCATGAATTGGTTGTAATTTAGTAGTCCCTGCAAAACACACACATTTTCCTTAATTGTGTCCTGATATACAGGGTACCAATGTAAGAATAAAGACAAAACAAACAGAAAAGCAAACCTAAAAGGCAAATGCGGTGGATGCTGTCTTAAATGAAGCAAGAATGGCACGCTCAGGTCAAGATTATCCCAAGGTGTCAGAGGCCTTCAGCTTTACTACAGTGAAAGTTGCTGTACACATCACTGAAGCCTGGATGATTTCTGATATTTAACAATTTGATCATATCTGTAAATAGATTTTTCTCCCAAAATATATGCATGCTTCCTTTTTGCTGGTATTCCTAAAGAAATTGATGAGATATTCTTAATATCCAACGCACATATCTTAAGTGTTTCCTTTTACTTTTTCTTGGAAGGCATGACATATATTTTTTATTCTAAAAACACTAGGGAGGGATTAGAATTCCACAGTGCAGGCTCAAACTACAGCTCCTGATTTTCAAGCTTCTGATATTCTCCGTGATCATACAGGTAATTTCTTATAAACTATGAGGGAAAGAATATATATTACAGACGGAAAACAGCAGAAGTAAACAGGGAAAATTGAAAAGGTCAGTGGAACATGGGTGAGTATTTTCATCAGAGAAAAACATACAATGTATCCTTTTAGCAAGGCTGGTGCTGTCAAATTCTTGCCTAAAACACGACTTAAAAGCAGGCTCCCTTAGGGGAATCAAACTAAATGGGAGATAGGAATGCCTTTCCATGTCATTTGAAAATGTTCCTTGAGGGGAAAAATACAAATACAAAGGTAAAAGAATAGTATTTAAGGAGATTTTCTAACTTTTATTAAAAACATGTAAAGTGAAAAACAATATAACCATTTCAAGTTCAAATGTGACGAGGTTAAATAGTAAAGTGCTTATTGAAGAATTAGTGAACATTTTGACCCCTTCCTGTGTTGTGCCAGGTCATCTTGAAAATGAGGTTGTGTCACCCTGGACAAACAGACACAGCATTCTTCTAAAAGAGGTGCAAGGAAGGGTAGTGTTTTTTGTAACTCAAAGGATATTTAATCTCATATGAATAGTATCTTAGACATAAATATTTTTGATAGCTGTATGAGGAAAGATAATTGGTAATTGTATTTTCCATGTTTCCAAGAAAAAAACAGCAGTAGTAAGAAGATGCCTAAGCTCAGAAGTCTTCAAATTAGGGTCTAAATTACCAATTGAAATACTTGAGCATTTGTGTTCTAAAATATATGCGTGTTAGTTTTCTCATATTAAAAAGAATTATTTTAATAAATTGTGCTTTCCTCATCTCTCTAATGCCTAATTATTTCTAAATACATAAGTAATTATGTGATTGAAAATCTAAGGTATACAATATCATTTTCAATGAGTTTATAATTACAGTTGAAATATGCAAAAACTACATTAGGAAAATGAATAGAAACAAATTGCATTGGTCCAGTGGTAGAGACACGTCACAGAGTGCTTAGTATGGCAAAACTTTGCCAAAAATTGGCAAACATGGTACCAGTTAATGTTTCCTTTTTTTTTTTTTTTCTGGAACAAAGACATTACTTTCCCCCTTTTTCAGAAGATGAAAACGAGGTTCCTTGAGATTTCTGGTAAATTCATAAGTAATCTAAAAAAATTCACGATGAAGCTCCTCACTGCTCAGAAGCTTCTCCTCATAGCTTATTCTTTTGAAAACATTTCTTCTTTAAATTCCCTCACTCCAGATTATCCCATGACTCAACGTGTTTACATCCATCTGGACAGCACGCTTCAACTTCCGACTCCTACCTTGATTAGTTCCTAGTCACTATTCAGAACTAAAGTGATGTATACTCTCCCCAGGCGGTTTTCTTTAACATGTAAGAGAAATTAGTCCTCTTTTGTCTTTCGTGTTATCCTATATACTTCTTCAAAGCACCTACCAGGATCTTCAATAATTCAGTTGCTATTTATTTATTTCTTTATTTTAAAGGAAAAAGAAATAAAACAGAGTTTCAAAACAGGTTAATAGGAGAGTTACAAAAATTAATACATAGCATATTGCTCTTTTCCTAGTAGCTACTCAGAGCACAAAATATATGCATGAAATAGTGTCCAAACAATATTAGAACAAACCTTTCTTTTCAATGAACTATGAGAAACTATCTGTATAACTATCTTAAATATCATGTACATAAATATATTTTTTCTTATTCCCTTCCTTCCTTTCCCCTTTCCCCCACCACGGTTTATCTTTACTTTTGAACATTTATTTCCCTATTCACAATATCTATTGTACCTTTTGGACTTTCTTTACTCATTCAGTTACCCACACTAGTGAGTCAATACAGTGTTTACATACATTGGTCTGATTTATTTCACTAATGAGTATCGTCTTAAGGTGTATCCATTCACCAATAAAAGTCTCAAGTTTATCCTTCTTTATGGCTGAGTAGTACTCCATTGTATAAAAATACCACATCATTTTTATAGATTCCTTGGTTGATGGGCATTTGGGTTGTTTCCAAGATTTAGCTATTACAAATTGTGCTGCTATAAACATGGGTGCACATATATTGCTATGGTATGATATTTTCAATTCTTCTGGGAAGATACCCAGAAGAGGAATAGCTGGGTCAACTGGGACCTCTAATCCTAGATTTTTAAGGCATCTCCATGCTGATTTCCACAGTAGTTGCACAAGGCTTATAATCCCACCAACAGTGGAGAAGGGTTCCTTTCTCCCCACAGCCACTCCAGCATTTTTTATTGGTTGAGTTTTTGATGATAGCCATTCTTTCTGGGATGAGATGGAATCTCAGTGTTGTTTTAACTTGCATCTCTTGAATAACTAAAGATGTTGAACATTTTTTTTTCATGTATTTATTTGCCATTTGTATTTCTTCATCTGAGAAGTGTGTATTCATCTCAGATGCCCATTTTTGGATTGGGTCTTTGAATTTGGGGTGTCTGATTTTTTCAATTCTTTATATATTCTAGATACAAGCCCTTTGAGGGACAACTGGCTAAAATTTTTCCCACTCTGTGGGTTGTCTTTTCACTCTGTTGGTGATTTCTTTTGTTGTACAAAAGCTTTTTAATAAGGGGAGATTCTATTTGTTGATTCTTTGTAATATTTCCTTTGCAGTCTGTGTTTTATTCATGAAGTTTCTGTCTATACCTATGTCTTTGAGATTTCTATATTATCTTCCAGTAAATTTAATGTTTCTATTTTAATATTTAGATCTTTGATCCATTTTGAGTTTAGTTTAGTGCATAGTGATAGACATGAGTCTAGTTTTAATCTTCAGCATGTGGAAAGCCAGTTTTTCCAGCACCATTTATTAAAGAGACTATCTTTCTGCCAGTGAACATGTTTGGCCCCTTTGTCAAAGATAAGGTGGCTGAGTGTATTTGGGGTTGCATCTAGATCTTCTATTCTATTCCACTGATCCTCAGGTTTGTTTTTTGGCCAGTATCATGCTGATTTTATCATAGTGGTTTTGTAGTATAATTTCAGGTCTGGGATTGTGATTGCCCCCTGAATTGCCTTTGTTTCCCAGAATTGCTTTTGCTATTCTAGGTCTGGTTCCAAATGAATTTTAGGAGTGTTTTCTCTAGATCTGTGAGTATGTTAATTGTACTTTGATTGGGATCGCATTAAATCTGTATAGCAGTTTTGGGAGTATGGCCATTTTCACAAAGTTGGTTCTTCCTGTCCAAGAGCAAGGAATATCTTTCCATTTTCTGATGTCCTCTTCAATCTCCTTTTTTTAGGGTACTGTAATTTTCATTGCACAGATCATTTACACCCTTTGTTAGACTGATTCCTAAGTATTTCATCTGTTTGAATGCTACTGTGAAGGGTGTGTTTTCCCTAATTTCTCTCTCTCTGTGAGTTTGCTTCTTCTGTACAAGAATGCTATTGCTTTTTGAGTGTTGAGTTTGTATCCCACTACACCGCTGAATTTGGATATTAAATTTACAAGTTTTTTGGTGGAGTTTTTTTTTGTGGGTACCAGGGGTCGACCTCAGGACCTCATGCGCCAGCAGGTGCCCGTGCTGCTGAGCGGTATCACCAGCCCTTTTTCGGTATGTGGGTTCTGGGAGTCAAACTCGGGCCCTCAATGCTTGCCAAGCAGGTGCTTACGCTGCTGAGCCATCTCAATGGCCCTTGGTGTAGTTTTTGAGGTCTTCTATGTAGAGTATCATGTCATCTGCAAATAATGATGTTTTAACTTCTTCCTTTCCTGTCTTTATTCCTGTTATTCTTTCCTCTTGTCTAAGTGCTCTGGCTAATGTTTACAGAACTATACTGAGTAGGAGTGGTGATAATGGCGATCCTTGTCTTGTTCCTAATTTTAGAATGAAAGCTTTCAGTTTTTGACCATTTAATATGATGTTAGCTGTTGGTTTGTCATAGATGGCTTTTATAAGATGGAGGTGAAGACCATCTATTCTGATTTTCTGTAGGGATTTTATCATGAATGGATATTGGACTTTGTCAAATGCTTTTTCTGCATCAATTGAGATGGTCATGTGATTTTTGTGTTTGGTTCTATTGATATCGTGTATTATATTCATTGATTTGAATATGCTGAACCATCTCTGAATCCCTTGGATGAGTCCTATTTGGTCGTGGTGTATAATCTTGATGATTTGCTGCATTCTTTTTGCCAGTATCTTATTGAGGATTTTTGCATCTATGTTTATTAGGGAGATTCGCCATCTGTTTTCTTATTTGATTGTTCTCTCATTTTGGAATCAGGGTAATACTTCCTTCCAGGAATCATTCTGGCTGTACTGCTTCCCTTTCAATTTCTATAAAGAATTTCAGCATTAGTGGTATTAGTTCTCTAAATTTCTTGTAGAATTCAGCAGTGAATCTGCCAGTGCCTGGACTTTTCTTTGTTGGTAAAATTTTAGTTTCATTTTAAATTTCATTGCCTGATATCAGGTTATTTAAAATATTTATATTTTGATTTAGTTTTGGCAATTTGATTGTATCTAGGAATCTCCATTTTTTTCTGTGTTTTCCATCTTATTAGAATGTAGGTTCTCAATAAGTATTGATGATCTCCTGGATTTCGGTGGGATCTGTTGTGATTTCTCCCTTTTCATTCTTAATTGCTTGAACTTGTGTTTTTTTCTTTCCTCTTTTTGATGAGTTTGGCTAATGGTTTATCAAATTTATTTATTCTTTCAAAGAACCAACCTTTCAATTCATTGATTTTTTGTATTGTTTTCTTAGTCTCTATTGCATTAATTTCTGCTCTTATCTGTATAATTTCTTCCCTTGTAAGAGCTTTGGGTTTTATTGCTTCTTTTTCTAGAAGTTTGAGGTTCAACATTAGGTTGTTTATTTGTGCTCATTCTGTTTTCCTGATGTGTGAGTTTATCACTATAATTTTCCCTCTTAGGACTGCTTTCATTGCATCCCATAAGTTTTGGTATGTTGTATTGGCATTATTGTTTGATTGTACATACTGTTTAATATTGACTTTAATTTCCTCTGTAACCCATTGGTTGTTGTGAAGGGTGATGTTTAATTTCCATGTGTTAATGTAGTTTTTGTGATTTCCTTTGTTGTTGATTTCCAGTTCATTGCACTATGGTCAGATAGTATGCATGAGATGATTTCAATTCCTCTACATTTTCTTAAACATGTTTTCTCATGTAATATATGGTCTGTTTTGGAGAATGTCCCATGATCAATGAGAAGATTGTGTATTCTGATGTTTTGGGGTAGAACACTCTGGAGACATCTACCAAGTCCATTGGTTCACAGGCTTGGTTTAATTCTAATATTTCTTTCTTGATTTTTTGTCTAGTTGATCTATCTATTTGTGAGAGTGGGGTATTAAGTTCCCCCACTACAATTGTGTTAATGTTTATTTGGTTTTTCATGTCTGTTAATATTTGTTTTACATAGTTGGTAGAACCTGTGTTTGGTGCATAAATATTTAAGATTGTTATCCCTTCTTCTTGGAGTTTTCCCTTAACAATTATGTAGTGACTTTCTTTGTCTCTTTTGATCACTTTTGCCTTAAAGTTTTCATTCTGCAAACAGAATAGCTACCCCTGCTTCTTTTTGGGTTCCTCTGGCATGGAGAATTGTTTTCCATCCTTTGACTTATAGTCTATCAATTTCTTTTTGCATTAAATGTGTTTCTTGAATTCAGCATATTGTTGGGTCTTGCTTCTTGATCCATTCTGCCAGTCTGTTTCTTTTGACTGGTGCATTTGGACCATTTAAATTGACAGTTATACATAATATTGGCTTTTCTTTTTCATGTAGTTTTCCTGTTGTTTGTTCACTGTGTTTCTCCTCTGTTTAATTTCTTGCCCTACCTGTAAGCTTCTGTCTATCGGTGTTCATGTGTTTGTGGTCTTCATTATCTCTTTCTAGTATGTCCTTCAGAGCATTCTGTAGAGCTGGTTTGGTGGTCATACATTCAGTTGTTCTTTGTCATGGAAGTATCTTGTTTCTCCATCAATTTTGAAAGATAGTTTTGTGGGGTACATCAATCTGGGTTGAAGATTGTTTCCCTTTTGGGCTTGAAATACCTCACTCCAAGCTCTCCTTGATTTGAGGGTTTGTGTTGAGATGTCTGCTGTGATTCTGATGGGCTTTCCTTTATAGTCAAAATGTTTCTTTTCTCTAGCTGCTTTTAATATTTTGTTCTTGTGCTAAATTTCTGGAATCTTGATTATTATATGCCTTGGTGTAGATTTATTTTGGTCATGGCTATTTGGAGTTCTATGTGCTCATTTATTTGTGTTTCAAATTCTTTATCAATGTTTGGGAATTTTTATGCTATTATTTCTGTGAAGAAATTTTTAATGGCTTTTGCTCTGTCTCTAGATTTCTCACTGATTCCAATCAATCTTATGTTGTTCTCCTTTGCTTCCTCCTGTAGCTGCTGGATTGACTTTTTGTGGACTTTTGCCATTTTTAAGATATCTTTCTTTTCCTGGTCACTAGCTGTGTTCCTGTCTTCTAGAGCTGATAGTCTATCCTCGCCTTCATTCAATCTGCTGTGTATACTTTCAATGGAATTTCTAATCTCCTGCATTTCTGTTTTGATCTGTTTTATTGATCCCATTTATTGTCTATGTTTGGCATTCATGGTTTCCATCATTTTCTGAGCTCCTTTATTTGTTTATCTGTGTCTGCTTTAGTGGCTGGAGTTCTACCTAGTCATTTAGAAAACAAAAAGAAAAAAATGAAAATACAAGAAAAGAGATGAGGTGGCCCTACTCACCCACTTCTAGTCCTTGTGTCTTTGTTCCCAAACACAACACTGGTTCTCCTAACTTACCACTTGTTGGCTCATATTATTACTGTTGCATGAGACATTTCCATGCCTCTAGTTCTACCTGTCCATTGTGTGTGCCTTAGCCAGGGCTCTACTGTGTGCTGGCATTCCTGCAGTGCTCTGGGCCCTGAGTCCCACCAGTGGAGGGAGGGAGGGGTGGATCTCAGACTTCTCTTACCAGTCCCACCATCCCAGGTCAATGGAGGAAGGGAGGAGCTGATCTCAGACTCTTACCACCAGCTGCTGCCATCCAGGGTCAATGGAAAAAGGTAGGAGCTGATCTTGGACTCTTCTTGCCAGTGGTGCAGTCCTGGGTCAATGGAGGAAGGGAGGAGCCAAACTCACACTCCTGTCACCTGCTATTTATTTAATGTGTTTTTATCTGGGCTAGAATGTTAGTTCTATGAGGACAGGGAATAAGTCTTTCCTGCTTATTATTTTTTTTTATGTAGCCAGGCATGGTGGTGCACACCTGTAATCCCAGCACTTGGGAGGCTGAAGCAGGAGGATTGCCATGAGTTTGAGGCCAGCCTGGGCTACATAGTGAGTTCAAGGCCAGCCTGGAAAACACAGTCAGAGACCCTGTCTGAAAACAAACAAAAATTTCTGTTATGTAGCACAGTCCCTTTACTAAATACATAGTGCTTCAAAGAATGAGTGGGTGAACTACCCAATTGACATGAAATGTAAATGTATAATGGAAATTTTTGTAGGCCACATCTTTAAACAGTAGATCTAGGCTGACAATATGACTAATCCTCCATACCAAAACATTAAGCTCATATGGACATGGGATGCACAAATTTAATTCTAGGATGAATTTCAATTGCTGCTGGAAGATTAAAGCATTTAGAAACACAGCTTGGATTTTGAAATGCCATTGTGTTAATGGTCATTATTATAACTAATTCTTTAATTTGGGTGAGACAAAAACTATATTAAATTAGCCAGTGTATTTTCCTTAATATAAAAAGATAGAAGTGGTATACATTTAGTTTGCAGCACTGTTCTAGTGGGGTGTCGATCTCCTATTCTGAAATACTTTAGATAACTGAAAAGGGGTCAAACATTTAAGAATTCTCTTTATTTTTAAAGTAGTATAACAAATACCTCCTGTGCTGCAGGTTCCTCAGTGACCAATGTTAGGGAAAAAATTATTTTATTCAGAGCCCAGAAAGATTGCATGTTACTCTACCAACCGCAGGCCAGACTACTTGTGGGCTTCTTATTAGAGAAGCCTGCTAACAGGCATTTGTTGTAGCCCTCATCACATTGTGGTATTTGTATCTGTGTGTGATTGCTACTGCCCTGTATTTGAAGACTACAAGAAACTAAGACAAAAGACACAGATGTCTCTAGATATACTGAAAGCAAAATAGTGATGTAGAGGCAGCACAGAGGAATTTATGTAAAGTTGCATCAGTTCTTAATGAGGGGGTGTGGTCTCAAAATATCTTGACTTTTAACAGTTTTTATCTAAATCTTTTAACATATTAAAACGTTAGAGTTGAATGTGGTGGCACACATGCCTATAATCCCAGCACTGGGGAAGTTGAGGCAGGAGAATTGTTGTGAGTTTGAAGACACCTTGGGCTACAAAGTGAATTTAAGGCCAGCCTAAACTACATAGCAAGACTTTGTTGAAGAGAAAAAAAAGAGGTTAGAATATATAATTTTTAATTTTATTGAATATTAATTGTAGAAATATTTATAGGCTAAATTTTTGACACAATAGGGCTCTTTTTATTTTGTGTTGAATGCACATTTACAACGTAGTGAGATGATTATTTTATGCCTGGGGCAATTATTAATGTATCAGTTCAAATTAAACTCTCTTCAGTGTGCTTACTCTCAGTAATGGACTTGTTCAAGCATGTTCTACTTTACAATGAGTACAATATTAAATCTTGCTAGCGGAAGTGCCAGAGAGACACTGCTGATGGAAGAGGCTGCACTTTTGTGATTTTCTTGCTTTTATCACTCTGTCCTTCAAAGTGCAGGTATGTGGAGACATGAGATGCTGCAGAGACTCATCCATGCATCCAGAGCAATTCTCCCTTAGCAGTCATGCAGACCAAACCATAAGATCTGTTTGTTTGTTTGTTTTCTTGTTTGTTTTCCTCCCTGCCTGCTTTAGAACTATAGAATAGTTTTGACTTGAGGTAAAAATATAAGCTTCTTTACTTCAATGAGGAGCAAACCCTTTCCTGGACAGGATCAATAGGTTTGAAAGACACCCTTCCAGTTTCTCCCTTCTTTGGTTAATTTTCTTTAGTTCTAAGGAAACATGGAGGAGCCCTTCATAATTTAGAGTTCTTGTCCATCTTTTCATTCCAAATCTCTGATAAGTTGGTAATATTTTGTATTAAAATTTCCATATTTAAATTATTGTGTGGCTTTGTCTCCTGGGTGATCCCAGAAAAACATATTATGCTTATGCAATATAACAAAGGATATTTTAGAAACACAAAACAAGTGTTTGTAAGTTTGTAAATGATTATGCTAGCTGGCATGAATTTTTTGAGTAATGTTATATCTTTGATCAGGAATACACCTCAGAATTATAAACATGTTTTTTAACCCCATGGGGAAAACCATCATACATTTAGGGTTAAAATCTTTTATTTCCTGCTGATTTTATATATAAATAGATGTTATATTTTCCACTTTAAGAGCACTATTATTTAAAGAAAACATAAAATAAAAGCATACACTTAAATAGTAAGGGAACATAAAGGGACAGTATGCTCATAAATACGTGCACATTAAAGATATTGACATTCAATTTCTAAATCTATGATCTTCCCTTATTATTTTAGCAAAGACTAGAAAGAAAACAGAGCACAGTTATGTTTTTAAAAATGTGAAAATAAATAAAATATAGTGACTTAACTGATTTTGTTGTATTTTTTTATTAGAGTGATATAATTGCCTCACTTTTAGCTTTCATACAGCAATGTTTCTCCTCTAATCAATCTAAGACTTGGAAGTGGCTGAAAGAGCTTAAGTTGGATAGAAGTGGAAGGCTAAAAACCAATACTGAGATAAAATCAACACTTGGAAATTGAACAAGAATGAAGTGGTAGAAATCTAGCCATACAGGCAAAGCATTTTATCTGCAGAATACAACAGTCAGTACTGGGCAGTAATGGATCAAGACAGGCAGGCAGATGGGCATGATGCTGGTTTCAAGGAAATTTAGCAAGAGTGTAAGAGTTAAATGTTTAATAACTTAAAATTAAATTAGGGAAGTTAAATATGAACACAGATTCTAGAGAGGATTACAGGAATGCCAAGGAAATTGGAAAAATGTAGCATAATTTTTATGAGATAAAATTTTCAAGACAGATTACAAGGGAAGCTCTCTAAATGCATGATGGGACTAAATCCTGGGTGAGTAGTGAAATTCCAGGAAAGAAATTAAATCAGAGAAAGAGAAAGGATCAGTGGCTTGACATAGACACAGGATGGTTTTATATCAATAAATAAAACTGAGATAAAGAAAGTGACTACAAGGGAAAAATGGAATTAGCAAGTTATTACCTCAATGTGGAAATATTGATTTGCTGGATTCGAGCTTTTAAATTGCCTGACTGGAATTTTTCTTGAACCTGGAGCTAAATTTATGCTAGTGAGGAAGGCAATGCAAAATTAAGTATTTCTAGTTATGTCTGTATTGTAGTCAGAGTTTGCAAGGGAAACAATTCAATACAGGACTCATAATTTATAGAATTATTTTATAATACTCACCCAAAGGGTCAAATGCAAAAAGAATGCCAGAAATCTGTCCACACATTAAAGACCCAGACTAAAGATGTCTGAGGGCCTGGATCCCACAGCAATGTTCTACATGAGTCCAGCTGAAGACCTAGAGCACATGGCAATGCCTCCCACAAGTCTAACTGGAGGCCCAGAGTTCACAACAATGTCTCATGCAAGTCTGTTTCATGGATCTGCACAGGGAAGGCCAAAAGGTCAGTGGCAGAAGCTAAAAAGTCTGCACCAGTAGAATGAATGATCTGTGCCATCAGGCTGAGGGATCCGCACTGGAGCTAGGAAGCAACACTCAAAGTAAGGTCCAGAGCTCCCCCCAAAAGTACCATAACCATCCTCAGTGACAACAAGGTCCCAAGCTCCTCCTCCGATGAGAACAGACAAGTTCATATCAGGAAAGCCAGCACAACCAGCTCCTCCAGGAGGATCAACAACACCATCTCTTCCTCTCCAATTATCTTTTATGCTGTTGGAAACAATCCCCAGGTGGGCCTTGCACACCCAGCACCACATTGATTCAGTTCAGCTGGGTATTACAAGTTGACTTCCAGTTACAATCCACCACAATCTATAAGGGATGGAAATGAATGAGGACAGACAAATACATAGAGCATTAAATTGCCATTACAGAAATTATACGTTTTTATTTTGAAGTCCACTAAGAAATAAAATTCACTTAAGTGTATTATCTTCCCATATGGACATGGTCTAAAAATGTTAGTAGAAGACAATAAGATAAAAGGAAAGAAACAGGAAGATCAAAACATTTTCTTTTTAATAAGATGAGATCCCAGTTATTGATTCTTTGGGATAGTTCCCGTGCGGTTGAGTTTTTATTCATAAAGTCTTTGCCTACACCAATGTCTCCAAGGGTTTTACCTATCCTACCTTCCAGCAGATTTAATGTTTCTGTTTTAATATTTAGATCTCTGATCCATTTTGAATTTAGTTTAGTGCATGGTGAAAGATATGGGTCTAGTTTTAATCTTCGGCATGTGTAGAGCCAGTTTTTCCAGCACCATTTATTAAAGAGGCTATCTTTCTTCCAGCGAATGTGTTTGGCACCTTTGTCAAAGATAAGGTGGCTTAGTATGTCTGGGGTTGTTTCAGCATCTTCTAATCTGTTCCATTGATCTTCAGGTCTGTTTTTTGCCAGTACCACACTGTTTTTATCACAGTAGCTTTATAGTATAATTTCAAGTCAGTGATTGTGATGCCCCCTGCCTTGCGTTTGTTGCCCAGAATTGCCTTTGCTATTCTAGGTCTCTTCTGATTCCAAATGAATTTTAGGATTGTTTTCTCTAATTCTGTGAGATATGCTGTTGGAATTTTGATTGGAATTGCATTAAATCTGTATAACAATTTTGGAAGTATGGCCATTTTCACTATATTGGTTCTTCCTATCCAGGAGCAAGGGATATCTTTCCATTTTCTGATATCCTCTTCAATCTCCTTTTTCAGAGTACCGTAGTTTTCAGTATAGAGGTCTTTTACATCCTTCGTGAGGTTGATTCCTAGGTATTTCATTTTTTTGGATGTTATTGTGAAAGGTATTGTTTCCCTAATTTCTCTTTCAGTAAGAGAAACCACCAACAGAGTGAAGAGACAACCCACAATGTGGGAAAAAATGTTTGCCAGCTTTTCCTCAGACAAAGGATTACTATTGAGAACATATAAAGAACTCAAAAAAATCAGACCTCCCAAATTTAAAGACCCACTCCAAAAATGGGCATCTGAGATGAATACACATTTCTCAGATGAAGAAATACTAATGGCAAACAAATATACAAAAAAATGTGCAACATCACTAGTCATTCGAGAGATGCAAATTAAAACAACACTGAGATACCATCTCACCCCAGAAAGAATGGCTACTATTAAGAAATCAACTAATAACAAATGCTGGAGGGGCTGTGG
This sequence comes from Erethizon dorsatum, assembly GCA_028451465.1. Lineage (NCBI taxonomy): Eukaryota > Metazoa > Chordata > Mammalia > Rodentia > Erethizontidae > Erethizon > Erethizon dorsatum. The sequence continues at coordinate 110,085,241 of CM051824.1, forward strand.
GGAAAAAGGAACCCTTCTTCACTGTTGGTGGGAGTGTCGACTGGTACAGCCACTGTGGAAGTCAGTGTGGAGATTCCTCAGAAAACTAGGGTTGGAGGTCCCATTTGACCCAGCTATTCCCCTTCTGGGCATCTTCCCAGAAGAATTAAAAACATCGTACCACAGCGATATATGTGCACCCATGTTTATAGCAGCACAATTTGTAATAGCCAGATCTTGGAAACAACCCAAATGCCCATCAACTGAGGAATGGATAAGAAAGATGTGGTATTTTTATACAATGGAGTACTATTCAGCCATAAAGAAGGATAAACTGGAGACTTTTATAGGTAAATGGATGCAACTCGAGAAAATACTCATAAGTGAAATAAACCAGAAGCACATGTGTAAGCATCATATTATCTCTCTAGTATGAGAAACTGAAAGAGTAAATAAGATCCAAAATGTACAATAGACATGGTGAATCAAAAAGAAACTGGTCAAAAGGAAAGAGAGACTGGAATAGGGAAAAGAAAGAAGGGAAAGGGAAAAAAAATTGTATATATATATATATATATATATATATATAAGATGGTTAAGATAGATACACTACCATTTTTACTTAGTTCATTGAAGAGTAAGGTTTGTGCCAATAATGTTTGGACAATTGAATGCTAATGTCTGGTGTCCTGAATAACTAACTTAAAGATAGTAATACGTAATGTATTAACCATTGTTACCCTCCTATTATGTTGGTTTGAAAATTTGTTCTTCTTTTGATTTGTTTTGTTTTTTCTTCTCTTTAAAATAAAAAAAAAAACATTTTCTGACTCACATAAAGTTGGTCTTTTGATTTTTAGGCATTATAACATAACACTAGTCATAAAAATGCCTCCCATCCTAAGAATAATGTGTAGTATAAATAAAAATACAAGGGCCCTACTTTACATTCCAGCCCTCCCCCTATGCAGTTGAACAAATTTGTGCTCATCATTTAATCTCCACTTTCCATAACTTTCCCTGCCCCAGATTTATTTATTAAAAAGGAGTTGATTTTATTTGTTTATTACTATGGAACAAATGAACACAAAATTAGTCATAAAGGTTACATGACCATTCTGATGTACCTGACAGATTGTTTGTATCTAGAAATCTTCCAGTAGAGCTCAGTGGGATAATTTCACTAGTCCATGTGGTGTATTGGAGGTTTCAAAATGAAGTTTAACTGTACATATGGTGTCAATCAGAGGGTAGGGGTGTCATAGTTACATTTCTTATCACTGGGTGGATGTATGTGAATGACTGAATTCTTTTGAAATAGTAAAAAAATGCTGAAATATGGCTCCATCAGTATGGCTTTTATCACTTTATCTTTTTGCATTTTTTTGTTTTAATATTGTCTACTGTATGTGTAGTTATATAAAATTTAAGATTTTTAAAATGAAAGTACATTTGGATGGTGATATTTGTGATAACATAATTAGAAATATGAAGATTTCTAAAAATTCTCATCGTTGAATGATATATCCCAATATATGAACTCACAAACTTATAAGTTACTGAATGTATGAAACAATTATATTAACAGATCCAAGCTGGGGATGAAATTTGCATTTCTATGATAACATTTCATGTAACTCTTAATGATTACTTAGTGGCTTTGAACTTTTTAGTGATTTTAATTTGTATATTTGCAAATTCTTTGTGAAATTATCAGTACAGATGTACTTATCTGTGCAAGTTCTTCCTTTAGTAGGGTATGAGATATTCCTGTTTCCTGCTTCCATTATGCAACCAGCATTGAGTCCCCCAATAGTTAACTGGCTCAATTAAGTGTAGGTTATTTTTCCATGCCAACTACACTTTTGATGTATATATCTTTTTATCATTTCTCATATACTTAAGTGTTATTTGTGTCTTATGTGCTTAAGTTTCTTATATCTCACATACTGAAAGTTCTTTAAGTGTAGTGATTATGTTTTATATATCTTTGCAACTAGTCAGGTGAATCTAATTAAATGAAATCAACTCTTGAATTAAATTTTTAGTGCTTTTATATTGTTTATAGTCATTTGCAAAATCTGCGACTAAGGAGTGAACATGCTCTTCCATTTACTTCAAACCACTGCATAGTACTACTCTATCATTGTCTTCCCTTATAATCTCAAGTACATAATCTGTTTCACTGCCAAAAATGTAATACGCTTATAATGGAATTTTTAGTGTTTTTGAGTTCATATTATACTATTCATGTTAAATACTATTTTCAGACATTTTTCTCATGTGTTTTCATCAAGTTTTGGTTTTTAAAAATATTAAATTTAATGCCTCATATTCATCCCAGTGAATTTTTGTCTTTGGTGTTTATAATAAAACTGTTTTATTTTGTTTTTTGTTTTATTTTCTCCATCAGATACCTAAGTCCTTCATTTATCTTTGAAAAGTTGAAACCTATTACCTAAAGAAAGCATGTCTATTAGAGATGAGAGTTATTTTGCATTACATGTAAATTTCTTTGAGCATGAAGTGCAGCTTTCATGATAGTGCTTTGTAACTTGCTATATACATCTGATATTCTGAAATAAATGTTTGATCTCAACATATTGGGTTTTTAGTAAATGTCAGACAAGAGTGGAAAATAATATAGCAATTTATGACCAGTTTAGGACATGAGTTGCATAGTTTTTCATTTTTGTGCTTAGATGTTTATATATATTTCTGATTTATCCTTCAAATTTTCACACTAAATTTCCCTATAAATACAAATGAATATTTACTTTCCTTTTACATTATACATCTCAAAAACAAGATGCAATATGTACATGTACCAGTTCCCCATGATGAATATGTTTGTTATGTATTTCAAACGTACCCTTATAAAAAGATAAAAAAGAACACAAAAATTAGATATACTTATGCAATTTATGTGAGGTATACCATTCTCAGTTATTATTTTTAAGTATCTTTGATATCAATATCAGTATATGAAGAATAAAAACAAATGCATGGAGAAGAGATCAAGCTTTATAACACATTTTTTGGCAAGCAACATACTTTTATAGGTACTTTTTTTTTTTTTTTTTTTTTTTTGGTGGGTACCGGGGGGACGACCTCAGGACCTCGCGCGCCAGGAGGCGCCCGTGCCACTGAGCGATATCACCGGCCCCTTTTTCGTATGTGGGATCCGGGAGTCGAACTCGGGCCCTCGCGCTTGCAAGGCAGGCGCTTACGCCGCTGAGCCATCTCACCGGCCCTAGGTACTTTTTTTTAATGCCATTTGTTGAATAGATTCTCAATAGCACTAACATTTCTGTTATTTTCCATTACAGATGTATTTGTTCATTTTTCTATACCCATTAACACCTTCAGATTTTATTTGAAATTTCTTCACTATCTTACAACAAAATAAATGCAAGATCATTTACTGTTGTATCCCCACAATTCTGTAGTTATGATACCATTACTAAGATAGCTCTCTTTCTCATAACTATGAGTTACTCTCAAATTTTCTTTCTTTAGCCTGTTACTACAAACTGATGGAAAACAATTTATCACAAATTCTAGTAGATGAGTAAAAATACTATAATTTTCATGGAAATGGTTCCTGAAATGTGTAACTATTACTTTAGTATATAAATTTTTTCTACCATTATGCTCATTATTTTTTCTTGATTTTATATATCTATGTGTTAAGAAGCTGAAAAGGGTATGACTTCCTTTTCACTTATTCTATAAGTTGGGAAAGACACTGATTCTTTTTAATGTCATTTCATTCCTATATAAAAGAAATGTTGGGCTGGTGAGATAGCTCAGTGGCATAAGTGCTTGCCTGGCAAGCATGAGGTCCTGAGTTCGACTCCCGGAACCCACATAAAAGGAAAAAAGTCTGGTGTTATCTCTCAGCAGCACAAGGGCTTGCTGGCAAGTGTGAGGTCCTGAAGTCGACTTCCAGTACCCACATAAAAAAAAAAAAGAAAAAAGAAATGTTAATTTAGATCTTTTACAGGAATTAACTACTGCTCAGTTAGCAGACAGTTTAGTAATGAAGCTGCATTTATTTTCAGATAGGCAGTACTAGACTGAAATATTTCAGGTCAAGACAGGAAGATGGGCAGTTCCTGGTATTATAGCAGATTATTTAAAGTAGAACCTTATGTAAGCAATTGAAGTTAATATATAATTTGCTGTCATATTTCTCCTTCAGTATGTAATTCTTCTACATGAAATATGCTAGTAACAATGCCCATTGCTTCCCTGTATTGTGTCTGTTCTGGGTAAATTAGCATCTGAACTCAGTTCAAGCATCATATTCTCTACAAAGCCACTCTGTGACCTGTGGAATCCCACAACATCTTTTTTTTCTGTTGTGGCATTATCTCAGTCTATACTAATAATTCATTTTTTGGCCTGTTTCTTTCCTCTATGCCTGTTAGGCTTTGACACCTTGAAAGCATGATTATAATTTATCCCTATAACCTTGTTTTCATTACCTCCATTTTACCCAAACCCAATGACTAGGGATACAGGAGGATCATATATCCAATGCAAAGTTCATCAGCTTTTCAAGTTCATCACATTTGATTCAGTAAGATTTTACCCTTCTGGCTCACTATTGAAATCCTTTCTTCTTTTGGATTCTTGACCCTAGGTTTGTCAGATGTTCTTTTACCATCTACTGTATATCTTCCTATTTATCGTTATTTTCTGGGTCTTTCTTTAGCAGTTTACAAGTATTTCATTCATTGTTTTATCATTGACTATTCCAGGTGCTATAGATGGAGAGGCAAAAGATAATAATTAAAAGAAAACTCCTTACGACTGTATTCTAGTTGCTCTCCTTACTTTATCTCTACCTTCAGATTCCTTTATTAATGCACATGGTTTTCAATTTTACATATATGCATAGAGATAAATATAGTCATAAATATATATTTCTTTGGAGATAAATTAAAATATCTTTGAATTACTGTATTATTTCTGAATATAAATAACACATATTGGATATCTGCTATGTTTTTTGTCCACAGGTCCCCCCCAAAGCCTTATATGGTCGTAGGGCTTTTTCAGAGGTGGCTGAATCTAGTGTAATGCTGGGATTAAGGGTGAGTGATTACTAAATCAGCCCACTGATTGGTTTATCAGTGGGATCAGGATTATTTTACCCTAATCATGGGAGTATGGATAAGACAAAGGGGACAGAAAGAAGTTATTAAGGTCTCTTGTTGCTTTTTCTGTCTTCCAATACCATGAATGATTGGCCCTCTGCCATGTGCCACCCTGCCTTGGAGCTAGCAGAGTATGGACTAAAACCCTTATGAACTGTGAGCTAATAAACCTTTCTACCTTAACTTGTGGATGTTAGGTATTTTGTCTCAGTAATGAAAAGAGTAACTAAAAGATAATTTGGTACCAGAGCAGTGGGGTCATTGCTTTGACTATCCCTGGCCATGTGGCTCAAGAGCCTTTGGAACTGGCTTGTGAGAAGAAGAGTTAGGAAATGTTTGGAAATGTGGACTGAACAAGTAGAGTTGGGATGCCTTAAGCTGTACTGTATGGGAGATTCTGGTCAGAGCTCAGAAGATAAGAAAGCCAGTGAAGACCAGGCTCAGGAGGTTTCTGCTGGGAAGAAAGACTGCACTGGCTGCTGGACTCCAGATGATGTGTATTATCGCTTGGCAGAAAGCGTGTCTGCATTTTGCTTATGTCCAGAGATTTTGCCTGAGACTGAGATTAAGGGTGGCAGACTAATTAATACTGTAGAAGAAATTTCAAGGCAGTGGAATGTTGATGTGGTGGCATGGCTACAGTTTGGGGGTTTTAGCCAGATCTATGTTGAGAATCAAGAGCAAAGATCGCAGCAGAATGATTTAAAACATTGTGAGTTTGGCCAGAATGGAAGCTCCAGTAAAGGTGTGGACTTCAAAGATAGAGCAGAGGAGATGTAAATTGCTGAGAAGGAACAAGAGAATAAAAAAATGGCCTGTGGGCATTACAAGCTGCAGCAAGTCTCCACCCTTTTTAGCCTCAAAATTGCAAAAGTGAAAGACTTTGCTTTGAGAAGAAAGACCCTGAGCACCATCATCCAGAATGACTGTGGCCTGGAGAATTTGTTCCTTAGAATTGGATTCAGAGTGCTCAGTGATCCAGGCACTTGACCCCTATAGGCAAGAGAGAGGGAAATTTGGCTACTGCTCCAGTTGGCAGCAGACCTTGTAGTCTTCCACATGGTGCTGGTTTTAGGTGCATGCAGAATCCTAGTGTTGTCGGGCCAGGATGAATTCCACCCAGATTTCAGAAGAAGACCTGGAAGACCAGGCAGTGTGCCCCTTAGATGGCCGTGTGTGAAGCTGTGAGTGTGAAGCTGAAGGTGCAGTGGAGACCCCAGAAATTTTGAGAAGCCAGGAATGTAGGTCATCTGAGGAACACTGCCAGGAGGGAGCAGAGGGGCCCCAAGAGAGAAGCCATGGATGCTACAACCACCAGCAATGCTGTAGGTGCAGTGACAGCTAAGCCCTTTGGAGTTCACATCTTGCCATAGATTGCACCAGATGCTGCACATGGAGCTACAAGACTTAATACTTGCCCTGCTGTATTTTGGACTTCCTTTGGACCCATTCCTTTGTATCTCCCTGTTTGTAAGTTTTGGAATGGAAATGTCTATCTTGTGCCATTGCATGTTGGAAATGTTTAAGTTTCTTCTCATCCGTACAGGGGCTCACAGCTAAGTGCTTGCCTTAAATCTCAGAGGAGACTTGGGACTTAGACTTTTTAGCAATGCTGAAACTGTTAGGACTTTGACAACACTTGGAGATGGCTGATATGCCTTTGGCATAAAGGAATGTGCATGAATCTTTGGGGGATCAGGACAGAATGATATGTTTTGTGACTAGATGTTCCCCTAAAGCCTCATGTGGTCACAGGGCTTTTTCAGAGGTGGTTGATTCTAGAGTGTGTGATCCTGGGATTAAGCATGTGTGATTTCTAAATCAGCCCAGTGATTGGTTTGGCACTGCCCTAATCCTGGTAGTCTGGATAAGGTAAAAGGGGTAGAAAGATACTCTTAAAGTCTCTCGTTCTTTTTGCTGTCTTCTGCTGCCATGAATAATTGCCCCTCTACCATGTGCCTATTGAAACCTCTACAAACTGTGAGCTAAAAAAACCTTTCCTCCCTCAATTTGTGGGTGTTGGGTATTTTGTCTCAACAATGAGAAAAGTAACAAAAATATAGTCTAAAACAAAATTCTTATGACTGGGTTTGTGCCTCAGTGATAGAGAGCTTGCCTAGCACATGTAAGGTCCTGGATTCCATCCCCAGTACTGCAAATACAACAAAAACCTCAGATATTAATTGCAGGTAAAATGAAAGACATTATTATTCATTAAAAATGGACTTTTTAGACCATAGTTCAATCCCCAGTGCTGGATAAAAAAGAAAAAAAAAAGAAAAAATGAATTTTTAAATTAAAATTATCTTTTAATTATATGAAAAGACTATCATAATGAAAAAGACACTGAATTTCTATTCTGGGCTTAAGTATATAGGCTCTACAAGTAACTAACTTGGCAACCCTGGAGCCCTCTCAGTATCTTATTTTAACTGCTTATAAAATGTTTTACATGTCATCTAGTATCTAAAAATTCCTAAGGCCAATGGTATTAACAATGTAATAGAACTTGGAAGAGTAATGAAAATAAAAGTTCAAAATCTCTGAATCTAGTAACTTAATCAAAGTCTGTCCATCAGATTACTTTAACATCATATTGTTGCTTCCTCTCTTCTGTGCTTTGATCTTTTAATATATTCTTTGATATTCCACCTGTTCTCCATTAAAACTCATAGACTGAAATAGGGACTTGCTACTAACTTTTGAATGCTTATTTATAGTTAGTACTTTTATAAGCAATCTGAGGACACAACACTAATTTTTTTTTCCTAGTGAAAACTTAACTTGACATTATTGCTAACTATTTCCTTGAAATCTATTTTTTCACAAGATTTCCAAGCATGGGTTTCATTGTTTAAAGAGATTTTTAGAGAACATGTCACAGTTCTAAACACATTCGCAACAATCCCCCCAACCAGTAAAAATTAAACAATTAGTATGTACTCAAAATAATTATTCTGAAAATATAAAACTCAGTATTGGCTTATGAAGTTAGTTATTGTGACAGAAAAATTAAATTTTGATAGACACTAACTCAAATATATGATGTACTAGATAAGATAGTAATAAACTTAGACATTGATTTAGGAATAAAGTGAGGGAAAGGAAAGCAGCTATGTCAAGGGCTGGGAAATTTCAGTTTTGTGGAAAATGAGGAAAGTCCAAAATGAAATGGGTGACACATAGTCAGAGCAGCCCTAACAAATGCTAGGGAACCAGCCTCTTGCATTCCTGGGTCAGGTCTTTGGCACAGTGATCAAGCATCACTCTGATTCTTCTGGCCAGGTGGTTAGGCTTGTATATTACATGTGAGGATCTGCATCACTCTTGTGGAATAACTGCATATGCTTTTAATGCTGCTTATATTTCAATCTATTACTGTTTATACATTACTCATTACTTTACTTTGAATCTAAGAAATTAGTAATTACTTTTCAGATTTCATAAAAAAGTCTGAGAATGATCAATTCCATCATAAAGGCCCTCTCTGAAAACCAAATTTCTGCACAGAGAAAAGTCTCATGTAGCTATCAGACTAGTGGTGAAACTTGCACTATTTTTCTCTTTGTATTGTTTTACAAATAGTAAACACTCTATTTAGTGTTCATCTTCTTTTGTCTCATTTGGCTGCTTATTACTAAAAAGCAGTACCCATACTTCTGAGAAGCCAAGTAAAACTTTGAATTATATATATATTTTATGTCAATAAAGATAAGTTATATGGTAATAAAATATTTTTGCATTTAACATTTATATTCAATCGAATATATTTACTAGTTAGTATTAATAAGTATATATTATATGTGCTTAGAGAATCCAATAACATTTATACCTGATGATTTCCTTTACAGATATTTTAGAGTAGTAAATAGTGTAAGACCAAGAATTAAATTTGAAAAACTGAACCTAATATAGAGAATTGGTCATAAGATTTATGCACTGCTCATGGGTTTCCAAAATGAAACACATTTTGAAATTAGCAAATATTTGAGTATATTGGACCTACATTCAAAAAAACTATGCTGTACAGTTTTAAAAATAGCATACATATTTTAAAGGATTAATTATAAATTCAAGTAAAAACTATAAATGCCTATGGAAGGAGGAAAGGAAGTCTGGATTTAGAATAAAGAAAAAATAAATAACCAATGTTCTGAAAATGTTTTTTTCACTTGCTAGCAAAAGGATTTAGAGAGATTTATGACCTTTCAATTTCAGGTTTTGTCATTTACTAAATTCTAATAAGAAAAGTACTGACCACGGAGCATTTTATTTTAGAATATTAATATATCTGTATATTAATTACTCAAGCAAAGTGAAAACATTTAAGAGATTTACATAGGGAAATTATCATTGTCAACTTCCTATTGCACAAATGATCCAATATTTTCTTTATGTACATTTTATTTGATTGCATTTCACAAGCTTTATTTTTAGCTGAAATCATTAAAAATAATAATGATTACAACTTAATGGGATTGTGTAAGATGAAACTGCTGAATTTTTCTGTATGTCTGCTTGGAAAATTTATTAAGCAGCAGTATTGGACTTTGGGAAAGCCAAAGTAACCATTCTAAATTTCTTATCAATCAGTTCATACATGCTAAAATAGTATTTTCAATTTTTTGCTTCTAAAGAAATGTGTGGATAAGAAAATCCACATGTCCTAGAAAATACATGTTAGGATTTTCAAGAAGCAGATAAGGGTACTATATTATTATTTGTTTTAATGGATGTTTCCATTTTTTACTACTTTAGGCTTTACTGTTCCAATTTTACATCTCTAATGTAATGTAATATTTATTTTCTGAAAATTATCATAAATTAATTATACAACCTTAAATATTATGTATATTAACTGAAAGTTCTTTTTTTTTGAGGATACCAGAGGTTGACCTCAGGACCTCGTCTGCCTGCAAGTGCCCATGCCACTGAGTGATATCACTGGCCCTTTTTTTGTATGTGGGTTCTGGGAGTCAAACTCAGGCCCTAGTGCTTCCCAGGCAGGCGCTTATGCCACTAAGCCATCTCACCGGCCCTAACTGAAAGTTCTTAAGACAGTGTGCACTTCTCAAAAATTCTAAAAGCTATTTAGTGTGCTTACGAGTAATAATACTACAAGGTACACTTAAAAATTTGTCATGATGGGCCGGAGAGATGGCTCAGCGGCTTAAGCGCCTGCCCGGCAAGCGCAAGGGCCCGAGTTCGACTCCCGGATCCCACATACGAAAAAGGGGCCAGTGATATAGCTCAGCGGCACAGGCGCCTGCTGGCGCATGAGGTCCTGAGGTCGACCCCCCAGTACCCACAAAAAAAAATTTGTCATGATGAAAAAATTAAAACTTTCATAGATATAATTTATCTACATGCATATATGCCTATAATTATATAAGAAATAATTTTCTCTATAGACTATTTTCCACAAGCATATGTATGCACATATAACTTATTGCAAATAGTATAAATGATACACTTTGTATAAAATATTTGCATTTATATTTGAAATATCTATTGGACTACCTAAAACAAAAGCTAATAATAGTAGAGATCTTATGAAACAAGCCTAGATTATTTGCTCTTATAATCAAATCTCATAAAATAAAGGCCTTTGGAATGGATTGTGCTTACCTAAAGATTAAATGCCTTGTTAAGTTGTTCTTATATTACCATGTAAACATTGAGTCCTTATTACTGCTAATTACTTTTGTGCCCTCTATAAAAATTTCAATATACATTTTTTTCTGATTTGATTTAGTGATGAAACTTAAGGGTGTAATTAAAAATATGTGTATTTGAAAGATTTAAATTCTGCTAGGCTGACTAAATCTTTTACATAACATTTTGCAAAGTAAAGGAACACTACATAGTGAACTAGTCAAAGTAGAGCTAAAATTCTCTTATGATACTTCCTAAATGTCTTTGATGAGCTTTAAAACCTGCCGAGCAATTATTATCTAAAACACTAACACTATTATAGGCATTACTGATGTTTAAAATTTCAAAGGACACTAGAACATGAAGGAGTGGAAGAGCAAGATAAATAAAAAATTCTGAGATCTTTATCTGTTGAGATTTGGGTGAATATTACCATGACCTGAAATGACTCTAAGCAAAAACAATCAGCATTGAGGATGCTTCTGAGAGAGAAAGAAAGAGAGAAAGAAAGGGGGAGGGAGATAGGTGTTTGGATCTCTGTTTATTGAATTAGAGTGGCTTATAATTTTTTATTTTAATTGAAAAGTTGTCTTTAAAATTTTTCCCAAAACAATTAAAAGAACTCTGAGGCATGCATTGAGTCTACTTGATGACTTCATTAAGCAGGTGATTTCCTAGGTAAGTATAACAGAATCACCCTTAAAAAACATCAGGTAAGGCTTAGGAAAAAATACATATATATATATATATATATATATATATATATATATATATATATATATATATGTGTGTGTGTGTGTGTGTGTGTGTGTGTGTGTATGAGAAATATATATGTAAGAATAGCTGATGGCTATATTGGCAGATATTTATCTTCTATATGTAATATATGTATCTATCAGATAAACATGACATGTGAAAGCAGATGTCTGCTTAAAGTACAAAAGTGCCACTTGTGATTTTTATGTATGGTTCAGTACTACATTGTTTTCTTTGTCAATGGTGTGTTGGATCTGGCTGTAAGCCCAGGTTTCTCAGATAAGGATTAACCTGAGCCTAGCACTATACCACCCACCTGCTACTCTCAGGTATGAAATACATGAAAAATATCTACCAATTTACTCATTGCCATCCTGAAAGTGTAATAATACCCTCAATGGGATTAAGGGTGGGTGATTTCTGGATCTGCCCACTGATTGGATTGGCTCTACCCTAATCATGGTAGACTGGATAAAATATAAGGGACAGAAAGAGGCTTATCTTGCTCTCTCACTTGTTGGTTTTCTGTCTTCCATAGCAATGAACTGTTGCCCTTCTGTCATGTGTCACCCTGCCTTGGGGCCAGCCAATTATGGACTGAAACCTCTACAAACTGAGCTAAATGTAATTGTAACATCTAAAATATCTACATGAAATAGGACATGTAAAATGGTCAATATCATTTTAATCTGTCATAGGTTAGGAAATGTTACAAATATATTTTATGCTACTTACTCTAATGAATTCCCTTGGAGGAAGTTTGAGATAGAAATACCTCAAACAGAAATTCATTTTACACTAGGTCATGTTATAGCAAGTCTTCAGAGCATTTACATACAAATTCTTTACTATTTTCTTTATTTTCCAAACTGAAATATTCCAAAACACAGAATGATTATCCAGAACCCATGACAATGCTGATATTTTCTATTTGAAGGCTGAATCTTTGACCTTAGTAGAAATGACGATGTACATACATTTTCTTCATTGAAACTTTTGTTTAACCCATTATATTCCTAATTGATTTAGAGTGCTTGCTGGCAACTCTGTACAGTTAGACCTGTGTTTGGGGTACAGACATGGCCTGGGGACATTTACTTCTGTATTTCACATTGTAATATTTTTATTAAGTTTTTAAGTGGAATTCAGACGTGATATATGTCTTTGAATTCTGAAGCATAACATGCGGTCATACAACCTTAAATAAGAGTTATCATAAATTGATAATGTAGTTCCTTTAAGTAATGATCAAATGTGAATATTTGGTGAAAAGATGTATTTAAGGTTGGCATATATTCAAGATGTCTACATATAGATTTAAAATACAAGTTAATATTTTACCTTATTTTGAAAATACATAAAAGCATTCTGATAATTAGAAAATGCAAAAACATCAACATTGAGAATTTATTTTTGGTATAACACCTTCAGAAAGAATACATTCTACAGTTGGTATTCATTGGTTTGGCTATGAGGGAATATATTATGGCAGTGCTTTTAATATGTTATTATCTCATAAAATTTGAGCATCATTCATATCTGAGGTTTTTTTTGAGTACATGGGATAATTCAGCAGAGATGCATGTTTTTAAATTTGATAGGTTTTGGAAAATTTGAATTCATCTGTGAACTACTTTCTGAGAAAGTCTTCTTGCTGCCACCCTCAATTACTTTACAAACTGATAGAACTTGGCATGTTTAACTGATAAGTGTCCCAGAACTGTGATTAACTTTGCAGATGGAAATGGTAAAAGGCAAAGCTATGCTAACAAGTACATGGTTGTTCGAACATTTAAATGAGAAATTTTAGAAAGTCAGCTTCTTAGAACTAAATTTAATCCCTGTAGGAAATGGAAGCTACCAGTCACTGACAGCTATTTTTTCTTCTTTCAAAAAAAAAAAAAAAAAACTATAAATGAGTTTCTATTTAGAATAAAAATAGTTTAGGGTGAAAAATGCACATTGTGGTTTTGTAATTTGAGTTATTTTTTAATTTATTCTCCACCTTTCAGAATTTTGTGATATTTACTTGGAAACTTGTTAATTTAAGAATATGATTATTTGATATATTATGCAATATAATATATTGTTAAGAACTAAGACTATTTCTATTTTGAAATGAGCCCTCTCCTACTACCCTTGCTTCATATTAGCAAATCTTCTTAGGACAAGGAATGTGTCCCAGTATCTTTTAGTCTAAAGGCAAATAACAAGAATTTTTCAAGTCAAGGCTATGTTTTATTGTTATAAGAGTGCTTACCATTATCCAAACAAATCACAATGTGGAATGTCTTGCACATCTTATACTCAATATTATTATAGGTACATATCACTGTAAAATAGTACTTTCATTTTGAGCTTATCATTATGCCTGCATACTTTGCAGTGAAGCACATTATATTTACAGAAAAAATAAATTTTAAAGCTGTTTCTATACTGTTACATTTACTATTTAAAGGCATTTATAGCTAAAATTGGTTTTTATTATGGACTCTCAATAAAAGTTAGGATTTTTTTTTCTTTTTCTTTTTTTTTTTTTATAGACAACAAGTAAACATTCTCATGTATTAACAATTCTCTGTTTTTTTTGTTTTTTTTTTTGTGGGTACCGGGGGGACGACCTCAGGACCTCACGCGCCAACAGGCACCTGTGCCGCTGAGCGATATCACCGGCCCCTTTTTCGTATGTGGGTTCCGGGAGTCGAACTCGGGCCTTCGCGCTTGCAAGGCAGGCGCTTAAGCCGCTGAGCCGTCTCACCGGCCCCATTTTTCTTTTTTTTTGAGACAGAGACTCAGTTCAGGCTAGCCTTGAACTCACGATGTAGCCCAGGCTGGCATCGAACTCATGGAGCTCCTCCTGCTTCAGCCTCCCAAGTATGGGGTTTAAAGGCATGTGCCACCATGCCCTGATAAAAGTTAGGATTTCTTAGGCATATTCTATTTTTGTATCTCCTAGATTTTCACTTTGTTCTTGAGACTGGACAATTTTCTATTTTTAAGATTATTTTTTTCTTGGCTAAGGTAAAGTTAAATGACCATTAGACCACTGATAAAATGAGAAGAAAATCATGTTTTAATTCTCTATTAGCTTTCTTCCCCTCCAAAAAAATGGGTTTAGCAGTCAACATCAATATAGGTGTTTAGTAGTCATTTTAAAATGGTAAATGTGCTTTCAAACAGTTGAAAAAAATTCTGAGAAATTATGGTCTCATTTTTGTTGTCATTACTTTCAATGTGATGTTGGAATAATATCTGGCAATCATATTCAAGTGGGCCTCCTTAAGTGTACATATGACCCTAGAATGCGTCTACAGCATGCAGATCAGCCTTTGATCTTATAAAATACGTGCACTTGAGAGTCTACAAGTTGGGCAGGTAAAATACTGAAAGGATGTAATTGTTATTGTGAGTTAACTCATTAGAATAGAAATAGTTTAGACATTTTAAATTCTTTTGATAAAATACTACATAAGGATAGGTAAACTAAACAAAACAAGGCCACATTTTTTAAGGTAATTTTTTCCTTTGTCAGGTAAATATCCTTGTGGTAAGATAAATAATAAGAATTTGCTAACAACTTCAGAAGCTCCACCCTGTGACACATCTGATTATAGTTTCATAATGACCAGAATGACCACTGTTCTGAAAGTTAGAGTGAAGATCCTCTGTGTGTTTTTGTATGTTTATCTGTCAGTGTACATCTCTTGACACTCTAATTTCTCCTATAAAAAAATGAACACTTTGAGTCTCTTAATTTCAGGTTATTTCTTTATTCATCTCTGTTTTTTTTGTAACTGATATGTAAAAATGTACATATTTATGGGTACTATGTGATTTTAAATATATATACATACTCTGTAATGTTTCTATCAGAGTAAACACATCTATCTCCTCAAATATTTACTATACATTTATGGGGAAAACATCCAAAATCCTTTCTCCTAGCTTTTTTCCCCACCGTTCACCATAGTTCACCTTCTGAGAAACCCAGGCTCTTTGACCTACAAAGTCAGTTTGGGCCTTGTTGATTGCACATTCCTTGAAGTCTCTTCTACTGTCACCTGCATTCACTTTTAATAAAACAGTGTTTTACTGTCACCTGCAGTTCCTGAGACTTGGCAGATAGGTTCAAGTTTGGGATTGATCTTTGTGGCAATTATATAGGTGGTGTGTTTTTTCAAAGGAGGCATTTAATATTGGGCATGTAGTTCATATAGGAAAAAAGCATGCATATTTAATCATATTTATTAATTTACCAGTTATTAAGATAATCGTTTCCCTCACACCTTCTATATTTTAATAAACTCATCAAATTGAACGTATTTTTTTAAATTTTAATCAAATGCAATTAGTATAATTTCTTAAACTTATTTGATAACATGTTGGCTTTCAAATTCCTTTTTACATAACACAGTAGGCTTAATCACTTCATGACTATGTGGTATGAAGGCTTGACAATCTGGGATCAAATTGTAAATTTTAAAAATTTAAATTGTTGCTTTGAAACCACACTCTAATTGCTTCTGTAGTTATTATTCAATGAACTTTTAAAAGATTGGAATCTGGGCCGGTGAGATGGCTCAGCGGCTTAAGCGCCTGCCTGGCAAGCACGAGGGCCCGAGTTCGACTCCCGGAACCCACATACGAAAAAGGGGCTGGTGATATCGCTCAGCGGCACGGGCGCCTGCTGGCGCGCGAGGTCCTGAGGTCGACCCCCCGGTACCCACAAAAAAAAAAAAAGATTGGAATCTATAATATACATTACAAAACTGTATACATATATATACATATACTATATATATAAAAGAAATTAATATACATATGTATTGATATATCACTGTATGTATCTTTGTATGTTTCCAATATGTTAAAATATCTCATGAGTTCGTTTGGGAGTTTCCCAATCACAGTCCTAACTATAAGATTTTTGTTTAACCAGGCGAGTGTTGGATATGCAGGATACATTCAACAATTTCATAATTTGAAGTCTAATTCTCAATATGATGATATTTGGAGCTGAGGCTTTGACAGGTATTTAAATCATGAGTGTGGAGCCCTCATGAATGAAATAAGTGCTTTTATTAGAAGACATCAGAGTGTTCTTTTTTTCTGCAGTCCACCATGTGAAGACAAATGGCTGTCTGCAAAACTAACTAGAGTCCTATCCCTAGACACTAGATCAGCAGACAACTTTATCTTGAGCTCCTTTCTCTAGAACTGTGAAAAGTAAATTTTTGTTATTTAAGCCACCCAATCATTCGTATACTGACTGAACTGATGAACTAACACAACCTACTATGATAACTACTTCAGTTTTCAATCCATTTTCATTCTTGACTGTCCGGGAAAGAAGAAATGTTATGTAAGTGTTATGTCCTATAATTCTAATTTGCTTTTCATCATATGACATACAGTCATCTTTGGAAAATAAAATTAACATGATTTTTCCCAGTAATATAACCAAAAAGTGTTTAAAACATTTTGTGTTATATTTCTACGTTCTTCATTCATTGTTTAAAGTTGCATTATACTTATATTATCAAAACATACAGTCATTATGTACAAGTTCTGTCCTTTATTTGATATAGTTCCACAAATAATTCACTTTTGACGGTCATTATCTAGTCATTTTATCTAAAGATTACTTACCAGTAACAGTTTTAAGAGAGAAAATAATGAGAGCAAAATTCTCTGCATCCTCACATATTAATAGTAGTTTGCATTTATCCTTGCAGCTATATAGCATTTTTGCTGCTACAAATCTTTGACTCATATTTTTCTTACTAAAACATGTTAGTTCACATTCTTATTTGGATATTATTTCCCAATCTCAATATTTATCAGCTTTTCTTTTCCTCTCCTCCACTTTTCTTCTTTGAATCAGATTTCTTTTGAATTTTTTATTAGTACATGTTTGCAGTACTTATGTTTACATTCTTTGGAGTTGTTAAATGTCCATAATACATGTTAATTTCTTTTTTAATCCTCTTTCCCTCCTCTCCTTCCTCTTCCCTCCATCTCTTGACCCCCTTCCCATTTGAGAAAGATCTGTCTCCCTGCTTCCTATTATCTTTTATTTTGCTCTTTATTTATAATTTGGGTTTCTCATATAAAGAAACCATGCAATATTTAATCTTGTGTGTCTGATCATTTCACTTAACATTATGATCTCAAGATGCTTCCATTTTCCTACAAACGATTCAAGGTTTTCTTTATTAATGGCAGAGTAGTATTCCATTGTGGGTAAATACCTAATTTTCTTTATCCATTCATCTGTTGATGGATATATAAGCTGCTTTCAATTTAGCCATTAGGAATACCCATGTTTATGGCAGCACAATTCATAAGAGCTGAGTCAAATTTCTTGAGGCAGAATTAATGCACTAAAATTTCACAATTCTAAATGTAATATACTATGAGGAAAAACTTATATTTAGTAAAATTCATTTTTCTTAAAAGTATACAAATCTACACAATAATGTAATCACCACCAAAATTACTCTACAGATTTTTATCCTTTGAAAAGTCTGTTTAAGCCCCTATTTAATCAACCTCTTCACTCTATCCTGTTATGGCAAAATCACAAGAATCACTCACAGAGGCCGAGCACAGACACAAGGAGCTTTCTTTTATTGGCCAGTGGGTGATGCCCCAGCTTTGGCTAAGACATCAATCACCCAGCGTTTGTTCTCAGGGGTTTTTAAATCTTACAAGTTCCCCACAAGTTCCCCCCATAAACTTAGCAACCACATTACATCATACCATCTTTCTGGAATGTCACAGGAACATTACTAGATTTATCACAATACCCTCTCTAAACATCTGGTCTGTTTGCTGTAACTGTTTGTTCCTCCTTTTATGGGTTTTATGGTTAACTGGGAAGGGGTCTGAGGAGTGAGCTTATCTACAGGTTAGTGCCTTAATATCTAATAGGGTTGGGAGTAGTGCATCTAGAGGTTAAGTGATGACAAAATACAGTCTAAAAAAGAAAGTGGAGTCAC
Source organism: Erethizon dorsatum (assembly GCA_028451465.1). Lineage (NCBI taxonomy): Eukaryota > Metazoa > Chordata > Mammalia > Rodentia > Erethizontidae > Erethizon > Erethizon dorsatum. The sequence goes on from CM051824.1 coordinate 110,103,797, forward strand.
TTTAGCCATATCAATCCCACCCCATGGCAACCATTGATCTGAATTTTGACTCTTCTTAGCCCTCTTTTAGTACATCATACAAATGGAATGGAACATTATGTAGGCTTTTATGTCTCTTTTTTTAATGTCTTTTTTTCCAATGCATTTAAAATTTCCATGTTCCAGATGCATCAGTATTTTCTTTCATTTTGTTGATTAGTAGTATTTCACTCTCTGAATATACCACACATTGCTTAGTCACTCATCAGTTGATGACTTTTTGGATACTTATTGACTTTTGTCTACTATGATCAAAGCAGCTAAAACATTTCATATAGATCTGTTTGCATGCACTTTATTTACTTTGATATGTGAAGGTGGGCTCATAAGGTCATATTCTAGCATATATATATATATATATATATATATATATATATATGTATATATTAGAAGAAGAAGCTGCCAGTCAGTTTTAAAAGCTACTATATTCATTGCTGAGACAAGATACCTGGCATACACAATTTAAAGGAGAAAAAGATCTATTTTGGCTTATAGTTTCAGAGATCTCAGTCCACGGTCAGTTGGCTTCAAAGTGGAAACATCATAAAGGAAAGGTATGGTGGAGGAAAGCTGCTCAACTCATGGCATCTGGAAAGCAGAGCCCAGAGAGCAGAGATATGCCCTCCAAAGGGATCCCCTAGTGGCCCACTTCCTCCAACAGCAACTGCTAACAATGCTTTCAACTATGAAATCAACAGAAAATGAACCTATTGATGAGGCCACTGCTCTCATGATTTAGTTGCTTTGCAAAAACCCACCTCTGTTCACTTGAATCTTTTGAAAGACTTTTTTTATACAAACTATAACATGGTACAATTTTAGAATTCTTACCAATCAAGAATGAGAGCTTCCTTTTGCTTCACGTTGTTTGCTGAACTTACTGCTGTCAATCTTTTAGAATTTAGCCATTCTACTAAGTGTATGAAGATATTGAGTTGTGATTCTAATATATATTTCTCTAATGAAAGTACACTTGTCCAGTTTTTTATATGTTCATTTGCCATCTGTATGATTATTTAAAAAAGTATTTGCTGAAATGTCTCCCTGCCCCCACTTTTGTCTTCTTATTGAATGAGCTATAAAAGTTTGTTATATATTCTGGATACTAGACCTATGTCAAGTATATGTTTTAAAATATTTCCTCTCAGTCCATGTTTTTTTCTCCTTTTCCTGAGTGTCTTAAAAAAGTAGCATTTTAATTTTGATTATGTCCAATTTATTAATTTAAAATATTTTCTTAAATCCAGATACGTGGTATAAATAACCATTTTATTAAGTCTTCTTTAAACCTAATTGGTTTTTAAAATTGCAGCTAATATTATTTCTGCTAATATCTTTACTTTTTAAAATGATGTGGACAATGGCATTTGCTTTAGTTTTAATTTCTAAGTATTTATTGTTAGTATATGAAATGTAATTAATTGATCTGACATCAATAATTTAACATAACTTGCAATTATCTCCATCAAATTCTTGGAGATATTTAATTATTTTTGCAGAGACAATATTATGTTGTCTGTAAATAAGGTACTATTATTACCTTCAAAAAGTCATTATCTTAATTTATTTTTCTTCACACTTTTTTATTGTACTGGTTAGATTTCTGCAAAAGTGTTGAATATAATATGTGAGAAAAGACATCTTACTTTTCATTGTATCATTGGGGAAAATGTCTGGTCTTTCATCATTAATTGTTAGAATGTATTACATATAAGTGTTTTGTAGGTCTGATTTATCAACTTGCAGAGTTACTTTCTATTGTTTCCTAGATATTTTATCATGAATGAGCAGTCATTTTTTTCAAATACTTTTCGAAAACCTCTACTAAGAGGTTTATTTTTTTAAATATTTTTCATATGTTACTGAAGTTCATTTATCCATTTTCAAGTGTTTGAATAAATTTTAATTTATTATATAAATCTCACTTGATAATCATGTATTTGACTTACAAAGTCATGTGCTACATAACAACATTTTGGTCAATAGACCACATATATGACACTAGTCCAAAAGTTTATAACGGGGCAGAAAAAATCTTGTAACCTATTGATGTCATAGTCACAGTAAAGTGATAATGCAATGCATGATTCACATGTTTCTGGAGATGCCTGTGTAGGCAATGCTACTTATATAAAAATGCAATTACAGTATACTTGATAATAAGTTACCACATGATTGGTTATGTATTTACTATACTATACTTACTGAGCTATACCACCTAAGTTTGTATAAATATACTCTATGATAAATTGCCTGTTATGCTTTCTCAGGACATAACCCTATAGTTCTGGGATGCATGCTTGAATACCACCTTTATAACTCTGTTAATATGTTGTTAAGAATTTTATATATTATTTCATAAAATAGCATTGTCTATAGTTTCCTTTCCTTGGAATGAGGTAGATAACTACAGAGGCAGTGACTACAGAGCATCTGCAGTAATCATTGCATGAAGCCAAGGCCAGAAAACAAGCAAAGGTCAGTTGTGAGAGTTCCCAAGGAAACTGCAAATTCAGTGAAAATGGAGAGATAATAGAGAAGTAATAACATGAGAGTCATAGCAATACAGAGATATGGGAACAACAATTAACTTCTAAGACCACAACCAGGAATAAGAAGACATACTTTCATTTATATGCTGAAAGCTAAATTATATCTAACATAGCCAAAAACTATAGATTTACAAACTATTTCCAAATAGATTCAAAAATAAATAACACGCAAAAGAGATCAAGTGTAAAATGTTGATAGAACAACTGAATTACATTATTTATGTCATGTTTACTCAATCAAATGTTTATTTATTGAAACCATGTATATACATTCTTTTATAACTTTTTGTGTGTCTGTATTTCTTTAATTTGAAGTCCTCTGTCATAATATTTTGGTCCTAATAACCTCTTTGTAGGAAACAACACAAAAGGGACACCACCTGAAACAATGCCTTTATACCATCTATTTTATTTATTTATTTATTTATTTATTTATTTTATTTATTTATTTTTTTTGTGGGTACCAGGGGTTCGACCTCAGGACCTCACGCGCCAGCAGGCGCCCAGGCCGCTGAGCGATATCACCGGCCCCTTTTTCGTATGTGGGATCCGGGAGTCGAACTCGGGCCCTCGCGCTTGCAAGGCAGGCGCTTACGCCGCTGAGCCATCTCACCGGCCCTATACCATCTATTTTAAATCTACCATATCATTCTGTATTGCATATATATACAATATATATACACATATATATACACATACAAATATACACAGTTATATACACACATATACACAGAAACATACACACATATATACACAGAAACATACACACACACACATATATATATATGCACATATATATACCACATATGTATACACACATATATATACATAAAGACACACATATATATATATACACACATATACATATGTCATGCCCTGATTGACCCACCTTTTTCCACAAGGCTTTAGCTCTTAACATCACACACAGATATAAAGTCATCAGTGGACTAATGCAGTGATAAGTATCACATATTTATGATCGAGTCATCTCCCATAAGCCCCATCCATCCATGAGCCATGAGACTTTGGGGGCACATTGAGATATAATAGTAATAGTAATGATGCTAACATTTTGCAATGCTTATTGAGGGAAAGCAAAATTTTCATAAAAAGATTATTAGGCAGGTGTTGTGGTATAAGCTTATAATTCCAGCGTTCTGGTAGGCTGAGGCAAGAGGATCCAAAGTTCAAGACCAGCCTGGACAATTTGACAATTTAAGGAGACTTTGTCTCAAAATACAAAAGGGCTGGGCATATAGCTCAGTGTGAAGGCCTTACTTTCAATCCCCATTACTATAACAAACAAACAAACAAACAAACAAAATAGTTATGTAAGGTCATATTTAAAGTTAAAATTTGGCATTCACAAGAAGAAATGTCAAAGGACATGCCTATCAAGTTTTTGCAAATATTGATGCTATATAAAAATGTCTCATAACAAAATAAGATTTTGCTTTAACTACATTGATTAAGGTTTTACATTTTATCTGACCAACAGATCTTAACATGAATAGGAATTAAAATGAGTTATTAAACACAAAAGAGTAGCATAATGGTACATATTTATACACACAAATAGTATAAAATGTAATTGACTATATCCACGATCACATGTATTGTGCTTTGAATTGATACTTATAGACTCTAAGAATGCAATTAGTTTAGATTTTCTTTGTAAGCACATTATTTTTTTTCAACTGTGACACTGAAAGTACAGCATTCACACACTTGAGAAACAAAGTGACCAAATACAAGCTTAACATTGTACAAGCAGAGTCTGTAAAAATGATTTGTTGATAGCCTGTAAAATGTGATATTCAGTCTTTTTGTCAGATGGAAATGAAAAGTAGATGTGCTATAAGAAGAGAGTGTAACATTTTTGCAATATTCACAAATACAACATCATTTTTCTATGTTGTACCCTTCCACATTGGATGCGTATCTTAATTATTTAAATCAAGTATTGGATTTGACTAGTCTTAGAACATTTTGCTTTTTATCTCATTTCTAATCTCTTTTCTCATCCTTCAATGCTCTTTGTTCAACTTCATTCATTTGGCCTTTCATTTCAATAGTAGTCAGTTTGATCTTTTTTGTAATGTCCTATTAGAGTTTGCTAGAATTCTTACACTCATTTCAACCATTTTAACCTCTACTTAAAACATTTTAATTTTGTTTAAGTAAAAAATAAAATTGCAATGTAATTTAATAAATATTTGAAAAAGCCTATCATTTTTATATATTTTCATAAAATTTTTTTTCAAAATAGATAATTTAAAGATGCTGCAAAATATCAATAATTTTTTAAATAAGCACTATCAATGTCTATTGTTAATTGGTAGCAATGTCAATTATTAAAAATACTTTCTATTTCTGGATATATATTTATAAATTTTTTAAGTGATTACTTTAAAACAATACTAAGTCAAAGAGAAGGAATCTCACAAGTTAGTAGGGAAAATTCATCTGATTATTGGTAGCTACCTTCCTCTTCCTCCTCATTACTATCATAAGAGTATGCATTTGTTGTCAAGAGGTCATCTCACCAAATCAGTAAAGCCCCTGATTTATGACTCCTACCTTGTAGCTACAGAAAGCTAAGTTTAAATAGTGTAGGTGATCATGCTATTCAGTGTCTGGGAAATCCAGGAATATTATTTCATTTATAGACTATGCTGTGAGAGTATTATTTATGACTGACTATAGTACCCTTATTAGTGAATAAGCCTTCCTTCCTACATCTAACAAAAATAATATTTTTTTACCTAAACTAACTCCTAATGTAACTATGGAATTCAACTCCCACATAGATTAAGGAACAATTTTAACTTGGTAAATATGAGCAATAAATAATAAATAGTTTCAAAATGGATTAACATAATGATAGCAATCTCTTTTGTGCTTTACAAAGATTGACAGGAAATAGACTTAGCAGTAGAGTATTAGAAAAGCCGAGTTTGAAGCAAAATTATATCTGTTATATATATTTTGTATGAAAAACCAAGTACTACTAAAGACTTAAGATACACTCAGAGTGAAAATTACTTCTTTGTAGGATATTCTGTAGCTATATATAATTAAAAAGAAACTGTGAATTTGACTTGTGGCAAAATTTGGATTCTGCTACCAGATGGCCCTGAGTTACTTACTTCATTCTGATGGAGGTATTGGGTGAGAATTCTTGGACTCTAGAAATATATGTACTTCAGTAGTAATTACTCTCTGTATAGTACTGAAAAATTTTTGAATGCCAATGTTAATTTCTCAAAGTAATGAAATATGTAAAAATAAGCACTTTCTTTGGGTACTGAAACCTCTTTCTACTGCTGACAGAGAGTGCATCGGAGACACAAGTTCACCCATGGCAATGTCATGCAACAATATCTGAGAGACTCATTGTTTCTTCCATTTGGTGTAGGGAGGTTCACAAAGACAATTTATGATCCTTGTGACAGTTTTATGAACTTTAAAACATAGCATAGTCTTATGGAATTTTTATGGACTCACAGAACTTAGGTTCAATGAGGGTCTAAGTTGTGTACTGGGAAACATTACCTTTAAGGAAAATCTTTCAAAGAGAGACATGGCCAGACTGTGTCAGAAGAATTACAGGAGAATAACTTCTCTATAGATTATTTCATCAGACTTTCAAAGTTATATTTATGAACAAGAATTACTGTATAATTTTGTTAACTTATTAACCAGTAGATTAAAAATGTCTATTATTGGAGGAAATGATTCCCTCCAAATAAAGAGTGGTAGAACCCTTCTTATAACTATCTAAATGTTTTCTAATGATAAAAATTTAACACCTAACATCATTGAAAAAGATACTGCTCAAATATTATTCTAACATGAGCAAAAAAAAAAAAAGACCCCAAAATATTCCCATAAAAACAAACAAACAAAAAACAGTAGTAATTAAAGGCTCTGGTGATAACCTGAAGAACTTGAAGAACCAACCAAGAATTTGCCTAATTTTTACAAATTTCATTCATAATATTAATTCACCAGTTTTTGGACTTAACTCTCTCATTCCTGCATTTTCAGAGTTCTTCTGAAACATTTCAACTTCCTTAGTTTAGTACCATATTATAAAGCTATAAATTATTTTGATATACAAACAAATTCTCTAACACATTTCAGTTTTGGTAGTGTAAATTTTAAATCACAAACGCTCATAAAATAACAATCTAGCTTATTATAACTGATGATGTGAGTGTCCCTAGTTCTTCAGTGCTTTTTGGTGAATGAGGGAAAACATTCTATATGCAGTCCAATAGACTTCTAAACATATGATTTAATCATGAAGACATGCTAAAAATTATTTCCCCAAAATCCATGTAAACTAGAATCCAAATGATTATATTGTGCTCAAAAAATCAAATATAAAATCCAAATTCCATTAGAATACCATCAGCAAATTGAATTTTCTTTTCAATAGTCTGTTAACTATTTTTGGGGTTGATTTGCCTTAAGAAAAGGGGAAAATTCAACAACCTGTTTTGTGCCAAAATTAATTCTAACAGTAATACATTCTGTGCTCCACTGACTTTCAATTTATTACCGGTGGAGCTTGGTTGATTGTTTTGATCTTCAGTTTATTGGCAGTGAAGTAGGATTTACTATGCCACCACCTTTCAGTAACATAAATGTTTATTCATTGAGCTAGTGCCTCAATTGAAAACACTATAAGGAAATAATTTAATTGTATGTCTTTGCTTAAACTTATAACAATGTTGAGTGTGGTAGAATGTTTCATGTCAAATTTGTTTCTTTGTCTATTTACTGTTGCAGTTTCAACTCTTAGGAGGTAAAATATGTTTGTCTAAGTAGCTGCCATTGTAATTTAATTATAAAGATTCCAGATGGCAATGAATAGTTCCCAAGGTATTAATACAATGCAGGTGCTTTATGCTTAAAGCATTGTATATATATATATATATATATATATTTTTTTTTTTTTTTTTTTTTTTGTGGGTACCGGGGGTCGACCTCAGGACCTCGCACGCCAGCAGGCGCCCGTGCCGCTGAGCGATATCACCGGCCCTTTTTTCGTATGTGGGTTCCAGGAGTCGAACTCGGGCCCTCGCGCTTGCCAGGCAGGCGCTTAAGCCGCTGAGCCATCTCACCGGCCCCAAAGCATTGTATATTAAAAAAAATAAATACACTAAATAATATTAAAAGTAACCTTATACAATAAAAATAAATTCTGAGATAACTATAAATTTTTACATATATTTTGTTTCTTGATTTGAAAGCTTAGGTTAAGTGTCCAAGAAAATATTTGTTCAAGAAAGTGTCAAAGTGTTTTCCAGTTTTTTTGTTGCTTTGCACTTTTGCTGTATTCTTATAAATTCAGTTTTGCTTTCATACCAATATTCTGTCAATTCTTCAATAAATTCAGAGATATTTTCCATTTATTTCCTTCAAAATTACATTCTCTAGAAGATGTTTTAGGGATGGAAACTGTCTGGGAAAATCGTCATATTTCTTCATATATTTCAGTGTAAAACTTACTTCTCTTAAAAGAATTCCTACAACTTTAAGGTAAAAATTAAACAAAGATAGTAGTGTTTTATGTGAAAATTGGGAGGCCATATAGCTGACAGTTGTTCCTACATTAAGCCCAATAAAGAATTGCAGGGTTATTCAAACATTTTAGAAGGAAGCAAACAATCTAAACTCAGTAAAAGAGATTAGTAAGTAATATTATAGCACATGAAAGGGGGAGAAATTCTAATGTCGTGAAAACTAAGGGAAATGAAAAAGAACTTTCAAGCAGAAGAATCAATAGTAACACATTCTATGGAGTAATAAAAAATGAAAGAAAATATGCCACTGATATTTTTGGTAATGAGTAACTTACTGATAACCTCCTTGGGAGATATTTCTGTGAAGCTGCAGGAGAAAGAGGCAGATTGTAGAAGCTGAAGATGTTGAAGTGGACAAACTGATGAAAGAAACTCTATGCTTTATAGTTGTCTTTAAGTGGAGAGCAGAGGGTTATAGAAACATATTAGGGTAACATAACATAAAAGTTACCTGGGTCTATTAAAGAATTGAGTTTGCATATAGAAAGGCTAAAATAAATGTTAACTGTTATTCTTTGTAAGATAGAAAATATGTCTGCATTCCTGATATTTTCATGTGAGTAGGAATAGTTTGTGGGGCCGGTGAGATGGCTCAGCAGCGTAAGCGCCTGCCTGGCAAGCACGAGGGCCCAAGTTCAACTCCCAGAACCCACATACGAAAAAAGGGCCGGTGATATCGCTCAGTGGCACGGGCGCCTGCTGGAGCGCGAGGTCCTGAGGTCGACCCTGGTACACACACACACACACACAAAAAAAGAATAGTTTGTGTATTTTTGAGTTCATAGGAAGAAAAATGACTTATTTGTTTGCTGAATTTTGTACAAAGAATTATGTATTCTATACCCCCTTCCCTCTCTCCCCATCTGTCTCTGTCTTTTGTCTGTGTCTCTTTGGGTCTCTGTCTGTCTATCCCTCTTTCTCAAACACCTTACTTTCAAAGATTTTCCCATCCTACACATGGGGCTCCTTCAAAAAGCCCATGGCTTTACAAATACTTGAAAGTGGAAAAGACTAATTGATAATTGAAGTACATATTTACAATAGAGTTGAGATCTCATTTTTTATGGCATTATCCACAAGAAAATTATATTTTTATCTCTATTAATCTCAATTCTTTGTCATCTCAGAAATGTTTTTAAACTTGGCTGGGAAAGTGAGATTTTATATACAAAATTCTTCACATAGCCAAAGAAATATAAAATCCTGAAGCACATAGTAAGGACTTTTAAAATAAAATAACTTGGCATTATGGAGAAAGGATGTGTCACTAATCCTTTCCTGTCTGCCCTCAACTTCTCACCACAGCTGATGTGCCTGTTCTTTGTATATGATTTCCTAGCATATGCAGAGGTGACTGGCTCTGAACACAGGGTTCTGTCATGCTGTCCATATAATCTGTGTGATGCACACCTGAGCCTGGGTAATTACAGCTTTTGAGTAATTTTTTGATATGTCCCTCAACCTCTAAGGAGGCCTGTATGAACATATGGCTGCTCCTGCCACTCCTAATTGACATGGTCTTTTGTTGATCTCAGCAAATTTTTCAGAAGCTCTGAATCAATGCTTTATGTAGACATTGTTCAAGACACTTTCATATCCATAAAAATGCTGTTTCTTTTATTTTTCTTATTTTTTATTTTTATTTTTTTGTGGGTACCAGGGGTCGACCTCAGGACCTCGCACGCCAGCAGGCACCTGTGCCGCTGAGCGATATCACCGGCCCTTTCTTCGTATGTGGGTTCCGAGAGTCAAACTCGGGCCCTTGAGCTTGCCAGGCAGGCACCTACGCCACTGAGCCATCTCACTGGTCCCAGATGTTTCTTTGAGATTCCTTAAATGCACACAATTTTTTCTGTCTGAAAGTTGTCACATCAATGTTCTAGATCTTATGTTTTAACCAGAACTTAGAAAATTGTCAAGAAAATAACACATTGTCAATTTTAAGACTAAGGAAATGGTGAAATTTCTGTTCTCATTATATGCATATGGTTTTTATATCAGGTTGAACTATTAGGCAAATTCTAATTCTTGGAGTTGGGCTAAAAGACTAGTTTTTTGTTGTTGTTTTTTAATAGTGATGTAGACTGCTTTCAACTTTAGTGTTTAACTTCACTAATTGTTGGGATCATTATTAACAATTAAAAGAAATCATTTTTCTCCCATATTACTCTCCTTTATTTATTCTCTTTTCTCTTGCTAAAGAGGGAGAACACAACAAAATTTCATGCCATTTTGCTTCCTTTCTGACTCAATAGTTTATGATGCAAACATTAGAGCCTGAATCATAGTATCTTTGGTACACACATATGTATGCACATTTGAGCACAAACACATGTACTAATAAACCAGTACCACAGTGATTCTAAGAATCTTTTCAGAACACAGCAAATGTACTTTGACTTTCTAGCTTACTGTTTTGGGTTCCACTTCAGCTACTCTATTCATTTTTCCTAAACTGTATCCATTCAGTAGCAAAGAAACCTGGTGGTTTCATACAGGAGGGAGAATCCTTAATTTTTAATTTATTATCTTTCATCTCCATGCCTAATTACACTGAACTTTCATCTTGCCTCATTTTTGGGTTAAAGTGAAAGCCTCTTTATATTACAACATCCAGACTCAAATCCAGCTATTATATTCTATCCACTATCACCAAAGCCAATGAATAGCTAGCTATAATATGAAAATCTGATCTGGTCACTTGTGCTGATTTGATATTTGTTGATAAAGAATAGAGTATGCCAATCATGTGTTAAAACATTGGTTACTTTTATAACAACCCCTCATTTTTTGGTGCAGAGTTCAATCATGAGTGAGGTAAGTGATTCTTCTTTTGTATCTTATGTTCAGGTAGTGCTCCCTGAGTGCAGCCTAGGGACACATGTGCTGGTCTGGAAGTCCAAGTCATCATTATTCAGGTGTCTGGGGCTTGGGTGGAGAGAACTGAGACTGTGCTCAGCTGGGATAATGAACCAGAATACATTTAGGTGGCTTTTTCTCTGTATTTGGAGTTCTTACACAGAGGCTCAGGGCTTCCATGGAGAGTGTTCCAAAGGATTAGGGGTGGATATCGACCATATGTTAATGCTGGGGTGCCCAGAAACTGAGATCTTACATTTGCCATATGTCATTCTTTAAATCTGTTATTAAGACAAGCATGTATGGAAGAAGGGTGGGATTGGTCCACCCAACATTTGAAATGGAAATATTGATAAAGAATTTGAACCATGTTTAATCTACCATAGCATTCCTCTGCTCAAAATAACTTTTTTTTTTTTTTTCAGATCACAACATCCTTATCTTTTTCTTTTCTTTTTTTTATTTTAAAGAGAAAAAATATAGAACAAAATTTCAAAACAAGATAATAGGAGGATAACAATGGTTAATAGGTTGTGTATTGTTATCTTTAAATTACCTACTCAGAATACAAGATAACAGCATTCAATTGTCCAAACAATATTAGCAGAAACCTTTCTTTTCAATGAACTAAGAGAAATTAATAGATCTATCTTACCATATATATATATATATATATATATATATATGTAATTTTTTTGCTTTTCCCTTCCTTCTTTTCTCCATTCCCCCATTCCAGTTTCTCTTTCCTTTTGAACAGTTTCTTCCCATTTTACAATATTATTGTACATTTTGGATCTTATTTACTCTTTCAGCTACTCACGCTAGGGAGACAATACAATGTGAATACACATTCCTCAGATGAAGAAATACAAACAGCAAATAAATATATGAAAAAGTGTTGAACATCACTGGTCACTAGAGAGATGCAAATTAAAACAACACTAAGATTCCATCTCATCCCAGAACGAATGGCTATCATCAAGAAATCGACCAATAGGGCCGGTGAGATGGCTCAGCGGCTTAAGCGCCTGCCCAGCAAGCGCGAGGGCCCGAGTTCGACTCCCGGAGCCCACATACGAAAAAGGGGCCAGTGATATCGCTCAGCGGCACGGGCGCCTGCTGGCGCGCGAGGTCCTGAGGTCGACCCCCCGGTACCCACAAAAAAAAAAAAAAAAAAAAAAAAAAAAAAAAGAAATCGACCAATAACAAATGCTGGAGAGGTTGTAGGGGAAAAGGAACACTTCTCCACTGTTGATGGGAGTGTAGACTGGTGCAACCACTGTAGAAATCAATGTGAAGATTCCTCAAAATCTAGAATTAGGGGCCGGTGAGATACCTCAGTGGCATAAGCACCTACCTGGCAAGCGCAAGGTCCTGAGGTCGACTCCTGGTACCCACATTAAAAACAAACAAACAAACAAACTAGGATTGGAAGTTCCATTTGACCCATTTATTCCCCTTCTGGGTATCTTCCCAGAAGAATTAAAAACATTGTACCACAGCAATATATATGCACCCATGTTTATAGAAGCACAATTTGTAACAGCTAGATCTTGGAAACAACCCAAATGCCCTTCAACAGAGGAATGGATAAAAGAGATGTGGTATTTTTATACAATGGAGTACTACTCGGCCATAAAGAAGGATAAACTGGGGAGTCTTATAGGTAAATGGATGCAATGCAGGACCATACTCAAAATAATTTTTTACTTATCTTTTAAAAGAAATTTAAAATGACTGTGATCTGGCCACCTTGTCTTATCAATTCTTTCCTTAAAATTTGTATTTCAGGAAACTTAAAGTTTTCTAATTTTTTAAAAAATGTTAACACAGACAGAGGCACTATAAGTACTTCAGATATATTTACAATGCTATCCTCATAATGAACCTATAGTTACTATCTTAAAAATTAGGAAATTGAGGCACAGAAAGTTTACATAACATTTCCTATGCCTTTTCATCAGGAATTTGTAGAGTTATATTTGAACCCCAAAATTGTGATCCCAAAGTCCTTCTAAGCATTACCATTGGTTTTCAGATCTCTTTCCTCTTGGTGTAAATATCTGTTTTCTTTCTATTGGATTGTCCATGTGGCAAAAGTTGAATTAGTTTTTCAATAGAGCTCAGTTAATATTTTCTCTGTGAAACATCTTTAGGGCCTTTGATGTACATCTACTTTAGCAATGGTTATATACTGTTTATACATATATTTTATTGTTTTTATACTACACAGCAATAAATGTGTTTTCTAATTTTCATTAGAAAAATTTCAGCATGGTGACAGTCACATGATTGATGTGGTGTAATTACTTTATGTAACAAATGAATGACTAGAGGCATCTCAGAGAATGTTCCTTTTATTCTGTATCATGAAGGCTGACAGTAAAGTGTGAAGAAATTTTATGTTATGTTCATACTGGAATATATTTTAAGAATACATAGGAGGAGATGGACAAATATTCTATTAGGTCTGAATCATACTATATACATTTCATAAATCTTATGAGTTTTTTCCCATGCTTGTAATACTTAAAGTGCTCTATTTGGAGGGGAATGTTTTATTTTAGGAGCTCTCACGTTGTGTAGAGACATCATAAATGTCATACGTTTCTAGGCGAGGTTTCACAGTTAGACATAGACTCTATAAAAATTCAGTGGCATTGGAGAATACTAAGAATATTATTACAGTTAGTGAAGCTTCTAGAGAGCTAAGAAGAATATCTGTATTTAATTAAACCTAAAATAGCAAGGCATATTGTGTATAAGAAAGAAATTATATACATGCATGGTATTCATTTAATGCTTAATGAGAACATCTGGTCATATTTATAGATTTTAAATTTAGACTGTAGGATGATAGGGAGAGGCTTTCTTTCCCACAGGCTACAATATAAAGTCAAAGCTTAAACGACATAATGAGTAGATTTATGCAATTCAATTGTGTCTCTAAACCTTAACATAAAATTATACTGTGTAGGATGAAAGGTGCTCAAAGAAGATAGAAACCAATATTTATCTGGTAATCAAGGAGCTGTGCAGCAAGAACAATGAATGCATAATGCAGACAGACCCTCACAGGATCATTTCTTTTGGTCAGTAATCCTTCAATAAGAAACAGAGAATTTTAAAGTGTTTAGTGAGAACATAAGGAGGTGAGAGCTATCATAGAATTATATTCCTAAAGTAGTAATTTTTAAATGACTTGAACATAGTAACTCACTGAGTATGCTTGCACAATGTAAATACATTTCCCTAGAATAAAATAAGTAGAAATGTTTGGGAATATCCAAATGATGTTTTTGAAATAACATATCGTATAATCAATGTTAATTCATAGCTAGAATAAAAGTGGTGGTGGCATAGATAATGCAATTTTTAGTGTTATATGAGGTAAAAATATTTCAATTATTTCTCAAGAAGTCCCATACAGGGGCCGGTGAGATGGCTCAGCGGCTTAAGCGCCTGCCTGGCAAGCGTGAGGGCCCGAGTTCGACTCCCGGAACCCACATACGAAAAAGGGGCGGTGATATCGCTCAGCGGCACGGGCGCCTGCTGGTGCACAAGGTCCTGAGGTCGACCCCCCGGTACCCACAAAAAAAAAAAGAAGTCCCATACAAAGGACAGAATTTGATATAATTATAGTGGTTCATATTGTGATAAAAGGGACAATGTTATGCAGAGAACAAGATAAATAAAAAGAGATTCTAAGAACATTTATATCTATCCAGAGTATTTATTTTTTATGTGGGTACCAGGAGTCAAACTCAGGACCTTGTGCTTGCCAGCAGGCACTTGTGCTGCTGAGCGATATCACTGGGCTTTTGTTTTTTTCTTTTATGTGGGTACCGGGAATTGAAGTCAGGGCCTCATGCTTGCCAGGCAGGTGCTTACGCTGCTGAGCTATCACACTGGCCCCAGAGTAATTTTTAATGGAATTTAATCTGAAATATCATTCTCTTATAGTTTGTATATTTAGTAGGTCATTGAGTAAATTATAGAAGCTATTTAAAACAATGATGATCTTAATAACCAAGAGCTAGAATATCCAAGGGAAAGACATTAAATTTTTATTCATTCTTTAAATAGTCATCGCTATTTGAACTTTAAATTGAAAGGTTATAAAGAATAATTTCATAAATATAGAAATTATCTGTTTAATGAGTATGATATATCAAATAATTGAAATCTAAAATTATCACTTTTTTTTTTTTTTTTGTGGGTACCGGGGGGACGACCTCAGGACCTCGCGCACCAACAGGCACCCGTGCCGCTGAGCGATATCACCGGCCCCTTTTTCGTATGTGGGTTCCGGGAGTCGAACTCGGGCCTTCGCGCTTGCAAGGCAGGCGCTTAAGCCGCTGAGCCGTCTCACCGGCCCTATCACTTTTTTGTTAATGTAATACTTGGATCATTTTTGTTCAGACATTTTTCCACTTCTTAATCCAGTATTGTTTAGAAATCTATTTGTATAAATGAAGGATTTTAAATTTTATTTTCCAAATTATGTTTTAGAATTCATGTGTTTTGCCAGTTGTCTGAATATATTTTCCTTTATTTTAAAAAGTACATACAAATTTAATATTTACAGCAATTATTTTAGTTTCCTTCATCAAAATATATTTGGATAGAGACTATTCAATTTGTAGACTACTCAATTTGATAGAGACTAATTTGTAAACAAATTAATACAGGTCCTTCTTTCATCCCTGTTATATAGATTAAAAATAATCAAAGCAGACAATTTAAACGTAATGATGCATGTCTTTTTTCTTTAACAGAGATTAAGAATGGATAAGTTAAGAATGTAAGTGTTGTGCCCATAGATTACAGATTTTATTTAAATAAAATATTCCAATGCCTAGAATAGTGCCTGCTCCAACTCCATTCACAGTGTGGAAGTACAGAGTGAATAACCGGCACAAGTGATCCTGACTGAATCTTGTGCAAGTTGTTTAGGAAGCCTACTGTCTAGCAGTTTGAAATGAGCTCCACCAACTACTGGCTATTTGGGGTCCCTGAAGATAAGGCTAATCTTTGTGAACTCTCTTCGGGACTTGGTCTCAACATTTACAGGTTTAAAAAATACTATTGTTCAGAAGAATGATCATTATGTAAGATTGACCAGTGGTGAAATTACTCATTGGCTAAGAATTTTAACTGCAAACAGATTTCTTGTGTTGAGTGTTTAAATTCAAAGTCTACTCTATGATTTCCTTTAGTACATTTCAACACTAGTGTCTAAGGCATGGAAATATTGAGTCCAGTGACTTGGGCATTCTATTGGCCAGTGAACAGATGAGCACTCACAACATCTGACTGCTAGACCAAGTTCTTTCCAAAAGATATATTCTCTTTATACATCTGTAAAGGCTGCATGAAGTTGTATGTATTCCCGTTTAGGAAATATCCTCTTTCCTTAAGATTACATATTTCCAAGTATAGCATTTTATTTGGGCATTCCAGCTTAACTTTTTTAATTTAGATGTAAGTTTTTTCTTTGTTATGGGGGATGACATAGGTATCTCTCATCCTTTCTAGAGAGCCAGAGGCAGGTACACATATAAGGACACACTCCAAGTTTGGCCTGGGTTTTCTGAACATACCCAAATTGGTCTTTATATGCTATATCACAGAATTTGAAGGAGCCACAACCTTCAGTATCTAACACAGGAGGCCAAAATGAATGTAAATTTGTAAACTCAAAGCATAAAATGAAAATGACAATGGAATTATTTTTAAAGTCATTACAAAGCAACAAATTTTCAAACATTCTCATGGACAGGTATGAGTTATTCAGGCTAAATACAATGTCTTGAGTAAATTCAATTTGTTTTGTTATAATGTGTAAATTATCTCAGGTTTGAGGTGCCATGTTTATATATATATATATATATATATATATATATATGTTTAGAAACAATTTTCTTATAGAAAATATCCAAGAATTCCATTCAATCTGTTGAAATAAGACTATTCAGGAGATTTCTGGCAAAGGGAGAATTGGGATGAAAGTAAAAATATACATAGCTTGACTACATCCTGCAATAGGTTTAAATAACCTACTAGATTATCATCTCTCAAGAGTAACTTGAAGGTGTTACCTAAAAAGAACTGTATTATTTCTAATGTGAAATAGGACATTCTAATTAATAAATATTTAAAATCACTAGTACCTTGACAACACAGGCTAGATTGTTTTTATCAAAACTACACAGTAGATGGTGGGCTTGGAGATACCAGTTTTGACATAGAAACACTGCCTGCACACATTTATCCCTTAGGTGGGAAGATCATTAAGCTCCATGAATATATATATACATATATATATATATGAAGGTTGCTTTTATTTTGAATCCTTTAGAAAATCAACAGTGAATGTTAAAACCTTTTTTGTATGACTACCATACCCACAACTTTTAAGAACTAGAATCAATAAAACAAATTTGGTTTTCCTGAATATTTATCAGGAATATAATTACAGAGTTTTCCAATTGAGGTGCCTTTTTAATATTAATTGAAATCATGATGGATTTAGAATTTAAAATTGCAGGGCTTTCTTAGAACAACAAGAGATTCTCAGTGGGTCATTTTTTTTTCTTTAAGAAAAACACATAAGTAAAATTACCTTGACAATGAAGAATGTATATAAATACCACTTGGAAAAAATTTTTAAATGTTATTAATATTAATCACAGTAGTTTATATTCTCTCATTGCCTGTTTCATTAGTTCGACTCTTGAAAATGTAGAAATTTTCTTTTTTAACTGAGCACTTATTTACCTTATTCTGGTTTGCATACAATGAATAGAGAAGCCTCAATATACATTTAGGTAAGAAATTTTGAGACATATTGGAGAGTGAATAACAAACACTCCATGTCTCAGAAAAGTTTCAGTTTCCAGAAGGGAAAAAAGTAAATTGAAAGGGAAAATTCTCATCTTCATCTTTAGTCCTTAAGTTTAAGCAGTATTTTTAAAAAATATTACACCTACTAACATCTTACCTCAGAGACTGGAAAGTGGTATCATGAGTATATAGATTCTACTGCTAGAACTTTGTCCTTGATGCTTCAGAAAATAAGATAAAATCACCAATTTTGTGGTCACGCCCATTCTCAGTCTGGCAGATAGAGGACTGGAGGTTTCTTACCCATGTGGTTGAACTCAAATAAAAGAAAGGTTAGAAAGAAATTATATGACTCTGCCAGCATCTAAATTATGATCCAGGTTCCGTCTGATACAGTGAAGGATTTTCTAAATATAAGATGGATATTTACATGTTGGTCGACAGAAAGAATGATGGATGCCTTTCTGTCTCTCAATGCCCAATAGTCTGGAGTGCATCACTTTGCTTCTACATCTTTACAGAAACCTAGGGGGAGTTCAACTGATTCATACGATAGCATCATCAACTTTCAGTTGATTTTATTTTAGGTGCACCGATAGTAACTGTAAGTCTGAGAGGCTACTGACAACCTATCAGACCTAGCCATAAAAGGACATTTGAAAACAACACTGGAAAATGAATTAAGCCTGGATCAAGGAAGGAAAAACAGTGCTAGAAATTTAGGGAAAGCCATAATATGCTAATTCTGTTACTAAACATCTGATAACAGACTTGCTTGGTCTTAAGAATTACCTAGGGACCTTGTTATAAATAAAGATTTCTATCATAAACATGGACCAAGTGATTCAGAGATGCTAAAGGACTCAACAGGATTATATTCCATATATGTTCAAGATGGCTCTAGGCTCAGATTATTTTAGAAAATCTTAGCAACTTAGCTCATGCTTGTTGACATTAGTTTTTACATGGTAGTCAGTTAATTTTAGTTGCTTGGGTCACTATTCAGTTGTACAATATGGCTGTCATAACGAGAAAACTGGAGTTAGAGAGACTAATAATTGCACTTCAGTCTGGTACCTAAGGAACTCCTGGCCTGAACAACTTTCAGTACTCAAATAATTCTCTAGAACTTCCATTAACTCCTCTGGCCTTTAAGAAGCAGTTACAAAATAACTGTCTATGTCCAGGTTACAGCTTGTATATTCTCTTTTGACCTATCAGTTTTTAAAATTCCTCAACCTTGAAAGCATAGTGTTTGATATTTATCTATTTAATAAGACTTCTTTTTCTGATTGACTGAATTCCTGCCTATATCATTTATTTTAAAATGCTCTCTTTCTATTGATCTGGACACTTAAATTACACATACACTTTAAAAATCACCAGAATAAAAAAAGCTGTTAACACTTTTGATCTCTTTAATATACACACACAGAAAATAAAATACACTTACTATGAAACACAATTAATACCATTTTAATGAAAGTGACCTACTTGAACTTTCCAAAACTATTGTTTTATCATCTATAACTGAAGGGAAATGCATATTTTGGACTTAGTCATTTGATCTCTCTTGGATAGAGGAATATGAGATATGTTGTATGTAGTGTGTGGGATTTTTGTGTGTGATTGTGGTGTGTAGTGTTCATGTGTGACTGTGTGTGTGGCGAGGATTGTGATAAGAATGTGTGTGTTTGCCTTATCTCCACACTTTTATTGAAGATTTTCAACAGCCTTTAAATGCAGTGTTCACAGGAGGTAACTTGTTACATCCGGTGTCCTTTTTGATATTAATACATCTCCAAGTATTTAAAAAATGTCTACCTGTTTCCTTGGCACAAGTAAGAATTTCTGATTTCTGTGTCCTGTTTTATTTTTTAGTACCTAGATTCTTTTTTGAGAGAAAAAAATCAAAGCAAAGGAAAGTTCTTAGGATAAATTTAATAGCCTATTCAAAACCAAAAACCTGAAAAAGTCCTTGAAAGTTTATTTTTAGCCTACTTCAGCGATTAAAATAATGAATGTTTCTAAATTTTCTGTCAGAAGACTTTAATCATTGTTTTAGCTACATCGAACTGGTCATTTACTTGATTCTAGCTGTGGCATTTCAATTTTGTGACATGCAGTTATCTTTTTCCTTCATAAATATTTTTATGACCTGTAATCTGCATAACAACTGCCTAGTATTTAACTTGCATTAAATTCAAATTGTTTGGGTACATGGTCACTATCATTTTTTCTCAAACAAAGCGACAACAATCTTGAAGGAAAGGAAACTTTGTCATGCTTTGTTTTCCAAGTGTTCAGGCTTAAAAACACAGTGTTAGTCACAAAGTATGCAATCAATGAATAATTGCTGATTTCAGGTTTAATAATTCGATTATGAAATTGCTTTTTTATGTGTGTGAGCTCTATCTTTGTTTTGGATTGATAGAAAATGTGAGTTTCATAAAGAAAATGAAAAAACTGGTATCTTCTCCTTCAAAATATGCCCTTGCTCCTTGGAGAAACAGAGTAGCTAAGCCAATACGTTGTCTAGTAAAGATCTAAACTGGAACCAGGGAGGTGTTTCCATGACTTGCACAGAATATTGGTAATAAAAGGAAACAAGTAAGAGGAAAATCTAAAATAAAAAAGATTAATCAAAAGAGAATGGTCAGGAGTAAAGATAAAAGAGAATCATTGGAGTCATAAACAAACCAATATAAAGAGAAGAAGGTGAAAAACTTAGGACCTAAAATCACACGTTGAGTAAATTGACTACAGAGCTTACAAAAGTCGGACACTATCATATAGACTCTTCAGCCTGGATACTACCTTAATCGTAAATAGAAAATAAAAATTAATTTCAATGGGCGTCTTTTACCAAGTTTAAGGATACATAATAAGTTGGAACTTCCGATGTAATGTTTTTTTATTTTATTTTATCGATCTAATATTATGTGAAGTGATTTAACAGGAAACGAGGGAGTTTTCTAAGAAGCATCAGATTTACGTCTACTCTGTGCAGAAGACACTGCGAGACTCCGCATTACTTGGAGAACGACTCTTCAGTCCCTTATTGTGTCACTGTTCACACGCACATTACGCAGGAGCTTAGAGACTCAGAAGAACCGAGTGAGATTCAACGTCATTACCTCCAAATCTGGCACATGACACAGCATTTCCAATAAAGAATGTTAAAAAATATAACTGGCTTGTCCTAGAACTGGAAATAGGTGAAAGGGAAAATTGGAAATTGATCTAATTTCATCTCTTCCTAATTTTAATTTGTCTCCTGTAGGAATGTTTTTGAAAAAATTGTACTTATTTGTCCAGACACCATTCTTCAATATCTTTAAGGCCAAATCATTTTGGACTAGGAAACATTATTATACATTTTAAGAGAATTCAAATATTTTATTTGAGTTTGGTGTTTTATTTATGATCTTTGTTTTCCTTATCCCTAACATACTTACTAAAATGTAAGAACTTTCTTGTTTTCAGTATAAAGATCACAGCTGATGCATTTTCACTCTCCCAAATGTTTTTGATTTAATCAGATAACATTTTTTTTAACGTGGGTACCAGGAGTCAAATTCAGGACCTTGCACTTGCCAGTAGGTGCTTGTGCCACTGAATGATATCACCGGCCCTTTTTTTCCTTTAAGTGGGCATCGGGAGTCGAACTCAGGACCTTGTGCTTGCCAGGCAGGTGCTTATGCCACTGAGCCATCTCACCAGCCCAAATCAGATAACATTTTAAAAGGAAATTGGAAGACCAGAGACAGAAGTCAGAGAGAGAGAAACAGAGAGAGAGAGGGAGACAGAGACAGAGAGAGAGTATGGAAGAAAATGAAGAAATAGGAAGAGAATTATTATTAGGTCAGGTGCTTACAGACATTGGAATAAAAACACAACAGCAAATAAACCAGAATATGGTGTTGACTTCATGAAACTGGCATAGTGGAAAACAACACAGATTATACACAAACAACATATAAAGAAAAGAAAAGAAAGGAAAAGAAAAGGAAAGAAAATAAAAGAAGCTTGTGACAAGTTCAGTACAGAAAATAAAATGTAGAAAAATGCGTTTTTCTTTGTGGAGTCAATGATTGGACAAAGCTTGTGAAGGGTGTTCCAGAAAGAGATAAATAAAGTGCTAAGTGGTAGAAATGGGAAATATAGTTGGAATTAACCAAGAAATGGAGGGAATAGTATGAAATGAGAAAAGATGATAGAGGGAAGCCAGACAAAGCAGATCTGCTGGAGTGAAAAGTTAGAATTTTACAATAAAACCACATGGAAGAATTTTAACCATTAAAATAATCTTATTTGATTAACATCAGGTTTCCAAGAATTGAAATGCCTTAGACTAAGACACATTAGACAGCAAAAGAAATAGAGGAATTTTAGTTATATTTGGAGGCAAAATTGAGGAGCTTTAATAGAAATTTGGTGTGATATCTGAAGAAAAGTAGAATTCAAACATTCAGGTATAATGAATAATAATAATTCAAACATTTAGGTATAATGATTCATACCATTATGCATAAATATACTAAAATATATTATATAATATATAATTATAATATATTATTATGTAATGATTAAATTATATGTACATTCTATATAAAATTACATATATAATTAAAAAAGTAAAAGGAGACATATACTTTTGTTTTCAGAGCTTTTACTGGTGATACCATTTACTGAGATGAGGAATGCTGGAAAAGAATATTCTAGGGAAATCCCAGGATTTTTTGATGTACTTTAGTTAAAAGTTCTAGTAAATATATCAATCTTTTAGTTGCAAGTGAAACAAACCCATACCAAACAAACTGCCTGTGTTTGTTTTCTCTGTTGTGTAGAAAATCACATTGAACTTAATAGCTTACAAGAGCAAACCCTCTTTATTGCATATTTCCTGTGATTCTGTCATCTAAGCAGGGCTTGTTTTCTCTAAATGCTGCAATCAAAATGGTAACCAGGATTAGATTCTCATCTGGAACCTCAGCTGGAAAGGTCTGCATGTAAGCTCAGACAGTTTGTTGGCAGATTTTATTTCCTTAAAGATGTAGTTTTGGTGGTAGCTTTCTTCTTCAAATCTAACAAGGAGAGAAAAAGTTGGCAGTAGGTATGCTAGTAAAATGGATCTTATATAATCAGACATAAATACAGGGGGCTTAGAAACAGGTCACAAGTCTTCACCTATACACAAACGGAGTGGATTGGTGATCACTAATTGCGATATGTCAACTTGACTTGAATAAGAACTGCTTAGCAGAGTAGTAAATTCTGAATGTGTTAGTGAATGATTGACACATAGGCCAGCAAACTAAGGCAGGGGAGACCCATTCTGAATGTGTGTGGTACCAACCAGTAGGCTTGCATCTTGGACCAAAAAAAAAAAAAGAAAAAGAAAGAAGAAGGATGTGTTTTCTTTTTTAAAAGAGCTCTAGTGTTTGTCACGGCCTTTGGACATTTATATCCAGGTTCTTCAACTTTCCAAAGCAGACTTTTCAGTCTTCCAATGCAGACTCACACCAAAGACTACAGAGAGCTTCTGGGCCTTTGACAATTGCCTGCAACTGGATCCTCGGTGCACGGATGGCCATTGGACTCTTCCAACTTTCATCCTATGCACAGGTGCTGTGACTTTTCTACCTGTGATGCTATAGGCCTACTAATAAATATCCTTGTATAATTATATATATATATATATATATATATATATATATATATATATGTTTTATATTGATTCTGTTCCTCTAGAGAATCTTAATTAATATCAGTTTGTACAGTGGTGAGTATACCAGGAAATAGACATCACTGGGATACTTTAAATCTGTCTTGCACACCAGCTTAGAAAAAATGTTTACCTGCTAAGTGAGAAGTTGTATAAGAATAGGTTTATATTACAATAGGATTGGGACTAACTCTAGCCTTCTTTTCAATGATGTCTGGATGTCATGTACAGACAACTGGACACAAAGAAAATGAGATGTGCTACTTAGTGATGTAAATCAGTAAGTCTTACTGTTTAAAGATTGAAACTCCCTTAGGGGCATTATGCAGGATATATTTTCTTAGGGATGTTGAAAATATTTATTTGCACCTAGTTTATACAGCTCAAGGCTTGGGTTTTACTGTGTGATCATTTGTATATAATAGACCTCTCAATAAACAGGTACAGGAATTCTTCTGAGTTTGAAATAATTTGCACAAATCATGCTAGTTCGAAGCATAAAGACAAATTCAGTTCTCTGTAGGAAAAAAGACCACAGACATTGGCTGGAAGTTTTGGACCACTCTGATCATTGTCATCATCTTCTTTTCACTGTTGAACAAATCCTTTGTCTTCCTTAAAGTCCTACAGGAGTACACTTTGTGGAGTCTTCTGAGTCCTTAAAAATATCCAACTCTGTTAATTGTTTCAGTTGATACCAGGAACAGAATCATTTAGCTAATATGTGACTCTATAATTTAAATTACAGACAAGGCTTCACTTTGGAGAAAGATGAGGGAGCATTTTGGAAACATTTTACTGAAGCTGTCTTCCTAGCCACCTCCTGGGATGAAGTTGAACAAATAGTACAATGACAGATGGGCGGAAAAGGATATTAATATAGGGAGGAGGTAACAGAAGGATGTTTGGTAAAAACAGCCTAAAAGTTAACAAAATAATTCTAACAGAGAAGTCAGTGAAGAGTATGTGCCTTAGCTTCCTTTGGCATCTTTGGCAAAAACAAAATAACAGAGAAGCTGTCTATAATTGGTGAAGCTTGTGTTATGGCTAGTGATTCAATATGCTAAGGACAAACTTTTGATTGCCAAACTGAACTGGACAGATCTTCCTATGAATGGAATATGATCCCTGTCTGGCCAATAGCCACCTTAAATTTTGGGTAAATGCAAGGGAGAATTAAGAAAAAGAATATTCAGCAAATGGAAATCAGTGTTGAATTAGGGGCCACGTGGTAGATAGAACAGATAGATCTAGATTCTTAGTCTCTACCTGACTTGTTGATTTGAATATTGTAGTAAATATAATTTTTAAATTGTTTATTTTGCAACTATCTAACATCATTCACCCCCTCTTATGCCTTGTAAAATAATTATTCTTTTACTCTGGGACACTAAGTGCCAAAGTATGAAAAATAAATTACATTTGTCATTGCCAAGGAGAAAAGAGTCCAAATAAGGTCATAGTGGTGACTGAGAGTACCTATATAAGTTTTTGGCATATTTAAACTCAAGTGTATTTGTGGATGCCTAATACAAATATGGCATTATCCTGAGAAATGACATTTAATTCTACTTCATTTTGGAGGACAAAATAATGACATGGAGTTAGATTTTTTTCTCTTACTGCAGTTTCCTCAACACTTAAAAGATCAAAGTAGGAAACAGACTTAGTAGCTCATGATGAACACTTAACATAGTGTTTCAGAAGAAAAAGCAAGAATCCTGGACAGCTATTTACGGTCTAAAATGATAGACAAACAGACTAAAAAATAATTCAACATTATGATAAGTTATGAAAATAAAACAGAGAATACACACTGATTCAAGAGGAGCTAAGTTACCCTCCCAAAGGGAGGTGAGATAGTTTAAGGAAAATCTTGTAACATCTTGGCAGGGAACGCACAAGGAATAAGCTTATGGGACAATCACTGCCTCCCTCATGAAGTCTATAGGAACTTCCGAATGGTAAATATAATTTTCACAGGTGCTAACAACCAAGTCCCACAGATAAACACCAAGTAGATTTACCGTATAGTGCAGAAAATTGAGATTAGAAAGCTATTTATCTTACTAGGATTTTATTCATGGGAGAAAGCCAGGTCTTACTTAAAGGTGAAAGAAAATGTGAAAACTGCAGATACAGCTTTGCAATATGAAACAAAGCATATAGCTGTGTTCTCAAGAGAATTGGAATCTGAAATAAACTAATACTTGGTCCTTAATTTATACTCCAACCTATGATAGCATTTAATATAAAAGCAAGGGTTAACTTCATTGGGAATGCTGAGAAAATACTATTGGTATATTTTATAAAATATGTAGTGTAGTATACTCATGGTTTGTAGCCAATATTTCATGTATTACTAGTGTAAATGGTGAGATACTTTTAGTTGAATTTAACCAATTCTGTTATACTGACATTAATGATTACACAAAAGGAACTCAACTTGGCTTGAATCATTATTTCTTTGTGTTGATACATGTGAGTTACTAAGTTTATTGACATGATTTATTTAAAAGTGTGTCCAAAAGTAAAAGAAGATATTCTTGTACTAGAAACCAGGGGTAGGAATTAGAGGCAGAAAGAAAATGTGAAACAAAAACAGATTTCAAACGTGACATTCAAATAATCAATTCAGGTAAAAAAGCTACAGAAAGCTAGAACCTAAGACTGAGACACAAAAATGGGTATACACATGTGTATTGGTGTGTAATTAACCTAAAGTTAATAAATTGAAGAGACTAGATGAGATCATGCAGGGTTATATTACATTTAGAGAAGGAAACCTCAGATTTTCTACATCAGAATTGTTTGTACTTGTAGATCAGTGCCTCACATTTTAACACTGGAAATCAATGTCTCACATTTTAACATATGTCCTGAATGCCAAATACAAAGTTGCAGTACTTAATGTTTGACTTTCTGGAGTTTAGTCTTGCTTTGGTCCAATATTTTCTACATCTCTATCCTCCCTTTATGAAGTAGGAATGTTGTCATTGTCCCTGGGGATGATGTAATTTGTTTCTTATTTTTTATAGAGGTTCACAGATAAAAGTTTGCCTTGATTCTCAGAAGAAACTTGGACTTTTGAAAAATGGTGAAATCGTTGAGTCTTTAGGGAAGGGATTATTGAATTACCAGTTATATGCTAGATAGCTGTATTGTGTGAGGCTGAATTATGAATTTATTACTGTTTTATTTTGGGATTAGATATGGTTGAAGGAGATGTGTTTGGGTAGCAAGTGGAAAAAGAGTGAGACTGTGGAAGGTAAGTAGGGTTTAAACATTGATTGGCTTTGGAATCTGCCCTAGGGATTGGTGGAGTACATATCTAGGTGTGTCTGGTTGGGTCATGTAGGTGTCCCCTCGGGGCCTCTATCTGGTTCCTCACTGCTTCTTCTGTGGTGCTTTTCCCTTGCTTTGCTTTCCACCTGCTACAAACTAAGCAGTTTTCCCTCACCATGCCCCTCTGCCAAGAGATTTCTTTCTGTGAGCCTTCTGACCATGTACTGAAATATCCTGTAACTGTGAGGTAAAGTAAATGTTTCCTACTTTAAATTGTGTCAGGTATTGTGTCTCAGGGATAGGAAAACTAACGAATAAAAGCAGCTTCCCTGTGTATGTCTATGCGATTCTACATGTGGGTATGCATATGAATGCACGTGTTCATACCTTCATGTCTCTATGCACATATAGGTAGGTGTGTGTGTGTGTGTGTGTGTGTATGCATGACTTTGAGTGTTAAGGAAAGTCATCATTTTTAAATAAGAAATTTAATTTTTATAATGCCAAAAGCAAAAGTGAAAGATTAACGATTTGGGAATACCTCTGTCATATATGTAACAATTTTATAAACTTGATGTCTGATTTTTTAACGTATTTTTAATGGCACTAGAGATCCTGTACAAAAGGGTTCTGCATTGCAATTAGTTGAGTATGAGACCTACCATTCACTTAACATAATCTTGATGTTGCAATTGCTTCTTTCTGACTATGAGAATTTGGAAGATGTTTCTAAGCCTTATCCTTTTTGAATTCTTCATTCCAGAATGGTTTAGAATGGTTCATTCCAAGTTTAGACACTTGCCTGATTTTCTTTGTCACTTGGCCAAATAGGGAAGAAAGAAAATGTATTAAAAATAGCCTTTTAAAACTGCATGATACCTTATATAAACTTTCTTGCAGGAAAAAAAAGAAAGGCTGCAGACCTGACAGATAATAAATAACCTCTTTAAATGTCTATGTATACTAAAGATGATATCAGTATCCTCTCTCATCATTGCTCATTCTGCTATACTCCTGAAGGAAGTATACTCAAAGAGTGATATTTACATAGAGATGCAAATTCCATCTTGCCTCTCTGGAATTCATTCCAATTTAACCACTATTTCAGACTCCTTCAAGGTTCTGCGATAGATGAACTGACAAAGAGGATATTTCTGTTTTTCATTCTTTTCTCTGCCAACATCAATATATACTGTACAAAGAAGACACAGATGGAGAAACAGACTGAAGGAAAATATTATACATCCAGTGATTAAAATACTTTCCTCATTAAAAAATAAGAACAGAAGAATGTTAATACTTAAATTATACTTTGTTGAAGATAAAATGCCTGAGACTATAACTATCTAATATATATAGTTTAAATTTCTAGCCATTTCCAAATGCCATTCTAAGGTCAAATTGTATAAACTTTAACTATCTTGTATAGTACATAGCTAACAAGTGCACTCCCAGAGGCCCACACATATAAAAACTTGCTAAGTAGCATCTTAGCTACTTTTCTCTCATAGCTGAGACAAAATACCTCACACCCAAAGTTAAAGGATGAAAGGTTTATTTGCTTCACAGTTTGTAGAGGTTTCCATCCATAATTGGCTGGCTCCAAAGCAAGGTGGCATGGCAGAGGGGCATCCCAGAGGAGACACATGGCAGGCAGAAGGTAGCAAAAGCAACAAGAGGCCTTAACCGCATCTTTCTGTCTTTTTATCTTATCCAGGCTACATAGGGCAGGTAGCACTCACACCCTTAATCCCACTGCCCTTGAGCCTAGCATTGCACCATAAATCAATCCCAACATCGCACTCTAGATCCAGCCACCTCTGAAAAAAGCCCTACCTATGACATGAGGCTTTGGGGTTACATCTAGACAAAAGCCATAACAAGCAGTTAAATTTTATGCTTAACTCTGAGGTTTACATGAGTTAACTTTGCATTAAAACAAAACAAAACAAAAAAACAGTTTAGACAATTACCAAAGCTTATCCCTGAAGAGTGATAACCATACCATTAAAATTATCTATCATATTTCATTCTTCTGTTATCACAAATATATTTTCACTCTATTATTACTTAACTAAGTTTAGGATATGGATGTTGAATCATTTAATTGATGATGAACATATTTTATACATCTGTAATTGCAGAAATATTTGTGGATGTATTCAGTGTCCATGAGATATCCAAAGTTAATGGGTTGTAAGATTTTATCTGCCTTTGATATTTCAATGTGTAGTCATATTTTTGCTGCCTTTATTGGTATATAATTAACATATTGTAAAATTTTCCCTTTAAAGTATATCATTGAATGATTTTAGTAAATTCATAGAGTCATGCAGCCATTGTTACTATCCTGTTTTAGAACATAGTCATCACTTGAAAAAGATACCCCATGTTCATTGATAGTCATTCCTCATTTTGTTAAGCTACTTTCTGATTCACTGAAATTTCAGTTTACTGATAAGGAATGATATGTATATAAAATATATTTAATATATTAAATTATAACCATAAAATAAACAAGTCTTTATTTTTGAAAACCTAAACGGAGTATGTTTTATACAAAGCATTTCCAGAAAATTCCTCACATTAGAAGGGTTGACCATACTAAAATAGATATTATGGATAAATGTAGATCTATGAAACTCCATCTACAACTTCCTGTTCGGAAATGTTAATTATTGCCTTTAATATTTTGAATGGACTGAAAATTTTTTCTGAGTGATGGTTCCTAACTTTGTTAATGGAGTCTAAAGGAGAACCTATTTTTATAACTATTCCCTGACTCTCACAGAAAATTTGTCGTGACAGACAGCTTATATTTTAATAAAAAGATGAACTTTTGAATTTTGGGGGAATCTATGATGCTCAAATTTAATAATGTTAAAAAAGTGAATACTTTTGATGGATTAATTAATGTCATACATACAGTTTTAGCTGTATATAACCTGGTTGTTAGCACTGACACTCTAATCCTGTTCTAAGAATTTTTCTTATTTTCTGGTGTTGACTTTTTCATGATCAATTTGGCCACCAAGATCCATTGTCCCCAATGTTCCTTCAATCTTATCGCATTCCACATAGCTGTTGCCTACTTTTCCAGGCCCTGTTAATCCAGACAGAATTCTCTATCCTTTGCTCTTCATTTTCTAAAGTTCCATTTATACCAAGCTTTGGAGAGTTCACATTACAGTAGCAAAAGCAACTTAAAATTAAGTACTTACCTTATATTTTTCTTAAACCTATAAACCATTTCTATTTATTTGTGCTTTATATTTCTCAGTACACTTCTTTTAGTCTCTTTCATTCCCTCATTTTTGAACTTTAGCATTCCAAAAGCAAAAAGATAAGGAAAATAAAAGTAAATTTTCTCATCTTACAGAGAAATTAACTATTTCTACCCCCAACTTTTTACAGTCTGGGAACTTGTGTACAAAAACAACAAATCAAAACAAATTAACACTTCATTGCATGCTTCTTCAAGAATAGAGATGAGCTATAGATTTCAAACTGTCTACATCTTTTCTGCAAAAGAAAAAGAAGACTATAAAGATAGCTGATGATTGCTTCTTTCAAAGGTCAAAGTGGCTAAAGTTAATTGTGGTTTTAGTTGACAATTTTCTATACAAATTAGCTATTTTATTATATTACATTTTCTTTAAACAAAAAATATCTTATATTCAGATCTGTGATTAATTTTGTAATAAGTGACCAGTAAATAAGGTAAGAGTCTTTGTTTAGGTCTGGATAATGGTAAACTTTTCTCTTAATGCTACTCCATATAGATTTTTCAGTTTTCTACATTAAGAACAAAACAAAAACTCTCTTAAATGACCAACTTTATGTTAATGATTTTGGGTTGTCTCAAATTTTCATGCTGATATGCTATCTTGAAAGTGTAAAGTGAAATGTTTATGCTACCTTGAAAATGTAAATTCAGAGGAAAGAAGGGAGAAATTGAAAATGGTTGAGTACACAGAGAGATTAATCTTCATCTTTAAACTGATATAGTGGGAAGGTTTCAACTCCGTGTACATCCAAAGCAAGAATTCTTAACTCCAGGTTTGCAAATGGTTTCATTCAATTTGCCATTCTAATGATGGTTTATCCAAATCATAATTTTATGGACGATTATCCTGAGATAATTGTCCATAGACTTCAACATTTTTTGAACTATAGAATTTGAGTTTCAATGATTAAAAACCATGAAAAGTTTGAGGACTGCTATTTTGAGAGAGTAAGTCTTGTTATCAGGTTATAGGCTCAAGAAATTTCCTTTAAGAATATAATACATTCAGAATGACAAGTAAACAAACTAAATTCTAATTTTTAGCTTTTAGTTGAGTGTATCAATTTTATTCTTGACTCAGGATATATTTTAGAGATCTAGCTTATTGATTTAATACAAATATGCAAATTTGTATTAAATAATGTTTATAAAATTAAGGAACAGTTTGCATCAGTATAATTATGTAACATTGCACACTAATTAAAACCAAGTCACTGACACTGTTCCAGCACAGGGAGGAAGAACAGCATTGAGGGGTTTAGATATTATTCTGATTTTGGAAGACAGTTACAGTAAGATCTCCCAGGCCTGCTAAGACTCCAGGATGTCCAGTAATTCCTAGGAAGCATTGAGAAAAACCGGTAAAACAAATTTAGAGACTTCCACTATGTTCCCCAAAATTTCCCAGCAAGACAGTTATTATTCAAAATAATTTATCACATAACTACCTAAAAAATGAACCTATGCCATTTTAAATTCATGATGTCTTCATTAAAGGGACATGAAATGCCCTCAAATAGCAAACTTTGTAAATGCTCAGCCTGAGAACAGTTCTCAGAATTAAATTCATATTTTAAACTACACTGGTTAATAAAAACTGTTTGAAAAATAAACTAACATTATAACTTTTAAAGCTTTAAAATATTTCTAACTGATACTTAAAAGAATTATACATAATTGTAATGTGCTATGTTATATTTTCATATGTGTATGCATTGTGCAATGGTCAAAGTAGGTCAAACATATCTCTTCTCATTTTTCATTTCTTTATCATGAAAACACTCAAAAGCCTTGTATTTGGTCTTTAAAAAAATACATGATATTATTGTCTAAATTTACTACACTGTGCAATAGAACACCAGAACTTCTTGTGAGCCTTTTAGTGTTCTGATTTGTTTCAGTCTTTTTATCTATGCTTCCAGCTCTGGTCTGTCCTGGCCAGTAGGCATTGTGAATACCCTTTCTGTCTCCTTATAGAGGGCTTTGTCATGTATTCCTGTTCAAGAATTTGTTCTTGTCACTAACTTTTCCTGAGGGGTGTTAACATTTACTTCTCAAAGCTTCCCCTTCTTCATATTCTAGTTAACTTTTTATAAGTAAATGTACTATCCTTTCTACATGTCTTTCCATCATTTTTCCTATTCTACCTTTCCTAGAGTTTAGTATTCCTTTTAGACCTGTAATTGAAATTAAAATAACTTCTGAAATCGCACCATGCAAAGAAAGCTTCTCCATCAAACTGAGTAAATGTTGATGATTCTCCACTATGTTTTTGCTTTGATTCAACACTCCATTACATTTACTCTTATCAGCCACACAATTAAACCTTGTGTAAAACAAGCTATATCATGCTGCTCTGCTGCCATACAGAAGTCTCATCCACCTTCCACACAGAAGATATAGTTACACACTTGTCCCTATGGGTTTCGTCTAGTAGGAGCCAAACTCCTCTAGTTACATATGACATTTTTCACATCATCACTTTACTAATTATATATGCAACCAACTCTTTTAGTGTTAGATACACATTTTAATGCAAATATTTCAGCGTACTGAATTGAATATAATATTTCAAAGATGACCTGCTTTCAGAGAGAATGGAGCTTGAATATTGTCTCTCATCTCGAATATGCTTTTCTATTGATGCACTGTGTGACACAGATACCTTAGTGGTCACACTGCATTATTGAATTATACTCAGTTTGCTATTAACTAAATCTTTTTTTTGGGGGGGTATCAAAAAAGAGGATATATTGTAATACTGAGTACTTTACCCAATTTTTTCTTCCCACAATTTCTTTGATCTACAAATTTGATGGGAATTCATTTCACATCTTACTTCAGGGGCTAAAAGGTTGAACATGGAGGATTAATGGCAAAGAACTGTGGCATACATCAGGAATTTCATTCAGGTCAGTGTATTACAATTCTTAAAAAAATCATGAAACATGGTATGAACTACATTTTATATTGTGACCCAAAGTTTACATTTGTAAATTTAAACATTCATGTATATCTAAATCCAATTAAGTTTAATAACTACATTATCATTCTTACTGTGCATTAACCATTCTTAAATTTCTAGTGTTTTATTTCATTCTATTTATTTTTTGAAAATTAATGATTGTGTCTCACTTTATTAGCTAGTGATCACTGTATTATAAAATTTACTAAAATCTCATTTATTTTTGTTCATATATCTGTGGGCTAGCTGGGATCCTGCTGATTTAGTTTGAACTGGAAAGGGCTCGCCTCCAAACTGCATGTTGTATCTAGTCTGCTCCACATCTCTCTGAGCATTCTAGGACTAAAACCAGTGGGTTAAAATAAGCATCTTCTGCTCACAGCAAAGGAAGAAAAAAATTGCTATTTTAGATAGGAGCAACAACCTAGGTGTATTCTTGCTTTTTTAATGGCAGAAACATAAAATGTTAGCCCAATTGCCAAAAACAGCTCTTGTGTGTGTGTGTGTGTGTGTGTGTGTGTACACATGTGCCAGAATAGAACCCATGGTTTTGCACACTAAGCAAACAATCTATTACTGAGCTACACCCCAGACTCTCTTTTTTAATCTTCTAGATCTTATTTACCAAGTCACATGTTTGGGATTAAAATACAGCATGCAAAACCACATTTTACTCACCATTAGGCCAAAACAAGCCATATAACTGGGCACAATATTCCCACCATAAAGATGTCATAGGACTAAATATCTGTGGAGGAATAATTTCATATACCACCATTAGAATACTTTCTAAGTTAGACAAATTCTTAGCATGTATACTTCTTTTTTTTAAAATTTTATTCATCTGGTAAAACCCAAACATGGTTAAATTATATTCACTGTACACTGTTTCTATCATTAGAAAAGTTAAGTCTCAGTGGAGATGAATACAAAGCAGAACAGAATGTAATTTAGAAATAGTGATCAGTTATATATAAATACATAACCTTTTTGTTGAGAAACAATCATACTCTATGTCTCTGTACTGATAGTTCCTTCAAAATCCAGGATAACTCTTTCAAAGATTATCCTCCTTTATCAAAATTTCAACACATTGATATACATTCTCATGCTCTGCTGCTGTACTAAATTCTTGAAATAAATACAAGCTATGAGAAATATGACTGTAAGACTAAGTATGTCATTAGTTTCATACAGATATTTATTGGAAAAATTACTCTGTGATACAAATCTAAATTATCACTTTAGGGAAGTGGTCTTAGCTTTGATTGATAAATGAGTGTTACGGTCAATATGGAACCTGAAATTCATCTGAACTGTGCTTAGTCATGATGGAGGGATAAATTATCACTAACTATAATTGCTGTAGTATTGGGCTTGGCAAAACAATATCTATGTGATCCATTGCACATAGTTCCTATTATTATTTCTGATTAGGATTTGAGGAAACTGAGATGCATAAAAATTAGTAACTGTCTAGACCACATGACTGTATAGTGGTAGTAAATATATTGCAGGTGAACTTTACCACAAATAAAATCTAGTTATTCTAAAGAAAACAAATTTATTTTTGCTTGCTAAGAAGAACTGAAGTCAATATTTAATTAATTTTCCTAAGGCCTACATCTAAAAAAATTTTAGATAAACATAACATTTAAATTTTATTTCAAGTGTTACTAAATGTATTATCAAAACATGTGTTATTAAAACAAATATTTGGCAAAATTTCTATCAATTATATGCAAACAATATATATAAAAGCTCATAGAAATAAATGTGTTCAGAGAAAGATTTGTAATTATAAATTACAAATGAAATGAAATATAGTAAATAACTAAAAAGATAAAATAAATCATAATATAAACCAAAAGAAAATAGAAGTAATTTAATAAAAATAAACATATAAAACTAAAAAAACTCATTCCTTAAAAATAACTCAAACTCTTTCACTGTAAGATAGACAAGAAAAAATTAATAAAGTAAAGATAATCATGAAGAAAAACACATAGGAAAGGAAATAATAAAAGTATAGTTCTATGTTATGCACTTTTATAAAAATTTTTAAAATCCAGTTAAAAAATAAATTTCAACAAATAGAAATTTTTATAACCATTTCAATTTTTTTAAATGGTTAAAAAATACAAAAAGTACCCTTCATTTAAACATATTTAGGAAATTTTTAAAAGAATTTTAGAAATTTAGAATAGTTAGTTTTAATGTTACTTCACTGTCCCAGAACACATAAAAGTAGGAAACATCATAAATGATCTTAGGAAATCAAATGAAACATTGTTAAGAAAGAATAATAAGGAGTGTACACATAAAGGAAATAAAATAAACTTTTGAATAGCGATGTAGCAGTCTGAAATAAAATATAAATAAACTATATAGAAGCACATTCAAGAATAAAATAGCACAGCAATGGGTAATCTGCAACTGTAAATCTGTTCTTAATATTAGTAAATTAGTAAAATTTTTCATATACAATGCACAGTCATCTTCAGAGGAACTAAAAAGAAATTTGCTAAAATTCAAAACCCGGGGCCGGTGAGATGGCTCAGGGGCATCAGTGCCTGCCTGGCAAGCGCGAGGGCCCGAGTTCGACTCCCGGAACCCACATATGAAAAAAGGGGCCGGTGATATCGCTCAGCGGCACGGACGCCTGCTGGCACGCGAGGTTCTGAGGTCGACCCCCGGTACCCACCAAAAAAAAAAAAAAAAATTCAAAACCCTTCTGAATAAACCCATTCTAATACTCCTGGTACCCAGAAGTCTGTAGGTATTTGTTGCTTTGTTAGTAAGAAACATCATAGATCAAATATGATATATACCTATCTCTTTATCTTTCCTCACTTTCAGCATCTGCTGAACAGGATGCATTTTTGTTTTGTCTGTGTCACATGCAACAGCATGCCCAGTGCAACACAGATAATAGAGTCAGAATGAGCTCAAAGATGCTGAATACAGAATTAGCAGATGTAACTTCAACTTTTAATTTTTGGTTGTATGACTTTTCTGTCTATACCTGTTTTCTCTCTTATAAATTGGGAATCAAAGTTTATTTGAAATTTCTTTTAATAACAAAATCTGAAGATTATAAATTAGAACTCATAAATAAATGAACACGGTAGCTAACTACTGTAAAGCAAATTTTGAAGTGATGCTGTCAACAAAGTTTAAGCTGTATAAGTTTGGCAGTGATTTAAATATGATGCATGTCATGTATATTTGCTTTTAATACTAATGAGTTATCATTTCTCATTATACCTAATCTGATGAAATGAAACAATGATGCCTTCTCTGTTTTGTACTGTCTTCCCTCTCCCTATTTAGCCATATAGGATTAAATGAGAATCCATTCCAACACATACATATATATCTACATCAATATATTTAGATATTTATCCATCTATATATCTATATACCTGTCTATTAATACTTTCAAAAATTTCCAGCTGTAGCCATCACTTAACTAATGGCAGCAATAACTATTACTGTAAGTATTGCCTTGAACAGCCACATTATTATATAGTCTGGTTATTGATTAAAATATTTTGGCTAATATTGAACTTCATATGATTTTGAGAATCTTAAGTACTAAAAAGGATTAAAATCTTTCAGTTAAGTTTTTTAAGATCTAGCTATTAAAAGCCCTGAGATTTCAAAACTTTCAAAGACAATTCTCATTTGAGTACTTGAATTGCATACTTTGAAAGGACTTTTTGATTTTCTTACAAAACAGTGCTGTTAAGTATTACAAAAAAATCTCTTCTGAAAATCAATGTTTTTAGATTCTGTAACTGAATTGTTTTATTTTGCCAAAACTGTCATGATATATGGAGTCTAATGTTGCAGACTCAACATTACTTTTACATATGCAAGCCACTTTATTTGCAAGTACCTACTTTCCCTGGATGATTATTTCATACTTTAAAACAATTTGAGATCAGACACATCACTCAGATAGATGGCAACATGACAATTATTTCTTTATAACTTCAGCGAGCCTTCTATTTACAGGTGGCTCCCAAGGGATTCCTTGTATGAAGCACTAAATAATCTTCAAAAATACACTGAAGTCACATAGCTACAAGAGTGAAGAAGAAGAAAACATGACAAAGAAAAATATTTGAAAAATTTTAGAAAATAAACTCAGAGAAAAATGTATAATCCAAATGGATAGCAGAATATAGGGCTATATTCTGATGACTCAGAAATATGTTAAAGAGCAAGAATATTTTCCAAAAATGAAAGGATATTTCTTGTTTTGAAATCACACAGATGTATTTATACGTGAGGATATGTTGAAATTAAATATCCAAATATTGTAAATGTGAGGAGAATGAAACTGTATATGGCTTTTACTTATGGGCTCATTCTTTATTTTTTTTTTTTATTTTATTTTTTTTTTTTTTTGGTGGGTACCGGGGGGTCGACCTCAGGACCTCGCGCGCCAACAGGTGCCCGTGCCGCTGAGCGATATCACCGGCCCCTTTTTCGTATGTGGGATCCGGGAGTCGAACTCGGGCCCTCGCGCTTGCAAGGCAGGCGCTTATGCCGCTGAGCCATCTCACCGGCCCCTCATTCTTTATTTTAAATTTCTTTATTGAAATCTAAATTCTACCTTTTATGTCTAATGTGTACTCATATTACAAATGTATAAACAGATATATGTAGTATATAACAAAAGTAAATAAACTTTTAGAGAAGGGAAAATAGAAAAACTATATTCTAGGAAATGAAAATTAAAATATATTGATCTAAATTTATTAAATGTCAGGAAAATTGTATTTAAAAAACAATACAAGTGAATAGGCTTATATGATTCATACAGACTAGAGCAATAATAGTAACATATAGTGGATCCAAGGAAACATCTTTTGTGTGTTTTTAAGATCAACTCAAAAATAAATTTGGACAATTCCACACAAAAATCGTAGCTTTTAAAAACATCATAATAAACATCAAAATATTGGCAGAAGAATACACATAGACTGCAAGAACAGAATAGAAAGTCCATGTTGACAGTCACTTAATTTTTGAGAAAGGGATGAAGAACACACACAATGAGGAAGGGACCATCTTTTCAACAAATGATATTGAGACAAATGGATATCTACACCGAAGAAGCCTGAAATTAGCCTTTCTTTTCTCACATCGTATACAAAAAACAACTCAAATTAGGTTAAAGACAGAAATGTAAGATATGACGTTGTAAAACATTTAGCAGAAAACATAAGGAAAAATCTCCATGTCACTGGTCTAGGGAATGCTTTTTAGATATAGCCTCAAATAATGCAGACAATAAAACCAAAAAATGGACAAAAAGTATTACATCAAAATAAAGAGCTTTTGCAAGCAAAAAAAAGCAGTCAACAAGGTAAAGAAATATGCTGATAAATGTGAGAAAATAGTTTGAAATTAAACAACTGCAAAGGGATTGATGTCTAAAATATATAAGGCACTTGAACAACGCGATAGAAAAAAAATCCAATTAAAAATGAGCGAAGGCAACTATTACAAGACAACTAAAATTTTTAATAAAACACACACAAAAAAGAATATGAAATATTAACAAAAATCAAATATATCACAGAACTCCACTTATGTTTCCATAGTGTAAGGAAAATTTTGGTTCTAGATCAAATGTTAAAATATATAATGTATATTTATAAGTCTTAAGTTTAAATAAAATGTTGACAACATGTATACAAATAGATGAATGTCCAGAATGTACATTTCTCAGAAGAAAACATGCAAATGGCCAAGAAGTATATGAAAATATTTAACATCATAAATCATTATGAATCCAGAAATTAAAACAATGAAATACTACTTCACATGCTTTACAATAGCTATTATCAAAATCAAAAAGATATAATATAGTTAACAAAGGTTGGCAAGGATGTGGTGAAAAAGAAACACTTTCCCACTATTAATAGAAATGTAAATTGACATACCCATTATAGAAAACAGTATGGAAGTTCTTTAAAAAATGAAAAAGAGAAGTATCATTAGATTTAGCAATGCTACTATCCGTGAATATATTCAGTAAAAATAATATTATGTTGAAGATATATCTATATTCCCATATTTATTTTAGCAGTATTCACAGTAGCCAAGATGGGTAGTTAACCTAAATGTCAATAAACGAATGAACGGATAAAGAATATGTGTTATACACAATGTGTACATATTTCAAAGCATCATGTTTTATATCATAAATATATGAGACTTTAAATAATAGCTAAAATATCATGTAATAAGATAAAGAAGTATTTGCACATCCATTTTTTCCTTTTCATTTTATTTTATTAATACGTGTTTGTAATTCATGCAGTTTACAATCATCTTGGGGAGTGATTACATGTATATATTACAGCTTTTTTAAAAAATCCCCTTCACATTCCTTCCCCCTCCCCCTTCCTCCTCTGATTCCCTGATCACCTTTTTTCATACTTGTTGATACCATTTGTTTTAGCACAAGTTGTGGCTTATAATATTTACATTGACTTGGATTATTAGGTTCCCATACTTGACATAACTTTATTCCTCCCATTTCCTTTTCCCCTCCCCTTTACCCCTTTCCTTGTTCCCTTGGACCCTTTTGCTTTTAGATGAGATATATCCCCTTGTCCCTTTCTACCTATCTTTTATCATTTTCTTTGTTTGTACTTTGCCTCTCTCAAATGAGGGATATCATACGGTATTCAAGCCTGCATGTATGATTTATTTCAATCAATATTATGTTTTCCAGATACATCCATTTTCCTACAAATCTCTCAAATTCATTCTTCTTTATAGCCACGTAGTATTCTAGTACTTATACATATCACATTTTTCTTTATCCAATCATCTGTTGATGGGTATACAGGCTGCTTCCAGGGTTTAACTATTAGGAATTGTGCTGCTATAAACATTGGTATTAATGTATTGCTGTATTATGATGACTTTTGCAATTTGGGGAAGACATCAAGCATGGGGATAACTAGGTTGTATGGAATTTCTAGTTTTAATTCTTTGAGAAATCACCATATTGTTTTCCATAATGGTTGTACTAGTTTGCATTCCCACCAACAATGTAACAGAGTTCCTTTTTCACCACAGCCATGCCATCATTTGTTATTGTTTGATTTCTTAGTGATTGCCATTCTTTCCAGAGTAAAATGGAATCTTAGCACTGTTTTAATTTGCATTTCTCTAATGGCCGGAGATGTTGAATATTTTTCCATATATTTGTTGACCATTTGTATTTGTTCCTCTGCGAAGTGTCTGTTCATTTCACTTGCTCATTTCTTCACTGGGTCTTTAATTTTAGGGGCTTTAATTTTTTGAGGTCTTTGTATATTCTAGATATTAATCCTTTGTCTGAGGAGTACCTGGTAAAATATTTTTCCCACTCTGTATGTTGTCTCTTCACTCCACTAATTGGATCTTTCATTGTGCAGAAGCTCCTTAGTCTGATATAATCCCATTTGTTGATTCTTGCTGCTATTTCCTGTACCACTGAAGTTCTTTTTAGAAAATCCTTTCCTACTCCTCTGTCTTCAAGTGTTTTATTTATTTTGACTTCCAAAAGGTTTAATGTTTCTGTTTAATTGTTTAGATCTTTGATCCATTTTGATTTTAATTCAGTATATGGTGAGAGATAAGGGTCCAGTTTCATTCTTCTACAGATGGATAACCAGTTTTCCCAGCAGCACTTGTTGAATAGGCTATTTTTCCTCCAATGTTTGCTTTTGGACCCTTTGTCAGAGATCAAATAGTTTAATATGTCTGGGGAGAACTGTGCAGGGTTTTTTTCTTTTTTGTCTACAATGATTTAAGTAGGTAAATAAATTAAGATGCATTGGTATGGATATTGGAATAGTTTCACAGGTGTATGCAGTTATTTGTTTTACTTTTTAAGAAAGAGCAGCTGAATCTGATATCTTGTTTCTTTTTTGCTTGTCAGATTCTATAATTCTTCTAACTATTTCACATATTGGAGACAAAGTAGAACCCTGAATATTGATGAATGCATCACACTAATGACAAAATAATAATGAAACAATAATTAATAATAATAATGAAATAACAGCATTCACTCTAAATTACTATATTTTGAAGGAAGTTCCTTGACTAAGGGGTCTGGATTTCCTATTTATAAACAATTTTAAAAATTATTATGAAACTTAGTAATTTTAAGGAAACAATGGAATTAGTAGTATAAAAATCACTTGCATCAAGTTATATAAAGTCAAGGGTGTCAAAATTCTGCCTAACAACAATATCTAAAAGATCATGGCATAAAAGATGAGCAGATAAATCAATGAGTACTATAATTTTCAAGTTGGTAGATGAAATTTATTATTACTCTCATGACTGTATTGTTAGAGCACTTGATAACTCTGAAGTAGTTTTCTGTCTTTTTTATTTTCCACTCATGACTTCATTTTAAGTGTCTTATTATCATTACTTAACCAACAAGAAAACCACCACAGAAGTGTTAATAATTTGTTACATTCTATAGCCAAAGATAGTGTTAGGCCTTGACTTTATTTTCTTTGATTTCTAAATCCTTACCTTATTTTAGTTAGGCAGTTGGAGACAACTTGGTAGAATTACTGTGCATGATGAAGAAATTTATTTTATCTAAAAGTGAGCTGGGATAGGGAAAGATATAATTAGTAATGTATATTCCTGGAGAATATAAGAATGTTGGCCTTATTATTATACCTGGTATTATTTGTGAATTTACATTTTTGGGAATGTTTAGAGAAATTTTTATAGTTACAACATCTTTTTCTGATCAGAGTTTGTCTCAGTTTAAAAATAGAACGTTTGCATAAATTGTGACCATGTATAGATTCAACATTGGATTAAATCTAGGTAATGTAATGCAAAAATGGTAGACAGTAAGACTTCTAAGCTACAGGGAGCTATAGAGAATTTTACTAAACCTGCCAATTTGGGTTGAATTTTATCATTTCTGATGAAAGCTTGAACTATCTCTAATTATGAGACTTTGACAAGGTTTTAACATCTCTATACTTTGACTTTCTTATCTGTAAATTAGAGAATTAGAGTTTGCTACTTCAGCATTTTTTGTGAGAAATGAATGAAATAATCTACTTAAGATAATGTGTAGAGTTTCAAACCTACAGTTATCCCTTAGTAATTATAATTCATTAACTTATTATTTTTAACTTATTTAAAATATAGTTTTTATAATCTGTTTTTATTTAAAGTCAATTGTTTTTCAATATATATGAAATATAATGCAAATATTCGTGATAGAAAGTAGTTCTAAAATGACCCCTGAAATTAGTATAGCCATTATCCTTAAAACCTGTACTGTAAATATTAACCATTCCTTTTGTGATTATTATGTTAAATGATTCATTTGACTTTAATGTAAGGAGACTACTGTAAGTTATATGGGTGGATGGCACATAACCACATGAATCCTGAAAGGCAGAGAAATTTCTCTGGCTGATAACAGAAGTGAGAAATATTCAGATTACAAGAAGAATTTAGTGTACATTTACGGCTGCAAATGGAGGAGACACGTGAGAAGGAAAACTGGTGGTCTCTAGAGGAAGACTGCAAACCTCTGCTGGCATCGAGCAACAAGAATCTCATTCCTATAATAGCAAGGAAGTAAATTGTGCCAACAAAATGAATGAACTTGGAAGCGGATTCTTTCCCAAAGATCCAAATGAAAGTCCTTCCTAGTCAACACATAGATTTATACATTGTAAGACTTGGAACAGGCTACCTAGTTGAGCCCACCAAACTTCTCATTCAAAGAATCTGCCAGATAATAAATGCTATATTAAACTGCTAAATTGGTGGCAATATGTTACAAAACAATAGAAAAATAGTACAGTGTGTCATCTTTATTTTATTAATATATGACTCTTTTGACACCAAAATACCTAAAATTCAAATAGATTTATTATATGTTTAATTTCCTAATTGAATGTAGCTAATGTTTATCTAATTTAATAATGCTGAATTTTAGAGTGCAAAGGAACTTTAAAGAACAGATAGTA
This sequence comes from Erethizon dorsatum, assembly GCA_028451465.1. Taxonomy (NCBI): domain Eukaryota; kingdom Metazoa; phylum Chordata; class Mammalia; order Rodentia; family Erethizontidae; genus Erethizon; species Erethizon dorsatum. Next base: position 110,146,988 of record CM051824.1, read on the forward strand.
TAATGAAAAAATGTGGCAATAAATAACAGTATTTTGCTCTTGCCTTTTAAATTCTTTGTAATTTGAAACTATAGGCTCCTGAAGAAGCAGTGTAAAATATATTTCATCTAACATAACAGCTAAAGTAATTATTGTGGCACATTCCGCAACTATTTGTAGATGTTCTTTCTGTTCGTAGTATACAACCCACCAAGTGATTTAATTGTGTATTTGCATTCTTTCTTAAGTTCTGCTAAATGTACACAGCACTCTTGTGGAAAATGATCTCATAACCACTTACTGAAGCCCTACCTCTTGCCAAATGTCAGTGTCATTCAGTGAAACTATTAGAATTCTAGATTTCCTAACTCCAAAGTCCTAGTCACTATACTCCATTCACTATACTCCTATTCACTACACTCTTATGCCTCTTTTGTCTACATTTTATATTACAGAACAGGACTGATGTCTGCTTTATTATCTTTGCACTTCACTTAATGAAGCATGATGATTTGTTAGCAAGACCATATCAATCTGCTTGGAGCTACTGCTGATTACTGTCAAAGCAAAAATTACACTAGACAAAGTTAAACAGGCAAAGAAGAGTTTCAAAATATTGTAAGAGAGATTGAACTCAGCTCATTTAAGGGAGGGACTGCAGATTTTCAAGAGCTGGAATAGGAAGGAGGAAGATAGATGATCTGTGTTTGCTTATTGGCTTTATCCAAGAGAAAATTACATTTAATTTATGGCAGATGGTAGTTTTATACCATGGCTAAAGGAACAGACAGAAGTCAGGCTTCTGGGGCCAGTGAGATGGCTCAGTGGTGTAAGTGCCTGCCTGGCAAGCGTGAGGGCCCGAGTTTGACTCCTGGAACCCACATACGAAAAAAGGGGCTGGTGATATCGCTCAGCGGCACGGGCGCCTGCTGGCACACGAGGTCCTGAGTTCGACCCCTGGTACCCACAAAAAATTAGGCTTCTACCCTTTTACAGAGAATAAAAAATAGGGTTTTTATTTTTCTTGATAATTTCATTTCTGATAGATGATTTCAGGTCTTTGAGACAGGTATTTTTTGGGTATAAAATTATCAAGAAGTTTTCAAAAATACATACAACTCCAAAGGTCAAGTAAATAATTTGCATGTTTTTTAAAGTAAATGCTGTCTATGCAAAATGAGGTTTGCATCCTTGGGTTATGCAGAAACATGTCTAAAGTTTGTTTATTCACCGTGAGGGGAACTCTTTAAGGCCATTTGTTATTATTAGTTACTTTGGTTTTTGTTTTCTTGTTTTTTTGAGACAGGGTCTCAATGTGTACTTCAGTCTGGATTTGAACTCACTATGTAACCCAGGCTCACTTCAAACTCAAGGCAATCCTCCTGCCTCAGCCTCCTGAGTGCTGTGATTACAGGCCTGTGCCACCCCACCCAGCTATTACCAGTATTTCTGACTCATTGTTACTTTTCATAAAACTTAATTCATTAAAAATAAATTTAAATATATACACAAGTAATGCAGGTTCTCATGGATCACATTAGGTGGACAAAATAAGTAAACAATAGACAAAATACTAGGATATGATATTAATTAGAAAAACTTTTTAATTTGGAATCAACATTTCTGCCAATGATTTTCTATGTAGGAATTATGATAGAACCAAAACAAAAGTTTCATCCTCATAAAAAATTTCCTTTAAGGAGGGTTATTTTTTTACTGCTAAATATTTAAAAATGAGATTTGAAGTAATATTTTGACTTTGCAATTAGAAAATGCTGGGTATACTGAACCTCGGTATTATCAACAAAAAGTTCTGAATGTTAGTTTCAGGTATTTCAGAGACTACCATTTTTTTTTTTTTTTTTTTGTGGGTACCTGGGGTCGACCTCAAGACCTCGCGCGCCAGCAGGCGTCCGTGCCGCTGAGCGATATCACCGGCCCCTTTTTTGTATGTGGGATCCGGGAGTCGAACTCGGGCCCTCGCGCTTGCAAGGCAGGCGCTTACACCACTGAGCCATCTCACCGGCCCAGAGACTACCATTTTTATAGACTAAATTTTTCTGTAGTTTAGTTAAACCTTAAGATCTAGAAAGACACATTGAATCAGATGAGGGGAGAAGATATAATCAAACAGAACACAGAGAACTTTATTTTAGAGCTGTTTCTTTCCAGAAAAATTGAGTAAAGATTTGAGAACCATCTTGCCAATTATCCAGATCATCTAATCTACTGAAGAATATAGCCATATGCTTCTAGTTTCAGTCATCAGTGCAAAGATAAACATAACTTGTTTTGAGGCTCAGTATTTGATAAACTAACACAAAGTCACTAGACCTTTTTAAGCATTAGGTTCTTTGTAAAAAGGGAGAAATAACAATTATTTCACATGTTTGTTTTAAGGATTGAATGAGGCAGTGTTCCCAGTTGCTTGGAGTAGTGCCAAAATGATTGTTGGTTAGTGACAATTCCCATTACTTGAAACTTTAAGAGTGCAGTTTTAATGAAGAACCAGACTCTTACTGAAAGCAGTCATCCTCTTCACAACTTCCCTCTCTGATATCCTCCTTCCCATATGTCCTCCTAACTCTATTAGATCAGCTTTAGCACAGTATCTTCTTCACAAGTCTGTGCTCTATATTCTAACTCCTGTTACTGCAAACTTTCATAAAGTCTGCCCACCTGTCTATTACTGATTCTGTTTCTTGCTTTGCAGCTATAGAACAGATAGAGGGCAGGGTAATTTGAAATAAATTCACATTGTTTGAGAAATGTTTGTTTATAAAATTCAATCCTACATCTCAGGGTTTTGAATTAACATCTAATTCACAACATCAAAAATAAACACAAACCTTACATGGAACCTTTGCTTGTCACCTCAGGAATTTCAGCACAGAGATACTGAGCTGCACAGTGCCACCCTGGATTCACTATGGTGGTCGTGAGTCCTGAAAAGATGATTGGATATTGATGTGTCAGGTTTCCAGGCACCAGGGGTTTTATTTTAGAGACAGGGCAAAAAATGGTAATTGTCAAATGTTATAAAGGCAATGTCATTGTTCCATCCAGCTTAAGGGGAGAGATGCTTTCAGAATCCAAAGCACCAATGCTGTCACTATTCAAGCACTACCTACTGACTTTTGACTCGGACAATGGAAATAACAGTCATCTAAAACTTGTACTTCTATAATTTGCCATAAGACCACAGTAGAGTAAGATAAGGATGAGACTGCAGCATGATGCACTCGTTGTAGAGATAAAACTACCAGATCAGTTATTCCACTGTACTTAACGGTTATAAAAACAAATATTTTTCAGAGACTTTCAATGATGAAGCAAATCATTTAGAATGAGAGCTTTAACCTTGATGACTCTGTCTTTTCATCTAATCTTCATGACCTTGATCATTTGCAGAATTATTTTTTGTTAAAATAACTTTGCTAACTATTTCTTAAATGTGTGTTTCTCAACTCAAGATGATCTCATTAAGTCACCCTTTATATATAGCATCACCCTGAAATTCCTTATAATCACATTTCTTTGAGTTCTTTGCTCATGTAACTACATTATCTGAGTCTGCATTCTCCTCTCCTTTCTCTATAGTTAGGTCCCATCATATTCCTTTAATTTCTCCAGCACACCTTGCACCTTTTAGGTATGTTTATGTAGATTTCTTTAATCAAATTTGTAACCACTATGATAATTTCATTAAATACTATCTTTTTTTACTAAAACCTTAATTTCTGATAGTGAGGCCTTCATCTGATGTTTTAATTCACTACATCTTCAGTGAGATGAATAAATGAATAAATGTACCTATCCATCTGTACCCATCCTCTGTATTCCACAGGGAGAATAATAATTATTTTGCATGACATTATAAATTGCATAGTGTACTGTGTGCCAAGCCCATGTAGTTATGTGCCTAATCTCTTCTTTAGAGCAGAGTAGTTACAAAATGATTACGTGAAGCCTGGATTTCAAACCTGTTTCCACTGCTTGGCAGTGCTGCGTCTCCGGCAAATAACTGCACCACCAAGTGCTTTAGTCTACTGTTACGAATAATGGAATGAATATTAATGAAATCATATAATTTTATAAACAAGTTAATACACAAATAATTCACAATAATACTGATGCATATAAGCACTCAACTTTTAATATTTTACAAAATTATCATTTTAATTAATAATCCTAACATCTGATAGATCCTGCTTATACCATAATAATAATAACATAGAGCCTCTGACACAACACTTTCATAATGTAGTAGAATGAAAATATACAATGTGATGAAATAAAAATACATGCAAAGTATTGTGGATAATAAAATAGAAGTTACAGAACTATTCTTAGTGACTTATTGAGGAACTATCTCAAAATTTTAAAAGGACTAGAGAATATAGCTCAGTGTGAAGGCAATGGGTTCATCTCCCAGTACTACAAAAACAAACAAACAAATGAACAAACAAACAAACCCCTATTCTTTCATGAGAATATCTCTTGGGTTGTTGTACTTAATATTATGTCTTTAAAGTAAATATTTTTACCTTTAAATGTAATATATATAGTCAATGAACAATGTAACCGGGCAGCTCAGGGAATCTTTACAAAAGGAAACTTTTTCTGTAATCAAAACTAATATACAGAAATAGAACTCCATTAGCTCTTTAGAATCTTCCTCCTATGTGACCATTAATATGACTTCTATATCATACACTAGATTTTACTCTTTCTGTACTCATTACAATAGATTTCAGCAGCTCAGACTTTTTTCCTCCGCTTTCATTGAAAATTGCGTTTCTGAGACAAATATTATGGTGTGTAGCAGTTAGTTCATTCATAATGCTGAATAGTATTTATCTTATGTTTATGATAGAATTTCATTTTATAATGTACATTGATATTTGTGTTGTTTCAAGTTTAATTATGAATAATCTGTTGTGAACACTCTTGCATGTCTTTAGGACCACATTTGTTTGTATCTTTTGCAGAACCATAGACACATTCAGGTTTAACAGACACTGTAAACTCTTCAAAGTGTTTGTACCAATTCACATGCCTATCAGAGTACATGAGACTTCTATATGTCCCAAAAGCTTGATAGTAGTTAGTATGTCTCATACCGCTTTTTCATGTCTACATTTAACAAGCCTATGTTTCATGAAAGATTTTATCTTCAACTTTATGGAGGATTTATTGATTGCATATTGCTTTTAGTTGTTTACAGCACAGATGTTGATTTCTCAGGACATGATTCTAATTTTAAACAAGACTTATCATGACCTACACTGTTACTCATATTTTTCAGATGGCTTCTGAAATCAACTTTTTCATACTTAAGTATATTTATCTGTTACAATATATTGTACTTTCAGATTTAGAAATTATAATCTTAAATAATTTGAAATGCAGGGAGTAATATTATTTCTATGCCCCTGGAGGTGAGTCTGCCACAGTTGAGGTCGAAATGATAAGCACATTGCTGAATGATGAAAACCAGCTGCTGGACCGCTTTACATGCAAGCCCTTTACTGAGATATCAAAAGGTGGAAAATATAATGCTCCTACCAAAATATCTTGTTGAATTAATGCCCAGGTGAGTTCTTCTGAAATACTGCAGTTGTATCTTAGCAAAAACAAGAAGCAGTAAAGCATCATACTTATTAGGATCCAATTTACCACAGCAGCAGTCAAGTGCTTCAATTTCTCCCAGTGGTGATGGAAAGAGAAAAATAGAGAAAGAGAGATTTAAATTAAATTCATAGTGCAGTGCACATTTGGAATTCAATATTGACAGCTCTAATTACACCTACCTTACTATCACAGGTTCATTAAATGAAAGTAAGGAATTAAAAATTACACTACAAATTTATTAAAAAATACATTCCATCCTTTTCCTACTGAGATCTCATCTCTCTCCTATTTAATGAATTAATGATAAAATGTTTAGGATTTTAGAAAAAGTGAGTTATAATTTTTTTAACATATACAAACACACAAATATGCGAAAACAAGTAGGACATCATTTGACATTCAGATATATGGCTTGAAATGTAATCAGTACAAAATGTTAAGACAGATATTTACTAATGTTTATATGAATTACCATGAGTTATCCAGTATAAAATAATCCATTAGCTTCTTATGTCCAAAGCGGGTCTAAATTATAATGTTCATAAAATTATTGTTTATACAAAATTACATTTTATCATCTTGAATTGCAAACTCAAAAACTCAATTTTGAAAGCTGAGTTATTTTATGTCTATGAATGTAAGAAATCTACCTACAACTCCTCAGTCTTGCAATTAACATGTATTGTATGAAAATATTTACCAAATTCATAAGATATGAATACCTTTGTGTGCTTATTTCTAAGCAGAAACATAGATACTACTAATAATGACCATAATTATAGTTTTAGAACTGTGAGAAATTGAATTAGTAGATATAAACAACTTTCAGAGTTAAAAAATAAAACAGATTTGTTTTCTCCTTATTACTTGTGTTATATCTCTTGTTTAGCATAAAATAACAAAGGCATGTGTGAAATTGCCCAGTGATTCTAAAAAAATGTTCAGTATTTTAAGTGAAGAAAAATGTTTAGAATTTTAATTAATTACCAACTGTCTTGTCAATTTCTGTGGTTTCATTCTTACAAACAAATAATTTTATACAGTAAATACATGACTTTTATGTAAAGGACTCAACTGAAAACTGGTATATAAGTCATTTAAAAAAATAATTCTTTTAGATAGCTTTATTAGATGACTGACATAAGGTACTCTATAGCTTTTTCATTTCCCTCAAAAGATAAATTCCAGCCGGTGAGATGGCTCAGCAGCATAAGCACCAGCCTGGCAAGCGCCAGGGCCTGAGTTCGACTCCCGGAACCCACATACGAAAAAAGGGCTGGTGATATCCCTCAGCGGCACGGGCGCCTCCTGGATCACGAGGTCCTGAGTTCGACCCCCGGTACCCACCAAAAAATAAATAAATAAATAGATTCACTGCCTCTAATAGTTAAGGAAAATCCACGATGATAGCTTAGTATTATAGTAATATATAATGGAATAATTGTCCAAACATACTGTTTTAACTTTTTCTCTCTAAATTGATGCATGGCTGAAGTGCAAAGGATGTTTCTAAATGTGTATGTGTGTGCAGGTGTATATATGTGTTCATATGGAGAAAAAGTAAATAAGACACTAAGATTTTTGAATGGTTTTCCTTATTCTACTGAAATAAGGGCACAAGAAATTTTACATAGTACCAAACTCCATGAACTTCCTATGAGAACTTCTAAAATGGCTTTTTAGCCACATGAATTACTATTATTCCTGATGGCTAAGTAAACAAGAACTTGTAAAATGACATTTGTTTATGACAGCTGTGATAGCCTTTTCATGGCTAAATAATATGGTTTAATTCTGAAATTGGATCTACCCATATGGCAGCACAATGCAGTGGAAAAATCCACATGTAGATGTTGGAAGACATCAGTCAGTGTGAATTAACAATCCAAAGGGGAAAAAAAAGCACTTTATGGGTTATCTAATATAGCATAAATTGAAGATTTTATTTTAAAGTATTTAAAAATACCTCCTAATATTAGGATTCTTGAAATTCAATTATTAAAAATCCATTTATTAGTTCAATTAATATTTATTAACAATCATCTTTCTGACAGTCACAATATTAGTGGCAGGTTTGAAGCACTGAACAATACCCTGCAGTCTGCCTCCACAGAACTTCTGAGGAAAGTAGATTTTTAAGTTTGTACTTTTGAACAAATTTGGTAAGTGTTATAGTAAATGAAATAGCTTAGAGTACACATACTGCAGGAGACATGATAAATATAAAAGATTAGAGAATACTTCCTGGAAGGCATAACCTTTCAACTGGAGAAATGAAGACGGCCTAGGAGGAAGCCATGCCAGAAGAAGAAAAGACCATTTCAGATGAAAGGAAATCAGGTCAGTAAATACTAGATGCTAAGAGAGTATGGACAATTTGAAGAAATAAGTTTAGTAGAATAGTGCACAATCTTAAATGAAAAGAGATAAGATTAACACTTTTGAACAACAGTGAAAAATGTTAGCTGACACATGCTAGGTACTAATTTGGCCAGTACAACTCCAAATATCAGAGAAGAGTTTAATGTCCTTAATTTCAAAGGGAAACATGATACACGGTATAGAGGAGCCACACATTTTGAGATGAGTCTAGGAAAAATGTGTCGAAACGAATGGAGAGGAGCATTTCAGGTGAGAAATACTAACTACAGCACAGAAGGGCAATTGTCAGGAAATAAATGTGAAACAGCTGTAGTTTTATCTTTGTAGGAACTTAAGGGTGTGGATGTTTATGAGGATGAGTCTGAGTGAGCAAACAACTTACTTTACCTTAACTCTTTCGGAATTTACACTCACAATCTTCCTTGTTTGTCCTCAAGTTTGTCACAACATCTACAATTTGCCTTTATCTTCACACCAGATACCATTTTTTGTTGAACATGGTATGTCAACAGGTTTATTACTTCCAGAGCAATACAAACAATTATAATTGAAAATTTGGGGTACTGGGTATTTTTATTCATCTCGAGGATTCTGAATACCTTTTCTCTGATTATTTCTCTGTTACTTATGAGACATGTGAAACATCTTTCTTCAATAGAGTTTGAAAAAACACTAAAACTTGAGTGATAACCATATTTGCTTAGTTTTCACTCTGCTACAGTGTAGGCACACTACTTTTGTAAATGAGATTTTTATGAATAGTATTACATTTTAAATATACTTCTACTAAAAGAAAAAATATTGAAGTTTGAATGAAACTCTGCATTGGTGAACTTTTTTGTCACTGGGACAAATGTGTGTCACCTACAACATAAAAGAGAAGTTTAATTTGTTTCATGGTTTCAGAGTGTTCAGTTCATGGTTGGCTAGCTCTATGGGAGAAATATCACGGTAGAATGATGTAACAGAGCTACTTAGTTCACAGTGGCCAGAAAGTAGAGTGGGAGAATAGAGCCACAGAGAATTGGGCAGGGATCACATGTAGCACATAAATCTTTCATTTACAACCTATCCAGACACACCTAGAAGTGTGCTTTACTAATCTGCTGGGCATCTATAATCCAATTAAGTTGACATAACATGATTAATGAGGTCATGGCTACAATGACCTCAGAGAGTCTAGATAGCTGAGCTTAATGCATGACGATCATGGGCAACAAATTCCATAGGATGCTTTTCTTGAGCAGGGGTCTCAGGGATTCTCTTCTCTACTGAAAGGTTTATACTTTTGCTCCTGAACTTGTGATGGGTGGGATCTTACTGATTTCTGAGGTGCTTTCAAGAAATTTTTCTTCTTGCACCTGTTCAAATTACTTGGTTTCTTTTTAGTGGTTCCAATACATTCAATAACTACACTTTCTTTGGCATTGACTACATATGGTTCCCTCTGGGCCAAAATTGAGTTTTATACTTTTTTCTTTTCTGCTTTTTGGCCATAATTCTTACTATAAACCTAGCTACAAGCTGCGAGCTGTACCCATGCCACAGCCTGAACTTGGGACCACCTAGAAGTTTTCTCTGCCAGATTACTTTTATGCCCTTAATCTTGTTCTACACAAAGTCTTAGAACATGGTCAAAATGTAGAAAAAGTATTTTTGCCAGAGTATAACACACATGGCCCCCAGTCCTACTGCCAATGAAGTGCTTGTATCCAACCAAAATCTTCTAAACCTAGCATTTACTATCCCCATTCCTGTCAGCATTCTGGCCTTCTAATTTCTGACCAGAATCATCTACCAGGGTCAGCTTGCAGCATTCTAGGCTCCCTCTAGACTGGGCCCTCAAAACTTTCCAAATTCTCCTGGTAAACTCGTTCTAAAGGCTCCTATACTACACAATCTGGTACAATCACAGCAGAGACACTATTTCTCCAGTTCCAATTTTCTTTATTAGTCAGCTTTCTCATTGCTGAAAAAAAGACCAGATGCTCCCAATTTAAAGAAGGAGATTATTTCTGTTGTTTTGTTAAACTGCACTGAAAAATATTACTGATTAATATTTGACCATATGTTATAGCTTATGTCTAGATGTCCCCCAAAGCCTCACACAGGCATAGCTGGGGCATTGTCAGAGATGGCTGGATCTAGAGTGTGTGACTCTGGGATTGATTCATGGTGCAGTTCTAGGATTAAGGGCACTAGGATTAAGGATGTGAGTGCTGCCTGCCCTAAGTAGCCTAGATAAGATATAAGGGATAGAAAGAGCTGTAGTCATCCTTTGCTTGCTTTTGTTTCATTACTTTCTGCCATTCATAAAGTGTTTTTCCTCTCCAATGTCTGTCTGCTACACCACCCTGCCTGGGAGCCACCCGATGATGGACTGAAACCTCTGCAAACTGAGTTAATAACCCTTTCCTCCCTTAGCTTTGGGTGTTGAGTATTTTGTCTCTGCAATGAGGAAAGTAAGATATCATAATAATTCTTGCATAATTTTTATGAAGCTTTTTAGAGAAACGTTTAACAATCAATTCTATGTATCTGATATATCACATTGATTATCTTTTTGAACTAACATGATGCATTTGCATAGCTACAAAATAAACAATATCTAGGAATAAATTTAACCAAGGAGATGAAAGATCTCTACACTGAAAACTATAAAAGATTGATGGAATAAATTGAAATAGGGACACACATACATACACACACAATAAGAAGATGGCCTATATTATATTTATTACTTCTATATTACCAAATGGATCAATAATTTCAAAACAATATCCATCAAAATATCAATGACATTTTTCACATAACTAAAACATTTTTTAAATTGTATGGAACCACAGAAACAAGTATGAAGCACTACACTATCTTATTTCAAAATATACAACAATGCTATAATTGAAACACCATTGTATTGGCATAAATATAGTAAACCAGTGGACCAAAATAGAGGCTTTAGAAGTAAAGCTGTACATTTGCCTATTCCAGGAAAAGAAAGAAGGGAAAGGGAAAAAAGAATTGTATATATATATATATATATATATATATATATATATATATATATAATGGTTAAGATAGATACACTACCATTTTTACTTAGTTCATTGAAGAGTAAGGTTTGTGCCAATAATGTTTGGACAATTGAATGCTAATGTCTGGTGTCCTGAATAACTAACTTAAAGATAGTAATACGTAATGTATTAACCATTGTTACCCTCCTATTATGTTGGTTTGAAAATTTGTTCTTCTTTTGATTTGTTTTGTTTTTTCTTCTCTTTAAAATAAAAAAAAATAATAATAATAATAAATATATTTAATATCTAGAAAAAAAAAAAGCTGTACATTTGATTAAAACTGATTTCCCACAAGCTGTTGAGAACACACACTGGAGAAAGGGCTTTTCAATAAATAATTCTATGATAATTGGACACACAGGAAAATTGCATCTCTCACCAGTTATAAAAATAAACTCAAAATAAAGTAAAGACAACTTGACACCATGAAGCCATTAGAAAAAATAGGGAACCAATTCAGGGCACTGAAATGTGCAAGAAGGTTTTGGACAGACCCTAAAATCACAGGAAACAAAAGGAAAGCTAGACAACCTAGAAAGCTTCTGTACAGCAAAGAAAGCAATCGACACAGTGACAGAAAAACATACAGAATTGGAGAAAGTATTTGTGAAATACATATCTGTTGAAGCACTGATATCAAGGATATAACAGCAATTTATAAAACTGAAAGGTATAAAACTCATAAATCCTAACTAAAAATAGACTTAAATAGATATTTCTTTAAAAAGATATGCAAATGGTCAAGTACGAAAACATGCTCAACATAATCAGGAAAATGCTGATCCTAACCACTGTGAGATATTACCTTGCTGCAATAAGAATGGATAATATCAAAAACAGAGGGACATGAGTTTGATAGTATATGCTATAATCTGTAATCCCAGCACTCTGGGAGGCTGAGGCAGGAGGATTGAAAGTTCAAACTCAGTCTGGACAACTTACCAATTTAACAGTACCCTGATTCCAAAAAAAAAAAAAAGAGAGAGAGAGAGAAACAAAATTCTGGTGAGGATGTACAAAAGCCATACAATAGGAATGTGAATTAGTACAACCATATGAAAAATATAGATGTTCCTGAAGTAATTAAAAATAGAGCTAGTATATATCCAGCACTTCTAGTATAATTCATATATTGAAAGTAAATGAAGTCAGTGTGGCAAAGGCATTTGTATTTCCACATTTATTGCAGCACTATTTACAATGCCACAATATGGAGACAGGTGAAGTATCCATTAACAGATGAGTGGATTGAGAAAATGTGGTGCATATACAGCATGGGATATTATCAAATACAAAAAGATGGAAATCCTGTCATTTGTAACATGGTTGGAACTACAGATCACCATGTTAAGAGAAATAAACCAGACATGAAGCTGGATTAGGGTAAAATGATGGCTTCACTTCTCGGGGAAAATAGTGAAGAGGAATGTATGGGGAGGTTGATCAATGGGTGCTAAGTCACAGTTAGTTAAGAGAAATAAACTTTGGTGTTCTATTGTACCCAAGATGCCTATAGATGACAATAATGTACTATATGTTTAAAAATGGTAGAAGGATTTTGAATGTGTTCACCATAAGAAATGACAAATGTTTGAGGAGATAGATACGTTTAATCGATTTAAACATCACACAATGTATACATGCATCAAAACTTCATGTGTTAGTCCATACTATGTATATCAGTTAAAATTTAATTTAAATTAAGGAAAAAAGTATACTGGCAGTGATGGGGAAAAGGGGAAAGGAAGAAAGGGAAAAAGAAAAAAAATGTATGTATGCACGAGGTACTTATACAGCTATCTTCTCTTAGTTCCTTGAAATGAATGTTTTGTGCTAATATTGTGTAGACAAGGTATCACGCCTATATCTTGTACTTTGAATAACTACTAGGAAGACAACAATACACAATGTATCGAGTATTGTAACTGTCCTACTAACCTGTTTTGAAACTGCGTTTCATTGTTTGTTTATCTTTTTCTCTAAAAAGAAAAAAAAAAAACTATCCTGGCAGAAATAACTAAATTGCCCTTTGATATAAAGTAAATATATAATTTAAAACTGAATACAAACACATAAATATGATCATCCTCATTTTACAGACAAAGTCAATAGCCCCCGAAGAGTTTAAAACAGTGTCCAAGGACAGAGAGTACAGAAGAAACCCTTAGGATTTGTATCCAAATTTCCCTGAATTCCTAACCTGCATTTACAGATTCAAAAGAACACTGAAATAATTAGCAATCTTTCAGGTCTTCAGAGTAAGAATGAATACCGTCTTTAAAATTGAAAAAGGCAATAAAAGCAGGAAGATATAGGCACATCCCCATATAATAACATCTTTTTCCCCCGAACTCTGCAGTTGGAGAGTTCAGAGCCAAAAGACCAGGAAGCCCAGGGTGTCAGATTTCAAAAGTATCTTATTCACAGGTTGTTCTACAGAAAATTTAGAAAACACTTGTGTTATCATGACAATAAGTGGACTACTTCCACCAATTTTGGGCTTGTTTTGATAGTATATTTACATCCAGGCTTCTTATTTGTTACTTTAAATAATCATTAAATCTTAATCATTTATGTGAATATATCACTCTAAAAACACTTGCAAATTAAAAAGTTTTGGTTAGATGTGGTAGCAAAGCAGCTTTTTTCTACACAGAGCTAAATATCCCTGAACCTATTTTTACTACTGCATTTTTTATAGAATCATTACAGAATATTCGCTCTGCTTCACATTGTATTCTCAGAAAAATGTAGCCATATATATTATAGCTAAAGAAACTTTTCATTCTGACTGTATAGCAGAATGCTGAAACATCACCTTAAGATATATAGGATCACTTTCATCTTTTGCTGGCAGTTCTTTGAGATACGATATTTTCAAAAGATTTAACTTAATAGAGTAGTTCTACAAAAGTTCACGACCACAAGGAGAAACTCATTCATCATTGCTTATTGTGTGTCACTCTCATAAAACAAGTTTAAAACAGGCTTTGGATTTCAGAAGACACCTGCAGATTTCCCTGAAGTCTGAATGCAGGGATGAATAGTCAGCTGGGTCACCTCTCACCTCATAGCGAAGCAGTACCTCAGTTGTAGCCAAGCAAGAGAGTGGAGCATCATCCTCTCCACTGAAAACAAAGGACACTTATGCAATTGTCATTGCATTTATAAATGCACTGTGTCACAGAAAATAGGTGTACATTTTACAACTAAGTGCACATAAATATTATAGTATCAGTTTTGTTTTTAATATTTTTCTCACATTTCATTCTCCTGTCACTGTCCACTAATAAACAAAGAAATGTAACTTTCTTACATTTGAATATGAACAAATAGTAGTCCATCCAGTTAATTTTGTATTCGTAGATCAAATTACTGTTTTCAGTGATGCAATAGATTACAAAAGTTTATGTAGTGGAACTTGGTTATACCACATGCTATATTTCAAACTAGCTAATTGAAAAATTCTTTAGACTTCACTTCAAATTTTTTGCATCAGCTAAAATTTGGAAATATATACACAATTGAAAAAAAGGCAGACATACCTGACCTTTTGCTGATTTAACAAAAGAAAAGAATAGAAAGTTTCAAAAGCATAGTACTTTCAGGAAATGATTGAAAGAGTTCTTCAAATTGGGGGTGGTGGCAGGCACTGCTCACGAGGCTAATATTTTGCTTAATGGCACAATGGGCACAAATTTTGTCTAATTTTCTTTATCTCCAGTAAAACCACAATTTTTCTTTCAAATAATTGTCCATGAATTTATAATTACATTTAAAATATATCCACCACCCTTTTAAAACAAGTGGAAACATAATATGCCTTTTGCTAATCTTGTTGCATTTTACATTAATGTATTATTAATCATTAGTTATACCACATATAAAGCATATAAAATTGATGTGGACATTCTGTATTATTATAATATGAACTACAATGTAATCACCATCCTTTAATAAATAGAACATTGCCAACATACACACACTGGGCTTCCAAATAAAATGGTATCTATGTTGATAATACCAAACTGAATTTATTATACTCACTTCCCGATTTCTCCTTTACTGTACTACCTATGTATGATAGCTAAATTCTAATGATTATTTATCCTTGTTTTGAATTTTATTTAAAGTATTCTTTAGTGCCTGAGTTGTTTTGCTTTGACAATACACATTACTTTTTAAAATGGTATGTATGTATGTATGCATGCATGTATGTATTTTTTATTAGTGCACACCTGCAGTACATAGTGTTTACAGTCCTTGTGTGGAGTTGATACATGTATATAACACATCGTCATTTGTTATTCACCCTCTTTCTCTCACCTCCCTCTCCTTCCCTCCATCTCTTGATCCTCTTACCACTTGAGAAAAATTTATCTCCCTTTTAACTATTATCTATCCTTTTTTTTTTCTTTATTTATGCTTTATATTTCTTTCTTTTTTTTTTTTTGTGGGTACCGGGGGTCGACCTCAGGACCTCACGTGCCAGCAGGCGCCTGTGCCGCTGAGCGATATCACAGGCCCCTTTTTCATATGTGAGTTCCAGGAGTCGAACTTGGGCCCTCGCACTTGCCAGGCAGGTGCTCACGCCGCTGAGCCATCTCACTGGTCCTATACTTTATATTTCTAATATAAGAGAAACCATGCAATATTTAATCTTGTGTGTCTGATTTATTTCACTTAACATTACAGTCTCAAGGTGCATCCATTTTTCTGTAACTATCTAAATTTTATCTTTCTTTATTGCAGAGTAGTACTCCATTGTGCATAAATAGCACATTTTTTAATCTATTTATCTGTTGATGTGCATTGTGTTTTAAACTGTACATATCAGAAATATATCTATATTTGTGTGTAATGTTATATAGAATCAATAGATATGTATGTCACATATAGTATATACATGGATATAAACATTAGACATTATATACATTATATATGTGCAGGGCTCAGACACATTCTCTCTCTTGTACAAATAAATTTCCTTCATAGATCTATATTTTTCAATTTTGTAATGTAAAATTTGGTAATGGAAAGACATTATATTTTATTTAATCTTTTGGTATTATAAGTAATTTTATTTTACTTCCTACTACATTTGTCTTTGTGCACATTTATTAGTATATGTGGAGAACACTATGAAGACATGGAATTTGTGGGCCAAATAAATGGTGTCCTATTTTTTTTGAGACAGGGTCTTACAATGTAGGTCAGGCTGGGCTGGAACTCACCATATAGTGCAGGCTGGCCTGGTACTCATGGCAGTCCCCCTGCTTCTGTCTCCTGAGTGCTGAGATTACCGGCATGCAACACAATATCTGGCTTCACTTCTTAAATAAATATTACCTATCCTTCAAAATCCCTCAAAGGAAATTTCATGATCTACTACTCTTTTCTATCACATGTATCTTATTCTATACATTTTAATGGGATTATTATTTCAATAAATATTTTGAATATTTACCCTGTGCAGTATCCTGGTGAGGATATAAGAAAGGTATTTTGTGGGGTAAGGGTTTCATAGAATACCTTCTTCCAGCAATTAGATGTTATTGAAGTAAATTAATAAATTTGAAGATGATCTACTATTATCAAATAGGGACCATTTGTCTGTTGCTGAGAAGACTCAAAATTAATGAAACTAGAGTGAAATGCTAATTACCAGCCACCAGACAACATACAAACAGAGCCTTTGCTTCCTTGTGGCAATGATGGTTTAAAATTAATGAGAAAAGGCAAGGAGGTTGCAATATCAAATAAAGGTCCTAGGGATGCTTACATTCTTCAGTTTCTGTTTTATCAAGGTGTTTGACATTTATGTCTGAGAATATGCATCAGAAAGAAAAGCTCACACTGTTTCTTAAATCACACAAATTGAATAAGATACAGAGAGAAAAAAATTTAAATATGTGAATCTTCTCTTCAGATTTTATCATTTTTTATGTTCTGACTACATTATGTTCTTAACTTCAGAACTATGCTTCCCTAATTAAGACAATTAAGAGAACTTCCTCTTTCTCTCACTATAGAAATTTGTCTATTGTATGGACAATTGACAGAGTCTTTAAGAGAAACTGCTAAGATAAACTGATCTGAGGCCTAGCATCATTTCCTGATTTTAAATTTCTAAAAATCTCTCAAATATTAGCCCTCACAATATTACCTCGTGCAGCACTCTGCTATGTGTACACTGAAGATAAGTGAATCATTCTTTCACATTTTTTTATCTATATTAGGAAAACCTTTTGCAAACTAACGTGACTGGTCATAAAAGTTATATCTCAAATGGAGGCACAGGAAGAATAAGTAGTGGTAAACAATAGCTAAGAGGAGTTGGGAAGGTCAAGCAAGAAAATATATTTCCATATCTTTGTAATATTCATATATATTACTCATAATGGATGTGAACAAATTCTTCCACTTATTTATAATAAAGCTAAATTGTCTTAGGAAAATTTTGTCATCATAAAAGACCAACAAAGCTGCTTTATTACATAATTATCATTTCTTTTTTTTCGTTGTTTTGAATTTGACAGTAAAATACACAAAGATAAATATTTACTTTTTTAAAGGAAGAAATATGTTCCTTCAAAAAGTGCACAGTTTGAGACTGATTATGATAATAATAATCAGAAAAATGAAGCAAAGCATTTAGGAGTGTAATAAATAGTAACAATAGTATAACCATTACCAATGAGGTGTTTTATTTCTAGATAAACAATAGGAATGCAAGACAATTTTTTAAAAATTGGTTGACCGTGAAAATTTTAACACCAGTCAGTTGAAGTTGCTACTTGTGGTATGTTTTTCTCTCTACAGACTGACTTCTTTCTTCTGAAAGCTCCTAAAATTAAGCATAGTAATTCTCATCTAAGATATTCTCATCTAAGATATTCTCATCTAAGATCTCCAAGTTAGGACTTTATCTGGTTTAGCAACAAATTATTTAATAACTTAAACCTCAATTTTTCCATGAATATATCAGTATAATATTGGTTGAAGAGATTTCATTTCTATCCAAACGAATACACATTAAGATGATATTTAGCAGGTCTATTGACCGATCTCAACAAACAAGCGAGTAACCATCAGTGAGTGAAGAACTCATTATCATGATTTAATATAATATTTTTGAATTTGGTGAGCCTGAGTACTTGTAATCAGAAATATTTAAATGGGCTTATACATGATTTAAGTCATGTGGGTGCTTGTTCATAATGAACCTTATAGTGTGGCAGTAGACAGATTCCTTTTGACTAGGCTTGTCCAAACTCTGTCCTATGGCCCACTTACCATTTTTAAAAATGTTATAATAAAGAACACTTAGTTATTTATACATTAACTATTTTATATATTTTATATCTAGCCCAAGATAATCCTCTCCATGGAGTGCAACCAAGGATACATAAAAGATTGGACACCCATGCATGGGAAGTAAAGTTATTACGGAAAATTGTCGGCATCTACAATCTGAATTCTTATATCTGTATGGAACTCTTTGAGGGGCTTTCTGATCCAAACGTCTACCCTCACTCCTGCTGATCTCACAAAGTGAAGTCTGCCCTGAAATATCTTTTATAAGGCTACCATCATGGTGCAGCAGTATTAAAGTAAGTCAGGAAGATTGATACTTTGGCCCTGCCTGACAGCTCTGCTCCCATCAGCGGAGGTTCTAGAGATGGCAGGATAAGGCCCTGGGCAATGTGCTATGACAGTCATGGTCACGGCCTACTTTTGTTATTTCCTTTTTAAGTTAGCTTGCATTGTTAGCAATTTCCTATCCATCTAGGGGATATCTCCAGGGCATTTCTTGGGGAAGGATTCATATATAGAGCAGAAAGTAATTACATTAAACACAACAAAATAAAAGAAAACAGGAAAAACAATTAATGAATTATATAAGCAACGAAATGTATTAAAATGAATATTTATTGCATGTGTTTATACCATAAGAGTTATATCTTCATTTCTCATTCATTTCAAGATTCTGAAACATCATTCTAGATGTCATCACCTGTCCAGAAATGTCATGATTTTCTCTGTCCATCAGTACAGTTAGCAAAGAAAGCCAATCATTTCTCACCACTATCAACTGTCTTTTCTTCCCTTTAATATAACTTTCTATGTAGTATATTTTGGAAAATAATATAAAACTGATTTTTACCTGGTTTGAATATAACATTAGTAAGATGCATGCTTAAATTTATATGGTAACTTGGTATAAAATATATTTTTGGTTAAAACTTTACTGCATAATTTCAAGGAATTTCTATGATTATAAAATGTGGAGGACATACTATAATCACTTTTTCTGAGTGACTATAAAGTTCAGTTTTTTGCATGTGTAATTTAGCTGTTCTGAATACCGAATACTTGTATCCACTTATTAAATAATTGTATCCACTTATTTACTTATATTTCAGAAACTATTATTACAAACATAATATATGCATAGCCTCATGCAACATTGTGGAAAGTTGTACAAAATAAATGGAATAAGTGGAATAAATAAGTGGAATTCCATAAATGGAATTTATGCTGTAATAACTGGACACTGATATAAAAAGAAAATTTCCAGTGCAAAATAGTACTGTACGTGGTGCTGGTGTGAGCTTTCACCTTTTCCAAATCTAGTTGTCTTCTGTGAAGTATACAGTAACAAGTGATTATGACACAGGTATAAAAGTACAGGATTTATATGTACACTGACTCTGGATATAGAACATACCCCAAAATCTCTTTTAATATGTAAGCTGCTGCTAAAATGATCTATATAAAATTCAACTTTGTTTTTTCAAAGCATTATTTGTTTTCTCCATCAAAAACCACTCCCAATTGCCTCCTAAGCCTTCTTGCAATGTGGAGTTATCCAAACAAAATTAAGGGCCCTGTAAATCACGCATTTTCCCCATTAACACATATGTTTTCTTGTTATAATGCAATTACTGAGAAGTGGGTTTACTATCACAAAATGGGGCTTATGAATGGGGAATGAACAAGTGCAGTTTTACCCTCTATGAAGACCTTGACTCTGATTGGGTAAACTCTTACCAGATTCTTGCATCACTTCTTTCTACGTAATTCTTTAATTTTCTCATATAAAGTTTTTCATTTCTTCCCAAACAATAGGTTTATTTCTTGGAAGTCACTGACATCACATATTCTATTTCAAAATATTACACATATGAATTTCCTCTTCTCGGACAAATTCTTTTCTTTTGAACATTGCCAACTGTTTAATGTTCTACAAGTGATCTTCAAAAGATTTAATTGAAACATGACAAAAAACCAACACTAGGCTTATATGAGATTAAGTTCATCATAACACTTATAAAACCTTGTTTGATCAATAATAAACATTTTAGGTAGACTGGAAAATTGTGTCTGTATCACAACCTCTCTTTAGTACTCTTTTTACCAGCCATCCCTTTTCACTGTCAGTGTCAATGACATATGTATGACTCATTTGATTTACCCACCTTGCTTTAACGAACTGTAATCACTTTATTTTTCATAATAGTTAAACCAGTGATGTTTCATTTTTCTTACTGAAAGAGGGAGGAGAGGAAGGAAGGAATTAATAAATGATCTCATTTTTCTTAGCAAGTTCTAAACTTACTGAGAATTAAGACAAGAGCATCAGATAAAAAGAGAATAACTCTTTCTCCTCCAATGAGAAACCTGGCTCAGTGCCATTCACCAGTCATTCATTTAATTGTTCACTTTCAGTATTCATATTAGACTATGAAAACTGAATTATTAACTCAAATTATTAACGCCAAAACTATCAGGGGGCAACTTTATTAATTACAGCACAACATTTATATTTACTTCCCTTTAATTTTAAAATATTTTTTAGAAAGTTCTTTAGGTCAGAAACTTTTTGCATCATTCCCATCAGAGAAGCATATATGCAGAATGGTATATAAAAACAATCATGCAATCTATATCAGACAATTACCATTAAAACTATGTTTTTTCAAGATTCATATATACTCACAGTTCACTAATTTACCCTTTTTGATCACTGTACCCATCAGCTCATGAAAGCAAAAGCAAATGTGTTATGTCCATGCAATGCAACATTATTTACCTATAGAAAGAAACAAATTCTTGATTTATGCTGTAACATTGACGCACCTTGAAAATGTGCTTTGAAACTCAGTCACAAACACCACATATTTCAGGATTCATGTAAATGAAATGTGCACTATAAACAAATAGAGTTATTGTTATATTACCTTTTATATATACTAAAACACTGAATTATACACTTCTAAATGGTGGACCTTATGATATTTCAATTTTACTGCAAAAATTTTGGGAATACAAAAGGGGAATTTTTGTACAGATTAAAATACACCTTAGTTATATCTGCTAATGGCCAAATTGGAATCGTAGGGATGAATTTATGGGCCTTTCTCAAACAACTAAGAGACTCCAAATAATCTATGAAACAATGATCCAGATGACTCTGTATATGGGTCAAAAAGACAACATTTTCTGAGATAAGTAAAGCAAGAAAAACTACAGCTGCCCAGCATATTGAGCAGAACAAATTCCAGGAACAATACAGGGTAGGAGAGTCAAGCTACCCTAGTCATTATGCTGAGTTGAGGACATGAGGGTGGACCCAGGCAAAACCAAAACTTATGATGTTGGAATGATTGTGCTTTTCAAAATATCTGTTTAATCAACACCAACAGCAATAAAACAAAACCATCCCAAAAAGCAGCTAATAAGTTACCTAAAGAACCTCGCCCAATGCCAGCAGAAATAACTATGATTTCTATATACATAAATAAAATTAAAATTAAAGTGCCATACTGTTCGTGCCATGTAAATATAACATTATGAATAAATCTAAGTAAACATATACAAGATTTGTATATTAAAGTAATCACCGAGAAACCTTAAAATCAGAATAAATAGAGAGCTATACTGACCATGGACTGGAAGGCTCCATTTTGGAAGATGACAACTCTCTCCAAAGTGTTCTCTAAATCTCATGTGAACACGTTTAAAACTATGGCTGATATTTCTTTGATATTGTTATAAATTGACAAGATAATTCTAAAGTTTGTGGATAAATGTAGGCACCAAGTGTCTTAAAAACAAGTTTAATAAAGAAAAATGAATTTGAAATTCTTTCATTACCCTACATTAAAAGTTATAATGAAGTTACACTAATCTTCCTTGCATGTTCATGATAATATAGACAAATAAATCAGTGGAATAGAGCAGGGAGTCCCAATAAAGACACACTCATCCAACTGTTGATCAAACAAGACTGTGTGTTTCTAAGTTTAAAAAAAAATTATTGCAGTAAAAGACACATTACCATTAATGTCCCTCAAATTATTTCCCTTCATTTTGAAAACATCATTCTTGCTACTTTCTGCAGCAGTTCTGGAAGTCTTCTTTCTTGAATGTCTTTACCAAGTGTGGTAGAAAGAAAAACAAAACAGTGAATCCTGCTGCTGGAAAACATTAGGCTTATGAAAACATTATGATGTGTCCACATTCACCTTATTCATCAGATCTGGAACCATAAGGCTTCTTGCTCTTTCCCAAAATCAAAATAATCATGAAAATTGAACATTTTGAATCAGTTCAGAACATCAAGGCAGTTATGACAACACAGCTGTAATATTCTGTTGATTTATGGCAAAGATGCAAAGACAGTGCAGTGGAGAAACAATAAGACTTTTGACAAATTTTCAGGAATAATTGAATATCCACGTGTAGACATGCCTTAGTTCACATAAAAATACTTATTCAAAATAGATTATGAACCTGAGTATATTGCATAAAACTGTAAATCTAAATTTTCTTTTTATTTTGGTTACACAAAGTTTTCTTACCTACATAGAGAACAAAAATGAATTAACTATATTTTATCAAAATTAACATCTGCTTTTCAAAGACACCGTAGGACCATGAGAAATCTGGTCAGGGAGAAAATATTTGTGAATCACATATCTGTTAAAGGATTTATATCTGGAACACAAACATGAACATTCGGGACTGTATTAATAAAGTAAACACAAAGTTGGCCAAAGTTATGGAGACACTTTATCAAAGATGGTATTATTTTTTGCCAAGTAAGAACATGCAGCTTTCTCAACCTGAATAATTAGAGAAATATAAATTAAAATATAATGTAAGAGCACACATCATTTACAATGGCTGAAAAGAAAATCACAAACTATACCGAGAATTAGTGCTGGAGAAGTACAATGTTAAGTCCCATAAATGTGACACAATCACATTGATAGTCACTTATCAGTTACTTAGGAAAGTACATATTCATGACTCTGGTTCAGCTATTCCACTTTTTGCATTCACCTAAGAAATATGGAAGTTTATGTCTACAATGTAGATAAATATGTATGGATGTTTTCTTTGTAATATCACCAAACTGTAAACAATTCAAACGTCCACACATAAGTAAAAGGGTAAGTGAATTGTGTTACATCATACAATGGAATACTACTCAGCTATAAAAAGAAATGTATGAATAATGCACTAAAAACAAGTATTAATCTCAAAATGATTATGGTACATGAAAGGAGCTAGAAAAAACAAGGTTATATATTTTTAAAAATTCAACTTACCTGTACTAATCTATAGTAGTTCAAAGCCAGGGATGTGCATGGGGATGGGTATAGAACATAAATCAAAAAGGACCCACCAGTGGTCATTTTTACACAAAGATATGAAAAAACCTTTTGATTGTGAAAGATATATTCACTAGATTAAGTATGATGATTTCAGAAAGGCGTACGTATGTCAAAATTTTATATAATTACAAGCTTTAAATACGTCATTAATTTTATGTCAATTGTCCTTCAATAAAACAGTTAATAATATTTTTAAAAATCAGATCCAGCAGTGGTGGAGCATGCCTGAAATCTGAGCACTCTGGAGGATAAGGTAGGAGGGTTGCTGTGAGTTTGAGGACAGCTGGGCTACTTAGTGAGTTCAAGGTAAGTCTGGAATACAGTCAGAACCTGTCTCAAAACAACAACAGCAACAACAACACCCTTACACTTTCAATTTTTATAGTACTTGTAAATTGGAAGATTGTCACAATGATAAAACACATTCTACCATTTAAAAAATATATATCACCTAAAATTATAGTCTTTTTTACCATACCATGCAGTATTTTTTGCTGCAAAACATTTTAAATTTCTTTAATTAATATATATGTAGTATTAAAATTTCAAAATGGGTGCTCGTAATTCCAGCATTCTGGGAGGCTCAAGCAGGATAATCACAATTTGAAGGCACTGAGTTGAATCCCCCGTGCCTCTCCTTGCAAAAAATCTTTCAGTTAAAAATACCAAGAAATCATCTATCTAAGAAATCCTTTATTGGAAAGATGTGGAGTTGGATGGCCCTCTTGCCTCGAAAGCTATAATGGACTTACTCTTGAACTAAGCTTTCTAAAATCCAAAATATAATAGGAATTGCTTTTTCAAAATTCACACTTGAAAAATTGTATAGATAGCTATATTTTGGGATATATGGTTATCCAAATATTATTTTCCCTAATAACTATTAATCACAGTCTAAAGTGATGGTTGTTCTAAATAAAATTGTGCAATACATTAACTTGTGATAATGCATGTCCACGATTAATGTAATTATTGAGCATACTATGCTATTTTAATATTACAGAGCATTAGTTTGCTATAATGAAGAAATGAAATTATACTAGGTAAAATTTGTATATTTATGAGGCATTAATTGAGAAAATCAAACATAAGAAATTCAGTACTATCTTCATAAATCAATGAAAATACCTGTATATATTATATGTGTATGGACTTATATTGTCCTGTATGTATATTATATATATCTGCATAATCCCATAAATGTATGCACATGATTCTGTAAGGATAAGGATAAGGATAGACAACGACATGGGAGTATACCTATTAAATGTTCAACATAAGTCTCCCAGGGTAGGAGTGTTGAAAGAGAGAAGCACTAGAAAAATGTTGAAAAAGGAAAAAAAATTGAAAAAAATCTGCGGTTTGATTGGATTAAATCTGTGGTAGATTAGATTAAATTTGTGTAATTTTAAAATATATTTCATGTAATGAAGTGATGTTAGCAATTAAATCATTATTTGAGTATTCTAGCCTGACTATTGCATTTCAATATGTACATAATAGGTAATTAAATTAAATCAAATTTGCTGGTTTTCAACATTTGGAGAGCTCAAAAATAGCATTCTCATATCGTTCAACATGATATTATGATAAATGCTTACAAATTTTCTTAAATTACCACAGTTCTGCACAAATATTGATCAAGCAAGACCTCACATACAAGATTCCCAGGAAAAAACTCATCTGTTTTGACATTAAATTGGTATTGAGTAGTTTAAAAAGTAATAATAACATTGGCATTGTTATCCTAGCAATTGTCCCCAATATCACATAAATAAAATTTGGATAAAAATATAAAATGAAAACAAGTGTAATTGGAATAGGAAGAAATTTTATGAAAACATTTGGGGATGAGACACAAAAACGAGAATCAGGAAATAAGAAAGCACTGCAGCATTAGTGTTTTCAGAAGCCGTGTGGACATTTGCTGTCTGGGTTTAAAATGAACAAAAGTGAAAGGACAAGCATGATGGATGATTTGATCTGATACTCTGCAGATAAAGTGAAGGAATTAAAAATCCTTGAGAATGTTAAATTCAATACTTGAAATTCTCAAGCTTGGCATTGGATTGAACAGAAAATATGGCGTGGGAGGAATCTCAAAATATCCATAAATGTTCATTTGATGCTGGGAAAATTTCACTCCATGTTTACCACATACCACTACATGAAAAAAAAAAAAAAAGTAGTTCAGATTGGTTACATCCCCAAATATCTAAGAGAAATAAAATGTTAATCCTCTCTGGTAAAATGCACATTACAATCAAAGTGCACACTAGTTCTATAGATAAAGTTCTGGTGAATAAATTCACAGTTAATAATCATGATTAACTCATGCAGAAACAATGCTTACTAAATGGGTTATGGTCAAAATGTACAACAAGATTCTCAAAATCCATGTAAGTAGTGAATGTTAAAGATATAAATGAATATGTGGCTAGTTTTCAAATTGTGAAAGATGAAGCAAAAATATTTGAGGGTAACCAGAAAGCAAGATATTCACACAAATATAAACAAAACAGAATTTCTAGGCAGAAAAACAAATTGATGAAACTCACGATTCACGAAGAATTCCAATTGCAGTTCATGACACTGAAAACCACTAACATAGAGGGGACATTTTTTTTTTTTTTTTTAAATGTGGGTGCTGGGAGTCGACCTCAGGGCGTCATGCTTACCAGCAAGCACTTGTGCTGCTGAGCAATATCACTGGCCCCTTTTTCTCCTTTATGTGGGTACCGGGAGATGAACTCAGGACCTCATGCTTGCCAGGCAGGCGCTTATGCTGCTGAGCCATCTCACCGGCCCCAGAGGGGACATTCTTAAGTGCAGTCAACTTATAATGATGTAACTGCAAGTAAATTTTTAAGAATAATTGAAAACCATGAAACTGGAAAACTGTTCTGAAAATGATATAGGTTCAGTCTGTTTAAAGAATGAAGATGACAAAATTACATTTTTCTCAAAAATTAAAAACCCCAAAACATACTACAAATAAAACTTTACTAAAAGAGCTTCTGAAAAGTGTTCATAAAGAAGAATGTTAGTGGCAATATGCAAAAAAAAAAAAAAAAAGAAAGAAAAAAAATCTGAGAACAAAAGGAAAAGCTAAAATGATTGTAAATATATATTCAATAAAGATGGCAACTCAGAGGATGTTATGCTTCATTAAAATTAATCCAACTTTTTGATATTTGTAAGTGGCATACATGTAATATAACTGAATATAAAAATTGAATCTCAGAGAAAATATACTACTCAAATACAGAGTGTAGCATTATCAGAAAACAGTAAACTTTAAGAACAAATTTAAATTTAAGGAAACAATTCAAAATGATAAAAGATTTCACTCAACTACAAGATGCACACAGTGCATCTAGTTTATAATAGATTACACATTTATCAATTTTTACCTTAAAGTAAATTCTAAATGGGAATTCTAACATTTTACAACAGAATAACAACAAAAAAAATCAAATATTTAGGAAAAACACAAAACAGAAATAAGCAGGAAATATATACTTTTTTAAATGCCTCATTTTTAGTTAAAAACTAAATGAAAAGAAAATAAATCCCCCAATTAAGAAACTGGCAAAAATAACCAAGAGGGAAAGAATGAAGGATGGTAAGAAAAATATAAATAAATTATATATTGTACTTATATATACCAAAATAATTGTTACTAATATAGAATACAAGATATAGTGGAGAGACCTAACAGAACCCAACCTTATTTTTGAAATGCTAATAAAATTGATAAACCATAAGGTACATCAAGAAAAAGAGAGGCAGTACAAGTAAACAAGGAAAAGGTATAAAATTATTGATGCAAGAAAAATTAAAATGATAATAAAAATATATGCGAGTCACTTATTTAAAAAACAGAAAAAACTTGGAGAAATTGGAAAATGACATCTTTTATCACAGTGTTGATTCAAGAAAAAACAAAAACTATGAACTATTTGAAACCTTAAATAACTGAATCACTGTTGTGCAATTTAACATTCTTCACACATGTTACATTCTGGTCAATACACACAATGGGATACTATGCAGCCATAACTAAAGATAAATTTGAGTCATTTGTAGGAAACTGAACGGATCTTGAAATCATAATCCTAAGTCAAATTAACCAGACATGATAGGTTGAATATTACATGGTTTCTGAAATGCTCAAAATATAAATAATTTAAAGAGCAAAGCAAAAGAGAGATAATAGGAAAAACGGAGGTAGAATCTGTGGCGATGGGGTGGGCAGATTTGGTGAAGGAGGGAGGAAGGAGGGTGTGGAATGTTGGGGGAAACTGGAGAAAAAATAATCAGGATATGACATGAATGAGTATCAAGTCCCCAACATGAATGTAATTATGCATTGCATACATATGCTAATAAAAATAAATAAAACTAATGTAGCAAAGGAAGAAATAGGTTAAATTATATTTCACTGAATATATTATACTATAAATCTGTCTTAGCTAATTTTCTTGTTGCTGAGACAAAATACCTGACACCCACAAGTTAAAGAAGGAAAGATTTCTTTAGTTCACAGTTTGTAGATGTTTCAGTCCATAGTCATCTGGCTCTAAGGCAGGGTGGCATGGCAGATTGGCATCACAGAGGAGAAACAGTCCATTGCAAGGTGGGCATGCAGCAAACTGCAGCAGCGAGTGACAGCAGCAGCCCTCTTTCCGTCCCTTATTTTCCATCCAGATTACCTGCCCTTGGTGTGGGTAGCATTCACACCCAGGGTGAGGCACCCTTAACCCCAGCCTCATACCCTTAATCCTAGCAACACATACTTAATGCCAGCTCCACACACCTTAGATCTAGCCACCTCTGCAAAATCCCACCTATGACCTTATGAGGCTTTGGGGGACATCTAGATATAAGACATAACACAGTCTAATAAGTTCCAAAACAAGAACAGGTACTTTGTCAGGGGAATAAAATGAACTTTTGGTTACAAAAAAAAAAGATTCAGTTTTATAGATTATTTTCACCATAACTTTAAGAAAATAGGTAACTCTAAAGTACAAACAAAACAATTGAAACAAAAAGGAGTAAACCGGTCTTACTTACAGATGTTAGCTGAAAATTATTGCAATAATATAAGATAGTAATGCAAAATTTCTAGGTTCACTAGTTGCACTTCAAATTTACCAAAAAAACTCACAAAAACAAATGAGCAAAAAAAGTCCCCAAATGGTCTTAATGCAATTTATCATATTAGCATATTTTAATGGAAAATCAGATGATAATTTTATGAGATGTATAAATCATTTTACAAAATTCAACATTATTTTATTATTAAGAATACTTCTTTATAAATGATAGAAAGGAACTTACTTACCTAGTGTGCACCCACCAAAGACCTACAGCAAGTATCACTGATTATAAAATGTTAAAAATACTTTAACATTTGGAAAATGACCAGAAGCTAATTCTCTTTACTCCTGCTCCACATTATTTTGCACATCCTGGGAGGTGTTGTAAATGAAGTTCCCACGTAACTTTCTGCATGAAGGAGTGAAGAGCTTATGTTCCCTGCGAGCAGCAAATTCCTAAGAGAAATAAGCACAGTTCAGCTTTGCATTTTAAGCATTTTTGGTTGAGTTTGTTTTGTTTTTCAGATTTGCTTTAGAGGAGTCACTCTTTTCTTCACTGACCATGTATATAAAAGGGTAACAAAAATGCTCCAAAGTGGTTTAGTAATAAACTTCTCCTCATGGAAACCTTATGAGGAGAGAAATGACTGCCTAAAATAAGTCATTATAAAGAGTACAAAGACCAGATCCCAGATGGTATCACACTCTTAAACTGACTATGTTTTCCTGGTAGTAAATTGGGACAAAATTATTATTAAATGCATCTTGAATTATGTATTTTATAATTACTTATTTGTGTTAAAATATATAGAAATGATGACTTTTTAGCAATACGTTTCAATAGAAGTCATACAAAAGGCCACTGGTTGAAAAGAAAAGGTAAAGTGTATGGAAAAGCTGGAAAATGAAATATATAAAGATTCCAATATAGACTATTACTTTAATTTATGCTCACCTGCACCCACAGGACTTCAGCCCTATTAGAATATCTTTTCAGGACTATTCATTTCTCATGTCTTTCCTTACCACAGATTGAAATGTTCTATGCTGGCCTTTAAGATTCTGATATCAGAAACTTAGGCCTTTATCCTGATATTGGGATAAAAGTCTCTGTCACCATGTGGGTGAGAAATTACAGAAGATTCATATAGTAGCCAAATGCTTTATTTTTCTGAAGAGCTATTCATTTCAGAAATAAGGGTAATGTAGGCCAGCAATTTTATAGTTGCTATCTTATTTTTTGTAGCACTAAGAAAGATAAAAATAGTATAAAAATAAAAGATAATAGTATAAAAAGTATAAAATATATAAATCTTTGTAAGTATAAATACTTTTCTTTGTTAAATGTATGCATCCAGATTTGGAAATTAATTAATACTTAATTTCATCAAATAGTATATCACTCTATTATATTCTATAGTAATAGCCAAAATTTATTAAGCTATCAACTAAAAAATTAGCTGACATTTCACCTTCCTAGTGAAGTTAGAAGGATTATTAAGTAGGTAATTGGAGAAGACTGGCTACTGGACTTCACTGAGGTTTTAAACAATTAAAGAAAAAATATCCTGGATACTGGTTAGAGAGTGTATTATGTTGCATGACTACAGAGCTTATTTCCCCATAATACCTATACACCATGGAGTTACATAACAGTGTAGCCTCAGGTATGTGTTCAAATAATTTGTGCATGATTTTTTTTTTTTTTTTTTTTTGTGGGTACCGGGGGGTCGACCTCAGGACCTCACACGCCAGCAGGCGCCCGTGCCGCTGAGCGATATCACCGGCCCCTTTTTCGTATGTGGGATCCGGGAGTCGAACTCGGGCCCTTGCGCTTGCCGGGCAGGCGCTTAAGCCGCTGAGCCATCTCACCGGCCCAATTTGTGCATGATTAAAAGTTGATCCAAGGTATGCCTGGAAACATGAGTGAATATCATATTGTAAGTCCCTGACTTATGAACATTGCAGTTGCAAACTTTCACAGAATAGGACTTTGCATTACAAACATTCGTAGTTGTGAACAAATCATGGAAGTAGCTCACATGTCCGCTGGACATTGTGACAGTTGTGCTGCCTTGTGCTTACTGTACAGTGTGATAGTGTAGAGCAGTACAGTGCTCAATCAGAGCCCAGGAATGTCCAGAAGCAAGAGGAAAAACAGTGGTGATGTGGAGGGGATTTCTAGGAAATGCAAAGCAATAACCATGGAAAGAAAAGTGAAAATAATTAAGAGACTGGACCAAGGTGAAAAGATGGTAGCTATCACTCAATCTTATACTGTAACATGAATCGTTCAGCCGTTGGCACAATTCTAAAGAACAAGGGCAAGATCAATGAACATACGAAGTCTGCCATTCCAATGTAGAAGTTTTTTTAATTGTTTTTACTCTAAAAGTAAAAGTAATTTATTTATAGTATTTTCATTTGTGTTCAGGTTTTTTATGCTTTATGTTGTATATTTGTGTCACAAGTGCATCAGACTGTCTGACTTACTAACAAATCCAAATTATGAGTGTTCTCCTGGAATGGAACTTGTTCTTTAGTAGGGGACTTACTGTGTAAGAGTAAGAATTCACAAAAAGTTGCCGAGTGCCAGTAGAGTTTCACAAAGTCTACTGGCTCTGGTGTACTTGACGAAGTCAGAGATTATTAGGAAAGCAATATAGAAGCAGAAACCAAGATCTTTTGTTTTCAGCACAGTTATTCTAAGGCAGTTAGAGGGAGGGACCATATGTTCATATGTCATCATATTATGTTTCAGGAAAAAAAAACATAGCAAAGAAAACTAGTGAAGATTTTTGTGTTGAGGTGTGGATGATATATATGGTCTGGAAAATAAATAGCTTTGAAGCCATCTTGCAAGCTAAAATAATATTTCACAATATGTATACAAGAAAAAACTATTTGTTTTATCTTAATTTATTCCTTCTTCAACACTCTTTCTTTTTGTATATCTGAGTCTCTGACCTATGTCAATTTATCTCCATCTATAGAAGTTTTCTTGCAAGGCAGGTCAACTGGCAACAAATTACTTTATTTTTGTTTATTTGAGGAAGTCTTTACTGCTTCACTTTTGAAGAATAATTTCTAAGGTATAAACTTCTGGTTTGGTGTAATTGTACCATTTTCCAATAATTTCAATATTTTAATCTGTTCTATTCATGTTTGCATTGTTTCTGAGGCTGTGGTTATAAATCTTATCTACAGGTAAGATGTTCTCCTCTCATTTTTGGGGGGGTGTTCATCTTTGATTTTCAGTACTTAAAAAAGATATGCCTATGCCTAGGTGAATGGTGGTTTGTTTTCCTTTTTTTTGCTTTTCAATTTATTCTACCTGATGTCCTCTGGGCTTCCTGGATGTGGTTCATTGTCTGACTTTAATTTTGGGGAATTTTCAGTGATTGTTGTTTCAAATATTACTTCTCTTTAACATTTGTCTTCTCCTTCTTGCATTCCCATTATATATATATATATGTCACAACATTTGTAGTTGTCCCATGGTCCTTGGATATTCCATTTTTCACTTTTTATTTTTTACTTTTTAGTTTCAAAGTTTCTGTTAATATATCCTCAGATTGAGAAAAGCTTTTCTTAGTTATGTCCAGTTTACTCATAAACCCATCAAAAGTATTCTTACTTTTCGTTAAGGTATTTTTATCTCTAGGATTTCATTTTGGACTTTCTAAGCATTTTCAAATCTCCTTTTACATGGTCAATCTGTTTATATCATTCTTCCATTATGGTACTTGGCATATTAATTACTGTTGTTTAAATTTCCTGGTCTGCTAAGTCCAGCATCCTTGCCATGCCTGGTTCTCATACTTGGTCTATCACTTAAAATTGTGTTATACTTTTCTTGTTTGGTGTGCCTTGTATTTTTGTCTTTGTGGCTAATGATGTGTTTGGTAGAAGAAATTGTTTCTATTTAGGTTTATAATAACATGATAGGATGTGAGGAAGAGGACACCCTCTACAGACTTGTGATCAAGTCTTCAGTCTTTTAGTGGGATTATAGACATAACACATATTTGTCAGAGTTTTTACTTTTAGGTGTGGCAGGGTCACAACAGCTACTGTGGAAAAGAGAAATCTGTCTCAGGTTACATAGGACATAAACATACATAGAGGGTCTCCAAATAAAGATAAAACTTACTATGGGAATTCTGTTATCCCAGAAAATGGTATGAAAGGCTAAAATCAGCTTTTAGATCAGAAAGTGAATGGCTAAAATAAAGAAGAAAGAAATGAATGTTTCAGATGTATCAAATATGTGCTTAGGTTATGGGAAAGTAAGAACCAAATTATTGAAGTTCCAAAAAGTATGAGATGAACAAAAGCATAAAGTAATATTTTTTTTTTTTCTCAGAGGTTTAGACCAGTGGAACATGACCTGCAGTTACATATCTGGGAATAGAACAGTAAGTAATTCTTCCTACTATAAACAATCATCACAGCATTTAAAGTAGTTTTAACATATTTTGTTCTAGAATTAAAAAAAACTTTATCAAAAGAGTTCAGAAAATAGTAGTTATTGTTTTATATTATAAAGCCACAGTTTATA
Organism: Erethizon dorsatum; assembly: GCA_028451465.1. Classification (NCBI taxonomy): domain Eukaryota; kingdom Metazoa; phylum Chordata; class Mammalia; order Rodentia; family Erethizontidae; genus Erethizon; species Erethizon dorsatum. The sequence goes on from CM051824.1 coordinate 110,180,412, forward strand.
TATGATTTTCCAGCAATCTGTGGTTTATTTTGAAAAAAAAAACAGTAATTTCTTGCAGAATTATGAAGGCCATTTCTGGTTATCAGATATAACAGAGTATTAAAACAATCAAGCAACAAAATATTAAGAAATCCATTTTTAATAAAAAAATTGAGGGAATTAAAGAAATTCCAACTTAGCACAACTTGTCAGTACTGAAGCCTATTTTAGGATAGCTGATACAGTTCAAAGTCTAAATTAGGGAAGATATTGTCTCCCATTTTCTTTCTTTTTTTTTTTTTTTTTTTGTGGGTACCGGGGTGTCGACCTCAGGATCTCGCGCGCCAGCAGGCGCCCGTGCCGCTGAGCGATATCACCGGCCCCTTTTTTTCGTATGTGGGATCCGGGAGTCGAACTTGGGCCCTCGCGCTTGCAAGGCAGGCGCTTATACCGCTGAGCCATCTCACCGGCCCTGTCTCCCATTTTCTAAAAGGAAGACAAAATTTAGTAAGCAAAGAAATGTAGGGACAGAGGCTGTTCTGCAATAAAAGTAGTGAGAAGATGCAGGCTGATCATCACCATGAGGGCTTCATGGAGACCTAAGGATGGTGCCTATTCAGTTGGGGGACATGAATACTTATGTGTCCCAACTGAACATTTCTGCTAAGAACCTGAGATGTGATACTATGCACTTTTTTGAGTTGACAATGTGCCCTTGGTTTTAGTGAACAAGATGGGAGATTACAGATCACTAGAATATAAGAATCATAAAAGACTTAGAGTACAGACACTGTGAAATTAATATCTTCCTAACCTAACATCTTACCAGTTTAGTAGGGGTCATTCAGAATTTTCAAAATTCTGCTTAAAAAGGGTAATCACTATGTAAATCAGCATAGAGATACCTCAACAAAGTAAAAATAGAAAATACATTTGACCTAGCTCTATTTCTCCTGGGTATATCCCTCAAAGGCTAGAGACATCATATCACAATGATATGTAAGTACCATGTTCATACCAGCACAGTCCACAATATCTGAGTTTCAAAAGCAGCCCAGCTGCCTGCCAACATGTGAGTGAATAAAGACAATGTGGTATAAATACAAAATGGAATATTATTCAGTGATAAAGAAGAGTGAAATTATCTCATTTGAATAAAAATGGATGGAATTTGTGATCGTAATGCCAAGAGAAGTTGAACAGAAAGTAAAATATCTCAAGATTTCTCCTAAAATATAATTAATAAATGAATAAAGTAAAGGAGAAAAGGTAGGAAAGCAGAAGGCATACTTTCGGAGAAGGGAAAGGGAATCAGGATGAGAGAGGTGATGTAGAAGGGGTAAAGGGCTAAAAAATCATCATGTGATGAGCATGTACCAATTCCCCAAAACAAACATTAGTATTTTATATTCCAAACATGGCTAGATAGATTTAAAAAAATATATTTGCTGAGACAGAAGAAACAAAAGCCCAGAATAAACAGATGATAAAAGTGGACAGTTTCTGTGAAGACCCTCTCCCAAGATCCACGCCACCTGAGTGTTCCATAACACATCTATACCCCCCTCCCTTCAAGTGAAAGAGGGCCCTGTGAACTCTGTCTAATTAATACATGACAAGAGTGAGGGAACACTGCTCCTGTGCTTGACTTACTTTATATAATATTCCATCTTCCTGGCCTTCTGGCCTAGAGACTCTCCTCTAATGAAATCAGTGTTTAATTGGAAAGCCCATGTGACAGAAACTATGCATCAATTCAAGAAACCACAGCACCCTGTAGGAGCTGAAAGGACTTCCAGTCTCTAACCAATGAATAATAATAATGATGATAATATTAATAAAATTAACAATAAAAATCTGTGTCCTACAGCTACAAATAAATGAGTTCCTCCCAAGAACCCAGTGGAGCTTGGAAGCAAATCCTATCTTAGGATTTCCTGGGCTTGGCTGCCTCTTTGATTATAGACTTGGGAGACCCTAAGTTTAAGAATCTGCTACCCAACAATCAGAATCCCAAATTATGGAAGCTGAATTCTAACAAACACATATTGGTTTAAGTTGCTCAATTTGTGATAATTTGCTGCATAGCAGTTGATAACAACATATTTCAAAGAGGAACTACCCAGAAAAATTCAATAGTAATTAGTAAAGTTATCTTTACCAATTATGGTAACTTTCAGAATTTACCATGAATTAGAATTGCTAGCATGACCACCTTGTGTATTTTTAAAGAGGTTTGATATTAATAATACATCGAGGACTGTCTCTTTTCCAGTGATCAAGGACAAAATCTGTTTTGCCTTTCTTATTTTGATTCTTATAGCAGATGGAACGAACTAATTTTTTAAATATGCACTGTAGCAACAGTGAAGACCTGAAAACTTTTGTTTTGCCTCTGTGTCGGCAAAGGCTCACCTCCAGGAAGTCGTTTGAGTGTTTTGTCAGTTTAGTTAATCTCTCCTGTCTACTATCCATTTTTGGGAAGACATTATCTCATTGAAAAGACATTTCTAAGTTCTTTCTGGATAAAAATCTCTTAGTTTGGAGATAATAGTTGCCATTTACTATGGGAGAGAAATGTCTGATGTATACAAACACATGGTCTCCTCAAGCTGCATTTTATCTAGCTTTACAGAAAATGTTTTATGTTTAGCTCTGAAATGATGTTATGTAATTTGCAATGGAAACTTTACCAAATCGTTAGTTATTTTATCAGTTCTCTCAAAATATGGATCAAATACCATTAGCAATTTTAATGATTTGTCATAAATTACCTAGCCTTCCTAACCCAAACCTTTTCAGTTTCCTTTACCACAGAGTGTTGTTTTAAAAATGGACTGTGCTTTGTATGCTTTATTCACAATAGCAATTCCAGGTGCATATGAAGATAAAGGTGACTAATTAGATTGCTGCTTATTCTCAAGAAAGTAATTATGTATCATTAGGGTATTATTTTTTAAATTAGGGTTTGCTTTCATGTGGAATTTATATAGTACTCTGTCTTTGTACAGACAGTCTTGAAACTCATTCATTTGTTAAAAAAATAATGAAATGTCATTACTAAGATCCACCTTTCTGAAAACATAACCAACAGCAATTTGGTCTGAAATTTGTCAGCCTCACATAAAAGGCAATTTGAAAATTAGGAGTCAGTCTTTCAAGGTGATTGCTATCTTCACATACAGATGTGAATTTGAAAAGGCATCAAATCATCATCCTCATCATCAATATCAACAATAATTCTTATCATTTGTAAGTGCTGGAAATACAAAGCATCTGAAGTGCACATCCTGACTTCAAGGAACATTTCTGTGGTTCATTGGATGGTTTCAGATATTTAAAGACCTTTTTAAGGGACCACGTTACTATACTGTTTTTGGGAGCTTTTTTCGAAGTACAGAAACATCCTTATGAGGACTTCAAATATGTGGTCACTTACGTGGTGTGGTAGAAGAAGTTTTGAGTAGATCTTTAAATTCTACTCTAAAATATCACCCCTGCATCATTAAAATGGCTGATAATTAAATTAAGTTTTAGTCTTTTTTTTTTTTTTTTTAATGTGGGTACCAGGAACCAAACTCAGGACCTCGCACTTGCCGGCAGGGGTTTATGCCACTAAGCTATCTCACCGGCCCTTTGATTAAGTTTTAAATGCTCTTAATCATCTGGAGTCCTGGTAAGATTATTCACATTTAAGATTTCCTTTTTAAAAAAGTTTAACCAGCTTGTTCCTTTATCTTGTGTATAATATTATTTTAACATCTCAGTTCCATCTTCTGTATAATAGAAACGTTCTGTATCCTACCTTTTAGGTTTCTTGTAAGGATTAATTAGTTAGTCCATGTATAAAACTTGCCAACAGTGACTGGCAAATAATAATTATCCAATAAAAATAACCCATTATCATTATCTGCTTTGGTTTTGAAATGTCTCTCATCAAAATCCATGTGTTGAAACTTAATGATCAAGAGTTGCTTGTAATGGGTGGAGATGCTGAGGCGATGATTAGGTCATGAAGGCTCCTCCTCTCTTGAACGGATTTAAAGTCCTAATAAAACAGACTTCACCCAGTATTCAACTCTATCACTACCAATGATCATTCCCAATACATATTTTCCTTTTCCATATTCTAGAACTTGAACATTTAATTTTTATGCTTTTCACCACTATGCTCGTCTTGAAATTATGCATGTTCATCTACTTTACATAATATTATTATCATTTCTTAGAAAAGTCCCTTGAAAATTGTGTCTTCTTTCCTGACCTATGATCATAGTCACAGTTTTTACTATATCCCAAGTAGGTTTTTGTAATTATTTTGTAATGACATTTTAGTGCCTTTTCTTTACTCCTTCTAGTAGAAGATTTAACTGACATGTTATCCTATCATGAATGAATTCTAGAAAACTGTCATTTTTAGATGCATGAGAATTTTGTTTTTACTTAAAATATAAAAATAAAAATTTCAATATAAATGAGGTAATAACATACTTTTAAACTAGTTTTGATTCTAGGGCTCAGATTGTTACATAACTTTGTCATGATCAATGATATAAGTAGAATAGGAAGAGGAGAAGAGAAAGGAGAATGAAGAAGAGGGGAAGAAGAGAAGGAAAAATGCAGAGCGAGAAAAGAAAGGGGAGAGGAAGGGAAGGTTCTATTGATCTGAGGTCAAGCCCATCATTTATTCTCTTTTTATTACAATGAATTACTACTGTTTCACAGTATATTAAATATATTAAAATATAAGAAGTAAACATTTGAGAAAAGGTAGAAAATAATACGGTGACATATCGTGTACCAAAATGAGTTAATAAGTAAAACACTTTGAATGGGATATTGTAACTATTATTCTAAAAACACAATATCCTTTAATATACTAAAATGCAAAAAGTGGTGTAGTTTACCACTTGGCAAAAGTTTATTCTGAAAAAAAAATCAGATTTGCTGAGTTTTCAAAAGCAAGAGGTTTCCTTGAAGGGTAAATGAAAACAGCTTTCTAACTTAAAATTTTAGATATCATTAGTCCCAATAAAGTTGGTGATTTCTTCTGGGAGAGTTTAATCAGTTTGTTGTGACATGGTACCAGCAACTCAATTCTATAAAACAATTGTGATTGATTACTGCTGTTCTATGAATTGGCCAGAAGGGAGCCTGAGAAAATCACTTTCACAGACTGCTTTTCAAAGTGTAACTTCTGAAAATTATGGTCTTCTGGATTTGGACTATTTATTTTCTCATGATTATTCAAAAATATAAATTATTAACCACTTTTTCTATATTTTCTAAGGAGAAATATCACTAATGGTTACAATATTTGCTAGAAGTCACAGCAAATTAACTAACTGTATTGACATGTGGTGAGGTGAAGACTTTTTCTCAAAGCTCGAGGTTGTTAAACATTGAAACCTCCTGACCTGAACACAGCAGGCACACGTAGAAGGCCACTGCCATGTCTATCACAGTGCCATGGCATCTAGGGGTTTTCCAAGGCAACACATTGTGACCAGAAATACTATGACTGGTTATTTGTAAGTGAGCAGAAATATTTAGAATATAATGTGTCTCTCCCAAATGGATTTTTCTCTACTTTTATTTATAACATATGTGATATCTTCCTTCTGCTGCCTCCTACATCATTACACATAAAAGTATGCATTTTCAGGGACTTTTCTAAACAACACAGCCAACCAGAGCAGGTATTCATTATTACTTACAAGGGAAAACATGATTTTATTACCTCTTAGATAAAAGTGAATCAAGGATGGCATTTATGACTCCCATCTAGACAGGCACATCTTATTCCACATATCCACTGAGTGGAAGAGTTATGTTGGATCTTTTTGGATAAGAGAGCTATATAGACAATTTTGAAAGAGCTGATTCGCTAGAGAAGTGGCTTTGTCTATGCCCTGCATACTGCATCATTTAAAAATTTCTACATTATGTGCAGTATGTTTCACTCTGTTATACACATTTAGGCAAAGCCCTCAGTATAATTGTCATCATTTCATTTCCTATACTATTGCACAATGTGGCATCATTCATCTATCATTACCAACAAAAAAGATAGTAAAAAATCAGGAGAAAAATATTCTCCATATTAGGGTGTTATCTGGTTAACTACAAAATAGTGACTTGATATTTGACGAGAACAGTTTTAGGCACAAATGAAGTAGGGAAGTGACTCTGTGTTGTAAGTTAGGTGTAACCGGAATAGTACTTTTTGTGCCCAAAGCCTTTCTCCTCTATTTGCCTTGCCTGGTACATCCTATTCAATGGCAAATTTTCTTAAAACCAAGTGAAAATCTGAACCCCATTAACATTTTTTTTGTTTATTAGATTAACTGCATTATCTTTAAGATTGACAATGATGTTTTAGAAGAATTGGAGAAAAGGAAAGAGGTGAGTTAAGAAAAAGTATGAAGCTCAGTTGCAGAGCTTATGAAGAGTCTAAGGAACAAATGCCAAGGGAGCTCAAGGCCATGATGGAAAGGAATAGAAAAAAGAAGTCTATAGATACACACAACTTTGGAAAGGTGGACTCCAGATAAACTGTAAAGCTCAGAAGAGCCATAATTTATAAAACGATTTATGCTTATAATATCTTTCTTCTCATTTAATTCCCTGAAGTTAATATGTGAAGGAGAAAGTACTATCTAAAGCATAATAATTAAGCTGTGACAGCAATTCTATGAAGAAATACATTTGACAATTAATGCCATGAATTAGATTAATTATGGCCCATTTAAATAATACTGTTTTGAACTTCAACAAAATCATTTATTGTTATATTTTAGGCACTTTAAGAGAGTTTTTGAATGCCTACTTATATTTTTTTCTATACTCAATCAGCAGCAAAATATTTTTAAAATTCTTTAATTTTATTGACTGTCAATAACTACTCATTTGCAGGGCATTTGATATACTTTTAAGGTAAAAAATATTATATTCAACATTTGGATCACTAGACGATTATATCACAACCTTTAAAAAATCCCTGTGTAATTCTTCCTAATGTATATGTCAGTTGAGATATCACTGGAGTTCATGAATGTTTCAAAAACACAGATTCTTCAAAGAAACAATAGGACTGCAGGTGTGGCTCAGGGCTATAGCATTTACTTAGCCTTGGTGAGGCCTTAGATCTGATCCCTAGCACTACAAAAAAAAAAAAAAAAAAAAAAAGGAAAGAAGGAAGAAAGAAAGAAAGAAAGAAAGGAATACTTTGTTTTGCAACTTATTTGGAAATCAAATTTCCTTCCAAATACATTTATACCAGAATGTAACATTTGTTTTACAACGTAACCATGTAAAAAAATCTAATGAATTATAGTTATAAGTCCTTGTAAGATAAAAAATTCTAAGTTTTTGGAATAACATCTTCAAGTTAAGTAAAATATATTTTTACTTTAATTAAAATTCTTATCTGTTTGACTTTTTAATCTATATAATTTAAAGTTTGAATTCCAGAGCTTGAATTCATGTGCAGAGATGGTTTCTACCAACTTCTTCAGAAAGTTTCTAAATGTCTGACAAATCATTTAAGATATAACATGTAAGATACAATAAGATAGTGCATGTCTTGGAATATTTTAATAACATTTCATTAACTCACTATCACAATTTGCCTAAATATGAAAAGGCCAAGATCCTAGGTGATTTTATGCATCATTAAATTCAACATGAAATTATATAGCCAGAGATCACTAGTTTTTTTAAGTTTTCACTGCTAGTGTACATGGAAAATGCAAGGATGCTTAGAAAAATAGCATTAATAGATCATGTGTTAAAAGTAAACCACAGCTTTATTAATGACTATGTAAACCTACTATCTGGCTTCTTCGTATATCCACATCAATTTGAATGATTCATAATAAGACACAATGATATTTATCCTATTTTAAGGTAACTCATTTTGGTTAAACTTGATGCAATGATCATATAACAAAAAAAGAAAGAGTTTTACTACTTGGCAAGCTGTTCATGTAATTTTCATATTAAAAAAAATATATATATATTTGGTCCTTTATTCTTACACTTGCCTGGGACTCAGCTATGACAGCTGAGGAGGATCTTGGACCATGTGATGATCTCAGATACAAATACCCGCAGAGATGGAGAGATCTGGGTCACTGACCTCTATGTAAACATCAGATCAGTCCACAACTGCCTTCTAAATATTTTGTGAAGACCCTTCTGTGGTCTCTAAATAGTGTTGTATGTTGAAATTTTTGACCACTAAACATTTTAGCATGCATGAGATTTATAAAGATTTTTGTTATCTTTGGTCAATGTTTCTACATCTATATTTTGTAGGTTAAAAGATTTTCAAGTATATTCTGTTATAAAAATAATCTTTATAAGTATTAACCAAAACTTAAAGGATGTATAGAGGATGGTTAAAAACTATTTTAGCTATCTTTTTTTTTTTTTTTTTTGTGGGTACCAGGGGGTCGACCTCAGGACCTCGTGCGCCAACAGGCACACGTGCCGCTGAGCGATATCACCGGCCCCTTTTTCGTATGTGGGATCCGGGAGTCGAACTTGGGCCCTCGCGCTTGCAAGGCAGGCGCTTACGCCGCTGAGCCATCTCACCGGCCCTATTTTAGCTATCTTTGACATATTGAACAATGTATTAATCAATTTTTTCTTATGCTATACATGATTTTAAAGAATTGTTCCAACAGCACAGCTGGAAAATGGCACTCAGACTAAGCAAAGCTCTTCCCTGAGGCTCTTCTTGATGTGTTAAGAGAAGTCATATACAGAGGGACAGTTTGCCTCATTGAAATCCATTTTACACAGCAGAAATATGCTAATCAAAAATGAGAAGTATTAATTTAACTACTCATTTGCATGATGGTGCTGTCAGAGACAGCGCTTTGCATTTTGGTTTAGAATCGCTTAATTTCTACATATTGGTATAAAGAACCTGAAATAAAGTACCCAGTGTATTTTAAAAGATTTTTTATCAAACTATGATATTTGTCTTGAGTTTAGTGGAAGAATAAGCTGATGTAAAGGAAAGAATGAACTCAGAGCATGAGTTTAATATGTAAGAGGGAGTGGGCCTGTGTGCCATGGGCACAGCCTTACAACCCCAGCAATTCTGGAAGATGAGGCAGGAGAATACTAAGTTTGAGGCCAACCTGGTCAATTTAGCAAGACTCTGTCTCAAAATAAGGAGGGATAAGCAGTGCTGAGGATGTAGCTCAGTGATAGAGAGCATCCTTGCAGGCCCTGGGTTGGATCCATAGTACTAAAAAATAAAATGGAAAGTTAGGAAACGTAGTACAATGCAGAAAATAAATAATACAATGAGGTAAAATTTAAAGAATTTCGATTTAAAATTAATAGCAAAATATGAAGACAAAACACTAGAACATCATGATCTTTGAGATTAAAGAAAAAGAAAGGAAGAGTTGCACATTAGGTGACTTGAGAGCAATAAATGAATGAATTAGAGTTCTTCATCTAGAGCTGTTGATCTCTTATTTTTGCCAGTGAAAGAATAAGTAAATTTACTGAGGCAGAGTGTTTAAGAGAGATATATAGCTTGATGCTATTCTTTATGCTTCATCACATCTCCTAACTGCAATGGGAGAAGATGAACAAGACAGAACTTGTTTTGGAGCCATGACAATGTCTCAGTTGGGATAAGAATTCAATGCACTTGGTGCAACTAAGTGCTTACCTGTTCCTCTGATTGCATTTAGAGATGGCCTTGCTGAAAAGGAGGAATAGGATTGTAGAACTTACTCAGATTTGGAAATTTTGGAAAGAGTTAATGTGGAATTTGATATATTGAGGGAGTTAAGAGGAAAAATAAGAAATGTAAGAAAACATCCATGGTAGAAAGGTCCAGAAATAATTAAGAGGAACTGAGTGAGACAGGAGCTGGGGTGATGTGGGGTATCAGCCAAGAAAACTATGGGAGAAGGTGTTTGGAGAATTAAGGAGTTTATAAGGTAGCAAATATAGATTATGGGAAATCAAAAATTGAGACAAATCAGAGGATAAGAAGTATGGTCAGAATTCAAGTCTAGATTTATGGAGAAAACAGTATAGAAAGTATTACAAAAACCATTGAATTTCTATAGAAGCATAGGAATGCAAATGACTAAGAGACTAAGTTAAGTCAGAATTATATTTAGGTAATTTTGGATTTATTCAACAAATTTTTGTAAAGCTTATATAAACTACTAATTCAGGTAAGTCCACAATTTATAAACAGTTCCATTTCGGGAGAATGGTTCATAGGTCAGATTTGTTCATAAGCCAACAAAGTAAGTCTTTACAGTACACCTGTGAAAGTTCACAATTTGAGTGTTTGTAAGTTGGGGACTTAATTTATTTTGAGAACTCAAATACAATATTGAGAAAAATGGGGCATAGCATTTTGTGGATCTTAATTAAGTAGTCAGACACTAATCAAGTTCAATACTAATGTATTACAAGTTAATAAACAAATCAGGGTAAGGACAGTAGCATGGCAGGGAGACATTCTTCAATATCCAGAAAAGCATAGCTATAAAGGTAACATTTAAACAGAGACATAAATGAAATTAAAACATAATGGAACTTATGACTATTTTCATGTGAGAATATGCATAATAAAGACTATGGCCAGAAAGCCAGGGAAGGAGATGCTCAGTGTGTTAGAAGAACAAACCAGGGCCTGACAAGTCAGAAAGATGAAGATTTGTCTCAACATTAAGCACTGGTAACAATGATGACTTTAATTCAGTGGAAGATTACACAATTTGGCTTTCTTCACAGACGGTGAGATGAAGGAGCTATAAGTTCTCTATCATGCATAGATATCGCCATCTCCCTTCACCTGGCCTTACTATTGACTGCTGATGCCTGAAGTTCTAGGTCTTCAGTGATCTATGTGAATGGAGCAATCCAACCAGCTCGAAAGAGCCCATAACTTTGACTTCACTGCTTTTCATACAAACAGATTGAGCAGATGAAGGGAAGAACAGAGGAAACAGGCACATCAGATCAAGTCACACAGCCCTAATATTCACATTCCAGAATTTCAGTTTCTTGCTCTAGCACATTTGTTTAACTGACTTAACTTTCTCTTTTATTATTAGTTTTAAATTTTAATGTTACATCATTGGGCCTACTGATCAGTTCAGTACAGTATACACAGTTATTGAAAAATAGTGGGAAATTAATTTGGTGAGGTAGACTGGCTTGATCAAATTAAAACATGCGGAAATAGAAAAAGTCTTACTCTATGTCTGAAGGGAGATGATAGAAATGTTGATAACAGAGAGAGTATATAGTTTATGACATAAATTAATGGTATAGGAAGAGAAAGTAGGATTTAGGCAAAGTGACTAGGAGGGTATTAGAAAAACTATGGTGAGAGAGGATTTTGATTTGCTTAATTGCTGTAGAATAAGTGAGATGCTACAAGATTTTTCAGAGTATTTTTAAATGTTTCAGAAGAATAAATATACAAAATATGTTCATGGGCAATGTGTATTGGATGTGTGAAAGAAGAGACAAAGATTATACCCTGTCTCTTCTTTGACCAACAGTAACTTATTGTAACATTTATTAAAATGAAAAGCATAGAAAGTAAAACCACATATTTTAGAAAGTATAAGATTTTGTTTGTAGCTGTGTTAAGCCTGAGATGCATATAAGAAATTGTAATTAAGATTCCTGGATATCTGGGTATTGAATTCAGAGTAGATGCCAGAGCCAAAGATAGAGATTTTCTAATCATCATCCCAGAGTTTAGAATGGCTGAGATTATTTAGAAATATTTCAAGAATATAAAAAAAACACTCAAAAAATTAGATGCCCCAAATTTAGAGATCCAACTAGAAAATGGGCATCTAAAATGAATAGAAACTTCTCAGATGAAGAAATATAATCCGCCAATAAATATATAAAAATGTTTAACATCACTGGCCATTTGAGAAATAAAATTAAAACAACACTGAGATTCCATCTCACTCCAGAAAGAATGGCTTGGGCCGGTGAGATGGCTCAGCAGCTTAAGCGCCTGCCCGGCAAGCGCGAGGGCCCGAGTTCGACTCCCACAACCCACATACGAAAAAGGAGCCGGTGATATCACTCAGTGGCACGGGCGCCTACTGGCGCGTGAGGTCCTGAGGCCGACCCCCCGGTACCCACAAAAAAAAAAAAACAGAAAGAATGGCTATCATCAAGAAATCAACCAATAACTAATGCTAACAAGGATGTGGTGAGAAAAGAACATCTCCCCATTATTTTTGGGACTGTAAACTTATAAAACTACTATGGAAATAAGTATGGATATTTCTCAAAAAACTAAAAATAAAAGTTTTCTTTGACACAGCTATTCCCCTCTAGGTATCTTCCCAAAAGAGCTAAGGACATCATACAACAGTGACGGAGGCATGAACATGTTTATAGCAGCACAACTCATAATAGTTAAATCTTGGAAACAGTGTATATGTCCATCAATGGATGAATGCATAAAAAATGTGGTATTTATACACAGTAGAATATTACTCTGTCATAAAGAAGGATAAACTAGAGTCATTTGTAGGAAAATAGATAAACCTTGATGTCATAATTTTAAGTGAAGCAACTCAGATAAATAAGTTTAAATGTCACATGGTTTTGCTTATATGAAAAACTCTACATATATATATATATACACATATATATATATATATATGTATATATATATACATAGTATGTAATAAAGGCCAATAATAGAAAAAAAAAAGAGACAGAGGAAAAAAGTATTGTAGTCCACTTCAGACAATGTACCCAAAAGTATACCTTGACTTAGTGCAATTGTCTTACATATTTCATATGTTCCTTAGCCTATTAGTCTGGTTTTCAATATGTTTATGTGATAGTTAACTTTATAAGGTTTTATAAGTTAAATAGTGAACCTGATGTTGAAAAATAAACGGGGGTGGAAGGAAGGGGAGAAAAAGAATTGAAATGTGTTATGTACATGTACCAATTACCTAAAATAAATGTAATCATGATGTGTTGCAAACATGTACTAATAAAAGTAAAAAACAAAAAAAATTGAAAAACCACTGTCATGTTAGAAATGCATAACAGTTGTGAATGCAAGTTTTGTCTGTCTACATAGTCTAAAAAAATGACCTAAAGATGATAATAAAACTACTGAAACTACAGAAATCAAAACTATAAGGTCATCATGTTATAGATACTGAGATAAATATATGTGGATGGCAAGAGTAGCAAGAGGTATTAAGAGAGAGAAAATAAGCAATGTACTGAAATTAGTAGGAGGGAGTGATTAAAGAGATAATGTGTTACTACAGTACGACAGCTTGGGGTGTTAAGTATTCAAAGAACCTAAACTACTTCCTTTATTTAAAAAAAATCTTAATTAGAATAGAGAAACAGTAGTTTGGAGGTAGCATAATGCACACATAGAAAATGAACCTACCCTCATATCCATGTGTCAACAGATATGAGAGAGAAAAAGTAATCATGTGGCAGGGCTCCATGAGAAACAGTATCTCAGAAGCACTCCAAAAAGAAGTAGATTTTGGAATAAAACCAATTTTGTTGAGGACAAAAAATAATTTCCATAGGTAAAATGAGTCATAGTACTGTGAGCTGAACAATATGGGAATAATGAGCCAGCTGGCTGGTGAAGGGATTGTATGAAGTTCTTTTACTGTTCAAGTTGACTTAGCACAGACTAGAGCACGAGGGAATAAACATTACTATGCTCTCAAGGGAAGAAGGTAATCCAACCATAGCCTGATTTTATAATCATGAGGCAAAGACTGTGTGTGCGTGAGCCAGAATGGTGTGAATTCGAAAGGTGTGAATAGGTGATGCACCTAACACTAAGTAATGGTGTAAATTTCCTCTCCCTAAATATAAAGGTGGAAGTATTCAGGCTGGAGGGTATTAGTTTTTTGCCAAATTCATCATTTTATATGTTTATATGCTACTGTTGACTCCAAGAGAAGAGAGTTTTTAAATAAGATGATGAGCTCTGTGAGTCCCCCTTCTGTCTTGCCACAGAGAGTATTGTGTTTGGCAGGCTTTGGCTTTGGAGATTTTCCTTCAAGACTATAGTGAATAGTGTTGAGGACTAAAGAAGGGTGTGTGTAATAAGGGATGAGAAGGAAGACCACAAAGATTGAGGTGGAAACATATAGAATCTAACTCAAAATCAACGTAAGCATCTGACTAGAGATAACATGGTATCAAGAAAATAAAAAGAACAGTAGGGCAAAAGTAACGTTATTTGTTAAAATTAACCATAAAGGACAGTTTTTTAATGAAGCTGCAAAACAAATAAATTTTTCTAAGAGGCAGTAGGAAAAGAAAAATAATGGTATCTTCCACGAGGGAAATGGAGGGTAAGTGTATCAGTCAGTGCTTACTACAAAAATTTATTTAATGCAAAGTATATGAATATATAAGAATTTACAAGATTGACTTACAGTGGCAGCCCACAGAGTCAGGTATGAATGAGTACAAAAGTTCTGCCTGTGTGCTAGAGATCCAAAGGATCCAGTTGAGGGCTGGGAGCTCAGCGCGGTGCTCCATGTGAGTCCGCATCAAGAGGCAAACGGGTCAGTGCTTGTTGTGGAAGGGACTGTGCTGGAAGACAGGAGATGATGCCCAAGAGGAAGGCAAAGACTAGAGCTCCTCTGAAGAAACTGAAGTGAACCTTCCTTCTTTGCTTCCCCTTTATACCAGTCAAGTGGCAAGCCACCCTAGGGTGGGTCTTTTGTCTTCAGTAAATCCCCTCAGCCACACTCAGAACTATCCATGCTGATCTGATTTAGTTGGGCATTTCCTGGTCAAATAGACACAGTCAGTTCACTATCACAATAAGCAATCTCCATGCAAGGTGCATCTCAGATGAAAGCCAGCGCTAAAAATGGTAACAAGATCCAGAGAAGTCTCTGAAGAAATTAAATTTAAGAAAGTAATAAGAAGAAATTCCAGATTTTGGTTCACAGTGATAAAAAAGAGTCATTATAATATAATAATTAGTTGGAGAACATTTTTAAAATATAGAAATGAGGCTATACAGTAAAATATTACCCCATAAAATTAAGTTATTATATCTACTTGACTAATCTTTCACCTTACATTTTACTAAAATGCATTTTTAAGTAGGTTATTGACTATCCACATAGCTAGTCTGTTTTTTCTATAATAAATGCCTTTAAAGCATTATTGTCTATTTCAGCAATATCTAAAAATAGAAAAGCAGATGAGTGTCTGTAAATATATATTATTAATATATATTTCATACATAAAATATGAATACTAATATAATTAATGAATAATATAATATTTATAGAAGTATGTATGTTCTCTATATATACAACATAGAATAAAGGTAAATTTCCTCAAGAAATGTAACATGTAAATTAGAAAATTCACTAATAGTACAAACCACATTAAACTACATCAGAGAGAAACATATAATGTGTTTAAAAACATGATTCATTAAGCATGCTGATGAAAAACCACATATACATCACAAATATGCATGTTTGTGCATAAAACTGCATTTCAGTGTCCTTTTGACGATGTGTTGTTTGTTTTTATTTATCAATATGTGTTTAACACCACTCACCATATTTAACACTACTTGCCTCTTGCTAAATATTTGTTGTGTTTGTTATATGTCCATCTGTCCTCATTTGTGAGATATGAATTAGAATTAGTTTATATCTCTGTATTATAGATGTGGACTTCTGACTTGGGTTGGATACTAATAACTAGTCCCATCAATTGTTTCATGGATAGTCACATAAACAAAGCACAAATTCACTCTTCAATCTAACTAAAAACCAAGCTTTTTGGAGGGGCTTTCTTCCTTTGAGGTTATTCACCTCTATAATGTGAGTCTTACTAAAGCTATAGTTTCTCAGCTCTCCATTTTCCTACAATACTCTTCTATTCTCATAGTTCCCTACACTTAACTATTCATTGGGCAAATTTCTATCAATACCTTATGACAAACACGCTCTCTTTTCAAGAGATATGTAATTAAGTAATTTATGATAAATAGGCATAGCCATTTAATGTCATTTTCTATACCTTTAGTTGATCTTTGACTCTATTTTAATACAAGTAGTGAATAATTGTGATTGGTCAAATTTTATTATGATATTTATTTTTATAAATGTAATATTAGATGAAATAAGGGATGAATTATCATCAGTGTGGTGTTCTAATTAAATGGTTTGAAGATCAAAATGTCTTCTTTGATCAGGTGCATACACCTGAACTAAAACATCAAATTGTACATTACAAATATATACAAACATTATATGTTGATCAAAAATAAAAAGGAATAAAAATACAAAGAGAGAATCAAACTCTCAATACAGCAAATTTTTCTGTGAGCCATAGATCACAGAGACACATAACAGCGACCATATCAACATGTGGCGATGGTAAACTAGAGTCAGGGTTTCTGTTGGAGTGGGACTTCCCATTTGATAAAGAAAAAAAAAATAGTTTTGAAATAAGTTGTGGTTCACTTTCTTCCTGTGACTACAAGATATCTGAAGCCGTAGTTTGTCCTGAGGAAGCCCTAACTCAAGCCTCCATTAAGCATGTGGGGGGCAGACATATCTAGAATGTTTCCAAAGTTTGTAGGTTGGGACACAATAGCAACTAACACATGACCTAATTCAGGACAGGGGACTTGAATAGCAATAATGAAACCACTGAACAGAAAAAGGGGACCAAAAAGAAAATGTGGAAAAATTAAAGATTGGAATCATATGCTTAACATAATCTTATATTGCCAAATTCCAGACACATGAAGAATACAAACATAACATGTTATATGTTATAATGGAGCTTTAAAAAATAATTACTTATAAATTAAATCCTTCAAGAGATATGAAAGTTATGGAAGCAATAAAACACTTAAAACATACACATGTCTCCAAAGATGTAAATGAGAGAATGATATTAATACATAAAATGTATAAGCAAACAACGTAGTAGACCCTAGAAAAAGGGAATATTACAAAATAAATATGCAGAAACCTTTAAGATAAAAAATGGAGTTACTCACACACACAAAAAATAAAACAAACGGGACAGTGAGATGGCTCAGCGGCATAAGTGCCTGCCTGGCAAGTGCAAGGGCCCGAGTTCGACTCCCGGAACCCACATACGAAAAAAGGGCCAGTGGCACGGGCGCCTGCTGGCGCGCAAGGTCCTGAGGTCAACCCCTGGTACCCACAAAATAAATAAATAAAAATAAAAATGGAGTTACAGAAATTTAAATTTTGGCAAGACATGGTCAAATAAATTGCTATATATATGTACAAAACATATATACATATAGCATATATATTGCATATATTATAAAAGAGCAAGTAAATAGTTGAAAAAATTAAAAATCAGGGAAATGAAAAATATAGTCATAGAAATTTAAAACTCTAGACTTGATGAAGTCAAATAATCAGCAGATTAGAAATTTCTATTGAGAAAATTTCCTATATTATATTAAAGGAAAGTATTAAAAATATTTTTAAATGCAGCTGAGAAACTGGTAGAATATTCATCAAATACACATTTAAAAATAGGAAATAGAGGGAAATATAAGTAGAAATACCAGGTGACACTTTTCAAAAAATAAAGGTGACATAAGCTACAAGGTGGAAAATAATTCTAAGAAACAAGAAAGAAGGCTAAAATTTTACCTTAGAAAACAAAATAATGCCAGACACACCAAATAAAATTTAAAGCAACAAGAGAAAAAGCATAATCAATACAAAGGAACTGTGATCTGACAGGTTGCATATTTCAACACAAACAGATAAAAGTACATTTAAAGCTCTGGGGAAAAAGAACAGCTGTATACAGATAAAATATCTCACTGATTAAAAACAAGAGGAAATAGTTGGTTAGGTATAAAGGGGTGTAAAGTTATGATAAACAGAAAGGTTTGAGTTCTTAATGTCAGAACTAGAGAAGCCTTCTTATTTAAATTGCTTGATTTACACTAAGCCAAACTAACAATGTCCTTTTCAGCAACAACAGACAATAGATGACAATGGAGAGTTGAAATCAAAATAGTGAGGTTAAAATTTTTTTTTTTTTTTGTGGGTACCGGGGGGTCGACCTCAGGACCTCGCGCGCCAACAGGCACCCGTGCCACTGAGCGATATCACCGGCCCCTTTTTCGTATGTGGGATCCGGGAGTCGAACTCGGGCCCTCGCGCTTGCAAGGCAGGCGCTTACGCCGCTGAGCCATCTCACTGGCCCGAGGTTAAAAATTTTGAGTCTAGGACTCCGAATATTTGTTTTAGAATCAATTTCTTTCATCAAATCTAATTTCACCTATTGTTTCAGATGAAGAATTTAAGAGAGGAATGAGTAAATTTTAAAGAAAAGATGATAAGATTTTTTTTTTTTTTTGTGGGTACTGGGGGTCGACCTCAGGACCTCGTGCGCCAGCAGGTGCCTGTGCCACTGAGCGATATCACCGGCCCTTTTTTCGTATGTGGGATCCGGGAGTTGAACTCGGGCCCTCGCGCTTGCCAGGCAGGCACTTATGCCACTAAGCCATCTCACCAGCCCGATAAGATTTTTTAAAAGAAATTAATTAGCATTTTGAAGACAGAATGATTTGTTGATGGGAACGTCATTATTAGTTGGAAAGAAAATGTTTGAATTAGCATGTGTCAATATCCTAATAGTCCCAAGACTCAGAGTCTATTATTATAACATTAGGAATCCATTAACAAGACAAGCTTCAAAATTTGCAATAATAAATATGAAAAAAAAATATAGAAAAGAGAGGAAATAATTGAAAGAAGATAATTTAAATACTTTTTGGAAAGGAAGCAGTAAAAATATTTTATTAAAACTTTAAAACTAATTTTGTATACATACATTTTAATGTAGTAAAAATACTACTATTTAATTTTTGTAACAAATACTTAGAATGCTCATTTGGTGTCTAAAAGCATTTTTGCAGGTATTTGGATACAATGTTTTACAAATGAATAAAATAGACTTTTGCATAGGTTCTATGTTCTAAAAAATAGAAGATGAAATCACAATAAACAAATTAGGTAAATATAATGCAGGCTAGATTGCAACAGATGCTAGACAATAATACTGAGATACAAAAGTGAAATGGAGAGCATCATGGATGGAACAATAACATTTAGAATGGTCAGAAAAAGCTTCATGAGATAGTAACAATACTTATAACCTGAACAATGAAAGAAATCCTTAGAACTGTCCTCCTTTACACCAATCCAGCTGTATGTTCCACGAAATCTTACAATTATTTCACCTGTGTCATAGCTACTTTTTCAGAGTATGCTAATTTCTTTTCTCACTTTGCTTCTTTTCCTAGCTAGAATGCTTTTCTCCACAATTTGTTAATATTATATTATCAGTTAAATATTTTATAGTTTGCCATGTAATATTGATATTGGAATTTAAGAAACACATCCTATTATTTTAAGTGGTATTAAAATCCCACCAAGGACTTTGATCCACTTGAAAACTACTTTTACCCCAAATCTTCCTGTGATCCTCTTAGAAAGAATTTTTAATTGTGTATTGCTAATAATGTATCTGCTATTTCTCACATTAGAGTGGAAACTGTATATTTTAGTTATCTAAATATTCAGTAATAAATTAATAATAGTAATAGTAAATCATAATAATATATACTAATAGTAACTTTCCCCATTACTAGGAAAAGCCAAAGCTATTGTATTTATTAATTCAATTTATCATTACTAGGACAAAATCCCTGACATCCACAATTTAAAGGACAAAACACTTATTTTGACTCATGGTTTTCAGAGTATTCAGTCCATGGTTGTGTGGCACCAAGGCAGAATGGCATGGTAGAAATACACGGCATGGTAAAAGAAGAGTGCTCATCTCATGGTAACAAGAAAACAAAGAGAAAAAAGGAGTTGAAGATAAGAATATACCCTTTCAAATCACACCCTCAGTGACCTCAAACAACCCCAACTCCTAACATTACAATCAGCAAGAATTCATCAATGGATGAAAACATTGATGAGTATAGCACTCCCATTATCCAATTACCTTCAAATTTCCAATTTCTGGATACATGAAAATTTGGGGGGAATTTAGATCTAAACCATAAAATTCTTCTCTGGCCACCTCAAAGGCTCATGTCTATCTCTTCATACAGAATGCATTTAGTACAGCTTTACAAGTTGGCAAAATCTTAACTCTTCCAGAACTGCTAAAAAGTGAATTCTCCTTTGAGACTTAAGACAAACTCTTAGCTGTGAGCTCTTATAAATATCAAAAAGAAAACTAAGAACTTCTAGTATATAATGGCACATGGCAAACACTCCTATTTGGAAGGGCAGAAATAGGGGGATAGAAAGGATTTTGACCAAAGCAAGGCTAAACCCAGTTAGGCAAACATTAAATCTTGCAGCTTCATGTTCAGCACTGGGGCAGGTTGTGGCCAGATGTAATCTCTGAAGGGATTGGGCAATTCTGTCCCGATGACACTGCCACACGACTTCAATCCACATGACTTCTCTCTTGGGCAGACCCTGCTTTCTGTCTGCAGTTTCCTTCAGTAAAAGTTCCATATTCTTGGCATCTGCAACTTCCTGGAGTATCTACTTAACTTTGCCTTCACTTTCACAGCTTCAAGCATTATCATTTCAGCAGCTATGGCAACAAATGTGACCCTACATACATTTTTGCCTGACCCCTAGGTCTTTTCCTGCAATCTGCATGAAAGTCTTGGTGACCCTATACCTCTTTCATTCTGCAGACCTGAACATCCGGCACACTTGACTGATTGCAAGGTCTGTTGCCAGCTTCAGCAGTAGCCTGCCTTTCTTGGACTATGGCTGCAGTGGCCTCGAAGAATATGGCTGAACTCTGGGTGGCTGAACTTGAAGAAACAATTCCCACTGTGGCTCTGAATGAGCAGGGTTCCCTGGGAGTCTCTTCTCAAAGCAGTTTTTCAAAGGAGTTTATTTTTCTTACCCTTGAAAATAAAATGTTTGGGGTTGATGAATTTCTGAGATGCCTTCAAGCCATCTTTCCTACTGCCCTGATGCAAAGCACTTGTCTTTTTTTTAATGCTAATCTTTCCAGCAATCACTCTTGGCCCAAGTTAACGTGCGCTTCCTTTCTAGCCAATATCACATCATTTGGCTTTGCTTTTTGCTCCTGATTCTTATTGTAAATCTGGCTGAAAGCAGCTAGCAGGGCCTGTGCCACAGCTTGAATGTTGGGCTATTTTGAAATTTCATCTGCCAGATAAATTGGTGCACTGGACTTAATCTCAGTCTCCTGTAATGTCCCAGGGGATGGACAAAATATTGACAAATTCTTTGCCAAAATGAAACATGCATGGTCTCTGGTCCAGTTTCTGACATATTCCTCCTTTTCAGTTGAAACTTCCTGAGCTTGACCTTTACTGTCTGCATTCGTGTCAGCAGTTTGGTCTCCTGTGCTTTGACCAGAATCACCGAAAAGGCCCTGCTTACAACATGCTAAGGCTTCTCAAGCAATCATCTCCAAACTTTTCAAAATTCCTCCCACAAACCAGTTCTAAAGTCTTCTAAGCCACATAGTCAGGTACACTAAAAGCAGTGGTCCCACTTCTCCAGTACCAATTTTCTGTATTACTCAGCCTTCTTATCACTGAGACAAAATACCAGACACCCACAACTTAAAAGAGGAGCGGTTTAGTTGCCTCACAGTTTCCAGTGGGTTCAGTTCATCACTGGCTGGCTCCAAGGCAGAATATCATGGTTGTATTGCATGGTAAAGGAAACCTGCTCACCCTATAGGAGCCAGGAAGCAGATAGAGACAAGAAAGGAGCCAGATACAAGAATGCAACCTCACAGATCACACCACCTGTGACCCACTACCAAATAGTGCCTATTAATTAATGCACTGCTGCATATATCACACTCATGGTCCAATCATCTTCCAAAACCACCATCTCTGAATGCATAAGAATTTTGAGGATATTTTTGGATCTAAACCACAAACATTGATAGGGCAGAAAAAAGCAGAAAGAAGAGAAAGCATAAAAGATAAGTGTATGGAGATGGCCCTTGAAGATGCTGAATAATAATAAATGTAAGCAATCTGGAAGACACATTGGAGATACATATTGTTGTAGTCAGGGTTTACAAGGGAAAGGATTTAATACAGACATAATTTATAGGACTTTATAATATTTACCCAAAGAGTCAAATGAAAGATTGTGGGATATCTGTCCACATGCTACAGACCCAAAGAATCTAGCTGAGAGCCTGGATCTAATGGAAATGTCTGCATAAGTCCAGCTGAAGACCTAGAGCCCATGGCAATGCCCCCCACAAGTCCAACTGGATGCCAAGAGCCCATAACAATGTCTCATGCAATCCTGTTTCAGGGATCTATGCTGGGAAGGCCTAAAGGTCCGTGGTGGACACTAGAATGTCTGTACCAGTAGGATGAAGGTCTGTGCCAGCAGGCTGAGGGATCAGCACTGGAGCCAGGAAGTAACACTCAAAGTAAGGACCAGAGCTCCCCCAAAGTGAACTACAGACGACCTCAACAACAGTAAGGTCCTGAGCTCCTCAAATGATGAAAATGGCCAAGTTCATATCAGGAATGTCAGTGTGACCAGATTTTCCATGAGAAAAAACAGCACAACTTTGTCCCTTCTAGTTCTCTTTTTATGCTGTTGGCAACAATCCTCAGGTGGGCCTTCTACACCCAGCACCATACTGATTCAGTTCATCTGGGTGTAACAAGTTGCTCATTAGTTAATCCACCACACATATCTAACTTTATTCTCTTTTTCCTCCTGTTTTTCACTTGTGCTTCTGATGTACATTAGTACAAACAGGAGCAGGAAGACAATAATTTATTAATACTATCCACAGGAGTTAGGTTCCCTGGTTTTGAAGCAGGATTCAGAGACTGGAGAATAGAAGCAGGAGTGGGGGAAACAAGTACAAAGCACACATTAAATCACGGGAGCTGACCATGTATGTGCTCTACTAACATCCTTGAAGAATTGTTTGGATATGTAGAGAAAAATATAGTTCTAAATGAGAGCTATGATTTATCATTATATTTCATGTTTAGTAATGGAACATTTCTTTTACTCAATAATTTTACATCTAGTGATATATTATTTGTCCAAGATTACTTTTTAAGGATCGCGATTGAAGATAAAATTTGTGTGCATGCATCCAGAGTCATGCATGGAATTTTCATTGAGTGTTGTTAGCACTTTTCATAGAGTGTAGATGACTTAAGAGCATCCTACCTCAAGTTACAATGAGACCTAGTTAGTGAATTACTTCACACTCTTCAAAATCTACCAAAATTGCTTATCTTTGCCTCTTACAATAGTTTTACAGCCCTCTATAAATTTATAATTTTAAAATGTTTGTAGCAGTTATACTCTATTTTATATATACACTTCAAAACAAATCTGTCCAATATTAAGAAGTAAAATGTAAATGTTTTACCTAAGAGGAGTGATATTTACAATATATCAATTACTTATAAATCTAACTAAAAATGGGATATGACCATTCTTACTTTACAAGTGCAGGAACAGAGATGTAGCAAAATTAACTAACTTGACTAAAATTATAAATTCAGTAGTGGTTAGAGAGGCATACAGAGTAGTAATTGAGAGTTCAAGGTTTACATGCTGGTGCTGACTATTGCTAGTTAGTGACTTCGCACAAGTGATTTCTCTGTGCTATTTTCTCATCTATAGTATGGTGTATAAAGACTTCAAAATTGATTACACTATTATTACATGTAACACTTGGGCATAGAAGATTGTATTTTATGGAGTTGCTTAGAGCAATATTTCTTACCCCACATACTGAGACAGAATCTTGATTCCCCCCTATCTAGAAAGAAAATCTATTTCTCAATTCTTCAATTCAGAGGATTTTTGTGACCTTCTCAACAAACAGAACGGAAGCAAAAATGATACTATAAGGATTTGCAAACTGGATTATAAATGGTGATAAAACTTACATGTGCCTTTCTCTCCTTTGGGCTTCTCAAACTTAGAAGCAACCCTCTTTGTGAGGAAGGCCTGGTCAAATAGAGAGGTCAGGGGGCTGGTGAGATGGCTCAGTGCCATAGGCATCTGCCTGGCAAACCCGAGGGCCTGAGTTCGACTCCTGGAACCCACATACAATAAAAGGGCTGGTGATATCGCTCAGCGGCATGGGTGCCTGCTGGCATGCAAAGTCCTGAGTTCGACCCCCGGTACCTACAAAAAAAAAATAGAGAGAGGTCAGTGTAAATGGTCAGACAGGTCCAGCTAATGTCCCAGCCTCCAGTCAAAATCAACTCAAAGACAAATGAATGGGTACACTTAGGATGCTTTCAGCATGCAAACAAGGAGTCATAATGAAGAAAATAGAAACTTGTGCCAAGTTTGACTTCATATTTTGAATGGATCCCTTAAAGACCCCCTTTCTGAAAGCCTGCCTCACTATGGTATGTTGGGTGGGGTGTGGAAGGCAGATAACCCGTCTCTTTAGTTCTTCATCTTTTGGAATAAGGCAAAAATAAGAAGACATCACAAATGACATTAAAAAAAAGCTGTTCAAAAAAATAATGGCAAAAAATTTCCCAAATAGAATGAAAGAAATAAACATATGGAGAAGTGAGGCATATAGAACTCCAAATATTCACAAGCAAAAGAGAAGCTCTCTGCACTGAATAAAACTCCAAGTAGCAAGAGTCCATCACAAAGACAAAAATTTAAAAGTTGTTTGAGAAAAGCAACAATTCACCTGTAAAGAAAAACCCAAAGAATTACAGACTTCTCAAAGCAGACTTCTCCACACAAACCTTAAAGGCTAGGAGTGACCTCTAAATTTTTCCTTCAAAATTGATGGAGAAATAAGGTATTTTCATGATAAGGAGTACCTCAAGAAATTCATGACCACTAAACCAGCATTACCAACAATTCTTGGGGATATTGTAGAAAGAGACAGTGAAACCAACAGTGCCAAGAGAAATAAGTCTCAAGGTGAATAGTCTCAATTTCACCCGAAAGACACAGATTGGGAGAATACACAATATGTAGTACAAGAAACACATTTAATTAGAACATAAATTCACAGATTAAAAACCTAAAGATGAAAAACAATATTCCATGCAACAGAAATCCAAAATAAAGCAGAAGTAGCTATCCTAATTTCAGACAAAGTGGATTTCAAGCCAAAGCTAATCAGAAGAGACAAAGAAGGTCACTACATATTGATTAAGGGAACAATTCAATGGGAAGAAATAACAATTATGAATATTTATGCACCAAACACTGGTGGGCCCAACTTTATTAAACAAACGCTGTTGGGCGTGAAATATCAGATCAACACCAATACAATTGTATGAGGACCTCAGTACCCCACTGTCACGAACAAAGACTATATATATGTATAAAAAACACCTACACCTACACCAAAGGAATGTCCTCTACAAGTGAATCTTACAATATAGAGACATCCTTCATCTGTAGTTTGTGCTGATGTGCAATATAAGAAAGATTTATTGGGTTTAAGGGAGATGGGTAGGTATATTTTGTAAATCAAAGGACTGTATATTGAACTATGTTAGGTTGTAATTTCCAAAATAGAACAAGGCAATTTTTGCAGTCCATGGATCTCACAGAAATTTGCAACCCTTTCATTAAAAAAGAAATTATATTTCCTCTCCAGTTGAAATTGGGCAGGCTTTGGAAACACATGACCAACAGATTGTCTCAGGAGTGCTGCTGCCCAGCTTCTGAAGTCAGCTCATAAAAGCTGGTATGGCTTCTGCCTGCATTTCTTGAGATGCTTGCCCTTGGAACCTGACTTATAGTTTGTAAAGAATCCCATACCACGTGGAAGTATTCTTCCCAAGAGCCCCAGAGGACAGCGAGCACCAGCCTCTAACAATATAAGTCAACAAACAAACCTTCAGATGATTTTAACCTCTTAACTTTCTGCTTTTCCTGATGGCACTAAACTGCAGAGTGACAAACTGTTCCTGCTCATCAGTGCTTAAATTCAACTGCTGAACAAAATAAGTGTTTTAATCCATTAGATTTTGAGTTTATTAAGTAGTAATAGATTATCACAATAATTTGCATATTGTAAGAAATCAATAAATGTTAGGATTATTATTAAGAATCAATGTTGTATCCAAGTACTGACTCTAAAATATTTAGTTTTAATCCTTATGCCACAATAATATCACTTATTTTACTATTGTCATCAAACTGCATTTATTAAATAACAACATGCTGTTATTATATAATGAAAATTTACTCTATTGGTCCAGATGCTGGTATTTTTTGGAGTAAGGGAGAAATTAACAAATAAATAATAGTAGGTTAAATACAATGAAACAGCACAAAGTTTCCTGTATTGTACAGTAATCAATTTCAGTAAAAAAAAAAAAATAGAAAAAAGAAATGGAAGGAAGGGATGTGTAGAACAAAGTATAAGAGAAATAACAACTTGATTTTGGGCTTCATGACAGCAGGGACTCTTACCTTCAAGGATCAATTCAGTGTTCCCTAAATCGAACACAATGCTTCCTGTATAATAAAAACTCAACACATATGTAATAAATTGCAGTTTAAAAACAAATGAACAGGGCAGGTGAGATGGCTCAGCGGCTTAAGCGCCTGCCCGGCAAGCGCGAAGGCGCAAGTTCGACTCCCGGAACCCACATACGAAAAAGGGGCCGGTGATATCGCTCAGTGGCACGGGCGCCTCCTGGTGCGCCAGGTCCTGAGGTCGACCCCCTGGTACCCACAAAAAAAGAAAAAAAAAAAAAAAATGAACAAGCTCAACCCTTGAATGCAGAAATTTCCTGCAAAACAAAATTTAGTATTCAACTCATTTGAAGCTTTCATTTTGTGAAGAATATTAAAATGCAAAGAAGTAAATTAAGTCATCTATGCTTAGGACCTTACTTAGTTTAATTTGATTAGGACCATTTTTAAAGAAAACTTCTCAGGGGGCTGGGGATATAGCTCAGTGGCACAGCACCTGCCTGGCAAGCACGAGGTCCTGAGTTTGATTCCTGGTACCCACAAAAAAACCCTTCAAATCTCAGGCAATTTGTTAGTATTTATCCTCAAGATTCCTTCAAATTTCAACAGTCTATATCTGATTCTGAGTCTTAATACCTGTACAGCATTTTCTTTCTGCTGTCTTGATCCAATTAATTTAAGAGAAAATTGTTGCTATTTGCTTTCTCCACAAAATCATTTGCTAGGTTTTGCTGTTTCAAATGTATTGTGCTCATGCTGCAATTGCTTGGGGTAAATTTTAGTAATCAGCATAAGACCCCCTCTGTGATATGGCTTTTACCATTCTTCCCTGTTTTTATAACTCTTTCAATTCTAGTCTCTCTTTTCCACTTTACAATTGTTTGCACATTCTGTACACCTGTGATGCCTCAATGCTTCTGGGAACCCACATTTCTGATTACTTTTCTGCTGCATGAAAAAAAGCTTCTGTGCTTTCTGGTGAAACATTGGATTTATTTTTCATTCTGCTTGGTATGAATAAAACAGAGTCATTCCCTTCTGGTCACTAGTGGTATATATCTGCTCTCTGCTACACTCTATGTGGTTTCTCTCATCCTTAGATATAAATTTCTTTCTGTGTTGTTTAGAAAATTGTTGAGGATTAGTTGAGGATTATAGTATTTAAAATGTTTTCTTCTTTAAGGCTGGAATAGAGTTACATTTGCCATTTGCAAAATTTTAGTAGGATATTTTTCAATAAGCAAGATGCATGTATATGTTTTAAAATATATGTTCACAAATTAATGCTTTGTATGAATATTGTATTTCTTTATAGCCTGTGATAATGGATTAAAAGACAGTTGCTCCCAAGCATTTGCTAGGGAAACTAGACTCCTTCTTGTTCTTCTCTTCACTTTTCCCTCTTTCAGATCAATATCTTTTCCACACCTTCTCACTCTGAGTAATGATCTGCTCTCTTACATTTTCTAGTGAGTGCTGGACAAGTTTACTGCTTTGAGGTAAATGTCTTATCACTGCCTGATTACTCTTCCCATTGTCTTTTACTTTTTATTTTATTTTTTTAATTTTATAGAATAAAAAGGTAAAACAGAATTTCATAAGTAAATCTTAGGAGAATAACAATAGCTAATACATTGCATATTGTCATCTTCAAAGTAGTTAATCAGAGTACAAGATATGGGCACAAAAATTCTCCAATCAATATTAGCATGAACCTTCCTTTTCGATGAACTAAGAGACACTAATTATAGAACTAACTTGCTTTATTCTCCCTTTTCCCTTCCTTTCCCCTTTCCCCCATCCTAGCTCCTTTTTTCCTTTTAAACAATTTCTTCCCATTTCACAATATCTTTTGTACATTTCAGACCTTATTAACTCTTTCAATATCTCACACCAGGGAGACAACACAATGTTTACACATGGGAATCTGATTTATTTCACTTATGAGTATGGTCTCAAGTTGCACCCATTTTTATAAAAAAACTCAAGTTTATCCTTCCTTATGACCGAGTAGTACTCCATTATAAAAAAATACCACATGTGTTTTATCCATTCCTCAGTTGATGGGCATTACCAAGATTTAGCTATTACAAATTTTACTGCTATGAACATGGGTGCACATATATTGCTGTGGTATGTTCATTAGGGAGATTGGGCTGTAGTTCCCTTGTTTTGGTTGGGTCTTTCTCCACTTTTGGTATCTGTAATACTTGCCTCCAGGAATGACTTAAGGAGTACTGCTTCCCTCTCAATTTCATTAAAGAGTTTGATGAGTATTGGCATTAAATCTTCTCTAAATTTATTGTAGAACTCAGCAGTGAATCTACCAGGACCTGGATTTTTCTTTGTTGATAAGTTACTAATTACACTTTCAATTTCATTAACTGATATTGGCATATTCAGAATTTTTATTTCTCCTTGATTCAGCTTGGTAATTCATATGTATCTGGGAATCTGTCTATTTCTTCTGTGTTATCCAGCCTATGTGAGTAAAGATTTTCAAAGCAGTATTGATGATCTTCTGAATTTCCACAAGATCTCTAGTGATTTCATCCTTTTCATTCCTCATTGCATGAATTTGTGTTTTTACTTTCCTTTTTTTGATATGGTTGGCTAGTTGTTTATCATTTTTTTTATTCTTTCAAAGAAACAACTCTCAATTCATTAATTCTTTGTTTTGTTTTCTTAGTCTCATTTGCATTAATTACTGTTCTGATCTTTATAACTTTCTCCCTTGTATGGTCTTTGGGCTCGACTTGATCTTCTTTTTTGAGAAGCTTGAGGCGCAACATTAGGTTGTTTATTCATGCTCATTCTGTTTTCCTGATGTGAGAATTCACTGCTATAAATTTCCCTCTTAGGGCTGCTTTCATTGCATCCCACAGGTTCTGGTGTATCTGCTTTTTTTGTTTAATTTTAGATACTGTTTAATGTCTTCTTTAATTTTATCTGTAACTCATTGGTTGTTCAGGAGGGTGTTATTTAATTTGCATGTGTTTATGTAGTTTTTGCAGTTTCTTTTGTCATTAATTTACAATTTCATTGCACTACAGTCAGATAATATGCATGGGAGACTTTCAATTCCTTTGCATTTATTTAAACATATTTTATAGGCTAGTATATGGTCTAATTTAGAGAATGAGAACATCCTGTGTGAAGCTGAGAAGAATGTGTATTCTGATGTTGTGGGGTGGGACACTCTGTAAACATCTACTAAGTCCATTTGTTTATAGGTTTGATTCAGTTCTGATATTTCTTTGCTGACTCTTTTTCTAGTTGATCTACCTCTTTGGAACAATGGGGTATTAAGTTTTAAGTTCTCCCATTACAGTTGTGTTATTGCTTATTTGATTTTTCATGTCTATTAATATTTGTTTTACATAGTTGTGTGATCCTGTATTTGGAGCATATATATTTATGATTGTTATCTCTTCCTCTTGAAGTTTCCCCCTAGCAAGTATATAGTGACCTTCTTTATCTCTTTTGATCATTTTTGGCTTAAAGGTCACATTGCAAACAGAATAGCTGCCCCTATTATTTTTTGCGGGTTTCTGTTGCCTGGAGTATTGTTTTTCATTCTTTGACTTTCAGTCTATACATTTCTTTTTGAGTTGAATATGTTTATTGTATATACCATATTGTTGGATCTTGTTTCTTGATCCACTCTGCCAGTCTGTTTTGTTTGATTGATGAATTGAGGCTATTTACATTGATGGCTATAACTGATATGTATTGTTATCCTTGTCATGTTATTTTCCTGTTGTTGATTCCCTGCTTTTCCCCTCTGATTAATTGCTTGTCCTGCTTGGTTTCTTCTGTTGTTGTTCTTGGAATTGTGGTCATTTTTGTCTCTGTCTAGAATATATTTCAGTACTCTTTGTAGGATTGGTTTGGTGGTCCTAAATTTCTTCAGTTGTTCTTTATCATGGAAGTATTTTATTTCTCCATTATGTTTGAAAGATAGTTTTGCAGGGTACATTGATCTGGGTTGGAAGTTGTTTCCTTTCAGGACTTGAAATACTTCATCCAAACTCTTCTTGACTTAAGGGTTTGTGTTGAGAAATCTGCCATGATTCTGATGGGCTTTCCTTTATAGATGATCAGTTTCTTTTCTCTCACAGCTTTTAATATTCTGTTCTTGGGTTCAGTTTCTGGGATCTTGATTATTATATGTCTGGGTGTATATTTATTTTGGTTTTGGTTGTTTGGAGTTCTATATGTCTCATTTATCTGTATGTCAGATTTTGTTCCCATGCTTGAGAAATTTTCTGCTATTACTTCTGCAAATAGTCTTTTCATGTGATTTATGTCAAGCCCTGATTTTTCATTGACAGCTATCAGTCTTATATTATTTTACTTTGCATTGTCTTGCCACTGTTGACTTGTTATTTCCTGACCCCTTGTTATTTTTAAGAGCTCTTTCCTTTCATGATGACCAGCTGTGGTCCTGTCTTCAAGGTCTATAAGTCTTTGTTCAGTTTCATTCAGATGGTTTTGCCAGCTTTCGATGGAATTTTTAATTTCCTGGGTATCTGTTTGAATCTGTTTCATTCATTCTATTTCTTTCCTATAGTGTTCATTCAAGGTTTCCATCATTTTCCTATGCTCTTTTTTTTTTTTATCTATGTCTACTTTAGATTTGTGGATTGATTCCTTCATTATGGTTGTCATTTCTTTTTTTTACCTGAGAAATTATTTCTGATCTGATTTCCTCTATAGCCTCATGGATTTGTTTCTTTACTTTGGTTACTCTCATTTCAGAAATGTCAAATGTGTGTCTTCCATTTTCCTCTATTTCAGTGTCTCCTGGACTTGTTCTTGTTCTGGTTGGGCTGGAAGTATGAGGTTGAATTTTGCTTCTGTGTGTTGTCATTTTCTATTTCAAAAATTTTTTATTTTGTGTTCTGTGTTGATCCTTGTTAGTTTTTGTGGTAGGTAGCTATATCACTAGTATCAAAGCCTCTCTAGGAAAAAATCTGTTCTTCAGGGGTATCTTCTGTGTGTAGAAGGTTCTTGGTTTGTGTCTGTGCCAAGATCCTACCTTCCCAATTAATTAAGAGTGAGATGTTATTATCTGTTTGGCTCAGTCCCCAGTCCTTTGGTGTCAGGCTGTGTCAAGGTTATTACCCCAGAGCTTCCCAGTATGTATTTTATTTTTAAGATTTCATTATTTTCCCCATAATCATTCTCCCTCCCTCTCTCTCTCTCTCTCTCTCTCTGTCTTTCTTTCTCTCCCTTGTCTTATCATATTTGATACAGAATGCAGTTCAAAACACTGACAGATTTTCCACTGAGTAGGTTTTCTGAAGGCCTACATTAGCAACACCTTTAAATTAGACACACTAATACATTACCTGTTAGCACATCTAGCTACTGATTTATTCAAAATTTAATATTGAGTGGTTACTATATGACAGCAACTGCTAAAAAAAAGGACATAGGAATGATCAAGTGAAGTTTCCACTCTCACATTTCTTTAATTTTTTTGGGAGACAAATATAATAGACTTGGGAATTGTTATGGTGAAATGCAATAAAAGTGCCTAAAATGAGCTAAAAGGCAGGGCTTGGAAATATTTCCTAGAGTGAAGGGTTTTCATTACTTCAGAAATGAAGAAAGGGTACAAATTAGTACAAAATTGAGAGTTTTAAAATTTTACTTTTATTGATATACTTTTGATATAGATAATGATCACATTCATCATAGGGAATTTGTACCTGAGCATGATGTATCTTGATTCTTCTCTTTTTCACCATTCCCCTTCCCTCCCTTAAACCCTTCTTTCCCTCCTCATTTACAAACACTTTGTTTCCATTTTCCCCTTCTACTCTCTTTTTTCTTTTGTCTTCCTTCACTTCCCTTTCCTCCTCTCTTATTCCCCTTCCCATTTGAACATTTTCTTCCTATTTCACAATATCTATCATCCATTTTGGTCCTTATTTACACTTCTGGTTCTCACAGAAGGGAACTGATGTGGCATTTAAACATATGTCCCCCACTTATTTATTTAGAACTATAAGGAGTATTACATGCAGAGAAATTAGCAAAATTCTGAAAATAAATTTAAGTAAGTTCATTATTGTTAACATTTGCATTAAGGAGTCCTTATCAAATGAGATTCCATATTGAGAAAATGGTTGCTGAGGTCAGAGCCACTATTTGGGTTTGATGTGTATTGAGGAGATTTGGTATTTAAGCATTATGTAAGAGGAGATAGTGAAGTAAGTTGGCAGAAAGCCATAGCAACCAAATGAGTTTTTACAAAGAGCAGTTTATGTGGTATATGGACTACAATGGAGAAAGTTAAACAGTGAAATGGGAAGTGAGCCTTGGACAATAGTAAATATTTTGGGAAATTTAGATGTGAAGGACAATATTTAAAAACACAAACAAGGTAGATAAAGGAAGACAATAGCCAATATACATGTAAAATTATATGCATATAATTATATATAATATGCATATTATATAAGATATAATATATAGAATATAAATTATTATGTAATATATAAATATATTAATATATCTTACATAATAAATCATATATAATAAATATATGACACATTATATATATATATCTCTCTCTCCAAGAAAATACATGAAAAGTGAAAAGTGAAGAGATATTTGGAAGAAGGTACTTCACATAATTAGAATATTAACAAAAATAGGAAGAAACTTGGAAAAGAAAGTTATGTCAATTTCATTAATTAATATAAGGCAATGAAATATTAATTTTAGAATTTACTCATTGTCAGTAATACATTTTCTTTCTTCATTTCTCTTCCTCTTTTACCTCTTTTCCTTTCTCTTTATTTTGATACTAGAATTATAAGAAAGAGAAAAACTTTCTGACATCTCTTCTCTTTACAAATTCTTAGAAAATATTTTTTAGTACCATAAAATGAAACGGAAAAAAATGTGGAACCTACTACCCAAAAAGATGTTTATTTTCTTTATCGTGAACTGGAACACTAGGAGGGTGCAATGCCCTAGCCAAATACCTTCTGCCATTTGGCAAGAAATAACCATTTGAAAGATTATTTGATAAACATTACCTTCTAAGGAAAATGGAAGAATATAGCAACAACTACTTCTATGTCAAACTAAATTTATGTTAATACATTGTGTTAATAATTAAAAGAAATATTTGTTTGTTTTTGTTCAGTGAAAAGAAGAATGTCTTTGAAGTGAGATTTATATAGATAGACAACTCAGTATTTTTCTGTTTATGCTTATGTCATGCCCAGAATGTTTCAACTACTATATATTTAAAGAAATATGTTATGTCAAGTTGTATTTTAGATATATTTAGATGCACATATCAAGTATTTCTCTTTATTTAAGGACTACATAAAATTTTCCTTCTCTCTCTTAGTTTAACTGCTGGCAACCTAAAATGTTCATGGACTAATAGCAGTTACCTTTTAGTAAACTTTTGTTTTCCACTTTGGTGAAAAATTTTTCCAATATGCTTAGGTCCTCTCCCAAAGCTTTACTATAATTCTGGCCAAGAATATCAGAAGATGATGGAGGAAAGTTGTAATCCAAATGTAGTAGTATTCAGATGTAAACCAGTGATGATTTTTGTTTTAGTAGATAATAACCCAGTAGAATATATAAGGCACCCACTTCCCTTATTTTACATATATTTATGTTTTATCTTTTTATTTCTGCCTTTGTCACGTAATTCTATGTCTAACAGTTGAAAATATGCTTTCTTTCAAGTTAAAATTCAAATGTGTCTTCTTTTAAGATGTTTTCTATTGCTATAAAATAGTCTAGATATATTTCATTTTATATTTCTTATAATACTTTGCATTTTTTCTCTATACAATTTTGCATTTCCTTAAAACTACATCATCTTTTCTTTAAGTATCTGTTTATTGCTTGACAATAGGAAACATCATTTTTCTCTTTATTGCCATCCTTTCTCTTTGCCTAATAATGTACAGGAATTTAGTAGGTGTTTCTTGATCTGAAGTAATTTCACTCAATAAGCCTTTTATTCTTTGTTTTTTTCATCGTAAAATATAGTTTTTCTTCATAAGTATTGGCTTCTTTGCTTTTAAATTTCTTAGTTTTGTTTGGTTGTTCCTTTGATAAGAAGTTTCAAGCTTTTATTCTCAATCTGACAACTGAAAGAAAAGAATAGTGTTCATGAATACTTTTCATTAGCAAATGATTGCAAAGTGGTTTTCAAGTATAAAGTACTATATTACATGTTGTGAAATAATACTCAATGTAATTGAAGTGGGGCACAATTACGTACAGCAAAGGAAAACAAAATGATATTAGATTTTAAGATAGCATCTCCATTCTCCACAAACACTTTTTCTCTAAGTAGCAAATGCATATTTAATCATTTTATAGACTTTAAATAACACATTCCTATAGTTACTCATTTTACATTCATGGTTGCTCATTACAGTAGATTTTTTCCAATCTGGTCTCTCATTCTAGAGATACACATCAGCTTATAACAAAATTCATTTTTTTAAATTCATAACAGTTTCATTTGCCCTGGAATATATACATACCAGTCAAACCACTTAGTTTTATGATTTTGTGAATAGATTTAGAATCATATTAAATTTGCAATTTTTTATGTCAAGTATAATAATCCTGTAGTTCATTCATTAAATCTAAGGCCATTGTAAACAATAAACAAACAAGGGGCTCTCTAAGAACAAATTAATAAATATGAAAAATGAAGTTGAGGTGTATCTAAGTAGTACAGCATTTGCCCAGCATGTGTAAGACCCTGGTTTCTGTCCCTAGCAACAAACAAAGAAACACAAAACCAAAAATTGAAGTATTTCATAAAGACCTCAGTGTGGGAATGTGTCAAAGTATGAAATTAAATATGTAATTACAGTTGCAAAAAATTTAGAAACATATTTTAAATAAAATTTAGAGTCATAAAATATTTGAATTATACAACATTATTCTATTTCTGCACAGAATTATTTCATTTACTTTAAAAATAATGAAAACAATAGATACATTAAATTTATTGAAAATATTCTTAATAAGAATTATGCTTATCACTTACATAATTTTGCTAGGAGAGTTACATTTTGAGTCTGACAATATATCAAATTTGATTTATGGGGGCTGGTGAGATGGCTCAGTGGTGTAAGCACCTGCCTGGCAAGCACGAGGTCCTGAATTTGACTCCTGGTACCCACATATGGAAAAAGGGCCGGTGATATCGCTCAGCAGCATGGGCACCCGATGGCACATGAGGTCCTGAGTTCAACCTCCAGTACCCACAAAAAATAAATAAATAAATAAATTTGACTTATGGATTCTTTTAATTAGAAGAGACAACTGACTCAGTAGTGATCTGAAAGCTCATCGTCACTGATAGTAACTGCATGAACATTTCTAAAGTTGGGAATCTTGTTTTACTGTTTGTTTTTGGCATTACATTTTTTTCATATTTGTGAATTATGTCCATTTTAGTGACTTTTTGAGTCTAAAAGCATGTATAATTTTTGTTCAATATTTCTTTTTCTACTTACCAAACATATTTAGACTACATCAATTCAGCTTATTCATGTAAGCAAATAAAAATATAAGGCATCCATTTAAATATGAAGTTCAGGGCCGGTGAGATGGCTCAGCGGCGTAAGCGCCTGCCTTGCAAGCGCGAGGGCCCGAGTTCGACTCCCGGAACCCACATACGAAAAAGGGGCCAGTGATATCGCTCAGTGGCACGGGTGCCTGTTGGCGTGCGAGGTCCTGAGGTCATCCCCCTGGTACCCACAAAAAAAAAAAAAAATAAATAAATAAATAAATATGAAGGTCAGATATACAACAAAAAATCTTTAAGATGTTTGTCTCATGGATTTCTTCCATACCATTTTGGACATATTTATTCTACACAACTATTCACTAGATTTCTAAAATTCAAATTTAACTTGAAATGTTCTTCATCTGGCAATCCAGTGCAAAAACAGTTTCTTATTCTAACATATTTCTATTCACTTTGGAGTTAGACCAAATACACACATTTATATTATTGGTAAATAGCAGCCCTATGTGCTTTCAGACTTATAATAACGTTGGAAATGTTGCATTTATGACTGCATGAAATTACCACAATCTTCAATGTTAGTCCAAACAGAAAAGAATTTGAGAACCATAACATTTCCCTACTCTTTTTCAATGTACTCTGAGATTCAAAATCTCCCTTTGTTTACTTCTTTGATTTTTGGAAAACTGTTTTAGTGTTAACATGTTATGCTTAATATTACCTATAGCCCTAGAATAGCAGCCACCCTCTCTATATGACCTGGATTTTGAACATAAATGCATCACACTTCATTTAGTCAAATAATTTTAGGTGGTGATTTTTCCCATTACTGAAATTGTAGTCTGCATTTTGAAGGTTTCATAATGAATGCCTTTATACAGAGTACTATGTTATTGCTTTAGAAGTACATTTAATTTTTAAAACTATGTTTTGCAAACAATATGCAATAATATTTTAAGCAGTCTTTTCAAGCAATTCTCAGACATATTCATTCATCTTGAAATATTCAAGTTTTATTGATATAAATTAGTAAATCAAAATGAAAAAATTGTTTTTTATTGTATTTCCTTTGTGTTATTTCTATAAAATTTCCATTTTTAATGAGATTTGTAGAACTAAAGATATACTTTTTAAAAAACTATCTTACATAGAAAACTTTTACTCTACAATGCATAATGATTGAGAAAACACTATTTTAATGTTACTGTAAGATTTGAAATGCAAATATGTTGGTTTTGGCAACTCCTAAGAAAATTTTTCCCTAATCACAAAATATAGGTGTACAGATATCCCAATATATACTATCTATAATTGAGATTTAGATAATTATTAACTGAAAATATTGATAAGAGTACAGTGAAATGACAACAAGATTTCTTTTCTTTTTTTTTTGTGGGTACCTGGGGTCGAACTCAGGACCTCCTGCGCCAGCAGGTGCCCGTGCGGTTGAGCGATATCACTGGCCCTTTTTTCATACGTGGGTACTGGGAGTCGAACTCAGGACCTCGCGCTTGCCAGGCAGGTGCTTATGCCGCTGAGCTATCTCACTAGCCCCCGACAACAAGGTTTGTTTATTTAATTTTTAGGCAAATTTTCCTCTAACATAGCTTCTATTTTTGTGGTGTGTAAAAAATTAAGTGCAGAATTACTATACTGTATATGCAAGCTAATAAATCTAAGATCTTTATATTCAGTTAATTTCTAATATTAGAATGAAAATATTCGCATTTTATTAACATTATAATTTTATTGTGTTTACTTGGCAGATAGAAATCTAATTCAAGTTTTCACTACATGCAAGTTTTCTACTAAAAACCCTACAGGATTTAAACAAAAGTGAGTAATTTTGAATACCTCTGTGAATAATTTGTTACCAGCGATTTCAAAGCTTTCCCAACTCTAATGTAAATTTAAAATAAATTTTGATAAACATATTGAGGTTATGTGAAAGTTAATACGTAGTTAAACAGGTAATCTTACCTTCTTAAATAGAACATCATTTACTTGGAAGCAAGATGAGAAATCAGTTTTAGAATTTCCTCAGGAATTTTTCAAATTATATCATAAATGACCATGTTTAAAGACATAGAAAATAGATTAAAAGTTATAATTTTCTCTGAACTTATTACCTAAAGTTTCTTAAATTTAATACTCATTAACTTCGATAGCCATGAGGATTAATTCTTTTTTTTTTTTTTTTGTGAGTACCAGGGGTCGACCTCAGGACCTCGTGCACCAGCAGGCGCCCGTGCCGCTGAGCGATATCACCGGCCCTTTTTTGTATGTGGGATCCAGGAGTCAAACTTGGGCCCTCACGCTTGCCAGGCAGGCGCTTATGCCACTGAGCCATCTCACTGGCCCCGAGGGTTAATTTTAAAGCTGGTTGGATTACTATTTAATTTATAACCCACATTCTTAACATACAAAATGAAACTTACAAAACAGCTTATCCAATCAGCTATATTCCAATATTGATTTTCATAAGCAAAACTTCGAGTACGATAACAATATACCATTCTCAGTTGATTTTGAAATATTTCATCAGGTGGAGTAAGCAGGGAAGGTTGTATTCAATACTATTGCAATAAGGGAGATAGACCGAGTTTATTTGAGCTAGTGAAAATGTATAGGAATCCTTCTATACATGAGACAAAGTTCAATTTTAGCCATTAATTTCACATTCAACAAATATACATCCACGATTAATTATGTCAGGCACTATACTAGTCACTATAGGTACAGTAGTATTACAGTCACATTATGCCTAGCTGAGGTGAGGACAAAGATAAGTAAACACATGATCTTGATGTTTTGGTGATATGTAGCAGTATTAGTCAGCTTTCCTGTTGTTGGACAAAGTATCTGACACCCACCAAGTAAAAATGACAAGTCTGTTAGGGTCATGGTTGTAGACAATTCATTCCATGGTTGGCTGGATCTAAAGCAGAAACGGAATGGTGGAAGGGTATAGCAGAGAAAAAGCTGCGCAACCCATGACAGTGAGGAAGCAAAGAGACAGAGGAGACTATTCCGTTCTTGGCCATGCCTTCTGAGACTCACCTCTGCTGAGCGGGCTTCATCTCCTAACAGTGTGTTCAGCTACACACTCCTCAATACATGAATCCACCAGTGAACATGGAACCCTCACGAACCAATCACCTTCCAAAAGCCCACTCCTGAACACATGAGACTTGTGGAATATTGGAAATCCAAAACATAATAAAAGTTTTTATGAAAACATTGAGGATAGATTTCATTAAATACTGGACACAAAAGATGCTTCCCATATGACACCCTGATAATTTAGACTTGACCTGTGATTAGCAGTTAAAGTGGATGCAAATCGTAAAATATGAGTATTTCAAGAAAGAAAAAAATTACGTAATATGTGAAGATCTACAAATGAGATAGAATGATACAGCCTAGAAAATTGAAAGTAATTAATTATGGTTAAAATTATAACATTTTATAACTGAGGAATAGAACAGAAATGCTATCATTAAGAAACACATTGAATATAAGGACATTTACAAGTTTTGTTGTTGCAGTTTTTCCT
Source organism: Erethizon dorsatum (assembly GCA_028451465.1). Lineage (NCBI taxonomy): Eukaryota > Metazoa > Chordata > Mammalia > Rodentia > Erethizontidae > Erethizon > Erethizon dorsatum. The sequence goes on from CM051824.1 coordinate 110,220,043, forward strand.
TTAATGTAGTAAGCAACCATAGATGTTTTAAACAGAAAATCTTCATGATCAGTCTATTGTTTTATAAAAGTTATAACTGTTGTGTGAAGGCATCAAAGTTAGGATGCAGACAAGAAAATCAACCCACTACCATATATTAGAAATTATGCAGTCATGAAGTAGGAGAAAAAAAGTAAAATGAAACATACAATGTTGATTTTTGTTACACCCGTATTTTTGCCTCAGCAATTGGGTAGACAGCTATTTCACTCTGAGAGTACAGGAGCATATTCAGATTGTAGATATGGATACAAGACTGAGGAGTTAAGTTTCATAAATTCACAGTTTGAGACATTCATGATATGGCCTGATAACTTTTAGGTGAGAGTAATTTGGATTTAAGGGGCATTTTGACATAAAAATATGGACTTGTAAGCTACAAAAATACAGATCATATCCTAGGAAAGTGAGAAAAACATTTTTAGAAGAGTAAGAGATGTGAGATGGTGGAAAGAAAACTATAACGAGAGGAAAATGAGCTCAAAGTAAGGCTTTTAAATATGTATCTGGAGACTTGTAAAAGCTTCAGTATTAATAGAATTAACCCATGAGATAGGAAAAAGTAAAAACAGAATGGATATTGAGTGGAATAGGAAAAAAGAGTCAAGAGGTGGGAATAGAAAATAGATGAAGAGTACTGGGAGAGGTGGGGACAAACCTATGAGACAAGAAAGAGAAACACTTTCTAATGAGGAAAGAAGCAGGAAAGAATGATTATAAATTTAGCTATTATAGAATTTGGTGTCAGTTATCTAAGGGAATCCTCTTTCTGAATTTAGATACCTAGTCATCTACTGAAAATAGAGCTCCAGATGATTAAATAGATTTGATTATAAAGGAATGAATTTACACAATGAGGAAGAGAGCTAACCAGGAAAACACAAAAGTGTCCCTAATATGGAAGGTGATGATGTTGTCAAGGAATAAGTGAATTTGTGAGGGTAGTCACACCTTTATCTTACAACTTGACTAACGCTGTCTGTGCACAATATTCTCAATCATTAGACATCCCCTACCCTCTTCTACTCAACTGCTCTCACCTTTTCATCCTGATTGTTTGTCCTTTTACCTAGCAAGAATAAATATTAATACTATACTGGAAGGGGAATGCTACAACAGTGTAATAAACAACTTCCATGAATGTGTGATTAATAAATCATGGTTTAAGGCTGAATTTATAGATGCAGTTGAATGTTAGCCAACCTCATAGATTTTTATTAATATTTCTGTCGAATTTCAATATAAAGCAATCATCTCAATGCATACAGACAATCTGCAGTTGAATGAGCCGAAAGATTTGAAGTGTTGGACTAGAGTTTAACACACACGATCCTCATCTGAAAATACTGTTAAAAATATTATTTGGATTATAAGCAGAACTTTCATTTGTGGAGCTCATGGCATTCTGTGTCATAAATATGCACATATCATTGCCTCAGTAAAGCTCTTCTAAGCACATTTCCTGGTACTTTTCATGTGCACTGGATTTCATTTGTTTTAGAGCATAATATAAATTATCTGCTGTGATACATGATAAAGAAAACTCTTTTTAAGAAATCCGTGTTTGTTATAAGGCTGTATGCACCACAGAGACTCATGATTTATTAACTGCTTAAATAATCCCTTATCACTACTGTTTGTTTGTTTTTCTACCAAACTGCTCATTGCATACTCGGCACTGTATCTGCCTTTCTCTGTAGCGTCTCTGAGTCCATGCATTTGCCCTCAGTTATGTTTGTGAATTCTTCTGGAAGATAATGATAGCATTTCACATTCCATACCACTAACCGCGCCACATGCCACAGAATACAAATGTGTATAAGGTGGTGGCTTCATTATCGTAGGGTCAGAAGAATTTCAAGAGCTTTAAAATTACCTCTATCAATGATGCAAGTGTCAGCTTAGTCTTAATAAATCTTTAGGAAATGCACAAGTTACTTCTAGGACATCTCCCTATTTCCAGAAATACATCATTCAACTGCCAAATCTACTATCAGTGTCTCGCTAAAGAATCTCCACTATTAAATGGAATGTTATACTTCGGTTGTATGCAATTGCTTTTTGATAACTTAAAATACGATTAACCCAAACTATCCTCAAAATAGTGCACATTTATGCTACTCATACCAAAAGAGATAAAGAGAATATAGTACAAGCAAAACAGAAGAAAGTGTATACAAATGTATCTATCATAAGCTATAAATATGAGGTAGTAGAATTTTAGTGCCTGTTAGAATTCCATTACTAAATATGGGCACAATTAAAGCCCAAACATTTGGCAAGGTGACATTTTTAGAATAGATTAGACTTGACAAGTAGTGGATTCAGCCAACCAATAAGTGTAATTGAAAATTTCTTATATTATGCAGCCAAATTCAGATGTTTCTCTTTTAATTTCCAATAAACTTGACCATATGTTCCCTTGCAGAAAAGCTAAATTTTTGGGATTTGTCTTTACTTTTCTTTTTTGCAAACTGCTGCTATTATTTAAAGTAGATGACTTTTTTTTTTTTAGAATGAGCTATGATTCACTCTCAAAAGATAGTGCCTTATTTAAGAGACAAAATAGCTTCTTTGTGTACTTGAAAGTAAATAGCTTTGGAAAAGTCATAAGCACTAGAGGGCAACCATCTCATCCCATGTATACCTATCATGTGACCTATCCCAAGTGCACAGCGTTTTATATAGCTTGTCCTGATGTTTCAAATCCAACAGAAAAGCCTCAGCATGAGGGTCTGTAAATTTTTTTTTTTTCTTTTTTTTTGTGGGTACCGGGTGTCGACCTCAGGACCTCGCGCGCCAGTAGGCGCCCGTGCCGCTGAGCGATATCACTGGCCCCTTTTCTCGTATGTGGGATCCGGGAGTCGAACTCGGGCCCTCACATTTGCCAGGCAGACGTGTAGGCTGCTGAGCCATCTCACCGGCCCTGTAAATTATTTTTGAAGGAAAGGTGAATTAAGTGAAATATTTTACTTCAGAACTTTTCTAATAGGAAATATTTATATACCATATTACTAAATTTCTATAAAATACTAAAATATTTAAGTTTATTATTAATTTTTTTGTATGGGTACTGGGGGTCGACCTCAGGACCTCGCGTGCCAGCAGGCGCCCGTGCCGCTGAGCAATATCACCGGCCCTTTTTTCGTAAGTGGGATCCAGGAGTCAAACTCGGGCCCTTGTGCTTGCAAGGCAGGCGCTTATGCTGCTGAGCCATCTCACCGGCCCCTATATCTATTATTTTTGTGTGGTCTCCTAAATTCCTAATACAGACATGTACATTTATATTTTCTCACAACTTCTAATTTGAAAATTATCTCAAGCCTCCTATCAAAGTATTTAAGGATTTCATCAGACTTCTCTCAAAATTCCCCGTAAAATTCCCTGTTATTATTTTAGTTTATTTTATCTTACTTTTTAGACATCATCCCATAATAACATTAATATAATTTTCATTGGTAATTTTGTTGAATGCATTTCATACTTTTTGTTAATATGATTCAATTGTTTATACTAAAACCTTACTTTAATTTACCTTGATTCCTCTGATTTCCTCTTTTGCTTTTTTTTTTTTTTTTTTTTTTTTTTTTTGTGGGTACCGGGGGGACGACCTCAGGACCTCGCGTGCCAACAGGCACCCGTGCCGCTGAGCGATATCACCGGCCCTTTTTTCGTATGTGGGATCCGGGAGTCGAACTCGGGCCCTTGCGCTTGCAAGGCAGGCGCTTACGCCTCTGAGCCATCTCACCGGCCCTCCTCTTTTGCTTTTGCGTTCTTTCTCCTTTCTACTTCCCACTCCTGTCTAATTTTATTTGTCTGAGAGAGATGTTATAATATTTTTTCATTTGATGTTCTGAAGACTATAAAATTTATGAGATATTGTAACTCTCTAAAATATAATTTTTATTTTATATTTATATTTTGGCTACATATAATTAAAAAAGAATATTCCTTCTAAGCAAGTTCAAGGTACATTTCCATTTTCTTCTGTCAACTGTAATTGTTAAGGCCCTGTTTCTTAGTAATTCATCCTTTGAAGATACTCATCCTTTTTTACATTACCTTTTGGAGTTTTCCTTTTATCTTTGTAGTATTTATTTTCACTGTGATTTGGTCAGGTGTGGATTTACAAATATCAGCTTCATATCAGTATTATAACTAATGCCTTTACTTGTTTGTAGAAACTTATCACCCATGAACTCTTTTCATGTTGTATTTTATCTGATCTCTCTCTGCAACCATCCTGGAATCAATGTTAACAGAATGTTGGACATTCACATACCACCTTAAATGGACATCTCTTAAATATCCTTTCAAAATGTGATATTAAAAATATGACTATGATATATTTTATTATTTTCCTTTCTCCTCCCTTCCAATGTCTAGTTCCCTCTTTACCAAAGCCAAAAAATGAATTTAATCATTTGGGGACTCAATCTCCAATGATTAATATTTTAATGCTCATACTTTTTAACCTTGATCACTTTTATTTCTTTGTTTTTGTCCATTTACAAGGGAATTCCCTTACATGCCATAACATATTTTTTCTTGTAACAGCAATTCGCTGTGTAGAATTTTCCAGACTGTTACCTGTTTAGGGTATGTTTCCTGGACGTTCTCTTAAGGTTTACAGTTTTTCCCATGGTTGCATTACGTAAGAGATCTTTCTTGCTATTGTTTAAGTTATCTGTGAGTCACGACTTCTGTTTCTCACTGGGACTCATACTGCAGTATCATGTTCCCATTGTTGGAATCTAAAATTCTTAATCTTGGAAATAAGCATGCGAGCTTAACTCCTGGGCATTTTGTACTATACTGTCATCAAATGTTTGCTTCAAGCACCGAATACAACTGAGCTTTTATCATTTATATTTGTTTTAAATTCTGCTTTTGCCTGGATAACACGATTCATTTTCAACTTTTCAATCTAAGTGTGACAAATAAGTGAAGTTTAGTCTAAAAGAATACTTCTATTGAAATACATATTGCTCCAGAAGAGATAGGATATAATACTTAGATGTAGGTAGAATAAACAATGAGAGATTTTGCTGCAAGCTTAAAAAGCATTTACTTGAGGCAATCAGGTGGGCACATTAATGAACTGGCAAACAAGTTAGCTACAATGTGGAATCTAAAAATTGAACTGTGTATGTGAGACACAGTTGATGTAATGTATGTTGAATATTACATTTGTGACTTGTGGAAAACACATGGATAATTTAATTGCTACTGCTGTTGGTACACTTGGTTATCTTTGTGAAGGAAATATTTATTTTATTTATTTATTTATTTATTTATTTATTTATTTATTTATTTTCATTTTTTTGTGGGTAAGGGTGGTCAAACTCAGGACCTCATGCTCCAGCAGGCTCCCATGCCACTGAGTGATATCACCGGCCCTTTTTCCATACATGAGTACCGGGAGTCAAACTCAGGACCTCGAGCTTGCCAGGCAGGCGCTTATGCCGCTGAGCCATCTCAGTGGCCCGAATTGGTGGTACATGGTACATATTATACCATGTAATATGTCATATGTTAAAATGGTTCAAGAGGAATAATTTTCTATAAAACTACTATTCTGTGATACATTTTAACAATGGGATATTATACATCATTAAAAATAAATGAGCTATCAAGCCATGAAAAGACATGGAGAAACTATGTACAAACATTCCCCATTTAAGGATGGAGTTAAGTTCCTATAACTAAGTAATTAGTTGAATTGGTTGCTAAATGAGGAATTGTATATCGTATGTGCATTAAAATATTCAGAATAAAGAAAGAGTGAAAGGAAACGCTAAGTTGATGACTTTGCTTTTATTTGCATAACTCTTACATTCAGTACTATAATGCACAACATAACTTAAACTATAATACTGTATTATACAGTAAAATTGGCAAAAATTACAGTACTATACAAATAAGGTGTACTGTTCAAGAAAGACATTGAGGCTCTATAAACAAAATGTACAGATCTATACAAAAAAAAGATGAGTCATAAGTTTGAACAGCGTGTCACAGTCATAAGTCCAAACAATCATTAAACAGGCAGGTTGTTAAATGAGGAATATCTGTGTGCATATTAATAAGTGGACGATATCAATCTTAAAAGCCTATGAACTGATTCCAAATATATGACATTCTGGAGAAAGACAAAACTATATGGAGTGTAGAAAGATCAGTGATTTCCAGTAGTTGGGTCAGGGGACAGGTATAATGAGAGTAGGGGGGATTTTTAGAACAGAGAAATTATTCTGTAAGATAGTATAAAGATGGGTGCTTGTCATTAAATATTTGGAGAAATCCATAAGATGTACAATATCAAATGAACCTTAATGTGAACTACGCACTTTGGATGATAATGATGTGTCAACGTAGCTTCATCAATTGTAACAAATGTACCACTCAGGTGCAGGATGTTGATAGCTGTGGAGACTATTGGAGTGCAGGGGTGGGAGATACACGTGAATTGTGTAATTTCTGCTTAATCTGTCTGTGAACTTAAGTCTGCTCTTAAAAATGTCTTTCAAAATCCTGTACAATGTTTGAAGGAGTGCACTTGCAGCAAAAGGTGCTCATATTCTGCCCAGAACTTTGGTGACTTCTTGTTCCATCTGCTGCTAATAATTCACACCTGCAGATTTTCTGGAGCACTATCTTTATTTGTGGAGTGGTGTCAATGGGCCAGGAGGTTCTTGGATCTGTGCCACTCCCCCAGTTCAGAGAGAAAGGAGCCGATTACTGATTGTGCAGTACAAAGAATCTACCCACTCACCTCAAAACAGGACCAATTTTATAGCATCATTTACATTCCAGGCCTCTTTATGGGAATAAATTGGTATTACCTAAAGCCAATTCTTACTAAGCTTTTTCCCTTTTCCTGCCTTGTTTCTCTTATGCCCCTGGCAGTTTCATTAGAAATTTCTTTGTCATAAATCACTTGCATTAGGGAACTCCCTCCGCTCGGAATTTGCTTTTAGATAATTGGAACTAAGAGAACATTTGTACCCTTAAAATGAAAAGGGCCTTAAATGTGATTTAAAACTCCAAACACATGGAGGAGGATATTTATTAAATTGAACAGAAAAAATTAGTTGGTGTGAGAAAAAACACAGTAAATGAAGCAGAGTACATATTGTTAGAAAATATATACAATTCATTTTACAGATACATTATTAATATATAATATTTGCAAAGTCCAAAGAAATGGAACTGTACCACAATTTGGTAGTGATACAAATGAGTGTAATATTTTAGGCATAATTGGGGAACCTCTTAATGGATAATTATAAATTTATTAAATAAAAGCAGATCTACTGATTAAAAATACAAAAAAGTTTTCTTAAATGTCCAGTTATATCTAAATATTTAATAAGTGACTTATACATCATTATATTATGTTTATGTTATATGCCATATAATTTGTAGTCATATACCCCATAATGATGTTTAAGTAAACAATGGACCACATATACAAAGTTTTCCCATATGATTATAATGGAGATGAAAAATTTCTTTTGTATAATGACATTGTATAAGTTTATTGTAAAGCTGTATGCTGTTATATTAGCTGAAGCCTCATGTATATGTGTTTACCATGTCTTTTAACAGCATTGAGAGGCCATATCCAGAGATTGCCCTGCAAGATCTAGGCGTGTATACATACAGTAGGATATTTGTACAATGATGACATTGTGTACAGTTGCATTTCTCAGAATTTATCTCCATCATTAAGTGGAACATGGTTTATATATTTTCATTATTGTGGCTAATTATCCTTCTCTGAAACAAGATTTAGATATGGACTTAACATTCACGATATGTTCTTTTTGCAACCCCTAAAATTCCACATCATATTCATGTTTGGAGATTTTAAATGATGAAAAATATCAGTATTATGGAGTGGACTATTACAGGTATTCAGCTATTCACAAAGTCCCATCAGCATATTTATAGTATATCTCTCACCATTCCCCAAAATAATAATGCCCAGTTGAAAACTCATGGGTTAATGAAGCCAAATAATAACTAGAATTGCATATGAAAAGATGCAATAACTATAAAAGCATCTAGACTAGAAAACAATCTCTAAATGGCTAAGTTAAACAAGGCACAATTAAGACTAATTTGCTTGTCTTGTCTTTGGCTGAAAGAAAGAAGATTTCAAATTAACCTACATGATATCTAGTATTATTTTAAAATGTAAATGGCATAACCCTGTGAGCTCATATCTATGTGGTTAATTTTTCAAAGTAACAAAACCACTTATACTTTTGCCAGTCCTCTGTTCTAATTTTATACATACATTTTTCCCATTTTTACAAAAACAGTTTTAACAAGGTTACATTTTTTAAAGTAACATTACCTTCCCATTGCCATTTCAGTAAGCAGAGATAACAAAATTTCCATAGTCATAAGGAATTGGTCTGGTTGCTACTTGACTTATGGTCCTAGAAAATGAGCAGCCTCTGCTCTGCAGTTTAGCAGATGTGGGTACAGCATAGCTCGGCTTTCAGAATATTTATGATGGGCGAAAAACTCTTATGGATGAAAAAGAAAGAAGAAACTGATCCTTGTTAGACCTGGTACCTATATTGTTGATAAAATATTGTGTCCCCTATGAATCCATTGAATTCTGTTATTTGAAGAATGGAATCCCTCAGTCTAATCCTCTTGTCCCTGTCTGTTCCTTCTCTTTTCAAAATCTAAGCGCCTCCTTCATAAGAGTTTTTAGGCCCTGTGGGTGCCTCTTCTGTGCTAGCTATACCTTCATGTATGCTGGTTTCCCTACTATACCTTCCTTTGGTTTTCTTGGTGTGATTTTATTATCATATTATATCCATTGAATTTGAAGGAAATTAGAAGGTCATTTGGATATCTTCCTACATAAATGTAAAAGTCCTTGCTATCTGCATTTAGATCAACACTTCTGACCACTGTGTCATTTTAAATGTGGAAATTAGTCATGAGATACGCCAAAAATGGCCTGAAAAATAGTCTACTTTTTTCCAGAAGACATAGTGATTTTGCCCCAATAAAATCCTCATTTGTATGGGTTTTCTGTAGCAGGTGACTCTCAGCATAATTATTCTGTGCTACATGTCATAAGCTCAGTGCCAGATATAAACCAAAAATGTTATAAAAACTTGAAATACTGTGACTGAAATTTTACACCAAGCACAGAGTTTTTGCATCTTCTTATACCTTGTCCATAAACCTAATCTCTACAGAAATAGTAACTTGATTACATATGTATGTCAATAGCAACAAAGTAAACTCCTATTTTCCTATTGAGCAGGAAAAGAGATTTATGTGTTTGTTTGAAGGGTTTTAAGCAGTTTGCATTCCAAATTGGCACTTGAGTTTAAAGGTGTTAGGATTTCGAAGATATTACTGTAAGGGTAAGTTTATGGGTTGGGTGCCCGGCACGTCTCTGTGTGAATTATCCTTGATTGCCTAACCTTGCGCTGTGACGGGTGGAGCCTTGCTGGAGTGCTGTAATTCTCATGCTCCACAGGAGGCTCCGTGTTATCCAAATCCCAATGGTACTCAACAGAATTGATGAAATGACTGGGAAGGCCTAATTAAAGCTGTTCAGCTCAAATGTATTGATGTATTACATCTATTACTGCTTGGTTCAATAGGTCCACCCTGTGGATGCTGCCACAGCCTGTAAAGTAAACTAAACAGATTGAATAAACAATGCTGCGAGGAGAGGAGAACAGCAACAGAATCAAAGCAAACGAGCACAAAATGCAACAGGATACCTTGTGAACATTATATCATTTTATCCACCATAAATTCTTCTAACCTTTATTATTTTTGCATGTTGAACATGCAAAAAGAAAATATTAGGATCCTGAACAATATTTTAATATCACAAGATATAAGAAATCATCCTCTCTTTTGGTAAACATTGCAGGACAACGTAATGTGCACAAAATTACTGGTTTTGCCTAACTTTTCTTCTCAATTCATTGTTATTAGCTATTTTCTTTTTGCCTTCTAACTACTATATGTTCTTTTCTGAAACTTTCTTTTTTTTTATATGCGGGTATCGGGAGTCAAACTCAGGACCTCGCGCTTGCCAGGCAGGCGCTTATGCGGCTGAGGTATATCACCGGCCCTGTGAAACTTTTTTGCAGCATGCAGTCTAGCATCTTTCTTTACTTTTCCTGCCTCAAGAGACTTGTTAACTCTTTTTTATCTTTACTGGATTTAAATTGTGTGAAATCTCCATAATTTGTATGTTGTTATGGGCAGTAACTTTGACAATGTTTTGCAATGACTTAGAGATTCTGGATCATTCCAGCATGCAGATCCTTCCTATCATACTCATTCAGGTGTAGCAATGTAATGCTTACATAATTTTCTTCATACCGAAGAGTATCGCGTAGTGTACTATTGTTGTAGTAGTAACTCGCTGGTGCTAGAACAATGGGAACCAGTATCTCTCAAAAATTTGGAGCCTAAAGTTTTTAAGATATTTTTGTTTCATGCAGTTAAATGCCAAAAAGAAAGTAAAGGAGATGAAGTCCTCCAAATTTATTTCTGCAGCTAAATTCAAACTGAACTTCAGATATTTTATGACATCTGTACTTACATGTTTAAGAAGTAACTCGAACTATGTTTAAAAGTTAATTCCTAAGTTTTCTTTTCTTGTTCCTTTAAAACTGCTGCTACTCTATCTTCCCTATTCTGCAAATGACAACTCCAATTATGCACTCACTTAGTATAAAAATGTTAGTTATTATTGACTAGTCTGTTTCTTTCATATTCTTCCCCATATGCACCAATGAACCTTGTTAGTTTTACCTTTTAAATATATTCTAAATGAATCCACTTCCCTCCATGTCTATGCTGTTTGAATCCATGATTAACTCTTACTTGGGATGCTAGAATAGCCTCCTAGCTGTCTTACATGATTTCCCTCTTATTGCTCTCTGGTTAATTTTCTTCATCTGTTTTCTGTACTTTTTTATTGGAAATTCTAGAAAGATTAAAATTGTACTTACCAGATTCCCTTTCAATTAGGTATCAGATTAAGTTCCCTCACCTAATGCACAAAGTGAAATTTGAAAAACTAAAAATATACACATACATTTTTCCCTCCCCTTTCAATGTTTGTTAGTTTTTGGAAAACTAACAAAGCCATGGATATTTGAGATGCAACAAAGTAGAGTTCTTGTATTCATTTTCTAGCCTATTCCATAATAAGAAGCATCACAGCAGTGGCAGGCAGCAGAAGTTTTTATCTAGGTTTCTGATTCTTGAGTTATAGCTGTTCACGGGTTTTCTGTGTGTGCTGAAAAGAGTGCAATTGCTAGGTTTTTAGAAGGAAACTTAAGTTGTGAATTTCATTGTAGTTTCATTGGTGGCTCAAGAATGACTCCTGGGTTATTTCTTTATTACTCTGATCATTACTTGTATGCTCATTCTTGATGGCCTTAGGTGGATGAGTTTCTTCAGCTTTTCTAACAATCTGGTAACCTCTAAATTCTTCATAGAAGTATACTAAACATGCCTACAGTACTATTAACTCATGCTCCTGACCTGGGGGCTGATAATTAATTTCTTTTGTTCTCCTTGTCATCACCAATAAAGTGAAGATTAACAGCAATGACAACAATCATAGATTATTTGTAGGATTCATTAATTTTAATAGTGCTTGCTATGTTGCTTAGTATATAGTAAGTACTAAATAAATATTAGCCATTGTTATTACATTTCTTTCACTCCACTAATAAAATTTTAACTCTAGCTACATACTCTAGTTGCCCTAGTTATGAGTATAGCCACTAAAAGCCATAATCTTTCTACATTTCAATCTATTATTCTTCTCAGAGAATTAAACTTACAAACTGAAATTTATCACATCATATACTTATTTTAGGTCCTTCAGTAATTCTTCAGGTTAGAGCCCTCACTACTTAGTGAAGCTACGTTTAACTTTTGTTATCAGACCTCTGTTTTAATATTCATGTTTAGCCCTTGCCACTACTTCGGACTGACAGCCCTGACACTATATTCTGCTGGTTTTATCCTTGCTTTTTTTTGCCTCTGAGTTTTTTGCATAGCCTTTGCTTAGAAGACCCTTCTTGAATTCTTTACTTATTAAATCAGATTTCTTCTTTAAACCGTACAGCTCACTTCCTTCAGGAAGATGTTCACAAACTTGCATTGCTCTATCAGATTCCCCTCCTGTAGGTATCTATCACACACTGCATTTATTCCATCATTACCTGCATTAGCATGACAACAAGAAATAAAATTTGGCTGCATTCCTGACTAGGGTGAAAACTGTATATACGTATATGATTCATGATGTCTGATTCCACAATAAACTCTCAATGCCTACACCAAGATATAGCAAATTGAAACTGTTCAACAACTATTAGTTAAGTGTATGATATATGAAATGAGCCCCTACAAAATTTAATTGGTGTTAGTTCCTAATTGGATCTCACATAGGTATTTATAACAGTCTCCTTCATTTTCTGCCACCCACTTTGTCATTTCTTAAATGTATTATCCACTGTAAACTATAGAATAATCCATCTAAACACAATTGCACTTGCTGAAACCCATTAATGTCTTGCCATTGACTGTGAGATAAATTTTAAACTATGTTTTAGTTCAGCAAATATTTATTGATCAGAGCTCTGTGCAGAGCACTGAGCTTAGTTGTTCAGCATTTCATTGATGCTCCTGTACAGCAAAACTGACCGAACTATCTCACTTCCCTTCCTTATACTCCACAGCTACCAGAATGGAAGCATTATTTAACACAATGACTAAAAATACTCAGTTTTTTTTTTTTTTTTTTTTTTTTTTTTTTTTTTTTTGTTGGGTACCGGGGGGACGACCTCAGGACCTCGCGCGCCAACAGGCACCCGTGCCGCTGAGCGATATCACCGGCCCCTTTTTCGTATGTGGGATCCGGGAGTCGAACTCGGGCCCTCGCGCTTGCAAGGCAGGCGCTTATGCCGCTGAGCCATCTCACCGGCCCAAATACTCAGTTATTTAAAAAAAAAAAAAAAAACAGGGAAAGCAGGGCAAATTACAATTGTTGATAAGTACACAATTTAGACATTGTACTTAAACTAAAGCATCTACTCAAGTGCTTACCATTTAATATAGAGCTGTCACCTTTTCTTTAAAAATAAGTCAGTTGGTTTGAATTCTAATTAGAAGTCTCCATAAACCAAGCCTTAAATCATCTATGACTTCCAGTTTCAGATTCATCAAATTAGAGCAAGAGCTTCAAGGGATTTAAAAGGCAACCTGGATACTCAAATATCTAATGTTATTCTAAAGATTTCTAGTTGTTTTACTCACATATAATTCAACAGCCAAGTTCTAGTAATTGCTGTTATTTTAGGTACATTCTAAAAAGTGAATATTTTGATTTATCCAATTTAATTCAGCAAGTATAATAATAAATATCATAAATAAATTTTGAAACAAATACAACTGATTTCTAGCAAGCATAAAACTCAACTGGTGGAAGTGGCAGTGAGTAAGCCGACTGCCAGGAAGGCTGAGAGTTGCAAGTTATTTACCGTACTATGGACACAGCTTGGTCTATAAGGGAATGGAGAGAATTTATCTAGTCAAGAAGTTAATTAAAGGTGTCTCTCTTGTCCTGAACTTCCATAGAGATGGACTGAATGAATTTTGCAAAAGTCCATGTGCTAAAGGCTTGACCACCAGCCTGTGGTGCTATTGGAGGTTGCAGACACTTTAGGAGGTGGGAGCTAGTAGGAGGAAGTTAGGTCACTGGGAGCATGACCTTGAAAGTAATATTATGACCTGGTCTCTTCCTGTCTCTTTTTGATTCCTGGCTGCCATGACATAAGCATTTTCCACTGCCATGTACTCACCACTGACCCAAAGACAATGGGACCTACTGAGCATGAACTGGAACTGTGAGGCAAAATAAATCTTCCCTCCTTATTGACTGGTTTTCTTAGGTATTTTGTCAGTGATAGAAAGTGGTTAACACTGATTCTTTCATTTGTCTCCATTGCTCCATAATGTCTAATTATATCTCTCTATCTCTGCTCATTCTGTGGGAAAACCACATCTTATCTGACTGCATAGTTCTTTCTCATCCCTAAATACTCCATTAAGATGTATTGTACTAAGCCCTCCTATATGCTCTTGGGGCATTGTGTGCCTACCACATACCACATTTCTATTAGGCTTTAGTTATTATAGGATATATTTTGCTTCTTATATAAACATTTGTTAGCGACTTCCATCCTCCTAGGCTCATAGTTTTTAGTTAGTAAATTAGTATATATTTGTTAAAATGTTTGTTAAGTGTGATATGTCAATTTGACTAGATTAAGAATCACCCAGGGAATTAATAACATGTATTTCTGGGTGTTTTTGGTTGGGTAATGGAGGTGTGATCATAGGTACTATGTGTGGTTTCTGGCCCTTTCTTCACTGGAACTGTTCCCTTGATATGTTTCCTTGTCATTGTAAACTGAGTATCTTTGCTTCTCTATGCACTTTTTCTATGATGTTTCTGCCTTGGATCCAGCTGACTATGGACTGAATGCCCTAAAATAATGAGGCAAATTAAACTCCTCTGTCTTTAAACTGTGGATGTCAGGTATTATGTCTCAGCAATGGGGAAGCAGACTTGATATACCCATTATTCATTGAGAAAACCTAACTTAAATCTGCATTATCACTTGAGGATTCTCTAAACACAAGATTTAAACTCTGGTGCCCTTATTAAGACAATGATCTCCTTTTCTACTCTTACTCTGTGCTATATCTGCTTTGCCCTCTCAATATTTTAGCTATATTCACCATTTCTCTTTATTTTCCCAGTCTATCACTCTGTATGTGACTAAATTCTCTAATCAACTTGAAATCAGTTGTTTGAATTAAAAAAAATCACTCAAATGGACTCTTCCACTTCTTTTCTTTTGCTTTTATGTATCCTGATAAGGCTTGGTTGGAGGACCCTCCTGCCCTATTTTTTTTTTTTCTTCCTTTTCTTGCATATCATGTCAGGAAAACCTGTTTTTCATTCTTTTGCTTAAAAATCACACTACCTGGCACCTATAGAATTTTGTGGTAACCGTATTGTAGACTCTTATTCCCCTCCCCCTTTTATTGGGACAGGTATTGTCATTACTCATTTTTTTTTTTTGTGGGTACCAAGGGTCGACCTCAGGACCTCACGTGCCAGTAGGCTCCTGTGCCGCTGAGAGATATCACCGACCCCTTTCTCATACGTGGGTTCTGGGAGTCGAACTCAGGACCTCGCGCTTGCCAGGCAGGCACTTACGCCGCTGAGCCGTCTCACTAGCCCTGTCATTGTTCATTTTTAAAGTTCCCAATTTTCTTACAGAGATCAACTGGCACAGTATGTGTCTATGGATTTATCCATTTCATCTAGGTTATCCAATTTGTTGGCATAAATTGTTTATCACACTCTTAAAAATGCTTTTTATTGCTCTAAAATCAGTAATAATGTGTGCAATTTTATTTCTGATTTTTGTTATTGGAGTCTTTGTCTTAGTTATGTCTCTAAAGTTTATCTGACCAAGATTGTTGATCTTTTTCAAATAACTGAACTTTGTTTATATTAATCTTCTCTACTGCTCTTCTTCAGTGTATTTATCACTGCTTACATTTTTAAAAAATTTCCTTCATTCTTTCACATTGGATTCAGTTTTCTCTTCTTCTACATTTTAAAGTTAAGATTTGGTTTCTGATTATTCTTCTTTTGTAAAATTATAAAACTATATTTCCCTCTTAGCATTGCTTTTGCTGCATTTCATAAATTCGGTATGATAATTTTTGGTTTTCATTCACTTGAAAGTATTTCCTAATTTGTCTTGTACTGTTTTCCTTTGCCTTATTAATTTTTCAAGAGTATAATGATTAATTTATACATATTTATAATTTTTCTATTTTCTTTTTGCTTTCTAGCACTATTCTATTTTAATCAATAAATTTCTTTCATACACCACACACACACACACACACACACACAAATTAAACCTGTTGAGGCTTGTTTTATTGTCTAATATATTTTTCTTTGAAAATCCTTCAGATACACTTGAGAAGAATGTGTATTTTGCTGTTTCTGAGAAGCGTGTTCTGCATATGTCTGTTAGTGTGGTTTTTACTGTTGTTCAAGAGCTCTATGTTCCTATTGGTCTTCTTTCTGGTTATTCTATTCATTATCAAATGTGTGGTATTATTATCTCCAACCATTATTGTAGGACTATGTTTTCCTTCATTTCTGTCAATTTTTACTTCCTATAATTTATGCTCCTAAGTGTGTATATATATGTACACATATAAATTGGTTATTCTTGGTTGATTCATTTATCATCATATTGTTTCCTTCTTTTTCTTTTTCAACACTATTTGACTCAAAGTCTCTTTATTCCATTTTTACCGTTGTCATCCATTTTGCTTTGGGTCACTAGTTTCATAAATAAATTTTCCTTTCATTTTCATTCAACCCATTTAGGTCTGTAATTCTAAAGTGAGTCTCAAAGAGCATATGGCTAGTGATGTATTTGTGATTCAAGTAGCTCTGATAATTCCTTCACTGAATGTTACATTTATTCCACGTACTTTTAAAATAATTTAAAGTATGAAAGATCATCTGCTATGTTTCTATTTGTTTCCTATATTTCTTACACATCTTTGTTATTAAATTGTGTTACTGACTTCATTTTTCTTTATTCTTATTGTGTAGTATTAGGACTTCTTTCTCATTCACACACACATACACAAATATTGCTTATTATCTTCAGTTACAGGGATTATAATAAATATCATGAACTTTCAGCAATCCAATGTGAATTAATATCAAGTTAGTTTCAATAATATACAATACTTCTCTGGCACATCATATGGTTTCTCACTTGCTGCATTCAAGAGTGTCTCTTTGTCAATAGTATGATCATAATTTGTATTTTTGTGATGTCTGTTTTTATTATTTTCAAAAATTATTTAGCTTCTTGGAGGTGTAACACATTATACTTCATTACTTTTGGGAAGTTATCTGCCATTAATTTATCAAATATTTCTTATGTCCCTTCTCTCCTCTCTCCTCCTTGCAATCCTGTTATTCAGCTGTACTAACTTTTGTTCATTTTTCTTTCTCTTTGGTTACTTAGACTAGAAAACTTGACCAAGATTTGAATTTTCTCTGATTCTTTCCTGTGCTTCCTCAAATTTACTAGCTTTTCATCCATTTCAGTAATTACACTTTTCACCCTAAAATTTGTTCAATGTATTTTAAAATTATTTCCTTACTAATATCTCAAGACATCATTCTCTTGGTTTTCTTTAGCCATGTGAACATATTTTAAGTAGTTGATTTCCTGTCTTTTTCTAATAAACTTATTTTCTGTACTACTTAATGGAAAGTTCATTTGATTTCTTTTTTTCTCTAGAATGTTCCACTCTTGTTTGTGTCTGTGTATGCCACAGAATTTACATTGAAAATGGAACATTTTGAATTCTGTTATATGGATACTCTTTGAATCAGGTTATTCCTATTTATGGTTATTTTTCTTGCTATTCATTGTGGTACTTTGTTTAACAACTTGTTTCCCCTATAGTGACAAAGGCATTTTTTTCTCAGTTCATTATTACAGTATTGGCCTTGTCTTTCTACTTTGCTATTTTTTTTTTTACTTTTATTAATACATGTTGCAGCACGTAATGATTATACTCACTGTAGGGTATTGGTACATGTACATAACACATTTCAATCCCTCCCCCAACCCTTTCCTATTTTTCCAGCACCAGATTCATATTTTTATTGTTTATCTTATAAAACTTTACAGGGCCGGGGATGTAGCTCAGTGGTACAGCACCTGCCTGGCAAACATGAGGCCCTGGGTTCAATTTCTGATACCCCCCCAAGAGAAAAAAAGACCTTACAAGGTTAATTAACATATATACATATTGAAAACCAGACTAATGGGCCAAAAATATATCAAACATGTAAGACAGTTGTACTGAGTTAAGGTACACTTTTGTATACATTCTCTGCACTGTATTACAGTACCTTTTACTTTGTCTCTTTTTTCCTATTATCTGTCTTTTATTTCATACTTTATATATTGTATATTGAGTTTTTCATGTAACAGAATCCTTGCAATATTTAAGCTTGTGTGTCTGATTTACCTCACTTAAAATTACGGTCTCAAGGTACATCTATTTTCCTACAAATAACTCAAGTTTATCATTTTTATGGTAGAGTAGTACACCATTATGTATAAATACCACATTTTTTAATCCATTCATTTCTTGATGGACATATAGTCTGTTTCCAAGATTTTGCTATTATGAATCGCACTGCTATAAGATGGGTACATATACATCTCTGCGATGTGATGTCTTTAACTCTTTTGGGAAGATACCTGGAAGGGAATAGCTGAGTCAAAGGAAATTTCTACTTTCAGATTTTTGAGAAATAGCTATACTGATTTCCATAGTGGTTGCATCAGTTTTATAGTCCCAGCTGGCTTTCTCTCCCTCGCTTCACCAGCATTTGTTATTCATTGATTTCTTAAGTGTAGCCATTCTTTTTGGAGTGAGATGGAATATCAGTATTTTAAATTGCATTTCTTGAATAAGCAATGATGTTGAACATTTTTATGTACTTACTGGTGTTTCATATTTCTTCATCTGATAAGTATTCATTTCTGATTTCATTTTTTTAAATTGTGTCTTTAAATTTTGAGTGTTTATTTTTTTGAGTTCTTTATATTTTCTAGATCTTAGTCCTTTGACTGAAGAGTAGTTGGCAAAAATTTTTCTCATTCTATAGGTTGTCTCTTCACTCTGCTAGTGGTTGGCTTTGCTGTGTAGGAGCTTTTCAATTTGATGTAATCCTATGTGTTAGTTCTTGGTATTATTTCTTGTGCAACCATGGTTTTGCTCAGAAAGTCTTTGCCTATATCTACATCTTCAGGAGTTGTACCTTCCAGTAGATTAAGTGTTTCTGTTCCAAATGCTTAGATCTTTGATACATTTTGATTTCAGTTTAGTGCAAGGTGAGAGATGTGGGTATAGGTTCAATTGTTGACATTGGATAGCCAGTTTTCCCAGCATTGTTTGTTAAAGTGGCTATCTTTCCTTCAGTGAAGGATTTGGCCCCTTTGTAAAAATAACATAGCTAAGTTGCCTGGAGTTGTTTCTGTATCTTCTATTCTGTTTCATTCGTGTGTGTGTGTGTGTGTGTGTGTGTGTGTGTATTTTGCAAATATCATGCTGTTTTTATCACTTTAGCTTTGTAGTATAACTTGGCATCAGAGATTTGCCCCATCTTACCCTTGTTGTCCAGCATTGGTTTTGCTATTCTAGGGCTTTTCTGGTTCCATATGAATTTTAGGATTGCTTTCTCCAGTTCCGTAAGGAATGTTACTGGTATTTTGATTATGGTTCCATTATATCAATATAGTAATAATTTTGACAATATGACCATTTTGACTAAATTTGTTCTGCCTATCCAGGAATAGGGGATATATTTCCATTTTTTATATCCTCTTCAATCTCCCTTTTCAGAGTAGTATAGTTTTCATTGCAGAGGTCTTTCACTTCTTGGTTAGGTTAATTCCTAAATATATCATTTTTCTTGATGGTATTGGGAAGGGTATTGTTTCCCTAATTTCTCTCTCAGTGAGTTTGTTACTGTAGTATGGGAACACTATTGATTTTTGAGTGCTCACTTTGTATCTTGCTACAATGTCAAATTTGGATTTTAGTTCTAGGCATCTTTTGGTGGAGTTTTAAGGGTCTTCTATGTAGAGGATTATGTCATCAACAACAATGATAATTTAACTCATTCCTTTACTACCCATATCGATTTTATTTTTTTCTCTTGTCTTATTTCTGTACCTAATGTTTGAAGAACTGTATTAAGCAGCAATAGTGATAACGTATATCCTTGTCCTGTGCCTGATTTTTGAGGGAAAAGTTTCAGCTTCTCTCCATGTTGGCAGTTGGTTTGTCATAGATGGCTCTTATCGGGTTGAGATAAAGACCTTCTATTCTTATTTCCTTCAGTGTTTTTAACATGAATAGATATTGGATTTTGTCAAATGCTTTTTCTGCATAGATTGAGATGATCATGTAATTTTTGTCCTTGCTTATGTTTATGTGATGTATTACATTTATTATTAGCATATGTTGAATTTCCCTGCATCTCAGGAGTGAATCTTACTTAGTCATGATGTATGATCTTTTTGATTATTTGCTGCATTATGTTTGCAGGTATCTTATTAAGGATTTTTGCATCTGTGTTCGTTAAAGAGATTGACCTCTACTCTTTTATGGTTGGGTTCTTTTCTGGTTTTGGAATCAGGGTAATGCTTCCTTCTAGGAATGACTTTGTGAGTACTGCTTCTCTTACTTTTGTAAACTATATTTAATGGCTATATTCATTGTTATATGTGATCTAGAAGTCTCTTCTCTTTACCCTCAGGCAGGTAGTAATTTGGCAGAGAGGTCTATAAATGCTTGGAAAACAACAATGTTTTCCTTTTCTTTTGACTGTCTCTCTTACTGCCACTACCATGCTTAGTCAGGGTATTTGAAATTCTGCCTTAGTATTCACGTATTGCTGCTTGTGAGTCTGAAAATGAGCTCAGTTTGAAGTCTAGGAATCTCTCAGGTCTTTTCTGAGCATAGATTCTTGCCTATTTATGTGTCTAGCTTTTCAGATTCCATTCTATAGGCAAAAGATTTTCAAAATGTTTATTTTTCAAAGTAATCCTTTGTCAAGTCTCCCCAACCCAGGCTTTCAGAATATCTACTGTTTACCCATATCTCTAATATTTTTCTCTAGGTGTCTGTGACTTATTCATTTGTATTTTAGTATTTGTGAGGAATGCCCTATTCTTCAGCTACTTTAGCTTTTCTTTCAAGGATAGAGTTTAAAATAAGGAAAAAATAAAGGTAAGCACATTGCATAAGTTCTTCAGGGAATTCTCAGATAGTTTAAAACAGAAAAACACTATTTGGAGAAAACATAGTATGCTTAGGTACTTCTGGAACACAGTAATCATGCTGGGAACATGGGATCTCTTCAAGATTACAGTAAAGATGAGGAGGAACAGGAACTGGAGGTTATATTAGCATATAGCAAAATATGCCCACCAGGTTTAAAATGATATTTTATTTATTCAGCATTTACTTGGTTGTGAAAAACACCAATTATTTTCCAAAATTTTGGCAATGTTGATTCTAATAGCTTATGTGTATGTGTATGGTGGGGGGTAAGCTTTTTGGAGGCTCAGAAATCTATAATTCCCTCTTCTGTCCTTTCACTGCTAACATCTTAATAGCAGATCCTGCCTTCTAATCTCTCTGGAAATCTCAATCATACTTGACTTATTGACCACATTCCTCTTTCAGTCTTTCAGCTCCAGCAATATTGAAATGTGTGTAGATATGAATTTAAGCAGAACATTTTGTTCTCCTCAAGTTGATATACTACAAATTACACTTTAATTATTTTATTAATTTTTCCTAGACAATTACATCATTTCCATTTATTTCTCTGTTTTGTGTATTGGTACGATCCTGATAATTCTGGACTCTGTCATGAGCATCTTACTGTATGTTTTACTCTATATCTTCATGCTTTCCTTCAATATTTTAATTTCTCTTTTTTTCTTTTTTCAAAGGAAGGTGGTTTAAATTTATTCTAGATGTTAAGAATTATGTCACACTTTAGAGATTTAAAGATAAAATCAGCCTCCCCTGTAGTTTATAGCCTACTGTAAGGTCTATCAAACATATTTTAAATGTGTTAAGTAAAATTAGAGTAGTAGTGATTGCAAAGTTATATGAAAACTCCTATGGAGAAACATAACTCAAACAAACAAACAAACAAAAAAACAATTTAATGAGAGCGTATTGATGGAGCTAAGTTGATAAAGATAAAAGGAATTGGTCAGAAGAAAGAACCACAGACAGTAGCATATACAGATTTTCATGTTGTCATTAAAGTATTTTTTTTTCACAAATTTACATAATATATGGAGAGGCAATAACTGCAGCTGGAGATCTTAATGAAGAAACTTGGTTAATGATTTCATTGTCAGCAAGCTTGTAGATTTACATGACTTTGCCCAAGCTATCAAAACAAACTAAATTATTTCTTCATATGGATTCCCATTGTACATTACACCTACATTCATATCAATATTTACAAGCAATCATGTGTATATATATGTGCTTTCTTAGATAGAGAAATCCCTAGGGAGAGGCACCTTGAATTTTATCCTGGATCTCAATTCTCAGAAAATTCTATGGCATAGAATACTTCTTCAATAAAGTTTTGTTGAATTTAATGTGCTCCATGTATTTTAATTTATGAATGCTTTGATGAGATTATAACATTCATTCAATCATTTGTCAGTTGCTTCACTCACAAAACAGAGTCAATTTGTCAAAACCCAAACATTATTTTTCCAGTCCTAAACAAGCCATATCTTCTAACCCCTTCACATATGTGTATATTATAACCATGATTCTTTCAGAAACAGCCTTTAAGAATCTAAGTCAGAATTGACTTTTTCAAAATGGTAAAAATCTGATGGATGTTTAACTGCTGCTTGGACTTCTAGAATAAATTTTGAGTCTACAATTTTTTCATTCTTTCAGTCCTGTAATATTTAATTTTATTGCTTACTGAAAACACCTAATAACTTTAAACACTGAGAATGTTTAATATAAGAAAGGGTGTCACTTAGAAGAATATCAATTAAATATATAATGGCCAAAATAATTATACTAGAACTTTAGTTTGGGATGAAGAGTTGAAATTTTGTATGTAAGTAGAGGACAAATAAAAGAAAGAAATTATATGACAAACAAGAAAAAATGATGACAATTTAATGGATAATATGATTTTATAAAATTTGTACTACAAAAATTGGCTTTTTGTGTTTCTTATGCCTTATGCCAATTGGGTACTCTCCTAAAAATGGATTGGAGGCTGGAAGATAATGGATTATTATTTTTAAATTGTTTTTCTTAAATTTCATTCATCTATTTATTTATAGTAGTAGGGACTGAGACCAGGAACTTTTCACTGAACTAAATCCTTAGCCATTTTTATTTTATTTTTTAATTTTGAGGAAGGGTTTCACATCTTAGGAAAACAATAATATGTCTACAAAATTAAAATGTGTATACTGGTCTTTAGGTTACTAAATTTGTAGTGGTTCACATTTTTACACATTTTTCTTAATTCTGAATATTTAGGGATTTATTATATTGATTTTTTACTCATTTTTCCAAGTGGGTTGGGAATTGGTTGTCTAATATTCAGACAAAATACATCCCCAATAACAACAACAACAACAACAGAAAATGTTATTTTTACAAAAACATTTACAGTATGAAATCTTGGCATGAAAATACTTGATAAGTTGCTTAAATCTTTGTTTCAGAAACACAAGTGACTAAAGCCAACACATAAACAGACCACAACATAGATTTTCACAGTCACTTAGTGCTTGTTTCAATAGAACATCTTGCTGAAACACTGACTGAATATGTAAAAAATCTAGTTCTGCAATATTAGGAGGCTGAATCAATGTTTAAGTAAATACAGAAAAGCATACTTTATTATAATGTTATTTGAAAATTTCCCCAGATAATACTTATAATTGATCATTATGTTGAAATTGAAAAATATAGTACTAATTCAATGCTTTTAAAAGGCTTTAGGAGCACATTAATGCAAAATGAATTAGCCTTTTAAGTATCTGTATGTCATATTCTGTTTCTTTTTGATGTTAAATTGTGTGAATAAAATACATATGCATCTAGTCTTACTCCTCTGTTATATTGATATTGTTGACCTATTTAAATAATATATTTTCCACCACATCTACAAGAGGTTGGTAATTATAATTTGTTGCAACTTAGCACTCTGTATCTGCTACCTTAGGCACAATGACCTTTGAGGTTACTGGCATCAACGTGTCACTTAAGCCAACATGTCATTATTGTAGATAATGCTTTCCTTCAATACTTTCTCCTTGTACCTGGCTTTCTCATCCATTCCATTTTCAACTCCTCCAGTAGTGTATTAGGTAAGTAAAAGTACTTCTTGCAGTGCATGTAGTCTACTGTCCAGCTATGAAAATGAAAGTCTTGTCCACTTTATCCATGCTAACCCATAAAAAAGGGTGGCTGTCAACAGTTTACTGTTTTAAAATCTTGTATGGTATAAATTGGCATTGCGGAAGGCCCAACTTAGGAATGCTGATCAAGGCGTTAGAAGGTTTTCTGACAAAAGGCCAGCTATGTAATTTTGAGTGAAGTGGCATTCCTTAGACAGACTTTCTAGATCTATAAAATGGGAGAATATGACCAAATAACCCTGAGGTTCTTCCTAATTCAAATTATATGCTTCTTAGCCAAAAGACAGGTTTCAGCATTATGTGAAGGGTAGCTAAAATGAATGAGCTTGTATGTCTATATAATCTCATCTATCTAGTAGGAGTTCTAGCATGACTTCACCATCTTGCTCTCAGAATACATCCTGCTTGGCAATAGAATAAGAAACCATGTGGCAGTGGAACAATATGGAGCATATGGGAAGAGACAAACTGGACTTCAGTACCAGAGCTTAAAATTTTGTTGACTTAGTCCAATGATTTAAGACTTTTGAAACTTAGTTTTATTATCTATAATGTGGAGGGAAATATATGACTTTTCAGGAGTGCTTACCAAGACTTAAAATAGTACATGTAAATCTCTACTTGATTTCTGAGAGATAATAAGATAATATAAGATAATAACATTTTATTGATATTTTATAGCAGCACTTGATTATGCAAACAGACACAGTACATATAGATGGCAGTGTGTGTTGAGTTGTGTGTGGTTTTTTTAGCCTTTAAAATCATTAAAACGATGTTCTGCTTTGTAGGATTTGAGAGTGATCAAACATCTTGCCTCATTCTCTTCTCTGAGATTTAAAAAAAATAGATCTTAAGGAATCCAATACTCAGAAATATTTTACATTACTGCCACATTTGAATATATTATTATGCTCTTAGCTGCACAATATACATATGCCCTATGGCAGCTTGGATATTCTGATTTTACAATACATAGAAATACAACTAAGTAACATGGAAAGTAGAACAAAAGGCTACACATGGCAACACTTTGATTTTGTATTTTGGTATCTCTTTAAATATCAGCAAAATGTTTCAGAATTCTGACTTGACTGAAATGATACTAGGCATGATAAATTGAAGACAACTATAATTTTAAACTAATCAATATGTCACTCTAAAGTACCTATTCCTTTATTCTAAACTAAGGCCTATCCTGTCTTAATAAGGTTTTAAGAAGGGAGCTTTTATGAGCACTGTAATTGCAACCTGTCTTGACCAGATTACCTCAATACATAGCCAATTAGGTTCTTATTGTTTATTTACATGTATTAGCCACCTTAAGAAAGAAAAAAATAGTTGAACATACATTTCATCATCATAAAAATATCTAGTAGGAAGTCATATTTGGACATGAGATTAAATGATTTTCAAACAGTAGAAATTATACATGTTAAATATTAATGAGAGACTTGACTTTGACTGAATTATAACACTAGGTCCTGACTAACACAAAATTTAATGGCTCATGCTATGGTTTTCTATCTCCAAACTAATGTATGTGCCATTTATGTGTAATATTTGAGTTCCTGAGAAATCAAAAGAGAATTGATAGCTTAATTCCCAAAGAGGACAATTTTCAAAAAGTAAGATATTCATAGCAACCCTTCATAAAAGGCCAGTTAATCTAAACTAGCAATATAAGGAAATGCCTTCTGCTTTCATCCATGTAAGGAAAGTAACCTGATGTTAACCAATCTGCTTTTTGCACTATGCTATTTCTTTGTTCCTGTTCATGCTACCTTAAAAACACCAACTGTTTTACCATATCTGGTGGAACACATGTCTATTTTGTAGATTGGATTCTACCAGGTATATGAATTATTAAAATGCAATTTAATTTTTAAAACTGAATTTGTTGAATTTTTTAATCCTTGACACCAGGGAAAAGAACCCAAGTAAAATGCATATTTCTCCTTTTCTAAAAATCTGTATTTCTTAGAGTTTATTTAGTAAATACACAATAAAATGCAATGATCTTCATTTTCAAGAAGACTGTGCAATTCATTGTAAGACACACTGGTAACTCTTAAATTAGACATAAAAATATGCTCAAAATAAATATTTTTGGGGTCCTAAGGTAATATCACAACATAAGAAAACAAATAAAGTCTGAAATGATGAATTAAAAATGAATTTGTCAAAGAAAATATTTGAGTATAATTTATAATTCTTTAATAGTATCCCCAAATTAATTGCATTCAGTTTTTTACACTAGAGACTTTCTATTGTTCTCTAAACTACTTATTCCATTCCACTTTTAAACTAACCATGGCAATATTTATAAACAAAACAAACTGCAAATTTGCAAACAATTTATTCCAGCTTCATACACTGGCAATAGTCATACTCATTCTTGCAAAAATACTTATGAGTGCTACCAGTGCTTTGTAAACTGATTTGTGCTAGAGATGTGACAATTATTTGCACTGACTCCTCATTCAGGGATATTGTCTGGATTACTTACTCTTAAGCATTAATTTGCATGAGAATCATGCAAAGATCCTGATGAACTTCTGATGAGGTGACTCCTGAGAGTTTGTATTTCCAACATATTGGTGATACTGGTTTCAGGCCATATTTTGACTACTGTAAGTTAAATAATTAAAATGTTTGGTCCAGGAGTTACTGGTGTAGGATGCAAAATCAATGTAGTCATACGTGTCTTCAGTGTAATAATTGACTTATTTGAGAAGGAAAGGCCTAAAAATATTTTGCCAGCAATAGTGCCAACTGGTATTCTGAAAGTCAAATAAATAGTACCAAAGCTGTATTTTATATTAAAACCACTTAACCAAAGTGCTTTTTAGTCCTAAATGTACTCAGTAATAGTTTTAGAATAGATGTGATAAACATTAGCAACTTTGATAGTCACATAGCACATACTGTACAATTTCTAAAATTTCATATACAACTACCTGCAGTAAATTGGGAAAAGTTACATGACTTTTTTCTTTTTTGTGGGTACCAGGGGTTGACCTCAGGAGCAATATCACCAGCCCTTTTTCGTATGTGGGTTCTGGGAGTCAAACTCGGGCCCTCACGCTTGCCAGGCAGGTGCTTACACCACTGAGCCATCTATCTCACCAGGCCATGATTTTTTTCTTAAGATGCCTATTATTTGTTGTGGATTGGTATGAATCGCACTCACAACACTTAATAAAAGTTTTCCCAATCATTTGTGAGTTTGTATCTATATTTGTATTTTCATTTTCAGTAAAAGTTAATTTCAATCATAAAGAATTTTCACTAGCCTAAACATCATCTGTATTTGAAGGTGGGTATGTTTGTAATATTCAAGTGAATTTTAGTTAATATGAAATATTTTTTTAATTTTTGATTTCTGGGTAACTTAAGAACAAAAGGAGAAGATAAAAATAAATAAATAAAATAAAATTCTCCAGAAATAGATTTGTCTCACAGGTGTTTGTGAAAATAAAAACAAAAGATCTAGCAATGCTCACATGGCAAATTTAGCACAGCAAATTTTCACTGGGGTGTAGTGGCAAAAAAGGAGCATGATAGGTTGCCACTCCTTCGTCATTACTGAATTCTTTAATTACTAACAAAGTTGCAGCTAAGCCATAAGAGCTGACTGAGAAGTTTTCAGGGAGTGTGTTATCTTGTGATTAAGCACAGCCATTATTAATAACAATGTGATAAAATCTTATTAGGTAATTTTAAAAGCAAAAGTCATACATAAAACACCACTTTTTATCACTTTATCATATTTGATTAAATCTCTGTTCCTGAGGTTATTTATATCTTTTGTATCCAGAAGGTTTGAAATCACCCTTGATGAGAGTATCTTTCCCCAAGATAATTGGCAAGACACACTGTAAATTACATACCTCCCTTCCCTGCTCCAGAGTGGGATGTTAAATATTTACATGCACACTGCTTGCCTGACATCACACTTTGGCAGAAGGGTTGCACTGGTCTTCACCTGGTATTATCAGGAGCCAGGATATAATAACAATATTATCCAGCAGAGCCTTAAATGCAAGTTTTCTCCAGTGTTTCTCCAGTGGGAGTTTATTATTCGCTATTAGAGGGAGTATCAGCTACTTTCCTGATGATTAGGGCTGCCTCTAAACTTTCCAGTTGACTAGGTTCAACCACAATAGGCACCAATCAGGAACTGTGGGGTTTTGCATTAATACATTACTTTTAGAAAACCCTAGCTTACACTGATCATCCTCCAAAACTTAATATTTATTATCCAACTATCTTTTTTTTTTTCTTTTTGCCGCATTAGGAATTGAATCCAGGGCTTCGCACTTGCTGAGCAAGGGCTCTACCACTGATTTCAGTAATGGTCCTTTTTGAAAATATTTTATTGGGGCCAGTGAGATAGCTCAGCAGCATAAGTGCCTGCATGGCAAGCACGAGGTCCTGAGTTTGACATCCGGTACCCACATACTAAAAATGGCCGGTGATATCACTCAGCAGCATGGGCGCCTGCTAGCACGTGAGGTGCTGAGTTCGACCCCTGGTACCCACAAAAAAAAAAGAAAATATTTTATTTTCAGAGAGGGTCTTGGTATATTACCTAGGCTATACTCACACTTGCAATCATCCTGCCTAGCTTTCTGAGCAGTGGGGAATGCAGGTGCACAAAACCACATCTGGCTATTGGATCTTTGTTAAAATATATTTTTCATCCAAATAAGTAATATATGCTATATATAAGTGCAGCCATGATAAGGATCATTTTTCAAAACTGTACCTCACTCAATTTAAGATGGGAAATATCTCTTTGAAAAGTTATAAAGTATAATGAATTACATAAATTTTTAAAATAACTTTTGGCATTGAATTTTATATTGAATTGTTCTTATGTACTATCCAGATAAAAAGAAATGCATACTAACACATAATATTTTTATCATTTTACATGTGTTTTAATCTTTTTTCATTGAGACATCAGAGGTGTGTTCCTGTCTGGAATAAATATAATGAACTTTTTGTGTACTTCCCAGTGTATCATGCTATGACGCCACACTTTGTCAAAAATTACTGTATGATCAATCTTAATCTGTTAAATGAAGTTTGGTACCGTGTAGAATAGAAAAAGTCTCATTTCTTTGAAATCCAGAGCCTAAAATATTTTTGTACAAGTTTTCATACATGAACATTATGATTCCTTTGAGCAAAAGGAATTATTGTGGAGTCCATAGGAATATACCCTCCACTACTATAGAGAAAGTGACATCACCCCCATTACCATCTCATATCTTAAAAAACAATAGCATATGACAGGAATGTGAAATATAATTGTAATATTTATCATTGTTTATCAAGTCAGAGTGTATTGTAAAGTGACTGCATTTTCATTAAGGATTCTTTTTATTTATGAAATCAGATTTCAAGTCTATTTACATTTCATTTGTGTAAATTACATTAAGCATTGGATATTCTCTAGTTTATTAAGACAGATTAAAAATTCTACACAAGAATGTTGATTTTCTCATATTTTTGCTAGTATATATTTGCAGGAAAACGGTATTTTTCAAAACACAATAAAAGAAAGTGTATAAAAGTACCAATATGTACGTATTTCCAGTGGAAGTTGAATGACATGTAGATTGACATTTGTTGGACTTTTTGAGTAATAATTCATAACAGGAAATATTTTTAATACTATGGGAAATGCATGAAATAATGGTATAGAAGGCAATTGAAAAAATGAAGAAAAAGAAGTAGAAGATAGTGGGAAAGATGGAAAGAAGGAATGAAATGGACTGGTTAAAGAACATAAGAACAAATTTAATTATAAAATTGTCTGATTGAAGTCACTGATTTCTAATTATTCAGTAGGCATCTGACATGAAACCTAATTCCTTTTCAGAGGAATAGTTGTGTTAAATACTGGAGTGGAATTTGGCATGTGCAGGAATGAGAACACTTGCCTGTCACTGATTATCTTTATTTATATCATGAATTAGTTCAGTGACCTTGGACACATTTTCAACTTTGTTTCTTCAGCATATTATCAAAAGTTAAGTAAAATATGATCTAAAATATTTGAGACCACATAACATGTAACTGGCAGGTGTCATGTTAATATTAGTTATCATTAATAATAAAATAGCTACTTCTGGTTTAATAAGTGAATAACAGTATCAAGATTTATATCATCTGAAATATGGTCTGCTCTTATCTTTTCATGTTATCTGATCTTGGCCATGGTTATCCAATTTTCCATTGTCATTTATAAAGTGCTAAGTTGATAATAGATTTGAAAAATCACAAAAAAACTATGCCACAAATGACCTATGAAATCCATGTATTGTTCAACCAATGCAAGTAGATAAAATTGTAGTGGGTAGTGCTGGTTATTATATATCTTAGAACCCAAATTACTAATTTTTTAATGAAAATATAATTTTAGTAGAATAAAATAAACAATGTAAAAAGAGTCACATCACCTTAACCAACACTGTGATGGTTTCTTTCTTTATATCAAAGGAATTTATAATTCAAGAAATTTAGCTGAAATGAGACTCTTGTTTGTGACAAATAATCTGTATACTTTTCAGTGAGAACAATGAAATTCCCAGCTCAAATGTTATCTGGCCCAGGATGCACAGAGCCAAGGCTGGAAATCAGGACGCCTACCTTTGAGTCATAATACCTCTTCTAGTGCATTGCGATGTTTCTGATATTCAGCACATAGATTAGCTGTCAAACCACAAAAAGTCTTTTGTCATATTTGCATTAAAACAGCCATGATGTGGCTTGGAAGGAAACAGCCAACATAAGGTGGAATCATCTGTGAAAAGACAGAGGTCATTATTGGCTATTTCTGTGAGGTGGCTTGAAAAAAGGAGGGGAAAAGTGTCACACTCTGCATGGATCCTTGAAGTTTTTCAGGATAACACTCCATTAGCAATGACAAGTTGCCATCTGTTAGTTAACTCTTCCAGAAGAGAGCAAAATCTACCCAAGAACATTTTGCTACAGTTGAACTGGTTCTCCAAATCCAGCCCTTGGTTTTGTGAGATGTGCCAACAGACATCTATGGTCACCGGTACACTTTCTCAGTGTCAAGGAATAAATTATGCATATTTCTAAATTATAAGCTTCTACTTGAAAATGCTATCAATTATTCTACTCATAAGATAACACACTTAAATTACATGTTACTAACTTTGACTGCAATTTCATTTAGCAATACAACTTTTTCATTATTCTATAGCAAATGATATAATTTATAGAAAGTGGTATGAAACCCTGTCTGGAAAAAAATGAAACTGACCAGTTTATGGATTCACCTTAAATTGCATCTTGCAGATTTCCTGGTAAAGACAGGGGAAATATTGAGCACTAAATCATAAGTACTGCTCCGTTTCATGTATGCTAAATTTGAGAAATGTTGAAGAATAAAATATTTTCACCTTAATATACTCACAGCTTTGATATTTGAAATCTATTAATAAATTAGATGTTCATTTGCTTGCATGTGATTTTTATGATATGTAACTAAATTCACAGTGTTTATACTTTCTATTTCAAAATAGATACAAAAATTGCAGTATAGGGCCGGTGAGATGGCTCAGCGGCGTAAGCGCCTGCCTTGCAAGCGCGAGGGCCCGAGTTCGACTCCCGGATCCCACATACGAAAAAGGGGCCAGTGATATCGCTCAGCGGCACGGGCGCCTGTTGGTGCACGAGGTCCTGAGGTCGACCCCCCGGTACCCACAAAAAAAAAAAAAATTGCAGTATATTTATAGAGATAGGCAGTATTAAGTGTTTACTTATTTTAAAATACATTTCGTATAAATAATAATACTGGTAAACAACAAGGTTAGTAATATTACAAACATGTAATCATGAACATATGATGGTATTAAATTTTAACTGAGCCCTGTGCTGGAAAATATAAAACATTAAAAAATTTTCCTACCATTTTGGGTTCTAGGAACCATTCCACTAAAGATGTGTTCTTCTGATATGATTTAGGTAATACTAAAGGTTCCTCCTTTTTTGTCTGTGACTTTTATTTGCCTCATAGATTAGGTGAACCACTAGTTCCCAGTGATCACTTGTAAGAAAAATTTTGTTAACTAAAGTATTTTAAAAATTCTATTGTATGCACGAAGTTAGATAGAAATATTATAGGCAGTCAGACAGGGCTAGGCCCTTGAAAGAGCCAGTGCAGAAGATGAGATACCTTGCAACTGTAGGGGAGACAAACACTTCCACTGAGGGCCAGACCTCAAGACAAAAGACAAAACAAATGCACCCACACACTTCCTAAGGATAAACATCAGGGATTGGTATTCTAAATAGGTATCGATCACCTTGAGAAACCCAGGAAGAGCCACTAACCCAACATCATACAGGAAGAGCCCCCATTCTGTATTCATGCCCACTTGCTATGTGACTTGCTTCCTCATTTGATCCCAATTTAATCAATTTTACCTGAGCAATTATACACATAATCTCATTGGTTTACCAGAGTTTTGTCCCACCTCGTGCCCACCTTGTGATATCCAATGTTTCCCCACTGTGGACTCACCTCACCTTGTGGTTTTGCTCTATAAAACCCCTAGAAAAGGCAAGGTCCTTGGCAACCCACTTGGGACCCCTTCTGTCTCTCCCTTGGACAGAAGCTTTCTTTCCCCAATAAATACATTGTGCTCTTAACCTCTGTTGTTCTTAAAATTCACTCTTTGATTTAAGAGAACATGAAGTTGTACCAGAACTGGACATCTAGCAGGTTGGGAGTTTCTTTCCCCTGTATCAATTCACTCCTTTTCCCATGTTGCTGAATGTTTCTCCATTCTCAGTCTGAGCTATATACAATCTCTCTGGAACTTGCCCAGCTCAAGCCCCTTCACATCTGAAATGGTCTGGGTTCAGGGTGAAATATTCTGTGACTTTTTATATGACCACTCCACCCTATCATATCACTTCCCCATGCCCTCTCCTTTGTTTTGTATCTTTGTTTTCTACTCCTAACATAGATGCTTTTGTACAAGACCCTTCAGAGGCAGATTCTGTCATTAGAACTTTTGCTCTATTTTGATAGAGAAACATCTCCATCACTGCAACAGTTCCTCCTTCCTTTCTTATAATAAGAATTTTTTCCTGATTTTTATTTTTCTTAGTACATATGTGCAGTACATAATGATTGCATTCCTTGTGAATAGTTGATACATGTACATAACATATCTTACTTCTTTTGAAATATGACTTTTAAACAAAACCTCTCCTTTATTAAGCCTGATTTGCTTTTTGTTTGAGGTTAAAACCAATGAAGACGAACCACTTGTACATAGCTTTCAGCAGTGACACTTTGACAAAACTGTCAACTATTTATCACTAACCTTTGACCCCAAAATCTAGAACAACTGTTAGCCAGGATCACCCCTAAAGTTTAAACAATCATTTTTACCTTTCAATTATCCCAATGTTAATTTTTTGTGTGTGTGACTAGTTTGGGCTTCTTTCTGATGAACCCCAATCTTTTAACTATGATCAAGCAAAATGTTAACTTTTAGCCAACATTTATAATGTATAGGAAAATAAAATATTTTTCTAATTTGAATTACAGCAGAAAGCGCACCTTGCATGTTTTTACAATCACATATTTTAATATTTAATACAAACTCTAATAAGCACAGGAAAATATGCACATAATAGAATTCATTCAGAGTAATCTGAAAGAATAAATGGGGTAAGTTGTTCCTCATCTTTGTTAAATTAGAAATTGTGTATAAGCAAAATGTTTTTCCCTTCAAGATAACAATCAGTTGTAGGGAAGGCATTTTGAAAAAAAATCTTCTGTGACACCTGTGTACTCGAACCCAGTGATAAAGCCTGATATTTACAATTTATACAGCGTTAATCAATAAATAAAGAGAAGAATGTGTTTAATGATAAGCCATTTTAAATAAGTGGGGTTATTTTTAAAAAGCTATGTGGTATGGTTCTGCTTTTCAAGACTTATCTGATTTGTCTGTGCTTGCTTCCACAATTTGCCATGTTCAAATTGAGTTTTAAAACTATTCTCTAAGGTAGTTTGCTATGTCACAATATTGATATTCTTAGAGAATTTAATGAGGAGGTGCTAAATTTTAATATCAAAATCACAGGTGGAACTAATAGTGGTCAGACCAGGGACCAGCTCTCATGGGCTATGAATGTGAGTTTTACATATATGCTTTAACCACTTACTAGTAGTAGGTACTGTTCTGTGAATTAACTGTGAAACAGTGGTTCAAACATAAAACTATCAGAAATTATGACCAGTAGGTTTAGCCCCCTGTTTTCCCACATGTAGAATTTTGGGCATGTTATTTTAGAGAAAGAGTTAAAAGAACAACACAAACGAGGTGTTCTTTATGTATCTGAATTACAAGGTTGCCTAGGTCAGGGAAGAAGGACTCTACCACAGACTGATGCAATTACTCTTGCCTTACAAATGGTGATGTCTCCTTTAGATTTGCTCACTGACAATCTGCACATTCACTGCTTGGATACCCTGCTCAGTTAGCTCTTGCTTCTGCTGCTCAATGCTTGACGCCCAAGTTCTGCCTAAATATGCATAGTCACCTGAATTCCTGCATAGGTTGTCATTCCTTAGGGCTCCACTATGTGGTTCCACATTTCCAGCTGCCTATTCCTGTTATTGCCTAAGGTGCTACTTACTACACTTGATTCTTTATTTTGGAGAACTTTTTTGGTGAAACTAACCCTATTTCTTGTGACACCATTTAACAAGTTAATTAGATAACAATTTGGAAATAAATCACACTTTTTCAATGATGCTACTTTGCTTAGCATCTTGCAGATTTCCATATCATTATGTTTTAACCAGTTCTTTGCTGGGCTGGAATACTGACCAGTCATTGTTTTCATTTTCCTTATCCTCCTATCAAATGGTTTGATTCACTGCCTGAATGAGTTTCAAGTTCAAAAATTTGTATCTTTTGTCCATATGTAATATATAATTACAACAGTATTTTTCTGAAATCATGTTGGGATATTGGTAAATGTTAAATAATTACAAAAATGCATACCTTGAAGAGAATATGGTAATTTCTACTCATTTTATGTTTTTAACTATACAAGTGATTTTTCCCTTATGACTATAAATATAGAAAACAATTACAGTCATAATTTTTAAATTTACTCTAATTATTAAAAAATTATCATTGAAATCATTGACCATATATTGTAGTTTCTAGTTAATCTATGATGGTTGAAATGAGATGCTTTTTGATTGAGATGCTCCATCATAAAATTTATACATATAATTCATTTTAGGAAATATCATCCAAAATAAAAATCATCAAATAGTTGTATTTGTATATATCTACATAGACATATATAATTATGTGTTGAAATATAGTGTATTTCAGCATCAGTTTAAATACTCTGTGTTCAAAGCATTCGCACAGGAATTTGGGATCTTATTTTATGCTATGCCAACTTTCCATGGTGGTCTTTTATTCTGTTTATTTCAAAATTCTGGTCCTTTTCCACCTACCTTTGTAATGGCTTATATCTTGCCTTAGGCCAAAAAGCATACAGAGAAGCTTCCCACAAAGTAAGACCATGACTGTTTCACAATCAGCTCTGCAGGAAGGACTCTATGAAGTTTATTTGTATCCTCCCCTAGAGTCATCTCTAAGCCATCACTTTACTAATGAGCTCAGTATTCACCAGCATGCAGAATGCTCTGCTGCTGTTTTATATTGTTGGCTCCTTTCTTAACTTTTAAGTCCCTGTAAATTATTTTTCTTTTTTCCTGTAAATGCTTTGTGGTTTTCTGTGATGCTGAGAATTTTCCAGAATCAATAAAGAATATAATTCAACAATCTTCACTTTCAAATTTTATTTTTATGGATTTTTTTCTTCTTTTTATAACTATGACAGACCGGGAAGATTTTTTATACTTACTGTAACAGTCTTACAAGAAAATATTCCTGAAAAAAACTGTGAAATTCTACTTTTACAAATAATTTGTCATAGTTTAGCATATCTTGAAGTTTTCTCAGTACACTTACACTGACCATTCTTGTCACTGTGTAAATATTCATTTCTATAGTTAAGGATGATTTGATAATTTAAAATGAGAATTTCCACTTTAGGTACTTTATTTTATAAATTTATATTGATATATTACTTTAGCTTCTGAATCACAATTGTTTGTATCTCATTCATTCATTTAATAGATGCTTATTATACTATGTCCTGTATGTGAGATCATTTTCTTGCCCCATGGAAATAGCATAGAAGAGAAGACACCTACCCCCTTCCCTTCACCACAGTTTACATGCTTAGGGTTAAACTAGGCAGATTGGAATAAGCAAGTTAACTAATAAAATACAGCTACCCTCTCTATTCATGGGTTCAATAAACTGCCAACTAAAAATATGTGAGAAAAAAATTTCTGTGCTGAACATGTATGGATTTTTTTCTTGCCATTGTTCCCTAAATAATGACATATAACAACTATTTACTTAGCATTTACATTGTACCATATATGATAAGTAATCTAATCTGATTTAAAGAATACAAGAGTGTTTATGCAGATTATATGGAAATACAGTGCTATTCTATGTAGGAGACTCAAGCATCCACAGATTTTGTGAAACATGGGGGTTTCTGGAACCAATCTCCCATTTACAGTGATGGCTGACTCTATAAAGCAAATTAAATAGCAATAAATCATAAAGTGAAATAGATCTTTTGACCACTATTCAATTTTGAATTTTTTGAGGAACTGACATTTTATTAAAATCAGAAGAGAATGAGGGATGAAAATGTAAATATATTAAAGTTAAACAATCTCATCAGAGTAAACAGAAAAGAAAAATGCATCGAGGCACAAGCATGCCTGATGTGCCCAGAAACATCAAGCACAACAGTGTGGTCTAATGGAGTGGAACA
The DNA here is from genome assembly GCA_028451465.1 of Erethizon dorsatum. Lineage (NCBI taxonomy): Eukaryota > Metazoa > Chordata > Mammalia > Rodentia > Erethizontidae > Erethizon > Erethizon dorsatum. The sequence goes on from CM051824.1 coordinate 110,257,188, forward strand.
AGGCATTCTGGGAAAGAGATCAGACTTCTGTGGTTGTGCAGGTGAGGACTGATGATGTCAAGAAACAGGGCAGTAGCAGAGCAGGCATGAAGCTAGCAGAATGGTGAATGACTGAGATGGGACAGAGAAATACTGTTTTATATGGTCAGTAGATTAGAACTTGAGTAGAGAAGAATGATATTTGAAGTTTGTTCTAAGATCCATTTCCAAAACTCATTTCTCACTAAAAAAATTTTCTGTAGGTGATAGTATTTTAATGTCTTCTGCTATATCCTGGAATTTCTACCAAAGCAAATTCAGAATTCAAAATCTTTATATCAAACTATTTATCTCCACCACTCTAATTTTATTCAGTTTATCTGCCAAATATTTTCCCTCCACTTCACTCTTTGGAAAGTTCAAATCACAATTAATAGATTTTCAAGGAACTTCCCAAGAGTACTACTTTACAACTCCTTTCTTCAGGCTATACTTTTATTAATTAACCAAGCAAACATTGAATATATAAAATATAGTATAGGATTGACATATATGACTCATAAGATTTTTGTGAAATCAAAAAATCATCTATAAACAACATTAAAAACAACTACTCTATGCTTAATTTCAGAAGAATCTATTATATAAGCTGATGATGTTAAAGCCTAAGGAACCAAATTATAGTATGTTTTATGTTTGTCTTGGTCTGTCTTATCACTCTATAAGTTATACTGTTCAATTTATGAAGCCTATCTTTACATAGATTATTACTTTTAAACATTTCACTTAATTCATGAATGTCTATGAGCCTTTGACAAAAATCACATATTTTCAAAGACATCATTTTCCCCCAAATTCAAAAATTTTGTTCTGTATCAGTTTTATGTGATATATACAAAATCTATTGCAAATTCAATAGATATTTATTTTCTTAATTTCTTATGAAATATTGGAAAAATACTTCCTATGTATCTAAAGGCCTACAGTTAAACTTTGAAAACTTTCACAACTGCACTCAATTTCTACATTATATTTTCAATGATGTTAAAAATTATTTATTGAAATCATTTTAAAAATTATGCATGAGTTCAGTGATCCTTGTATTTTATCGTGTATCAGAATCATCTGTACAGCTTTTTTCAAACACAAAATGTTATACCCCCTCCTCCAGAGTTTGTGGTTCAACATATTGAAGCATAAAAATTTGCATTTCTAATAAGTTCTATTGTGTTGCGACTTCAATATATTTTCCAAGTGCACAATGGAATTTAATAACCACTGAAACAGCATCAAGAGATAAGACCCTAATAAAGTAATTAGGAAAATGCCTTCTTGAATGGATTTAGCCCATTACCACAGATATAAGTTACTTATCAGAGGAGTTGGCTGTTGGAGAAAGAATAAATTTGGCCACTTTTTCTGTTTTGCACACACAAACTTCCTCACCAACTGATGCACTGTACCAGCCTATGACATAGGAAGAAAGCTCACACTCGATGCCAGCACCATGCTCTTTACCCAACACCATCCTTTTGGACTTGCCAGCTTCCAGAACTGTTAGAAATAAATCTCTGTTCTTTTTTTTTTGTGGGTACCAGAGGTCAACCTCAGGACCTGGCACGCCAGCAGGCACCCATGTGGCTGAGTGATATCACTGACCCTTTTTATGTATATGGGTTCTGGGAGTTGAACTTGGGCCCTCACGCTTGCCAAGCAGGCACTTATGCTGCTGAGCCATCTCACTGGCCCTAAATGTGTGTTCTTGGTAAACTTCCCAGTCTAAGATCATTTAGCACAACAGTAAAAAAGAGCCTAAGACATTATCTTAGTTTCTTCATTGCAGAAACAAAAATATCTGACAGCCAAAGGTAAAGGAGGAAAATTTTATTTGGCTCACAGCATGTAGAGGTTGCAGTCACTAGTTGGCTGACTGTAGGGTGGGGTGGCATGGCAGAGGAGCATAACAGAGGAGAATCAATCCAGGTCATTGCAAGGCAGAAGGAAGCAAACAGCAAGCAGTAGTGAAGCCTATCTTCTCTCTTTTTATAGTCCACCTGGACTAGAAGCCTATTTATTGTGGACATCCACACTCAGAATGGGACTTCCATTATCCATATCCAGAATTGTGCTAGTTCCAATCAGTGGACTAACTTAGTACCATTAAACTTTAATCCTAGTATCACAAGCCCTAGATCCATCCAGCTCTGAAAAGCCCCATCTATGAGCACATGTGGCTTTGTGGGGACATCTAAATAGAAGGCATAACAGACATTAAGTAATGTTGGTTTGGGGACTGTAATTTGAGAATAATTTTTTTTGGAATAATTGCTTATTACAAGAGAAATGAACAAGGTAATGAATGAATAGATGAATGGATGAATTCATTGTAATTGCTAGTATCCAAATCAATGCAAATTTCAATGTTTTTAATTTTTTCAATTTTTATTTTAAAGAGAAAAAATAGAACAAAATTTCAAAACAACATAATAGGAGGGTAAGAGTGTTTAATACACTGCATATTGTTATCTTTAAATACACTGCATATTGTTATCTCAGAGTGCAAACTATTGGCATTCAATTGTCCACTAGCACAATATTTCCTTTTCAATGGACTAAGAGAAATTAGTAGTGTATCTATCTTAAATATATTTATATATATATATATATATATATATATATATATATATATATTTCTTTTCTGCTTTTCCTTTCCTTCTTTCCTCCATTCCACCATCCTAGTTTTTCTTTATATTGAACAGTTTCTTCCCATTTTACAATATCTATTGTACATTTTGGATCTTATTTACTCTTTCAGCTTCTCACACTAGGGAGACAATACAATATTTTCACGTGTACATCTGGTTTATTTCACTTATGATTATGGTCTCAAGTTGCATCCATTTACCTATAAAACTCTCCAGTTTAACCTTCTTTATGGCTGAGTAGTACTCCACTGCATAAAAATACCACATCTTTTTTATCCATTACTCCGTTGATGGGCATTTGGGTTGTTTCCAAGATCTAGCTATTACAAATTGTGTTGCTATAAACATGGGTGCACATATATTGCTGTGGTATGGTTTTTAATTTTTCTGGGAAGATACCCAGAAGGGAATAGCTGGATGAAATGGGACCTCCAATCCTAGTTTTTTGAGGGATCTCCACACTGATTTCCACAGGGGCTGCACCAGTCTACACTCCCACCAACAGTGGAGAAGGGTTCCTTTTTCCCCACAAGCCCCTCCAGCATTTGTTATTGGTTGATTTCATGATGATAGCCATTCTTTCTGGAGTGAGATGGAATCTCAGTGTTGTTTTACTTTGCATCTCTCTAATGACTAGTGATGTTGAACACTTTTTCATATATTTATTTGCTGTTTGTATTTCTTCATCTGTGAAGTGTGTGTTCATCTCACATACCCATTTTTGAACTGAGTCTTTAAATTTGAGAGGTCTGATTTTTTTGACTTCATTATATGTTCTCAATAGTAATCCTTTGTCTAAGGAACAGCTGGCAAACATCTTTTTCCACATTATGGGTTGTCTCTTCACTCTGCTGGTGGTTTCTCTTCCCGTGCAAAGGATTTTTAATACAATGAGATCCCAGTTGTTGATTCTTTGTGATAGTTCCTGTATGATAGGGGTTTTATTCATAAAGTCTTTGCCTACACCAATGTCTTCAATAGTTTTACCTATTCTATGTTCCAGCAGACTTAATGTTTTTGTTTTAATATTTAGATCTTGATCCATTTTGAGTTTAGTGCACAGTGAAAGATATGGGCCTAGTTTTAATCTTTGGCATGTACAAAGCCAGTTTTTCCAGCACCATTTATTAAAGAGGCTTCCTTCCAGTGAATGTGTTTGGCATCTTTGTCAAAGATAAGTGGCTTAGTATGTCTGGAGTTGTTTCTGCATTTTCTAATCTGTTCCATTGATCTTTGGGCCTTTTTTTTTTTTTTGCAAGTACCATGCTGTTTTTATCATAGTAGATTTATATTATAATTTCAAGTCAGGGATTGTGATACCCCATGCCTTGCCTTTTTTGCTCAGAATTGCCTTTGCAATTTTGGGGAACATCCTATGTGCAGCTGAGAAGAATGTGCATTCTGATTTTGTGGGGTGGAACACTCTGTAGACATCTACTAATTACATTTGTTCAAAAGTTTGATTCAGTTCTAATATTTCATTGTTGATATTTTGTCAAGTTGATCGGTCTTTTTGTGACAGTAGGGTATTGAGATCTCTCAATACAATTGTATTAGTGCTTATTTGATTTTTCATGCCCATTAATATTTGTTTTATATAGTTGGGTACACTGGTATTTGTTGCATATATATTTATGATCGTTATCTCTTCCTCTTGGATTGTTCCCTTTACAAGGATGTAGTGACTTTTATCTCTCTTAATCACTCTTGGCTTGAAATTCACTTTGCCTGCAAAAAGAATAGCTACCCCTGCTTTTTTCTGGGATTCTGTTGCATGGAGTATTGTTTTCCATCCTTTGACTTTCAGTCTAAGAATTTGTTTTAGAATTAAATGTGTTTCTAGTATGCATTTTTGGGTCTTGCTTCTTGATCCATTCTGCCAGTCTGTCTTTTTTTTTTATGTGGGTCCTGGGAGTTGACCTCAGGACCTAGCACTTGCCAGCAAGTGCTTGTGCCCCTGAGCGATATCACTGGCCCTTTTCTTCCTTTATGTGGGTATCGGGATTTGAACTCAGGACTTCATGCTTGCCAGGCAGGCACTTGCACCTCTGAGCCATCTCACTGGCCCGAGTTTGTGTCTTTTGACTGGCAAATTAAGACCATTAACATTGATAGTTAAAACTGATATATGTTGACTTATCTTTTTCATATTATTTTCCTGTTGTTGGCTCCCCATCTTTTTTCATTTTTTTGTTTTTTTGTTTGTTTGTTTGTTTGTTTTTCCTCCCTCTGTTTAATTGTTTGTTTTGCCTGGTGGATTCCTTCTGTTGGGTTTCATGGAGTTGTAGTCGTTGTTATCTCTTTCTAGAATATCCTTCAAAACATTTGGAGTGCTAGTTCGGTGGTCATAAATTTCTTCAGATGTTCTTTGTCATGAAAGTAATTTATTTCTCCATCAGTTTAGAAAGATAGTTTTGTGAGGTATATCAATCTGGGTTGAAGGTTACTTTTCTTTAGAACTTCAAAGACTTCAATCCAAGCTCTTCTAGACTTAAGGGTTTTTGTTGAAAGGTCAGCTGTGATTCTGATGGGCTTTCCTTTCTAGGTGATTTGTTTATTTTCCCAAACAGCTTTTAAGATTCTGCTCTTGTTTTGAAGTTCTGGAATCTTGACTACGAAATGTCTGGCTCAAGATTTTGGGTTTTTTTGATCATAGCTAATTTCAGTTTTATATGCCTCACTTATCTGTACATCAAATTTTTTTCTGTACCAGGGAAGTTTTCTGCCATGACATCTGTGAACAGTTTTTTAATATCATTTATGCTATCTCCTGCTTTTTCATTGGCTCCGATCAATCTGAAGTTATTCTTCTTTGCCTCATCTAGCAGCTGCTGGATTGATTTCTCATGGTCCATTGCTATTTTTAAGAATTTTTTCTTTGCATGATCACTAACTGCAAGCCTGTCTTCTATATCTGAGATTTTGTACTCATATTGGTTTAATCTGCTGTGAATGCTTTCAATGGAATTTTTGTTCTCCTGGATATCTGCTTCAATCTGCCTTATGGATTCCATTTGTTCCCTATTCTGAGAATTCATGGCTTCCATAATTTTCTTAAGCTCATCTATTTTTTTTTTTTTGTCTGTATCTTCTCTATAGTGCCTAAACTTGGTCTTCATTGTGGACATCATCTCTGCAGTTATCTGAGAAATTATTTCTGATTTGATTTTTTCCTGAGCCTCATTTGATTGCATTGTTGTTACCAGCTCAGAGATGCCAGGTGGGTAGCTTTCATACTGTCCCACCTCATTACCCCCTGGGTTTGCCTTTGTTGAACTGGATGTCTGGGGTTGCATCTTGTTTAAGTGTTTTTTCATTTTCTTTCCTTAGTTTAATCATGGGGTGATGCTTGCAATTTGCCTATGGTAGGTTGCTTTATTGCTAGTATTTAAAACCTTTAGGAGATGGCTACTTCTCTGAAGTATCTTCCAGGTGTAGCTTGTTTTTTGGTTTTGAGTCTGTTACAAGATCCTACCTCTTCAATTTGTTCAAAATGAGAAGTTGCTGCCTGTTTGGCCCAGTCCTTGGTTCTTTGGCACTGTGCCACAGTGTTTTCTGTGACGCTTAGTCAATCTCAGCCATAGAATACCAGGAAGAACAGCTGTTTAGAACAATTATGTCACTTTTGGCTATAGTGGTACCAAAAGCATCAAACACAGCCTAGAAAAGGACAGACTGAGCTAACCAGTTATTTGCCACTTTTAACCATATAAACTAGATTTGTGGTTATATAACAAAATCTAAAACAAACTAGAAAATTATATGCAGTATACAAGTCCTTAATATGTCAATTTTGCCCTCAGGTGTTAAAATTTAAAATGAGTTAAGAAGAAAATAGAGAAGTGGAAGAATAGGAAGGAATTAGATGTAAGCCTGGAGGACAAAGAGGGATCACACTAACTTTGGGAAACTGTTGCAGAAGACTGAGGGAAAGAGAGAAGGAAGGGACAAAAGGAAGAGCAGCACAGAACCACAACCACAAATAGGCTAAACTCTGTTTACACTCATATAGAAACAAGATCAAACAATGAAGGAAAGAAAAAGAGAAAAACAAAAAAACACCACCACAACAACATAAAAGAAACAAAAGAGAGGAAAAAAAGAAACAGTTCACTTCCAGGTATGTCTCTGCTGTCACTGGTAGACAACATGTGGAGACAGAGTCCTGTTCCATGCCTATCTGTCCCAGCAAGCCAGCAGTAGCTTTTTGGCAGGGTAGTGAATAATCTCAGTGAGCCTGAACCTTCTGGCTGAGAACGGATTCATTCAGCCTGCAGCTGTCAGTGCACCTTCTGTGGACTCAGCCCAGCTGGGAGCCTTAGATGGAGCCAGCAGCTGTCCTGGGTTCCAAACTCAGCCCCCCACAATGGCTCCAGGCCAATCGCTCTCACACATGGGATGACTGAGCCCTCCGCACTCACTGGCAGCAGTGCAGACCTTCAAGTCTGCTGCTCCACTGCACCACTGCCTTCACATCTCTCTGCAGAGACCCCTGGGGCTGCGGACAATCACTGTGTCCACAGGTTTGAACCTCTTCTGTCAAGCAGCACGTCCTGACCCAGGGAGAATGTGCCTGTGGCCACCTCCTTCTTCTTTGCTGATGTTTCTCTCTTCACTCTCTCTGTGGGCCTCTAACTGCACTTCAGATCCTTCCTGGGTCCAGGGGTTCCCTTTCCCTCATTGTTTTCTCCCAGGGCCACTATATTCTAGCATCTGGATGGTGACTCTCAGAGAGGCTCTTTCTCTGCTGCTCACCACTCCACCATCTTCTGACCTTCCCTCAATGTTTTTTCTATTGTTCACTGAAACCCATTATTAACCAAAAAGTTCTTCATAAACCAAACTAACCATTCCTAACACAAGGCTTCATTTTTCACTTTTGTATCTTTTTCTGAGACTGCACTTGTTTCAGTCTGTACCATATTAAGTATTGCTTTATCCAGAACATGGATTTGAAATAAGAATGCATTGTTTTAAGCTCCAATTTTCTCTATTTTTTGAACTCTGCAAGCCTGATTACTTAATTTTGCAAGTTGATATGTAAATAGCCTCTTCTATTGGTCCTTTCCATTTATTTCTGTGAATATTTCCAAGAAAAATTCTTTAAATTTGTTACCATGTTTTAGCTGGAGAATGAGGAAGAGAACATAAAGAAGATTTTACAGGGCACAACCATCATTCACCAAGTACAAATAAGGCAGGGAACAGAGGGAAATCTCCCCTAGGCCTGCAAACTTGATTCATTCATTAAGCAAGAATTGAGTTTTAATATTTTTTCTTAAACATTTTAGTAAAATAAAGCAGGTTAACAAAAATATTTAAAAGAGGTGATAACAAAGGCAAAAGCTAAAAATTGGAACAAAAATATCAACTTTTTCAAATAAATATGGATTTTAAAAAGCACAATTATAAAATGACATATAATAAATATAGAAAAGAATTTGACAAAATTAAGACAAAGTACATATATAATAAAAAGTGGAGTCAACATAAAAAATCTAGTAAAATCTTTCAATTTGACTTAAAATCAAGAACAAAATATAAGATGCATATAAGTAAAAATATTTTGGCCGGTGAGATGGCTCAGCGGCATAAGCGCCTGCCTTGCAAGCGCGAGGGCCCGAGTTCGACTCCCGGAACCCACATACGAAAAAGGGGCTGGTGATATCGCTCAGCAGCACGGGTGCCTGTTGGTGTGCGAGGTCCTGAGGTCGACCCCCCGGTACCCACAAAAAAAAAAAAAAAGAAATAATAAAAGAGACATGCTATCAAAAAAAATATATATATTTTTAAAAATAGAGTGACATAGGATCAGCATTAAAAAGGTACTTTTTTGTTGGCAGATCAATTTATAATGAAGCATTGTTATCCTGATAATCAGAAAAAGTAGAATTCATGGCAAATAGATTGAATATAATGATCTGCTCCCAATATTTTTCTGTTTCTTCCACCAAATTCCATTGGGTCTGTTCTTTCCTAGTTTCTCAATATTTTCTTACCTCTTTTTCTTTCCTTCTCTCTGATCACCCAATGCCTGAATTTCTCCTTTAATTTTACATTTTCGTATCTTCTACATTCAACTTTTAAACATGTAAATCAATTTAATTGACATTTTCTGTTTACCTCCTAGCTAATTTCTGGATTATATCATAATGTTCCAGAAGTCTGCAGAGGAAAACAAGAAAATGAAGAAGAAAAAGAAAAAGAAGAATGGGGGAAGCTGCCAGTACTGACACATTAAACATCTTTGCATATACTCTCCTCTTTCATTCATCCCTCTGTTATTTGTATTAACCAAGACACCTTTAATATGTCAATTAGAGAAAACCGATACAAGAAATAATTATAAAATTCTTGGAAAGGATGAAGGAGCAACAAGAAATCAAGAATGTTGTTATTTTGGATAGCAGAAAGTTGTCACTGTCCCTGGGCTTCCCTGGAAGCGATAATCTTCAGCTGTATCAGGGTGATACTAGTACTTCACCTGTCCAGGCATTGTACCTGCTGAACCCACCAGAAAAACCAACTGTGCTGACGGCTACAGTCTCTTTCAGTCACTGGTTTTTGTGTGGTGACTATCACTACTACCACCAAAACTGGAATGACTGCTCTTTTCCATTTTATGTATTGCCAGGGTGTTTTATTGGCCAACACTAACAAGAACTCAGATGGTATGGGATTCTAAAAAAGCAATTTTAAGGTTTTCAATTTCTTATGATATGGAGGACACCATAGAAGGAAGGTTGTGAGGCTGACAGATAACACATCTACATAAATAATTCATTTATCCATGTATTATCATTACTATCATCCATCTACACACAACACAGACTTAGAAGACTACACCAAAAAAAAAAAAAATATATATATATAGCCCCTTAAGATGCTACTAATGGTGACTTAAATACAGGAACTGATTAATCTATAATTACTTGTTACTATATGTAATTTCTTGTATTTGCTTTTTAATTTTATTTTACTTCTTTTGCAGTACTAGGAATCAAATCCAGAATCTTGTGCATGTCATACATGTGCTCTATCTCTGACATCTCCTGCCCAATTTCTTGTATTTCTATATTAAACAATTTGATTAGGATGCTTGAGCAATTACACATATCAAATTATATACAATATAATATGAGTACATATAATGTGCACAAATACTTAAGAAGAAGAAATGATTGGAAGACCACCTTATTTTAATTGATATGATTATGATTATGGTTAAGTTTTTTGGTCTCCATTTTTTCCTTCATTTTCCAAAGTTCATACAATATGTATTGATTTTATAACCGGAACAAATAGCTTGATAGGTAATTATATGCCCTTAATGATTTATGGATATTTTATGTATAAATATATAGAAAAACATTTTAAAATGCAAATATGTTGTTCTGTCTTATATTTATATATTGGAAAAATTTGTGTTGAATTTTGTAAATATTCCTTTTAGTGAGAATACTGGAATATTCTTATTGCAGTAATAGTAGTTTAACAATTAGCATTTATACTGTTTTGGAAAATTCTTTTACTACTTTAAATATTTCTAAAATTAGGATCAATTTTAATACCAGTAATTTAAAATACATAAGTTTATTTTTATGTGGAAATATCATACAAATGTCATAACTTAGGACAAATTGTATGTATATTGCATGTTATTATATCATTAATGTGAATATAATATTACTGTGTATTACTGCTTATTTTAATGTCTTATTATGAAGAATTGCTTTGGTGAAATTAAGCTAATATTTGATTTCCAGAAGAAATAAGTATTAACTATTCATATTAAATGTAATATTTAGGAAGGGCATCTTTCAATACATATTTCTAATTATATTATTTTCTATTTTTACAACACTTCTGGGTTTATATGATATGTGCACTTTTTGGTTAAATTATCCTTAAGAAAATAAAAAAAAAATTAGTTCAGTAATTGCCATATGTATTTGACAAGGTTACCAAGCTTCATGTTTTCCATATGTGAATTTTTTTTTCAGGTTATAGATTGCATATAATCCAAAATGAGATGAGTTTCCGATTTAAATTTTTGGAGTTTTTGACAACCCATAGAACTTCTCATATGGTTGTTGGGATTGTTAAATACCTTCATCTTGGATCTTAGACAATTAACTTTCCAGGCCTGCTGGTTTTGAATGAGTCACACTAATTCTGAATGTCAGCCTTGTATAATATCATGTTTCTTGTGGATTTTGCCTCAAAGGAGAGAATGTATTTTCTTTCCCTTCTGCTCTCTATACTGCTCTTCTCCCTTTCTGGGTTTCTTTCCTAGGATACTGTAACATCTGCTTCATCTATATTCTGTGGTCATCTTCTCCCTGTGGACCTCTTTCAGCCCACTACCTCATTCTTGTGTTTCTGTACCATATTTATACTTAGAATCAATATTTATTTTCATGTTTTATGTGTTACACTGCCTAAAAGCATGATATGTGAATAACACAGCTTAAATTCCAAACACTGATTCACATTCATTAGCTAGGTTAACATATGACTATTACACAAAGTTTTTAGACTCAATTTTTCCATTTATAATATAGAGTTGGTAGTAGCATATAATATGCAGGGGAGTTGTGACCTTCAAAATAAAATAAAATGAGCACATCATATTGTTTACTGTTCCCAAATGTCTCTCAATTAAGATTACCTAGTGCTGAAATATGACCATCTAAGCATGTGTTTTCTGTTGTAAAAGAACTTTTCAAATATTTCAAAAAGTAAAAAGCAAACATTAACACTACAATCATTCATAATTCTAAAATTCAGACATGTTAATATTAACATAAAATTATTTTAATAATTCTAACAATTTGCACTTTTGCTAAAATTTATATGTATCTCATTCACCCATCTTGCACTGAAAATATATTTAAGCTATTAATGAACTAAATGTAAAATAATATGAAGTGGAAGTAAAATAGATGAATACATAAAAATACAAAGAGAGAAATGAACATTTTAATTTTACAATTTTCTGTTTCTCATTTAATTTTTAAAATTTTATATTTGTACATATTTCCAATAATGGTCTGATTATTTCCAATAATGTTATCTCCTAAAAATATAATTCTTCATGAAGACTCATGGATAGAAATGTGGGGCCTGTTATTTTTTTATCGTTCATCAGAAGAAACTATCAGCTTCAACACCTCAGTAATGAACGTTTATTCTTCTGTATTATTTTCTATCACAATCTTATTTTCCCCAACTAAAGTGCAGCAGAACCAGTATTAAGGTACCACTCACTGCTTAGTTTCACAAGTAATGCAAGAGTACCTGCTACGTAAGTTGGCACTCCTTTGTCAATCTTTCTATTGCTCATTCTTTATTTGCTACATAATCTGTGTAAAAAGTGTTTACCTGGAATTATCCACTATATCTGTGCATTTTATACTTTTCTGCATAACTCACCTCAATTTTTTATAGTTTATATCAAGCAATCATTAGGTAGTTGATGTAATATTAAGTTACATTAAAGGGAAGGTGATTAATAATTTAATACATGTTTCAAACTGTACTATTTTCTCTGTTTGTTTTAATACTGTTAAAATTCATTATTAGTTTTCTGGTTACAAAGCTGCATGAGTTCTTTCCAGGCATATTTTTCCTATAAATTCAATTATTTTTCCTACAGTTTTCCACACAAGATTTTCAGAGATCACATAGTTGATATTATAGCAGAAATAGAAATATTCACCTCCATAGAAAATTTGCTTTTAATAGCTAATGGTAGTACTATCAATGAAGGATGAAACATCAAAGTTACACTTTAATCTCCCTTTCCCAACAGAGCCTTTGTCAATTTTAATGCTATGACAGGTTGCCCTGGCCGGTAACCTGAGGGGCTTCCTTCTCACTGGGGACATCAGTAGGCTGCCATCAATATCATGGAACACTTGGATCAAATTCAGAGAAAGAAATCAATATTTTGAGAAATAGATGGTAACCTGGAGAGTGGTATTTGGCATTTGCCTCTGGGAACCTCGTGGAACATGTGTTACTTTGAAAAGGTACACAATTCAGTGAGTGTCCTGTCAGTAGCAACGGAGATAAGAGAGACAATAAATGATAAGTGAAATCATGCTACCAAAATATTTTTGAGGGACAAAACTATAATAGCCAGCTAATAATTATGGAATAGAAGAAAATAGCTATCTTGTGGAAAAGATAGTAAACTCTTGAGAATTTTATGAGTAAAAACATTTTCTTTTGGGATAGTTGGGAAAGTCTGACAATCTTGCAAAAATGTATACATTAACAAACCCAAGAAAGCGAACTCTTCTAGAGCTTTAGTGTATAGTTTGATATCATCGATGTGCTCCCAAGACATATTTCCTGCATGCAGGACTTGTAAACAATTTTATGAGTCATACTTTTCACTCACATTACTGACAAGTATAATTTTCAAAGATGGTCCATAAAATAAGCTGTTGTTTTGCTCCGTGAAGTTTGAAATATTTTGCTTAGTCAAAAAGAGAACAAAGAGATCTGTAGAGTTGTAAAGAAATATTGATTTTTTTCCCTGGCCCAAACTTTTCATTCTTCTATATAGAAAATTTTTCAATTTAATTGTTTCTCTAAGTGTTATGGTTTATGTCTAGATGTCACCATGAAGCCTCATGTATTGATTAGTGGAGGTTCATGAGAGGTGACTTTATCATATTGTTCATTTATAGCTAAATGTGATATGGGAGGTAAAGCCTCATTGAAGGAAGTGGGTCACTGGGGGCATGGCCTGGAAAGGTTCATCCTCCTCTCTCTGGTCTTGATCCCTCTCTCTGCTTCATACTGCCATGCTACTGAGCTCTTTCTCCTCTGCCATGCTTCTCTGACATTCTGCCCTACTTTGGAATCACCCAACTGTGGACTGAAACCTCTACAAACAGTGAGTCAAAATAAATCTCTCCTCCTTAGAATTGTGGATGTCAAATATCATGTCTCAGTGAAAAGAAAGTAAAAAAAAATACTTCTGGCTTTCCCTGTCCAGTGGCATATGATGCCACTGTTTAATTTTACCATTTGATAGTCTATGAAATATCTATCTAGTTAATCCAGATATTTTAGGAGTGTATTACTTCAAATGATGGGAGATTGATATAGCTTTACACTGCAAATATAAATGAATATTATTTTTGATTCATGTCTGCATGAACTTGTACTTGCTTTTCTAATTGGTGTGATGAATCCATCACTGCTTTCAGTATTTTAAGTCTTCTCTATAACATAACAGATCTACTTTGGCTGAGCATGTAGAATTTTCTAGATGTTATTGTTAGGACCTCACACCCTGCTAGTCATCTGTGTCTCCTCTTCTACTGTGCCATATGGGCTTGTTTATCAGCTGCAATTTAGCCTTTTTTGGTTCTTACAATTAACCATTAACTACTTGCTATTAGTCTTTTGTTAATTATTATTCTTGTATGGGCATCAAAACAATTTAGCAGAAATCAGCTTTATTGATAGATATCATATGTATTTTTTATCTGTTTTTTCATTACATCTGCCACATTCTTGTCCATGAAGATGTTTCCTCATGTCACCTTACCTGAAATTTTTATTAACTAGTTCAGCATTAATTAATTGTCTAGGGCCTATCTTTTCTCTATCTAGCAAAGTAGATCTTTTCTTAGCCTGCCATGTCATACATGAACTGGTGCCAAATCCCCATATTATTTATATCTGTTTCTTACATCATTCTAGTACCTTTGTTTTAATGTAAGAAATAGACATGGACATGTAATTAATTATGTGATAATTTTATGAGAGGAATCACTTATGTGAGAGATGGAATGATGAAGGTGCTGGGAAGACTGGGAGAATCATCAGACTATAATGCTATTCTGATAGACCCTCACCAAAGAAGAAAAAGAAGGAACTTAGTGGGAAGCCCGCTGGAATACCCAGGCTAGAGAGAAACATTTATCCAAGACCGCTGCCAGGCGATTCCTGTGATTCTCAGCAACTGCTTTGCTTTTGAATTCTTGTCATGCTTATTTTGGCTGAAATGAGGCCACAGGGAGTGCAATTTTGACACAAATACAGTGATGGGTTGCATAAGGCGGTGGCTGGGTGCTTGATCTCTTATTTGGGGTAAGGAAGATGCATTATTTTGGCTGCCATATTCACCCAATATACTTTCAGAAACCCTCAATCTATTTTATTTTGTGGCTATCAGCTCTCTTTTCCTTAGTCATTGTTTATAAGCTGGGCATTCATTTTCATGTCTTTTTTGAAAATGTGACCTCAACTGGCAGCCTCTGATTGATAGATAAACCCTGGCTTTTGACAAAAAGGATTTAAGGCACTACAGTTCAGCTTTCATAAACTCGGCATCTATCATTCCTGGTGGTATTAAATCTAAGACCCCACTTACTGTCCCTACACCAGCCATAGTTCTGAAAACAACTATACCTTGAACTAGAATTTGATAAGTGGCCTTTTTCCTTAATTCGCAATGGCCAAATTCCTGTCTTGGTCACACCCTTAGTGTACTAATTCTTGGTATTGTATTTGGATCTCAAAATCTCCTTTCTATAAATTTAAATTCACTACTGAATATCATCAAAGATTCTGAAAATTTCCTTCTGACATTTTCCCAATGCTACTTACTATTTGAACTCTAGATTATTATTATTTTTGTTGGGATGAGCTTTTTGGCCATTGGGACCACATTCTTAACTAATGCTGGATTTTGAAAAATTTGATTACAAATTTAAAACTTACTCTTTGGAAACATGTTGGCAGGAGCCACTATCAGGCTTTCTTCTCCCTTTCTCCAGCCCCAACTACAAGCAGTTTCTTTCCTGATGGCAGTCTATCTTTCTCCTATCCCACTCCCTTTCAACCTATCATGCTTATATAGGTCCATGTATGTAAGCTTTTCCCCTTAATTTGATTTATACAATTATATAATGAGATGGTAAATAATTTGCATTCTTTTTAACATATTATCTAAAATGTGACTTTTTATTTATTAAATGACACGTAAATGCCTAGTATAAATGATACACAGATAGTAATAAAAAAATGGGTGTTACAAAAGAGATGCTTATGGTCAGTTTGAGAGTAGAAAGGAAAGGGAATTTCTTGTTACTAGTTTGAGAGTAAGATCTAGACTACCTGTTCTCTTAGAACAGGGATCTCCCATATTTTATTTGAATAATCTTCAAGCACTTTATAAAGGCTGAGAAATACTCTAGCTCAATCATGAAAGAACATATGCTCATAGAAAAGGTGGCTTTTGTCTGATGCTTAAAGCCAGTTTGGATGTATTCACATGGGTTTACTCTATTTGGTCGATAGAATAACCTAAATGAAAATACAAAATTCACCAGATGCAAGCGGAATACTGAATGAGTCCCTACATGGTCTACGTATCTCTCAGCTACCTGAAGAGTTTCAAAATCACATCAGGCTGATGGTTGCAGTTGAGAACAAATGTGGAAAATCATGAAGCCTGGAGATGCCAGTCTCAAAGTTTCCACAGAGGAGAATTATGAAGTAGTGATGGATAAGATGGGATTTTTTTTTTTACAGAAGAGAAAAGTCATTTTATAAACCTTAGGAGATACTTTGAAAAACTGATATAAGGGACAGGGACACTAAAGAAATAGAATAAACAGGTTTAATAGGTAACTCAAAGCCTCCTTTCTCCTTGATGACATTAACAAGGAAACACTAAGGCTGTGCTGACAGAATTAAAACTTCAAATGAAGAAGAAGTAGATGGCAATTGGAAATTTAGAAAGAAAAATCTGATCCAGCAATAACACAGGCATGAAAACAAAAAGAAGTTTCAATGAGAGCTTTGAAACACCATTAAATAAAATAGAAAGATATGAAATCCTTTTGGCCCTGATACACAGACATTTGTCCTCTGAAATTACAGGGTGACAGTGTGGAAGAGACTTATAAGAAATTTTTGAGTTACACATGAATGATGAGAAGTGGAGAAATTGAGCAAATACTCCTTTCAAGTAGATTGGTAGTAAACAAAAGCAAATCATTCTATTTTGTTTTCAAGTGTCCCATTTAGTAGTAAATATCAATAATTTGGGTTTTCTACTTACACTAACCTTAAATGACATTGAATCAATAAATGGTTTAATTGTCAAAGGATTTGTTTTCAAATACCACCTGTGTGTAACGCCGTCAACCTTGATACTTAATATTTCAATTAGTCTGTTATAAGGAAATCAATGAGAATACTTCAAAAATTATTTATAATTGATGAAAGAAAAGTAATCAGAAATATAGTTACTAGAAAAACATTAGAAACATGACTTTCCTTAGAAACACTAAGTTCTGTTAAACTTATGTAAATAGAGAACTTTGCAAGAGAAATCTTTAAATGGATTTATTAGATAAAAATAACACTGCAAGATTTTATTTAAGACACTTTTTAAATGTTTTAATAAAAATAATGATTTTATAAAATATGTGTGGATTATGCAAGTTAGGTACTATGTCTTGTTTACAAAATGTTGAACTCACCTTTTTCCTTGCAAAAATGGACAAATATTGAATTTATAAATCCACAAGTGGAATTTTCTATGACTGACACATTCTTCAGAATATATACCTAGTACTTATTATGAACTATTCATACTAAAAGGGAATTTCACAAGCATACTTTTATTAAAAGTCCATAACAACTAATTCACAAAAGAATTATGTTTATTTTGCATGTGAGAGAAACTTTTTAAAGTATTTTGAACTAGGTTATAAAAAGCAAGTGACAGAAAGGTCTCAATATATGACACAATGTCCCATGATTGGTTCTTTTTCTCATTGACCAACAATGTGTCATGTATGAATGCATGTATGCATTTAATTATTTGTTTAATTTTAAATCATTTAATGAATGCTTAGGAATTTGCCAGTAGGCACTGTCATGTTAGGTTCACATGTAAAATATACATATTGCTAAATATGTAAGATGCACTATCAATACCTCCTAATTTTAAAACATTTACAAGATTACTTTTTCTTGGCTTGGAAGTACTTGTCCAGAACATTAATCCAGATACTCCAGGGTGGCACTGTTGTGTTCAACTCAGCTCAACAAATACACATGTGTCAAGCAGATACTTCAATACAATATATACACAGGTGAGAAAATCCGATATTGTCTCTGTTTTCTTTTAGTCTAGTGGAGCAAATATAATAAAAATAGTAACTACAAGTGTAGTGAATATTATGAAGGAAGAGTTACAACATGGTATGGGAGGAAATGATCAGCTTCAAAGTGATACCTCCAGGAAACTTGACAACAGGAGGGCAGTGAGAAATTTTGTTTTATAGAAATATCCACTTCATTTTTAGGAGCTATATTTCTTTATTATTCTTTTTTTTGTGGGTACCAGGGGTTTGACCTCAGGACCTCGTGCGCCAGCAGGCGCCCGTGCTGCTGAGCGATATCACCAGCCCCTTTTTTGTATGTGGGTTCCGGGAGTCAAACTTGGGCCCTTGCGCTTGCCGGGCAGGCGCTTAAGCCACTGAGCCATCTCACCAGCCCTGTTTATTATTCTTATAAGACTTTGACTAATAAAGCAATGATTTGTTTTTGTCCTTGCAATTACTAAAATTTATACTTAGTAGTTCTCTTATTAACAGAATACAGAAAACACAGGCGAACATAGGCTATTCCAAATGAACACTCCATTCAGACAGCAGTGATATATACAGAATTTAAAAGATCTAACAGCTCATAATAATCCTCTTCTAAATTTTAAAGTAAAATATTTATTGAAAAATGCTTAGAAAATTTGAAACTTGTTTAGTACAAAAGAGACACACAAAAAATAAGCAAATAAATAGCTTAATGATAGTAAATCTAGTGGGATAAATCTGGGCAGTATTGACATTAATTTTCTAGACCAATGAGGAGTTATTGTTACAACCATGCTGAGTAGATAGAAAATTAACATGTCTGTGCATCTGAAAATAGTTTTGAAAAAACTTCCTTTACTGTACAATTTTCTGTTCAAAAGCTATTAAACTCAGTACTGAACCATTTAAAAAAAAAGAGAGGGTTTAAATTGGAATGAGAAGTGCTAAAGGTCCAAAAAATGAGGCATCATTAAGGAGCATAACACTGGTTCTAGCAGATCCATCCCTTAATTTTCCACTGTAAATTTGTACTTTAGCATAATAGTAGCCAGCTGTATGTCTCAGTACCTTTCCCTGAGGAATACAAGAAGCAATCTATGTGTTTACCCACTTGGTATAATGAATGGCAAGAAGTGTCTATGTGTGCAAAGGGCCAAAATGGGATTTTTACCCACATTATGCTCTAACTGGTTTTGCATATATTTACCTGAGCATCACAGAGGGTCCAATGGACCCACACCACTCCAGAATTTGTTTAAAAAAGTTTTCTTTTGATATTTCTGACTGAAGTAGCCCAATTCAGTACAATGCCACATGAAAAACTATATTTGCAAGTTTTGGAGAAAGCCAAAAATGAATCATCAGATTATTCATATGTGGATGATGAAGATGATTTATTATGGTAAAATATATGCTTCATAACAGAATAGTGGTGTGGGTGCATGATGATGATGACTTTGATGTTGGCCACATGAGCCAAAATTCCTGTGATAGTGAAATGGAGCAAGAACCACCTGATACAGACACAGGGAATGTGGACTTCCTTGATTCAGATGATGAAGAAAACAGCAGTGTGACTCCATTTTATACTAATTAAAATGTTGCAAAATGGTCACACAACCAAATGGAATGATCCAATGTTAGAACTACGTCCAAAAATATAGAGTCTTGGCAGGGGAGAAATGAATTGGACAGAATGCCAGCACTGCCATTCAGTGTTGGAAATTGTAACAGATGAAATGCTACAAGATGCTGTGAAATACACAAAGGCTGAAATGCAGGTAACATGATCTGTGTGCCCCCATAGCCACATCCAAAAACCTGTATTTATTATGAAACCTCACTGTCGAAACTGAAAGCATTCATAGGTCTGCTATACTTAACAGGGATTTCTCATGTTAATCACAGCGATGTAAAAGTCTTATGGAAAAGCAATGGGTCAAAATATGGGATAAAAATTTATGCCCTTGTAGATGTGAAGACTTATGCTTCCAATTTAGACATTCATCCTGGGACTCAGCAATCAGGTCCTTATTAATATAGTAATAAACTGAATGGTGTCGTGAATAGACTTGCTACTTCCATTTCCCAAACTAATCAGAACATGACATTTGACAATTGGTTTACCAGTTTCCAATTAATGTTACATTTGATAACAGAGCACAAATTGACCAGCACAAGTGTATGTAGGAACAAAGCAGAAATTTTAAATGAAATGTAGCAATTTCAAAACAGACAATTGTATAGTACAATCTTTGGATGTCAGGAAGATATAATACTGGCCTTGTATATGGCAAAGAAAAATATATTGGTACTGCTGATGTCAATATTTCACCATAATGGGGAAATGCTGATAGGGAAAGCTCTACAAAATGAAAGCCTGAGATGGAAACTTTCTACAAAAAAACCAAAAGTGGACTTGATGTTGTCGATGAGTTATGCAGCAAGTATGATGTCACTTGAAACACAAAGCATTGGCCAATGGTTGTCTTTTACCCAATCCTAAACATGTGTGTCATAAATAGTTTGATAGTTTACAAAGGTAGTGTATAAAGACAATAACAACTGCAAAACATAATGGGGAAATTTTCTTAGAGGATTTGGACTGGAGATCATAAGTCATTTACAGCAGAGGAAAAACAAAATGTTTCTGCCCAGGGAATTACACAAAAAATTGTGGTGCATGCTGGTGAGCTGACAGATGAACAGGCAGGTGCAGCATCGCAAAGACCTACTATGACAACAGGAAAGCATAAAATATGTCAACTGTACCCTACAAGAAAGTTCAGGGAAAAAAAACATGTGCTATTCGTGTAAGTAATATTTGTGTAAGGAACACATACTTGTCATGTGTGAAGACTGCCTTGGGCATGACAGTTGAAGCAAAACATTTCTGTGGTAGACTTTTATTTGTGTTTCTATTGTAGTTCACATAGGTCTTTTTTTGATGTTATCTTTTAGGTTTTGTAAGCAAGTAAACAGCTCATAGGAAAATGTTGATGTCTATTGTAAGCACTCACTACATATTTGATATTTTATTTTATTGGTAACTTATTTCCCTCCTATGTGAATGTTGTACAACACAGTAGGAAGCTCCTGAAAAAACAGGAAAAGAAGAGAGGTGACAAGACTGCCACAGAAGAAAGGAAAGCTAAGCACATGTGCTGTCAGTGCAAGCAACATGTGTGAATGGAACATGCAGTTGTCATGTATGAAGACAGCCTCAGGTGTGACAATTGAAGTAAAGCTTATTTTCATTGTAGAGTTCTATTGGTATTTTCACTGTAGTTCATATAGGAATTATTTCTTATATTACCTTTTAGGCTTTGTAAGCAAGTTTATAGCTGATGTGAAAATGTTGATGTCTATTCTAAATGCACAATACATATTAAGATTTTAATACATTATTTTATGTTCCTATTAACTACACATTGTATAATATAATAAGAACCTCCTGGAAAAACAGTAATACCATTGAGATGTCAAATATGCCCTACAAAAAGGGCAGGAAATCAAAACACATGGGCTGTCAGTGTAAGCAATATGTGTGCACAGAACATGCTGTGGTCATGTGTGAAGACCATCTTAGTTGTCATAATTGAAGTAAAGTTTTTTTTGTAAAGAGCTATTTGTAATTTCATTTAGGTCATATAAGTACTTGTGTTGTTCTTTTTTAGACTTTGTATTACAAAAAAATTTGATGTTGAAAATTTTGATGCTTTTATATAAACACTAAATAAATATTAAAAATTCAACACTTCACTTTAGTGATATTTTACTGCCAAGTATTCATTGTTTAATATAATAAAACTCATAAAATTAAAATTGATAATTCATCAACAGAAATAGTCTAAAGAATAAATGTGGGTCTGACAGACCCATGTTTCTGTGTTTATGACAAAATTTGCATTATGCTCTTAAGTAAGTAATGGAATGAGTCAGGAAATCTGATTGGTTGCTTAAACAGAAAGTTTATTAGATATATATCTGGTCTTCAAGAAGTCATAGGAAAGTTAGACAATTCAGTTTGAGGAATGACTAAGGAATCTGAGAATGTAGCTGGCCTCATGGGCTATCACTTAAGAATATGGTGACACATTGCTTTTCCTGAGGCTCTTCTCCCAGCCCTTCGAGGAGCAAGCTGCTACTTCATTAATCTGGTAATGTGTCTTTCTCATGAAGGTCTCCCTTGATTCCCCTTTGGAGAACGGCACTACTCATGTCTCCCAGAGTGTGCTTCCAGTTTATATTTGAGCTGTAACTTCCTGTTTTTTTCTTTTCCTTTTTTGTCATATATATGATCCTTTCTCTTTTTTTCTTTACAAAATTCTTCAAAATTTTCTCATCATTTCCCATATTTATTGGACATCCTTTTCCAAAGTTTTAAACTTGCACATTTAATAATTAAAAAAATATTTTCTAAATTCTTAAAGCAATTGTCATTCAGATAAGGTGTAATTGCTGCAATCCAGATGAGAAAAGGATGATCAGCCCAATTTGGAAATGCCTAAGGATAAGAGCAGATAATTTAAATTGAAGGAATTCAAATGGCCAATAAACATAAAAAGAGACACTCACTAGAAATAAGTAGATTACAAATTAAACAAACAAGAAAATATACTTTCATATACATACTTTTTTGAAGTTTCAGATAGATATTATTAAGAGATGTATATTATTAAATGTTTTAGGTAAGGTAAAGTAGAAGGATATTTTTATACCTAATTGAAGAAATTAAAGTGTATATTAATGAATTTCGTGACAAAATATTTCAGTATCTAGTATTAGTACATGTGCTGTCCAAGCGAGCACAATCAGTATCTATCTAAAATCAAAATATATATAAGTTAGAACTATAGAATATGTAGATTTAAGTGATTCCATTTCTGGCATATTTTCACATAAATATATGTACCTACGTGTGTGTGTGTATATATATGTATATATATATATATATATATATATATATTATTCTGATATACTTAATGTATTACATACTCTGATATACATAATGCATTATGCTAGTAAAAAAATTTTAAAAAGTTAAATGTCCACCAGTTTATAAAAAGGTAAATATATTGGCTCAATTTCATGTAAAATTTTGCACTTGTTGAAAAAAATTTGTAGACATTTATGGAGTTTTTAAAAAGAGTTTCAAGATATACATGCCATATATTATATATTACATATATATATATTATCCAATTACTCAATTATTTATCTAAATAAACTTATAGTTGATTACTTATTACATATTAGGTGGTGTTCAGAAATGTGCATATAAGATAGCAAAAGAAACTTGCTTTGTGGCCTTGTACAATTTAGTCTGTGGGTGAGAAAGATATTAATACAAGCTACTCTAGTAATGAATAGAAAATTGTATCCATGAAAAATGCAATTATGTAATTAAATTTGTATTAACATATTCGGTGTATACACAAAATACAATGGAAATTAATATAGCAAACTATTAACTGTATTACTCTGGAGGGAAAAGTTGGTTTAAGTGGATTGATCATATTCTACCTCATAATTCTCTGAACTGTCTAAATTAGTATAATAAAATTTTCTTTATACACAACTTATGTGATTAGAAGCCACTAGGTTAGAAACAGTAATATCTCAAATTTATTAATGCATGTGTAAATACATATCAAAAAGGCAAAGAAGAAAAATATATTATCTCTGAGTGATGTGATTAAGGTGATACCTCGTTGGGTTTCATTTGTTATTTTTCCTCTCCACATGTTCCAAAATAACAGTAATAACTATGCAGTGTATCCATATCAATAAAGCATTAAAATAATCATGACAGTAGGTAATTTGGGAGATGGTATTTTGCATGTAGCTGTACTGTTGCATTATATTTTACTTCGTTAGAAGAACAGATTCTTACTGACTACTGTTACAAAAGGCAAAAGCAGGACTGTCGATTGTTTTAAATCTCCAATGATATCTCTCAAGAAATGCACAGACACTACATTACAAATGCAATAATGTAGATATGACATTTCTTGATGAACTGCATTTTAGCAAATTTTTCTTTTACACAATTTTGTTTTGCTTTTTTACCTCCTAAAATCTTTGTTCTCAAAGAAATGCAATACTAACAGTGATATAAAGATATATTAAATCCTGATATAAAGATACATTAAATCCTTAAAGAATATTAAGATATGTTAAATATATTAAAGATATATTAAATATCTTTTATTTCATTATGAAAATAGTCATAAAAATATCTGTCAAAATGTGAAATAAATATTTTTAAATGGTATGATAAAATTCATAATGTATATTAGTCAATTATAGAGGATTAATTTCATATTTTGACATATATTTTTAAAGAGAAAATAAACTTCTTTATTCATTTGCAATTTCTGGCAGGGTAACACATCCCCTTCACCAGAATGCATTTGGTTACATGTTTGTTACTGTCTATATGATATTTATCAGCAACACTGGTTGTCACATATAGGTGGAAGGTTCTACTAACCCTAGAATTTTCTTTACTTATGGTTTATCACTATATATATTGTAACCAGTTAAAGAAAATATGTTATGTGATATTTCTGGCATTTTTCCCAGAAATGTGCTGGGTAAGGTTAATGGAAATTTTGATAATCAAAGTTTTACATTGATTGATTTTTTTTACATGGGTACTGGGAGTACACCTAAGGGCTCGTGCCACTGAGCAATATCACTGGCCCTTTTTTCCTTTATATGGGTTCCAGGAGTCGATCTGAGGACCTCACACTTGCCAGGCAGGCGCTTATGCTGCTGAGCCATCTCACCGGCCCATATATTGATTGATTTTTTAACAGTAAAGTATATAGGATGAAAGTCAGTAGTTCAAAAGTATTCTTGACTTAATTTAGAAAATTCAGAGGGAAATGTTATAAAAGGTGAATTTTTTGTATGTGCTTGTTTAGAACTAAATTTAAGAGAAGTTATATTCATTTTAAGGTATTTCATTAGGATTTTGAACAATGTAATCATTCTACTATAGAAAATAGCTCTGATGACATCATATTGAGAATCCAACTTGGTTATTTGTGTTTCAGTATATACTTACAAGTAATAATACTATTATGTTCATAGAGTTGTGTGTTTATAATGGATCTTAGAAATGATTACAAGCCTCTATTTGACAGAGAAATAGAATTGGAGCATGCTAAACATTACTTAATATTCATGCTGAATAATCAGATTAGGTGCTTTGTAATGGGATATCAGTGCAATATGTTTTTACCAAATAAAGTATATATTGAAAAATTACTAACTCTATTTGATATCAAATTATATGGGAGCTAAAACCCAATTACCCCCTTGTTTCTTTCATTAGTTCAAAACAATAGTAATTAATTTATTTCTTGCCATTTTGTCAGCTCTTCAAAATACAAAACTGCATTTTACAAACTTTTAAATGCTAAAAGTAGATGTTCAAATTATTTGTTTTATAGTTACATTTTCTAAATTAATTTTGACTTGTGTCATCCTAGCTGTTTTTGCCTTCTGTGCTCTGCTCTTTTTAATTAACTTAAAATTGCATCTCATTCAACTTAAGGAACTGGTGTATGGCCAAAGCCTAAGATAATTTAAAATAGTTTGTGTATTTTCAAAGTTTTGAGGTCTATTTAATTGAAATTGTGTTTAATATATTTAGAAAAAAAAAAAGAGTTCATCCTCTAAGGAGCCCGAATTAAAAACAAACTTTAATGCTTGGAAAAAGTAAAGCAAAAGCAAAGAACTGGTTAGTTGACTAAGCATAAGCTGACAAACCTGGCTGCTTCAGCATGATGTAAGTTGAGTTCATGGTGGATTGGGTTAAGCTGCCTTAAGTCTATTTTTTTTTATTTTGATTTAACATAATAAGAAATAAATGCTTTTTGCCTTGTGCTTTTTAAGTTGTGAGGATTGGAAAATATCAATGAACATGCAGGGGGAAGAATCACTAGGCATAGCAGATCCAAGCCTCTAGACAGAAAGCCTGGAGCCATGGTAATCTGCCTGGAGACTAAACAGATGGTGAAATATTTTCCTTCCTTTGCTTAAAAAGGCCCTTACTGGAGGTGAAGCAATATCTCATGTGTGCACTTATATTTAACGTGGCTTGCCCTTGTATGGTCCATTGCTAGGAATAACAACAAACAGTAGCTCATTACACACTGTGCCATCTCATTACATGAGGAGCTACTCTAGCATATTTAAAACAAAATACAGAAAGCCTAAAAGAAAACATGACTGAAATTAAATGCAAACAACTGTGCCTTTTATTTTAGAAATATTGATCCCCTGCAAAAGAGTGGCATGTTTAATGAATACCCTTAATGATTTTACAGTAGAGCAAATCATCTATGAAAAGTGACATGGTTAAAAAAGAACGGTGTTATCTGGCACCCAATGAAATCCAATACCTCATAAACAACAACAGTCAGTATGTCAAAACTCTCTGGGAATAAGAAAGCTGCAAAATCAGAAAGTGAAATAAAGCTAATTTATTTTAGCTTTAGTTTCAAAGTTGAATAAAATGCTTACAGGGGTGCCATGAAAATATTTTCCAAACTAATCTAATCCTGTTCATAGTAATTACTTTCTTCCTTTCAGGCAAAACATAGTTGACAGAAAACAGCAAATGGTTTTTAGGGGATTTAATAGGGATCGGATAGCATACTCAAAGAAAATTTTCATTACTTTAAGCTATACCTCTTAAGATTTTGTTTTCAGGAACCCTTCCAAATATTTTAGACAAAATTTAGAAAAAAGAAGATTGGGCTATAAAAGATTAAATAGGAGGGAAGTTAAATCAGTCAAAGGTTTTGAGATTGCTCTTATCTGAATAAAGTTTTGGGGTTCATAGAATTTAAAAATATCACACACATAATGAAGTATCTACATAAAGAAAAATACTTTTTCTAAACAACCAACTAAGCAAAGTTTTGAACATTATAAATACAAAATAAGGAATTTCCATTCTAAAACACAATGACTCTGTGTAGTCCTGGACATAATATAATATCCGCTGGAAATGATATCCTTCAAAAATGCAACTAGCCAATTATTTCTCTGCACAGGTAAAAAATAATCTGAAAACATGAAAATGCATTAATGAATGTTTCTGAACCATGTCAGTTCCATTTACAATATGACAAAGAATATAAATTATACTTCCACAAGATTCTTCTGTGTTTCGACACCGTCAGACCTGGGAAAGCACATGCCTGGAGTACTTGGAGCACTTCACGTGGTCACAGTTTCAGCAGATCTCTGTCAGACTCAAGGAAGTTGTTGGATATCAATCTTAATCCTACAGAAATATGGAAAACTATTGAAGCTGAAAGAAATTTGGTACTAATGTTTTTAAAATCTTGGATATACATAAAAAGAAACAATATATATATATATGAGAAAAATACAGAAAAAACATTTCTATAGTGGAACATATTTAGTCTTGACATAGCAGTGGAATCTACAATATTATCCATTTTATTTACATAACTATGAAGTTCAAAGCAATTAAAAGACTTGTGATAGGTCCTTTAGCCAGATACATTGGCAGACAATTTCAAATTCAAGCCTCTTAATGAGTCACTGTATGAGAAAAATGTAGAGACAAAATGCTAAACTCTTTTAGATTATATTTAGTAATTTCCAGTGCCCAACAAAAAGAATATTGAATTTGATTAAGAACTACAGCTTAGGGCCGGTGAGATGGCTCAGCGGCTTAAGCGCCTGCCTGGCAAGCACGAGGGCCCGAGTTCGACTCCCGGATCCCACATACGAAAAAGGGGCCGGTGATATCGCTCAGCGGCACGGGCGCCTGCTGGCGCACGAGGTCCTGAGGTCGACCCCCCGGTACCCACAAAAAAAAAAGAACTACAGCTTGAACCTTATTTATGTCACTTCTTTAAATTTCCTCTTGTACTTTACACAACTCATACTCTATTATGGAGGAAGAAAAAAAACTTTTGCAAAACTTTACTTTAGAATTTAAAAATTTAAGACAATTTAAGATACATTTGAGAATGTGTCCTTGATTTTTAAATTCTAAAAATCATCTGAGAGGAATTTCTATTAACATCCATTGTGATGGTTAGCCACAAGAACCACAGGGATCCTGAAGATAAGGGGGAAACTGGAGGAGATGGTGCTCTGGCTTGCTAAAGCAATTTGCTTCTTTCAAGATCTTCCTTTAACTCATTCCAGTGTTTTAAATGATTAGGATGAACCAACCCAGTAGAACACTTTCTATTTCTTTGTGTTTATGCTTTCATGTAGTCCTCTGTCCTTGAGTGTAAAGGGAATCTGTGGCTTTCTAACTTCATTTTGACAAATGTGATAACTTTTCTGAATTTAGTCAAATAGACAAGGCTCCTTAACAGCCTGGGACCAAAAACCCTACTTGTGGCTTAAAATAAGTAGCCATGTTGGAGAATTCCATGTGGCAGAGAACTGTGAGCAGCACCTAGGTGCAGTAAAAACCAGTGTTTTAGAAATATAGATGAAAGGACAAATTGCCCTAATAAATGAAAGCTTGGAGTAACTTGAAAACAATTTCTTCCACAGGGTACCTTTGTTAGAATGCAGAGCAGGGGACACTTTGGGAAGTGAGGCCATACTGGCCTAGGTTTGTGTTTCCATGAGCTACGAAATTGAAAAAAAAATGTATGTTGTTTTAATTCACTGCTTGTGGCAATACGTTATGAAGCAATAGAAAATTTAGAAAATCTTTACCTTCATTTGTTTGTATCTAAGTTAGTTCCATTTAAAAATTAGATAATTAACTTTAATTCTTTCTAAAAATGCTCTTGGCTAAGAATCTGATATTTGAGAGACCCACAAGGCAGTGCAATTCATGAAAACATGAAAATTGAAACTTAAATATAAATCCACAAAGAAATATGGACACGAAATATGAGGATTGTGAAAAATTGCTGAAGGTGAATTTGGGATAACTTCTTGCATAAATGTCCTGGTTCTAGGACTTCTACGGAGAAGTCTGGAGATTTGCTCTGAGCCCACAGCCAGATTCATTATCCCTGCATCTTGCCAGTGCCCCACACACTCTTCAAAGATATCTCACAGCTCTTGCAGATAGCTTTTAAAACTAAGAGAATACTGGATCTTTAAGCTTAGGTTTAAGCATATTTCACTCTCTTCACCTAGAATCATTACTTTACTTATATTAAATTCTATTTAACACTTACATGCAATATTCTATCCTTTAAAGTTAGTTTAGTTTTCTTCAGTTATGTAAACAAGGCATAATAAATACACATCAGTTAACACAAGAAGAGAAAGTTCTTTCTTTTTATTATTTTTTTTAATTTTTGTTGTGGTTCTGGATATTAAACCCAGGGAGTTCTAAATTATATTTCAGCTATATGTATATATACAGAATCCACCAAAAAAATGTGTACACACTTCAGGAAAAGATAAATAGTAATTTTTTTTAACAGATGGTGTTAACCGCATGTGGCGGGTATAAAATATGTCATATATCACAGCAGACCCACTACAGTTCTGGCCCTTAGAGATGAAATTTAAGATGTGTGTAGACCAATGTCCATGATCAAGGTTACTCAAGCAGCAGTTTGCTGTACTAATAAATGTCTGGAAGCTAATGACCACC
Source organism: Erethizon dorsatum (assembly GCA_028451465.1). Classification (NCBI taxonomy): domain Eukaryota; kingdom Metazoa; phylum Chordata; class Mammalia; order Rodentia; family Erethizontidae; genus Erethizon; species Erethizon dorsatum. Next base: position 110,286,638 of record CM051824.1, read on the forward strand.
ACTTTGAGCAGCAGCTCTTGTAATTTTAGAGGCCAAAAGTAACTTGTATTATTCTCATGATGTCTCAATAAATTTAGTATTAAAATATTTATACAAGTTTTTCTTTTCCTGAAGTGTGTATAAATTTTTTGGCAGACTCTGTACATACATACATATATATATATATATATATATATATATATATATATATATATATGTACTTTTTTTTTTGAGACAGGGTCTTCTTAAATTCCCAGCCTAGCTTTAAACTTGCAATTCTCCTGTATCAGCCTCCTAAGATTACAAAAGTGTACTACCTTTTCTGGCTATATGCTGTCGTTATGACTTCCCCAACCACTTTCATGAAGTTAAATTTTATTTTTTTATTTTAAAAATATTCACTTCATGTTCACTATTTAGACAATTGTTTATATATATGAGAACAAATTATTTTCCCCCATTACAAGGACTGATTCTTTTGCAAAAGCAAGAACTCACTAAATACCAGTATGTTGCTCTGTGTCTAGCATTTTGTCTTTGTTACTATATGCTAAAATCATATCTCCTTTATATTCTAATAATTTGGCTCACTTATGTTGCCTCATGATTTTTCCAGAAAAAAAGCTAAGAAAAAGCATAAAACATTTTGGTACTGAGATATGTGAGCTATGTTTTAAAATTTTAAAAAGTGAAAAGAGTATTGATACCATCTGTTCTGCAGTTCATTATTTGAAATAAATACTATAATTTAATAAGAACTTATCACTGGGTCATTAAAAATCACATAGTTGCTTTTTATAAATTCTCGCCTCTTTCATTACCCTTTTATCCCCACACCATTCTGCCTCCAAATACATGGGCCCTGAGATTCTATAAAATGCATACGATTTAAGCCCTGCTTCTCTTAACAGCTCTTCAGGGATGTTGGAGGAAAGCAAAGTTTTATACATATTAAAACTAAAATGTGAAATACCATTTAGGAATATAGACAAGAGTTGGTAAAATTATGGGAGAATAGGAAATGAGTTTCGTTCCCGAGATCTTAATTTAGTGATATTTTCTGTAAGGTGCTGCAAGCACTTGTTAACATTTATATCATGGTAATGAGATTTATTTTTCAGACAGAATATAAATTGGGGAGAAAAACCATTGGGAATGAGCAATGGGCTGGTAAGGGGAAATGCAATAAACGTGACTCTGCATCCCTTTCTTTTTCAAACACATATGCACATCAATTATACCAGTGCTCTTCTTCTTTTACTTTCTATTTTTCCATTTTTATTTCTCTATCTCCTGTGCTGCTTTCTTCTCAAACCCTCCTGTTACCGTGTTCCACATTGTACATCACATTCTACTCTAATAGCTTTTGTACAGCCTTTAATTATTAATAAACACATTTAAATAATCAACACATTTTCTAGTTCATTAAGATATGGTTTTAGGTGTCTGTCAATTTCAATTACACTTTAATCAGAGATACTTAGTGTAATTCATTTGTCATTATTGTCAGATTTTTTTTCATTTAAAGTGTGTGTGCATTTGGTAATTTAAAACACAGTAAGGTTAATAACACTTGTGTTTCAATTACCAACTTCCAAACTACAAAATAGCTAACCATTGTATGTTCAATATTTGTATATAATACATAGTGTTTTAGTCGTTGTAATTTTATGAATATGTAGTGAAATTTGTTCTTAGAGAGCAGTTTGGCAACATTGATCATTGCAAAAATAAAAATGTACTCATATTTTGAATCAGTCTTAAAAGGTGAGAAGTTAATTCAGTGAGCTCTAAAGCTGAATTATTTTTTCATTTTACTTTGTTGGTAGCCATGCATAGCATCATTTTCAGAAGCTACACAAAAGAAAGAAAACATGAAAGAGAGTTTACAGAACCAGGTGGACTCAAACACTAATTGTAAATTTACATCTTGCTATGGACACAGGAACATATCAGCCTGTTCCTGAAGTTTCTATTTTACAATGAGTTTTCAATGAATGTAGTTCATTTTCAGTTCTTTAAGAAAGTCACAGTGAAGATGCAGGTATTTTATAATTAAAAAAACTTTTTGAAATTTGCATCCTAGCCTCAAAAACATTAAGAATCATTCATATTCACTAAATACTTTTGAAATTGAAATTTCATTTTCTGGCAAGTGCTGTGAATTATTTAAAAGCCATTATTTCTTCAATCTTAGAGTAGTCTAGCAAAAAGAAATAAGAACAGTCTCACAAAGCCATCTGTTTAATACACATGTTTAGTTTGAATCTAAATATCTGGTTTTCTATGAAAAATTGAACAAAATTATCTTGTATTCCCCAGAAAAATGTTTATTTGTATCATTGTTGATGATTTCCTTTCAATTTTAAAACATTACATTTGCATTGAAAGCAGCATGACTTTCATAAATTAAACTAATAAAATAATATGAAGATTAATTCCCATTTCATAGAGACAAGAACTTGATTCTAGTTAGAAAGCTCAGGTCATACAATATTTCCTCCAGCCCTTTTAAAATATTAAAGTGTACAAATGGATGGTGAGCATTATGTGAAGTCTTGGGTTAGATCAGAAGGACAACAGACAAAATCATGTGTATTTGAACTCTCCACTACCACAGGAACACAGCTGAACCACATAGAGGATGGCAGTCCCTCCCATCACCATCTCCACCACCATGACCCAGGTGAACCATGCTGGAAGGCCCAAAGAATATACCCTCCCTATGCTACTGCCACAATTGTGGAGAACTTCTCGGGAAGGCCCAGAGACCAGAGAGAATGTCAGCCACACCATAGGGTCTCAACTAAGGTGCACAGGATTGACAGGTGAGACTAGTGACATGAAAAGTCCAAAGTAAAAATAACAATACAAGCCAACAGGTGACTGAAGTCTCTGTGGGACCAGCAACCAGCTTGGGAATAATGCAGGACTTGGTAACTGGCCATTTTCTCTCAATTTTTTTCTCTTATTTTTCTTTTCTTCTTCTTCTTCCTCTTTCTTTCTTTTCTTTCTTTGTTCTTTTTTCTCTGTTTTCTAAATGGCAGGGGAAAACTCCAGCCACAGAAAACTAATCTCATCCCCCAAACCCAGAGACCAAGTTCATATAATCCCTCAAATACTCCTTCATTCTTTCTTTTCTACCCTTTTCTCTAGTTTCTCAAACATCACGTGATCATCCTTTGTCCTCTGGCCTTACTTCTAATTCCTTTCCAGTTATCTTTTTTTTAATACACTATCCTTCTTAAATTTCCCCACCACAGGGTAAAACCAGCCTACTAAGTGAAACACTTTGCATACAAATTCCTAATTTATGATCAGTTCTGTTATATAACTATAGACTCTGCATCTATGGTCTAAAGTAGAAAAATCAATAGTTAACACAATTTCCCCCATTTCTAAAATGTGCTTGATGCTATTGTTATTGCTAATTTTACTACTTAAGCTAGAATGTCATATCTGTTGTAATCAGTTGTTCTCCCTTCTGTAACAATACTGGGAAGCCCTGGGGTAATAACCTCACAACAGCCCTACACCAAAGGACTGCGGACTGAGCCAAACAGATACAAACATCCCACTGTTAATTAATTGGGAAGGTAAGATTTTGTGACAGACACAAACCAAGAATCTCCAACACATGAAAGACATCCCTGAAGAGCAGAGTTTTCCTAGAGAGGCCCTGATACTAGTGATATAGCTACCTACTACAAAAACTCAGAAGGATCATCATAGAAAACAAAATAAAAACATTTGAAATAGAAAATAAAAACACAAAGAATCAAAATGCAACCTCAGACCTCTAGTCCACCCAGAACAAGTCCAGGAGACATCAATATAGAAAAATTGGAAGACACATACTTGAAACTTCTGAAATTATAGCAACCTAAGTAAAGAAACAAATCTATGAGGCTATAGAGGAAATCAGAGCAGAAATAATCTCTCAGGTTAATAAAAAAGAAATGTCAACATTTATAAAGGAATTGCTCTTCAAGTCTAGAGATAAATAAAAAAAGATGATAATAGGAAGATGATGTAAACAGTCAATGATCAATATAAGAAAGAAATAGAAGGCAAAAAACAGATTCAAACTGATATACAGGAAAGGAAAAACTGGCAAAACCGCGTGAACAAAACTGAAGACAGACTTTCAGACCTTGAAGACAGGATCATGGCTAGCAATCATGAAAGGAAAGATCTCTTTAAAAGAACAAAAGTCAGAAAATAAAAATATCACAGCTGCAAGATGATGCAAAGAAAAATAATATAAGAATAATTGGTGTCAATGAAAAGGCAGGAGTCAACATAAATCATATAAAAAGACTATTTGCAAAAGTAATAGAACATTTTCAAAGCATTGGAACAGAATCCAACATACAGATAAATGAGGCATATAGAACTCCAAACAGCCATAAACAAAATTAATCTATACTCATGTGGTATATAATAATCAAGATTGTATAAACTGAGCACAAGAACAGAATATTAAAAGCAGTGAGAGAAAAGAAACTGACCATCTATAAAGTAAGGCCCATCATAATCATAGCATACTTCTCAACACAAACCCTCAAGTCAAGAAGAGCTTGGATGAAGTATTTCAAGTCTTGAAAGAAAACAACTTCCAACCCAGATCAATGTAACCTTCAAAACTATCTTTCAAAAATAATGGAGAAATAAGATGCTTCCATGACAAAGAAAACTGAAGAAATTTATGACCACAAAACCAACCCTGGACAGAGTATTGAATAATACTCTAGATAGAGACAAAAGTGACCACAGTTCCAAGAACAACAACAGAAAGAAACCACCAAGAAGTTCAAGCAATTAGACAGTGGGGAAATGTAGGGAACCTACGGCAAGAAAGTAATATGACAAAGACAAGCCAATACATATCAGTTATAACCATCAATGTAAACTGCCTCAATTCATGAATTAAAAGAAAAAGATTGGCAGAATAAATCAAGAAACAACATCCAACAATATGCTGTACAAGAAACATATTTAACTCAAAAACATATACATAGACTAAAAGTCAAAGGATAGAAAACAATACTTCATGCAACAGGAACCCAGAAAAAAGCAGGGGTGGCTATTTTGTTTGCAGACAAAGTGAACTTCAAGCCAAGAATGATCAAAAGAGATAGAGAAGGTCACTACATACTGGTTATGGGTAAACTTCAAGAGGAAGAGATAACAATCATAAATATACATGCACCAAATAAAGGAGCACATCACTATATAAGACAAATATTAATAGAGATAAAAATAAAATAGGCAATAACACAGTTGTAATGGGGGACCTTAATACCCCATTGTCACAAAGAGATAGATCAACTAGACAAAACATCAGCACAGAAATAACAGAACTGAAATAAACCTATGAAAAAATGGACTTAGTGGAGGTTTGCATAGTGTTCAACCCAACAGCATCAGAATACACATTCTTCTCAGATGCACATGGGATGTTCTCTAAAATAGACCATATATACTAGCCCATAGACATGCTTAAGTAAATGCAAAGGAATTGAAATTATCCCACGCATATTATCCGACCATAGTGCAATGAAATTGGAAATTAATGACAAAAGAAACCACAAAAACTCCATAAACACATGGAGATTAAATAACACCCTCCTGAACAACCAATGGGTCATAGATGAATTTAAAGAGGAAATTAAACAATATCTACAATCAAATGAAAATGCAAATACAACTTACCAGAACCTGTGGGACACAGTTAAGGCAGTCCTAAGAGGGAAATTTATGGCAGAGAATTCTCAAATAAGTAAAACAGAATGAGCACAACAAACAACCTAATGTTGCACCTCAAGCTTCTAGAAAAAGATGAGCAAGTCAAACCCAAAGCCCATACAAGTGAGGAAATTATAAAGATCAGAGCAGAAATTACACAATTGAGACTAAGAAGAAAGTACAAAGAATTAATGAATTGAAGAGTTGTTTCTTTGAAAGAATAAACAAAATTGATAAACCTCTAGCTAATCTTATCAAAAATGGAAATAAAAAACTCAGATTTATGTAATGGGGAATTATATGGATGAAATCACTACATACCCTGTGGAAATTCAGAGAATTATCAATACCTACTTCAAAAATCTTTATTCACATAGGATGGAAAACACAGAAGAAATGGACAGATTTCTAGATATGTATGAGTTACCAAACCTGAATCAAGAAGATATAGAAATTCTGAAGAGCCCAATATCAGTTAATGAAGTTGAAAACAATTAAAAACTTACAAACAAAGAAATGCCCACTATAACAATTATGGCTAAATTGTACAAGAAATTTAAAGATTTAATGCCAATATCCATCAAACTCTTTAAGGAAATTGAAAGGTAAGCAATACTCCCTAACTTGTTCCTGGAGGCAAATATTACCCTTATACCAAAAGTGGAGAATGACCCAACCAAAAAAGAGAACTACAGGTCAATCTTCCTAATGAACATAGATGCAAAAATACTCAATAAGATACTAGCAAACAGAATTCAGGAAATCATCAAGAAGATTATATGCCATGATGAAGTGGGAGTCATCCCAGGAATGCAAAGATGGTTCAACATATGCAAATCAATAAATATCATATACAATATCCACAGACTCAAAGACAAAAATCATATGATCATCTCAATAGATGCAGAAAAAGCTTCTGACAAAGTTCAGCACTCATTCTTGATTAAAAAACCCTACAGAAAATCATAATAGATGGCCTTTACCTCAATCTCATAAAAGCCATTTATAACAAAGCAACAGCCAACATAATACTAAATGGACAAAGTCTGAAATCTTCCACTCTAAAATCAGGAAAAAGACAAGGATGTCTACTATCACCACTCTTATTCAATATATTTCTGAAAACATTAGCCAGAGCAATTAGATAAGAGAGAGAAAATGTATAAGGATAGGAAAGGAAGAAGTTAAAATGCCATTGTTCACAGATGAGATGATGCTTTTCATAGAAGACCCCAAAAACTCCACCAAAAGACTTCTAGATTGAATAACCAAACTCAGTAGCATAGCTGGATAAAAAGTCAACCTGAAAAATCAATAGCATTCCTGTACACAAAAATAAACTCACTGAAAGAGAAATTAGGAAAACCACATCCTTTACAATAGCATCCAAAAAAATGAAACACTTAGGAATCAACCCAACAAAAGAAGTAAAAGATCTATATATTGAAAATTATAGTACTTTGAAAAAGGAGATCAAGGAGGATATTGGATAATGGAAAGATATCCCTTGCACCTGCATGGGAAGAACCAACATTGTGAAAAATGCTGTACTCACAAAACTGTTTTACAGATTTAATGATCAAACAAATTAGCATACCTCACAGAACTAGAGAAAATTTTCCTAAATTTCATTTGGAACCAGAAGAGACCTAGAATAACAAAGGCAATCCTGGGCAACAAAGGCAAGTCAGAGGCATTACAATCCTTGACTTGAAATTATACTACAAAACTACTGTGATAAAATCAACACAGTACTGGCAAATATCAGAGCTGAGAATCAGTAAAACATTTTAGAAAATATAGAAACAACTAAAAGCACACTCAGCCACACTATCTTTGACAAAGTGTCCAAGCATGTTCAATGGAAGAAAGATAGCCTCTTTAATAAATGGTGCTGAAGAAACTAGCTTTCAGGCTGGTGAGATGGCTCAGTGGCATAAGCACCTGCCTGGCAAGAGTGAAGTCCTGAGTTCGACTCCTGGAACCCACATAAGAAAAAAGGGCCAGTGATATTGCTCAGCAGCACGGGCACCTGCTGGTGCATGAGGTCCTGAGGTAGACTCCCGGTACTCACAAAAAAAACCTGGCTATCCACATGCCAAAGACTAAAATTAGACCCATGTCTATCACCATGCACTAAACTAAATTCCACAGGGATCAAAGATCTAAATATTAAAACATATACATTAAATCTACTGGAAGAGAAATTAGGTAGAAATATTGAAGACATGGGATAGACAGAGTCTTCATGAACCAGACCCAAATTGCATGGGAAATGTTTTAAAGAATCAGCAACTTGGACCTCATATTATTAAAAAGCTTTTTCACATCAATGGAAGTCACCAACAGAGTGAAAAGAGAACCCACAGTTTGTGAAAAAAAATTAGCCAATATTCTCTCATAAAATGGATATCTATCTAGAAAATATAAAGAATTGAAAAAATCAGAATCCCCCCAAATTCAAAGACCCAATCCAAAAATGGGCATCTGAGATGAATACACACTTTTCAGATGAAGAAATACAAATGGTAAATAAAAATATGAAAAAAGGGCCGGTGAGATGGCTCAGCGGTTTAAGCGCCTGCCTTGCAAGCGCGAGGGCCCGAGTTCGACTCCCGGAACCCACATACAAAAAAAAAAGGGGCCGGTGATATCGCTCAGCGGCACGGGCGCCTGCTGGCGCACGAGGTCCTGAGGTCGACCCCCCGGTACCCACAAAAAAAAAAAAAAAAAAATATGAAAAAATGTTCAACATCATTGGTCATTATGAGATGTACATTAAAACAACTCTTAGATTCCATCTTACTCCAGAAAGAATGGCTATCATCAAGAAATCAACCAATAACAAATGCTGGAGAGGCTGTGGTGAAAGAGGAACCATTCTCCACTTTCATTAGGAGTATAGACTGGTGCAACCACTGTGGAAATCAGTATGTAGATTTCTCAAAAATCTAGGATTAGACATACAATTTGATCCAATTATTCCCCTTCCATGTATCTTCCCAGAAGAATTAAAAACACCATACAACAGTGATATATATGTACCCATGTTTACACTAGCACAATGTGTAATAGCAAAATTTTGGAAACAATCCAAATACCTATCAACTGAGGAATGGATAAAAAAGTTGTGATATTTTTATACAATGGAGTACTACTCAGCCATAAAGAAGGATAAACTTGAGACTTTTATAGGTAAATGGATGCAATTTGAGACCGTACTTATAATTGAAATAAATCAGACTCACATGTGTAAACATTGTATTGTCCCTGGTGTGAGAAATTGAAAGAGTAAATAAGGTCTAAAATGTACAATAGATATTGTGAAATGGAAAGAAATTGTTTCAAAGAAAAAGGAACTAGGATGGGAGAAAGGGTAAAGGAAGAAAGGAATAAAGGAGAAAAATGCAAGTTTGCTATACTATTAGTGTCTCGTAGTTCATTGGAAAGGAATGTTCTCTTGTACTATGAGTAACTACTTTGAAGGTGACAATATTCAAGGTATAAACTTTTGTTATTCTCCTATTATTTTGTTATGAAATTATGTTTTATATTTTTAGTAAAATGAAAAAATAATCAAATTAAATTTTTTACTCAAAATTAATTGTGCAGCATTTTGTGATAACTTGATTAATGCTATATATATTTTTTGTGAAAATTTGTACTCTAGTACTTAGGCTCACTGATACATATAAAAGTGATTATATATTTACTTATATACTTATTACTGAGTTAATGCAAAACCCAGTTTATTTTGAAATTTCTGATTTTTAAAAATGCATGTAATATTAAGAGAACATCTTAAAGGACTTGGCTTGTATATTTCATAAATCAATAAACATTTTCATTTCTCCATATTTTATCCCACTATAGGTAGCACATAGATATAAATGTAAATACTAATATACATGTAAAAGAAATGATAAATATTCCTCAATATGCAGTAGAATTTAGTATTACTTTTCTTCTGCATGTGTCTGTTGGAAATTCCATCTGTTATTATCAACCATTATATTAGTTCAATTGCACTAAGAGTGTATTTCCAGAGTATCCCAAGTTTATATTTTAAGGCAAATTGCAGGAATTAATGGCCAGTATTTATAAGTATTTGCCAAAACCCAAATATCAACTATTAAATATTTGAAAGAAAGTAGGAAACAAAATATAGAAAAAAGTAACTCATCCAAATATATATAAATTTTTTAAACATAAGGAATTATCTTTCAGTGAATATACTTTTTGATAATTTAAATACTTGCAATAATTAATTCTGTAAACTATACATCAAAATCCTTAATCTAAAATCATATTAATAATTTAACATTATTTCTTAAATAATTGCGGTTCTTTATATAATGATATCTCATGAAACAACTACCAGTTCATAACTGTTAAAATACTTAATTTCAATTTTAAATTAGTGGAAGAGATTAAAGATATTTAGATATTTAGATATATTATTGAATACAGTTTTGTATGCAAACATTAACCTAGGGTTTTAGAGATCATCAAATAATGAGCCATTTTCTCACTTGTGTCAATCTCAGTACTATTTATATATATGGAAATTCCATATAATATATATGGAAATTCCATATAATATATATGGAAATTCCATATAATATATATGGAATAGGAAAATTTTCTATTACTTGGATATTTTTGAATTTGTCAGGAAGATTGTATAACAAGTTCCATGTAGATTTATATTTGTAGGAAATGTGTTGAAAGAGATTTCGTCAAAAACAAACAAACAAAAAAATACAGGGCTGATGAGATAGCTCAGTGGTGTAAGCGCCTGCCTGGCAAGCGTGAGGTCCTGAGTGCGACTCCCGGTACCCACATATGAAAAGAGGGCCGGTGATATCACTCAGCGGCAAGGGCACTTGCTGGCACGTGAGGTCCTGAGTTTGACCTCTGGTATGCACAAAAAAAAAAATACTAAAGGATAAAGATTCAACAATAATGTAAGATAAAGAGGTAAAAAGACAAGCAAACATAGAAAGAAAATGATAAATTAGTATAGCATTTAAAAGAAATTCAATTGAAACAAAAAATAGTAAAAAAAATTCACAGCTATATATATGAAACACTAGAAAGCATGCAAATAAAAATGCTAAAATAAATTTTTTTGACTAATATGGTAATTGGGGAAATAATTTTCATCATTTGAATAGTAATTTCAGTGAGAAACTCCTAAATTCCAGTGAGTAATTGTTGAGAATTCCTGTAAGATCTCTGACATCAGCTGGTTTCTTCAAGAATATATAGTGTGATGAGGTGGGAGCACCTGTTCAATAAGGATAGTTTACAACCTATCCTTGTGCTGACTGAAGTGGTTCTGTGAGTAGACCAAAATATACAGATCTTTAATAGAGTAATGGGCAACTTCCTCTAAGACTCTTGCACTAATTCAAAACAAGACAAACAAAAACATACTCATACCTCAGTTAGTCAAGCTTATGTCAAAGTGCCAGCATATGTCTAGCAAAAGCAACATTTGAATGCAATCAAAAAGTAGAAATTCACTAATTTTTGGTTAAGTGTGAATAAGAAACAACTTGTAAGTTCATTCCAATATAAAGCCATGAAATTTATTTTGTCATTTGAACAAGGCAACTTTAGTGAAATCTATGTCTCCTTAAAACATCTTGTGAATTGTAATTTAATATATAAACTTAATAGAATAATGAAAATGTATCAAGTTGGTGTCATCTCAGCCATGTTCTTGCCTGGTGTTTACATCAGTTCTAAAAAGAACTATGAGCATGTATTTTCAAGATGAAGAGTAAGAATGTCTAAGCCAACATTTAATTGATGATTATATATTACAGAATAATATATGTAAATGTCAGAGTGAGACCTATTATTAATATGCATTAATAATTATTAAACTAAATCATGGGATAATAGGGTAATATTTGATTTGGGATAAGGCTTAACTGTGATTAAAAGTCAATTCAATCATTTATTCTCTAATGAGGTTTGGAAAGTTACTGCTTCATCTGAAACTTTTTTCCTGTTTCTAAAATGTTGATAATTTGACTAATCATGAGGGTGTTTTGGAAACTGAATAAAATTAGACACTGAATTTAACAGTTTAGTTGTTAACCAGAATGAGCATCCAGTTAGCAATCACAGTGGAGATTTCTACTGCCCCTTGAATCATGGTATAGGAGCTCTCAAGGGACACACTTCACTGTCAAGCACTTGATGGAAGAGTTTTCTCACATAGGGAATAGGCAGAGCAAGATCCACTCCAGTAGGGTGCATTGTTTTCTCAGAATTAGCAGTCAAAGTAAGGTAGTCTGTTCTGTGCCCCATCTGATGCTGTAATAAAAAGAGCCTCTCTCTCTTCCTATGGAGTCTAAAGTACAAAAGCTGGGTGTAAGCCACGTGGCCACTGGAGTATGTGCTTATGCAGAATAAGGTAGGTACATGGAAATTGAATCAATGAATGATATACTTTCCTGGTCTTTACACCAGGGATAAAAATAAACATTAGCCTATATTTTCAAGAATGAAAACTCAAAAATGTATTTACTAAAGATTGTTTGTTGGTATCTAATCATTAGTTGGTGACAAGACTGTTATAAGCTATAGAACTTATTTCTTGGTAATTAAGTATTTTAGGAACAAGACCCATCTCACAGGGCCAGCAAAATGATCAAAAGAATGCATATATATGGCTGCCTTTTCCAATATTAAAGTTCTGCCTAATTTGAATTGAAATTTCAAATAGAACTTATAAAAATCACTATGATTCTCTGAAAAAATATTACCAACTCCATTCCAATATAAATTTCAAAATTTTTCAGTGCCTCTTTTTTCATTCACGTAGGAAAATAAAATTTTTCCAGTGAATTCAACTCCCTAAACTGCACCCAATCCCCACCAAAGTCCACAACATAGGCCATTGCCAATCATGCCCATGAATTCTGTCTCCAAAGATCTAGATAAACTTTTATTGGCAGAATTTAATTGCCCCGTTTTTGCAAATTATATTTTCAAGATTTTTAAACTTTTTATCTCTTATGTCACTTAATCTTTGTTTTTGTTTAGTGCTGCTCATCTGTGAGATGATTTTTAATATAAAGAAAATGCAAAAGGGGAAAAGATCAAGAGATGGAGGAAGGGCAGAGAGAAGGGAGGAGAACTGAATAAAAAAGGATTAAAATGTGTTAGATACATGCACCAACTCCCCAGAGTGATTGTACTCATTTTGTACTGCAGACATGTATTAATAAAAATAAAAGCAACAACCAAAAGAGTGAAAGGAAAACCTACAGAATGAGAACAAAATGTTGTTGGCTATTTTTCAGACAGAGGACTAATATTTATAATATACAAATAATTAAACCTCCTCTAAATAAAAGACCTGGTCAAAAAATAGGCAATTGAAATGAACAGCCACACCACAGAAGAAGTGCTGTACAAATGTCCAATATAGACATGAAGAAATGCTTAATATCACTGGCCATAAAAGAAATGCAGATTAAAGTAACACTGAGGGCTGGTGAGATAGCTCAGTGGCATAAGTGCCTGCCTGGCAAGCGTGAGGTCCTGAGTTTGACAGCCGGTGCCCACAATAAATAAATAAATAAAATAAAATAAAGTTACACTGAGATTCCGTCTTACCCCAGAAAGAATGGCCATCATGGAGAAATGAAATAATAACAAATACTGGCCAGGCTGCAGAGAAGAAAAGGAACCTTCTACATTGTTGGTGGGAATGTAAACTAGTACAATGACTATGGAAATCAGTATGGGGATTCCTCAAAAAAACAAACTAGAGTGGTCGGTGAGATAGCTCAGTGGCATATGCACTTGCCTGGCAAGTGTGAGGTCCTGAGTTTGACTCCCAGTACCCACATATGAAAAAAAGGGCTGGTGATATCACTCAGTGGCATGGGCACCTGCTGGCACGTGAGGTCCTGAGTTTGACCCCTGGTACTCCCCCCAAAAAAATTAAAAAAATAAATAAACTAGAAATTCATTTTGACCCAGCTTTTCCCCTTCTAGGCATCTTCCTGAAATAGCTAAAGACATCATATTACAGTGATACACACATACCCATGTTTATAGCAGCAAGTCCGTAATAACTAAATCTTGGAAACAGTCTATATGCTTATCAACAGGTGAATGGATAATGTGCTATTTACACACCATGGAGTACTACTCTGCCATAAAAAGATAAATTTGAATAATTTGTAGGACAATATGTACACTTTGAGACCATACTGTTAAGTGTAATAAACTAGACATACAAGCTTAAATATCACATGGTTTATTTTGCATGAGAAACCCAAATTATAAATACAATAATAGTACAATAAAAGACAGATAATAGGAAGTAGACAGACAGATCTTTCTCAGATGGGAAGGGGATTAAGAGATGCAAGAAACAAGGAGGGGGGAGAGGAAATGGAAGTGAAAAAAATTAAGAAGTAAGATGTGTTACATACATTTATCAATGCCACACAAGGAATGTGAACATTATATACTACAAATGTATAATAATAAAAAGGAATAAATAAATAAACAGAAACCTAGCCAGAAAATCTGGCAAACAAAAATGAGGGGATAAATCATCTCAACCAGTGGTCATCTCAGTTACTCTGTTATTATTTTATTTTAAAAGGTTTGTTCTTCTTAGCCTTAATTTGTTTTATTCCATGAAAATCTGAATTGCTGCAATATTGTTTTGTGTAACTCAATTTCTTGTATTAGATTGGCTTTTCAAGTTACAGATTAACAAAAGGATGTGGGAGCTCTCAAGGAAAGAGAGTTTATGATGATATCATAAAACTAGAATGAAATAAATGCAATTGTTTTGAGAAAACTGAATTTTCATGGATATGACTTGCACTGTCACATGCCTGTGTAGATATATGTGCACTCTGTCTCTGTTTTGTTCTACCGCACTCCATTCTTTTTACATTTTCTAATCTGCTGTGGAAGGTTGCGTTTCACTGGAGCATGTGATTCAGCACACTTGTAGTGAAAGTCCCAGGTAACTTGTGGAAGTGGACCACAGGTTTCAGTGAGACTAACTCCAAAGTATATCAAGCCTTCTGGGACTTCAGTTCATGGCGGTTTGTCAATGATGCCAGCAAGCAGAATCCAAATCACAAGATGTAATATGAATGAAACTCCAAAGACACATCCATGAAAAGTTAAAATATTTCAAAATCTTTAAGCAGGCTAATTTCTGTAAGATGTTAGGGGTATTTATTTTTATAAAATCTCTGCTTCTGAAATTATTTTCTAATGCCCGATTAGGCATAGTCATCTCACCCTTTTCTTCTGAAAGCATTCCTACATCGTAATGTCATTTATTCTTAATAATACATTCTTTTGTGATAGCACTTTATTCTTGTCACAGTCTGTCAACTGACTTTTTGAGTCAGACATATAGTTTCCTTAAGGCTGGAGCAGTGTACTCTGCTAATTTATTAAATTAGTACTTTTGATGAAGGATTGAAGAAATTGATAGTGAATATGCAAATGCTACTGAAGTAAAGCACTCAAATTAAGTTAATCATAAAGCTGAAAGAAAACCCATTAATATAGTTTTTGCAACCTTTGCCTTCTTAAAACATATGGCAAATACATAAAAGAATATGAGCAGCAATGAGACAGTGAAAGACTCATGAACAATAGAGCCATCCAAGCCCTGCCTCTGCTACTTGCCTATTTTGTGGTGTTAGGGCAGATATGCATTCTTAGGTATTCGTCAGTATCCCATTGGCATTATGCCTAGACTAGCACTGACCTTATTTTTCTACAGTAAGGATTTGATTCTAGGACTAGAGTAATTTTTTTTCTCTAAAGTTACATTGATTATCTTTGAGTATATGGCAGACACTAAATGAAAGCGAGTCTTTTTCTTGCTGGTTTATGTATGGTTCTGTAACTCTTCATCATGGGAATTACTTAGTTGAAGGAAATAATACTTAAATAGATACATAAACCTTTCTAAAATTGAAAGTTTCAAAATGCATTTGATTTATTTCCTTTTTAGAGATAATTAACTGAATCAATTTACTATATTCATCTTAAATCATTTAGTCATTATCAAGATGTTTTATATTTTGTGATAAATTATATTTGTATTTTATTATTGCTTGTCATAGATATTATACTTTATACTTTGTTTTTTTAGACAATGTCTTGCTGTTCCAGTCTGGCTTTGAATTCACTTTGTAGCCCAGGCTGGGTTTGAACTTGCAGTGATCCTGACTCAGCATCCTGGTGGCTGGGATTACAGGTGTATGCTACCATGCCTAGCTCTGCTTTGTGTACTTTTTGATCCAATATTATTTCTTAAAAGAATGCTATTTTCACAAAATAATGAAGTTGCATGTAATATATTGAAGAATAGGGTAATTTGGATGAGCTAAATCATTAAAAGTTGTTAACTTGTAGTTTCATAGCCGATGGACTTTGTAGTTCACTAACTACTGGTTTCACTGAAAAGCGGTGGTCTGTGAAGCGCCATCTCCAAAAACATATTTAAGAAATGGTGACTATCAGAAAGTGAGTGCCAGGGCCAGTGAGATGGCTCTGTGGCATAAGCGCCTGCCTGGCAAGTGCGAGGGCTTGAGTTGGACTCCCAGAACCCACATACGAAAAAAGGGCCAGTGATATCGCTCAGCGGCATGGGCGCCTGCTGGCGCACGAGGTCCTGAGGTTGACTCCCGGTACCCACAAAAAAAAAGTAAGTGAGTGCCAGATATCCATCATTACTCCATTCAAGGTTGTTCTCCCAAAAATCAAAGGCAATGGATTGAACTATGTATGGACCCCTGAAACTAGATGAATATATTTATCAATTGGTGCTGCAATATGCAATAGGTAGAAAGTTGATAGGGTTTTAGCATGATTATAAGTAAAAATGGGAAAGTGAAAGTATTCATATTTTACCCAATTTTCTAATTATGAGTTGTGAAAAATAGTGCTAGTCTGTCCATTCCCAGTGCTACAATTCTGCTAGAGGCCTCCAATGTATTTAGCTCAGATTATATCAGTTGCCATCCATGATCTCTTATCTTTATTTACACTTTCTTCCATGCAGTCTCATGTGCTTTACCTCAGTGGGATGCCCCCTTTTCCTTAATAACTATCCAAGTATCTTCACATTAATTTTAAGGCATTGAAATTTTGCCTCTGATAACTTTTTCAGGTTTTGCTCTTACTCATCTCTAAATCCTACTTCCTACAAGTCAAACTAAACATTTGTCTGCATTTTGCTATCTCTCTTCTCCAGATCTCCCTGTAGTCCTGCTATGACCCTTGTCTTTTCTGAAATTAACCTGGCTAACTTCTACTCATCATTCTGGTGTCAGGTTAAACATCATTTCCTGTGCTAGGTTCTAACACTTGCCTGAACATCTGATTTGGAGACAGATGTTCTTATGAGCTCCCATATAGCATAGTCCTACTTTTACACTAGTGTTCACTGGTTTAATTGTCTGTACCTTTTACCACATGGTAAAATACCTTATTCACACTTGAATTCACTGTCAAGAGCACAGTGCTTGACATATGATTCAAAAAATAGTCAGTGAATGAAAGAATAAATCCACTAGGTGGTTTTTGGTTTGCTTATTTTGGAGGGAAAAGAAAACTTGAATTGGAAGGTGATTTTAGTCTCTTTTAATTCTACAGTACAATGTACAAGCAGATAAACAATACTTTATTGGTTATACATCCAACAAGTAACTTAACACTCCTTGTTTATATTGTACAGCCTTTCTAGGCTCAAAAATCATCCCCAAGTAATAAAGTAAGCCAGAATTGCATAGTAACAGTGAAACACAACTACCTACCATAGTGGCAATGTGTAACTCAATGTAAGTGAAGAGCAAAACTGGAAAAATGAGGCACAAGAAGATAACACAGACAAGAACAAAATGTTTCACTTCAAAGAATTTAGGAAAACCTCAGAAACGGGAATGAAAAACTATAAAAGGGTGAAGGAGAGAGAAGTACTGAAAAGAAGGGATTGACTAGATGACTTTCAATGGAGTAGTGTTGGAAACTGTTCCAAAACAACACACAATGTGACCTGGATAAATGCCTCACCATCGCCACTCTTAGACACCTGTGATTAAGGACATGAACACTAGAGGCTTCTAGTAGAAGCAGAAGTAAAGGATGGAGAAAGAAATAGAATGAATTAAAATCAGCATAATAATTACATGCCACAGCAAACTTTCCTCAGTAATGAACCCAGCAGACAGGTGGAATACTTTTCTGCTCCACTCCCTTTTCCCCACTGATTCCTACAACCCTGTTACAACCAAGCAGAGGATCCCTCTGTGGAGTAACAAAGGTTTTAGGACCGTGATGGTGAGCATTTTAGAGCTTTCAATGATAAAAACAGCTCCTTGTGGCATGCATGCCAAAGGTTTGCCACCACTGCTTTAGGACAATGGCTTATAGAGACTATGGGAAGAGGAACACTCATTTTTATAAAAAGGCAGTGCAAATTATCTCAGCACTTGACAAATCTATGCATAGATTTCAATTAGCTTTTTTGATATTTAATGTGAAATATCAATAAGTAAACAAAGCACTAGGCTTTTACATGAAAACTAAATAAATGGGACAAAAAGAAGAAACCTTGAAAAACACTTAAAGCACTCAGGGAAAATTTACTTGTCAGAGAATTAAAAATAAAAATGAGCTACTCTAAAAAGAGATCAGAAATAAGAAGTATCAATTGAGCAATTGAATTATGAATGCTGTATTTTATAAATTAATATAGAAAGATTGCAAATTAAATTTGTTTTCCCAAATAGTGCAATAAAAGACAGAAAAATGTTTAAAAATTGAAGTAGGTTTAGCAAGGTGTAAAGAAATTCCAATTAAGTAGTACAAAAGCACTGCCAGAACTCAAAGACATAAATGCCCATATACAAATGCAGTAAGTTACCACATTAAAATATATGACAAGGAAACAGACACTGCTCTTAACATAATTTTCAAATTTCAGATCATCAGGGAAATTTTAGAATTTTCCAGGGTGAAAAAAAATGTCATAATAAATGAATCAAGATTAGCATGAGATTCCTCAATAACATTGAGCACCATGTCTGAATAGACCATTGACTTGTAAAGGCTAAAGAGATTTGATTTAATTTTAAATCTTTGAAACTACAGAAATTACAAATCAAGGAAAATAGTAAAATAAGGCTAAACACAGACAACTGAAATATTAAAACTTTATTTCACACTCACTCTTTCATAGGTGTTGAAATCTATGCTTGACCTAAGCAAGGAGGTAAAACAATCAAGAGGAATATATGAAGTCCAAAAAATAATGTGGAAGAATATGAATGATTAATCATAAGTATATTGACATTAAATAAATAAAAGCCAGCTCCAACTGAAACAGTTTTGAAAAAGAGTTGAAAGCCACAGAACTCAAAGGACAGAATGCATTAATTTGTGTATGGAATACGGGGATAGACAACCAGGGTATGCTTCTTCTATTACAAGATTTTGGGCACAAATTCAAAGTTAAAATATATACAGGTTTGTGTAAAAGTAAAAAATTAATTATAAATAATCCTGTTAGTTTTCATTCTCTGTTCTAAAGAGAAGTAATGGACAGAATGATTTCTAAAGAAAATCTCAAAATCTATGAAAATGCAAAGAGGTCCATGTACTTTATACCTTGAAAATATTTGTTAACAAATACCAAAAATGTAATTTGCCAAATGTTATATTTTCCGTAATATAGTTGTTGATTGCTAATTCTTGCAAGCCTTCTTTTGTCAAACTTATTATTAAAATAATTTGAAATAAGGTATCATATTTTTATATAAGAATTAAAGAATTATAATGAACACCCCAGAAACATTTATTGTGTTACCCTATTTTGAATAGCTTTCAAGCATTACAAAAAGTATTAAATTTCATCTGTTAATTGTGTATAAAAATCTAATATTTTAATTTAATTCCCATGACTATAAATTGGCTTATATTCAACTTTGAATATGTGTGAGTGTGTGTTTGTGCTTATGCTTGTGTGTATACTGAGAAAGAGAAAAATACAATGGAATTTAAAAATGTCAACAACAATGGAAATCGGGAGTACCAATTATATTGTCTAAACTGACATAAATTTTGACCACAATTTTAGCTCCTTGAGAGATATTTGTAATAGTCCTAAAAAAGGGATCCTTTCTTTCACAGCAAAGAGCCATTTCTTAATAAACCTGTGCTATATACATTTCAGAGTTTGTTGTCTGAAATTGGAATGTTAGAAAATTGTGGCCTATTTATTCAAAATGAAGAAATTATATACTTTTCTTATCGCATTAATCTGTATGCTGCAAGTTTGTTTTTAATATATTGGGGAATGAATCCAGGGCCTCACACATGGTAGGCAGGAACTCTACTGCTAAGCTGCATCTTCAGCCTTATTTATAATTTTATTTTGAAACAAGGTCATAATAAATTGCCAACATTGGCCTTGAATTTGAGGTCCTCTTGCTTCAACCTCTCAAATAGGTGGTATAACAGGCTATGCCATCATGACTGGGTTACAATTGCTGACTTCCTGATTACAAGGTTAAATATTTTGATTACAGTGAGGGCTCTCACATCTCAACACTCCCAAAAAAACCTTATTTTTTCATGTATGTGACAGAGATGAAGGGCAATTTCGGTAGCAAATTGCTTTAATAAATGGCTCATATTCATTCCTATGAAATCTATTTCATAGTAATTGCTCTAAGACAATTTTTCCTTCCATAATTATATCTAAAAGTGTCACTGGAGAAATTTCCATTTGAGGGGCCGGTGAGATGGCTCAGCGGCTTAAGCGCCTGCCTGGCAAGCGCGAGGGCCTGAGTTCGACTCCTGGATCCCACATACGAAAAAAAAAGGGGCCGGTGATATTGCTCAGCGGCACGGGCGCCTGCTGGCGCATGAGGTCCTGAGGTCGACCCCCCGGTACCCACAAAAAAAAAAAAAATTTCCATTTGATTAACAAATATAACTCATAAAGACATTTTGTACTTAGGAATTGTATGTGGATTTTAAAAAAGATTAATTTGCTTATTGTTGTTGCCTTTCCACAGTTATATAAGAAGAAAAAGACAAATTATTGGTAATATAATTTGATACAATGATATACATGACAATTTATCTCTTCCTGTTTTATTATTTGATACATATAAACTCATGTTCATAACAGCACAGTTCATAATAGCTAAATATTGGAAATGGCCTATGTGTCCATCAACAGATGAATGGATAGAGAAAATGTATTTACACACAGTGGAGTACTGTTCTGCCATAAAGAAAGATTAACTCGAGTCATTTGTATGAAAATGGATGCACCTTGAGACCATAATGTTAAGTGAAATAAGTCAGACATGCAAGGTTAAATTTCACATGTTTTTTCTTAAATGAGTAAAAAAATTATAAATAATGACAAAATAAAGGAGAGAAAATAGGAAGTAGGGAGATGATCTTTCTCAAATGCGAAGGGGATCGAGAGATGGAGGGAAGAAGGAGGAGGAGAGTAAAAGAGGATGAAAAAAGGAATTCAGATGTGTTTGTACATGTACCAACTCCAAGGAAGGAATATAAATATTATGTACTGCAAACATGTGCATATTTATTAATGCACAAATTATTAAAAATTCCTAGTAGTAAAAACAGTAGTTATGAAGATATGCCTATACCATGCTATACACATAGTGTTTTATTCTGTTATCTTTGTCAGGGGCTAATGGAATGAAAAAGACTAGGATTTCAGTTTATGTTGCTAATTGTCTGTTAAATAGCAATCTTTTCTCTCCTTTAATGACAGAACTCCTTCCCTCCTTTTAGTTTTCGCTTATGATTGAAAAGTTAGAAGATTATATTTCTTTGTT
Source organism: Erethizon dorsatum (assembly GCA_028451465.1). Classification (NCBI taxonomy): domain Eukaryota; kingdom Metazoa; phylum Chordata; class Mammalia; order Rodentia; family Erethizontidae; genus Erethizon; species Erethizon dorsatum. The sequence goes on from CM051824.1 coordinate 110,308,261, forward strand.
TTGTACACCCTGATACACCTATGAAATTAGGTTCCAGTCCAAGGAATGTGGGCCAGAGTTGACAAGTTTCAAGTCCTACCCTTAAAAAATGATTGCTCTTCTCTACTTGTTTTACACTGCCCAAGGGACAATAATGTTTCCCTTGTCATAGTAAGCCAGAATTAGTCATGTTGATGAGAATTATGTCCCCTTCCCACAAATAAAAAAAAAAAATGCAGAGAAAGAAGATAGAAGGAATCTGATTCAATAGGTATTTATGGGAAGGAACAACTCAATTATTTGGACCATTCATCAACACTTATACCATTAATTTGGGATAGGAATATATATTTTCTTTAAACAGCTGCATTGAAGAGAGTATTAGTTAACAGCAATTTAGTTTATATTATGTGCAATAAAAATAAATAACTGAAAATGAGGTGTTTATGTAACAAAATCCTGTGTAGGTCACATTGCCTCAGGTATCAGGGGCTGAGAGAGAAAACATAGATACCACACGATGGGAACTTTTGGTCCTGGCAACACTGCAGAAAATGTTAGCTAGCACAGACTCCTAAGACAATTTGGAAGGCACATCACATTTCTATAGTATTCTACACATGTCTACAGAGCTTTATAAATGGCTTCCTAACGTTAGAATATCCCTGTTTATTGGTTTTCTATGCTACATCTTTTTGCACGGTATCATGAAAAATATGAATTCAGAGAATTAGATTATTTGAATGAAAAATAACAAAGACTGTTCTAGGGGGTTCTTTCTGCCCATGGCCTATGATTAGAACTGATGGTGAGCTCAGATTTTGAGGGTTCTGCTATATTGAGATGACAACTACTTCTTGACTTCCAACAGCACAGGTTATAACTGAGACCTTAAAGTAGTCTCAGGACTTCCATTTATATGCATTCTGCTAGCCAGTGGCGATGGAAGTTGGTTCAGTACCCTACATCTTATTCAGGTTCTTTTATTTCCATCAAACATTTTCATTTATACCAAATCATCGCAATTGGCTAAATGAGAGAAGATATTCCAAACACAGAGATGTAAATTTTAGAGATGATATGTAAATGAAACCTTTGGCTATAGGTATTGGCATAAGGAACTAACTGAACACATATCATCAGAAGCTTATAAAGTTAAAGTTTGTTGCTAAAGAAACTATATCCTGAGAGGAAAATGTCTATAGCTTTTCTTCTCTCTTTTTTTTTTTATGTGGGTACCAGGAGTCGAACTCAGGACCTCGTGCTTGCTAGGCAGGCGCTTATGCCACTGAGCTATCTCACCGGCCCCTTCTATAGCTTTTCAAACCCTAAAGAAAAATGGAAGCTAACTATGGAAATCAGTATGGTGGTTCCTAAAAAAATAAATAAATATAGAACTACTATATTGTATTAGTCATTTTCCTATTGCTGGGACAAAAACCCATCACTCATAACTTAAAGGATGACAGGTTTATTTGGTTTATTTGGTTGGTTTATTTGGTTTCAGACAGTTTAGTCCATGCTTGGATGGGTCTGAGGTGGAAACTATATGGTGGAATGGTGTGGTCATGGGACACTACTCAACCCATGCTGCTCAGAGGCAGAGAGAGAAAGGAGGAACAAGGAAAAGTGATCCATCTTTCTAGGTCATGCCATCAGTGGCCAGCATCTTTTGACCAGGACCATGGGATAGCAAAATGCTTTGCTATGAGCTTACCAATGTTTCAATCCACTGATGAATTTCACACTTCCATGATCAATTACATTCCAAAACCTTCACCTCTGAACACATGAGACTTTTGGGAGACATTTTAGATCTAAACAATAATACATATGATCCAGCTACTCCACTCCTTAGAATATATAAGAAAGAATCAAAGTCAGCACACTAGAGAGATACCTGAAAACCCATATTTATTGTAGAATTATTCACAATAGCTAAGTTACGGCATCATCATAAGTTACCTTTGATATATGAATGGATAAAGACAATGTGATGTATATATTATTGAGCCATAAAGAAGAAAAAAAACATGTCATTTGTAGAAAAAAGTGTTAAAATAGAGATCACCATGTTATGTGAGGTAGATAAGACTCAGAAAACAATTATGGCAATTTTTCTTTCATGTGTTTGATGCACAAAAGAATGACAACATGAAAGCAGATAGGGAAATATTAGAAGGGAAAGGAGACAGGTGGGTAGGAGGGTAAAGAAGTTCAGTGAAAGGGAGGATATAATAAAAATATGGTATATACATGTATGAAATTGTCACAATGAAATGCATTACTCCGTGTAATTGGCATGTGTAATAAAAATAAAGGAAAATGAAAGTTGAGGCTATCAAATGTGCACCAATATAAAACCAGGCAAGCCTTGGTATGGCAAATTTTCCAATGTCAAATGTGGAGATGATCACCAGGAATAATAAACAAAGTAATATTTCTACAGGTAAAAACCCAGGAATGTGGGGGCTGGTGAGATGTCTCAGTGGTGTAAGTGCCTGCCTTGCAAGCGCAAGGGCCCGAGTTCGACTCCCGGAACTCACATATGAAAAAGGGGCCCGTGATATCGCTCAGCGGCACAGGTGCCCGTTGGCGCGCGAGGTCCTGAGGTCGACCCCCTGGTACCCACAAAAAAAAAAAAAAAAAAAAAACAGGAATGTGAATTTAAAGCAAAGAAAGTTACTCCCTGGAAGAACTAAGGTGACAGATAGACTTCATATTTGCCAAAGAATGATTCTTCACAATATTTTGCCTAACAGAATTTTACAAATGCTACAAGTAAATGAATATAATGTGTTCTTTGTTATTCCAGTTTTCTGAATAAAGGTTTTAGTGCAATTAACATGCTTCTTCACTATCATTATAAATTGAACAGATAGGGAATGAACACATCCATGTGTTAACGTATATATACATCGTCATATCATAAGAAGCCACATTTGATAGAGTGGATTACCATACATTCAGATTTCCTGGATGGACATTGAGCTGGCTACGGAAGTGGGATAGGATGTTGGGATATCTGCTAAAATATATAAGGGTCTAGGACGACATGGTTTATGTTTGACAAGAAGAATCATCATATTTTCATAGCATTATCTGTGGGTGAATTTATCTTACCAAAATGAAATTTCCATCAGCCAGAGACTACATTCTCTAAACTGGCTTGTGTATAAATAAGTTCTGGTTACTGGGAGATATAGAGGAGATATGTGTGTGAATTCTAAGTCAAGCCTTAAAAGAGAGCTGCTTAAACTTCAATCTTATTTTCTCCTTTTTTATGTCGGGAACAAAGACATGGTGACATGAATGGAGAAGCAGACTAATGAATAGTGAACACTAAATAGAAAAGGTATGAATCATTAGATTGCCCAGAAGTAGAAAATCTTACCTGCCCTATTGTTTGTGAGAAAAAGGAATTTTTATCTTAGAAATTATCATAAAAAGAAACACACTTTACTAATGTTTGAGAGGATAATTATTAGCGGATTTATAATTTAGAGATAGCTCTACCATTCCAGAAAGTCATCTGTGGACTTCATGATAGAGTAGAAAGAGATTGAGTTCAATTAAGTATCTAGAAATAGCCCTTATGAGAAATGATGGCATAAAAATATAGCACAATGGCAAAAGCAATGAAGATGAAGAATCTGCTTTGACAGATATGGGTGAAATAGAAGTGACCAGACATTTTTAACTAATTAAACTTTGAAGATGAAAGATGGAATAAGTTTCAGATAAGTCCTAAATTTTTCAGTAAATGCCTACCATATGCCAGACATTTAATTATTTGCAGTACGTAAAGTAAAATGGCTTTACTGAAGAAATTTATATTTTTTACATAAGACAAAACCATTTTATTTATAAGCATACAGGTGGTTTTGTTTAATTATATTATAAATGAAAAACAGTCTATAGTGGAAATGAACTTTAAGGAGAAAAAAATTAATATCATTATAGGAGACTTCGTGAAGAATGTTCTTGAGCTATTAGAAAATCATAAGTCAAAGTAAGATAAAGAACAGACAGAAAAGATAAGCTAGCCATATGATTAGCAGTGAATATTAGTCATTTAGAAGGACTGAGTTTGAAAACTTGTATTTAATTTGTCAGAGAGATTGACTATTTTTTAATATATGAACACTTTCTTTTACATACTTTGAAAAAATAAAGAAAAAGTTGTTTTAGTTACTATATGCAGAGATGTATATGTGCACTAACTAAACTAATACATATTTCTACCTCTGTTCTATACAATATTCAATTATATAATCTATGAATTTAAATTTCTATATTTTGTCAAATATTGTAGGTTAAAAATATAAATTATTTAATAGAAGTAAGTGGTTTATTTATTTTAGGATTTATTGTGGTATTTTCCTTGGTGTGAATTATAGACAAAGATTTTTAAAAATCAAACTATTGTGTCCACTTTATTCTAAATTAATCAGGATTGTAAAAGATTCTTTGTATTTTATTTATTTATTTATTTATTTTTTTGTGGGTACCGGGGGTTGACCTCAGGACCTCGCGCGCCAGCAGGAGCCCGTGCCGCTGAGTGATGTCACCGGCCCTTTTCTGTATGTGGGTTCCGGGAGTCGAACTCGGGCCCTCACGCTTGCCAGGCAGGTGCTTACTCTGCTGAGCCATCTCATCGGCCCTCTTTGTATTTCATTTAGACTCACAATAATATATACCGTGTTAAATGCTTATTCTATGTCGGGTTCTGTTTTTTATTTTTTATTTTATTTTATTTTATTTTATTTTATTTTATTTTGTTTTATTTTTTTAATGTGGGTACTGGGCCTGGCACTTACCAGCAGGTGCTTGTGCCCCTGAGTGATATCACCGGCCCTTTTTTTCGTTTATGTGGGTACCGGGAGTCAAACTCAGAACCTCACGCTTGCCAGGCAGGCGCTTATGCCGCTGAACTATCTCACCGGCCTGGGTTCTGTTTTAATAATATTATGTGAATTCATTCATGTAGGAAGGAAGAAGGAAGGGAAGGAAGGATGGAGGGAGAAAGAAAGGAAGGGAAGGAAGAAAGGAAGAAGGAAAGAACACCTCTTGGTAAGTAAAGATGTATTTTATAAAATTCTTCCATAAGACTCTAGGATTTGGGGAGACTACTTTCTTCAGTGTTCATCATAATCACTTAAGAGACATTGTTGAAATACGTATTCTGAAAGTGCTGCAAAAAAAGGAAGGTGCTCATTGTTGTCAGTAATATTTTTGTCCTTTTTCCCACCGCTGCATACACTAAGTCTTACAGTGTGCTGACAAACTGAAGTCTCTTAATAATTTCCCTCTCAAACTGTGCAACTCCATCTGTATTTTATCTGTATTCACTTTCTGTTTCTCCTTCCCCTCTCTACTATCTGTTCTCCTTTACTCTCTTCTTCCAGTTATATACTGTCCATAAAAATATAAATCCCTTCTATACCTCTACAACTCAACCATTCCTACCAACCCCACTGTGTATAAGAATTAAATGGCAACTCAGACAATGCTAGTGTATTCTTTGGAGGATTTGAGTAAAGGAAAATAAACCAACGAACATTCATCAGTTAAATTTTGTATTATTCCTAACAAAATTATAAGAGTGCTATGCAAAAACTTCTGGAAATAAAACTCTTCTTACACTTTGAGGATTCAGCGTCCAGAGTATTCAGAATATTAAAATAGTCTGGCTGTAGAAAGTTGTTAATAAATCCCTGAAGGTATATTCCATACTCTGGGAAACTGAACACATACAATAGCAAGCAGTGTAATTCTGTCTGGTTCCAGTAATTGCACCAATTTGTGCAAAAGATAGAAATGTGCCCTCTACTCTAAGAAAAATGAAATTGAACATCCATATCCAGTGCCTGTAGCCAACTGACTTTGTTCAGGGAAAGATCTTTGCAGATTTTGATGTTGGTCAAATTTATCAGCACGGTCCACTTTGCTTCAATAAATGCTAAGTTATTTTCTTACATTACTTCCAATTGAATTCCTTCACTGTTACTAATTTCAAAGCATTTACTGTACCTCCATAATGTTTTAGACACTGTACTGCTTCTAGCAGTGCTAATATAAATAGAAATGCTAATATAAAAAGAAAACTGCTCTCAATGAATTTATGGTTTTTGCACATGTAAGTAGATATGGATTACCACACAAAACAGGAAACTTGGTGGAAGTATATTCTTGGTAGGAAGAAGAAACAAAAACCACCAAGTTTAATCCATGAGGTGGGAAATGACTACATAATGCCAAAAATATTGAAAAACTAGTAGGTATTTGTTAAGTGGGTAACAAGGAAAGGCATGCTAAGTAGAAGAAATGTTACCAGAAGGTATAGATAAGACTGGGCAAAGTACATGGTGGAACTGAAAGTCCAATTAGAGCACATATCAGCTACTAGAAAAATTAGAAAGTTGAATAGGAAACCTACTTTTCCTAAACTTTGGTTAAGAAATTTCTCTTTTCGACAGATCAACTGGACAGAAAATCAATAATGAAATAGTAGAACTGAACCAAACTTTTGAACAAATGGACTTAGTAGATGTCTACAGAGTGTTCCATCCTACAACATCAGAATACACATTTTTCTCAGCTGCACATGGAACGTTCTCCAAAATAGACCACATACTAGCTCATAAAACCTGCTTAAGTAAATGCAAAGGAATTGAAATTATCCCATGCATATTATCAGACCATAGTGCAATGAAATTGGAAATCAATGGCAAAAGATCTCACAAAAACTCCCTAAACACATGGAAATTAAACAGCACCCTCCTGAACAACCAATGGGTCACAGATGAAATTAAAGAAGAAATTAGACACTTTCTACAACTGAATGATAATGACAGTACAACATACCAGAACTTATGGGATACAATGAAAGCAGTCCTAAGAGGGAAATTTATAGCATTAAATACCTATATCAGAAAAATAGAGCAAGTGCAAATAAACAACTTAAGGGTGAACCTCGAGCTTCTAGAAAAAGAAGAGCAGGTTAAGCCAAAAGCCCGTACAAGGGAGGAAATTATAAAGATCAGAGCAGAAATTAACGTATTGGAGACTAAAAAAACAATACAAAGAATCAATGAAGCAAAAAGTTGGTTCTTTGAAAGAATAAATAAGATTGACAAACCCTTATCCAACCGTATTAAAAAAAGAAAAGACAAGACTCAAATCCATGCAAATGAAAATGAAAAGGGTGATATCACGACGGACCCTGCAGAAATCCAGAAGATCATCTATACCTATTTTGAAAATTTATATTCTACTAAGATGGAAAATGCAGAAGAAATGGACAGATTCCTAGATTCATATGAATTACCAAAGCTGAATCAAGAAGATTTAAAAATCCAAAATAAACCAATATCAACCAATGAAATTGAAGATGTAATTAAAAACCTCCCAACAAAGAAAAGCCCAGGCCCTGATGGATTCACTGCCGAATTCTACAAGAAATTTAGAGAAGACCTAACGCCCCTACTTCTCAAACTTTTCAATGAAATTGAAAGGGAAGCAATACTCCCAAATTCATTCCTGGAAGCAAGCATTACCCTGATACCAAAACCAGAGAAGGACCCAATTAAGAAAGAGAACTACAGGCCAATCTCCCTAATGAACATAGATGCAAAAATCCTTAATAAGATACTGGCAAACAGAATCCAACAAATCATCAAGAAGATTATACACCATGACCAAGTTGGATTCATCCCAGGGATGCAGGGATGGTTCAACATACGTAAATCAATAAATGTAATACAGCATATTAACAGAACCAAAGACAAAAATCACATGATCATCTCAATAGATGCAGAAAAAGCTTTTGACTAGTCCAGCACCTTTTCATGATAAAAACCCTACAGAAAATTGGAATAGAGGGTCTTTATCTCAATCTGGTAAAAGCTATCTATGACAAACCAACAGCCAATATTATACTAAATGGCCAAAAACTGAAAGCCTTCCCTCTAAAATCAGGAACAAGACAAGGATGTCCACTGTCCCCACTCTTATTCAACATAGTTCTGGAAACTTTAGCCAGAGCAATTAGACAAGAGAAAGAAATAAAAGGAATAATGATTGGAAAGGAAGAAGTTAAATTATCATTATTTGCAGATGACATGATACTCTACACAGAAGACCCCAAAAACTCCACTAAAAAACTGCTAGATTTAATAAGCAAATTCAGTAGTGTAGCTGGATACAAAGTCAATACTCAAAAGTCAATAGCCTTCCTGTACACAAATAACAAACTTACTGAAAGAGAAATTAGGGAAACAATACCTTTCACAATAACATACAAAAAAATGAAATACCTAGGAATCAGCCTCACAAAGGATGTAAAAGACCTCTATACTGAAAACTACAGTACTCTGAAAAAGGAGATTGAAGAGGATATCAGAAAATGGAAAGATATCCCTTGCTCCTGGATAGGAAGAACCAATATAGTGAAAATGGCCATACTTCCAAAATTGTTATACAGATTTAATGCAATTCCAATCAAAATTCCAACAGCATATCTCACAGAATTAGAGAAAACAATCCTAAAATTCATTTGGAATCAGAAGAGACCTAGAATAGCAAAGGCAATTCTGGGCAACAAACGCAAGGCAGGGGGCATCACAATCACTGACTTGAAATTATACTATAAAGCTACTGTGATAAAAACAGTGTGGTACTGGCAAAAAAACAGACCTGAAGATCAATGGAACAGATTAGAAGATGCTGAAACAACCCCAGACATACTAAGCCACCTTATCTTTGACAAAGGTGCCAAACACATTCACTGGAAGAAAGATAGCCTCTTTAATAAATGGTGCTGGAAAAACTGGCTCTACACATGCCGAAGATTAAAACTAGACCCATATCTTTCACCATGCACTAAACTAAATTCAAAATGGATCAGAGATCTAAATATTAAAACAGAAACATTAAATCTGCTGGAAGGTAGGATAGGTAAAACCCTTGGAGACATTGGTGTAGGCAAAGACTTTATGAATAAAAACTCAACCGCACGGGAACCATCCCAAAGAATCAATAACTGGGATCTCATCTTATTAAAAAGCTTTTGCACAGCAAGAGAAACCACCAACAGAGTGAAGAAACAACCCACAATGTGGGAAAAAATGTTTGCCAGCTGTTCCTCAGACAAAGGATTACTATCGAGAACATATAAAGAACTCAAAAAAATCAGACCTCCCAAATTTAAAGACCCACTCCAAAAATGGGCATCTGAGATGAATACACATTTCTCAGATGAAGAAATACTAATGGCAAATAAATATACAAAAAAATGTGCAACATCACTAGTCATTCGAGAGATGCAAATTAAAACAACACTGAGATACCATCTCACCCCAGAAAGAATGGCTACTATTAAGAAATCAACTAATAACAAGTACTGGAGGGGCTGTGGGGAAAAAGGAACCCTTCTTCACTGTTGGTGGGAGTGTCGACTGGTACAGCCACTGTGGAAATCAGTGTGGAGATTCCTCCAAAAACTAGGGTTTGAGGTCCCATTTGACCCAGCTACTCCCCTTCTGGGCATCTTCCCAGAAGAATTAAAAACATCGTACCACAGCGATATATGTGCACCCATGTTTATAGCAGCACAATTTGTAATAGCCAGATCTTGGAAACAACCCAATTGCCCATCAACTGAGGAATGGATAAGAAAGATGTGGTATTTTTATACAATGGAGTACTATTCAGCCATAAAGAAGGATAACCTGGAGACTTTTATAGGTTAATGGATGCAACTCGAGAAAATACTCATAAGTGAAATAAACCAGAAGCACATGTGTAAGCATCGTATTGTCTCTCTAGTATGAGAAACTGAAAGAGTAAATAAGATCCAAAATGTACAATAGACATGATGAATCAAAAAGAAACTGGTCAAAAGGAAAGAGTGACTGGAATAGGGAAAAGAAAGAAGGGAAAGGGAAAAAAATTGTATATATATATAAGATGGTTAAGATAGATACACTCTCAATTTTACTTAGTTCATTGAAGAGTAAGGTTTGTGCCAATAATGTTTGGACAATTGAATGCTAATGTCTGGTATCCTGAATAACTAACTTAAAGATAGTAATACGTAATGTATTAACCATTGTTACCCTCCTATTATGTTGCTTTGAAAATTTGTTCTTCTTTTGATTTGTTTTGTTTTTTCTTCTCTTTAAAAAAAAAAAGAAATTTCTCTTTTCTCCTGATATTTTAAATTAATATTATTTTTCACGTGCCATGCATTAACAGCATTCTTCATAAGGATAAAAAATGAATCCATGGAAATTCTTTAGAGAATCGTATGGAATTTTTTTCATTCTTTTTCTGTAATTTTTATACAATGTTGTAGTTATTTTAACTTCCTTCCTGAGAAGCAGACCCTTATTTTTAAACATTTTATGGACATTATCAACAGAATGTTGCTTAGACATGTCCCCTATAGTTTGTTTGAAAAACACAAAACAAAACAAAAACACAACTTTCTCTGCTTGTTTCTCTGTATTTTTGTAAAATATCTCTTTAATGAATCTTTTTAACAGAACTGTATTTGTTTTCTCACTTGTTGAAATATATTGCAGATATTAGCCCTACATATGTCTTGAGTATATTCTCTGATTTCAATTGTCACTGACACCAGTGTCATGTAATTTAACACTGTTCTGCCTCAATTGTGCAGCCTGTTCTTACCCTATTAACTATTTTGATGCACTACTACTGCGCACATAGTCCTAAATTATATTCTTAGACTTGTGAAATCGCAACTAAGATTGTGTATCAGTAAGCCTTCACATTTTTGACACCTGTGACTTAAAGGAGGAGAGATTTATTTGGCTCATGATTTCCAAGGGTTCAACCCATAGTTGGCTGGCTCCAAGGCAGAAAGGGCATGGTGGGAGGGCATGGTGGAGAAAAACCACACAATCAAGGGCATCTAAGAAGTAAGAAGTGCATGCCGGGCCAGGGAGAGATGTATAACCTTCACAGGCTTGGCCCCAGTGACTCACTTTCTCCAACAGGCAGAACACTCAACATTCAACTATGAATGCATTCATACTTTAACAAATAAATACAGCATCCAATCACCTTGTAGGAACCCTACAACTGAACATATTAGACTTTGGATCACTTTAGATCTAAACTATAATAGATAATATAACTCTTACATTAATAAGCATTTGAAAACATAGACTGTAATTCTGATTACTTATTTAAATATTGTGTTTAACTTTCTTTTCTATGACTTGTTGAAACACTACTATTTTTGAGTCTTGTGATAACACATACTCTTCTTCTTATCCTACATAAGTAGCTATAATTTTTCATGCTTTTTCTCTACATACTCTTCAGGTCAACTACTTTATTCTCAAGGCATTTCAGTTGTCTATATTCTAAGTTCCAAATGCACATTGCTAGCCTTATCCACATTTTCAATAGCTTGCTTTCTATTTCTCTTTCAATGTCTTATCAATACCTCTAAATTAGCTTGTGCAAAAGAACATTTTGCCTTCCCTCTGAAATCTGTGCCTTTATCCATATGTTTTTCATTGCAGTAAATGATACCAGCAATTTTCCATTTGTTGAACAAGTACTCATTATTTGTTTTATTCTTCTTCTATTTCACCTCCTAGTAGACCTATATTAAAGTATGTTGCTACCAATGTGCTTTAGATTGTTACCTAGCCTTACTTCAACTATGAAAACATCTTTATCACTGTTCTATGTTTCATTCTTGTTACCTTCCATAGAATACTTTACAGGACAACTAGAATAATCAAATTTTGATGCTATTCTTACTTATAATTTGTCAATATATATTTGTCTTTGTACATGGAATAAAATTAATATTCATTATGACTTTTGGTGCCTGCATCATCTTGGTGATGCTAATATCTTCTTCCTCCTCTCATGTTTCTCTCATTAACTGCCCTAGTTTGCTCTATTATAACATGTCTTAACCAGACCCAGTACTTTTGCATATGCAATTAATTCTGCATAGAGCTGGATTTTATACAAAATTTCATAAACTTTTATCTTAAAGTTGTCACCACAAATATCTCATTGTTACAGAAACTGACAATAAACTTTATGTATCTTCTGCTTGATATCACCATATCAAAGGTATTTAATTAAAATATTTGATTTTATTCTTCTCATATTCTTAGAAATTCTACTATACCTTTATTGCTCCAAAGTAACACTGCCATATCACTTTTTCCTCCAAAGCCAATTAACCAGTGAGTTAAAAAGCAAATAAATCCATTTGGAGATGGGGTCTTTATAAATGGACTCTCAAAATATGTTGCTGTAGATACAAAGAATATAAACATTTATATTATTTTATTCCATCCAAAGTGCTACACTATTCAACATTTGTTGAGGAGTTCCTGATCTACAAACATTTGTATTAACTTTTTTTCTCGTAAGTGTTAACTAGGAATCAGTTAATATGTTATGGTGGCTGTAATTGGGGCATGCAATATATTCAAAAGACTCATGAGATTTAATACTATTAGATTTGTTTATAAGCATTAACAGAAAACAAGCACATTGTATATTTTTCATTGGATAAACATAAAGGAGTAATTTAGAGAGACACAAAGCTGAAAGAAACCAACCCACATTATTTGCAAGTGAGTCAGAGTATCAGTGAATGTATGTCATATTTGTGTGGATAGCACATTTTAAGGAATCCGAGTTGCAATCTAAACCAGAATACATTATCATCAATAAGGAACTATTTCTATTATTTTTTCCATTAGGGCAAGTCAGTGCAACATGAACCTTGAACATGATGGGGATCCTAATTTGAGGATAACTTAAAACATAAACACTATTTTGAAAATTACCCATTATTTTAAAAATTGAATGCTTTCCTTTATGTTTTCTGGAAATAAAACACTCCTAAGACCTTTAAATACAAATAGAATGTGAATATAATTCATGAGATAGTATGTTGTTTAATAACAGAGGTCTAGTGAAAGCATTTTATTCCATACATGAAAATCTATTTAGGTGGCAGAGGTAATATATCTTTGCATTAGAAATTACTGCATTTACTGTGATCCACATTTGTGATTACTTGAAGGAAACTTATTTTTAGCTCCCCCAACATGAAGCATGCTGTAGCCAGCTGCCAGGGTAAAGTAAAATTTCTGAGGGAAAGCCATAAGTCAAAGAGTGACCCCGTTTTCATGAGTTAATATTAGGCAATGTCTGCATAAAAGTCATGAAGCACTGAAAGAGCAGTACTATGATCTCAGAATGCAGATTACGTCTCTCGTTTGGCCAAGGCTAATATTACAGCCCTGCATTGCATGAGACAAAATAAATGTATGGTTCAACAATTTGTTCCAAAAATAAAGACTTAACTATCCCTCATTTGCAAGCCTACTATTTGATTTAATTGTGTGTCGCTTTATTGTATTGTTTACTCATTAGAGCTTTCTTTCCGGATTACATGTTGCAATTACTAATTATACATAACCTGTTGACTTTGAGTCTCCATTTCTTTATTAGTGCTAGTTTTCCTGTAATACAGGGCATCATTAATTCTCATTCACTCCTTATGATGAGTTTTGTAAATTTTACTTATAAGCATCACTGGAAAACATAAATAATTGTGTTTCCCATGTTTTCTATTTGTTGATTTAAAAGTACAATGTAGTCATTAGAGAGCTGAAGCTGAAGGGACAGTAATAAATATCCTGGTTCTCCCTTTGCACAAACTGATCAAAGTAATTATGTTTCTATCTCTGCTTTTTTTTTCCATAAATGTGCCCAGAGTATCAGAATTCTATATTTATTTATCTAGTTCACACCTATGTTGGAGTCTAAGTAGGAAACAAAATGTGAAAGAAGTCCAATATCCAGCTAGAAGAAAGAAATTTTAATGTGTGGAAGATTACAAAGACAAGAGCCTTGTCTGATTATCCCTAGATATTTTTAATCTGTCTTTTATTGATTTGCATAGTTTTGATGTTATAATTTTTTATTATATCCGTATATTTCTTTAAAGCCTTCAATACTCATTGGTAAATTTATTTTCAGAAATTTATCAATATTAGCATTTTATTATCAGCTAGATGTGTGTACCTTTATAATCTTCTTCACCCTCTCTTCATTTGGGTTGACACTGCTGAAACTTGATATACTGCTTATCTAATGTCTTCCATCCACAGGCTATAGAATTAACTTGTTAATCTAGTGCGTGAGAATGGCTTCTGAAATAAAGATTATGTGGTGGTAGAACATCTTGTGAGAGAGAAGGCAGAAGGCTTGAGCTCTGCAAGTGCCTCAGGATGACCACACAGGAAGGATAGGGGGCAGGGTTCCAGAGCACTAAAACACACTGCTCATCTGTGGAACATGGAACTGCAAAGTGGAGGAATGGGAGGGAAGAGAGGTGTTCTGGGCATGTCAGAACTCAGGGTTTTGCCTTCAAATACTGTGGTCTGAAATTTAAATCAGATTGTACACAACATTGAATACTTAGTTTTACAAAAAGAAGGCAGAACTGAAATAAATACAAGCACAAAATTTCAATTTAGACCTAGTTTTAAATTTAATTTTACTTTCCTGATTGGCGAAGCATCAGTTTACTAACTTATAAAATGTGGATATAAATAGTTCTCCACATGGCTGTTGGTAACAAGTATGGTGATAGTATTAACTACTTAGCATTAATATAACGTAAGGAAGGTTTTTATGAAAAGGTCTTCATTACTTGATGTGGAGAAAACAGCATTTTGTATTGTATCTCTTCACTGAGTGTGGTGGATTAACTAATGGTCAACTTGTAACACCCAGCTGAACTGAACCAGTGTGGTTCTGGGGATGGAAGGCCCACCTGAGGATTGTTGACAATAGCATAAAAGTAGAACTGAAGGGGAAGATGATGTGCTGTTGATTCTCCTGGAAAAGCTTGTTCTGCTAGTTTTCCTGATATGAACTCAGCTGTTCTCATCCTCCAAAGAGCTCAGGTCCTCTCCGTCACTGAGAATGGTTGTGGTTCTTTTTTTGGGAGCTCTTGTCCTTACTTTGAATGTCACTTCCTGGCTCCAGTGCAGATCCCTCAGCTTGCTGGCACAGATCCTTCATTCTGCTGGTGCAGACTTTCTAGCTTCCGCCACAGACCTTTGGGGCTTCCCAGTGTAGATCCTTGATACAGCCTTTCATGAGACATTGTCATGGCTCTAGGCCTCCATTTGGACTAGTGGAGGACAATGCCATGGGCTCTAGGTCTTCAGCTGGACTCGTGCAGGATATTGCCATGGGATCCAGGCCCTCAGCTGGATTCTTTGGGTCTCTAGTGTGTGGACAGATCTCCCACACTCTTTTCTATTTGACTCTTTGGCTGAATATTATAAAATAGTCCTATAAATTATGTGTCCTGTAATAAATGTTTTCCCTTATAAACCCTGACTACAACACTGAGCAAAACTGTTCATGGATGTCCCTCCCCTTCCCTCTAGAAAATTATATTTTAAAGACATTCTTTTTGCAGAGCATTTCATCAAAAATCCAGTAAGATGTCATCTTTATATTTCAATGTTTTTCTGAATATTTCACATCTGAATATTAATAACAAAATGCTGAAAACAGCCACAGTTTTCTGCTATATTAATTTGCTTTCCATGGATGTAACATAATATCTTCAATATCAATTTACAGGGATGATGGGTTATTTTGGCTGAAGATTTCAAAGGTTTCGGACCATAGCCACTTGGCCCTGTGATGAGGCAGCAGAATATTATAGAGGAACTATGTGGCAGAAGAAACCTGTTCAGCTCACAGCAATGAGGAGCAAAGAGAGAGAAGATGGTTCCAGTATCCCCTTCAAGGACATGGCTCCAATTACCGAATTTTCTTCCAATAGGCCCTACCTCCTAATCTAGTTCTCAAAACTCCATGAGCTCCCTATAGTCCCATCAACTATGGACAAAGCCTTCAACACACAAGAGATCGAGGGTCATTATAAGATCTAAATCATAATATCTACTTTGGATTTCTTATCAGTTTGTGTCTAACAAGAGGTGGAACATGAAAAAAGGAGTTTTTCCATACAAAGGAACCACATAGTCAAGTCCCACATGAGTCTTAAAGAAGCAAAGCTGTTAGCATCTACAGACCTGAAGAGATGAAGACAGTGAGAGTACACTGGATACATTGTTTTTTAAAGTGTCCTGGCTTGAAGAAAGAGAGTTGTTGAGGTATATATGTACATGTACCCCAAATCCTCATGTACTCATAGATAGGGCTTTTGGGAAATAATTGGATCTGTACTGATCAGTGGATTAATCAAATGATGAGCACATAACTAAATGTGATGTTGAGAGATGAAGCCTGGTAGGAGGTGGCTCACTGGGGGCATGACCTGAAAGAGTTTATCTCCCTGCCTCCTTCCTTGTTCTCTTTCTGCCACCATGCAATGAGCTTTTGCTCCTGTGCCATGCTGTTCTTTGTTGGGGTCAGCCAACTATTGACTGAAAGTTCTACAAACTGATCCAAAATAATCCTTTCTTCCTTAAAGTTGTGGGTATTTGGCATTGTGTCTCAGCAATGAGAAAATAAAAAGTTATAAAAATAAATAAGACAGGAGTACAAAATAGAAGTACAAAATAAAATAAAAAGTAAATTACTTCCATAACATCTAGGAATTATACCCCTCAATATTTACACAAATGAGTTAAAACATACAAACAAGTGCATACATATTACTGCAGGGTTATTAATAATTGCTGTTATGGTTTAGATCAATTTTGCCTCCCAAAATTTTCATGTATGTGTAAGGTAGTTAGATTATGGGAGCACTATACTCATCAGTGGAATCATTCATTGATGAGTTCAGTAGTTGAATTTGCTGTTAGGAGGTAAGGACTATTTGTAGTTGGGTAAAGTGAATAAGGATCAGAATGGTGTATTCTTGCCCCTGGCTTCTCCTTTCTTTCTGTGCCTCCTGACTGCATAGGTTGAGCACATTTTCTTCTACCATAGTCCTCTGCCATTACATTTCTGTCTTGGATCCAATCAAACATGGACTGACACCGTGAATCAAAATAAAACTTCCTTTCTTAATGTTGTGAGTGTGTCAGATATTCTGTGCCTTTTTAAGGGAAAGTGACTAAGACCAAGTCTGGTACCAGAGAAGTGTGGTTTTGCTGTGACTGCATCTGACCACGTGTTTCAGAATCCCTTGAAACTTGTTTGTGGGAAGAGTCTGGAAAAGTTAGGAGATGCCGAATAGAGAAGCCTTAGAACACTGTCTACTGCACTTGATGGTCAGAGCCAGAAGGCCAGAATGTTAACAGATATACAGACAGTCAAGACTAGGTTCAGGAGGTTTCAGTTGGGTCAGAGGACTGCATTGGCCATTTGGGTTACACTCTGTGGAAAAACTGTCAACACTTTATCTGAGCTTTTGCCAGAGACAGAGATTAAGGTGGCAGACTAACCTGGTGAAGGAAATTTCAAAACAGCTAAATGTTCAGACTGTGTCATGGGTACTCTTGGCTGCCTTGAACCAGATCCATAGTGAAAATCAGGGGCAAATATTACAGCCAAAAAAATGAAATATTGCAGTTGCAAGAAATATAGTGCCTATAAATTTGGATCCATGAGGAAAGCACAGTTGCTGAAAAGTTTAGCATTAGAAAGAAGCCTAACACTTTGCATGAGGACAATAAGAAGTATGACTTGAAAACATTTCAGAATGACCCTTCACAGGTTTAAGAGAGCAAAACTGTAAACCTTTCATTTGAGATGACAGGTCCTGGGTGCACTTGCAGAGGAGAGTCACCTAGGGAATTGGTCACCTGGGATTAGTTTCATAGTGCTCAGATATCTTGGCACACAGAGCCTCTGCAGCCATGATCCAAGATGGCCTGGCTACTGCTCAATGTGGAGGCATAACTTGGAGCTATCCACAGTGTGCTACTTTTACAGACATGCAGAAAGCAGGGGTTTTGAGTATGAAGCCTTCCACTCAGGTTTCAGAAAGAGGCCTGGGAAGCCAGGCAGAATGCTTCTGAGTTGGTACTGTATGAATCTATGAGAGTGAAGCCAGAAATGTACTGGAGATCTCAGGAAGTTGGAGCTATCAGCAAATCAGGAATGTGGACCATCTGTTGATAAAACCTGCAGGCAATTAGTGGATCCACCTTAGGATCTAAATGGGCTGCAGTCACTAATGCCATAGGGAGGGTTCACCCAAGCCCTTTCAAGTTCACATTTCACCAAAACCTACTCTAGGTGCTTGACATGGAGTCAAAAGATTTAATGTTTGATCTCATGAGTTTTAGTCTTGCTTTCCCATTCTTTTCCATCCTCCTGTTTCTTCCATTTAGCATGGCAGTGTTTACCCTGTGCCCTTTTATGTTGGCATTGTTTAACTTTCTTTTTGATTTTTCCAGGGTCTCAAAGCTAAAAGTTTGTGTTGAGTCTCAGAAGAGACTTTGGACTGGGACTTTTCAGCTATTCTTGGATTGTTAAAATTTTGGCAACTCTTAGAAATGAAATAAATACATTTTGCATTATGAGACAGACATGAACATTTTGGGGTCATGGGTAGAATATTATGGTTTAGATATAGAATCTCCCTCACAACTCTCACATATATGAAAGGTGAATGGATCATGGGTATGTTATACTTATCTGTGAATTTAGCCTTCAGTGAATTCAGTAGCTGAATTTGCTGTTACAAAGTAGGTCCTGGTTGAAGGTGACTCACTAGTAGTGTGACCAAAAATAATGAGTGTATTCTATATTTTTTTAATGAATGCATTCTTTTCTTTTTTTTTTTTTGTACTGGGAATTGAACTCAGGACCTCATGCTTGCCAGGTAGGTGCTGCACCACTGAGCTAAATCCCCAGCCCTTAATGAATGATGTATTCTTATTCCTGGCTCCTGTCTTCTCTTTCTGCTTCCTGGGTCCCATGAGTTTTGCACTTTTTCTTTTGTTATGCTCCTCTGCTATCATGTTTCTGTTTCAGATTCAGACATCAATGGGTTGAAACTGAGCTAAAATAAACCCCCTTCCTTAAAGTCATTCATGTCAGGTATTTTGTCCCAGTGAAGGCAAAGAGATTAAAACAACTGGCCTATGAATATTTGAATTGATAAATAAGTTGTAGTTTATCCAGGCAATGGATTATCTTCCAGTATAAAAGGAAATGAACTTTCAGACTATCCAAATATGTGGAGGGCTGGGGATATAGCTCAGTGGCATCAGTGCCCGCCTGGCAAGCACAAGGTCCTGAGTTTGATTCCTGGTACAAAAAAAATGATGTAGAGAATACTTACATCCATTGCATGAGAAGTCCATATGCAAAGGCTATAAACTAGTATTCTAACCATATGAAATTCTGGAAAAAGCAGAATTACAGAGACTATAAAATGAGCAATAGTTCTCAGTGGTTAGTGGAGAGAGGAATGAATAAATGGAGCATGAAAGATTTTTAACACAGTGAAACTACTCTATATGATATTATAATAGTGAAAAAGCTATTATAGATTTTTCAAAACTATATGGAAGGTACAAGTGTGAAAATTAATGTAAGCTATGGGCTTTGAGTAATAATGCATCAATGTATGCTCATTGATTATAATAAATGTACCATGATGGGGAATGCTGATGGTGGTAGAGGCTATGCATGTGCAGAGCAGAAAGTATATGTAAACTTTGTGTACTTTCTGCTCAATTTTACTATGAAACTAAAACTGTTCTAGTGAAATTAAGTCTATTAAAACTGAGTACACTGATCTCAGTCTCTTCTGTCTGTCCACTATTTTGTCTGATTATTTATGGGCTAAAAGAACTGGAAGACATTAGAGCATGAGAATCTTTTTAATATAATCCATGGTGTCTTGCCACGAGGGCAGAGAGTATAAGAGGAAAATAGAATAGACTTAGAGGAGGAGACAGAAGGTATCTAGCATAGACTCTCTGTAAACGCTCCAGCTAAAAATTGTCCTGACAGTTTTTTTGAAACAACATTCTGTACTGTCAGGAAGTTTGGACATACATGTTATTTTGTTGGAAATTACAAATTTTGTTGCAAAAACATTATGTGTGCTGAGTGACCTTGACCATCTGACTAAAGCAAAAACTAAAAGAATATTATTGATTATGTGTATAATATTTGTATTATTTTCCTGTCACTGGGACAGAATACCTGACACCCACAACTAAAGCAGAAGAATTTTAATTTGTTTCACAATTTCAGAGAGCTCAGTCCACAGTCAGGTGGCTTCAAGTTAGAAATGCTATGGTGGAAGTGTTTGAAGAGGAATCGGTGCTCAACTCATTTCAGCCAAAAAGCAGACCAGTGAACGGCACTGATATTAAGTGGTCAGGGACTAGAAATAGACTTCAAGGTCAGCCTTCACACCTATCCAAACACACCTAGAAATTTTCTTTAAGCATCTCCCAAGTCAATCAGGTTGACAAATAAGCTTAGCCATCACATTACATAAGACTAATAATATACATTATAATATAATGTGTGGGATTTCATTAATTATTACAATGACAAATAATATTTGCATGAAATTGAGTACTCAAGAGAAGATCATGAAATAAATTGTAATAAAATTGCCTAAGATGAACTTTATATTTTCAAAGCAATGTGGTGACTAAGAATATAGATTTGACAGAGATAGGTGTGAATAATAGCTATGATAACATCTAACTAATGCAGATAATCTGTTTTTCACCTTAAAAAGTAAAGAATAATACTAATGTCCACCATGAAGTTATTATTGTTAACTTTAAATAGCACAGTGCACATAACAACACAATTCTCTTGGAAATTCTTCATTAAATATTCAATATAACACTACTACCAATGCAACTATTATAAATACTAACACTTGTTTCCCCAGAGTTTTTTGCAGGTAATTTATGTGAAGAGCACCTTTAGTGTCTGTTGAACCTGCTATTTGCCAGTTAGTACTTAGAGAAAGCTAATCTTTACAATCTTTGTTATCACATCCAGGAGATATTAAATTGATACCAAATAATTGATACTAAAACCTTTATATTCTTGCCAGCATAGTGGCAATGAAGTGAGTGTACCAGAGAAAGTGAGCAAAATCAAAGGCTAGCTACTTAAAATATATTTGCAGTGATAAAGCATTTCCAAAAAAGAGAATCATTGTAAAAAACAAAACAAAACAAAAAACACATCTTTTTTATCTATTCTTTGCTTGATGGGCATTTGGGTCATTTCCAAGATTTAGCTATTACAAATTGTGCTGCTATGAACAGAGGTGAATATATATTGCTGTGGTACAATGTTTTTAATTCTTCTGGGAAGATACCCAGAAGGGGAATAGCTGGGTCAAATGGGACCTCTAATCCTAGTTTTTTGAGGAATCTCCACACTGATTTCCACAGTGGTTGTGCCATTCTACACTCCAACAGTGGAAAAGTGTTTCCCTTTCCCCACAGCCCCTCCAGCATTTGTTATTGGTTGATTTCTTGATAAGAGCCATTCTTTCTGGAGTGAAATGAAACCTTAGAATGGATTTAATTTGCAACTCTTGAATGACCAATGATGTTGAACAATTTTTCATATATTGATTTGCTATTTGTACTTCTTCATCTGAGAAATGTATAATCATCTCAGAAGCTCATTTTTTGGATTGGGTCTTTAAATCTGGGAGGTCTGATTTTTTTCAGTTCTTTGTATGTCCTAGATATTAGTCCTTTGTCTAAGGGACACCGTCTAAAATTTTTCTCTCTGTGTGGGTTGCCTTTTCACTCTATTAGTAATTTCTTTTGCTGTGCAAAATTTTTTAATAGAATTAGTTGCTGATTCTTTGTAGTACTTCTTGTGTGATCAGGGTTTTGTTTGTTAAATCTTTGTCTACACCTATGTCTTCGAGAGTTCTAACTAGTCTCTCTTCTAGCAGATGCAGTGATTCTGTTTTAATATTTAGATCTTTGACTTATTTCAATTTTAGTTTAGTGCATGGTGAGAGATATGGTTCTAGTTTTAGTCTTTGGCATGTGGAAAGCCAGTTTTTCCAGCACCATTTAATAAAGAGGCTTTCTTCCAATGAACATGTTTGGCACTTTTGTGCAAGATAAGGTGGGTGAGTGTGTTTGGAGTTGTTTCTGCATCTTCTAATCTGTTCCATGGATCCTAAGGTCTGTTTTTCTGCACATACCATGCTGTTTTTATCAAAGTAGCTTTGTAGTAGAATTTCAAGTCAGGGATTGTGATGCCCCTTGTGTTGCCTTTGTTGCCTAGGATTGTTTTTGCTATTCTAGGCCTCTTCTAGTTCCAAATGAATCTTAGAAATGTTTTCTCTAGTTCTATGAGGTATGCTAATGGTGTTTTGACTGAAATTGCATTAGATCTGTATAACAATTTTGGGAGTGTGGCCAGCCATAAAGAATAAACTTGATACATTTCTAGGTAAATGGATGCACCTTGAGACCATACTCCTGAGTGAAATAAGTCAGACACACATGTGTAAATATCGCATTGTTTCTCTGGAGTGAAAGTGTAAATAAGGACCAAAGTGTGTAATAGATATTGTGAAATAGGAATAAATTGCTCAAAATAAAGGGGAACTAGGGAGGCAGAAGAGGAGAGGGAAGAGAAAAGAAAAAAATGATAAATGAAAGATAAAATAGAAACAAAGCTCTGTGAATAAAGAAGGGAAGAGGGATTGAAAGGAGGGGCAGGAATTGGGAAAAAACAGAGATCAAGATATATCATATACAGGTACAAATTTCTTATGATGAATGTGATAATTATGTATAACTAAATTATACCAATAAATTTAATAATTAAAAAATCATGATTCCTAATTATGCTATAATTAATTATGCCAACAATTACTTATAAAAAATGAGTCTATTTGTTAAACTAGGTACCTATATTGTCATTTGTTTAAATTCAAAATGTAAGGAAGTATTTAAATTTTTCATAAAGTATCATTCAAGAAAAAAATTAATAAAAGGAAAACCACCAACAAACAGAGTTTGACATTTGAAAATAAATATCATAGCACATAATTTAAAAGGCCTATAGCTTTGGGATTAAAAACTGAAATTTTGGCTGTAATAGTCAAAATACTTCAATGCACATTTCAGTATGGTGCAAAAAGTTTTAAGATCTGTTTTCTAATTACAACCCTATTTCATAATATCAGCTTAAAAAATTATACAGACTCCTAGAGTCAGGTATTATTACCATTAGCAAGAAAAACCAATTGTAAATGATTCATAATCTAAATACTAAGTAGTATGAGTTACTGTTACAAGTCTATTGGAGGAGATTTTTTTTTTGAAGCAGTGAAGAAACAGAATGTCTATACCAGTGGCTGGACTTCAAAGGAGAGGACATACTGAAGTGGGATGTGAGGAGCCAAAAAGAGGTTGTCTCTGTGCCAAACATTTTCCTCTAGGAACAAATTAAAAACAAAATATTTATTAAACTCATTAGCTTGATATGCAATGATGTGATATATTCCTTCATTTAAACTGGAATATAAGAAATCCTCTGAATTTAAATATGATGTTTTCTAGATCTTTAAAGGAGAGCTCAAGAATGATGTAGATAAGTAGAAAAATTCTCAATAGTGAGCTAAATGACTAAATAATTTATTCCCAGAAGCAACCAAAAAAAAAAGTAATAATTCATCCAGTGGCTGAAACTTTACCTGGTTCCCTGAAGTTCTGGCATGGTGAGGTGACGAGGATGTGGAGAAAATATGAAAGTTTAAATTATGAAACTAAAAACAGGGAGGAATTCATCTCAATTCATGATTCTTCTATGGAATAGAAAAAATGAATGTGGGAATTAGTGGAGTAATTACAATGACATAACTAGTTTGGATTGCTTCACATGCTTTATGTTGGATCTTCTCACAATATTTTATTACACCTGTGGATTTTACTAAGTATTTTATTGCTAAAGGGATTTTAGAATTTAACTTAAAGTAATGAAGAACTATGTTAGGTCTATGATCTATACAACACAATAGTACACTAAACATTTTAAATGGGAAAGGTGGGAAGAGTGGCTCCAGAAATACTTAACAGCCATGTAAATGTTCAAACAAGTAATGTAGAAAGGATTTAACATTATCTTTCATGTTAATGATACGATTTTGGGGATATAAATATGACATTGGAGACGAATTTTAGCAAATCCACTAGCATAATTTATAATACAATGAAGGGATGCATTAATTTTTTTAGGATATAGAAGTAGCTTGGAAAGAAAGAAAGGCCAGTACAGGAACACATAAAAGTAGAATGTGATCTTACAAATATTTGTCAATTGTGCCATTGAATTAAAGGGCTAATTTAGGGCATAGAGTTCCTGGTTATTGTCGATGTTTTGGTTTTCTCACTCACTCTTTAAATATAAGAAGGAACATTCTGTGTCTTGAGGCAAACAGTGAACTTATTTTTGTGAGAATGGAAATGCCTGGATAGACGGGGTGAGAAGGCTGGAAGCCACAGTAAACAGTTGATTGCGTTTGACACTGGAGTCCTGTATTTTTCTAAATCAGAAATCCTTTATGTTGATAAGGGGTGAATAAAAGCCATAAACACATAATTAAAATATTAGAGCACTTAAATCCATCAGGTAACATGTTTTTTGCTCAAATCCAGTTCACAGCACATTTTTTTTTCAAGTCGTGTTTTCCACTTAATGGTAATTTTATGTCTTAAATTATATAAAAACTATTTTTTAAATCTAAGAGGCAGATTGACCATTGTTCTTCAAACAAAAATTATTCTTTCATAGAAGTGCCCAAACCATCCACATTTGTCCAGATTCTTGTTTGACTAATGGAATGACAGAGTTAGACTCAACCCAACCCAAACCAGCTAACCCACTCCCTGTGTACTAATACTGACATCGCCTTAGCGCCTTTCTATTTTCCATTAATATTGTACTTATGATGCATTTGTTACCTGACTTGTAGAGATGGTACTCAAGAAGCACCCATAAAATAAGTACCTAAAAATAAAAAAGAATAAGGCATTTCTTAAGTTGTGAAACATTTCTAAAGGTTAGGACTGAGTTTGCATGAGTTTTCTTCCCCTAGCCAGACAAATGACTCAATGTTATATATGGAATAAATAGCTGAAATAAACTAGTTTTAAATGTTAGAAAACAGAGAGAATTATTTTGGAAGTATTAAAAGTAAAAATGGTTAGTGGACCCTAAATTTGGGCTGAGTTTAAGAGGTTGAAGAGAATAATCAAGCTTCCCTTATACCATTGTTGCTTCCTTCTGGGTTGTTTCCAAGAAAGGATTCAAGGCAAGAAAGTTCTTGGTAGTAAGTCCTAATGTATCAGATCTACAGGACAACTCATTCAGTGATTTTCATGCTTTTTCCTTTATGCAAGATTGCCCTAGACATGATTAGTGTTATAAATGGCTAGATAGAAATGAAGGCAAAATATTATATTGGCTTTTCAATTAGCATCATCACCTACCCAAGGATTTCAAACAATTGGATTTTCATTTTGGAGGTCATTATTTTTGTCTTGAAGTTTCATATACTAGAAAGACTTACTTTTTATTCCTCTGGCTTTGTTCCACAAGTAGCCAACAACATTATTTTCAGTTATTTTTTTCTATTATAACATGTACTTTAAGAAAAGTCGAAACAGTAAGTTTACATTTTTGTTCTATTTTACTAGCATTAGTGAGATGAAAAAAATGGAAATATTTTGTAATATCTGTATTTGGATAAAGTTTGAAAAAAGTCATCCAACAATATAAAATAATTAGGTAAAACTATTCTCAATATAGGAACAATATCCTTTCTTGAAACAAAATAATTTTTGGCACAACTGATACTATATTGACCGAAAATATCTATTAGTCATGTTGAGGGAACAGTGGAAAAATAATGGAAGGAAATTTGAGTTTTGCCTCAAGGATGATCTACTAGGAGAGACTTATTTGAATATACTATGAAGGAAGCTAAAAGACCACATTATACTTTGCTTAATAAGGCATGTCTAGAAGAAAGTCATAAAATACATACTAGATAAATGTCATTGAGTTCTTATAAGTCAGTGTGTGAATGAATACAAACCAGGCAGGACTATAGATTGTGTAACAAGTTTCATAGGTTTATTTCTTAATATAATCATCACAATAATCATATGTATCATATATAAGATGAAATGAAAGCCAAAAAATTGCATTTTATGGGGGGTATGATAATAATTATCAAGGGGCATATTTCAAAGAAAGGGTGAGATTATAATTGTTTCTTTCTTAAACATATTTTCATTAATTCTGTCTTTTAAAATTTATATTTTCCATATATTAACTGAGAAAAAGACATTTATATCTTATACTAAAGCTATCTGATACAACAAATGTAATATAATGGTGATGTAACATTAAAGGATATAATTCCACAAATGAAATGAAATATATGTTATTATGTAGAAGTGGGACTTTTAATGGAAATACAATGAAATGGTAAAAAAGAATTGTGATTCGATATGTTTTAGAATTACTACATTTATGAAGTGCAGGTAAGCGGGAATGTTCTTGGAAGAAAGGGGAATCCTATAGTATGAGGAAAATCAGGAGGGATTATGCCAATAGTTAAGCTTGTAGAACAGTAGGCAAGGATAAATGAGTAACATAGAGTCATACAGAGAGCAAACGCCTTTGTAATTCTCTTCATCTCTCAGTGAATATGAGTTCTACTAAAGATATAGTCAACAGGAACCACCATTCTCTCTACTTAAGAAAAAAAGGCTAAAAACATAATGATATATAGCACTCTTTAACTTAGTCAAGGCATTGTGTGGAATCTGACATGGAAATAGGTTTTTGTTAAATTTTGTGAACAATTTACTGGTAATAGCCACTTAACTAGTTTAGAAAAATAGATCTAGTCCTATTTTATTTCTAATGTGCATATTCAGTAGATATGTTTTGCTTGTGGAACCCAAGAATGTGTGAAGGTTTAGCCATGTATAAAGTTGATTCACCTAAATTTTATTTTTAGAAAAAGAGTAAACCATGTAATGAGAAATTCAATCCCCCAGTATATACATACATGAGATCCATGAGAGATGATTTTGAGCATATTGGCCTATACAAAAGCATTTTAAGCATGAGAGTATCAATTAAGGACCCTCAAAAATTTTGATATTGCTAATTAATTGATGTTCCAACAGACTATAGTTATTTTATACTCATAAAATATTTAAAACAACTGAGCTATGTTCAAACTATGATTGTGAGTAATCATGACATTTAATGTCCCTGAGTATCTCTTGCTCAGCTCTACTTACTTGGATGGCTGCTACAAGAACAAAGTGGAAAAACACATATTAACTCCCAAAAACATAAAGTTGCCAGTGAAAATGATTAATGTCTTAAAGATGTTATCAATTTTTTACCATTATAACTAAATCTCTACAAGCAAATGTATATCAATGAGTAATTATTGAAAAATGCTGCATATTTTCTTTTCATAAGTGTGGATATGATATTTTGATATTTTCTAAGTCTAGTTATCAGTGACCATTTGAATGTATTAGTAAGTTAAAGATGATTAGAAAAGTGGAAGATATATATATAAATATATAAATGTAAAATATAAATATTTAATATTAATAATTTATATAAATATACAAATGTATAAATATATATTTATATATAAATATATATTTCACTCAAAGACATATTTTGTGATTTTCTTTGCTTATATACTTATTGAATCAAAGTTATTTTGGAATAACTTTGGTATTATAGAAAAGTTCAAAATTATTTGGGTAGTTCCCATAATCTTATCATTTTCCCTATATATTAATATCTTATAATAGCATAGAACATTTTTTCAAAACCAAGAACCTAACGTAGATATATCACTTTTTATCAAATTCCAGACTTTATTTGGATTCTATCCTTTTTTCAGTAATAACACATTCTCTGTTCCAAGATCCAGGCCAGGATAGCACATTAAATTTATAATTATTTCATTTTAATTGTGCAGTGTGTTTTGTCACATGATCATGGCAACATGTATCCAGTAATTCTATGTTTTGCCATATTTCCATTTGTTTTAAACCTTTACAAGTATAACATATGTCATGAGCTAAACTCAGATGCATTCATGAAACAGTCCTACTCTTCCTTCCATTATCCTTTCAATTTGTGGTTTTGGCAGAAATTTAAAACTAACTTGAGGGTTTTGTTTCACTTGTAGTCTCAAAATCAAACTTCTTATTATAATGTATAGTCCAGAAGTTATAAAAACACTTTGTTACTCAAATTAAATGTTCTCCCTTTCTTCCATCTAGGTTCAGTTTTTGGCTTGAAAATATGCCCTATGGAATGGGAGTATGTCATCCTAGCATACAGGGTGAGGGGAGTGGTGAATGAAGCTATGTTCAGAAAAGCTTTCCCAACTTGGAAGTGAGGCTGAGAGGCAGGCAACACGCCATTTTAAGATCATATGGGGGCATTGTTGAACAGGGTCATTTAAGATTTATCTAGAGGGACATACTTTGACTGAGCATTGAGTGTTGTTAACTAAGTCCCTCCCATACTTAGTGAAGTTATATGCTAATTTGTATATTATTGTCCATGAGAAATGTAGATACGTTTTCTCTGTTGGAAAACATCATTCAAGCAATAATGGTTTGCCAGGTGTCATGGCGCATGCCTGTAATCCTTGCACTCAGGAGGCTGAGGCGGGAGGATCACTGTGAGTTCAAAGCCAACCTGGGCTACAAAGTGAGTTCAAGGCCAGCCTGAACTACAGAGTGAGACTCTGTCTCAAAAAGACAAAAAAAAAAAAAAAAAAAAAAAAAGTAATAATGGTTTGTTGTTCTGTGGGAAATATTCTAGTTTTGTAAGTAACCAAGCAATTTCATTTTAATGTTTTTCTTCATTAAATTTTCTACAGGACTTATGTACTTAAATGTTCCTTGAACTCTTATTGTTTTCCTCACTAATTGTTTTCTTTTTGACACATGTTCCTTTAATATTTGTTTGAATAATGTGTTTTATCTTTTTTGTTTGCAGGAGCACCAAAGCAAGTCTTTATTTTAATAGGAACTGTACTACAGCACAAAGAGGCCAGTGTACAGGAGGGAGCCATTCTAGACTAAAATCCAAGAAGTGGCTGGGAAACACTGCTTATATAGCAGGTACAGGCCTGTTTCTTCCAGGGTGAGTCTGAAAGCATACTTTGAATGCTCGGTATTCAAATAAGGGGCATAGACCCCTCCCTTTCTGATCTTAGGAATTCCATACTGCCCTCTTCATTCTTTAAAAACACAAGTGTCATCTGAAGTGGCAGGAGTAGGGGAGGGGCACCACATTCCCTACTGGCTGCGCTCCTATTGCAGTGGAGATTGGCAGCTTCATAGCTAGGGAGAACATTGCTAGATTGCCAGAGACAACACTAAAACTAAGTATCCCAGTCCATTAATGTGCAAGGAGGAGCAAAGGGAAGTGCAGGGGATAGGTGCACTGCCAATGGCCAAGCCCCCTCCATCTGGCATGGAAAAATGAGTCAGGTACTTCTCAACTGTATCATTTCCCCCATGAGAGACTTCATCCTCCTTATTCTTAAAGGAAGGTGAAGGGGGAAGGTCTGTCTTCTGTAACTGCTTCAAAGCTGATCCCAAGCAGTTGACCCTGCCTACCAGAGTAATAAAAATCTTTCACTGACTGCAGCAGTGATACGTGGGGTCTTGGCTCATCCTCTCAAGACACTGGTTGGAAGCCCTGTATCGCCATTACCTCAAGGTGGATATTCTTTATTATGGAACATACAAACTTTACAACAATTTAAAGAAACAGGTAGAGTAGTTAGTCCTAAAGGATACTAATGGAGCTTCCCTTCACCTGAGGCCACCACAGTTTTACCCTCTGCAATATCAAATGTCTGCTCCTCCCAGTCTTACACCACCATCTTCTTCAGTCTGACCACGTTCTGTTGGAGCGGAAACTCAATGATGCCTCTATAACCACACTGCCCTGAGTGTGTCCAGTCTTGTCTGATCTCGGAAACAAATTCGGTCTATTACGTCTTTGAATATGAATAGCAGTATCAGGTCTGGAGTGTAAATATCTCAAAAACCAAACCTCCCAAACCTTCCGCATTTGGAAATGTCATTTATTCTATGACTACAAGACCTCTTTGGCACCAAACTGACTAAGGGAGTCCAGGATGAGAGTATGGCGGTCAGAGTATTTGGCTTCCTCTATGCCTATGGGCCTATAGAAATGGCCTTTGGAGACAACCCAGAATTCATGAGTGGGTGACAGTGGCCAGCGTATTGATAGCTGTACGTATAGTATAATATTCATTCCCAGGTGCCATCCTTCACCAAGACCAGAAACTGTGATTTGGAACAGGCCTTTATTTCAATTCCTGATTGACAGCAGCAGGTGAGAATCTTATCCTTATCTTGATGGTGGGAATTATAATCCTGGATTATGTGAACCTATACCTCATGATCATACATAAAGCAGAGTAGTAGGTTTAACCCATGCGAAAACCTCACCATTTGGAATGTTGGCAATTCACACTGGTTGTGACAGGGAGCTGTCCTTTCTTTCAGTGAACACTCATACCCAGTTTGTATCTGGCAGCAGCCAAAAGAACTGAGCTCCTCAAGAGTGCAAAACATCTTTGCCCTTGCCCAGGTAGAGGCCAAGCTTGCAAGCTGTTCCCATTCTGCATGTACATTTTCCCAAGTCTCAGCATTTCCTGCACTGGGACACTCAATATGCTCAAGCAGTGGCACGTTCTTTCCTG
The DNA here is from genome assembly GCA_028451465.1 of Erethizon dorsatum. Classification (NCBI taxonomy): domain Eukaryota; kingdom Metazoa; phylum Chordata; class Mammalia; order Rodentia; family Erethizontidae; genus Erethizon; species Erethizon dorsatum. The sequence continues at coordinate 110,339,027 of CM051824.1, forward strand.
CAAAGTGCTGTTGCCTTCCTTCCCAACATCTCACCAAAGATATGGCAGAAACCCAAGTAGTTTAGTAGTTTATTGAATACTGGGAAGAGTAACACACTGCACTGATCCAATGCTACTGCTTTAATGCTGCCCCAGATGTCCAGAGACAACCCCAGTAGAACCAACCAGTAACTATCTAAATGCCAGAAGGGAACAAAGCAAGTCTGCTAAAATCCCTCACAAGACCGTTTTTAAGAGATAAACATCCCAGGTGAGTGGGGAGGGATCATAGATCAATCTGACACAGATTCCCTACAGAAGCGGATCAACACAAGTTGAAGGAATAACCTCAGAGATCTTGAGATAACCTTGAGTCCGAGCCACTCTTTTGACCAAAGCATTGGGTACAGTGCTCCAGAGCTTGGTCCAACACCATGATCAATAACTAGCGCCTTCTTTCTTTAGGCCAAATTACAATCAACTTCACTATCAAACTTTGCTTTCATAACCTTCATCCCTAGCTAATTTTCTGCTACTTATTTAATCCTTCTAGTAAAATTTCACCATTCGAAATTCTTTCTTGTTCAAATACATCCTCCCCATATATCCATCTTTCTTTACATCTCATACATTTCCTTCCCAGAGTCCATGCTGTGCGTGCCTTCCTATAGCTTTCTTATCACAGCAAAACACATTTTCCTTCCATATCATACCTACTCAGCAGAAGAGCCTGACATTTCAACAACTGACTTCTCATTGTCTACTGATATCCTTTTGTCTTTAATATATCTTGACCCTAGTGAGGGATCTGTACTTCCAAACACAACGTGGTACTCACAAAGGGCTAGTTGTGCTCACTGTCCTGGAAAACCAAGTCATCCTATTTTCACTTTATGTACATAGCAGGAGAAATAGGGTACCAGCCAAGGGACGTCTCCTACTTTTCCTACTAAGGGCTCCTGTTGTTACAGTTGATACATCTTACAGTGACAAAGGGTAACAGCAAAACTTTTTCCATATCAGAAGAACCCAGGCACCTAGATGTAGCAGAAGCCAATAATTCCCAAAAAAGGCATTTAGGTACTTCCGTGCATCTTTTGTACTTACATGCCTGGTAGAAATTGGGTAATGAGGGCTTTAAAAAAGGGTGACAGAACTTGGTGACTTACATGTCACATAAGCTAAACAAACAAAACTATCCTAGAAATAAATTTTGTAACAAATGTCCTGGTGTCCAAAAGAAAATCAGTATTTTTCTTTACCGTCCAAGACAATGGTTACCCAAGGCTCCTCTAGGGTGATGATCATGTCTTCTAATTGCATAGTGCCTCAAAGATATTTGCTTCCTCAGTCAAGGTACCCAGTCATGCTTTAGGAGAGTCCATTTGATTCTGGGCTTCAAATGGGTTTTTACCCTCCTTTCGACCATATGCACACTGGTTTCTACCTAATCCTTGTCGAGCAAGTTTTAAAGGGGCTTGTGAGTTACCCTGAGGTGGCTGTTGAATTAGACCAAACAAAAGCTATATTTTTTTTCACTAGCCTTTTGTCCTTCTTTTCCTCTTTTGCTTGGTCCTGGTTATTATATCATATTTCCCCCACAATAAATGTTAATCAGAAGACACTAACTAGCATGATTTTTCAGGATGCTTTTAATATAATCCCAAACCCTAAAGTCCCTACCCCAGTTAAGATCATCAGCCAGATGGACACAGTTTGTATACCCACTGCAAAATGTGACATATTGAGTTATAAAATAATAATATTAATATGTAATTAAATTATAATATATAACATACAAATAATATTATTGACATTAACACTTAAATGGTAACATAAATTATAATTATTCATAAATACTCACATGGGCACTTTTGAATGAGAAGTAAACACATATGTAAACAGATGAGCTTGAGACATTGCTGAGTGACCAATCGGAGTACAGATACAACACTTAAATAATGCACGTACTCAGTAATGAACAGACATGGTTGTGTCTAACACGAAGCTTCATAATTCAGTAATGCCTTGTGTTGTAATGGACATTCTTAATGCACTTGTGTGAAATGAAGAAACGTTTTCTGAATGTTGGTGCCTGCAATTATTCGTTACTTTTGTGCGGACCATCACCTGCCCAATTGTGGATATCTACCTACAATGACAAAACAATGCTATTGGTCTCACTTCATCTTCCTGAAGGCTATCTTGACACATGATCAAAGATGGTGGCCTCAAAACCACTCCCCAGTGCAGGTGTCTGGTGCGCTCCTATAGACAGGGAATGTTTTCCTATGGGAGGAGCGTGTCATTTCCCTCACAGGCACAATTCTAAATTGCAAATGCAGAAAGACCAGGTACCCAGATTGAACTGAGGGGAGAGTATTACAATGCTAGAAATCTTCACTCAGGAATCATAAAAAGAAGAGATCATGCAATATAAAGAAAAAGGAAGCAGAAATGAAAATAGAAATCAAGGTTAAACATGAGGTTAAACTCTAAGGTTAAACATGTGGAAATCTCAGATTCTCTATTCAGAAGATCTGCTTTAATACCCAAAAACTCAATGTACCCTTGAAAGAGCAAACTAATAAAGTCTAATATCTAGAAGCACACACAACAAGTCTATATTAATATGTCAAACACTAAAGAGGTACAACCTGTCTACCACTCAGTTAACTCCAATTGATCAAGCTAAAGGCAGTCCCGACCCACGCTTCTGTGGGTGTCTACTACAATGACAAAAGAATGCTCTTGGTCTCATTCCACCCTCCCGGTGGATATCTTGATATGTGAACCAGGCTGGTTGGCCTCAACCCACCCTACTGCAGGTGTCTAGTGTGCTTTTCCTGGCAAACAACAAATTTTATTAATTTTTGCCAAATTTTAGTATCAGGTTCTTCAGAAATCTCTTCCTATGGAAAAGATAGCTCAAGTCCCTAGAAAGCACAATTTCAATTTAATACTGGGGAGCCCTTTAAAACACCAGGAGTCTTCACCTAGGAAACAGGAAAGAAAATGTCTTATGAGACGAAGAAAAGATAGCAGAGACAGAAACAGAGTTACAAACAAGACAGAAGATAGGGGGTGGTGAGAGTCACTAAGGTGGGGTAGGACATGGAGCCAGGGAGAGATAGCCAGGGAAGGGACCTTACCAGCCATGGCTGATGCTGAAGCAAATTATCTTAGTTACTTTTCTCATTGTTGGGAAAAAATACCCAACACCCAAAGTTAAAGGAGGAAAAATTTATTTTGGCTCAATTTGTAGAGGTTTTAGTCCATAATCAGCTGGCTCCGAGGCAGGGTGGCAAGGCAGAGAGACATCCCTGAGGATAAACAGTTCATGGCAGGCAGATGACAGCAAAAGCAAGCAAGAGACAAGCAACAGGCCTTTTTCTGTCCTTTATATCTTATCTAGACTAACTGCTCTTAGGGAAGGTAACAATCATACCCTTAATCTTAGTATTGCACCATGAATCAATCCCAGCATCACACACTCTAGATCCAGTCACCTCTGAAAAGCCCCACCCATCCATGATCTCATGAGGTTTTTTGGGGGGACATCTTGATAAAAGCCATAACACAAAGGTACAGGTAGCCGCTTTTTATACATAAGGAAGGTCTATGTTATCACTGTTGTCTGTCTTCTTCCTGGGGACTCTGAAATAAAGGGGAGTGCCATCTTGGTTGCCAAAATGTTGCCAATAGCAAAATGAATGACCAAAGTACAGGTCTGCTCCCAGTCTTTATGTCACCAAATGACACTAGGTAGTACTGGATGCCAGTAGTTGACATAGCTAGCTGCTGGTCACTGCCACTGCTGGCCATCACTTACTGATGCCAGCTTTTGCTGGACACTGTAGGTTGATCCACCAGGTGCTAATCTCTGCCACTGCTGGCTACTGCCTTTGAGTGTCAGCTTGTGCTAGTTGCCATAGTTGATTCCACCATGTGCTGATCACATTCATTGGCTGCTGGTCTCTGGAGCTCTTTGGTGTTAACAGTTCTGAGTGTTTATTCATCTTTCTTCAGAAACCAACTGCTCTATCCACAATCCTCAAGATAAAAGAAAAATCTCAAACAGATTTACAGGACTTTTGGAACCCACACTGACCAAGAAATAAATCACAAGCAGGTTTACAGGAACACTAAAGTGAGTATTTTAGCAGGGCCTGTGCTGCAGCACATGGGATCACTACACAGGAGGGAGCCCTCCTAGACCAAAACCCCTGTTTTAACTTCTTGAAAATCACTTTAATGAGCAAAAGGACCCTGTTTTGCTCTTTGGATTACATTTAATTTGTCCTTTATTCAAAGGAATTAGCAGATACATGCTAATTCCTCCCTTTCGTTGTGATGTTTTGTGCCTGTGTTTTAGAGATAATCTTCTGGCAACTTCTGACTGTAGCCCTTGGACAAACAATGCCTTTGTTTTAAAGGTCACTTTGTGCTCCCTGTTATGGCTTGCAGCTAGATGTCCCTGTAAGGCCTCATGCAGTCAGAGGTGGGGCTTTTTCAGAAGCGGCTGGATCTAGAATGTGTGATGCTGGGATTAAGGGTGTGTGATTACTAAATCAGTCTACTGATTGATTTGGCAACCACCCTAAGCCCAGAAGCCTAGCTAGAATATAAAAGGGACAGAAAGAAGCTGCTATTGTTGCTGGTGGTCACTTGCTTGCTTTTGCTGTCTTCTGCTTACCATGGACTATTTCTCCTCTTTGATGCCCCTCTGCCATGCTACCCTGCTTTGGAGCCCGCCTATTATGTACTGAAACCTCTACAAACTGTGAGCGAAATAAAACTTTCCTTTTTTAACTTTGGGTATCAGGTATTTTGTGTTAGCAACAACAACAACAAAAAAAAATGACTGAAACACTCCCTTCTTCACTTCTGGGTTCTGGAGAATTCAGTAAGCTCTGCCATTGAAATCCCATTGTTTCTGCAGATTGAAGTGACCCACTCTGCCTCCTTCCATTACCAACAGTACATCTCAGCTTGCACTGGAGTCAGCAGGAAGCCTCTCCAAGGACAACCTCACTTCTTTACTTTCCATAAATGGAAACAATATACTAGGTCCTGTAATTTCCAAACCACAGGGAAGATGTATTCCACTCACTGGTAGTCTGTATAAAATCTCTGCACTTATCTTGAGATAAAAGGGAAGCAGCCTCTTCCTTTTCTTCTTTCATGGGGACACATTATGTTATTAATTTATCATTTTAACGAAATCTCTTTCATTGCTTTAGCACCCATCCTTTTGTAATGGAATTCTTACCCCCTTCTTTCATGTTTCCTTAGCCATTATTGACACTTGTATATTAACAGTTTGATTCTGCATGCATATTACTCTTATAGTCAAAATGGTGTTGATATTGCAAATGGAAACTTATGAAATTAAAGATTAATTATTGAACAGTTGAAATCTTCATAATTATGAACAATGTCATTCAGGAATGTGGTGTTTCTCTATTTGGAAATTCTTTTATGTATTTATGTATAATCTTAAAATTTTCTTCATAAAGGTCTTATTCACCACTTATCTTGACTCCTTTTGACTTTATTAAGTTTATGTGGAGTCTTAAAAATTCACTTCCTCATTTAATTATGATTATAATTGTTCTGTTATTTAAATATCAATTTTATGCTGAAATATATTATTGTAAACTATTTTATTTCTAATGATTTCTAGACTCTCTCAGATTTTTCTCTTATTTGTAAATGATGCTAATCTCATTTTTAATACTATTCTAACATGCATTTAATATTCCTAGCTTTGACATTGGGCAAAATCTGTAACCCATATTCTCTTCTTCTGTCACATACATAAAACATTAAATGGAAATAATGAAACTGAATATCATTCTGTTCCTAATTCAATTACAAATATATCTGCAATATCACCTACAGATATAATTCCATTTCATGGCTGGGCATGGTGGCACAAATCTGTATTCTCAGCACCTGGGAGGCTGAGCCAGGAGGATCACCCCGAGTTTGAGGCCAACTTGGGCTCCATAGTTGGTTCATGGCCACCCTGAACTTCACAGCCAGACCTGGTCCTAAAAAAAAAATATGTCATTTCAGATGTGTTTGTTTGTATATTTGGTTATTTCCTTAATCAATTAAAATATTTTAAAGAACGATTTTCCTTTTGAACGCAGATATGTTTTCATCAGCTCTATTTTCCCTTAAATATGGTAATTCCGATTGGGATAGAAATATGGCATCCAGTGGTTCTGGGGTGACCGGCCCAGCAGCGAACTTTCCTGAGCTTGCCTCCCTCCCATATAGAAAGAGGAAGGGGAGTCAGAAATCATGGTGCATACTGCAAGTAGATTCATTGCTGCAAAGTGAAAGTAAATTTATTGCAGAACCGGTTCAAAGACACTCTGGAGAGTGGGGGACCCAGAACTAGTTGAACATGGGGCAGTGGTCCTGTTTTATGGGGTAGGGGCATTCTCCACCCAGCCAGAGTGTCTGCACTTAGTTGGTTAATAGGCTCCTTGCTAAGATCATACAGTGCATCAGGGTAATTACAGTACACAGTTTAAGAACATTTCAGGATGTTCAAACAAACAAAGGAGTGTGTGGAGCAGTTTCCTGAGCTGGGTGGGTTTTCTTCTCACTGTCTGCTGTTAGTCACAAAGGCTGTTTTTCTTTGCCTCGCCTCTAAAAGGGCATGTGTTTTTTATTCTTATCCTTCCTAGGGATCCCATCCCTCTTGTTATGGTTTGTGTCTGGATGTCCCCCCAAAGCCTCATGCCACCTGGGAGGGGGATGCTTTTTGGAGGTGGCTGAATCTAGAGTTTGTAATTGATTCATGGTCCAACGCTGGGATTAAGAGTGTGAGTGCTACACCTACCCTAGGGCGGGTATCCTGCTTACAACATAAGGGACAGAAAGAAGCTTGTGCGCCCTCTCTCTTTCTCTCTCTCTCATTGTTTTTACTGTCTTCCACTGCCATAAACAGTTGCCCCTCTGCCATGTGCCACCCTGCCTTGGAGCAGCTGATTATAGCAATTTCTGCAAACTATAAGCTAAATAAAACTTTCTCCCTTTAACTTTGGGGTGTCGGGTATTTTGTCTCAGCAAGGAGAAAAGTAACCAAAACACCTCCTGACAGAAAATATATGAATTAATGCATTTTCATATATAAAAGTATTAATGCATTCTCTTATTCTTTCAAAGAAGTTTCATTCCTTGTCTTCTGAATAAGTATCTTGGAAAATAAAGTTGAACAAAATATAAAAATAATTTTGTACAGAGAAATGAGTTCAAAATAGCTAGCATTTTAAAATCTTGTATGTTACACAAATTCTTTCAACTCTTCTTCTTTTAGATTAAAATATATCTTTCAAACAGTAAATTCCAAATGCATAAAACTATTCTATGACATGAGTATTTACTTTTATTGAAGCATTTAGGATTGAGATTGGTTGAATATCCAATATTGAGATTTTAAACTTAGACTTTTTAATTATGTATTGGCAGGTTAGATCATTTTTTTTTCTTTTCTTTTCTTTTTTTGTGGGTACCGGGGGTCGACCTCAGGAGCTCGTGCGCCAGCAGGCTCCCATGCTGCTGAGCGATGTCACTGGGCCTTTTTTTGTATGTGGTTTCCTGGAGTTGAACTCGGGCCCTTGCGCTTGCCAGGCAGTCGCTTACACCGCTGAGCCATCTCACCGGTCCTAGATCATTTTCTGTAACACTTTCAGAAGGAAATTACTTCTTTTTCTCCATGTGAATATCAAAGAAATTAAGAGGCAAATTATAAATATTTGATGCAGATATATCATTAAAACAGAATTTTATTGTTATGTTAATTCCTCAAATGTGCTCTCAGTAAATGTTGCCCACACCTCTGGAGAACAGCAGGTTTTTCCAGGGATAGCAAGACAATACCTTGTTATCCACACATTATCTAAAATATAGGGCTTGCACGTGTTTGATACAATTTTTAGACAATTACTTTCAGTTGTTTTCACCTATATCAATGCTAACAGAAGTTAACTGCTATATCCTTTAAATATTATTTGAACTCCTCTGAGCACACAGCATAGAATTTCACCCATTGTGGATGGTCAATAAATTCTTATTGATATTTGTTAATCTTCTTTCATATATTCAGATAAATAGTTAACGTCCCCAGTAATTGACTACCTACCTAGAATAATAGACCTCAGGCCAAAAACTTTATGTAAATAAAAATTATTTACATTTAAAAAGAGAAAATTCAGAATTGACTTAAAAAGTCACATGAAAATAGTACCAATTTTTGGAGGAAAATTACAAACATGTAATATGATGTGACTGTTACAAAAAGGGAATAATTTAGTGGTTTTCATTTTGACCATTAATTAACAAACTGTCCACCTTGTCCTTTCCTATTTTTAGGTATTTGTTTTTATAACAGAGAACAAGATTGATGTACTCCTGGATGTTAATGCCAAGGAAGCAGGTAATGACGAGCAAAGTGCCTATTAATATATGTTTCTCAATATGCAATGTCACTTCTAAAAAATGAAAAACAATTATAATGTAATTGTCTTACATGTTTCATATGTTTTTCTGCCTGTTAGTCTGGCTGTTAATCTGTATCTATGATGATTAACTCGATAAAGCCTTATAAATAAATGGATCTAATATTGGCAAAAATTGTTTTTAAAAAAGGGGGTGGAAGTGAAGGGAAAAAAATAAAATTGAGATGTTAGGTACATATAACAATTCTCCACAATACATGCAACCATTATATAATTCAAACATGTACTAAAATATAAAATTTAAGAAAATGAAAAAAGAGAAAAACAAAACAAACAAGAATATACAGTGGCTTAGCCCCAATTCCTGACAAACTAATCAAATTCCTAACTTATAACATTGGACTTTACAACTTTCACAGAGAATGCTTGAACTGGTTCATCAAAAGTCACCTGTGTTACTGTAGCCAGGAGATATTTACAGTGTTACAAAGAAAATAGCAAACAGAACTTTCTCGTAAAAGTCTGATGGGGCACAACCCTTCACACCGTCAGAATCCATGACAGTTCAAAAGGAAAGAAAAAGCAGAGAGATCCATAAAAACATACACGCACATCTGTGATCACATTTTGCTTCTTTTCCTACCACAAATAAGAATAATAAAAACATACATAAAACAAAATGATAGATGGCTAACAACTTACACCAAGTTTATTTACAGGTCATAAGTATTTTTGGGACCTGAACTCAGAAAGCAAAGCAATAAGTCCTGTAACATGCTAAAAGGAATAATGCCTAATCAAACAGACTGCTGTTTAGGTATAATAAATATGCTGGAATTAATTTATAACAATGAACATAAAACTTTGAAAATATGTAGATTAAAACAGCAACTTGGGCCGGTGAGATGGCTCAGCGGCTTAAGCACCTGCCTGGCAAGCGCGAGGGCCTGAGTTCGACTCCCGGATCCCACATACGAAAAAGGGGCCGGTGATATCGCTCAGCGGCATGGGCGCCTACTGGCACGCGAGGTCCTGAGGTCGACCCCCCGGTACTCACAAAAAAAAAAAAAAAACCAGCAACTAATAGTCAAGTAGAAATGATTGACTCTTTCTGAACGAAAGTCGTTAAGCTGCCATTTCAAACAATATGTAAAATTATACCCCAAAAAGATTAAATTACAAATAAAAAAAAAGATTACAAAGGCATTTTGCAAAGTGGGAAATGGAGATGAAAAAGTTATGATACATTTTGTTACTAAAAATTTAAAATGTCCAAATGGGAGAACAATTCAGAAAAAATGACAAGTAATTAGAAGAAAAATCTAAAACATAAGAAAAAATGAGGATATTTTATTATACCCATATATATTATAAATTTATAAGGAGGGGGCCGGTGAGATGGCTCAGCAGCATAAGCACCTGCCTGGCAAGCACGAGGGCCTGAGTTCGACTCCCGGAACCCACATACGAAAAAAAAAGGGCCGGTGATATCACTGAGTAGTACAGGTGCCTGCTGGCGCAGGAGTCCTGAGGTCGACCCCCGGCACTCACAAAAAAAAAAAAAATTATAAGTAAAAGTACATAACCATATTAATAGTGGAAAAGGCTATGAAAAGAATAAACAAAGTAGAAGAAATTGTTGAATCAATTATGTAAATACATATATTAAAAGATATTCTAGCACTTTTTTAATCAGACAAAACCTAATCAATGATAGTTTTCATTGGTAGTATTGGAAAATAAACTAGAGATAGTAACATCCAATGCTGGTGATGATTATCAAAATGAACACTCACATACATTTTTAAAAGAATATTCTCATCATGGCAAAGGTTTGCAAAATAATCTGTTGAATCTAATATTGGAATATGTATTCCAGCAGAATCAACACTCTCACTTTGTAATAAAATATAGAAAGAAAAACTCCAGCATTAAAAACATGTACTGAAAGATATTTTCTGCATAATTCTCTGAAGTGATAAAGGATCCTAGGTACCATAAATAGGAGAATGGCTAAATAAAGCATGGATATACGTATATTATGTATATATATATTATGTATATATGCATCTGATGCATACAGAATTTAAAGAAAAATATATAATGTTCTTTAAAAGAGGCAAATTGCAGATCAATGTGGATAATAAATATATCCATATTTGTGCATATGTTTTCATGTATTTAGAAAATTTCCTGGAAATATGCACAATATACAGTTAATATTTTTTCTTTTTGAAATGGGAGAGGAGAATGGAGAGAATGGAGTGGGTACTGAATCTCACGGTGTACTTTTTTCCTACAGTTTTATTTGTGCATATTTGTTATAGAGATTAATGGGTTTCATTTTGGCAGATTTGTACCTGCACATAACATACTTGAATCATCCCCTCATCTTTTGTCTTTCCTTTCAATGAGCATATTACATTCTGGTAGTCTGAAAAGACAATTGAATAGAGTATCAACTTATATGTTTATTGAATTATGTATACAAGTCTTCCAAATACTATAGGACCCATGACCTCATTTCTTGTGGAAAAGAAAATATTTCTCTTCATCTCACAATTAATTTAATAACAATACAAAAGCCAATTTTGAGTTTTACTGAGGTTTATGAAATCTCCAACATTGCTAGGGAACCTTCAGAGGCAACTAATGCTGCCTTTAAGGACATTTTAGCTATTTGGATGAGAGTTAACAGATCATAGCTGTCGGAACATTGTGATCTAGTCTGAGTGATAAAGTGAAGTACTATAGTTCATGGCAATAAATGCCAACTGCAGTGACTTTATCAGTCAACTAATATTAAGAACATATTCGAGGGCACAGTATCATTTCTCAGTACTTGACATCCAGGCACAAAATACTTTCCAATGTTTATTAGCACCATATAACTTGATAAAAGAAGGTGCTTTGTTGGTTTCAAAAGCGCTTTAATCCAGGACCACAGCACACTGCTGCCTTTGAAAATATAGTATTTAAGATTTTATAAAACTAAAATAGTTTAAATGGTGTTGTATTCATTTAAAAAATATCCCAGATGTCCTCGCAAATCTGATACAATATGAAGGACTTGCATTATGACAAATTTTTATGATTTTCCAAATAGAAATTAAAATAGAATATTTTAACTAATAAAATAGCAACTCTTAAAAACTGATCATTCTGATTAGGTGTTAATGGCATCTATATTGTCATTAGTTAATAAAATTATAAATTTTTGAATTCCAAGAGGGTCTATGTATTATTCATGTTCAATTAAATTCATCCCATAGAGCAAAATAACAATACTTTGAAAAAATGTGTCTGTCAAACTGTGTGTTCAAAAGTTTGATTGAAAATAAATGTAGACAGTGGTATCATGAAGGATTTTTGGATCTTCATTCAGGTTGCATGTCAAATTTAGAAATGCGCTTTCTTTTAAACCTCCTTGTGCATATTCTGTAATCTTTGCCCTGGGTTTTACATTTTACTAATCAACTCCTAGTTAGTGAAACTTGTTAAATGCATAAATGTTTACTGAAGCTCTTTATGTAATATTTCCTTCAAAACTTCAGATCCTTCCCTCTCTCTCTCTTTCTCTCTCTTTCTCTTTCTATCTCCATGCACTCACTCTATCTTCTGTTTTATTGAAGTATAACTGGCATAAAGTATAACTTTAAACCCAATGAATAACAACTCTCTTCTTTTCCACCCCCAATACCTGGCAACCACTAACATACTTACTGCTCTGTGATTTAGACTATTATAGACATGGAAGTAGAATAACATGATATTTGCCTTTCTATGTCTGGAGCCTTTATTTGCATAGTATCTTCCAATTTTTTCAACTCAGTCCAAATGACAAGATTTCCTTCATTTTTGAATTTGGGGTCTAAATATCACATTTTATTTAGACATTCATCTGTGAGTGTATATGTTGAGATACTTCTATATCTTTCATTAATATTTGCAGTAAAGCTAAATAAAATTATCATTGGTAGCCGACAATGTTCATTGCAATCTAGCTTTTTGCCAGAATTAAAAATGTTATGCTATAATCATTATTAATTTAAATAATATTTGTTTATTTCTGCCAATTTGTACCACTTTTACATTTTCTTGGTTGTAGGGCATATATGTACATATTCACATATTGTATTAGTCATTTTCCTCTTTTTTAGGGCAAAGTCCCAGAAACCCACAAGTTAAAGGAAGAAAGGTTTATTCTGGCTTACAGTTTATAGAGGTTTCAGTCTATAGTCTCCTGATTCCAAGGCAGGGTGCCATGGCAGGGGGGCATGGGAAAGGAGAAGCAGTCCATGGCAAAGCTGGCAGGAAGCAACAAGCAGCCAGCATCCCTTTCCCTTTGTCGTTTTATATTCCACCAACCACGACTATTGGTTGGTGCTAAACATATCCAGGGTAGGCCTTCCCATTATCAACACCTACAACTATGCTAAACCAACCAGTGTAGTAATTTATGTACCACACACTTTTAATCCATATACACACACCTTACATCGAGCCCCCTCCAAAAAACCCCACCTATAAATACATGAGCTTTGCTGAGACATCTAGATATAAAGCGTATGTGTATATACACATATATGTTACACACACACACATATATATATCTCAAAGAATATCTAGCTTTGTATGTACCTACACATATATGTTACACAAATATATATATATATATAAAATAACAAAGAATATACAGCTTTGATTGTATGTACCCAACATGGAAAATAAGTTATTTAACCTACATATTTTCCTTCATTTGTATTTGGTTGCCTGTGTTTTGTAAAATATACTCAAGCGATAATAATTATAAAGGTATGGGGTATTCATGTTCAGAGCACAATATCCTTAAATAAATACTTTTTATCATATTCTATAATGACAGTTCAAATACAAGGGCAGTCCTTCATTTAATGGAAACCTTAGTATCTCCATTTCAAATCTCAATTATATAAATGAAAAACCCTAAAAAGTATACTTTTATTAATCTCTCTAGAGGCTATTGTCTTTTTGAGATTGTTTCATAATTATCTTTTTTTTTTTTTTTTTTTGTGAGTACCGGCAGTGAACCACAGGACCTGGCGCACCAGCAGGCGCCCGTGCCGCTGAGCGATATCACCGGCCCTTTTTTCTTATGTGGGTTCCAGGAGTTGAACTCGGGCCCTCGCGCTTGCCAGGCAGGTGCTGACGCCCCTGAGCCATCTCACCGGCCCTATTTTTTTCTGTTTTTGTCTTAGGTTTTTTTGAAGATGAATTCTCAGGAGACGCCACTGTTGGATTGAATAGATGTTCAAAGAAGTAGTGAATTCTAGTGAGAAGTTTTAGACTTACATTTTCAACTCATCCAGTATTGCTTTGTTTTTAATATATATCAATTTTTATGGTTTTTCCTCAATTTCTGTGACCAAAAGCCCAAAACTATTCTGAAACAATCTGTTAGGAACCTCTTTTTATTTTGTAGTTATAAGATAAATGCATTTTAGTTTAATCAATTTACAAATGCATTTTTAAGGCTACAAAAATAAAATACTGCCTGTAGTCATTGCTGGGCACAGAAAAAAATCCCTCAGGACGTGCTGTCAGTTTACACTGTGGTTGAAAAGAAAGTCTCAGAAACATTAGCCTTCAAGTAAGCAGCACAGAAGAAACTGTAATATACACCCGTATCATGGAATTATCCTGATTTATGTAAGTAGCACAGATAGAATTACCTAAGGGGAATCTGAACTACAACTGAAACAGAAAAATGCTAAGTCTCAAATTGTGTCTCACAATAGTTGCAGCAAAGAAGTCTTGCTCAAGAGGATCATAAACTCACAAATGGAAGTCAGTAATTTGTCTCCTGAATGTTGTATCATCTAATTGTTGTTTATGTTGATATAATTGCTATAATGAAAGTAGGGAAAAGGCATCAAACCACATTTTCAGAGTACTAGTGTTTTTCTGAATTTAGGTTGATTTTGTATTAAAAATGAATAGTAAATTGATTTGACCCACTACTACTAAATCATTTTTTAAACTTTTCATGACAAAATGTGCTTTATACTAAGAAATAACAGAAAGAGAAAGAGAAAATGGCAAATAGTGAATAGAGATTTTTGGATGACAGATTACCACTGATAGTTATTTTCTTTGTTCTTTCTGATGTTTTTGTTCATAATTGTAAAAACTTTCAAAGTAATATTATTGAATAAAAGTTATGACTTAAAAATTAGGAGGCATGCATAGAAAGGAAAATAGGAAACATGAGAATAGTATGTAAATAATTTTCTTTTCAACATCCTACTCAAATGCTCTCATTAAGTGTAAACTTCAATATAATAATTAGATGAAAGTTTCAGTCCTGATAGAAACCAGGAAAGGATCATATCACATAACAAAATTAATGAAACTGTCTAAAAATTGAAAATGTATTCTATGATCAAGAATACCCTGAGAAGTATGCTCACAAGACAAAATCTTATGGTATTTCAAGAAGTGCCTAAAAATATATACTCGAAAAAATTCCATGGAACAAAATACACAGTTGTTAGCTCCAGTTGTTCTAGAACAGTAATAAAGCTCTTTGCCTCAAAAAAGAAATCATGAAATTAAATAATAAAAAGTGTATAATGAATACAAGAGAAATTAGTACAAGGTGTCATTTAGAAGACTTTAATAAGTCATTCTGCCTTTGAAAAAGTAATTTAAAATGCATGAGGATATATCAGACAGTAGTATAATACATTATATTTATTTGACATTATAGATATACAAATTATTAAAAATATAAAAAGTAATAAATGATTTGTATCTTAGTAGAGGCTACAATTTTTTCACAATATAATCAATAAGTGAGATGTCCATAATTTTCCGAATCAATATGAAAACAATATTCAAAGTTCATACATTTGAGTTGTATTACAATAAAACTAGAATTCAATATAGAATAATTACGATAGGTTAAAAATTATTGAAAAATATATAGCTAAAAATTAAGAGTATTTAAAAATTTCAAAAACAATATTCAAAACTGCTTACTTTGTTTTAATTAGCTCAAACTTGAAATAATATAATAGCTAGTCATTAAAATAATTCAAAATAATTGAGAAAGGAAAAATAAACAGGTACCAGTAAATTTTATGAAATGACCACAATCCTAGCTTTGGTGGAGAGCAAGGAAACATAACTTGCAGGCTTATCTTTTTTTTTGTTTGTTTGGTACTGGTAATCAAACTCAGGACCTCGCGCTTGCCAGGCAGGCGGTTATCCCGCTGAGCTATCTCCCCAGCTTCATTAGTTATTCACTTCACATTTTGTAGCATTAAAATTTTTCTTTACCTGACAGTCTTCAGCAAATCATTTCTTAAACGATCCTTCTCACATCATTTCCAAGGTGCTTTTGTTGTTGAATCACCTCGTATGTCTCAGCTGCATGTGCTCTTTAACGCAGACTTCCCTGAGCACAATATTAAATTGTGCTTCTCATTTACTCTCCTCCAACTTCCATCAAAATCATTCTCTACTGCAACATATTTTTGCAGCATTTTGAATTTTAGAATAATTTCTCTATATATTTGATTCCTTAAAATGAATTCCTTATTCATTTTATCTTTTTCATGAAATATCATTAAGTTCTCTGAAGGCTGGAACTAGCTCTGAATTAACTTCCATGCATACTGGGCACTTGCAATGGATTGAACCCATAAATAGGCCTAAGGGAAAAACATTCAGAAATTAATGAATAAATCCAAAAAAAAAAGGCAGAAGAAACCTGTCTTTGTTACTTCCTTATTGTTGAGACACAGTACCGACACCCACAAATTAAAGGAGGAGAGGTTTACTTTGGTTTATAGTTTGTAGATCTGTAGTCAGCTGGCTCCGAGGCAGGGCAACATGGCAGAGGGGGTTGGCCCATGAGGAATAGTTCATGGCATGGCAGGCAGGAAGAGGAGAAATCAAGGGAGGAGGGCGGGAGATGGACCTTTCCAGGTTGTGCCTGCAGTGACCCACCACTTCTAACCAGGCATTGCCTCCCAAAATCAAGTTTAGTTATAAACTCATCAGCGGACCAAGCTGCACTGAGGATTACCACATCCACAAGCTCTAATCACCTATTCAAAACCCATCTCTGAGTATATAAGGCTTTGGGGGACACCAAAATGTAAAACCTAACAAAACTGATCATCTCTCCTGATTAATTCAAATCAGTTACTTAGTGAAAGGTTGATAAGAGCCCTTTACATAATAGAGAATCATTGTTTTCATATCATATTTAAATGTGAAAGACTAGATGCAAACCAAACTATGTCAAATGATAACAATACCCCTACACTGGGAATCTTTCAATTTGGCTTTTTGATATTCTCTCTGCTCTGTGTCTTTTGAGATTAATAGAAATAATCTTCATCAAGATTTCCTTTATCCTCAGTCTACCTTTTGAAGTTTGTCAGGACAGTAACAGTATAAATTCTAAAGGAAGGGGAAGAGAGCCTCGGCGTTTGTTTCCTTGGTTCCCTCCTTGTAGAATCACTGCAGGCAAATTGCATTAGGCACGGCAGCTCCCTCGTTGGTCTTGGTAGCTACTTGCTCCCTGTACCTTACAATTATCAGTTCAATATAAAAACATACACAATAATAAAAAGATTTCTTTACATATTTTCCAAATTCTGTTTTTTCATAGAAGATATGCATTTTAATAAGTCCTTTGCATAACATAAAACCATCTAGTGCTTAGTGCAACTTCAGTGGCATTGCTATTCTTATTCTTTCACATTTTCTTTTTTTTTTATTTGATGCTGAGTAAGGTCAGGGTTTTGTGAATGGTAAGCACACAATCATCCGAGGTCCTATTACCTTGATTTTACAGATGAGTTAACTTACACGAAGACACGGTGTGATTTTGCCAAAAAGAAAGCTGAAGTGAGGTCTGAACCAAATCTGGTTCATTTATACTCTGTACTACCACGCTATATAGCTTTCTATTACAGCATATGCTATGTAAGATTAACCAGCTAGAAATACAGGAAACAATGCTTACCAATTAGAATCAATAAACAATAAACAAGTATAAACTGATCAAGAAATATTATACATTTTATCTAAAGAAAATTTTAAAGAGTTAAGTAAATGAAAAGAATTAGTAATTGTTAATTGAGAAAAAAATTATAAAAATAATTAATTTATATACAAGTTCTTTAATAAATTAGGACCAAAGCAATTTAGGCTCATCACAACATATTTTCACACTAAATTTGACAAATGATTCTTAAGATCAATGTGTAAAATAAATAGACAAAAATTTACATCAAAGAAAAAAGTATTATCAGATACTTGCCAGAGATTAAAAGATAATACAAAAGTGTTATAATTAAAGTATGATAGACATGGAAGAAATAATGAAATGAAATAGATCATACTTTATTTAAGTGTTTGATTGATTAAAATATTTTAAATCTTTAGTGCATTTTCAACAAATGTTCTTGGGTCAAATATCTCATCAGAGTTAAAACAAATAAAATTGATTATTTTCTTATATTAAAATAAATTTTACATGGATCTGAGTTTTAAACAAGAAATAAGTACATTAAGTAAATAAAAGAAATAAAATTAGATTATTGAAATGCTTTGTTAGTGGGAAGGAATTTCTCTACTAATGAAATTGCAAACATTTATATATGTAAAATATTTACAAGTCAGAAAACATAAAACAGTAATGTGTTTTGCGAATACATTCAATAAACAGTGGAAATGTATACGATAGACATAGGGCTAATTTTCATAAGCTGTAATTGGTCTTTAAAAGTTTGAAGATGAACTTCTCAAAATAAAAGAGAGTAAAAGTTGTAATCAATTGAGAAAATTAGATTAAATATACAAGGTGTAGGCTAAAAAATAACAAAATGCTATTCCTAATTATATTATGGTATTTCCTATATTCGTAAAGAAAATCCACTGAAGTGAGATATGCTTTTCATAAATATTGGCAAAGATAATGACCTTATAGCTTAACAAGAGGATAATATATTGTTCTTTTTTGTAACAGATACATATCAAGTATCTTCAATTCTGAACTAAGCTTGTATTAAAAGTGAGGCAGTGATCTGAAAAGAAACATTTCTGTGCCTACTTAGTATGGATAAAAATAACAAGAATAAAAGCAAAATATCTATTAATAGCAAAACATGTGTTCTTAACCATCATATTTTATAATGTTTATTTTTTTCAAAAATTTCTGTAACAATGATTCAAAATATTAACAGTTGCTTATACTGAGAGTATAAAAAGAGACAATAAATGGTAAAATGGAATATGTATTTCGTATTTATAAAAATAGTAAGATTAAAATGAATTATTATCCAAATGTTATAATTGCCTAGAAAGAAAAGTGGAATTTATGATATTCATTCAACTGTAATTATCTTAGATAGTAAAAATACAAATTTTAATTTCTGCAAATTTAAATATTATTTTTAACTTTTTTTTTTTTGAGTATAAAATGATTTAAAACATGTTAAGGAAAACTGATAATTTATTATTTTTATTTTTATTTTTTTGTGTGGGTACCGGGGGTCAACCTCAGGACCTCGCGTGCCAGCAGGCACCCGTGCTGCTGAGCGATATCACCGGCCCTTTTTTGTATGTGGGTTCCAGGAGTCGAACTCGGGCCCTTGTGCTTGCCAGGCAGGCTCTTATGCCACTGAGACATCTCACCGCCCCTAATTTTTGTTTTTTAATCTAAATTTTAATTTAATGTGTAAGAGCACAATGAATTCCGAAGTACAAACGTGTTTCAGTGTCTGACGATTTCCATGAAGATTTACATTTCCGAGCATAATTTTGTGCGAATAATTTTGGCTAACCCCCAAGCCCAGGAGAAGGACAGGAAGCACAGAATTGCCACAGTATTTATCAGCCTTTCCAAGAGCAGAGACAGCATCAGGTGAACTGGGATTTGGATTTTCCTAAGCACGTTTGAATTACAGAATTGCACCGGGGTTGTGAGGGTTCATTAAGATGGTTTTAGCCAGCTGCCTTAGCAACAGGAATTCTTTTGTCACCCCCATTTTTCATGTTTCAGCCTCATTCTCTTCCCCACTCTTTCATGGATCTTTAGCCTGGAATTTAAAATTTTGGGCTAATAAAGCTGATTTTATTTGCTAATCTTCTGTTTCACAAATTTAGAACAAGAAAGTGCAATTAGAGTAGTCATTTTGCAGGATTTTCTAAGTACTGTACTAAAAATTTGATATCAGTTCTTTTTCTTTCTCTCTCAAGTAAGAGTTTAATAATATTTCAACATCCAGATGTAGTATTGCCTGTTCAATTTTTCTTTTGATTTTGGAAACATGATAAATGACTTCTTAAAATAACAGTAGTGTAACTAATAAAGTATTTAATATGAAGTTCACTAAGGTTGCTAGCAGTTGTAATGATTATTATTTTAAATATTCTGGAGAATTTCACATTATGTACAAATAAGTAAATAGTATCAACAAGAATAGTTATTAAAAATACACGCTTATTGTTCTACTTTCTATTTTATTTCAATTCTATTTAGGCCTTTTTGATCACATTTCTCAATAATAATCTTCACTTCTGCCTGCTTTTTTATTTTATGGAAAAATTAGAATAATATTTCATAACAGAATAATAGGAAAATAACAATAGTTAAAACATTGGTTATTATTATCTTTTAAAATCGTTAGAGTACAAGTTATGAGCATAAAAGATTCTCCAATGGATATTAGCACAAACCTTCCTTTTTGATGAACTAAGAGACACTAGTAGTATAATTAACTTGCATTTTTTTCCTTTTCCCTTCCTTCCTTTCCCCTTCCCCCCATCCTAGTTCCTTTTTCCTTTTGAACAATTTCTTCCCATTTCACAATATCTATTGTACATTTAAGACCTTGTTTACTCTTTCAGTTTCTCACACCAGGGAGACAATACAATATTTAGACATGTGAGTCTGATTTATTTCACTTATGTGTATGGTCTTAAATTGCATCCATTTACCTATATATGCTTCAAGTTTATCCTTCTTTATGGCTGAGTAGTACTCCATTGTATACAAATACCACATCTGTTTTATCCATTCTTTAGTTGATGGGGTTTTGGGTTGTTTCCAAGATTTAGCCTTTACAATTTGTGCTGCTATGAACATGGGTGCACATATATCATTGTGGTGTTATGTTTTTAATTCTTCTGGCAAGATACCCAGAAGTGGAATAATTGGGTCAAATGGGACCTCTGATCCTAGGTTTTTGAGAAATCTCCTTACTGATTTCCATAGTGGTCATACTAGTCTGCAATCCCACCAACAGTGGAGAAGGGTTCCTTTTTCCTCCAGCCCCTCCAGATTTGTTATTGGTTGATTTCTTGGTGATAGCCATTTTGGACTGAGATGGCATCTTAGTGTTGTTTTAATTTGTGTCTCTTGAATGACCAATGATATTGCACATTTTTTTCATATTTTTTGCCATTTGTATTTCTTCATCTGAGAAGTGTGTATTTATCTCAGATGCCCATTTTTAAATTAGGTTTTTAAATTTTGGGGGTCTGATTTATTTCAATTTTTTTTTTTTTTTTTTTTTTTTTTTTTTTGGTGGGTACCAGGGGGACGACCTCAGGACCTCGCGCGCCAACAGGCACCCGTGCCACTGAGCGATATCACCGGCCCCTTTTTCGTATGTGGGTTCCGGGAGTCGAACTCGGGCCCTCGCGCTTGCAAGGCAGGCGCTTACGCCGCTGAGCCATCTCACCGGCCCTCAATTCTTTAACTGTTCTGGATATAAGTCCTTTGTCTGAGGGATGACTGGCTAAAAATTTTTCCCATTCCGTGGGCTATGTTTTCACTCTGTTGGTGATAACTTTTGATGTGCAATTAAATTAGTCTTTCAAAATGTTAACCAAAGTTCTTTTTAACCTTCTAATTTGTGACATTTTAGTAGACTTAAAGTTGACCACTCCATTTTTTAAAACTCATCCTTCCTTTGGACTCTAATACTCTTTTATTTTTGATATTCACCCTCACATTTGCAGAATGATTATCTTCTCTACAAACTCTGAGTATTAGACTCTTCATTCTTTTCATTTCTAACTCTCTCACGGACCGGCTCATCCAAGCTCAGAGGTATAATTTTTACACATAAGTCAAGGATTTTCAATTTTATCTTTTGTTGAACTTTGTTAGCTATATTTTGGATTTATATTCTTTTTATCTCACCATGTCAGTCTCTAAAAATCTTTCCAAAGTAACAAGTCAAAACCTGAAATCATGTTCTGCTCCCATTCTTCTCCAGAGCAAAATCTCTTTCATTGTTTTGTTTTGTTTTGCTTTGCTTTTATTTTTGTCATAATGAGTGTGGCACATGCTCCTAGGTAAACCAAAACCTAGCATATTATTCTTGACACTTTCTCTTTACTCACCTATATTGAACCTATAATATTGTCCTGTTCATTTTGTGTTAGAATTACATAGTGTTTTTTTTTTTTTTTTTGTGGGTACCGGGGGGTCGACCTCAGGACCTCGCACGCCAGCAGGCACCCGTGCCGCTGAGCAATATCACCGGCCCCTTTTTCGTATGTGGGATCCGGGAGTCGAACTCGGGCCCTCGCGCTTGCAAGGCAGGCGCTTATGACGCTGAGCCATCTCACCGGCCCCTACATAGTGTTTTGATCTAGTTTTTTCCATCCTTAATACTAAATCTAAACCAGTTATAGCTTATATGAGCAATATTTCAACAGTTTTTAAGCCATGTCTTTGCTTCTGATCTAGCATTTCACACATTATTCCCTCTTAAATATATGAAGACTTCTCCAGTTTTCCAGAGCTGCTGCTTACAGCTGTGCAGGTTCTGTTATGAGCAAGTTCAGTAGGTTTCCTTTTATAGATAGTCTTCATTCTTTATATAGAGATTTTGCCAAATTTCTAGCTGATGGCAGTAAAAGTTGTTGAAAATCAGAACTCTTTCTCTAGTTTGTACAATTTGGGCCAGTAGTATGAATGCTAATCCCTCCATGAGCTCTAGCTCAACACCATCTAATTACTCCTCCCTTCTTTAAACATCAGCTGTAACATACTAAACATTCACTAGAAGGACTTGCACATAGACTGCATTTTTGTCTTTGTATTTTATTTTCCCTAAATTTTTATCCTCTTTGGTTCAGCCGTCTTTACTTGTGTATATTTTGTGAATCATTATGTGTTCTTCTGCAGCAACGTGTTTTCTCTTTTTATTTCCATTCTTAGAAACTTTTTATTTCCATTCTACCTGCATCTGGTTAAAGTCTAACATATATGTATATATTAAAGACCTTCATTATATGTTTATACTTTAGTAACTGGGACATTAATAATTGCTTAATGTATCTTTTCATTACACATTTTGGATTCAGAAAATTAGTAGTAATGTTTTGTATTTAGGCAAAGACCAAAAAACAATAGAATAAATTAATCCTAAAATTCTTGGAAAACTAACTAGTGCACTTGAGCCTAAAGGGTCTTCATTATTCTAAAACATTTGTTTGTTTTGGAAGGAGCATGAAATATGAGAGGATAAGGACTTTCATAGATAAAGGATATGAATGATAAAGGGGATTAACAAAACCTTAGTTCAATGTGAGAGTTTAAATTGCATACTTACATTTAAATAAAGAAAGCAAGAGTAGTGTTTGTAAACTAAATTCTCCTTCATGTAAATCTTCTTAAAGGAGAAGTCATGTGGTAGAACCATGGACTAAGATTCTCAGAAATCTAGAATAGTCATTACATTTAAAAGTAAACACGTAAAAAAAAAAAAAAAGTAAGCACGTAGCCCCTTGCCTACTTCTTCATAATGACCAGAATTTATAGTAGTGGGACTTAGTAATAAGGTCATAATAGTTTTCTTTAGAATCAACCAAAAAATAATCAAGCCAATCTTTAAAAAGGAATACAAAATTTAAAAAAAGTGATGGTTGCTTTAAACAGGAGGATAGGCAACTTTGGTGAACAAAGAAATTATATATAGCTACCTGGGGCTGAGTAGTAGTCCTTGGGCTTCCTGGAATATAAATCCACAACATCAGGTAATACAAAGACAAATAGCTCCTGAAGGGCTATAAAGTTATAGAAATTTGAAGGCTATGTCCAACCTAAGAACTATTTATGAGTGAGCAGAGATATTATTGCAGAAGATATAGCAATAAGCAGAGGAGGAGGACAAGTTAATCGTCATCTTTTGGCATTTGTGCCATGTGAAAAACCAGTCTGTAAAAAAGCAAAAAAAAAAAAATTCAATTTTTCTAAACTACCAATTATACAAATGCCAGATTCAGAATACCAGTGTTACTATTTGCCCATGAAATCGAAGTACTGGGATATGATCTACAACCTGGCATAAATACAACATGTCACTCATATACAGGAATTAATACATTTTGGGGATACGTTTTGTACATTACGGACCATATAAATATGATCATGATCCCATGAAAATTTTTATTTAAAAAGTTAATCAAATAAAGGTTTTATAATTAGTACAGAAGACTTACTAGATAGTACAAATTAACAGAACTTTAGTACATATGCCATTTAAGGGCTATCAAATGAAGTAAATTTAAAGGTAGAGGGGAATTATTGAAGGATCATGTTTAGAACTGTAGTTGGAAATATATAGATATATGGACCCTAATTTTTCTTCACAGTATTAACAAAGTTATTAACCTAAAACCTGTTATTGCACAAAACAAAATATTGCAGCCATAGGAAACAAGCTTCTTTTTCTGCAGTCCCCACTCTAAACCAGCATCCTTTCAGGTAGCTTAGTAAGTGCCCCAGAGTGTCATGCCAAAGCAAGAAATATGCCTTCAAAACTAAAGAGGCCTACTGAATATTATAATTTTAGTTTGTAGGAGAAGACAGATGCATTAAACTTTCCATCAGGTTGGAAAGGCTATCTCCTACAACAATGGACCTTGTAAATTTTACTAAAGGAGAAGTTCGCTGAGTTTTTGTCAGTTTTATTTCTCATATTGAGACATGTGAATGTCTTAAAGTAAGTCTAGAGTAATTGCTGCTGCTTCTTCACTAGATCTAATTTGTATAATATCACTGATGTAGTGAAACAGAGTGATTTCTTACTGAAAGGAAGGGACATCAGGATTTCTGCAAAGTAAATTATTATATTTTAGAGCTGGAGAGAACCCAGAAGTATGACAGTGAAGGTGGCCTTACCACCTGAGAGCAAACTGCTTCTCATGGTCTTTGCTATTAAGAAAAAAGCACGTTTCCTAGATTAATAACTGCATAGCGGGTACAAGAAATTGTGTCAATTTGCTAACCAAATAAAAACACATCTGAAATAGCAGCTAAAACTAGTCAACATTTGGTGAAATTTATAAAATCCCACTGTCATTATCCAAAATGTAACTATTTTCTGTGCCAGACAAATAAGGAAAATTGAAAGAGGATGTGCTATGAGTCAGCACCCTGTATTATTGAAGTCTTTGATGGTGGCAATAATCTCTGTGCCAAAAAAAATGTATACACACTTCAGCAGTTTGCCATATTGGAAGCCATATAAATGTCTGACAGCTAATGCCCAAGAGTTTGAGCACTTCTTGTAATTGTAGAGGCCAAGCACAACTTGTATTAATCTCATGATGTCTCAATAAATTTAGTATTAAAATATTTATGTGAGTTTTTCTTTTTCTCGTATATACATTTTTTTTGTCAGACTCTGTATCTATGCACTGAGTAGAGCACACCCAACTTCATTACATAAAAACTACTGGACTTCAAAGGATAGACAACAATACAATTATAGTAGAGGACTTCAATACCCTCCTCTCACAATGAGTCACACCCACCACACAACAAGAAATCAACAAAGAAACATCCAGGTAAACCATAAGTGTATTTAAAAGATATCCATAGAGTATTTTATCCAACAAAAACAGAACAATTTTTTTCCCAATAACACACGGAACTTTTTCCAAAACAGACCATATCTTATGCTAGAAGACATCCTTAAATAAATACAAAAGATTTGAAATAATCCTCTGCATTCTATCAGATTATAGTGGAAGGAAACTAGAAATTAACAGGGACAGAAGCCACAGAAGCTACACGAAATATGGGGATTAAATATCACATTATTGAAAAATTAATGAATCACTGAAGAAATCAGGGAAGAAAAAAAAAAAAAACTTTCTAGAAACAAATGCCAGTGGAAACACAGCATCCCAAAACCTATAGTACACAATGAAAGAATTTCTAAGAGTGAAGTTTATAATTGTAATTGTCCACATAAAAAGCATAGAGGAAGTCCATAGCTATAACCTAATGATGCAAGTCAAGGTCTTAGAAAGACAAGAACTATCCAAATCTGAAACTATTGGAAAGAAATAAATTATAATGATCATAGTAGAAATTAAGAAATTGCTATTAAAAAATACAAAAGATCAATCAATGGAAAAGTTGATTTTTGAAAGGATGGGAAGGGGATCTGACAATGGGGAAAAAATTTGGAAGGGGAAAGGGAAGTAAAAAAGATCAAGATGCGAGGTATG
The DNA here is from genome assembly GCA_028451465.1 of Erethizon dorsatum. NCBI lineage: Eukaryota > Metazoa > Chordata > Mammalia > Rodentia > Erethizontidae > Erethizon > Erethizon dorsatum. The sequence continues at coordinate 110,365,018 of CM051824.1, forward strand.
TGTGTACCAACTTCCTTATGATGAATGTATTTACTATGTATCTCAAACCTATACTAATAAAAAACTGAGAAAAAAAGTATGATGAGAAGTTACCATGTGGCCCAACAAGGAGGAGTTAGATGTGGTAAACCTAAGAGAATTGGAAACATCTCCTTGAAACTATAGCAAAATTTTGTGTCCATCAACTGATGAATAGATATGTCCATACAATGGGATATTTATCAGTAATAAAATGAAATCAAGGACTAATACATGCTACTAATACATGCTAATATGGACAAACCCTGAATACGTCATACTAACGTGAAACATACAGCCACCAAAGGACACATATTGTATGATTACATTTACATAAAATATCCAGAATTGGATACATTCTGTTCATACAAACAGAATATGAAGATTAGTGATTTTTAGGGGTGAGGAGTGGGGAGGAATAGAAAGTGACTGTTAATGGGGCAAACTTTCTTTTGGGATTGATATAAATATCCTAGAATTAGTAGCGATCAGCACAAGATCTTGTGAATATATTAAACACCAGTGAAATATACACTTTAGAAGTGTGAACTTTACAGCATGTGACTTATACATCAATAAAATTGTTATTAAAAATGCTTACACCTACCTCTGAAATTTGGAACAACACTAATGAACACCAGCATACCATATGTCTAAATATGTAAAAACCAAAGCAGACCAGCTATTAAGTTTTTCTTGATGTGTATACGTTCATAATGGCAAAATGGAAAAGTATAAATCTCTAATTTTTACATGCTTGAAAGCTGTCAAAAGATCAATCAATGGAAAAGTTGATTTATGAAAGGATGGGAAGGGGATTTGACAATGGGGAAACACAAGTTGGAAGGGGAGAGGGAAGTAAAAAAGATCTGGGATGTGAGGTATGTCAAAAGCTGTCATGTCTATTCATGTGCTGGTTGTATTTAGATAGATGATTAAATAAAAATATAATTCACAAATTTGAAAAAGTAATTCAGAGAATCCAGTGATTACAGTTTCTAAACACAGGCTGACAATGTCATCTTTATTACCGGAAATAAGTCATGTGTGCTTCTACATCAAATCAAATTGAGCCAGTTTCAGAAAACTAAAATCCAATTCAGAAAATTTATCCTTAAAATTGTATTACTGTATGCCTTTTAGCTACTTTTCTGGTTGCTGAGACAAAATACCCAACACCCAAAGTTAAAATAGAGGTTTGTAGAGTTTTCAATTCATAGTTGGCTGACTCCAAGCCATTGCGGCATGGCAGAGGGGCATCACAGAGGAGAAACAGTTCATAGCGAGCAGCAGGCAGGAAGGCAGAAAAGCAGCAGAGCAATGAAGAAGCACCAGCAGCAGCCTGCCTCTCCCTTTTATCCCTTCCAGACTACCCTCCCTTTGGGTGGTGCCACCCACATCCAGGGTGGGCCATTATCCATGACCAGACATATGGCAAACCAATTAGTGGACTAATTTAGTAATCACATATCTTTAATTTCAGCATAACACACTTAATCCCAGCATCACAATGTATGGAATAGACAATAGAATGTCAGAGTCCACCATACACAGTAATGGTGAACTTCCAGATCCAGCCACCTCTGAAAAGCCCCACCTATGACCTCATGAGGCTATAGAGGGACAGCTAGACACAAGCCATAACACTCTAGAACCAATTTCACATCAAAATTGCTATTACCAGGGTGTGGCTTTTGTAACAAATTACCTTTAAAAGTATGGCTCACAAAAAAAGAAAAGCATTGTCTTCCACTTTTGGAGGCCAGAAATCTGAAGTTATACAATTAGTGGAGCCCAAATCTCTTGACATTTTTGGGGATTATCCATTCCTGGACTTTTACAACTTCCTCCTGCTATTGATTTTCCTTGGGTCTCAGCCATGTTTCTCTCTGCTTCATGTTTCTGTTGCTTTCACTATTTTGTGTCTGAGCATGAAATCTCCTTCTGCTTCTTTCTCCCATGGGATCATGAGCACAGCTGACCATGATAAGCCAGCATAAGGTCCTCCAGTCAAGATTCTTGACTATGTCTTTGGTTATATAAGGCAATATTTACTGTTTCACTATACAAAATAATGCTCATAGGTTCAGAGATTAGAAAATGACATCAGCTGGGATGTTACCATTCAGCACACTATGCTCATATTATTTATAAGGTTTTGGGTTAGTCAAACTCACTCTGTTTTGTTTAATGCATGGAACTATGTTTTGCCTTAATATTTGATAACAAAATCTACCCATTATTACTTGTCTTGGATATCAATAGTATACCACTTCTGTTATACTTTCAATTGATAGTACAGAAATACAGCTTTGACAATTAATTTTGCATACAGGAAACTTACTAAATTTTCTCATAGTTTCAGAAATGTTTCTTGGAACAATTGTGTATCTTATATTGATAATCATATCATACCCAATAACACAGGCTTTTCCCATCCAATTTTCATAATGCTTATGGTATATATATATTTCAATTATGTTGCTGATAACACATCCTAATACTGTGTTGATCAATAATTTCAAATGTGATACTCCTTATCTTATTTCTAGTCCTAGAGGAAATATTTCTAACAGTTTTTCATTAAGAATCATGTTTACTATAAATTTTAATGTACAGATTTGCTCAAATTATAAAAGTTTATATTATTTTCTAGTTTCAAGTATATTAATCACATTATTCAAATATTATAAATATATGTCCTTTATATTAAGTTATTGGCATTTTTTCCTTAAGAGGTAAATTTATTCATCCAACCACAATATATTACATGTTCTGTTTCCCTATTTTTTAAACTAGTTGTTTACAGTCTCAGGGATATATATCAAACTAGTGGTTTAAAATTCCTTTTGTTACATTTATATGGATTTAAATATAGTACTATTTATAGTAAATTAAATTTAACATATATAACTTTCCATACTAAAATTTATATATGGTATTATTTTAGGGGATTTTTTGCCTATATATCTGACTTCAAACAGTTTAATTTCAGAAACATATATCCTTTTTAGTTCAGCAATTTTTTTAAAGAAAACATGTTCTTGAAATTTTTTCCCTTCATATAGTATTTCTTCTCATTGATAGAGTTACCTCATTAAAAATACTAAATTGGGGCCAGTGAGATGGCTTAGCGGCATAAGCACCTGCCTGTCAAGCACGAGGTCCTGAGTTCAACTCCCGGAACCCACATAGAAAAAAGGACCGGTGATATCATTCAGCGGTATGGGTGCCTGTTGGCGCGTGAGGTCCTGAGGTCGACCCCTGGTACCCACAAAAAAAAAAAAAAAAAAAAAAAAAAACTAAATTGTGGGCTGGTGATATAGCTCAGTGGCATAAGTGCCTGCCCTGGCAAGTGCAAGGTCCTGAGTTCAACTCCTGGTACCCGCATTAAAAAAAAAAAAAAAGTACTAAATTGTGGCCTCAGAAAATAAAATGTTCTTACCAAATACCATACAATTTTGCATGGCCAAATATGTTCTTAAGTTAAAACTCTTGAATGGAAAACTTCACCCTGGATTATCCAGATAGGCCCTAAATGCAAACATATTTGCTCTTATGTTAAGAGAGCCTGAGGAAGTTTTGGGATAGACAAACAGGAGTGAAGACCAATAAAAGAGCAAGAGACAAAGTGACCAGGAAACTGGAGACTGCGGTGATGAGGCTACCAGTCAGCTTCTGTTTGAGACCCAACAGAAGCTGCAAGAGCAAAGAAATGAGGTCTCTCACAGGGTCTTTTGTAGAAGTCCACCCTGCTGCCATCTGGATTTTAAACTTCAAGCCTCCAGAATTGTAAGAATTTTTTTTTTTCATTTTTACAGGGTTGTGGTAATTTTTATGGGAGTCCTAATAAGCTAATTTACCTTATTTATTTAATGTGATTATTGTGATTATTCTTGTGTTAATGTGAATTTCCTCCCTCTTTCTGGATTGGGTATTTTCTAATTGAGAAGTTTCTTTCGATTGTTTCCTTATTGTTCAACTTAATATTTCCGCTTTATTCTCCTGGATGTAATTATGAAAGTCACTAAACTGCTCTGAGACTAAGTCGTCTCAAATCCGAAGTAATGCATTCAGTGCCTTGTTTGTCTTCTTTGTAGACCTGTTGTAAGGATTAACCAGTTGGTTCTGAGGTCACTTGGCTCTATTCCTATATAAGGCTATTCCCTAAATAAGTTTAAAAATTAGCTTGATGACTTAGGCAACATAGGCTTATATACTAGATATAGAATTATGAATACAGAAGGGATTTTTCTGAGATTAACCTTTATAAAATCCTGGACCTGTAATACAAGAAATAACTGGTACAAATATAGAATGTATATATAAATGCAAAGCTTAACATAGTGAAGCAGGTACAAAAACATACCTGTATGCAAAAATATAATATAAATATGGTAATTTATATAAACCAATACTAAATGAATGAATACAATAAAACATCTCTTAAAATTATTTATTATATTTAATTGAAGTAAAACATTTATGAACACAAAAGTAGGTATAAGCTTCAATAACCAACACTGACTGGAAATCTCATCAAATATCTGTGGCTTTACATTGTATTTATAGCCACTAATTTTACAAATGCTTTGAAGTTATTACATATCATCTTTATAATTACACTTCTAGGACTTTTTCTCAAACAAAACTATAATATGACATTGGGTAAAGACTAAAGAAAAATTATATGTTTTTTAATATCTAAGAAGTTATGAAAATCATTTTATTCTTATTGCTTTTATTTCTTTTCTGTTATATAGAACAATATAGTTAAATAATAAAAAGCATACTTAATGATGCTGTAAAATTTTATGTTTCTTAGAATTTGAAGTAATTGCATATATGTAGAGTACATGTTTCAAAACTAAATAGATGAAAGCTTCATGAAAATATCAACTAAATAACTGAAAACTACTAAATTTAAATTTAAAATGTTTAATATATCATAGAAAGATGGGAACATAATCTACTTTTTCTAGTAGTTAGTGAACTGTAGATGCTTAGTGAGATCTTAAAGTGACATACATGCAAACATAACTTGGTACCTATTGACTGACTTTTTAAACCATTTACAGATGTTTCAAATTTATATGTAAGCATAGGTTAAAATAAACCAAAAAAAAAAAATTACTGGGAATGCATTTGCAAGATGTGCTACTATGAGAATTAAAAAAAGATCTGATGTTCTTAGCAGATTTCAGTATGAAGAATACGTAGTTTAAGAGTCACACATATATTCTGAAATAGTCATTACTTTTTGTACTTGCTAACATTTACTTGTTATTTAAAATAATTTATGTCCTGTTCAAACTATTATGTGGCTACTAATATAACTAACAACTATAATAACTCTGTAAGATATAATAATATCATCATCCCCATTTTACACAAGAAGTAATTGTGGCAGAAGGCAATTAAATAATATCACCAGATTCATTCGACTAATGACAATTTTGCTGTAGATTCAAATCTTAGTAATTTGGTTCTAGAACTCTCACTCTCTATTACTTTTTGAGCAGCTTTTGAAGGGTTATAACATTAAGAGTCAATTCTGCAGTAAACATTTGCCCTTTAAGCCCTTAGTATTTTTCTTATATGCCACTGTTCCCCAAACTCTAACTCACAGGCTGACATACTTGTATTTTAATAAACATACCAGAGACATACACACAGACCCCAAAAAAGATCTCAAATTGTTGAATTTAAGTAAACATGTAAGGTCATAGTGTTGGTAAAGTCAGGATTTGGCATGGACATAATTGTAAGCAGGAGATCATATTTAGTTCACCTTATGCTGTGTAGCAATGATATCTAGTTTTTTTTAATATATTCATGTTATTTAGCTGCTCCAAAATTAAATTAAATTAAATTAAATAAATATTCTTAAATTAAATTAAATAAATTAAATATTCTTACATACTTTAATGGTCATTTAAATGTACAATTTAATTGTCCTTCTTGTCAACTGACTATATATATATATATGTATACACATATATAGTCATATATATACATATATATATTTAGTCATATATATATATTATATATATATACATATACATACATATACACATATATATTTCTAAAATGGCAGCATCCTTGAAGTGGAATTCAACTGAGATGTCACTTGAAATGACCAAGTGCTAGTCTGCAATTTTCCATAAAATAAAATTTCTCAAGATACTTGTTCAAATTCAGCATTAGAATGTGCCTCTCTCACCCTCCCAATATGTGATATTCTGACAGATGGAGACACAGCAGCTGTCACACAGAAAGCCTTTTCAAATTAAGCACATGTACCCTGAACTTCGAAGCAGCTCCAGCGTGGACACCCAAAGGCTTGTGAGCTCTGCTATAGGAGAAAAGAATCCGTTGACTCTTGGACTCATTATTTCACACGCACAGCCAGTTGGATTAAGGTTTCTGAAACTGGAAATACCAGTTTCCAGCACAAAGTAACTTTTCTTTAGCAAAGATGTCCTATATCCTTCTCCTTGAAAGCTTTTTACTTTTATGTGCTAGACTTTATAGCCACACAGTATCTTTAGGAATAGAATATCAAATCCAACTTAATAATCATATTTTTCTGTAACTTCCTGGTCAGGCTGTAATGAACAAAATCAATAACCCCATAAAATAATTTCATTTCACTTATTCTAAAATCTAAAATCTCTGCAAAAATACTGTGACATTTTCTTTTCATATGTATAGGCATATATGTATATTTTCCTTGAATGCTTCACCTTATTTTCTATTCCTATTGTTTTTTTTTAAATGTATATTCAATGTCTTTCCAAGTAGTTTACTGTTTCCTCTGTGTTTATAAATTGTATACTTGAATTTTTCCCAAGTGAATACTATAATTTCTTTTTTTGTAGTTCCTAGAACTTGCTCCCACCTCTTGAATCCCAAAACACTTTCTGAAACATTTAAAGGGAAAAGTTTCATTCTGTGTTACAGACATGTGTAAAAGAGAACCACTAAGTCAGATTTAAGAACTGAAAATTAAGACACATTTTCTGTTTGTAGAGATTCTCCTCATTTTCAATGGCAAAAGTATATATATATATGTCAGCTAAAAAATATCTGCATCAGGAAAAGAAAAACTTATATATAATACAAGTTATCTTTGGCCTCTATAATTATAAGATGTTCTCACAGTAGTGGCCATTACCTTCCAGATATTTTATTAGTATAGCAAACTGCTGATGTGTGTTTACTATTTTTTGGTAGACTCTATGTATTTGTGTGTGAGTGTGTGTGTGTGTGTATATATATATATATATATATATATATGTATACATATATATATATGTGTGTGTGTGTGTGTGTGTGTGTATGTGTGTGTAGTTCATAATGGTATTTTCAAAATATATTGAACAAAGATATCCAGCCCTCTTGTTCCTGGATCTGCACTTGTAATAGTTTATATCTAGATGTCCCCCAAGAGCCCCATGTACTCATAGTAGGGCTCTTACAATTTATTTGGATTATGGGGGAATTACAACTAACTTGTTGGGAGATGGGTGGTCAGTAGTGTCATGTCGTTGAGAGCTTACCCTGTAAAATATATATCTCTCTTCCCAGCTCCTTCCTTCATTCTCTCTGATCCCAGCTGCCATGACATGAACAGCTGTCCTCCACCCAGGCCCTTCCACTAGGCTGCCAACTAACCAGAGACTGAACCTTCTAAATTGTAAAAATAAGCCTATATTCCTTTAAATTATCGGTGTCGGGTATTTTGTTCCAGTGACTAGAAAATTAACTGAGACAGTACTTAAAAACCAAAATCAATTTCTATAGGCAACAAGAAAATTTACATTTCAGCACAGAACTAGCAAAAAATGTCTGAGTTTGTATCCCAGAATCTGTAGGTCAGAAATGGAAATAACAGATTTAAAAAGAAAAAAAAAAACAAAACAAAAACCAAAAAATGACAACAACAACAACAACAACAAAAAATACACAACTGAGAGAGAGTTCAAATCTGCCTGCGTAAATGATACTCAGGAGTCACAGGACATAAGCAGAGAAAAGAAATCTTTGCAAAACTCTACTGTCACCAGTTACTTTAGAAGATTGCTGCACTTGTAACTTGGAAGGAAATGGCACAAAGGAAACAGGGATCTTGAATATCATTTTTCAAAAACAGTAGTTTGGAAGCCTAAGCTTTGCATGGTAGTTATATTTTATAGGAAGCTCACATAGGTTGTCCAGAGTTACTCCTTGATGGAGTGAGAACTCACTGTATTAGAAAGCAAAAACAAGGAGTAGCTTGCACATAGCCAAAGTGAAGAGGCTAGGAGAAAGGATTGTAGAATGTCTATCTGTGTCCCTGGATTTGTCACTTGAGCCAATAGAAATAAATATGTGTTTTCTTTCCTTTCCTGTGTTGAAAGCTCATAGCATTGACCATGTTTAATTCATAAAAAAAAAAAATACATCATGCAGCATAAAGTCTATGGAACCTTTCCTGAGAGCAACAAGAGAGAAGGAGGAAGAACCAGAAGGGAAGAACCAGAAGATAACACATTCACCATATTTACGATTTATAATTATATCTGAAAAATGTATTCTTCCTTTAAGTCAAGTAAATGGGAAGAATAAGCAAAGAGGAACTGGGACCTTAACTTATTCATGAGAGGGTAGTGTCAAGGAAACCAAGGAAAGAGAATGTTTAGGCAGGAAACTTCTTGAAAAACATTGTTGATCCATTAGAACACTAGGAAGAATATGAGGACTGAAAATATACGTTGGGTTTGAGAGATTCATGTCCTCCTTGAATTTAACAAGAAAAATTTTAATGGCGTGATAGGGACAATATCTAGGTTAGAGAAGGTTGAAGAGTTGGTGGGAGGTGTTTTGTAGTCTTGATAATGTCTCCCCCAAACATGTTCATGCAGTAATCTCAGGAAATACATGACATGGTAAAAGATACTTTGAAAATGTGGCTAAGGATTATGAGATAAGATGATTATTCTTGTGTGTGAGTCCAGTGTAATTATATGGTTCTTGTAAGATGAGGTCAGAGAAGGAGATGTAGTTAAGCAAGCAAGGTCAAAGAGATGTGGTGTATCTGGCTTTAAAAATGGTAAAGCATCATAAACAAGGGATGTCAGTAGTTTCTAGGAGCTGGGGAAATCTCCAGAAGGTGTACAATCATGTCAACATCTTGCTTTTAGCCCAGTGAAACCAATTTTGAATCAGTGACCTCCAGAATTATCATAAGATAATAAATATGTGTAATTTTAGTCCACAACACTGTGGTAATGTGTTACAGTGACAATAGAATACTAATACAAAGTGGAAAAAAGAAACAAAGAATATAGACTATTGTCCTGAAAAATATGGCACTGATACAAGTGGATGATAAATGTTCAGTGGGGTGCTTTTACATTTTAATGGGTGAGGATTGATTGTAATCATATATTAATGGCTTGATGAGATCTTTTTCATTATAATGAGATAGAAAGTGTAACCAGTTGTCTGCAGTTATGGAGATGGTATGAAAGGATAAATTTCAAAGGAAAGATTTGCTTTTAAAGGCAAAACACATCCTTACTGTTATACTGCCTTTAAGTAGAGTTAAAAATTCCTTCAGTTTTGAAACATAATCTGATCAGGTGACATGAAGAATGCCACTTCCAAAACATCAAATCTCCATCTTTACTTTATGATGGACACTGAATATATTCCTTCATCTACTTGTGGTAAATGTAAGTAACCAAGCATTAAGCCAGGTTCAAGGAAGGAAGGAAAAATAAAGTGTTCTGCTCATAGGATTTTCTGTTTCTAATGGGAAAAACAGAAATTTCATGTGACTTAGATTAGAATAGTTACATACAGAAAGGAATGCATAATGGACAATTTCCATGGAAAAAAGAGAAGGAGAATAGCTTCCTTGAAATTAGACACTCATATAGACTGAAATTTGCTGCTTCATTATCGGGAAGGAAAGGAACTGCCTGTTTGGTAGGGAATAACGTGCATGTGAACATGTATGGCTATACATATATCATACAGTTTCATATGAAATAGATACATACACACATACAAATCAATTTAAATTATCCTTTTAAAACTGAAAGTTGTGTACATAAATGTATTTTATTTAGTACAAAAGATATCTTTTTCACCCATGATTAAGAATACAAAGAAGAAAGAACACACATAACTTGCTCAGTTATATATAGTCATAAAAATGAGAATACATCTACCAGATCTCTTTGCTACTTACTTCACATAGCATAAGTCTCTCAATTAGTGGTAAATTCACCATATGTTTATATCTTTTATTTCAGCTTAATTCCTATTGTGTCAAATTTTATACAAATAAATTTAATTTTACATTACAGACCATATGTTGACTTAAACATGCACTCTCCAAGGAGTCCTACAATAAGATAAATACTCAAATTGGTGAAGTACATTTTTACAATATAACCCCTACTTCTCCTTATTGCATATGTCACCATTTTTATTTAAGCCACTGTGCATAAAATAGACATCACATTACCTTAGCTTCCTGACCATATTGCTCTAATTGATACAGAAAACCTAATATGAATTGTATCTCCACAAAAATTGTCATTCCACATAGTTTCTTAATATACTTTATCCAGATTTTCTAGTATGGAAATTCAAAATATAAAATGAATCCTGAAATGAATTCACTTTGTGAAGAAGAGCTCACACCTTCATTGGCTGTATCATCTCAGAGAGGAGAGGAATTAATAATTATAATTACAAAATGAAAGACTTCTATTTTAAGAATTATATTGGTGACTATGGTTTGCCGATGTTTTGCACAAAAATGAGTTAAGTGCTTTTTTTTGTAAGAAAGAGTTGGAAAATAATAAGGAAAGTCCATGAGAGAGTTGGAGTAGAGTTGCAGGGAAGAAAAAATGTTAAAAAATCCTTTGGGGCTTTCTCAAGAACATCTATTTTAAAAATCTGAGGGCCGGTGAGATGGCTCAGCGGCGTAAGCGCCTGCCTTGCAAGCGCGAGGGCCCGAGTTCGACTCCCGGATCCCACATACGAAAAAGGGGCCGGTGATATCGCTCAGTGGCACGGGTGCCTGTTGGCGCGCGAGGTCCTGAGGTCGACCCCCCGGTACCCACAAAAAAAAAAAAAAAAAAAAAAAAAAAAAAAAAAAAAAAAAAAATAAAAAAAATAAAAATCTGATAGCTGTTTTTGATGAAAATAATATATTTTATTGAATATGGAAGCTGTTGCAATTGTCAGAGTAATACGCTTTTTTATGTTTTTGAAAAGCACAGAAATTTATTTGTATCAAATCTTTCTACAGCAAGTCCAGCTACAGGGAAACTTCCCTGCACTTGAAGTTCATGGTATTGGGATTTTCTGGGAGATACGAATACTGAAAGACCCACACTCCTGATACTGATGCAAAATACTCAACACCCACAATTTTCATACAATTTAGTCTATGGTCAGCTGACTACAACGCAGGAACATCTTGGTAGGAGGGCATGGCAGAAATGTGGTGTTCATTTCATGGCAGCAAAATGTAAAGATAGAAAAGAGAGGTGAGGGACAAGAATACACACCAGATCACACCCCAGTCACACAGTTGAAGAAAAATGTACTCTGAGGGGGAAAGCGAGGAACTGTAATTGTTATGCTTCTTTTGCATCTCAGACCCACTCCCGCTATTCTCCATTACGTTTTTGCTCCCAGAGCTTATCCTTTATCTATTGCTTCAATTAAGATCACACCTCAGGCGGCCACGTCCTCCAGTTAGGTCCCACCCCGTAGCAACACATTCAGTATGAACTCATCAATGGATTCATCCAGTGGTGAATATGATACCCCCTGATTCGATCTCCTTCCAAAAGCTGAAACTCAACGTGTAAGACTTTGGGGGTATATTTGTATCAAAACTGTAATATTCTTACAAGTTCCAGTAAGGTTTTCTTAGTGTGAACCCCTGGAGCTTTAGAATAAGTCATGTCCCCTTCAGGAAACATCTATTCTGTATTTGAATAACGCCTCCAGTGTTTCCTATATGGCACTGAAAGAAACAGAATATGTGGCCCTGGGCCACTCACTTGTAAGTGAGTATGAAATTCAGACCAACTACTATGACCTGATCTTCTTATTCTTTTTTTTTTTTTTTATGTGGGTACCCGGAGTCAAACTTGGGGCCTCGCCCTTGCCAAGCAGGCGCTTGTGCCACTGAGCCATCTCACCGGCCCTGGCCTGGTCTTCCATGATCATGAAAATCTAAAGACAGAAAAAGACAAGAGAGTGCCAGCATGATTTTGATAAAAGAGATAATCTGTGTTTCCTCTTAACTATTTGCATTTCCCCCCACCTTACTGTTTTGTTTTGTTTGTTTTGTTTTTGAATGTTGGTTTTTCTCTTTTCATCATTTAAGAGGCTATCAATGGTAGTGTTTCAATTTATATTTTGAGTAGGATTGCAGTCAGATCTTCTCAAAATTGATGGGGTTACTTCCCAATAAATCCATCATGCATTGAAACTATTTTAAGTTGAAAATTCACTTAATGTATGTAAGCTATGGAGGTTCATCATAGTTTAACAGCACAATACATATCAGGTGTCCCCTTATGATTGTGTCACTGATTGGAAGGAGTGGGCTCACTGCCCCTGGTCAGCATCCGAACGAATATTCTACCACATATCACTAGCACAGGCAAAAATCAAAATCCAAAATGCAAGGTAAGGTTTCTACTGGATGCACATCACTTTCACAACATGGTAAGTTGAAAAATCATAAACCAAAATATCATAAGTTGGGGACCATCTGTACAAAATGCGAACAGTTATAACATGATAGGTGATGTATAGATGAAGAAAAGTGTACTCTGAGGGGAAGAGTGAGGAACCATAATGGATATGCTTATTTTGCATCTCAGACCCACTCCCCACTATTCTCCCAGAGCTTATCCTTTATCTATTGCTTCAAGTAAGATCCCTTGTCTTTTAACTACTAGCTAGAGATCAGATTTAGTGGTGTTATCTGTGTTCAGAGTTGCAGTGATAACAGTTTCACACGGCTGCTACTTTCTGAATGCCACAGTGTCCTAAGTCATTTCCCTTAACCCTGCTCACATATGTGTAAAAATTTCTTCCTTAAACTCTTGATTACCTTCTGAGAGTATTACTGGTATCAGTTTTTCAGTGGTCTGTAATAAATACAACTGTTTTGATGCACCTGTAACAAAATGGTATGGTGTTAAAAAAAAAAAGTTAAGGAAGATTTTTATGAATTACATCAGGTATGCACTACACATCTCTGTTTCATAAGGTCTTCAAGACAAACTCTACATCACTCGTTTCTCTCCCAAATCCTTCCCTGCATCTCTTCACACTATGCTTAATTGAACATTCTCATTACATTTTTGATCCAATGGTGCTGGAGTCAGGCATATGACAAACTCATAGTTGGGGGAGACACAGGAATACAATAAGGATGTTTGCTAGGTATATGGCACGGTATCTAAAAAATGTAAAAATTTAATTTTTCCAGGTCTTTAAATGAGTCCCAGCTCAATTTTGACAGTGCCAAAACAATTCCATCCAAATATGTATCTTGTTACTATATGTCTATATTATTACCTAGCAGCATGAATATATGGATTAACTTCTATCACATATTGCATAAAATCAACAAAAGATAGGGCCAAGTTTTAAATTATGGAGCAAAAGTTTCTCACAGAGAGCTGGAATGGTAAGAGAATCTTTTTTGATGAGAATACATTTTTTCATGGATTCTCTGTTGGGGTGCAAAACTATCATATCACCTTTCTAGTATTAGAAATGCCTTTATTTACTTTTGAATGTTTATTTGATCCTGACAGCTTGAAAATTTATAAGCATGTGGTCCAGTATACACTAAGAAAAACAAGTTGAAAATACATGAATAAACACAAAGCATATGAATTTTTATAAAGCAGCAGATATATGTTGAATTTGGATCAAGTCTATTTTTTAAAAAAGTTTATAACTGCTTATCATCTGCTTTCAAAGTAAAGACAAGTAAACATTCAATTTCTCTATTTATAATCAAACTTTTACACCTGTACCTTTCAGGTGAACTTATCAGTTTTTATCTCCAAGACATGTGATCTATATGATACAGTTATGTGTTTTATAATCTGACAGTTGATTGGCTACAAGTTAGGGCTTAGTGACTCAGAGGGATTTTTGCATCAGAAATCTGAGCCCTAGCTTTACTTTTGTTTCTTCAAATACTGTCTAGCTTCTAATATACAGTTCCAGCTTTAGAAATAGAATGATAAAAACATTATAGGCAAAACTTCTTTCTTGGAATCATTTTGGTAGAGTATATGAAGCGAATTTTTTTTCACAGATGCCATTAAAATCAATTCACATTTCTATGTAAAGTTGAAAGTGGCCTTTAAATTGATTCTAAATAACAGTGAAATGAAAAGTTGATCTCCATCCATCTTCTAAAACTGTTTCTTTTTATGATGTTATTGATTTCTTTTGATCTTATTTTTTAGCATTCTACATTTGTAAACCATTTTCCCCAGTGCTTGTTTTGACATTTTCATAAAATTTAAAAAAATAAATATTATGTTAGAGAAATAATTGCCAGCAACTTAACATTTTTTCTTCCATGTTGTCATGCTGTTCCTCCCTCCCTGGTAATCCTGGTACTCTCTCTCTCTCTCTCTGTCTCTCTCCCTCCCTTCCTCCCTTCTTTTCCCTCCCCTTTCCTCTCTTCCTATCTCCCTTTTCCCACCCCTCTTTCCCAACCTTAATCACTGCAGGGGAATTTGACTTACATGTAGATCAAAGTAAATATGTCAGAGTGAGTGAGCCCTATGGAAAAATGAAAAATATTTTTCAGTGTCTATATTAACCCTTAACAGTATTCCAGTTGAATAAAATTTAGAGCAAACTAGTAAACCAATATTCACTATAATTCAATATATGCATAAAATAGGTTGATTAACAACTATCCATAATTGTTTCTTTATCATCTATCACAAAACTTTGTCTGAATACCAGTTCAGTAGAGATAACTGTGGATTTTTCTGAGGATTCAAGCTGACTGAGGAATTTTCACTCAATTTATGTTTTGTAAACTTTGACATATTTTATAGGAGCTTCTCAATAGAATTATGTATGTATATATAGATAATTATGTTCATGGCAATTTAACTATGATAATGCATGTATAATAATGTGAACAATTTTTTAGATTCTACAAATAAAATTTATTTTTATTTTTAAATAATATTAGTAACAATCATATTAACAACTGGTAGTTCTCTAAACTCTTAGTTTCCTTATTTGTCAAAAGAGAACAATGAATCTGGCTCTCCGTGTTTCATTGCTGCCCTTGAATGCCTGGTATATGTAATCATTGCTTGCAAAACGCCTTGCTTAAGCTAAACACAGACCAAGGGGTGGTGGCAGTGACAGTGATGACAGCAGAAGACTTGGCTGTAATTTCTTCTCTTTGTCTTCCCAACGGGTGTAGAGGGTCATTTAGCTAGGAAGGACTCAAATAGAAAAATACACCAGACATAGTGGTACACATCGTTAATTCCAGCACTCTGGGAAGCTAAGGCAGGAAGACCACCGTTTGAGTCCAGCCAGGACAACAGAGTGACTGAATGAGACCCTGTCTCAATATTAAAAAAGGGCTGAGGATGTAGCTTATTGCTAAGACCTTGGGTTCTATACCCAGTACAGCCAAACCAAACAAAGCATAAATATCGGTACATAGTAGAGTTTGCTTCTTATTGGTGCTGTAAGAAATTGTTACAAACTCACCAGCTTAAAACCACTCAACTGTATCATAGAGCTCTGCATATGAAAAGTCTGAAATGCATCTTCCTATATTAAAATCAAAATGCTGTCATATTTTGTTCCTTTTTTGGATTATGTAGCAGGACTATTTTTCCTTGCCTTTTCCATCTCCTGGAGCCACTTGCAGTCCTCCTTTTTCTTCACTTTGAAAGTTGAGAGAATATTATCTCTCTGTTACCTTAGTCCAACTTCACCTCTTCCTGTGACTCTCTATTCTGCCAAATTCTTCCAATTGAAGGCCCCTGTTACTACACCGAGCCTAACCCAATGATTCAGAATAATTTTTGAATCTCAATATCCTTTAGATAACTACATCAGCAAATTCACTTTGCTGTGTGAGGGAACATATTTACAAGTTGTTTTTAGTTTGTTTTGTTTTGTTTTTGAGATAAGGTCTCATTATGTAATCCAGGCTGCCCTTGAACTCACTGTGTATGGCAGGCTGGGCTCAAACTCACTGCTATCCCCCCTGCCTCAGCCTCTTGAGTACTGAAATCACAGGCATGCGCCACCACACCCAGCAAGTTTTGAAGATTAGAACGCAGGCATTTTTGAGACATCATCCTGCCTCAGGTGATTACTATCATTTTTCAAAAATTTCATTTGGACATTATACTCTCTTCTTGTTAATGAGATAATTCTCTTCATTGATACATTTCATAAACTAAAAATAAGTAAATAGTATCCTGTATAATTTTATAACTTATTATAAGCTGAAAACATTCATACACCTGAGATAGAAGAAATAAAGATACATGGAAAGAACACAAGGAAAATTGTAATCTTTAGAATTGAACTTAAAAAAGGGAAAACAAAAATCTACCTTAAAGAGAAAACTGCAGCTTCATGACTCTAAGTTGCCCAAGGTTACAATGCCTTTTTGCCTTCAGGATTAAAAAAAAAAAAAAAAAAAAATCCTAAGGGTCTTAAAGTTACAATAAGCCTGTAAATTGGACCCACATTTTTCACCTGTGAATTGAGCCTGGGTGTTCCTCCGACAGACTTCTATCCTTAAAGAAGCAGCCCTGCTAAGCGGACAGTATATTCCTAAATTTAAACATGCAAATAATTCACATTCTAACCTAGCCCACAACATTAATAGTGTGACAGGCAGTAAAATTATGCATCCTAAATCACCCACCATGAGGACACCCACAAGATCACATAAAACCCCCTCACCCCACATCAGCATGTGTCTCTCTCTTAGGAACTTGAACTCTCTCATCTCTGATTATTTACTTCTTTAATTCCACCTAACAAATATTTTTATGACTCTCACTGATGTGACATAACAATTTCTTTTTCTGTGATTGGAGTCAGTGAATCTACAATCTGTCTTGAGGGTGAGGTTAGCTGAGGTCCCCTTCTCCTCTTTGGGGACTTCTGTGAGCCCTGTCCAGACACACATCTGCTATCTACCTTCAGAAACAGAACATTATGAGTATATTTGAAGTTTATACTGCAGTCTTAAAAAACCAATTTTTTCTTTTTTACAGAGACTTAGAAGTAATTGTCATGCTAAATTTATTTGTAAAATATTATTTTCATTTTCTTTCTAGTGTACTTGCAAATAGACAAAAGCTATATTTTATTTTGTATTTCCTATTTATGCGTTTCTTGTTCTTGTTCATGATAACATGATTTTCCAATATTGATAACCATAACCATATTTCATTTACTTCATGATTGTATAATATTTTATAGGAATACATTACAACTTTTTTATCCAGTCTAATAATGATGCACTTTTGGTATTTTCTTATTCAGTTGGCTTCGTGAACAATATTTTTTTTTTTTTTTGTGGGTACCGGGGGGTCGACCTCAGGACCTCACGCGCCAACAGGCACCCATGCCACTGAGCGATATCACCGGTCCCTTTTTCGTATGTGGGATCCGGGAGTCGAACTCGGGCCCTCACGCTTGCAAGGCAGGCGCTTATGCCGCTGAACCATCTCACCGGCACAGAACAATATTTTTTCAAATATGTATATGCCTATTGTTTTAATCATAAGTGAAGATTTCTCTGAGAAGATACATATTATTAGAATTGGTTAATGCCAATATGGCATTATTTAACATTCTTGCCAACATTGGACATTGTATATTTGTTATTAACTTCTGAAGTATATTTGGTATTTATTTACACGGAGATTTTACTTCTTGTTTCTATTTTATTTAATGATACAGTACACCTTTCCCATGTGGAGGAAATTTGGCTTTTTGGGTAAAATGTTTCCATATTAAACCTATTTATTTATTCAAATCACTTATTTGTAAATTCTGATACTAATATTGTGTCAGTTACAAATGTTGAAAATGTATGTTCCTCATTTGAAAACCAGTTTTTCAATATTTTCCCTATAAAAAGACCATTCTGTTGTTTTTTAAGTTTTTGTCTTTAAGTTTTAATCTTTTGCTCATCACTCAAATCTTACAAAGACAGAACAGACACTGCCAAATATCTCGGTCTGCATCCCCACAAAGGAATCTTGGAGTTCTAAGGCTTGCATATGAATTTCATTTGTGGGAGCTAATAAAATCAAGATCTTTATTTGGAAATAAACCTTGATATTCCACTTTTATCTTTTCTTAGTTGGATGAATATCAAGCTATAGGTGCTTTATGTAAGCCAGGTGGCCTCAGTGATGGGCTCTGAAGAATCTATAAAAAGAGTTATCATCACTTAGCTTGTAATGCCCATTGAATAGCTGAGTGTATAATGGCAAATCAAGAAAGGTGAAGAGGAACATTTAAAGAAGAGGACAAGAGCCGTGTCACAAAAGCTTAACACTGAGAACACTGAAGAATTTTGGGTTCAAGCTATTAGTCATGGTTTAAAATATTAAATACTGTCAGGAAAATGGATATATTTTGGATATAGAATAACCTTGTTTAGAACTTATTCAGTGGATAACTAAAAGATGAAATTATCAACAATAATTCAATGGCCAGAAGAGTAAATTTGAAGAGAGAACAAATGCAGGGATCTTGTCTTTTTCAAGAAGCTCACCAATACTAGAAAGGAGATAAAACTAGAGAAACGCATGAAGATTTCCAAACGAAAAAAGGAGAAAATATGGGGAAAAAAGAATAGGATTTATAATTGGCATCATATTCCTGAGATAGGACTCATAAGACCTAGAGAAAAACTAGAAGTGTTAACCTCAGAATGAGATATTTACCATCATAAAATAAGAGAAAGAAATTAGATATAATACACACCAGTTTTGTAGATAGGTCGTCAGAAATTAGAAGAAGTCCTTATCTGTATTTTTGTGAAGTAGAAGACAATATTTTCATCTGACAGTGAGTGGGAAGGCTATAGGATAGGATGGATGAGGATATAAGTAATAGTGTTTTTGGAAAATGGAGAAAAATCTTATCAGAGCAGAGAACAGTTGATGAGCAGGATGAACAGCTGGTCCTGTTGTGCTTTGAGATCATGACTTTGTAGAGGCAGTTTTCTGAGGGCCTTGTGATTTTCTCTGGCCAGATTCAATTGCCAAGAATAGAAACAAAGAATTCAGTCTGTCAAATTGCTCTGATTTGGGGTTTGCTAGCTAGATTCAAAACCCTGGAAAGTGGAAATGAAAATACCTAAAAAAATCTGAAGAAACTAACAAGGTTTGTTAGCATGAAAAAGGAAGAAAGTAAGTTGACATATGAATAAGACTTTATACGATTCACAGCACATCACAGGATTTAATCCAAGTTAGCCTGTTGAAGTAAAATGTTAACTTTTTTGTATGTTCTCATGAAAGTAGGCCTACTTCTAGGAAGCACTAGAAGATTAAGAAGTATTAAAGCTACAGATGAAACTTTTTGGTCAACATATTTGACTTACTCCTCAAGGTCTTTCTGAAGTCCTAATGGAAGAGTGATTCTCCACTCAGGAAAACCACCAGGAGACAGTGTCTACACTCTTCATCCTCCTTCCTTGGATCACTAATCAATGCTATTTTGTTTCCCTAGGTCTTTTCTATGCAGGTTTCTTATAGAACACTTTTAATCTGGTATTGGCAAGCTCATGTAAACAGGGATTCACAATAAAGGGTAACATAATTTTAGAAAATCATTTACTCCTTCAATCCATATACCCTTATGAGTTTAAGTAAGATTAATGTCACTTTTGACGTTTTTTAGTGAGATGGAATATGTGCTCCATAGTTTGGTCATTTATTCTCGTTCAGGGTATTTTCTTGCTTTGCTGTAAGTCTATTTACTATGTTAAACTTTAGTTTATCAAGGCAGTGATTCAGAACTCACTGGAAGACTCACATGACTTTTGGTGCTTCACACACACACACAACTGTTGTTAGCTTACACACCACTGCGAACTTCATAAGGACAGGATGCAGCTAGTTGAACTGCTGGGAAACGGGACCCAAGAGCAGAGGATTTTACCAATGTTGTCCTTCAAAATTATTATCGAGGTCTTTTGCACAGGACTATGTTCTTGCTGTTGCACACCAAACACCTTCAGATTATGGGCCATCATTCTGATCAGTACAATTTTTGTTGTGTATGCACTGAAACAGTTCTGATCTTATTTCAACATTCTTGCCCATATTCCATTCTATCAGCATAAACAGAGAGGCTTAATGCAAAGTGTATAATTATCTGGGGTAGGAAATATCCTCTCGTTCACATTTTGTATCTTTATTCTTTCTACTAATAATAAAATAATCAGTATTTTTATCCTGAGACACATTTCTCTTAACATATTGGGCACACAAGGTTATCTTTAAAATCCCCTCTAAATCTCTCAAATTAATGTTCTGTGTAGCGAGCACCTGCCTGCTTTGATACAGTTATGAGATTAGACATTTTTGAATGATTTTTGACTCTGAAGGTTGTTTGCAAGCTGTTACCAAATCTGGCTGTGTTTCAGCTCCAGCATCTTCCATTTCATAATGGAATTGCTGTGAACCCAATAAATGCTCTCATGTAATTTTATAATTATCATACTTTGAAACTGCCTTTACTAGGACTTTACATTTTCCTCCTTATAAAACTGCTGCCCCTGTAATTGACTTTAATCAATTCAATACTAATCCGCAATATTTCCTTGGAGGTAGGTTTGTGGCAAGGGAGGTTTTTATTATACTTTTTGTCTTTGATGAAATCTGATAAAAATAAATAAAAGCTTACTTAATTGGTACATATTAAGTTAGATACCATAAGGAAACAAAGTTAATTCAACATCCATATGTTGTAATAGTTATGGCCATGTTATTAAATAGAAAACTAAAAGTGATCAGCAAGAAACTATTTAGGCATTGCACAATGTACACATGTATAGAAATAGAACATTTTATCCCATTAATATGTGTGATTTTATGTTTTTATAGATCAGTTAAAAACAGAGTTAATAGGGCTGGAGACATAGCTCAGCGGCATAGAGCCTGCGTGGCAAGTGCGAAGTTGTGAGTCCAATTCCCGGTAACAATAAATAAATAAATAAATAAATAAATAAATAAATAAATACAGTTAATAAAGAAGTAGATACTTGGCATAATGGCAGTAATATCTGGTATATAAGTCTGTACATCATCCTTCAAAGAGGCTCAATATTATGTATGCTTGGCCCCATTTGTTTTTCCTAAACTAAATGAAAAATGATTGCTTTGCTTTTTTGAAAAAAGTTTTATCTCAAATAATCTATACATTCTAGTTTCATAGTTTCCAATAAAGAAAATCTGGCTCATTTTATATGGTAGAATAATTATTCATCTGAAGGTGGATGCTCTCAGAATTAATTCGTACCATAATTTTTCAATAAACACTGAAACAAACTTAAATGAATATATATTTTGTATTAAAAACAAAAAGAAACATATTTACATACTTGAAAAAGCACTCAACCTAAAATAAATAGGTATAAACCAAGCATTTACATTAGAATTGCATTGCTCTTTGAGCATTTTATTTCTTTTATACCCCAAGAAGATATTTATGTATGATACAGACTCCTCTATCAGGGCACATGGCAAAATCAGAGAGAAGGTGTTAATTGATTCCCTCATATTTCCATTTAAACTTGGTGGGACCAGTTCCTATAAATTTCCCTTTGGCAAGATTTCCATTACCTTCAGTTTATAGTAACAAGGCTTTAGTTTGAATTTTCAGCTATGACTATTGAGTTCTCCTTTTCAGAACAGCGACCTGCAACTGAAGATACTGTGAATTAAGCAGTAAAATAAGTGATTAGAACTTAATAATAAATAACGTCTTTCCTTCAAGTAAGGTATCCCTTAATGACTGACACAAATGTGTAAAGTGACAACTATACAGCAACATGTGATTAAGATGGAGGAGTAAACAGCATGATGCTATGAGAACACCAGGAGGTATTTTTAACCCAAGGTTATAGTGGTCAGCAGAAGTTTACTGAAGAGATGAGGTCTTAAAGCCTAATCCAGACAGACAGATATGTAAAAAGATACAAAGAACAGTAAGATGAAATAATATTTATGCTTCAAAATAGCAGATTTTACTTTTTGTTGAGATACAAATTAATAAATTATAATTATACATAAAATTATTGAAAATATTTAAGCTTGACAACACTTAAAATGTGGGAATCATTGAACATCAAAACCCATAATGCTATGGCTGAACTAGGAACATGGCTGATGGAAAAGTCATGTTTGTTACCAACATAGCTGTTTCAATAAGCCATGTATATGTGTGTTATTACTTCCCTATCACACTAATTTCTTCTTTGCCTTCTATGGGATAACATCTAAATCTGATAGATATTCAGCTCATACTTTTTCCAACCAGTATCCACCTAGAAAACCACTATCCCTTTTTTAAAATAATTTACTGACTTTAATTTTCAGAGGAGAGAGAGCTTTGTCAATTCTCTTTCACTTTTTTTTTCCCTCTCTTTTTTTTTTTTTTAATGTAGGTACTGGGAGTCGACCTCAGGACCTCGCGCTTGCCGGGCAGGCACTTATGCCTCTGAACTATCTCACCAGCCTTTCTTTCTCTTTTATCAAGAGCAGGGAAACATGATTTATGCTCATGCTGCTGCCACACAGTCGTTAATTTAGGAACCAAAAATACACAGTAGCATATTTTGAAAAATCTTACTGTCTTGGGTTGTAGCTTTCAAATGTGAGATGAGAAGTAAGATATACTCAAATCAGAGAAGGATATTTTAGAAAACTCTCATGCATGGGGGCCCATGCCTCGAAATTTCTGTTAAGGTATATTGAAAATATCCTCTACATTATGTAAATTTACACCTCTTTATTTAAGACCCCTCTACACTTTGGGAGACAGAAGTTTTGTGTTAAAGAAGGACTTGTGGAGCCATGTGCAAAGAGTCATAAACTTAGATAGTAAATAATAGGTAGAAACAACAATTTGAAGTAAATATTTAAAGGTCAGGATGTAACATTTATTTTTGGATCAAAGGGTAGTAGGAAGCCACTGCAAATCTGTGAAGGGCAAGGTAAAGCGAGCTTCCTATTTAGGTATATGGGTAAAATGTTGGAAGCTAAAAATTTAGTAATATATAAAACAAAAATGAATCCCATGTAGGGGAAAATCTGTCCATTTAAGAAGTATAAAATGTCATTGTAGGTGTATGAAACGCATGAGGTGAATTTGAGCCCCAGAAACTTTGAATTTGATTCCCACATCTTTCATACATATCCTGTGTTGCCATGGACAATTACTGTTAATACTGTGCTCATGCATTCTAATATGGAAGCCCTATTAAACTATACCCCAAATGACAGATACTGTTTCATCAGGATTGATATCAAATCATGTGTGTTCCAGACATGGATTTTTATTAATATTTTAAATATTATGCTATGAATAATAATAATAATGAAAACATACTAAGAACTGTGGAAAACAAAATTCATGAAGATATTGCTTTGTTTTGCACTTAAAATTTTACTTCTGGAGACACACATAAAACATCTAATCCTATTAAAAGAATATATTCAGGTATATGACACTGCAGGGATGCCAGTCCTAGCACCCAGGCCATACTTTAGACACTTATTTTGTGTGTAAACTATAGCAATCTGGAAAGTTTACACTTCCCCATTTCTACAGAGGTCCAGAGAGATACGGCATTCTGCATCTGAACCACACAACTAAATTGGGTATCTAGTATTTGAACAGGAATCACTTGCCTTCACATGCCATCATTTTTTCAATTACAATGCATGCCTAAAACAATTGTTGTTAAACATTTATCTTTACTATCTACAGTATTTCCACCTAAATTTAAGCTGTTACATCTTCCCACATTTTCTTCCACAGAACACTTTTTAATCTCTACACCTTCAGTTTCCTCTCTATTCAGTTCTTTACATATTTATTGACTAATTACTACATGTCTTCTCTGTTCTAAATGCTGGGTGTATGGAAATGAATCTGTCCCTAGTTTATAGTACGTCATTCTGCTGCCAACGAAAATAATAATATAAAAGAGAAAAAGAGAGTGATAACTTTTATAAAAAACAATTGAGCTGGATAAAGATATTGAAGGATACAGAAAAAATTATAATAGGTGGTTAGTTATTATAGAGTTTGATAATATAGCAATGTGGTTGGACAGAGAGAGAGAGAGAGAGAGAATATATGAGAGAAATAAAATAAAGACAGAGAGATTGTAGAAATAAGACCCTGCAGCCTTAAACGCCAGAATAAAAATTTTGACTTTTATGATCAGTGAGATGAGGAGACACGTTAAACTATTCATTAGAAAAGTGACACAATCTTGCCTGTTTTAGAAAAATCCTCCTCTATTTTCATCCAGAACACTGCTGGTAACCTTTACATGGCATCACATCCATTGGTCTGCTTGCTTACTTGTAAGTCCACAGAACCCCATCTTCATACTGCAATGGCTTCTGGTTCAGTTAGCAGTAGCAGTCATGGTGATACTATCAGTAATCACAGTAATACTCTCTATTTCATCTGCTATAGCCCTGTAGATCTCTTGATCTATAAAGCAGTCAATGCTTCACAAAGCTAATTCCTCCAGACAACATTTTATTTGTAATGAAATATCCATTTACGTTTCAACAGACATTGAAACACTAGAAAATGGTTTTGGCAATCCTTTTCTACCAAAATAAAGGAAAACACTCTAGCATACAAGCCCCTTTTATTGCTGCTATGTTCTCCCTCTCTCTCTTTCTCCCCCCCCCCGGGCTTTCCTACTTAAATTCTGTTGGCTCCTTAAGGACTGGTTAAATCCTACTTCCCTATATAGCAAACTGTTTTAGTCTGTATTCTGTGGCTATATGGCAACCTCTGATACTGGGTAACTTATAACTGAGGGTAATTATGGTTCACTGTTCTGAAGACGGGAAGTTCAAGAACATGATGCCAGCATCTGCTTGGATTCTGCTGCTTCAAATAATGGTGAAAGTCAGAAGGGAAATAATTATGTACGGAAGAGAGGAAAGGGGTAAATGTCCCATGTTCCATATCCCAGCCTGCTGCATTGAAGAATTAAATCTCAAAATGAGTTCGTTGGGAATAAATCATATTTTAACTATAGTGGAAGTTTTCCTTGATTTTTTCATGAAGAAAATCACTTTCTTTTGTGATCTTCCACAATGCTCATTCCTGCCTTTTTTATGACACTTAGAACTTACTATATTCTTTCATATACATGGGCATCTATTTCTTATTTCTACCACAAGAATCATAGTGGACATCTTTGCTTCCAGTCTATTTTTATACTTAACATAGAATCTTTAATGCAATAGGAAATACAGTCATATCAAAAGTATATTGTTAACATGATTGCATCTATTCTGATTACTTACATCCTTCATTTCTATGATTCAATTAAATAAGAACATATTGTCCATTACAGTGTTCCCATGTGTACACTGCAGATTTCTATTATTTTTGTCTTTAAAGCTTAAAATTTTATTAGCTGAATTGTCAATTAACCCTCTAGGTTGCAGAAATTTGCCAGTGGGTTAAATGATTTAAATTATCCCTAGAGATTGATTCTGAAAGATTCCTCAGCTTCACAATGTCTGTGCAACTCCTTGTGCCCTGACGAGAGCAAAGCTAGTGAGGCCAGGCCCAAGCGCCTTCTCCAGTGGCTCTTTAAAGAGCTGAGATGCTGCAATTGGGGTCAGAAAACTTAATCTTTGCTATCATAGGTTTTATTGCTCTGGCATGTTTTGATGCACTCCAGAGGGAAACGTCATCTCATCTTGCTTATTCTACAGGTTGGGAAAATGGCTTCTGGAAGTTGAAGTAAGAGAACGAGATAAATATAAACTTTATTTTACATTTATCTATTTATTTATTTATTTATTTATTAAGATGTAACATCCTAATTTATTTAAATTTAGAAGTATCAGTTAATTGCAAAAAAGACTTAATTTAAAGTATAAATGCATTTTAGATTCGATATCATCTATTCCTTCATTTATAGAAATCAATACTGCATATTCAATATGTAAGATAAAAATAAGAAATAAAAGTAATACATTTTCATAAAACTTTGTCTAACAATTTTAAAAATACCTTGTATTCCAGTAATGAAGCTTCTTCCAATTTGAAAATAAATACTAGGTAAATGATATGAAAAATGTCAATGCATAATGCAGACAAGACAAAATCAGATCATTTTATGTTTACATATTGACTTGCTACTGAAATTGCACATTCTTACAATTTTACTATTTGAATTTTTCCTTCGCTGTATATCTCTGATACTTCAAGACTTGTCTGGTGACTGATACCTGAAACGTATTTGAGATTCAGTCAAATGGACACTAACTAAGTCATGATAAGAATTCGTGCATGTTGGAGGGAGTGGAGAACTAGAACAAGTGGCTAACAGATGTAAATTTAGAAGAGAATGAGAAATTTAAAATTTCACTGTAGTGCAACATATGGCAGAAAAAATGATACAGATACTGAGGTTGATAGATTAGCAAAAATTACCCTCAAACCCTGTATGGAAAATTTTGTGATCAATATTCTTTAGTTACTTTATACTCTTTCATTTCCTTATTCTTATAACTTCTGTATAATTGATTTTTCTTTTTAATTTCAAATATATGACTCTCAAGTTGTAGTTCTACTTTATCTCTTTTTCAGCTCAATTTTCATGTGAGATTTCACTTGATTAAAAAAATCTATTGCCTGTCAATATTTTATAACAAAAAGTTAATAATCATATTGGAAAGACTGGGTGTACACCTAATAAATAAATCTAAGAAATTTAGAAGTCCCTCAAGTTGATGCTAAATTACTTCTTTGATGGAATGTGTAGAGGTATTTGATAGTTTGACTTTATCCATGCAATCTGATAACAGGACTACTGATATCACCACTTCTAGCTAAAAGTTAATTGTAACCAGTTAAGAACATGCTCATGCTTTCCTACAATATTTGCAACTCAGTGTGGTTGAGAAAGCTGTGTGTGTGATTATGACTCTCCTACTACCAATATCTGATTACATGCATTTCAGGAAAGTCAGGTCTTTCAAATGTCAACCAACTATGTTTTACTTAACTGTAGGCTACATACAAGAACAATGATATGCTCATTCCAAACACATTAGATAACTTAGTATGCTATTTTTAAGTGATAAAGTTTCTTTTCAAGAAATGGAGCAAGGTAAGAAATTAAACATTCTAAAGCGTTGAGTTTCTCAAGGCATTTTTAATTTACAGTTTTATCTGTGTGTAATTGAATTATACCAACCACATATAATTGAAGAATATAACTTGATCAGTTTGAACATTTGTTACTACCACAATAAAATAATCAATATTTCTGTGACTCCAAACATTTTCTTTGCCCTTTTGTAAGCTCTCTCTACCTCTGCCCTCTTACGTTGAACTGCTTTCTCTTATAATACATTGATATACTTTAATCTGTTAAATTTTAAAATAAGTCATGAATATGTGCTCTTTTTTGTGTGATTTCTTTCACTGAGCTGCTAATTTTAAGATTCATTTATATGAGCTGGTGAGATGGCTCAGCGGCATAAGCACCTGCCTGGCAAGCGCGAGGGCCTGAGTTCAACTCCCGAAATCCACATACGAAAAAAGGGCTGGTGATATCGCTCAGCGGCACAGGCACCTATTGGCACGCAAGGTCCTGAGGTCGGCCCCCAGTACCCACCAAAAAAAAAAAAAAAGATTCATTCATGTGACAAAAACATCAGTAATTATTTCCTCTTTAATTTTGAATAGTTCATTCTTTGGACATAAAGTGAATTTTTAAAATATATTTTAGGGCCGGTGAGATGGCTCAGTGGCTTAAGCACCTGCCTGGCAAGCGCGAGGGCCCGAGTTCGACTCCCGGAACCCACATACAAAAAAGGGGCCGGTGATATCGCTCAGTGGCACGGGTGCCTGCTGGCGCACGAGGTCCTGAGGTCGACCCCCCGGTACCCACAAAAAAAAATAAAAAAAATAAATAAAAAATAAAATATATTTTAATGTACATTCTAAAAGTATTTTATAAATTTACCTGAATATTTTGCAATGCTTATACAGTATTATATATATATATATACACATATATACCTTAATAATCATTCAGTTGTGTCTGTAGTGATCCTATCTGTATATGCACACTTTGTCCATGTGGATAACATTTTAGAAGACATTACAGGAACTGGACAAACTGTCTTAAATGATAGATTATTAAATCTAGATATTGCATTATGAAGCTCAAAAATTGCAATATTGTACATGGTTGTCCATTTTGTGTAGGACACTGCGTTTCTTACATCCTCTTTAAAATTATTTTTATCAATAATTTTAGGGCCGGTGAGATGGCTCAGCGGCATAAGCGCCTGCCTTGCAAGCGCGAGGGCCCGAGTTCGACTCCCGGATCCCACATACGAAAAAGGGGCCGGTGATATCGCTCAGCGGCACGGGTGCCTGTTGGCGCGCGAGGTCCTGAGGTCGTCCCCCCGGTACCCACAAAAAAAAAAAAAAAATAAAAAAAAATAATTTTAGTATATGCTAGTCAGATGTGTGAATAATGATATTTCATAAGGAAATTCTAATTTTCTATTAAGTAATGAACTTAATGTGTAAACTTGTCATGTATACAATTATTATTTAATTAATCATTGGCAGTTCTTTAGCACACAGGCAGTCTAGACATTGCTACTGTTCTTTCAGTATCTTTTTAGCTTAGCTCTTTAGCTTGTTGCCGAGAGCATACCCAATCTTTCTGTATATCTGGTGGAGCAGATTGGCTATTTGTCTGTGTGACTGTATAAAACACTGCTGGATTTTCTCTGTTTATTTTGCCTTCTGCCTGGGACCCATGCAGAGCTGTTGCCTCCAGCCTGGAAAATTTCTTCTGTGAAAAGTCAAACGTAGTTTTTCAGCTCAATTCAGAAAGATTTGGATTTCACTGGAATTTTTTTTTTTTTTGAGGGTACGGGGGGTCAACCTCAGGACCTCATGTGCCAGTAGGCGGCCATGCCGCTGAGCGACATCACCGGCCCTTTTTTTGTATGTGGGTTCCGGGAGTTGAACTCGGGCCCTCGCGCTTGCCAGGCAGGTGCATACGCCGCTTAGCCATCTCACCAGCCCTTCACTGGAATTTTTATCCATTGAATTTTATTTTTTCAACACTTTCTGATATCTTCGAGAATGTGACTGTAATTTATGCAGTTTTACCAGCTATCCTTATGGGACTATAAGCTTTTTATGTTGTGCTTTCAAGACAAAAGTAAGATATTTATTTTTAAAATAAATATACATATTTTCCTGATGAATAACAATGTTGAGCATCTGTTGACAGATGATTTGAGTGTCTTCTTCATTGAAATTTGTTTGTTAACATCCTTTCTACTTTGATGTAAATCATTTTTATTGAGTTTTCATTAGTTCATTATTGGATCTTCCACTCTGTGGAAATTTATGGTAATTTTAACCAATTATTTGACTTTTAAGATTTGTTATGTTGTATCTTCAAGAATTCCTTGCCTAAAACAAGATTATGAGATACTCTCTTCACTTTTTCAAAAGGTTTATTCATTTCTTTTTCATTATTGTATCTGCAAGCCGCTGAATTCATTTTGGAGTGCAGTTTGAGGTAGGATTCAAGGTTCATTTTGTCTCATTATACTTTATAATATAGGATGTGCTTTACATAAAGAGACATAAAATTAAAATAAAAACTGTAGTTTTTATTTAACTGTAGTTTCAGTAGTGAGTACTACTGAAATAAGAACTGTCTAAAACTTCTGCATTTTAAAATATAATTATTAAGCTTAAAAATTAAGTAAATGATTTAAAAAGTTCTAGGGAAAAATAATAATGAAAGACCGATCTGAAGACACTACCCGATGTGGCCCAGTAACAAGGGCAGAAGTAAGAGGTAAAGAGTGATTAAAAGCAAGGAGTATGGAATAAACATCAATACCTTTCTTTTCGAAAGAGATCAAAGGGGCCTAATGAGAGAACTGGGGAAGGAAATACTTGAGTAGAAAATGTCTACGAATTTTTCATATGGGTTGCAAGTGTCAGATATAGGAAAAACTTACTATAAGCAGCATTGCTGAAATAAATCTTTATGCAGAGATATCCCAGTGAAAATATGCTATACAAAAAAAAAGAAAAATTAGATCTTAGGAAACAAGAAAGAAAATGCAAAATGCAAAACAGTGAGAACAGACCTTTCTATATTGCAAAGATAAAACAATAAAATAGAATTCTAAGTTGCAATGTTAGCAGTTAAGTTAGCCACTTATATCTAATTTTATCTCAACAATCAATATCATACAAATTTTTAGTAAATTCTTTTGTGAAATTACAATTATTACCATTATCTTTACCACCATTATCACGTTTAAATTTCATGTTTTCTCTGTGCTTCTAGATAAAACCAAACTTGGACATGGATGCCACTTCTAAATGAATGACAGTGAGAGACCCAGTCATGAAAAAAAGGCATTCTTGACACTGTAAGGCCGAGACCAAATCCAAAGGCACAGGCAAAAGGACTGTTTCCTTTCATCAAGAGAGAATGAAATGAAATGTTTAATGATGTGCAGTGGAATTTCAGTATCATGATTATTCTATGGTAATTATATTTACCATAATGACATTAAAATACTAATATGCTCTCTAATTTCTTGTGAATATTGAAAGGCATTTAAAATAATTTATCTTACTTTTGATATTCAGCATTTTAAGATATTTTAAAAATTTCTTTGAAATTTTGTTATCTAAAATATTTGATGTCAATATTTCCTATTTATTCTATTACCATGGCCAACAAAAAAAGAAAAGAAAAGAAAAATAAGAAAAGAAACGAGAAATAGGAGAAGCTTTTCACTTTGACTATCACTTTTCCAAGTTGGCTCTATATGCCAAGATTATTTTTTGTATTTTTTTCTTCTTGTCTCATGAACCATACTGGTGCTACAGCTACGGATAATCAAGTTGATTTAAATTACTGCCTTGTATGTATGTCTAGTAAACCAGTATACTCAGCACTGTTCTATTCACTGTTTGAAGACAAATAACATTATTATTAAAAGTACAAAATAAAAAAAATCATTCACTTATATTACTCCTTTTTATTTATATAGGTAAGATGTGATTTTTCTAATGTGTTCTTCTCTGTAATATTTAGGTGGCTAAGCAATCAAAGGTCTTTGTTTTGTATTTTTTGACAACAAACCGCTATATAAAGAGATACACTTTTTTAATTCTTTACCCTTTCTCCAAGTTTTATAACTAAATAACCTTTTTAAATAAAATATTGCAACAGTCCTGCATTTTAAGGATGAAGGTGCTGTTTTCTAAAAGGTCAATTCAATTTGGAAAATGTTTTCCGTTCAGACAATACATTATAAACTGTGGAAACCTGTGGCAATTTTCAGCACCACTAACAACAGGAAGTAAATTCAAGTCATTCACAGTGAGATGGCAATGTGGTGACATTTGAAGTCTGGACATGGGCTTTTACTTTCATTGTAGGTGACTGACTGCTGTACTTTTTCCAACTGCCAGATGACGTTCAAATATGAATGAAAAAGATGATCAAAATGTTATGGAAAATGATCAAGACCCCATCATTTCGCTGACAGTATTTTTTTTTACAGCAGGCAAGGAGTAAATATATCAAATTAATAAATGTCTAAGAAGCCAAAAATCTCACATTTGCTGAACAATTGTATCTTATAGTAGTTACTACCTTAAAAATTCAGTGAGCCACTATATTTGTTTAATTTTCCAGATATATGTCAGTGTGCATCAAAAACTTTGGCAGTTGCACTACACTCAGACAATAAATTTATGAAACATCTCTCTGAAGTGCATGCTTGTTTCATAATCCTGATTCCATATCTTTATTTACTTCAAAATAAATGAAACTGTCAGTATAAGGGTCAAAAGATTATAGCAGTGTCTTTGTTTCCCCACAAGTGTTTTTATTTAACTTGAAAAATAAGCTGTGGTACAAAGGGTGTGATGAACTAAAGGATACATGGGGTCACAATAGCATAAAAATGGTAAACACACAACTACAAATATATCATAAGAAAGATTGTCATATAAAATCGTAAAAATATCTCAGTAACTCAGACGACTACACCATTATCTTTTTGGAGATATCTAGAAAATATATAATGATGCACATGTTTTAAAATAAATAGAAACATTTCTTCTTTGTGAAATTTATCCTAGTAATATATGACTTGGACCTTAAGATACGTGCACACTGGGAGTCTGTGACTGTCGGTAATGGAGTCATTCGGCACTTCCATCAGCCTGTGCCAACGAACAGCAAACTCCAGAGGATGTCAGGGAAGGTCGGGATTCACCTGCAAAAGTTATAAATAAGCATAAATAAGTATATATAAGTAATGATTTTAATTTTAGGACAAATACTCAAAAAACAACAAATAGGCATCAATAACATGTTCTTACTTTAATATGCTCAGATTTGGAATTACTAATAGGTTTAAAATTCAATATATCCTTTAATTTAATTCTATTAATTAAGAAAGCATAATTACATGGTACATTTCTAGAGATTGTAGAAACATGACAAATCCTCATTTCTGTGATTAATTTGTGCCATCAATTTTTGTAAAATATTTTAGGGATATGGGAGGAGTTTGGGGGACATTTTCATGGTTTTCTTCTTTTATTTTTAAAATACTTCTGTCATTATTCACATTATAAAAATGTAGAATTGATGTTCCTGATATTTATTTTATTTTTAAATATAAATCTCTGTGATAGTTTTTAAAATATTTTTTTTAATTTACAGTTTTTTGAAGACATTGGCTTTGAAAATTCACCAAGGATTTCCATAACAAGAGTAACTAGACTTAATGTGCTTCATACTCCTCTGATATTTGTCAGTATGTCCAGGACCAGGGGGCGTTATTTGATTTCTTGGTCCCTTAGTTTGAATAGAGCCTGATTCATAACCTTATCATTTGATTTCATCCCTCATATTTTGTTTCATGCCCTTTGGGATGTTCTGATGATCATTTAATAGACTTGGAGGTGAGTACAATTTCCATTCATACAGTACAAATATAAAATATATCTTGAGACTCTTTGTTGTCCATGTTTAGAACTAAATAAATGTTCACAGACCTCATGTGATTTTCAGGTCAAAGCTTCCCTGATAATTTTTGTCTCAACAAAATACAATTGGTTTAAGAGCAGTAATAGTCATTATTCTTCCTAACTTTGACATTTCCAGTTGAATGACTAGGTAGGCCTTAGAGACTTCTTAAGAGATAGGCAAAGAACTAAAGACTATTATTTCTCCTCTACAATATCCCATCTTCGCCCCTCTAAATTTTAACAATATTTCAGTTGAATGGCATCATCATTTGTACATCACATCATTTCAATTCTGTCCTGCCCCTCCTATTCTCATCCAGTTCATCACTGTGCTCTGTAAAATTTATTTCCAAATATACCATGCATTTTATTCTTACCACTTGCTCGTTTCAAGATACCACTGTCTTTTCTTCTACACTGTTTTCTCCATTCTTGCCCATAATTAGGCACTTGCTCCTTCTATACATTAAATTCTATTATGTCACAGCCCAATGTAAAACTCTGCAACATATTTTCTTTATATTTAAAATAAAATGCACAACTTTTACATCTTCCTGTAATTCCTACTTGAGATTGCCCTGACCTATCTGCAAACATCTCTCTCTGCCCTTCACTTCCTCCCCTTCTCTGTGTTATGGCCACATTTCATTTCCATGCTTAACAAATCAACTGAGTGCTTCTCTCAGGATTTTTGTAATTGTTGTTCTTCTTAGGCCACCTAATCAAGTAATCCTTTCTCACATAACATTTTATCTTATTAGCATATTACTACATTTATTAGTATACTCATTATTTTTTAGATATTTTCAAAATATGTAAATTCCTTGAGGTCAGCAAATTTGTTCTTTTACATTGTATACTGTGGGGGACCACCTGGATGGCTGTCCTTGAGAGAAGAGCAACTATCTCCACCTTGGCTGAACCTGGCCCTAATTCCACCTATTGATATGTACGGAGCTGGCTAGGACTTTTCCTTATCTCCTTAATTGGCTTTAGGCAATGCAAATAGGTCCAGCCGAGGTCCTGATGTGTAGTCTTTAAAGCAAAGCGACAGGCCTGTGTTTCCCCGCCCTTTGCTCCCAATATACGGTTGAGCCTGGCGGGATGGAGAGCCGTGCTCCACGCTGTCGGCTGGGATCGAGCCTCGAGAAAGAGGCTATGACTTCCCAGGGCATAAAAGATTATACATCAGAGCTGAAGCACCGACCCCAAAACATTAGATACTATCTTGAATTGTGTTATGCAGATTACTCCTTCTGCATATCCTTCCCTCTGCATTTGCAAAGGTGATCTTCAGGCCTAGCCCAGCTCACGAGACTCACGTTCTTCTCGAGACTCACGTTCTTCCCGCCACTCTCACAGTCACTCATCCCCGAGCCACTCCCCTCCTTCAGAATTAATAAAACCTGGGTTCGGCCCTGGGTCGTGGCCTTTGTCCCAGTAGCCACCATCTTGGCTGGACTTAGGACCCCTTGGCTCCCCACAACTATAAATATGCCTTAGTGTCTTTATTCTCGCCGTGGGTTGCATTGGATGTGGTAGATTGGAATTAACTTGGTAGAATTCCAATAACTTCCTTTTGGATTTACAAATCTAACTTCCTGGACCGTGACGAGGACCAGGAAGGGCTCTCTATAGTACACCAAATAATTAAAAGTTCAATAAACAGTTGTCTACTGAATGAATAACTCACAATATTCATCTTTGGCTTATTCTGAGAAAGAAAAATCATTATCTTTCAAGGCATTTTACATTTAATTTCAAGAAAACAGTGTGTAGAAGAAAAAAACTATTAAAATGAGAAACACACTATTAGCATATTACAATTATATTACTACAGCAAAACTTTTCTGTGGAAGAAGAAGAACTAAAAATGTTAAATTGCTAATCGTAGTCTCAATTTTTTGTGGTGTTTGATATAATTATTTATGGTAAAAAAGTCAAAATACTTTATTAAAAGGAAAATACTTCCTTATGAAATAAATTAATCAGACATAGGAAGCAACACTTTGTATATTTCATCTGACCTAAGAATGTGTCAACTTTCATAATGTCTGTGTTTATAATTATCAGTATATTCAATAGCATAATTAACTTATCTAACTGGAACTTAGTACTTTATCTAAATGATCTTAGTGCCCATTGACTTTTTCTACTACTCTACCCAGCCTTGGTTGATACCATTCCACTCTTAATTTCTGTGTCAGAGGTCCCAAGGCCCAATACCAATCTGTGGGTTGTTAGGAACTGGGATACACATCAGGAGGTGAGTTGCGGGAGAGAGAACAAAGCTTCATCTGCACTGACAGCTGCTTTCCACTGCACACTTTAACACCCAATCTCTGCATCCTATCAGGTCAGGTCAGCATCAGATTCTCAGGCCAGCATGAATTCTGCTGTGAACTGTGCATCCAAGGGATCTGGGTTGTGTGCTTCTTATGAGTATCGATTGTCTGATGAATTTAGGTGGATCTGAGAAGGTGATGTGAGGGCTGAGGAGTAGCTGCAAATATAGATTAACTTAGCAGAGAGGTTTGACTCCACATAGAACATAGTAAATCAATTGCTTGCAGACTGATATCAAAACCGCTTCAGTGACAAACTGCTTCTGATGGCAAGCTTTATAGTGGCAAGTGAGCTGATGTACTTCAATTGTGCTCCTGCATCTGCTGGCAGGCTTTAAGCCAGAGCCCAATACTTATTTAGTTCATGTGTGGCCTCACATTATTTTATTTACCACTTCTGTCTGCACCATTTTTTCCCACACTGAACACTTGCCTCATTCACAGTTTTAGTAGCTCATAAGCTAACCCCAGTCAAAATGAGTAAAAAACAAATGTCACTGGAGAGCATCTTTGACAAGGAGGAAAAATCCAATGATGAGATACAGCAGACTCTAAGACTGTTAACAAAAAGAAAGCATTTAAAATAATACACCAAAGGTTTTACTTATTCTTTGCAAGAGGTGCTTCACATTCTCCAAGCCCACTTTATATAATACATGGCTATCCAACAAAATCATGAAACTTTCAAAACTGCTTCATCACATGGAAACCAAGCACCCTGCACTAAAAGAAAAACCCTTTAAAAAAAATTCAGTGCGAAGAATAGGCAGTAATTATTGGAGGTCATTTCTTCATCAAATTTATCTTCACTGAGAGCATCATTCTTAGTGGCTAGCCTCACTGCTAAGGCTAGGAAGTCTTTTACTACTGGTAAACTTGATTCTGCCTGCCACTAAGGATACTGGCATGAATTTGTAGTGGGCTGCAGTTCAAAAGGTGACAATATTCTTCCTTTGACTATCATCATAACTAGATGAATTGATGAAACAGCAGACAATACTGAGGCAAAATTATTAGAGAGGATTAGTAAGTCGCAGTAGTGTGAAGTCCAGGTTGATGACTCTACTGATGTTGAAAACAAGACATGGATGTTAGTTTTTGTGTTTTATATATATAATTTAAGTAGGAGGGCATGAGGACATATTATGTGTACTTTTGCTGTCCAACAACACCACAAATATAAAACTAGTCAAATATTTAAATGATTATGCATAATAAAATCTGAATTGGTCATTTTGTGTTGATATATATAGGTGCCATGATAGAAAAACTTTCTGTTTTTATGACTAGGGTCAAAGAGGTAACCTCTGAATGTGGATTTCTGTGCTGTGTCAACCATGGAGAAATACTGGCTAGTCAGAAAATGTCACCTGAGCTTAACATTGTTTTGTAGGATATGATTAAAATTACAAACCACATTTAACTACATGCCCTTAGCTCACCTTTGTTTATGCAGCTGTTTGAGGAGATGGACACAGAGCCAACACATCTTCTCTTATGCACAAAAGTGAGATGGCTTCTAAAGATAGATCACTGGCCAGAATTTTTGAATTATGAGAACCACTCCAGAGATTTCATTTAGCAAAATAGCCATCACTGGCAGCAATTTCAATGACAAAAATAGGTTACAAAACTTGCTTTTTTTTAACGTAGTTGACCTGTTCAATGAACTCAATCTTTTGATTCAGGGGGAAATGTCATCTATGTTTAAGTTGTCAGATAAAGTGGTTGCACTCAAAGCCAAACTGAAATTATGTGAAGAGGAAACATTGGGATTTCTTATATGATTCAAATTTTTTTTTTTTTTTTTGTGGGTACCGGGATCGAACTCAGGACCTTGCACGCCAGCAGGCGCTCGTGCCACTGAGTGATATCACCGGCCCTTTTTTTGTATGTGGGTTCCGGGAGTCAAACTCGGGCCCTCGCGCTTGCTAGGCAGGTGCTTACGCCACTGAGCCATCTCACTGGCCCCCAGAGATTTTGAGAGAGACTGATCCAGGGACTTATTTCTCCCAGCTGGTATATGATCACCTATCTCAGGTTTCAGAGAAGTTTGAACACTATTTCCCAACCACAAAAGTACCCCAAACTGAGAAAGAACAGATCCGTGACCAATTTGTTAATAAGGGAAGTGAATCAACTTTGTTGAAGAGGACCAATTACTTGAAATCTCAAGTGGCAGTGTCCTTAAATGTATGTTGAGACAACTTCAAATCTCCATTCATTCTAGATTAAAGTCAAGGTGGAATATTCAAAAGCACTGATGCCATCTTTAACATTTTGTCTTTGCAAAGCAGGATTTTCTGCAGTGAGAGAAATCAAAATAAGACTATGGAGTAGACTAGGCATAAGCAACAATCTTCAGGTGTCACTGTCTCCCATCACACCCAGTTGAGATCATTAATTTGCAGGAAAACAAGCTCAGGGACCACACAGATTCTGCATTATGGTGAGTTTTATAATTATTTTATTACATATTAATAGTAATAGAATAAAATATAGAATAAATGTAATGTGCTTGAATCACCCTGAAGCAACACTTCACTCTGGTCAGTGGAAAAATCATCTGGTTAAAAAAAACTGGGTCCTGGGCCGGTGAGATAGCTCAGCATCGTAAGTGCCTGCCTGGCAAGCATGAGGTCCTGAGTTTGACTCCCGGAACCCACATAAAGGAAAAAATAGGCTCAGCAGCATAAGCGCCTGCTGGCAAGCGCGAGGTCCTGAGGTCGTCTCCCGGTACCCACACACAAAAAAAAAAAAACCCTGGGTCTTGGTGCCAAAGAGGTGGGGAAACTCTGTTGTATGAGAGAAACTGATTTAGATCACACTAATGATTAAAGTCATGTGGTGTTTGCCTTTCTGTTCTTGGGTTATTTCATTTCAACAAAGTAATCTTTCATTTCATCCATATTATTGCAACCTACAGGATTTCATTCTTTTTACGGCTAAATAGTATTCCATTTGTAGATTTATGTATCGTGGTTTTTTACCCATTTATCAGTTGGTGGACACTTAGGTTCAGTTTCTATTCTAATGTGAATATTACTGCAATAAGCATGGGAGTGTAGACATCTCTTAAACATACCGATTTCATTTCTTTGGATATGTATGCCCAGAAGCAGGGATGCTGGATCTTTTAGTACTATTTTTTTGACGAATTTCCATATTGCTTTCCATCAGGGATATACTAACTTATATTACCACCAATGGTGTACAAGGGTGTGTAATTTCTTTGAATTAGGTTTCTACCTGTTTGACATTCCCAATACACTGAACATTTGAACTTCGAATGCTACCCAAAATTCTCATAAATTTCAGTTTTTCTTTTTTATCCTTCGTACATTTTTAAATAGCACATCAAGTGCATTAACTTTTTTCTGTTTGATCTATTATCACGGCCTCTTAATTTTTAATTTCATTTTTATTATATTTTTCCACTTATTGATTTTTGTTCAAAAATTGCTTCCTTTTCTCTTTTGTTCTGTTAGAGTACTGTATAGGGTTTCTCTGTTTTTTGGAAACTAACACTTCTTAAATAGCTATTTTAAATTCCCTAAGAGACCATTCATCCTGGTGACTATCTGCTTGGTTTATGGCACCATGTTTTGATGTCTAGATGATACCACAGATCATCATTAACAACATTTCATAAATGTTGGTAAATGACATGTGTCTGGTCATGAAGGACTAGGTATTTATTTCAGTCTTTATTGCTTGGTTGTGCTTGTGCGTCTTTTAGAAATTCAAGCAGGCTGTTTTTTTTGTTTTGTTTTGTTTTTTTCCTTCTCTCTGAGCCTTTAGTCATTTCTGTTATTTCACTACTAGATGGTGACATAGGTCAGAGTTTAATACAAGTCCCTGATAGTGTACTATTGCTGCTTCAGTAACAGAGGGCAATCCCAGCCACAGAGTGCTCCAAATCTTTAGTTGGTGTGTTGTTCAGCATGAATTGAGGGCACATTTAAGGAGGGCAGTTTGTTAGGTAAGCCTCTTGTTGGGTCAAGTTTAGGCTCAAATGTCTCATCCATAATCTCCGACTGTTGGTTAGGAGCTATGGAACTCCTCCCCACTCTGAGAACAATCACTGTGAAAGAACCAGTTCCAGGCTCCTATGTTGTACATATGGCCAGAAACACACGGTAAGCCCACAGCTGTCTGAGACCAAAACATTTGTGAGGGGAAAGTCATTCAAAAGAATTGACTTACTGGCCATAAAAGAAACTAAATATCTATTTATTCATTCAAATAGTGGTTACTACAGCCAAACCTTAATGACGGAAATTTGTAGCATGCATAGAAGTTATAATTGCTGCTCACCACAGAATTACTCTTTTAGCCACTGGTATTTAGCACATGTATTTTTACATTGAGAGCACTGCAAGTTTCCAGTGGGTTCTTGGGAAAAATCTGAGGTCAAGTGATTTACATATAAACAAATTATGTACTGCACATTTTTTATTTGCAAGTTTGAAACATTTAAAAATAGAGTCTAATAGTTAAGGAAATAAATTTCTCCTTTCTTTGTTGAGCCATCACAGTAGACAAAGTGAAAGGAGTTTCAAAACACCGATGCAAAAATTAACATAAACAGAAAAAGAAAATCAATTGAATGTACATGTTTTTTTTCCTGTTCCTAAAATCCTTGTCATAAGTGACTTGAATGATAACTCTATTTACTTATTTATTTATTTAGTGTCTTTTATAAAGACAAAGGCAAAATGTGAGGAATATGAAAATAGAGCCAGGTGTGCTCTTATGTCTTTGGCTTCCTTGGGTGCTTAGTATCCATATAAGACAATTTGCTGTTACCTTTATTGAACGGGTGCTTCATTCATTTCTAAAAAGAAAATCTTTCTAGATGCTGCATTTAAAGGAAAAGGGATATTGCAGAAATTTAAGGTCATCTTTCAAATTGAATGATTTTGTAATCCCAGTGGAAAACAAATCTCCCTGAGTGCCCATTTTAAACACGTGAATGGGAAGGGCACACTTTTAATTGCATTTTCAGAATAGTATTATTCTTGACCTTTAAGTGATTTCGGTAAGCGTTTAACACTTATAAAAAGACATCAAATTGGTAGTTGATTGACAATATGAAGTAGATTAACTGTACTCTATCTGCAAGGAATCTGATGTAAAGGAACCAGTCAAACTAATAATAATAATAAAAAGAATGGGAGGTTGATAGAGCAGGTATGTACACTTAGAATGATAAAAATGAGAGTCTTTATCAAGTGCTGTGTTGTCCTCCAGAAATTAGAATAAATGGCAACTTTGCTTTTTACTTTGGTAATCCTAAAATTTCATACCAGTTTTAGAAGTGTTTTGCGTGAATATTATAAAAATCTACATTTAAATTTTATCAGTAGATATTGCCTAGTTTTACCTTTTTATAAAATATGAAAAGTTCAATGCACTGTTTGAAACAATGTGCTTGATGCTTGCACTTTTTTCTGAAGCCAAAAACTAAAGAAAATAACTTATGTAAATGGAATACATGTCACAATAATGTATTAAACTGGGCAATTTTTATTTAAGTGGGTTAACCTTCAAATACCCATTATGAGCACAAATAAACAGGAACTTATGACTCCTGCGTTTCTATATTTTAGTGTTTCATATGAAACACTAAAGCCTGGAAGTGATGAGACAAAAATTATGGTTATATACGTACTAAATGGAAGCAGATGTTCAGCAAGGAAATCTTTGAAAAAGAAACTCGCCTATTTTTTTGAACTCACCTAGATTTCCTGTCACATATTTGGTCCAATGTACCACATATAGCCTGCTCTATGGACAGAATTGCTAACATTCAGCAAGTGTCTGACTTCAAGTCCAATTAATATCGTGGCTGCATATTTTACTCCAGCCAAATAAATACCATTCATTCCCAGGAGCCAATTTCAGTAAAACAGTTCTGAACAATTCACCTCTACTTGCATTTTCATTCACTATGCCTTTCCTATCATTTTTCTGTTTTATATCTAACTCTCCCTTTTTGCATATCATTTGATCACTTCTCCCATTGACAGTAAGCACACACCAGAAATGACCTGGTTACCTAGAAAGAACCGTTTAAAATGAAATTTATAAGAGGTTATTCTTTTGGACTGCGAATCTTTATTAGGACCCAAAAACCAGACCAAACCTGAACGGATTCACCATGCCAGTGGTCCTATCATCAAATAGAATATAGAGACAGAACAGCTTTCCAAAACACAGGGGATTCACAGCAATGGATTGAAAAGGGTCCTGGCTGTGTGAGCTGTCATGAAAAGGAAGTCCCCTCTACTTTAACTTGCACAAGAAAAGAAATCTGAAGTAAACTAATGCTAGCCAATATGCTCTATATTATGTCCTTGCCTCTCTTCAAATACCTTTGCAAAATGACAGTTTTGTCATACCCAGTGGAATTCTTTCTATTCTGTGTACTGGACACTACCCAGTTCATGAATTGCAAATAAAAGCCAATTAGATTTCTAATACTCAATTTGTTGAAATTTTGTTCTTTGACAATCTAAACGTATGTCTTTGTTTATAGCAATTCTTCTGTGAAATGAAGTCATAAGAATCTTTTTGCCCAACATTCTGATGGCTACACTCCATGATGTAGTGTA
The DNA here is from genome assembly GCA_028451465.1 of Erethizon dorsatum. Lineage (NCBI taxonomy): Eukaryota > Metazoa > Chordata > Mammalia > Rodentia > Erethizontidae > Erethizon > Erethizon dorsatum. The sequence continues at coordinate 110,407,406 of CM051824.1, forward strand.
GCAAACAGTTTAGGGAACAGTTTTAGGGAAAATGTTTAGTGAACAGTTTTAGAGAAAATTTAATAAGCACATATGGCACGGTCATAAATGCATCAGTAAAACTACAATGATATAAATGAAATAAAATTAGTGAGTTTAAATGACATCTATCTTTTTTGTATTTTTCTATTCTATTTAATTTGAGTAGAAATTAATATCTTACCATTTAACAATTAAGATCACAAAAAATTTAAAAGTAAATGAGATTTCTTTTTTTTTTTTTTTTTTTTGTGGGTACCGGGGGTCGACCTCAGGACCTCGCGCGCCAGCAGGCGCCCGTGCCACTGAGCGATATCACCGGCCCTTCTTTCACACGTGGGATCCGGGAGTTGAACTCGGGCCCTTGCACTTGCCAGGCAGGCCCGTAAGCCTCTGAGCCGTCTCACCGGCCCGAGATTTCATTTTTGATATGGCAGAATTCAGAAGTCAGTAAATTTCATTAAAATCAAACAAGAAAAAAATTGAATGAAATTGTGAAAAACAATATTTTGCTTTCTAGAATCTCATCAATGTTAACAAATTCTGAAATGATTATTCCTGAAAGAAAATTCAGGTAAAAATGCTGGGGTCTGTGGCCTTCTTGTCTAAAGCTCCTGAACACCTCACCCTCAGCTCCTCCAGGTGGAAAGGTGAGAAGATTTTCTTCACATTTCTAGGACCACTGGGAAATGGAGAAACTTTGCAGTCAAAGCAGACAGGCTTGATTGTGGGTGAACACAGAAACCCACTGTGATTGTTATTAGAAGTAGTAAATCAGGTAACAAATAACCACCTAAAACCCTTATTTCAGATCATATTTTGGGCAAACAGTGGACAAGGAGAAAAACAAACAAGACAATCATTAATATGAGAGGATGACAGGACAGAATAAGCTTTACACATATCACTGTCAAGTTGAAAAATTGTGCAAAGGTGTAGAAGAAACCCAAAAAAGCCAGGAGGAAAATCAAAGCTAAGGTAGATACAAATGTAAGAACTGACTGAACTTTGAAAGTTTTCCCCAAATCACAGAAAAGATCAGCAGAAGTTAGAAACCTTACTGGCCTGACATATTTGATCATATCCTCTGCCCAAACAATTCACTGCGTGCAGAAAATTTGACAACTTTAAAATAACAAATAGTTTTAAACATATTTAAATAAGGAAAAAAAATTTAAGACTCTGAGCAAAATAAGTAGTTGTGCACCAATGAGACTTTTTTTTATCTAAGCATAATAAGAAAATTTAAATAATTACAACTGCAAAGCTTCTAAGGTAAAATAATAATTAAAAATTCACATAAGATGTTAAAACATTACATTTTTGACAACATACAAAAAAAAAGAAAAGAAATAAGGATGTATTATTCATACTCGGGAAAGAAAACAAAACAAAAGCAGACAATAGCAATTGTTTCTATGTAGGCCCAAATGTCGAACTTAGCAGACAAGTGTTTCACATCATTTACTAAAAATATTTCTTAAAGTATTGAGCAGCTTGTAAGGAATTGCAGAATAAATTATGACAATGATTTAGCAAATAAGGAATCTCAGTAGAATATTAGAACTATAAAAAAGCAAATGGAAATTCTAGAGTTGAAAGGTACTATTATTTAAATAAAAATTTCCCCAAATAGGGTCTGTAGAAGTTGCGAAAAGTGAAAAGTAATTTTCTTTTCCTTTTTTTTTTTTTTTTTGTGGGTACCGGGTGTCGACTTCAGGACCTCGCACACCTGCAGGCGCCCGTGCCGCTGAGCAATATCACTGGCCCTTTCTTCGTATGTGGGTTCCGGGAGTCGAACTCAGGACCTCGCATTTGCCAGGCAGGCACTTACGCCGCTAAGCCATCTCACCAGTCCCAAGAGTAATTTTCAAGTGGAAATAGACAGTTTGCTCCACAGAAAATATAATCCTATTCCACTACTCTAGGTGGGTCTACATTCTACAATCTTTTATTAGCGCTTGCCAGAGACACTACATAGTACACTTACTACTGGTTCCTCTTTGGTTGTTAAAGATCCCTAATATGTGACATGAGATGTGCGCAGTAGGGGGTTCTCTTGTACCCTGGACTTACCACAAAATTTTGTGTGTTGTTATTTGAGAAAGGAAGACATCGGAGCCATTGATGAATAGTTTGGAGCAGCATTCACAAATATCAGCTATTTTGTATTACAAGCGTTGGGATAATTTCTTTGTTTTGGAAGATACAAGATGCAGTAATTTTTCACTTACCTTAGACAAAATATATCAGTATATGCGAGATCAATATTTACAATAAGACTTTCAGCCAGGTGGCTGATACCTGTTCGTGGATTTGTCTTCAGCTCTCTGGATGGCATGTATCTAACATACTAGACATTTCTTGTTTACCAGGTTAAATTATCATTTTATAGGTAGTGTAGTAGGACAGCTTAATAATGGTGGAGTGTTGAGTAGTGGAAACCAAAGTCTTTGCTGATTACATTATTTCCAATAACAAAAAATTACATATACTAAGGCCAAATAATGAATATATATTACTGTTTCTGATTTCTCCTGTCTCACTGGCAACAATTGAACAGAATCTTTTCAGCAGATTAGGAACTAAATTCCAATATTCTGTTTATCTAGTAAATATACCTAATGCAGGGGACAGCTATTAATGTTGCTGTCACCTGCTTAAGTTCATAGTAGATTATCATGATTTACCAATATCCAACTAGTGTTTACCGATATAAAATGAGAATATCCACAACCTTAAGGAAAACCAGACAGGGCCGGGGATATAGCTCAGTGACACAAGTGCCTGTCTGGCAAGCTTAAGATCCCGAGTTCGATTCCCAGCACCCAAAAAAAAAAAAAAAAAAAAAAGAAAGAAAAGAAAAGAAAAGAAAAGAAAAAGAAAAAGAAAAGAAAGGAAAGAAAGAAAAGCCAGACATGGTGGCACATGCCCGTAATCCCAGCACTCTGGGAGACTAAGGCGCAATGATGGCATATTTGAGCCCAGCCTGAGCAACTTAGTGACTCAGTGAAACCCTGTCACAAAATTTAAACAGTTAAAAAACAAAACAAGAGGATAGGGTTGTAGCTGTGTGCACAGGTCCTGGATTCTATCCCAAGTACTAAAACCAAAATTAGCACCATAACTTCTGAGTTCTTAAGCATAATCCCTGTAATTCCTTTACACTCATGGCATTTATCTATCTTACTTAGGTTTTATAGTCTCAGGATTTGTACAATTGGCCTTTCCTGTGACTATAATTTTTTAGCTGAGAAGGCCAATGTTAAAGTTCCTATATTTATTAAGTAAATTTCTACATTTATTGTAAATGTGGGGAGTGAGGAAATAACTGTAGAATCGTTTGAAATTAGGGTAAGAGTCTATTGCTTAACCTTTGTAAGCCTCCCAGTGTAATTGTAGATTCATAAAGGCATGTTGTGTTCACTGGTTCCAATATTAGCTCAGAAACTGTTTATTAGGTAGTCTGGAGATTCTCTTTTGCTCAATTAAACTTAGCACCGATCTTAAGCTCCTAAGCCTCAGGTTCCTTTCTAAATTTGTCCCTTTCTTTTTTGAGGATGCTGGGACTGTGATCTGGATTAGATTTAAGTTTGATAAAGGTTCTGCAATACATGTGGTTGTCTACCTATCTTAACTGCATCAGTTCTATAATCCACTAGGCACCGTGCATGTTCTTGTGGATACAGGTACTCGTTGTCATTTTGGACTTACTGTCTGTTAGAGCAATTATGTCTCCATTGTCCCTGATCTCTGAATTATGAGACACCAGAGAGCCTCTTTTCTCTCCCAACACCTATTATAGGCAACTCTAGTCCACAAAGGTCAGTTATCACCGAGCTTCTCAAAAATGCTATTTACTACATTTTTTCTGCTACTACCCTTCATATTTGATAACTAAAGTGATACAGTCTGAGTCTTCACAGATACATTCTTGCATCTTGAATAGTAAAGCAATTCTAATGTTCTCATATTTTGGATCTTTCTTATACATAGTATAAGTTTTCACAAGCATTTGAAAATGTCACCCAAGACATTGTGAGCCATTGCCCCTCTGAGATTTCAGAGAGCATCTCAACAAAATATTGGGAACAATTTAGGTTCCCGTGGAAGACTTTAAATTCTGAAACATATATTTAAGCTCCCATGCTTAAAAAATTTCTCTGTTGTGTCTAAAATTCTTTATCCCTAACTCAAACAGCCTCATATTACATTTCCAGACAGGTTTGCGTGACTTCCTGCAACACAGAACAGGTCCTGAAATTCCTTCAACATATGAGTGATTTTCTCCCAGACCTCTGGCTTTGCAAAGAGATGGGTCTGGCTACCAAACTGGAAACCCTAAGGAGTAAAAATTTGAAGAGAGCAAAAAGCATTTAAGGATGAACCTTTGGGAGCAGAAAGACTACCCTACTCATACAAGCCAAAGCAGATATTTTCCTGGCCTTGAAGATTCAGATGCTATGAGCAGCTCATGGTCTCATGCTCAGCTAGTTAAACCTTTCTATGCTAGATCTCAATGATCTACTTTGTATTCTACTAGAGTCATGACTTACACATTGGAGTCTTTTCAAGGCTCTGTGCTCAATTTCTGTTCAGTTTCCTCTTAGCACTGTAAATACTAGACTTTGTTTTCCACACAGTCTGGCCTATTACGGCATGAGACGGGTCCCTCTTTTAACGGTGCCAGTTTCCACAGAATGTCTTTCCTTCATCTGTTGGCTTCCCTAGCCATCACATTCCTTTTCATGACCCTCTAGTGCTATTATAAGAACTGATCACAATCAAAGTCCTTTTAACTACCATTGTGTCCATATCATTTAATAACTACAGATACTTATCACAATGGTTCACCTGTTAGCTTCAATTCATCATAATTAACCTCTGACAAAAACCATAGTAATTATGATTACACTGGATTTTTTGGCTTACAAACTTACCCACTATCAGCGATTAAGTCTTTATTGCCATCAGTTGGTGAGCAGTCTATTTCAAATCTTGTGCTGGGGCCAACCCTAGCAGAGCACTAAGGGAGGTCTGTCATTACTAATAGGCAAGCTGGAGAATGAGAGGCACAGAGCAAGAGCATCATATAAAGGTTATCAATGTGTTCGTGTATAAAGCTCATCAGAGCCCTTATGGACATCAAGCAAGAACAGCTAAGGCAGAAAAGATCTGAAATTGTGTAAAAGGTGTGCTTGACTCAGTTACTATTTCAAAAATAGTATTATCTCACAAATGTATTTAAGAAGGCAAGGTAACTCAAGGGTTGTTCATATTGCAATGCTAACTGAATAAAAACGTAAATATTTTATTTATATTGCACATACTAACTGCCATATTTTTGTTTCTATGAAAATGAATTCATGATAGCATCATTACCTACACTGTTTTTTAAATTTATTCTTTCACCGAATCAGAAGCATTCAATAAACCAAAACATAATGCACAATTATCATTCCAGATAAAGCAGGATCAACAAGTTTTTGAAAACTGGTATTTTTAACTATAGCAATAATTAAAGTATTTTGAAACTAAATGTAGTTGAAACTTGGAAGAAGCCAAATGTAAATTTTTTGCAATCAAGAGCAAGTGCTGAAAGGAAACAATTTCCCCTCTCGGACTTGATCAACTTTTCCTGAGGTGGAGGAGAAGCAGCTTTGCAACAGGAGAAGAAATCAAAGCAATGAAACTACGCAAAGAAGATATATAGGTGGAGCCATCAGTATTTCACAAGGAAGACATCTGTTACTCATGGAATGGCCAAATTTTCATCTTGTGATTAGAATGTAGAAAGAAGATTACTGGCTGTTCTACCTCAAATTAGAGAGTTAGGATGCAAAGGATATTATGCACATATAGCATGTTTTGTCTGAAGCTGAAAGAGAGAATCGGTTACTAGCAACATTTCTATATTGCCGGAATGAGGCAGAATGCAGGAGGAAGGGTTTAATAGATACCAGTTGGTGTGTATCTGGGGACATCTCATGGAAGGTCTATTTAATTGAAAGTGAGAACCAGTATGTTGTTTTCTCATTCAGTTTACAATGACATGGATATGATTCTGAGATTTTGCAAACTTAAAAATGTTTTCACCATTAAGATCTGAAACAGAAGGTCTAGTCACTTGCCAAAAAAAGTCATAAACCATTTACAAGTTCCCACAAAGTCCCTAAGAGTTTGAAAAGCCGAGGAATTTAGACATTAGCCTACTGAGAAAAAATATTAAATTTACTCAGCTTACACAAAAGGGACCAAGCATAGGCTTGAAATAACTTTATCAACTTTTCTGAGATCAGGCATAATAGAAGCTAGAGTTAGAAGTGAAACTCTATTACAAAAATTAAAGAAAACTACAATTATTTCACACTTGTCTTCATATGAATGTCCAATTCACATTTGCTAAATGTAGTAAGTAATATGTCAAGTGTGAAAAAGCATTGCATAGTAAGATACATGAGAAACTACAATTAAAATGAAGAGGTTATATTTATTTTTCAAAATTCCTAATGCAAATACATTAGGCTTATTATCAGAAAAAGCATTGGCTATAATTTTCAGTATGATTTTATTATTTGTTTCTGAGATACTATAATACCTGAATAATTCAAAATGGTTACAGACTTTGTGTTAGTTATTTTGTAACTTTACACAGTTTCAAAGCATATAGTCATGTAAAATTTACTAAGCAAGGCCATGGAAGTCCCCATAGGCATGATGAATTTTTATAATGATATCATCCTTAATGAATTATACTTCCATTTAACAAAGTTTTAACAAGGAATTCCATTTGCCTATATGATTATTAATTCTCTCATCTGAATTGCCTTGGGCATGTCTGCCATAAAATTGTTCAACAAAATATTTCTTTCTGTGTCAATCATACAGTACATGCAAATCTCCCAACCGTGAATAAGCCACATTTCATTTTCTTTGAAACACATGCCCAGCTTTCAGAAAATATTTAAGTTGAAAATTAAGATGTGCAGAAAGAAAACTGTGATTCATTTTTAATAGAATAATAGAATTTGACCACGGATGCATTACCACATACACTATTTTTCAGGAATAAAAATAAACACTATATTGTACTTTTCACATTTATTGCCCTTTTTGGTCATGTATTTCTTAACTTTATGTAGCTAATAACACTTCTATGAAAGTATCTGTATAATTTCTATTTATAAAGATGACTAAAATAGATTATGGAGTATTAAAAAATGTCAATAACAAAAATAATAGTGCAGAGAAATACAGAATTGTTTATAATTGTCTTTTGCCTGAGTCTTCTATAACACATTAAAATTTAATTTTTGAATCCTAATCTCAACCCAATTCTCAGGGATGTTTTATTGGTACTTCAGTTTTCTTTCTGATTTCTTATTATTATTCTATGTCCTTCCTTGACAATTACAAACCTTCATCATTCTCCTTATCATTTTTTTCCTTACTTATGGAAGGCAATAATGTTCTTTTTATGCAGACATTAAAATTTTCCAAGACATTTTTCTGGGTTTCTATACTTCTGAGTAACCAACAGAAACAACAAAATCCTTAATTTTCCACCAATTTCACATTGAAAGGTTTTCATTCTGTTTGTGCCCTTTGTACCTTACTCCCAGTTTCTACCTCTTCTTGCCACTTGCATGATATATACATATATATATATATGTATATGTATATGTATATGTATATGTATATATATATTGTCTTTTTGAGACAAGGTTTTGCTATGCAGTTCAGCCTTGAAATCACTTTGTAGCCCAGGCTGGACTTGAACTCACAGGGATCCTCCTCCATCAGCCTCCCAAGTGCTAGGATTACAGGTGTGTGCTACCACGCCTGGCCACATGCATGATTTTCTCCATAAATTAAATCCTCTTGTGTTTTCTACATTCTACCTTATAATTCCAACAGTCTTAAATCTATCTCAAAATTTTACAGAGAGAAAGCACATCCTCTTCTTTCCAGATGTTTTCCTAGATATTGTCAATTCTCTTCTCATTCAACTTAATTTGCACTGCCTTATCCCATCAGAACACCAAACTGCTGTCACAGTGAATCACACAGTCAGTTGTACATCCTTAATTACATGTGTCTGTGATTTCCTCAGACTATTCTCTCTACCCGAAGTGCTCTCATTTCCCTCCTCTGGCCAACTAATTTGTGGTAACCCAAATATCATCCTACAAATACTTATTTGGCACTTGTTGTGGTAAGGAACTCTTTTGCTTCCTGTTATCCACACACATTTTGTTACTGTCATAATGACATTAACTAAAACATAAACAGCACCTGGGACATAAATATTGGCAGTGATATTATTAAATGAATAAGCAAAAATGCAATTTCAATAAGAGCTATGGATATTGATGAAGAGATTCTTGGTGAAGTAGCAGCTGACCTGAGTTGTGACCGCTGACTAGAAGTTCACAGGTGAAAGGTGTACAATGGACAAGGGAAAATTTCAGAGTAAAAGCATGTTTGAAGGCCCTAGAAGTGAAAATAGCAACAATTATATGTTCAAGAAATAGTAAGATGGGCCCGGTGATATAACTCAGCGGCATAATCACCTGCCTGGCAAGCATGAGGTCCTGAGTTCGACATCTGGTACCTGCATATTAAAAAAAAAAAGAAAAAAGAAATAGTAAGATGATTAACAAGCCAAGCCAAAAAAAGAAAAAAGAAAAAAGAAAGAAAAAGAAAGCAAGGAGTGACAGTAGCACTAGATAAATGTAAAGATGTAAAAATGTATCAGATTACACAAAACCTTTGGTCAGTGATGTACAAATATTACCATAACCTAAAAACAATGAAAGGTCCTGAAAGGTAAGTTGGTGGGAAAATCTACTCAGTGAATTCCAATTTTTTTTCAAGTTGAGTTTTCCTTAGCTATGGCAAAAGGAAGACCTATTAGCACGTGTTATAGATATGCCTAGTAACTTAGAAAAAAATGTTGGCAATGCAGAATTTAAGTAGACAGAATTAGGAGCCCCTTGAAAGACAAAAAAATAGCTATCTTTGATTGGATGTTAGGAGTCATAATAGGAACAGATCATATATATTTTGGGACTTAGAAATTTAATTCACTTGGAACATTCTATGTTTGTGGGAGACATATTGGACATGTAGAAGAGCAATTGGAGTTACCACCCTGAGGCTCTGAAAAAAACTCTCAGAACTACTAATACAAATTGGAAGCCATAAGTTTATATGCAGTGGAAAATTTTCCATAATGATGAAATCAAAGGTGAAGCAATGAATAGTGCATGCTATGTAAGGGAAGAAAAACTTCTTTCACTCCTTCCTATTTTCTAATTAAAGGATAAGCAACATTAAAAATAGTATGAAATATAAAAAAATTTTATCCAGATATAACTAGAGTCATTTTTAGTAATAGACTCAAGAATAAAGATAATGCTGAGCAAAACATAGAACTTCCAAAATCTTTTCAAATGCTATTATTGAGAATCCCTACATTCAAAATATGTGTAATAAGAGTTATAAATAATATTTTAATCATAAGCAATGAAAAATTCATAAAATAAATAAATCAGCAAGCAAGATGGATCACATATATAAGTGTTATTTAGTGAAGGAATTCTCCTTTGAAGTTCCTAAATTTACATATGTATCTTTCTGCTGGCCATTGTCATAGTATTTGTTACGTTTTTTCTAATTCGTCCTTGCTAAAGTTGGCTGCTCCTAGAGAGGGAGGAGAGGTCATTTTTCTATCAGTAGCATTTTACCAAATGCCTGGCATATTATAAGCACTAATTAAAACTAGTTAATTTTAGACCACAATAACTTGTATACTCTCAAACCAGTTAGCTATCATCATCTATGTGTCTTAGATATTCGTTTATGCTTTTACTGAGGATTTTTCCTTTGATCTTATGTTTAATTCATATATAGTGTTATTTCCCAAAACTTCAAGGAAAACTTGCTTTTCCATATAATCCTTAGGCTCTTTAATTTCTTTCAATTAATGTAAATTATTGCAGAAAAAAGGAAATAATATATAGCTATCAAAGGGATGGTAAAAGCATTTTTGTGATCGAAGTGAGGTTGCAGCCGAATGAAGGAGCGTTAGTATCAGGGAGGGAAAAGCTTAAAGACAGAGGTGCACCTTCGCTCCTCAGTCCTGCATGGAGGGTACAAATGTTCAGTCTGACTGAATAAGACAAAACTCTCATGCAATTTTATACAGACATCTCAATCTGAACAAATAACTACTGAAAGACAGAGTGTACCCACAGAGCAAGGTTGTCTGTGTAAAGTACTACAGAGTGTCCCTTGGGAATGTAAAAAAGCCTCAAACCCCAAAAGCCCTCCGCTGAAGGAAACCATTTTATTTGAGTCCATCTTCTCCATAGAGAATGAATTCTGGGAGCTGCCAGAGAATGAAGTTGCAAGAAGATATAGTTAAAATGTTGGCCTGCAGCCCAAACACATCTCTGTTGAGTCAATCGTGACTCTATTCCTACCTGATTGTGACATTTGCAAATTAACTCATCTCCCTAAAATTTGATGCCTACTTTTGTAAAGTAGTGCTGATAACATAAATTCTTGTTTTGGGGGAATAAACGAAAATAATGCTTAGAATACGTGAGAACACAGAAGGCTTTTCATAAATATTGGCTACTGTTGTCATCATTAATATTATTACTATTATGTATGTCATGGCCAGAGTGTTCTGTTTCTCTCCCCAAAGTTCAGGTACAAAGACTAGAATGATTGAAAAATAATTTCAAATTCCCCTTGTTAACATGGAGAGAATTTAAAATAGTCTACTTGAGCTAGTTATTTTCTCATTGCTGGGACAAAAAACCTGAAAGCCACAAGGTAAAGGAGGAGAGCTTTATTTTAGCTCAGTGTGAAGAGGTTTCAGTCCATTGTTGCCTTGTTCCATTTTTAGTTTATTTTACTTATTTTAATGTTATCAGCAAGCACCATTTCATCCTGTTTTTTTGTGGCTAATTTCCAAATTTTCAAATTATTCTGAGTTCTAATATGATACTGTCTTCCAAGTTGTTACCCATTTCACCAAACTTGATATAATCAACACTTTGTAAACTTATGCTTTTTATGGAATCTTGTTACACTGGAGAACAAAGTGAGAAAACTGAAAAAGGTTCCCGAACATCAGACAGCTCTATGATGATAAGTATACTAAAATTCTGCAGTTCTACCTTTTGAAATTCAGTTTATTAAAAAATCAGTTTGTTTTAGACTAATGAAATATTAAATGCTTTGTAGTATTGTGAGATACCTAGTTTTGCACAATCTAAACAACATAGACAAGTAAACCACTGTACTGCCTAATACATTTTAATGTATGGTTCACTGTATCAGTCAATGTTTAAAAACCTAACACCAAAGGCATATATATATATGTTTTAACTCAACTTTTAAAGGATGTGCATATGCATGTAATATGAATTCTAGTGTCCATGTTCTATCTCTGTTTGGATTAATTTCATCAGACAGAGGAAGAAAAATATAGTGGGAGAACACAGTTGGACTCAAACATGCCTGCCTTCATATACTGGCTTTGACATATATTAGCTGGTTGACCTTTATCAAATTGTTTATCCTCTCAACTGCAGTTTCTTTCATTATTCACAGAATAAAAAAATAAAAAAATATGAATATATTAATTAGATACTCTATAATGACTGGCACATAACAGGTACTTAGTACACTGAAGCTGTAACTTTCATTATAAAAGAGACAGCTAAAGAATTTACATAAGCACGCCCTTTTCAACAATACAGTTCATGAGGTCTTTTGTTTTCATGATTTTTTTTTTTTTTTTTTGTGGGTACCGGGGGTCGACCTCAGGACCTTGCGCGCCAGCAGGCGCCCGTGCCGCTGAGCGATATCACCGGCCCCTTTTTTCGTATGTGGGATCCGGGAGTCGAACTCGGGCCCTCGCGCTTGCAAGGCAGGCGCTTATGCCGCTGAGCCATCTCACCGGCCCTTTTTAAAATGATTTTTATGATGTTTATTTATTTATTTATTTATTTTTGGAACCGGGAATCCCAGTCAGGACCTCGCACTTGCCAGGCAGGCACTGTGCCGCTGAGCTATACACCGGCCCACAATTCATTGTCTTAAATGCAATAGTATTATTTTTGTATTTTCTCCATAAATAACCATCAGGGCCGGTGATATAGCTCAGTGGCATAAGCGCCTGCCTGGCAAGCATGAGGTCCTGAGTTCAACTCCCGGTACCCGCATATAAAAAAAATACACAGCCATCATATTAATTACATATAGTAGATGATTGTCATTATGGTATGACTTGAGATACAAAATATTTCCCACCCAATAAAATGTTTTTCTCTTACCTGCAATTTTCTCTCAATTTGTCCTTGGAATTAAGCATTACCCCAGGTGAAATATATATATATATATATACATTTCAGCAACTGAGTAAGACTTATGATAATATTAATGTAAAAATTAATTTACCACCTTATTTGGAAGACTTTCTTTAAGCAAAACATTCATGACAAGATGGTAAAGACATTTTTTGTTGGGAGGGTAAGGATAATAAGAATAGGCTTTCTACTTACTCAGAATAACTGTGACTGGGAGGGTGGTGAACAGTGTGTTTCACACTGATGAATCAGCTATATGGCCTGAAGGAAAGCACTAATAATGTAGATTTTATCTTTCACCTATTTGTATAGATGACCCTGCTAATTATAATTAGATACTGATAAGACATACATGAGTTTCCAATTACACCAACAATCTAGGACCATTTATCATAATGACCGAAACACAGATTAAATTCTTTTGGGCATGTAAGTTTTAAAAAAAAACAGAGTAAAATATAAAATTTTAAAATATGAATATAAAGTTATATAAAATATAGCAAGTCCTATCTAAGAAGTAAAACTATTGACCCAATTACCAACGAACTTGGCCTAACCATCATATTCATAAATGTCATGGAAATACTTTATGTCCTGATAAAGAATAAATTAGTAAATAAACTAAACCCTACAATCTTGACTGATGTAACATAACAGGTTTTTAAGTTTATTAAGATTTTAGAATCCTTATGATAAAGATAAATTTATGAAATTATCTTGCTTTTTTAGGACAAATCTGAAAAAAATAAGAATTAATACTAAAATAATTTTTAGCAAAAAATAAAAATGCTAAGACCTAATTTAAATACAAAATGATAATCCAGAAAATTAATTTTAAATATATTATTTTAGTTGTGTTTAGAGGACATTGATAATTTAACAATGCTAAAATGTTAATCATTTTGTATTGTTTAATTTTAATAAATTGTGCACTAACAAGGTACAGAAAAGAATCAAGTATTCCTCTTATCTAAAAGAAACATTGTTATAAATAAAAATGAAAGTCATTTGTACAAAAATTCTCTTCGTATCACTTGCTTAGGATAAAATTATCACAATAGAGGTATAAATTAAAGTTATGATCAATATTAAGGTATTAATTTATATTGCTAAAAAGCTCTCCAGGTAATGGATTGGTGTATAGTCACTATGTATGAGCCTAACTTCTGTTAACATTCGAATTATTTTTGTTTTTCTTTTTTTCTCCCTCCTTTCCTTCCTCCTTTCCTGCCACCCTGCCTCCCTCGTTTTCTTTCCTTCTTGACTTCTAGACATTCAATTTTTACCTCCATCCTGCACCCTTTTTCTGTTACTAACCATCCTTGAATCTTCTACTTGAAAAGGAGACCTGTGATATCTTCGTGGGAAGCCCGGGAATTCCCTTTCAGACTTCCCACTGTTATCTCAATTCAACTCATCGCCTTTTCACTAAAATGTCATAAATCCTTGAGACACTTCACTTTTTTGTCTTCTTTGACTTCTTAAAGACAATTGACTTCTCAATCACTTTTATCTCACTTTACTTGGGATTGAACCCACGTCCTTAATACATGCTAGGTAAGCACACTCATGCTAAGCCACATCTCCATCCCTATTTATTTTGAGACAGGAGTCTCACGAAGGTGTCCAGGCTGGCCTCAAATTTATAATCCTCCTGTCTCAGCCTCCTCAGCTTCTGGGACGACAAGTAGCATCACAGCTCCTTGGTTAATCATTTCTTTTTATTTGAAATACTACCTCACTTGTCATCTGAGATATCTTTTTCTCATAGTTTAGAAGTGATGAGGAGGCATGTTAATCAAATTTTGGAAAGTACTTCTTATAATTGAGCTTTGCAAATAATACCAATTCCTTTGTCAATTGCAGTATTAAATATGCAACTGTTTTATGAATATAGGTGACTTGGAAACTGTATATTCTGAAATGCAGCAATATCCATGTTCTTAAAACTGCATGCTGCAGAAAACAAAAAATCCATGCTATGTTAAATGATGTCTTATAAAGGACTCTGTTAACAAATAATTTTGTGGAATGCTGAGTTGAACAAGTATAAGCAGACTTCTTTTTCTTCAGGATTCAGCTAAGGCTTTAATATGCAAACACCCAATTTACAATTCAGTCTTTTTTCTTTTTTTAAACTAATTTGAAAGTACAACCCTTACTGTATGAAACTCATTGTATTTATCTGGTTAGTAATAACCCAGAAAACCAAGTTTTGTGATCATTGATCTAGAATAAAAAGGAAATTATGTCTATATGACATAAACTAGTTTTGTTTTTGTAGCTTTGTGATCTTTGGAAATTACATGTGACTGCTTCAAATTTCCAGGTAGTTATCCCTGAATTTAAGGGTAATTAAGGGGAACTTGAAAGATTAAAAGGGTAACTTGAAAGAGTTAAATTTGTTACAGTAATGAGATGTGAATGTGGTTACAATCTAAAGTATTTGTCTCTCTATTCTTTAGTTTGTGAAATTGAAATTAGGATTTAAAATAGAGTAAACGTTTGACAAATATGAAAAGGAATAAATCAATTTTATACTTGCTTTTTACTCTTTTGTAAGACATGAAATTCACCCCTTAAAGAGAATATATTGTAATTTATCTCACGATCAATTTAAAATAATGTAATCATGCTTTTCTAGGGTGATCAATGATTCAACTTTGATACATTATAACATCTTTTGACACTTTGGTGACCATCAAAATAAGTAAGAAAAATCATCAGGGATAATAACCAAATACATAAATTAAAATAGCAGTTTCCTATAAAAGGATAATACAGCATTATATAGCCACATGGAATATATTTTCATGTCTGTTTTATTGAAAGATTATGGATTTTTTAGAAGATGAAGAACAAAAGGAATGGAGAAATGAAGGGAGTATCACCATACTCAGATTCATAAAATAGATATGCCTCTCCTATTAGCAAAGTAATAATTTTCAAAACTGCCTTTTCAACTGTTGAATTTGTTATCAAAAACAACCTGTAAAGATAGTGTTGACCTAATTTTAAAAAGAATGCAGTGCCTCTACACTTATGCCTATTTTTATTCCCAGTTTAAGGTACAATGATTCAAATAATAAAGTTAACACTTCATAGCATTCAAGCCACTTTTGTGATTCTTCAGCAGTTTGTACGTTTAGATTTTATCTTCATACTTCACCTCTTTTCCACATAGCTTTTTAGAAAGTGCTGTGTTGCAGAATAAATTACATATAATAGACTACACATATTTAAAGAACACCGTTTGATTTTTTAAATTTATATACATCTGCATCAAGATAATAAACATATCTATCACTCTCCTCTCTTCATTTCCCTCATCTTTTCCCCTTCACCTTTTCATCTCCAGACAAGCAGAGATCTATTTTCAGACATGATACATTAGTTGATTTTTACTAGATTTTTATGAATGTGATATTATACAGCAGACACTCAATTTTAAGTTTTTTTGCCAAACAATCATTATGAGATTCATCATGTTGTTACATATACCACAACTTTGTTCCTTTGTTGCTGAATATTGCATGGATACATTTTATTTTGCTTCTACATTCATCCCTCTATACATGTTTGAGGCATCTGGGAATTTTTGTTTTTAAAATAAACCTATTTGTACCTTTATATTTAATATAGGTTGTTTTCTTATAGTAACATATTATTGAGCCATGTTCTTTATTTTATTTTTGTATTTGTTCTTTTTCATCTTTTGTTTGCTCTTTTTTCTGCCTCCTTTTGGATTATTTTTATCCATTGTCTCGCTTTTGTCGGACTATTAGTTATAACTTTGTTGTGTTATCTTAGTGGTTCCTTTAGAATATATAACATACTTTTTATCATAGTCTATCTTCAAGATAGACTCCATGTGTCAGAGAAGCACTCTACATCAATGTACTTTGATTTTTCCTTCCACCCTTCTTTCTGGACTTCCTTCCTTCCTTCATTTCTTGCTTTTTTTTGTTTTGTTTTGTTTTGTTTTCTGTACTAGGGATTGAACCCTGGGATGTTCTCCCACCTAGCTACATGCCCAACAATTTTTATTTTGAGAAAGGGTTTCACTAAATTCCCCAGGTTTGCCTTGAACTTGCAATCACATTGCCTCAGCCTCCCAGAGTGCTGCAATTACAGGCATGGGTCACCACACCTGGCTAAGAATAAAATTATTTGGAAATACTATCACAATTTCTAGTCCTTTTTATTTCTTTGCATAGATCCAGAATGATTTCTGCTATAATTTTTCTTCATCTTGAAGGATCTTCTTTTGTTTTTGTTGTGTAAGTTTGTGGGTGATGATATCTTTTATTTTTTGTATGTCCGGAAGAGTCTATTTCACCTGTTAATTATGCAAAACAGAATTTAGGATGACACGATTGTTTTTTAACTTTTAATTTCTTTGTTTTTACTTTCAGTCCTTTAAAAATATTGTTCTACTGTCTCCTAGCTCGCAATGGTTTAGATGAGAAATTGTTTCTCATCATCATCTTTGTTCCTTTTTATATAAAGTGTCTCTTTTTCAGCTTCTTTTAAGATTTTTTGCTATTGCTGGCTTAAAGCCGTCAGATTACGATGTAACTTCATATAGTTTACTTCATGTTTCTTATCATTTGTGTTAATGGATTATTAATGCTTTTTATAGTTTTCACTAAATTTGGACATTTTCCAGTCATTATTTCTTTAAACAAATTTTCTCTTTTCTTCTGTCCCTTTCACGAGTCCTGGTTGAAGTTGTCCTCCAGCTCACAGCTGTTTATCTATTAACCGTTTTACCTCAGTGTTTTATCTTGGATAGGCTCTATCATCCTCTTCTCATTCACTGTACTTTCCTTCTGTCACAATGATTCAGCTATTCCTCCCAGTATAATATTCATCTCAAATATCAGAATTTCTAGTTCCAGAATTTGAATTTGAGATATTTTATGTATTACATGTTTCAACATAACTGTTTCAGTTTTTTTCTGGATTCTCAAACATGTGAAATACTCTCAATGAGTAAATATCCTTGCCATTAATCTATGTCAATTCTAGGTCAATAAATATTGATTGACTTTTTTCTATTACCCTTTTTCATTGGATGGCTTTTAAGTTTTTAACAGTTGTTAGTAAGTCTGATTTTAACTTACTGCACATTGGACATTTTTGTGTTTATTCATATGTATTTTTGACCATGTCAGAAAATGATCAAACTCCTTGCCGTTTGTTTCTGTTGAATCTTACTTTTGAATTTTGAGAGCCGGAAGAACAAGTTTTGATCTAGGATTAATTTTCCCTACTTCTTAAATTGTATGTTCTTGAGTACCCATCACCTGATAACAGTGAGGTTTTTCCCTGCCTAGAGAGCAGCCCTGTTCCCAGTCCTGTGTGAATATCAGAGCCTGTGACTTCTCATCTTTCCAAGTGCTGCTCTTTTTCCCCAGGTCCAGGCCATTTCCTCACATTTGTGCGGCAAACATTGCTGAATGCTCAGTATTTCTCTACGCTTGCAGTTCCCTCTTCTTGGCACTCCGTCCTGAGAAACCTAGCTTCTTTGGTCTCAGATCTTCAGCTACTTCCCTTCTACTCCTGGGGCCAAGCTGCGCTACTTAATGCCTTCTTTTTGCAGCGCAGCCTAGGGCAGCAACAGTTTTCACCAAAATTTTGTAGGTTTCTCTAGAATCAATATCCTTTATCACCTCATGTCCAGTGTTTAAAGAACTTGTCTTTATATATGTTGTATGTTCTTATCATTCTGTTCATGCCAAAATCCATTTTGCCAAGAACAAGCATCCTTTAAAGCTTACAAACTCTTTGGAACAAGCTCCTAGGCTAATTTTTAAGTATGCCGCACTGCCGTCTTTACCTCTGGCCCTTGCAGTGCCCTGTTTTGTATGTTCATGCTCCCTTCCCTACCTAATCAAATCCAACGTAATTTACAAACTGCATTTTAACTCTCTGATCAGTTTTTCTAGATGCTCTCAAGCATTTTCTCTTTTGTTGTTGCTCTTGCTCTTGCTCTTGCTCACACAGCACTTTAATTATTACTTTGTTATGGCCCCCAAAGCAATTTTATAATTATTAAATTAGTTTTTTTAATTCAACTAAATGATATCCCACTACCTTGCATATTCAGAGCGCAGTATAATCCATGGCTCATTATAGGAATCCCAGTAAAATTTGTTGAATGAATAATACTTCCAATGCATTGTTTCTCTCCTCTGTGATCAGGATCACAGATAGCATAAAAGACAACAGAATCCAGACAGATACATTTATAATAGCAAAATTTTTTTTGGAAAACTTCTTTAATTTTAAAATAATGACAAAATATTCACTTGGTAAATACTAGTCAAATATATTTGCCTTGTTAGCTAGGAAGTCAATAATTTCTCTTAGGTTTTCTTTTTCAAAACTTTGTCCTATTTCCACATGTTTTTGGATTTCTGGTATAGAGAAAATTTCTATAATTTATACAACTACTTGCACAATATACTTATGAATTATTAAATTTATTTTGGATTCTCATATAAATGTGACATGATGTATCATACTAGACAACATAAAATGTTGGAATAACAAGTAAGGAAGAATTACAGAAATATGTTTGTTGACAGATGAAAATAAAAGTAATGATTAAGGTCATAATATATTCACCACCATAACAAATTAAAGGGGGAAAGACATTTGACAAACATTTTATTTAAAAAGTAACAAATATGGGCCGGTGAGATAGCTCAGCAGCATAAGGGCCTGCCTGGCAAGCGCAAGGTCCTGAGTTCGACTCTCACTACCCACATACGAAAAAAGGGCCTGTGATATCACTCAGTGGCATGGGCGCCTGCTGGTGCATGAGGTCCTGAGGTCGACCCCCGGTACACACACACACACACACACACACACACACACACACAAAAAGTAACAAATATGCCTACCCATTTTTCCACTCTTTCTACTTAATGCACAACATCAAACTAATCATGTGAAATTATCAGTTATTGTTCATATTTACATATGATTCTGACCTATCAGCTATCTGTAGATTTTTATTATTTATCAAGCATTGTTCTGTTATTTATACCTAGTTTGTCAATAGTTTCACATAAAAATGGATAATCTGGTTTTCTCCCCATCTAGCATGTCTGTTTTGTGAATCGAACACTTCTTTTTTTGAAAGTGCTACACATTACACTGGAAATAAATATTGGGAACACTGCCTATGGTTACTACTTTGGTGAATAAGTAGTGTAAGGCCATACAGTTGTATTATAGGAACTTACTCTCTAATAAAAGTCAGAACTGTGTATTGTTTTCTGTGTTCAATCAAAATTAAGCTATTGCTCATTTCTATATGCCTTCCTACCCATGTCTCCATCCAAGACTTTGTATTATGTGGGGCTGATTTACATCAATTGTAATAGGGTTTTCCAGTGTGAATACTTTCTGGATAAAAGGGAGACAACATAGCTATAATGAGGCAGAATATTTCATGTTTAAAGATGATAATCTCTAGGAACTTTGGATATCAATTATGAAAATGAATACATGATTAGGAAAAAGAGAATGTTTAAAAAGTAAAACTTCTATATTGTAAAAACTAATTTTAACTTTTAGTAACTAGCTCCCAAGTTTAACCAGTCCTTCTTTGTATAATTCAAAGGTAAATCTCCACAACAAAATGAAAGAGTGGTCTACTTTTATGCTTGCAGATCTGTGGTATTACTATAGATTTATATTTCCCCAAAGAAGGATTTTCATTCCATGTTGCTGAAATCTCCATATTCTTATCTTGTGATGTTTCCTATCCATGGCTATCACTAAATAAAGTTTAGAAAAAGTTTCTCCTACTATTACTCCATTCAAATCCTCACATATTAGTCAAGTGTATGGCAATTTAAATTCTCAACATTCCTCAAATTTTTACTACAAAACAAATTCATGGCAAAGCTGAAATATTATATAGCTTTTGAATAAATTCTCTGTAGATATGGTGATTGTTGTCCTGGCAGGTATTGTAGACCTTGAAGAAAATGTTTATGACAAGGATGGTGGGACTAGACATTAGAATGAGCTATGTACCCTAACTTATGATACTCCTATGAACCCCAGATTGCTGATCTCTAAAAATGTTATGTAAGAAAAAAATCTTATGTTTTTAGCCCATTGCAAGCTTGATATTACTATGAACCTAATCCTAACTGATAACCTGGATACCCATCATTTATTTTTTATCATTTTTTTGGCCTTGATAAAGCATGTGATAAAATAGCATACATAATTTCTGACTGTCAAACAATTAGTGATTAATGTGCTTTTTTTGACTGCGACTATTACAATAACCATTTAAACCACCATTACTGAGTGTGACTTTAACTACTTCTATTAATGTAATCAGATAGATAAATACATGATAAATAGATAGATGGATAGGTAGATAAACAGACAGGTAGATTTTTATGCACTACATTTCCAAGTAGAAATGTAATAGGTACCAATGAGTCTTAGATAAGCAGGTAAATATTAGATATGAGAAAACAGATATGAACTCAACAAAAGTATTCTCAGAACACTAGGTCAGGAAAAGGGAAGGTGGATTACTCTTATTTGCTAAGGAAAAATAGGTGCAATATACAAATGATGTAATTATAGGACACAAAGCTTATTTGATTATCTAACTGGATTCCTGGTATCCCATATGTTCTCCTGGGTTAATAAAGCTAATTCTAGTAAAGCAAGTAGGGAGAAAGCTTCTAAAGCTAGACAAGGAAGCTAGAACTGGAGGTGGGGGAATTGGTATCTGATCTTAGGGTAGCTTTCTTCAGAATCCCAAAGCTATGGACACATTCAACTTCTAGCTGGTCTTACATTTATGTCTAATGCCCTGATGTTGATACAGCAGAGGTCATGGAAACAGCATTCAGAACTGCATTAAGTGTTGAACATATCATGTGATCCAGGATGCAGGCATTGTATGTCAGTGAAAATAGCAAGAGATTTGAGATCCAGCTACTTCAGTGCACAGCGTGAGCATGCAGTGTCCAGTACTACAAATAAAAGCATTGATGCTAGCTGTGGTTTGTGTAATAATGCATGATAAATGGAAGAAACTGTGTGCTGGAAATACAATGTTGTAGTATGTTTTCCGTCATTAATTCATGAAAGCCAAAATTACTTACCATATCTAGGCATTGCTTCCTTCATCTGCACATTTAATGTTTCACACTACATTATAACTGAGGCTCTCATGTTCTCTCTGGACTACATTACTGGTACAGTGAGTTTAGATTAGGATTTATTTTCTACTTATATGTCCATGTTGGAAAACACAGGTGGTTAATTCCATACAAACTGCCAAATCTCCTACACATAGCCGGAATGTGATGCTATTCCAGGAATGTATTTTGATAGACTTTGTATGACTGTTCTATATAATGGAATAATTTAAGGCTTCACATTAAAGCACTTATCTGGTAGGATGCAAATATAATGTCAAATAAATTTTTACTTTATGAGAAGAAGAAGTTGAAAAATAAAGTTCTAATAGATCAGGAAGCATTGCTGAGCCTTTTTTTACAATGGCCATTGGAAATTGCTAGTCAGAGTTCCTACTGTACTTGAAACACAGTTTGCAATAGAATGTCTAAATATTTTACATGGAAATAGACCAGTTATTATAAATGAGTGGCAGCTATGCCAAAATATCTAATAACACATTTTTCTTAAACTGTCAATAGGAACAGTCATCCGTACTGATTTTGTTTTCGAGTAACTTCTACCTGAATTAAATTCTCATTATTGGCTAGTAAAGTACTAACAGTATGGGTTAACTGCCACAGCAATGGAGAGTTATTTATATGTCTCAGTGACAGAGAGGTTGACACTCTGATTTCTGCCTTAAGCCTATGGAGCGACACTCTATTTGATTCATTAAAAGGTGTTTGATGACTTCTCTTTTCCTGTAGAAACTACAAATAGAGGGTGGGACTCCTTATTTGTCCCTAAACTTGTTTTTCCTTTGATCTCTTGCCTCAGATGAGAACGTGATAATTTTTTTGTTACATTATGTACTAGAAATTAGACAATTATTTTTAAGATACAGGTTTTGAACACTACTAAATTGAACATAATAAGTGGTTGGCAAGGCCCGATTGTAACACAATTCAGGTCATGAGATTTTAGCTGTAAGATTTAGAATTTATTGCAACATTTTATATCTACAGGTAAAATTCTATTACTCTAGTGATAGAGTGATATTCAGTTATTTATTCAGTTATTCAGTTATTTATTTAATTCTGCTCAAGAAAGTGCTGTACATAACATTGCAGCTAGTTTTCCAACCTGAGAGTAGATTTATTTAGTCTTTTTTTATTAGAATACATTTGTTATCATATTTAATATTATTATCAAGGTAAAAAAGGATTTTTCTTTTTTAGTTTGAATCTTTCTGGGCTTTTTCTCAGACTTGGTTAACACATGTTTCAAGAATCCAACAAAGTAATATAGTGAGAACTTAAGGAAATAGATGTTTGTTTTTCTCAAGCATTTTGCAAATGCACACACACACATACACACATATATTATTTTACTATGTATTATAATAATATAAGGAATATACTAACAGAGAAGACATTTTGGTAACAATTTATATTTCAGAGTTCCAGTTCTATCATTAATTAATTGCATTAACATGAGACAGTTATTCTATTCCTATGTGTCTTCTTCTATACAATGGAGATTATGTTAGTATCTGGAATTAAATAAAATAGAATGTGAATCATCTAGTACAGTGTCTGAATATAACTTTTCTCTGTCAGTTACAGTCATTATAGATTATACAAATGTATACAAGTATATGTTATGTTTGATGAGAGGAATTTGAGTTAAACATGTCACAATACTTAACTTAGATTAGCCATAAGCTGATTCACTAAGAAGCATATTCAGATTTTTATTTTCAACACTAAAATTATAGGACAAATACTATTTCAATTACTGTGAGTGACAAGAATGAAGAAAATAGGCGAAGACCAAAGGAGCATTGTAAAAATCACTACACTTTGCCTTGTGAATATCTCCTTAAGACATATCATATGGGTACGAGAGTGACCACTAAGAAAACACTTGTAATAACAAGTGCACCTAAGCTCTAATGCCACCTCCATGATCAGATAGCTTCTTTAGGGGCAAGACAGCTCAAATATAATTTCTTCAAGAATCTAATTCCCCCAGTTTAAAAATTCTTGACTTGATCCTAATGCTCAATTCCACTAACACCTGCCTTTTAATATGCGCTTTCCTGGAGGAAGCCTAGCAGGCCTTTCCCTCTCTCCCTGCCTTGAACCAAATTCTTTTATAACTATTTATTACAAGTTTCTGAAGCAACGTGGTCTTCCTTATATAATAGTGATTATCACAGTACTCTGAATTTTTTAAACTTATATTTTGATTCTTCAATAAACTATAATCTCCTTGAAGTCCAGGATAAGATTTTGTCAGCATAGGGCAATGCTTAACACATGGTTAATTATATTTGTGTAAAAATAAATCTCTGCCTTTTTATCATTTAAATCAGTATTACATTATTCTGTGAGTGCTAAGATCCCATAGTTTTAACATTCTAATGAGATAATAGTCAGTCATAATAGTACCTTGAATTAGTGTAGACATTCTTTTGGTTTTGCTTTCAAAAAATGCCATCGCAGCTAAAATTCTGTGTCCTCATACTGAAAAGTAGAAAAAAATGCTAGAAGATTTAGGATGATGGGAGCAATTAGAAACTTTTAAATTGCTTTATAGATCAGACTGTAAGAACATGTATTTTATTTCTTTAACAATGCTGATATTTGAAGCTAATGCCAGATATGGATGTATATGTATATATGTCATCATTTTCTGTGTTATCAACTGAAAACACAAAATATCTCCTAGTATTCAGAAGCAGACAAAGGGAAATTGCACTAATTATCCTTAAGGGTAAATGCTTAATTCTTATTAATCACATTTGTTTCATGATATATGTATTACATTTTGCATGTATATTAACTTGGAAGCCTGTCTGTGATAGATACAAAAATATAATTTCTTGGCATTCAGAAAATGTTTAGTCTTTATTGTGTACCAAATGAAATCATGTTTTATGTATGTATTAATAAGTATGGTCTAATATTCTAAAAATAGGATGTTAGTGAATTTTAAAGTATATTTTAAACCTCTGAAAAGTATGACCCAAAAGAATTACAGTGTGGGCCAAGAATAATTTTAAATTCTCCAGTAGCAAGATTTTTAAAAGGTAAAAAGATTAGGTGAAGTCAATTCCAGTAATGTAATGAAACCTGTATTTCTAATACATTATCAGTATGAAATATAATCATTAGAAAATATCGATAAAATTTTATAAATATATTTTCCATACTAATTCATTTGAATTCAGTGTGTATTTTATCATCATACAACATCTCAGTTCCAACAGGTTGTATTTTTAGTGTTAGCCACATGAAACTGCTGGCTACCATATTGTAGGATGTGCCTCTAGAATACATTACTTTATGTATCTGTATATTAGGAATTCTCTCTCTGTCTACTTCTATACTACACGTGTGGAAGCACAAAAATGACATTAAGAAACTATGTTTTTAGAAAGAATTATTATCAAATAACATTCAAAATTCTAAGATTTCTAATTATATTTAAATCATAAAACCTACATGACTATGCGCTAATTATTAAACACTAAAATAAGGAGAAATAATTGAGGACATGAGTTCATAAGTATTACACCGTGAACTGTTGTCATGTAGTTCCTTTAAAAATGAGTCACCAACCAAAAGTATTTCAGGTCCTTGGAATAATTGGATGAGACAAGCCAAAAACGGTGCCAAAAGTTTATTTCAAAGGTGAGAGGTGTAAATAAGGAGCAAAATATACAATAGACACTGTCAAATGGAAAGAATTTGTTCAAAACAAAAGAGGAACTAGAGAAGGGTGAAGGGGAAAGGAAGTAAGGGAAAAGAAAAATAATTAAAAAAAAGATAAAATGGAAGCAAAGCTTTGTAAATATGGAGGGGAAGAGGGCTTGAAGGGAGGAGAGGGGATTAGGAAAAAAAGAGGAATCAAAATAAGTCACGTACAGGTACAAATTCCCTATGATGAATATGATCATTATGTATATCTAAAATGTACCAATAAACTTCATTAAAAAAATAAAAAACTCCAAAAGAGAGGGGTGAAGGGGTATGGGAAGAACAAAAGAAAGGAAAAAAGAAAAAAGGAAAGCGCACCCTGAGCTGCAAGGTTGGTCTACCATGAAGAGTCAGTGTATTGGGCTTCTTGTGGTGTTTGGGCTCCTTTATTCCATCCACATCTCATGGGAGCCCATGAGCAGTTCTACATACAGGCTCCTGAGAATCATCTGGCTCTGCCCTGGGATTTTGAAATTGACAAGCCCTGCTTCTTTTTTCCAGCCAGCTTTGCCACACCCTACCTCGTATACCAAAGCCATTTAACTATACCAGTATTTCTTATCAAATTATCAAATAGTTTTAACATTTTTGAAATTCACTCTTGTTTGGCATTTAGGAAATACGAACCCAGATCCACTGAGTACCTGTCATCCCACTGATAGGTTTGATTGAATTAATTAATTCTCTGGAAATTTTGCTATTCTCTTCCTCTCTCATTCGTTCAAGGAAAAATGTACTTTCTTGGATGGAAAGCCTGTCCTAGATAAAATGGCAAGTATTTATACTCAAGGACATTATATCACACTTTGATAAGCAACAACAATGAATTTCTCAAAGTATTTAAATATATTACAAAATTGGAATGGATTTTTTGCTCCATTACAATGATATTATTTAATTAAAATTCCATGTAACATAATACAATCCATAAACCCCAAAATTGTAATATTTAACTAATGGCATTCATCTGTGCTGTCCAGTTCAGTAGCCATCAGATGTGGGCTACTGATGTGTCCGAGACCTGATTTTTTAAATTAAATTTAATCAACATAAATTTAAAGTTAAAATTAATCCTCCATTGAGCTAAGTTGCTTGAAAACAATAAAATTTTTACGGAATAACCTGTGTATGAATCTACTTTTTCAATCTTAAATTTTATGAAATACAAGTATAAAACAAGGATTTCCAATGAAAATATCATATTCAAATTGGAATGTGTTGTAGGGGTAAAATACACACAATACAGTAGAAAACCTAACAATTTAATGGCTCATTAAAAAATTTTATATACATTATGCTGAAATGACAGTATTTTTGTATGTTTTGTGTTAACTAATAATAAAATGATTATTATAGTTGACTACCTCAGTTTCCTTTACTTTCTTTAATGTGGTTTCTAGAATACTTAAAGTTATATATGTGGCTCACATTACAGTTCTATTGAAAAGTAGTGGTATAAAAGGGTATCATCATCCTTTCCATAGACACTCCTTATCTCTACAAAATAGAATAGACTTTATGGTACAGGGGTTTTTTTTTTCCCAAAGCAGAACTATCTTCAAAGGGTGCTAATTCAGAACAATAGAATGTGATAAATTATTCAATAAATGAAAATATTAAAGAAATTAATTCACACAATGACTCAAATGTAACTCCATATTATATATTAATGCAAAGAAAAGTAAGATTATACAACACAGTTAAGCAATAAAATCAGAAGCCACTGTTTATCATCAAGATCTGATTAGAAAAGTAAATGATAGAGAATATTATAGATTAAAAACCCTTTTTTCTATAGATGTCATTGACAGAACACTGCCAACCAATAAAACCTGTCATTTTAAAGATAACACATAAATTGTAACATGCATGTTTAGTGTGATAATGAACTGATACAAAATAAAATTAAAACACAGTGATATTAAATGCTAATTTAAGACTACCAAAACCCCATTATATTCAAGACATATGAAAACTAATAGAAAATAGTAAAGAAAAGTAGAGAACTTCTGAAAGATAGAGACAATTAATGCTAATATAATTTCACATGTTGAGTTGGAAGTGTTTATTATTAAAGTGTGTATGGAGTTCCTTCAAAGACATTCAATGTGAATCCTGAAGTCTTTTTTTTTTTTTTATCTAATTTACTTACTTTTGTGGAGCCCTGATTTTCTTCAAATACAAAACCCAAAATAGATCATATGCACAAGCTGATTTGAAAATGAAGCAAGACACGAGGGATGGTTTTAAATAAAACAATGCAAGTCTTCATATTATTTTTGTTTATAAAACACTTTCATAAAAATATTACCTATTTTGTGTAATATCTGGTTTTTAGTTTTCAGTTTTAATTTCTTATAGTAAATATTGATTGATATAATCCATATAAACAAAGTTTGTTTCAATTCTTCTTCATTTTATAAGCCTGGAGAGGTCCCAGGATTAAAATGTTTTTGAACTGCCATTTAAATAACCATGTTGTCCTTACATAATTTCCAGAGTGACAAGGTCACAGAGGTACACCACTTAACTCTTCCTTTAAGGTAATTGTGTCACAGGCACACCTCCTTCATCTACTGCACCATCTCGGGGTATTTTGTAATATGCATGGTAAGAGAACGTTTCTCTGGTCCCAGATATTGAGTATTCAATGAGGAACTCCATTAGCAGACATTCTTTGCTTGGGGTTCCAGTTGGGATTTTCAGTGTTGGGTTGCAGTATCAATCGTCTTGACTCCTGCCTTTTCTTTGTTCTTTCACAGATTTGCATCATGACCTGTGTCCCCCACTATTTTTTTTCTCCTCTTGATTTCAGTCTTCATAAGAATTTCTTCCAACAAATTTTTGCACATCTAAATCCACCATGGTATTGACCTCTTGAAGAACATGAACTGATATTTCCAGTTAGGAAAGAAAACTATTTATCCTATAATTAACAATTTATAATATTTTTTCATACTGGGAATGGAATAGCATTTCTGAACAGTTCTCCACTTTCACCAGAGTTCATACATATGAAACATAGCATTGAAAGCCGATAATATTTCATTTTTTGTAAGATTTTCTTTATTTTGTGTCCAATTTCTGTCCAAACCTTATCTCATTTCCTATGCTTTTCTTTTTTTTTTTTTTTTATGTGGGTACCGGGAGTCGAACTCAGAACCTCATGCTTGCAGGCAGGCGCTTATGCCGCTGAGCTATATCACCAGCCCTCATTTCCTATGCTTTAATAAAGTTTTCCATACTGTTTTATTTTTCTTTTCTTTTCTTTTTATTTTTTTTTGTGGGTACCGGGGGTCGACCTCAGGACCTCACGCGACAGCAGGCGCCCGTGTCGCTGAGCGATATCACCGGCCCTTTTTTCGTATGTGGGATCCGGGAGTCGAACTCGGGCCCTCGCGCTTGCCAGGCAGGTGCTTACGCCACTGAGCCATCTCACCGGCCCTATTTTTTTCTGTTTGTGTTTTAGGTTTTTTTGAAGATGAATTCTCAGGAGGCGCCACTGTTGGATTGAATATATGTTCAAAGAAGTAGTCAGTTCTAGTGAGAAGTTTTAGACTTAACATTTTCAACTCATCCAGTATTGCTATAGAATTGATGAATTTTTAAATTTGGTAAAATATCCCATTCAAATGTGTGCAGTGCTACAAAATAGATTAATAAGACCCTTTCCAAATTGGTCTGAATTTCATCTAATTAATTCATAATTAACAAATGTTGGTCTCTAGCACTATATCAAACCTACACATATACAATTAAATTCCATTATTTGATTTATAGAAGAATGTGTATTTATTGCTGTATGTCCTGGAAATGAAATGCACTCATCTTTGGAATAAAAAGTGCTCTTAAGTGATATTCACTTGACAATCACAAGACACTTTTCTCAGTGCTTAAAGAAGTAAAATAAATAAATTATTTCAGTATTTTCTGGTAATATTTTCAAAAACAGTGCTAAATATCAAAGTGAAATATAAAGTAGCAACTCATTTAACAGAATTCTTTCAATATACTAAATTTGAAGATTCATAAAACCATTTATGACTCTTTCTTTTGCATTATTTTTGATTAATGCTTCTAAAATTTACTTTTGAACTTAAAAGTTTGTGAGAATTTTGATCCATTTAGAAATATGCGTAGTCAATTAACTAAACAAAATGAACTGAAGGCCTAATGGTGTTGGCCATATACACAGACAAAATGCATGTACAACTCTATTTGTATTATGAAAAATATAAGAGGTCATATATTATATATTTAGTATTATACAAATGTCAATCTGCAGTTACCCATAGTAAATAAAGATCAAGGAAAACACAAGTTAAAAAAAGCAGGCAAAAAGTTTGCTCTATCCAGAAGGAGAAGGCAAAGTCACTAGTGGTTTTGTACTTTGTAGTGTATATGGATCAAGTGGCTAACTGCTTACTGTGAAAGCTTTCTACACTTTTATTTGAGATAATTTGCAAATCTTCATCTGTCACACTGTTTACTACTCAAAGTCAATTTTATAATAATACATCAATTTATTTCTAGTTATCTGCAGCAGAGAATTATACACACTAAGACAGACCAAAATAAATAAGAATGCCTATTAGAATGCTACAAATACATTGAGCAGTGTCATCTGACCATGGAATGCACGGTGAGCAGTCAGTATGTGGGAGATCTGGTCATTACGAGGTGGATTCTGTCAAGCTCAGCAATTTCTTGCAATGTTGAGTGGGTCTGCAGAAATTGTCATGAAAAGGAATGAGCAAATATGTCATATAAGTACATTAAATAATATTCAGCCACAGTGCTATTTAAATACAAGTACGTTAGTGGAACAATACAATAGCAATACAACTTTTCAGATCAGTGAAATGCAAAAAATAATACCAGGTTTTAACAAGGGCATCAAAATGTAAGAAATTATAAGTAGCATGATTCACAAAGAGTATAACTAAGAAATATTATCAACTAAATCCTATGTTTTTATTACCTAAATTTATTATAATTTATTAAAGACATCTACAAGTGTTACTAAAATTTTTAAAAAAGCTATTATTACTATAATCTCACTTTTTGGAATGCGTCCTTAGGAAAATGAAAAACAGTACTTTACATACAGAGGAATAAACACATTCACTTTGGTACACTTTTCATGGGAAAATACTATATACAGTTTAACATTCCAACAAAAGTGTCACAATTTGGAGAAAATTCTTCCTGAATGTCCTACATTTCTCACGTTTCTCTTGCTTCTCTGCAGTTGTTTTCTTTCCTTTTCTTCCCCTCAACAGTCAACCAACTCCAATATAACTTCTGGTCTTACAGCTTCTCCAGACCACTCCCACTAATGTCTCCATCAATAAATATTACCTTTCCCTCAGGTATTACAGGAGTGTGGCTTATAGATTCTGACCCAGAGCTTCATCTCAACCGTTTCTCAGTCTGAGCCTCCTTCCTAATGTCTGCTTCAGATACGTCTTAAGAAGTCTTTAATATTCATGAGTGTCTATATTTGACTGGCATGGTCTAGCATTCCAACATTATTCTCTGGCTTTTCACTGAACTTTAGAGAAGGAACAAGATACAGTACTTAAATTGGCAATGCTGTACACAGTTAATCCCTTCCAAATTCTGTATCTTCTCATCTCTCTTTCCCTCTTCCACATGGCTCGTGTTCCTGCCCTTTCCTCATCAGCCTGGAGCTTTAGCCTATACCAGTTCCTTTCATAGCGGGTAAATTTTACCATGGCCACTTAACTCCCAACTTTACTTCAGATATTGGCTGAATTCTTATTTATTTTGGGCACCTTCCCTAATGTTTTTTTTTTTTTTTTTGTGGGTACCGGGGGGTCGACCTCAGGACCTCGCGCGCCAACAGGCACCCATGCCGCTGAGCGATATCACCGGCCCCTTTTTCGTATGTGGGATCCGGGAGTTGAACTCGGGTCCTCGCGCTTGCAAGGCAGGCGCTTACACCGCTGAGCCATCTCACCGGCCCCTCCCTAATGTTCTTAAATAGGCCATTTCCCTCTGTTACACTCATTATTAGAATTAGGTTTCTGCTGCCTTCTACCACACATTTTGTAGGATGTAGTGCAAGTCCTAATTATATAACAAGCCATGGTATCATTTTATTAACATTTGTTTATATTACACTTTTAACCACTTATCTGAATTTTTATTCGTGTTACTTGAATTATACCTAAACTATCATTCCCATGAGAGTTGATCCTTTGCTTTTGTTTAGCATTTTATTTCTGGTGCCATGGAAATGTTAGGGGCACAAAAATATTTTTAAGTATTTTTTCTTTAGTTGCAAGGTGTGAACTTTGTCCCACAAAACAGTGATAATTAACAACTATGCAAAATACTTTCTTTTGGGAAATTGGAAATATACTTGCTGTGGATATACAGATTTTTATAATGTCTCATGAGGATAGCTGGTGCAGTAGAAGAAAAACCTAGAAATGGATAAAAGGATTGATAATTTCGTGATCTCCTTCAATTTTCCAAATCTGAATTAAACCTAGTTTAGTCAACTTGAAACCTAGTTTCAAGTAAAGTCAAGTTCTTGACTAAGAAAAAATACATATTCCCAAATCTTTATTTAAATTTATATCACATCAGTTTTAAGACTTCTAAAATAAACAAGAAGATAATAATCTTATATTTGTACCCAAGGACTCAATAACAGTTATGTATACATGTGTGTTTTTATGTATGTGTGCTTATATTTTATTTGCAATTTTTCTTTGTGTTAGTATTGTTTTCTGGAATGGAACTTTTTTTTTATTATCATTGCCATTTATTTCTTCCAGGATACAATTAAAGCAGTACCTAAGTGGAGGAAAAACAAAAACACACAAAAAAAAAAACACTTTAAGGCCATAGAGAGTTCCTTAAAAAAGAGACAAACAGAAAACTGATTTTTTTGTCATGGACTTCAAATGGTTGAAAGACAAGATAAAAGTGCAGACTTGATAGAGTATACATTTACAGATAATTTAAAAGTACGTTCATATTAACAGCATTAGCTTTTATCAGAAGTTTAGTGCTTAGGGCTTGCTTTGATTTTCTGAATTTTAAAGAGCATAAATTATATTTCCATTTGATCACTATCACAGGCACAGAGTTTCTGAAACAAATTTTTGTGGACATCATCATTTTAAAAGATGTTGAATCTACTCTTGGGTAAAACTTATTATCCAATTTGCAATCCCCACATGCAACTTTCCATTGTTGCTCAACGTGTGGAAAATATTTAATGAAACCTTTTAGAAATAATCTAACCACATATGCAAAAAGAATCTGAAATATTCAGCAGTTGTAACATCTGAGTGTTTATGGATAAAAAATATATCTCCTAGGAAATATGTTGCCTGCGTAGGGAGGTTTTAACTTCAGCAGTTAGACATATAAACAGATGGGATCACAGTTGTTTCTGTTTCAGGACACCGTGTCATTCTGAAAGTGCCACCATGCTACAGCAATTTCTTCCCACAAGCCCACTCATGTCAGTCATTCACCTTCTGCTACATCAGGGTTTCATTAGCTCATAACTGCCTGACCTTGTTTTAGGTGCAGGTCGACAGGTAGTTCACAACCCTTTGCTGTCAGAATTAGCATTCATGATACTGCTTAAACTAGGCTGCCAATTTACAATTCATTATTA
This sequence comes from Erethizon dorsatum, assembly GCA_028451465.1. Taxonomy (NCBI): domain Eukaryota; kingdom Metazoa; phylum Chordata; class Mammalia; order Rodentia; family Erethizontidae; genus Erethizon; species Erethizon dorsatum. Next base: position 110,440,408 of record CM051824.1, read on the forward strand.
AATGGGGCATATGTTACTACTCTTATAACTAACTCACTGTAGCTATTTTTAGTTTGACCTTTTCTGTATTCATCAAATCACTTTTGAAATAGACATTGAGGTACCCTTTAGAGTTCATTATAAAAATTTCTGTGGCTGATATTTTATATGGAGTTTTCCAGATCAACAGTAGTTCCATGATAAATGTTAGATTTCAGTGTTAGTTTAAACAAAAGTGAAGCAAGCATGGAATCCCAGGATGATAATGATCTTTTCCTCAATCCCACAATAGCTTCACTCTCCAAGTATAATTGGATTTGAAACAATATGCCTTCTCTTAGGTATCAAAAGTGGCAAAAGTAGAACTAGGAAGAACAATGCACATTATAGATTATTATTATTTTTTTCTTTTTTTATACCCTTCCTTCATTAATCTGGCATGGAAGAATATCAAACCTAAAGAAATAAATAATATTAAATACAGGAGACTGTAATACTTATTTTCTTCTCAAATATAGCTAAAGCACATCTTAACACATCAATTAAGATTTTTCTTTTTGAGAGAGGGTCTTGCTATGTAGTTCTGGCTGGCCTTGAAATCACTATGTATCCTAGACTGCCCTTGAACTCCTGGCATTCTTTCTGCTTCAACTTCTTGAGTGCTGGGATTACAGGTGTGTGCCACCATACCCAGTACAAATGGGAAATTTAAAAATATGATTCTTAAAACTTTCTACTGGAGAAAGTAAAGCACTGAACGAAATTTTGTCTCAAGAATGGAGTCAAGCTGAGCTTGTAGTGTAGTCTCGGAACCCAGCACCAAGCAAGGGTGAGGCAGGAGAATCGCAAGTTCCATTGCCATTTGGGCAACCTAGTAAAATAGTAAAAACCCATCACAAAATAAAGAAAAAAAGAGAAATAAAGTAGGGCTGGGATGTCACTGAATGGTAGAGCACACCTGGGCTCGATATCGAGTACCACAAAAAGGAATGGAGTTTAAGACCCAGAGCAATAAAAACCAAGGACAAGTGAGAAGAAGGCACACAAGGACATGGTAGAGGAACAAGGCACTCAGTTTAACAAGAGCAGGACAGGAGGTACAAGTTTTAAAGAGTAGTTTGTGTCTGTTTTACTGAAATTCATTGCTACTGCAATAGTGAAAGGATAGAATTTGGGTCAAATCCTTACTTTGCAAGTTCTATGGATTTACATGTGTCAAGTGATAGATGACCTGTGGTAGAAGTTACAGGCAATGAATTATCCTATTACTTCTCTGCTTTTCAGTATTATCCTACAAGAACTTTGATTTTACGTTGTGTCAATTGTGTCTATTACCAAATTCACACAGGGATGATCTTTGTAGCCTAGAAAAATTCAGAAAGGAAGATTGATTTAGATGCTATAATGAATTAAGAAATATGCAGATGGGGAAAATATTTTTAAAGACAGCTTTCTGTAATATTGTACGTAATTATGTCAGTGCTGGCTGCTCAAGTCAGATCACAATAGAAATATTACTGAAAGTTCAATATCATGACTTTGTTGTGTTTTTCACCTGCAAACTCACCAGTCAGTGACATATTATTTGATTTTTGTATTTGTGAGGTTTTCTTGCCTTTCAGATAATATACTATTCATTAGGTTGCGCTCATATACCAAAGAAGGGCTTAATAATTCAAAGGCTAATATTGAAAAATAACCACATAATTAAGATTTTTCCTTTTCTATACACATATTTATGTTTATAGCAGCATAATTTATAAAGGCTAAATCTTACAAGTGGCCTATATGCCCCACAGCATATGAATGGATAAAAAAAATGTGGTATTTATACACAGTGCAGTACTACTCTGCCATAAAGAAGGATAAACAAGTCATCTGTAGAAAAATGGTTGCACCTTGAGACCATGATAAGTGAAATAAACCAGACAAACAAGCTTAAATATCACATGGTTTCTCTTATATACGAAATGCAAAATATAAATAAAGAACAAAATAAAGGACAGATAAGAAGTAGGAAGACAGATCTTTCTCATGTAGGAAAGGGATTAAGATTTAAAGGGAGTGGGGAGGAGAATGTTTAAAAAAAGAATTAGGGTATGTCACAAACACGTACTGACCTCTCATAAGGAACATAATCATTATGTATTGGAGACATGTACTAATAAAAAATAAAAATTGAAAAAAATTTCCCGTTAATCGTTCTCTTTTTTAAAATATTCTACATTCCTGATTAAATCTTGAAAACATATGTCATGCATTTTGCTCTTTACAGGAAATTGATTATTTTAGTATTGTGTCACATTAAAGCATAGGAGGGATACAATGTTGAGTTATTTCTAGATGGAATAACCATTAATTGCAGTCCAAAAACAGCAACTGAATAGGTATGGAACTCAGCTTTCTATTTTCTACAACAAAATACCTAAAGCAATTATTGAAGGTAGATAGAAATTTTACAGTGTTTCACCTTTTTGTAGGTTCCAGTTTGAGATCAGTTGACCCCATCACTTTGGGCCCCTGACGAGTGTGGCACATTATGGAGAAAGCACACAGTAGAAAGAAACCACTTACTTCAGGAGCTCGAAACAGAGAGGAAGAGGGAGTGACAAGACTACCACAATCCCCTCCACGGGTAAGTGCCAGTGACCTGGGGACCTCTACTAAAGGTCCACGGAAACTTGATATATACCATGCTGGGGACTAAGCTTTTATATCTGGACATTTTGGGACACTTATCTAAACCACAACAATAAGTAACAATTCCATAAATTATCAAAGGTACTGTGAACTATTCTTGTTCTATATAGCTGTAAATACAAAAATTAACTGATGCTTTAAAATGTACTGAGTTTGGAAAAAAGAATAACGGTAAAACAATAATATGTTAAGAACTGAGCTGCTCCTGTAAACCTGATTTGAGGATTTTAAAGTAATCAACGAGGGATCTAAATGCTACTTCTTTTAAAGGAATTGATTTTTTTTCAGTTTTCAATTATCTATTTCTAATTTTTCTCTCAGTGTTCACTCTCTAATAGTTTTTGCATTATCTTCCCTACAGATGTGTGATGGAAACTTCAGTAAATTCACAGATATTTACGTCTAACAGGCACAAGTCCACTCTTCAGAATGTCACATATCTGTAATTGGAATGCTTATTCCAGGATCTGATTTCACTCCAGGATCTGAGTTCTTTTAACTTCCATTGGGACAAAAAATAATGTTGTAATATAACATCAGAATTTAGATGGTGCTCTAAAAATGGATGTCCTTATCATAGCCATTTTACTCTAACTTTGCTAGAACTTTGATGATGATTTTAGTTTCAGGCACCACAATGATGGTTTGTATCTCATAGCTAGCATACTGAAATTTACTGTTACAATTTCTGAAATTATTTAAGGAAATACTGAATTAACAACTTCACTGGAGATACACGTATTTCTAAGATAATAAACTTATCTGTGTCTTACTCCCTCTTTTAGTAACTATGACATTATTATAGAAATAAGACATATATATATATATATATATATATATATATATATATATATCTCCTGCAAAAAGATTTTCGTTCACTGTCCACTAGAAATTTATTGCTGAGCAGCATGATCTTTTTTTTTTTTTTTGTGGGTACCAGGGGGTCGACCTCAGGACCTCGCGCGTCAACAGGCACCCGTGCCGCTGAGCGATATCACCGGCCCCTTTTTTCGTATGTGGGATCCAGGAGTCGAACTCGGGCCCTTGCGCTTGCAAGGCAGGCGCGTACGCCGCTGAGCCATCTCACCGGCCAGCATGATCTTGATTCTTGCTCTTTGGTTAATTTGGTTTCAACCACCAAAATTTTAATACTGGGAAAATGAATTTCTTAAAATTTGTTTTAATATATTTTATTAAATAATACAGAATTTAGATGTGTAAGAGACAAAAATTAATAATAGCTAAATTTGCTATGTACAATGATTATTTTAGTAGGCTGCAGTGACCATATGATAATAGTAATAAAGTTACTCATATTTTTTAATACATTTTTAATTCCATTTACTTCAATTTATCTCTTTTTTGGTATAGTATATCTTTGTAAAGATGTAACATAATTATTCTGTATATTTGTTGTAGAAAAAGGTATCTCTACATAAGTATATAGGATGGATTTTGAGTCAGAGAACAATTTTGACAATTACACATTTCTGGGCTTTTAAAATTTTTATTTATTTATTTATTTATTTATTTATTTATTTTTATAATTATTATTTTTGGTACCAGAAATCAAACTCAGGACCTTGTGCTTGCCAGGCAGGCACTGTGCTGCTGAGCTATATCCCCAGCCCCTAAATTTTAATTTTTGCTTTTGTTTCTGAGATAGGGTCTCATTATATAGCCCAGGCTAACCTTGAATTTGTAGTGATCCTCCTGCCTCAACCTTCTGAGTGCTGGGATTACATGTGTGTATTACCACTCCTGGCACATTTCTGACTATGGCCAAGCTACAACACTTAATATCTTCTCTATACCTGAAATTAAAATTAAAATTTGTTAAACTTAGGCTTTAATGAGGTTTCACTGGGAAAATAATTATTTATCTGACATAACATTTGTGTGTTTCTTTCATTTCCAAAAGTGAATACTTAACTAGATAACTTTGAATGCAAGAGATATTGTTGCTTGTACAATAAAGAAAAAATGCCACCTGTTTTCAGATAATATTATTTTCAAACAGGTAAAAGATGATAATAAGATTAATATTTCTATGGTATAAACCACAATATAAAACTTATTTCTCTGGAAAAATAAGATTTCTAATTCACAACAGGACATTGCATACATCTATTTATTTCTTTATGTATTGTTCCTTTTTAAGAGTTCTTTGTACATCACTGCCTGTAGGTGAGAGTAGATTCATATTGTAATTAATAATAAGTTATGAACTTTATATGTGCGATAAAAGATATTTCTGAATCAAATTCTTTAACTGAACCTTGGGTATTAACTTAATGAGAGAGACAGAGAGCCCAAGAAAGCAAGCAAGCAAGCGACTGAGCAAGCAAGAAAGACAGAGAAACACAAAACCCAGACTCAGATTCTTTTGATATCCCAGTTTGTTGGTAAGATAAGGGTATTTGGGTCATGAACAAGCTGTACATGAAATTGTAAATTATGTCCATAAACCTATTTTTCTTTAAGTCTAATAGTTACAGTTTCACTTTATATTATCATATAATTAGTTATTAATATTATTAATATCGGTAAATAAAAGTAAATATAATATGAAATGTGATCTAGCTCTTCGCCAATCTGAAACAAATTGGTGAATGCTAAGAATTTTGGAATACAAAGAACTTGAATCATGAAGACATACTTAGGCTAATAAGACATTCCTGGAATTCCTACTCCTAGCATTCTGTGACATGAGAAAATACACAGGTTTTATTCTGATTTCCATTTTGAACTGTTTCTGCTTTTTATTCCCTATTTCAAAAATATTTACTTCTAGTTTCTCAAAGTCCCTTTTCTGTATTAAATTTGCATATAGCTTAGCTATTACCAAAAACACTCTATGACTCAATGGATTGAGAAAAGCAACCCTTCATTCTTATTCATCTGTAGACTATGGGCCTTGCTAGTCCAGGTAGCTTGGCTAATCTTAGCTAAAGTCACTGATGGCTCTGATGCTTGGTGCATGTAGGTTGTCCTCAGCTGGCATTGTCTTTCCATGGAGATGACAGAAACACAAATGATGAAGACCAATTGTGCAAACACAGTCAAATACACTATCCACTTGTACCTTCTTACGTCTATTAAGATCCCATTGCATCCAAGAAGGTCATAACCAAATCTATTCTCAATGGAGTAGTGAAGCTTCAGTTCCCATTGAAAAAGTGAACATGTCTCAATAATAAAATAATTCTACTTTAGAGCCTTTGCATCAATATGAGAAATGCATAAAATTGTATAAAATAAAGTGAATCTCAGAGTTTTGGCTTCCCCTAAGACCCTACTTCCAGATTTCTTAAGTCTGAGGAGCAGCCCCCAAATTTACGTTTTAACAAGAATCACTTTCCACTCTACCTCGTGGCAGTTAACTGTTTTACAACTCTCTTACCACTGTGTCAATCAGAGAACGGATTCACTTATTTCCTTGTTTAGTGCCTAGAATGTCTTTTCCAGGACAAAGGTTAGGTTAGTTAACTTGTAGGAAATATAAAAGATAGGTTTGGAATCAGTAAGTTTGATGTTCCTTATCTATGAGGCAAATATACTGCATGCGCTATTTCTTCCTAAACCCTTGTAGGAAGAACCTCTGTCCTGTAGAACTTGGAGGGCAGGAGAAACCAAAGTGAATATAAATTGTAGGTGCTTTGTTGTGGTGAGAGTAATAAAGTCCTCTTTTCTTTCTTCTTTTTAAACAGAAATTTAGTGTTTTCTGCCAGCATCCTTGAGAGAGAAGCAGGATTACTTATTAGCTTGCTAGTGGGGTAAAATCTCAGGAGCTTCAAAGTTCACAATACATACCCTTTGTCTTATTTGTGTCAGTGTGAAAGTAAGCCAAATCTCACAGGTTATTCTTGCTTCTCATTTCCTTAAAACTCTATATTTCCTTTTCTGACTCATTTTCCAAACATTCTGAGCTCTGAAATACTTCTGTTATACATTTAGAAACATCCCTCTACTAGTAAAATTGATTGCAGACTCGATCCAACCCCTTCTCTTAATGTTCTTTTCATGTTCTTGCTGTGGTTCCTATTTGTACCTGGAGGACACCGAATCTTCAAGTGGAAGCTGATCTTTTTTTCTTCCTGCATATGGAGCTAGAAAACAGGTAAAGATAGTCCTTGCTCATTGCTGCTTCTGTACAAGCCTCTTTGCTTATGTCCCTGCAAATTCTCATCAAGCCCGAAAAAATTTTTGTTTTATATTTTGAATCTCATGTCACCAAATAGAATCAACTGTTACCTCTCCTTTTAAAACCCACTTTAGTTATCATTTTAAACAATTTACTGAATTTATAATTTTCATACTGTAAAAGTTATCTCATATTAAGTGTGCAATTCTGTGATTTTTTTGTAATTATTTAGTAGATTTATTGTGTTGTGAATCCTATCACATAGCCCAGTTCTAGAACACTGCCTTCACTCCAGTAAGATCTTCAGGCTGATTGACGGTCTCCTTTCCTATCTCACGTTCAATAAACCATTATTATATTTATTTCCAGTAAAGATTTGCCTTTCCTGGACATTTCCTAGGAGTGAAAATATGGAATATGTGATCTTTTATGTCTATCTTTTTTAATTAACATATGTTCTTCATGTTTATACATGTTATAATATGAATCAATACTTTTTTCATTTATGAATTATATTCCTTTTTAACAATGTGTATGCTTTATATTCATTCACTAGTTTATGAACACTTGAATTATATATCTGTGTATATATATATTTATATATCGGCTATTTTGAACAATTTTACTATCTATATTTGCTTTCTAATCTCTATGTAGACGTGTTCATTTATCACAGTTATATGCTGAGGAATAGAGTTGATTGATAATATGGTAAATTTACATTTAAGATTTTAAGAAACTGCCAAACTGTTTAAAAAGTGGCTTTCTCCTTTTACATTCCCACAGATTTGCAGAAGAATTCCATCAACATCAACAGCAACATTCTCTGTCTTTAAAATGATTATTTAAGTCTTTCTAGTGAGTGTGAAATGGAGTATGGACAAAGTGCTGTTAGACACCTCTTCATTTTGTACTTTCTGATTCTGGTTACTTTCTTTCAATCTTTGTAAATTTCAGTTCCTTACTCCTTATAATTTTACTGAAAAAACTGTCATAATTTTAGTGTTTAGAAAAATGCATTTTTCAGTTATTTAATCTCTCAGTAACTAATCTCTTTTTCTCTAACAATTCCATAAATTCAATTTCATGAATGACTTTTTTACACTTATCTTTTTTTTTTTTTCCTTTATGTCGGTTCCGGGAGTCAAACTCAGGACCTCTCACTTGCCAGGCAGGTGCTTATGCTGCTGAGCTATCTCACCGGCCCTTTTACACTTAATTCTACTATTTCAGTCCTGTTTAAATCTTGCATATTTTGAATTTCCCTCATCTCTCTGACATGTTAATTTTCCTCCTTAAATGACTATAATCCTATACTTCATACTTTCAATCTTTCACAGTATCATTTCTCTTGTATAGGCATTCTTTTTTTATACTTAATTACTGATAGATCTAATTTTTAGTTACTCCTGGAGTCAGCAGTTTATGCAGAAAATCATAGCCCTCTTTACTGGCTTCCTTTTAGTATCATGACTATTAGTAGCAAGTGGTCTCTTACTTGGTCTCTACGGGGGGGGGGGACCTCTGGATTTCCCTAGCCATTCATTAACCTGTTGTTTCACACCTCATCCTTTAGTTTGAAAACTCCATCTGCCTTCTGCTGGTTCTCATTTCTAGCTGATGATTTTCCTTCTGGGAAAGGAAGTAATCACAAATGAATTTCCTCAGCATGTATATTAACCATAGAGTATAAACACAGCATGCATATTAAGCATTGTATACTCCATGTTCACTCCTATTGGCATGGATGAAAAGAGCTTTTCCACTTTACCAATATATGCCTATCTGTTTCACAAAGTTATCATTTTAACTATTTTCTCTGTGTTCATTGCTGTATCTCCCACAGCTTTTCTGTTAATCCCACTAGAATATGATGATGTTTTAAATTATCTTTAAAAAAAATTCTCTTGATAACTTATTTTTTGTTTTGACTATCCACCTTTTAAAAAATTTTTTCCTTGAAACAGTTATGTGAATTCACCATCTGCGATTTTTTCTTTCCTCTTGTTGAACCTGTTTGAGGCATTTTCCCTCACTTATCTACTGAAAATGCTCATATCAAGATATCCAGTAACCTGCATACTACATTCAATAATCATACTTACTGGTGTACTTGTAACATTTAACAATGCTTCTTAGGTAGAGAAAACAAATTTCTACTTCTGAGTCTTGTCATTTCCTTAGTATAAGCATCCAGTTGTAGCTGATTTCAAAGTTTCAGCGTGATGCTTGACTCTCACTTGTTGAAGGAGCAGGCCCAAGCATCAGGGAATCAGTTTCAGTTTCTGTTGCCTTATCTGCAATATTTTGTACAGCAATCGCTCAATGCTTCTCAATTCAACACTGCACTTCGGGGATACTACTCTCTTTTGTAATGGTTCCTGTTTTGCAGTTTATTCCTTCACAGGCTATTTCCAGAAATGTGTTCATATTCTTGACCTCTGGTTGTCGGAAAAAGTTATTGGGTATATTGATATACCTTTTTATCTCTTTCTTTTTCAGGATACATATTCAAATACAGTATCATCCAGATTTCCTTCAGAAAGTGTGCACTTGTTTTTCACTTTCTCTACTCAATATCTCAATTAAGGAATTTAAAACAATATATCCAACATTAGCTTACAGCATTGTTTTCCCAAGTTGGTTGTAACCATAAGAGTCTTCTTTTTTGCAATTACTCATCCAAATACTCAAATGCCACTTCTGACATTTTTTTCTTACATCTACATTCTGTACTTCAACACCCATACTAGCAAATGAGTCATCTTTTAATTTTCAAACTATATTCAGAATCTACATCATCTCCAATATCAATATTTTGCTCCAAATCATATTTCATATAGATTATCTCAATTTGTCCTCTGATCTCACTACTTCAACCCCTAAAATCTATTCTAAAAACAAAAGAAAAAAGCAAATTGTCCCTTTTGAGTGCTATACTCCACAATATCTCTGTCCTGCTCATCTGATACCTTTGTTCATCACTGGAAGCAAAGGCTTTAAATTGGCCTACAAACTGGCCTGTGGACAGCCTACCTTGATCTCAATAAACTCATTTGCTGCCACTGTACCCTTACTCACCCAGCTCAATCGCATTGGCGCTTTTTCTCAAAGTATGCTTTCACTTGAGGGCTTGCCCTTAAATATCCACAAAGTTCACTCATTCACTGATATTTAATATTTTTTCTGTGTCGAATTCTCATTGGTGTGTGACCTCAACACAATTTAAACTTCCCATAGATTTCTACAATTTACATAAATCTTTCTTATCATACTGGAATATATTTTGTCCATATCGTAATACATGTTGTTTACATCAAAAATCTACAGAAATACTTCGAGATGATATAGAAATTCGTTAAAACTTCTCGAAGTAAAAAAAATACAATGTAACTTTATTCATCATTAACTATGTTTGAACACAGTGATACTATAATCACAGTGCTACAATCACCAAAGGTGATTTTTACTAATGAAAAATCTAAGGCACAGTACTGGATTTTCATTTAATTCTGCCTTCCTATCCATAAACATATAATAAAAATGTGGTCCTTGGACCTCCGTAACACTATGTGTTCATCTTATATAATTTTTCCATGTGTGTATATGTGACTGTTTCCATTTTTTGCATATTCTGCATGTATTTTAAATAAATGTTCTTTGTTCTGGTTCGAACAAGCTAGGTTATTAAATTCAATTTTCATGTGCTCTAATAAATTTTATCAGACTGACTATGTTCTTTAAAATCAGTATTTCTGCACAGGGCAAGAATATGATCAGTTTAGACTTAGTCATCTAGCAAGTCAATATTTACACACTAAACATTTTTTGGGACTCACAAACTCAGATATCACACCATGAATGATATTTCATCGAATGTTACATTTCTAATTCAGAAGCCCCCTCCAAACATCCTTCAAAGCAAAGAACAGAAAGCTCTGTAGTTGCCCTGTTCCCCCAGGCTATGATTTCTTTCTGAGAGGGTTATAAATTGGAGGATAATTTTTATTTTCATTTGTTTTTAATTGGTAGATATGGCAAGTTTAATCTTATTTTCAGTAATGTCTCTATATAATGTCATGATGGGGGAGGAGCATGTAGAAAGGAGATGATGTTCAGCTTCATGAATCCCTACATCCACAGGGAAATAGCAGACTTTATGAGCTAGCATTGTTTAAAAGCTATGTTTCCTTGAATATAGGGTTAAGCACGTTTTAAAAGAAAATATGGATTACTACTATTTTCATGGCTCAAAAGTTATTGTTTTTGATTTTAATCATTTATACTATTGGAGAGAAATATGGTTTAATAAAAAGCCAAAGTTTTATTTTGTTTATTTTTAACCACATATCTTCCAGGAACTTGTGTCACTTCCTGAGAACAAAATAGGTCGTTCGAGAGGGGAATTGATTTTTTCAGGCTGCTAAGGTACAACTTTGTGACATTGTTGAGCATTCTGGTGAAGAGGACAGGTGGGGACACAGATATATAGAAAGAAGATAAAAAAGTTAATGTGAAGGAGAATAGAGAGACAGTAGGAGAATTTGCAAAAGTATATAAAGAAAATTATTTATAGAACTGAAGGATTAAAATATTCATAATATATTTCTTCCTAAATCCCTCCCTTATTGGATGTATGTTTTACTTTTTCTTTTTTTTTCCCTTTTATCCTATACATAGCTTCCACCATAATAGGATGCCACAAATTATGTTTCTAGAGAAACTGACATTAGCTAATCATGCTTTGCAAAAACCACGCTAAGATAAGGACAACAATATATGGACTTCTACAATGAATCAGCTGACATTATTTTAACTCTCTGCAGCTGCGAAGAGATAAAAAAGTAGAGAAAAATTCATGGACAATCATGGTATAAATGAAGGCATAGCAAAGTGAAATGGTTAATAAAGTATATGACTTGATGAAAATGGAGTAGATTAAACCCAAGTCTATAAAGTACAACATCTAAGAATGATGACTAACTGGGATTTTGCAACTTGTTAAATATTATTAAGTCTGCAAGCCAAATTTTATGTGAGATAATTTTGAAAGTTAAACTATCTCTTAGTATTTAGTGTACTATAATACAAACAAGATTTTGTTGATTGATTCATTGACTCTTTCACCATTTATGCATTCACTCATTATTAATTAGTTCAAAGCGTTTTTAAATAGGGAAATAAATCACTATAAACCAGGTGCTTTACTAGGTGTGAGGAGATATCACAGGATAAAGCAGAATAGTTTCCTCTCTTTTTTGTAAAAAAATAAGATGATTTCAGATAGTCTTAAATGTTAGGAAGAAATGAAATTATGAGTTGTGAGAGAGAAAAATAAGTCACAGGTGCTGTATATTTCTTCATTAGTTGCTACTATGATCTGAATATTTGTTAAGCCCCAGTGTCTATGTTGAAACCCAGTTTCTGAGGTGATAATGTTAGGAGGCAGGGACTTCGGCAGGTGATAAGAATATGAGTGTAGAACCCCTACAAATGGGATTAATGTCCTTATAAAATAAATTCCAGGGAACTTGATTGTAGGGATATAGATAGAAGGGAATGGCCCCTCAACAGACACTAAATCTACCAGCACCCTGATACCAAATTTTAAAACCTCTGGAAAGTGAGACATAAATTTATGTTGTTTATAAGCACTCAAGTCATGGTAAGTTATTATAGAAGACCAAACAGACTAAGATACCCTTTCTAAAACAGGAAGTATGATGCCCAGTACCCTTTTTCTTTACTAGTTAGAATTACATGGGATAGTAGCAGGACAGTGTCTACAGCATCCCATGGAACACACCTTAGTTCTTCTGCATAATCTCACTTTAGCACTGGATGATTTTGACTTCTTAGTTTTCCTTTCAAGCTCTGATTTCCTCAGTCATAATCAGTGATTCACAGGACCAATTGGTGGCTCTTTCTTTGCTTCCATGAGCTTTCTTTCTAGTTTCCTTCTATAGCTGTTCTCACATTTCTCCAAGATATAATTATGTAAATTCCTTATTTACATAATGCCTATAATGGCTCTGTTTCCAGATTGATGTAGCATATCTAACAAGATGCCATTTAAAGAGAATCTGTGTGAATAAACAAATATCTGGGCATAAAATAAATAAAAGAAGGCAAGGCACCAAATTAAAATGGTCAGCTAAATTAAAAGTTTGTAATTAATATTTTGGGGAGATGGATGAATGGGTTAAGATAAGATATAATTCAACAACACCCTGAAGTGATACAAGACATATAAGGAATTAAGTTTTTCTATTCTAGGATTGACTTGATTGGGGAAAATTTGGCATTATATCATTGGTGAACCTCCATGAAATAAGTATGCAGGTTTGAAACATTGTCAAACATAATAACATTTTAAACAAATGTGCTAGGTATCTTTCCATTGGTCACTCCAAGAAAATGATTTCCATTCCATCATGCCCTATGCTCTACAGGTTTATTTGGACTACATTAGTGGGCTTCCTTATTTTCTACCTCCTAGTTGCATTTGACCCATAGCAAGTAGTGGGAATAGTTCTGAGGAAAGAAGAGTAAAATCTGTTCTTTCTCATGGATAGTGGTATCCTGTGACAATGAGTTCCCAAATCCTATTATATACTGTTCTCACAATACATCAACCTTGAGTGTTATAGGCAGTTGTTTGTTATATGCTTGCTTGTTTGTTATATGCATTTTTTTTTTTTTGTGGATACCGGGGGTCGACCTCAGGACCTCATGCGCCAGCAGGCACCCATGCTTCTGAATGATATCACCGGCCCTTTTTTCGTATGTGGGTACCAGGAGTTGAACTCAGGCCCTCGCGCTTGCCAGGCAGGCACTTACGTTGCTGAGCGATCTCACCGGCCCTATATGCATGATTTTTTATGACTGTCCTCTCACCTCTATGTAAAAAGATACATCTATTAAACTGTGCCCATGTTCCCAATTTAAGTAGCATATTTATTCAGGCTTCCACAGAGAAACAGAATGGAATATAGACATAGGTAGACATAGGGAAGCAATTAACTAAGGGAATAGGCTCACATCATTATGGAAGGTGCAAAGTCTCCTGTTAGCAGGAGAACCAGTGCAGCCAGCAGAGTGGCTCCATGCAAGTTCAAAGGCCTCAAAATCAGGGAAGCTGATGATGTAACTCTCAGTTTGAGGCTACAGGCCAGAGAATCTGAAAATCTGATGTGTGAGACAGGACAAGAAGAGGGCTGCAGCTCCAGAAAACACACAAAGAATTAATAATTTATTCTGTTTTATTTTGTTCTATCTGGATGTGTAGGTGGTTGGATAATGCTTGTCTATGTAGGGTAAGAGCTTATGTTTATTGGCTCACTGATTTAAATGTAAATCTCTTCCAAAAGCATGCTCACACATGCTCCAAAATAATGTATTACCAACTGAGTGTCCTTTTACCCAGTCACATTGACACCTATAATTAACAACAGAAATAGTTCCAGAGATTCTCATTGATACGGAGATACTGGGCAAATTTTATAACTGAAGCAGAAAGATAGATAGATAGATAGATAGATAGATAAAATATATCCTCACATACATAGTATATATATGCTTATATACTATGTATGCTTATATATATTATAATATATAATATACATATAACATGTAATATAAGTATATTATAAATATAATATATATTATAAATTATAAATATTATAAATGTTCAAAGTATAAGTAATCCTGGCAATGATTACATGTCTGAATTAATTCAAAGAAAAAGCATATTTTTGTAAATTAAATCTCATGCCATATATATTTTACAGCCAATTCTGATAAATCTTTTTACCTGTAAAAGTGAAATTAATTTTATATAATATGATCCATTTTGTTACAAATGTACAATTACCCAGTTCCAGTAAACAATCTAGTATCTATGGCAGTAGAATAACAAATGGTAAATGTAAACAAGCTCGAAAAAGATAAAATAAGAAAAATAACTTGAATCAATAGTAATCTAAATGTAACAATTTCTGTCAACCACTTCAAGTTGAATACACAGGATAAGGACCAAAATGTATAACAAATACTGTGAACTAGGAAGAAAATGTTTAAATGGGAAGGGGAATATGGAGGAGGGAGAGTGAAAGGAAGGAAGGGAAAAGAAAAATGAGAATAAAATAAGTAAATGGAAACTAAGCTTTTGTAAATAAGGAATGGAAGAGGGATTGAAGGGAGGGGAAGGGAATAGGAAAAAAATCAAGATATATAATGTACAGGTACAAATTCTCTATGATGAATGTTATCATTATGTATGTTAAAATACACCAATACAACTAATTTTTTAAAAAATGAATAGAGAGGATTGGTCGCATATATTTAAACCACGTCAAATAACTATAAAATTTGTTTAGAATAATGACTAAAAATGTGAAACCACCTTGAATGTGGTGCTTTAGGAAATTTGTACAAAATGAACTGATAATATTTTTATATCACTTTTACTAATTTCACTTAGATATTTTTGTATCACTTTTACTAATTTCACTTGGAGACCTTAAAAAAAATGCAGGCCATTTTCTGGTTGTTTCTTAAATTCTTATATGCTCAATATCCTATATGTTTTCAAGTTCTGAAAATCTCCAAAAGAAATTTACAAGAATAAGTATGATTTCCATATGGTATAAACATTTTGAAATAAAAATGGGAGATTGAGCTGAAAAAGTGATAAAGTAGAAATACAACTTGAGAGTCACATATTTGAAATTAAAAAGAAAAATCAATTGTATAGAAGTTATAGAATTTTGAATTTTCTTTGGAATACATTTATCACGCAACTCAGGTCGGTCAGATTTAAGTAGGCCTTGGTCAGAATTTTATAAAACAGCACACCTACCACAAGGCTCAGTTTCCAAGTCTTCCCAGTTTACAATATAAAAATTGTGTTATTATTATTATTATGTATTACTACTTTAACATTTTCCTTCCTTTAAATCTAGTTTAAGAAGCACTATATATATGTGTGTTCTTTTAATCCAACCTGTCAGAGCCTTGTCTTTGTTTTCATAGCTATACTTCCAATTTTATTTAATATAAGTGTTATTTATTTGATCTATGACTTTTAAACTTGTTAAGTCTTTCAATTAGTTACTATGGCTCTACAATAAATCTAAGCTAACTCTCTTGGTGACAAAATTTTGTTAAAAATGCTGATGGTATTGCTCGTGAAAATGAAATCTGACAGATGTGTGTTAAACCATAACCAAAAGAGAAAACAGGAGAGATATTGCTTGTGATTTTTGACTGTGTATTGTTCAGAAAAATAATAAACATTCCAATCCCTCTTTCATTAGGATTTATTTATTAAGATGAGTGAGTCCTTTTTGTCCTTCATAGAAATAGAAAGAATGAAAGAGTGATCTGTGTGACAAGTTGCAACTTTGACTTGTTGCAGAGGCTTCTTGGCTGTAACAACAACAAAAAAAATTGTAAATGGGACACAAGCAAAGATGCAAAAATGTATTTTTCTTCATGTAGTATTTTTGCACATTTTTCAATTAAAATGAAAAATAATATTTGGAACATTTTGGAGCATTTTGAGTAATTGTCTATTGCTAGTGGTGGGCAATAGATGGTCAGAATATGATGAGGTATCTATATGCCAGAGCAGCTGGTCTGTGGTGACATCAAATTTCTACTTTAAAAAGGAAGAAAGGAATAAAAATCCAAGTTAAACTTGGAGAGGAATGAGATACTAGTGTTAACATTGAAAGATTGTCAAATAAATCTCTTTACGTGTGATATACAGATTTTTAGATTTTCTTTTTAAATTCCCAGATGCTGGATACCTAGACAAACTTTTATGAGTTGGTATGTGATATTTTATGTAATTTTCTCCTCTTTATTCCTCTTTTCTTTATTCCTTTCTTTAGGAAGCTGGCAATGCAGAACCAGAATGGACTATATATATTTTCTAGTATTGTTGAAGTCGAAATATAATCACTAGCTTTTCTGGAATTGGTTTTATTTTCTACAGAAAGAGAAAGTCATGCAAATAATCATTGAGGTTAAGTTTCATATGAGGAACATAATTTAAATCAATATTGATAGATTGTGTAGTGGCTCTAGGTGCTTTAAATTCTACCCTACATATACTGTCTTTGTGAGTTCACTTTTACTTTTGAGAAATGATTAGATCTAAGGGAGTCCTGTATCCATTTGGAGTTAGATCTATACGTATCCCTGATGGCTGAACTGAGGTCTGTAGGAATCACACCTTCAACCCTAGGTATGATAACTTTTGTGACAGGTTGTTTGAAGTCTTCCTTCAATCTTTCTTTAAAGAGAAAAAAAAATAGTTCAAACAAACTTTTTTCTTATTCAGAGCTGAGTTTAAAACTTTATGTGATCACAAGATGGAGGGAAGAAAGAAAAATTACATATATTTTTTTTCCTAATGACATTGCTTTCTCTTTGAAGTCCAGTCTCTCGACAAGTCACTTCAATATCAAAGCATCTATAAGCAGATTCAGAAAAGAACCAGATTGGAAATACAGGAATGAGGCAGTTTTCTGTCTCTTAGCTCATGAAACTTTTCAAAATCCTGAAGGCATTTAATAGTTTAACTAATAATAGCCTAATCATGTTTTCTTGATAGTAACATGATTAAATAAGCATTTTATTAATAAAAAAATACCTGGCTGAAAATATTAGATTATCATGTAAGTTAAAGCCTTTGATATAGAGTTTTTATATTCCTACTAAAGCCTGTTATGTGAATTAAACTTTCTTACTTCCAGAAAGCATGGAATCTAGATGAGGACATCAGCATTATTTTACTATTCCAATGCTAAATTGTTCTATTATCTCTTAGCATTACTTAGTTTACCTGTATTTTTAAAGTCATAAACTAAATTTACTAAAACATACTATTGAAGGTTTTCAAGAATCTTTTAGAGCATATTTTAACCCATGAGATAGGAATAAAATTATGTGCATCAGTGATGAAAAAGAAAATTTCAATCTCTTTGAGTTAATAATTAGAATTTGGACCAAAGAGAATGTAACTGAGATTCTCATTCTATTCCTATAATACAACAACTTTGTCAAACCATTTTAGTTTTGCTGCCATGTATATTCTCCCATGTTCTCTGACATCGGTATTTCTGCACATGAATGTGCTAAAAAAAAATAAGACTTAAATTTAGGTTAAAATAATAAAAGCATCGACGCTTAGCACTTCAAACATGATGAAATAAGTACCCACGAATGCTTACATAATTCCATAAAAGCAAGGGAAATACTGGCAAGAAATATGAAAAATTAACTTTTTCAGAATTAGACTATTAAATGAAAAGCTTGCAAACTTTTGTGGAACATATAATAAGGAAAAAGTTAAAATTTAGGTAAGAAACTGAGCTTTGTGCCATTTTCCTTGCCATATTCATATACTCCACTTGAGCTCTGTATTGGCTTTGAAAACAGAACCTATAAAACCCAATAACACCAGCAGTCCATAGCCCCTAGATGGGACAGAACTTTTGGAATTCCCTTGAATCTTGTCATTATTTCATCTGTTTGGAATCTCCTTAAACAAGTCCCTTGTGAGAGCTCATATTTCTGTCTTTCTTTGACCTGATTCAAGCTAAATGAAGAAAGCCCTATACAAAAGGCATTTGTTAAAGAAAACAGCAGCAATTGTTAAATGTTTCAGTGACCCAAGTAACATCGCCACTAAGAATAGACAGTCTGATCAAAAGTCACAAAAGGAAAATCCTGGAAAGGAAAACCCCAGGGGCAATGTTGAAAAACTCCATCAGAATCCAAGGTTATTAAAGACCATGCATTTATGAAAAATTGTGCATAAGTTCAGGAAAAGCCTGAGAATTCCAGAACCCCTCATTTAACTGTTCTTAGCCCCTCTGTAAGCAGGAAGTGAAGGTTAAGGTAGAGTTGTAAATTGCTTACCTGAGCATTGACTAGGACCAAACACATGCCCAGAGTCCCTGAGCAAACAGTGACAGCCATTCTGGGAGTGTAAAACAAGTTCTGTCCAAACATTAATGAAATGAGTAAGCTAAGAAGCAAAGGGTTCAGTAGATCCCCACACAAACACACACAAGCTCGTGCTCATATACACACACCTCACCCTACATAGAATTAGTCCAGGAAAAAAATAAACATATTAATAAATAATGAGCAGAAAAAGAGCCAGCTGTGACATATGGCATAATATGATTTTCATAATTGTTATATTATAATGTTCAAAATATCCAATTTTTAACTAAAGTGTGAGAACTATCCTAAATGAAGGGTAAACAAAAATATTTCCAGAAAAAATAAGAACACAGAATTTGTCACTAGCTAAGCTACTATACACAAAATAACGAAAAATTCTTGCATAGTGAACTGACATAAAAGGTAGATACACAAGTAAATATAAAAGGAAAATAAAAGATATTTTGTTGTAATTTGTGTCTTTTCCCATTTAATTTAAAATATGCATAAAAGAATAAATATTAAACTTTTTAAATGAGTTTATGATATATATAGATGTAATTGTATATCAAGCGCAGGACAGAGGCAGAGGAGAAAACAGCTACATTGGATCAAAATTTTCTTATACTACTGGTATTAAGTTGGTATTAGTCCAACTAGATTGTTGTAAAGCATAACGTTGTTTGTATTCCCAAGGGCAATTATTAAAACAAAACAAAGCAAAAAAAACTCCAGCTGATATATTAAAAGAAATAACACAGGTCCTAAAATATTACAGTGGAAACTTATTTAATATGAAATAGGGCAGTAATGGAGAAAAAAGGAAGCAACATTAAAAATACAGATTAATGAACACAATAGTAAAATACTAGACCTAAATTATAATTTCTCAGCAATTACAAGTAACATAAAAATTAAAATTTCAATAAAAAATTGTGAGTTACTATAATGGTAAAATAAACTTTTCAACTACATGATAGCCACAAAGGATGCATTTTGCATTCAGGTACACAGTAGCTGTGTACCTGCATTCAGGTGCACAGTACCTAAAAGCAAAAGGAGAAAGAAGTTAACCAATCAAATGGTGATGAAAAGTGAGCAAGAGTTACCATGCCAATTTCAAGCAAAATAGATTTTAATACAAAAAATTGTAACTAGGCATACAGAACATTACATCCAAGCAGTGTTCAATCCATCCTGAAGAATTAACAGTTAGGAACATATATTTACCAATTAACACAACCTTCAGCTTTTCAGGGGAGTAGTGGTATTGACAGCATATGAAAGCAATGCTTGGTGAGAATAACGTTCCAGGCGACTTCCAAGTGAGAGGCCAGGTGTATGAGGCTGTCACTACTGGTCCTCTTCTATTCAAGCTCCATGGCAAACTGTCTTTAGGTCTCAGCCTCTTGTCAAAAAGGAATGGGACTGCATGGCAATAGACACATAGATGTTTGGAAGTGGAGTTCAGTGTGTTATCTGTACAGATGATCAGGTATCAGCAATTTGTGGATTCTTGACTTTGTGTCCAGATCTCTGCATTTGTACACTCATCTTCCCTCCTCTCTTGAGAGTATCCTGAGAGATTACTGCTACTTTGTTTCAAAATTAATTCAGTTTGAAGTATTGGATTGTTTTACTTAATAAGGCTTGGTTATTTTTATTTCACTCTCCATGAAAACTAATTTTTTTCTTTATTCATTCAGTTACTATCATTTGCTGTTCTGCAAATCACAGCAACACTAAATAAATAAATAAATAAATAAATAAATAAATAAATAAGGGTGAAAAATTCATACTGCTCCAGTGAAGCAACTCAATGCCATATTTCGCTATATTATTTTTCTTAATTTTGTTAATAATCTTAAAATGATACTTCTACCATGTCCTGATGCAGACTTTGCGTAACCAAATAAGTGCTTATTTGAATATTTCATGCTGAGTCTGAATAATGCCCTGATCTTAAAGTATGTATTTTAGGTCAGGCCACTCCCATAATTTTAAAAATTATTCTATGAAATATTACAGAGATTTTTAAAAGAGAAAATAAAAGAGTAATTAAACTGCTTTCACAAAACACATGTGTAATTTATTTCCTTAAAGTAGAATAAATAAAAGTTTTCTTTAAAACAAATAGACTTTCTTTTTTGTCTGACTTCTTATGGACTTTTATATGAGATATTTTGAAAGAATGTAATCCTTGGCCTTATTTGTTTCTGCCACATTTTTTTCATACATACACCTAACAGCATAATTCTACATCTCCCATATCGCCTGCATAGATGTGACATTTCTTAATCTGTCTCACAGTTAATTTTGTAGATTGAAGAAATAAATGGGATGCAGTTTATACATTATATTACTGTCATAGTGTGCATACCCCAGTACACTCTAGGAAAGCAGAAAAATGTATTTTTAAGCATTCTTTGAGCTACCTGTCAAACTTAATTTGTGTCATTTATGTCATTGTTGACATATACTTTCAAGCTGGAGAATCACATGGCAACATTTTAGTCTGTCAGGATTCATTTAGTTTGTCAGGTTTCTTCAAGGAACATGATTTTCTAGCACATTTTTTAAATACTGAAGGTTGTCGTATCTTTATTTGTAACATTACATGAATACAAATGCATCATTATAACGTATAATTACTTCACAGCACTTTGATTTTATAGGTTCTTTCTGTCCTGAGGATATAATGCTCATAATAAATTTTTTGTTTATCTGTTCATCTTTTTTCCCTTAACATATCCTCACTAACTATAAAAACAAAACAAAACAAAACAAAAAATAAACAACAGGATTTTTGTATTACCTTCTGTGAAGAATAATTGGTAAGAACTTCTCACACTTGAGATTGGAAACAGGAAAAACATTTTTGGTCTGAAGAATCACCCATTTGCAACATGTCAAAAGAGACCACTGCTGTCTCCATTAGTCAACTTTTTGGAGCCATCTGCCCACACTGTGGGATATAGTTCAGCCAGAATGAACACCATAGGCACCTGAGAAAATGCCAGAAGTTATCTTAGTCAAGATAATTCTTTCTCTGATAGAGAGACCTCTAAATTAAAAGATTCAATCCCCAGAGAAAACTATGAAAACTATGAAAAGTTGCCCTTTAAAGTGTCATGTTTTCCAGAGCTCATGTACATGTCCTTTGGCCCATAGGATTTGTATATTTTTTTTCTGTTTCTTTAAGGTTGTAATTATAGTGTTTTATTTTGCTACCTCCCTTAGGTAGCTAAACATTCTATTTGGTTGAAAGGTATTGAGTTTCCTGCTGCAAATGACACTCTATGTATCTCTGACAGAACTGATTACATGATAAGAGCAAAGCAAATGGTGAGGAAAAGCACATTATAGCTTTTAGGCTTGTTGCCTGATTTTTACTAAGTGCAATATGTTTCCTTTTAGTCTTTCAATATACGTATTTATTTTTAGAACTGCTTATAGAAACATCTATGTTACTTAATTCAAAATATTATTACCAGGAAAACTTATATATATTGATTATCTTGAGCCTCAATTTAGCTGTGAATTTTTAGGTATACAACATTGCTGAAAGAGAATGTATGGTTACATATTTAAATGGATTTTGCCATAATTAATTATTTCAGGTATTACACAGAATGGTATCATAGTTTCATTAGTTTACACTAAATAGTTCACCAAGTGGTATTATGCCAGTTTAAGCCATATGCATTAATGTTACCCTGAAAATATAGAAATAGACAATTTCTTAGCTCACTTGAAATACAGTAAATTGTTTGATATTAGGCATACATTTGTTTATTGATTATACTTTAGGGAATACAAGTTTTGTATTTAATTTCATTTAGTCCTTGCTGTACCTCTGTAGTTCTTAGGGAGCAAAAAGGGATACAAGTATAAAATATAGACACTGTTCTTAAGATCTTACTAGTTTTTGAAGTCTGGAATAATACAGTAAAAATTAAAGAAAATTTTAAGAAAAAAATTTGTATAATATTATATAATGTACACTATGAGTTATAATTTTAACGTAAGAATGAGATCATTCTTAACTAAAATGTGATGATTTTCTTGATTAATGAACAAGTGCTTTGACCTTCCCAATAAAATAGTGTGCATTTAATGTTAAATACTTTCTCATAATTTTTTATGAAAATATATTAAAATTGTTGGTATTAAAGGCTATATAAATGAGTGGATATTTGTTTTCAACACATTTCTAGAAATTTATTTACATACATTATATACTCATTGTGCAGTATTATACAATTATTGTTATACAACAATACACAATAGAGTGCATATATATGAGTATTAAGGAACATCATTTGCAAATGGTGTTGATGTCTCCCCTACTTGATGGATACTGATTGGGAAAAACACGTCATTTAAAGAGAGTGTTTTAATCTGCCTCACTTCTGAAAATATTATACTGGATCCTAAGTCAAGAATAAACAAGACTTCAATAATTTATTCAGTTGTATCAGACATGTATTTAAGAAAATACTGCTCCATTTCCATTGATGGAAATTGATATTTACTCCTAACCTTGCAGCAATTAAAAAGATGATTTTTCATATGCACTGGCTGCAATTAATAAGCTGAGAAGGCATTGGTTCTAAATATAAATAGAATTTTCATATAAATGTCCTCCTATGGTCCTGGCAGACTATATGGCACCCTAATTTTGACAAAAGTAAGTACTAACTGCAAATGAAGGAGGGATTTTTATCAAATTTAGTACTGTATAGAAAAACATTTTCTATAAAACAATAGTAATGGTGATAATTGGCCAAAAATGACTAATAGGTTGAATAATATCCCCAAAACCTTATGGATGTGTCCCCAGAATCTCAGAATTTGATCTCAGTTGAAATTAAGATCTTTGCAGATTTAGTTAAGGATCAAAATGTAATCATACCGGATTAGGATAGACTTTGAATCCAAAATCAGTGTTCTTACAAGAGAAAGGACAAATTGAGACACAGAGAAGAAGGCCCTGTGAAGATGGAGACAAGGATTAATGGGATGCAGCTGCCAAATAAAGTATGCCCAGGATTTTTGGGGAACACAAAACAGGAAGAGATAGGAAGTATTCTAGAAAGCAGTCTTCCCTAGACCCTTTAGAGGGAGCACGGTCCCGACAATGTGTTTATTTCTGACTTGTAGCCTCCAATATAGCAAGAGAATAAATTTCTATAATTTGATAGTGCCAAATGTGTGGTAATTTATTGTGTCAGGTGTAGGATAGAATGTCATAGCACAGTTGTAGGCATGTTTTGTGTTTGGATAGGTTTTGATGTCCTGGTATCTGAATCAAATTTCATGGATGAGTATCTTAGTCACTTTGTACTCGCTGAGACAAAATACTCAACACCCATAACTTAAAGGAGAGGATTGTTTTGGCTCATGGTTTCAGTCCATGGTCTGCTCTTTCCAAGGCAGAAATGGCATGGTGGAAGGGCCTGGTGGAGAAAAGCTGTCCAACCCAAGGCAGCCAGGATGCAGAGAGAGAAGGGAGGAGACAGGGACATGAATACTCCTTTGAGAAACATGCCCCCAGTTACCCACACTAACCTGGCCACACCTCCCAAAAACATCAGGATGAACTTAGCCACTGATGAGTATAGCACCCCTGTGATCCAATCACCTGAAACACTTTAGAGTTTGATGAACATTTTAGATCTAAACCGTAACAATGATCCACGTATTTCCATTCACTTCTCCTTTGTGTCCTTTGCCCCATGACCGTCAGTCTTCACAAGCACATAGTTTCAGCAATTGTCTCCTTCCCTGTACCAAGTTTTCCCAACTACAGGATAAATTATATTTAATACATCCTGGGAAGTAAAAGAAAGCTCTAATTCCAGGTTTTGAGTACAGTTTGTCCTGAAGTGCATGTTTCTTGTCTCTGATCATTTTTTATAAAATTTTGTCTCCACTGTTAACAATTGACCCATTTCCTCTTGAACCTTTCCAGACTTATTTTGTCCCCAATATCCCACACACAAAAAATGGTTTCTTTGTCAAGATAACCAGTACTTTGACAAATCTACTGAGAAATTATCACTACTTTTCTTTTCCTTTACAACTCCACTTCTTAGCAAACTTAAGTCCCATTAGAAATACTTTTCTTTACTTTGATAGAGAAAACACTTTCTCTCATTTTCCTTTTATTTCATGATCATATGGAGCTGTCCTGAACTCACATTTTCCTGATTTCTGAAAGGAGGAAAGCCTCATGATTTAGTTCTCACACCTGATTTCTTCAATAACTGTCTTTTTTTAAATGATAATCTCATTCAGTCTCAAGGCTTTAAAAATATCTTTCTTGTGGTGTGATCTCCTAAGTGAAAACATCTAACCGAGGCTAGAATGTACTATAAATAAATTACCAATAAACCAAGTAACAAATGAGTTCATTGTATATAATCCATGTTAAAATTGATGATTTAACATCAAGATCACAAATTAAGGTTCCACAGTAGTAGGTACATAAACAGATACTAAGCCATAATTTGTTAAATTCTTGGGCTTATTTATGGGGTTTGGTGTTGAAAGAAAGAAAGAAAGAAAGAAAGAAAGAAAGAAAGAAAGAAAGAAAGAAAGAAAGAAAGAAACAGAAGATAGTGCTGGAAGTCCATGGGTCTTATAGAATTTATTTAATTGTAAACTACCGGGTTTACTTTTATCTACTCAGTGGAGAAACTTTAATTTTGTTCCAGGTTTTTTATTCTAGATGAAAATTTCCTTCTCAAAAGGTTAATACAGGTGTATTCTGAAAATAATCAGCTTTAAATTATCAATATGTTAAAGAATTATGTTTGGGGATGGCATAATCTGTTATGCAGTAGTATTTTGGAATGCTGCATACTGAGCTCCAATAGAGTAAAAAAAATCAAGAAATCTATGATGGAAAATATTGAAGAATGTCTTTTAAAGTTTATACTCAATATTATATTTCTAGACAATTACACTTCTGGATACTTGCTCAAGAGAAAGGAAAATCAATGTCCCCCAAATTACTTATAAACCAATGATAATAGCAGATAATCCTTAATAGCTCCAAAGAGAAACAATCTACATAGCTATTTATTCATGTGAATAAATACTGTAATGAAATCCTTTGCAGTCATACAATGGAACATTTCTCAAAATTCAAGCAGTAACATTAACACATCTTAAAAAAACACATGTTGAAATAAAAGAAGCAAAGGAAAACAGATTGCATGATTTTAGTTAAGGAAAATTCGAGAGCAGGTATCCATAGAAATCAGTACAATGATTTGATGTTTAAATTTGGGGAATTAATGCAAAAGAGAACAGAAAATCTTACTGGACTGACAAAATATATTTTAACTGGCATGTGTTTATGGGTATGAATATATTTGTTATACCTCATCCAGCTATCCAGTTTATAAATCTCTGCATTTTATTATATGTGAAATAATTTTTAAAACTATATACACATAAAATTACGTTTATAATAATTTACCATTTATATTTTTATTTTATGTATTCATTTTGATTATAATTTTAATATTGTGTAATGTTACATTTTGTTGAAATTTTCACATTTATTTAATTATTCACATTAGTGAAACCTTTGAGGTATTCCTGAGAGAGAATACTTGATTCATAGTAGAAGCTAATATTATTAGACTAACAAGTACCCATCTAGTTTTCATATCACCTGTATGTTTACATTCTGAGCTACACAGAAAAATCCTTGTAGCCATTGCCCCTGTAAAATGCAGAACCCCTTTATGGTCAGATGTTGTGGAAAGAGGTAAGGATGTAGGCACAAGAGAAGCAAAATTAGAATGAGAAATCTGGTCAATGAAACTGAATCGAGGCCAGCAATAAGACATGAAAGAAACAATGGAAGTGTGTTTTACACTACATAGCTCTTTTTTCATTTTAAAGAGAAAAAAATAAAAAATAAAAATAATAAAACAGAGTTTCAAAACAGGCTAGCAGGAAAGTAACAATAATTAATATATTATGTATTGTTATCTTCAGAGTACAAGATATACGCATGAAATATTGTCCAAACAATATTAGCACAAACCTTTCTTTTCAATGGACTAAGAGAAACTAGCTGTATAACTAAATTAACTATCTTGTTTATATATATATTTCTTTTCCCTTCCCCTTTCTCCCATCACAGTTTCTCTTTTCTTTTGAACAGTTTCTTCCCAATTCACAATATCTATTGTACAATTTGTATCTTATTTACTCATTCAATTTCTTACACTAGTGAGACAATATGACGTTTACACATGTGGATCTGATTTATTTCACTTATGAGTATGGTCTCAAGTTGCATCCATTTACCTATAAAAGTCCCAAGTTTATCCTTCTTTATGGCTGAGTAGTACTCCATTATATATATATAAAAAAAAAAACACGTCTTTTTTATCCATTCCTCGATTGATGGGCATTTGGGTTGTTTCCAAGATTTAGCTATTACAAATTGTGCTGCTATAGACATGGGTGCACATATATCACTGTGGTATGATGCTTTTAATTCTTCTGGGAAGATATCCAGAAGGGGAATAGCTGGGTTGAATGGGACCTCTAATCCTAGTTTTTTTTTTTTTTTTTTTTTTGTGGGTACCGGGGGATCGACCTCAGGAACTCGCGCGCCAGCAGGCGCCCGTGCCGCTGAGCGATATCACCGGCCCCTTTTTCGTATGTGGGTTCCGGGAGTCGAACTCGGGCCCTCGCGCTTGCCAGGCAGGCGCTTAAGCCGCTGAGCCATCTCACCGGCCCTAATCCTAGTTTTTAAGGAATCTCTGCACTGATTTCCACAGTGGTTGCACCAGTCTACACTCCCAACAAGAGTGGAGAAGGATTCCTTTTTCCCCATATCCCTGCCAGCATTCGTTATTGGTTGTTTTCTTGATGGTAGCCATCTGAATAGCCATTGAGATGGAATCTCAGTGTTGTTTTAATTTGCATCTCTCGAATGTCCAAGATGTTGAATATTTTTTCATGTATTTATTTGCCATTTTTTTTCTTCATCTGAGAAGTGTGTATTCATCTCTGATGCCCATTTCTGGATTGGGTCACTGAATTTTGGGGGCTTGATTTTTTTCAATTCTTTATATGTTGTAGATATAATCCTTTGTCTGAGGGACAACTGGTATAATTTTTTCCCACTCTGTGGGTTGTCTTTTCACTCTGTTGGTGATTTCTTTTGTTGTGCAAAAGCTTTTTAATAAGGTGCGATCCCATTTGTTGATTCTTTGTAGTATTTCCTGTGAGGTCTGGGTTTTGTTCATGAGGTCTCTACCTATACCTAGGTCTTAGAGATTTCTACCTATTTTCTCTTCCAGTAAATTTAGTGTTTCTGTTTTAATATTTAGATCTTTGATCCATTTTTACATTAGTTTAGTGATGGTGATAGGCATGTGTCTAGTTTTAGTCTTCTGCATATGGAAAGTCAATTTAGCTCATTGTACTAAGACTTCTAAAATCTTACAGAATGTAAATTTCATAGCAACCTAGTATTCAATAATAAACTTTCATAAATGTGGTAGTGTTCAATGTTAGCTCTTTCACAGTGGAAAATGGAAAGGGTATTAGAAAGGTGCAATTTGAGCACTAGTGGAAACCTAAGGGAAGAATTTGTTGGATGTAATTTTATTGTGTTAGTGTGAAAACCACATTAGTAGTTGAAATGTTGGCTAAAGTTTCATCACAAGGGAAATCCAAGACCAAAAGAAGAGCAGACTTAAGTAGAGTAAGGTACATATAAGCCAGAGCAGGGGACTGTTTCTTCATGGATACTAAAACGAGCTGCATAAATTGTGAAATATGGGACTATTGGACTCCACAGACATGGAATAGGTGAAGGAAGGAAAACCAGCACAACTCTGTCGTGTAGGACATGGGAGTGATAGAGAAGGGATACTTAATGGTAATACTAAAGTCCAATAGTACTGGGTGTTATTGAACTAGAAAAGCAAAATATACATCTTGCACCAGGGAACAAAGGAACACTTTTTTTTTTTTTTTTTTTTTTTTTTTTTTTGGTACTGGGAATCAAACTCAGGACCTTGCGCTTGCTGAGCTATATCCCCAGTCCAGTTGTTACATTTTTAATTAAAATACACTTGTATGAAAACAATGCCAAAAATTATTTTATGGGGTTATTGAAACAGAAATTATGATTTACATAAACATTTTATGTGTTGGAGAAATTTAAACATTAAGCTGCTTTTCTACTTATATTTTACATATATTGTTTTTTCATTCAAACCTGTCATTTCAGCATAAAAATTTGGCTTGATTTTGTGGATAAGTAAATATGCAATCAAATTTAAATATGTATTTCTAAGCACATAATATATAGCTACAAATATATGTTATTCACATGAGAATGTCTATCAATGTGTGTGTGTGTTTTGTGTGATGTGTGTGAATGTGTGAATACTGATTACATGAAAGTACTGATTAACAGCACTGGAAATCAGTGTTTTCTTGCTTCTTTACAATCTCATCTCCAATGCTATTCTTATTTTGCTTATCATGTCTTGTATCTTGAAATAGTGAGATGATAGACTCACTGATTAACTTTTAGACATTGTCACTCGTGAGCAAATTCTCAGTACAATGTTGTCTCAGTTTTTAAAGGCATATTTTCCATAGTTTATAAGGACCTATGTCCCTTTTTTTAGCTCTCACTAAACTTTTTATATATTTCTTATTTTAGTAACAACTGAGTATGTGTGACCAAAAAGCTATTCAAACCTTCACAATGGAAACCAAACTTTAGTAAGCCAAAAGATAATACATCTTCACTATTTCAAATGTTAATGAGATTATTTGTCATTATTAATAATGGGTTATTTAAAATATAGTTATTTTAGAGTCAGGTGTGTCAAACAAATTATAGAAATATTTACCAATATTGAAATCAGTTAGATGCAAATTTGCTTTCTCATCACCCAGTATTTCTTCTTTTGGGGAACGTAAGTATGTCAGAGATTCAAACTTAGGATTCAGTCAACTCACTGAGAGCCCCCACATATACTAGCATAATAGGATAATGACACTTAGTTGTTGAGCTCCAGTTTTAAATGGTACATCTATTATTACAGTAATGATTGCAAACCATATGGTGTAACTAATAGGGCTGTCTTTAAATACACTAATTACATCAAGTGCAGGCAATAAAGCAGGTGCTAAAACAATGTTCTCACACACTGTTTTTCATTTACAGCTCCATAGAAGACTTTTACTACACAGACTGGAATTCCAATCTATTTTCAGAGACTCCCATTAGACATTTAAAGACCCTGTTTAGTTATCCAATCAAGTCCAATTTGAGCAACAAATGTGCTATTTGTTAGTAAACTTAGAAATAGATTTTCTTTTAATGTGAGGAGAAATAAAAGAGCAATCTAAAGCAAATAATGTCAATGTATGTTGGAATTTCTATGACCAATTTTAACTATTAAATATTGTGCCATTCTGCATTTATAGATAATTTTATGTGAGTAAACCCAGAATTCAAGAGCTTCAGGCCTAATTCTAGTTTTGGCTTAACCTTCCTTAAATAGAGGTCTTTGATAATATTACTCAACATCTCAGTTTCCTCACATGTTTAATGATTTAATTGATAACAAATTCATAGAATTGTATTTAGGATTAAGTGAGATGAAACTTGTAACCTGTGCTAAGCCCCTGCATGACTCTACTAAGTATCAATACATATAAGCTGTTGTTATGATAAACAATCACATTATAAGCACTAACATATTAAAAACATATTGGTCTTTGAATATACTTTAAAACAGTAAGTAACATAAGAGATGAAAATATATCAGAACAGGTAAATTATAAATGATATATCAAAACAATAGCATTACCAAAACTGCCAAAAAAGTAAACTATACATAATTATGCTTTAAAATCTTTCTCTTTTCCCTAGAAAATCATTTCAAATAAAACTGGAATAGTCCAGATTGCAAAAAGTGCATTTTGAATAATTAGCAAGTAAATTGCCTATTTGCAAATTACTAACTGTTATTTTAGTGACCTGAAATAAAAATTGGTTTCCAAATTACTAGATTACTAGCCTTTAATGAGGTAACAACTTTAATGAGAGAGTAAGTAGTAACCAGCATGTTGGGGAATTGGAGAGCACAGTTGTTCGAAAATCTCTATTAAAGGATATTTCTGTATTTTTTAGACTGAAATAACATGCTGAGAAAGAGATGTGGGGTTTCAGACACAACTCGCATTTCTGGGTCCATCTAGTCTTTGGTGCCTGTGGGGCTGCAGGCAGTCCTGTGGGTTTTGCTTTGGATGCCATAGTGCCGCCAACCACTGCTTCTCTCATAGCAGAGCCTCAAGATCCCTTCCTTTGGACAAGCAAGACACTGACCTCTTCTCAAGGAGAAGTTAGGAGATAATAACCATGTCAAAAGACTATTCATAAAGGAATCATTTAGCTGCACCAAGAAGTCACCAGAATTAAGCTCCAAAACATATGAGGATATTAGAGTGTGCTGCCAGGGTTCAGAAATTTCCAGTTGGTCAGATATCAGTTAATATGAAGTAGTAGGTTCAGTGAATTTAAGAAATGCTATGCAATTAGTTTATGTGAGGCAGCAGCAAGAGACACTGCACTATATTTTAGCCAAATTTTCAATCAGTAGTTAATATTATCAGCACTGCTAATGATTATTTTTCCTTTCTCCTTCCCATTCTCCCTCCCTCCTTTTTTCTTTTATTCTCTTTATTTATCCAAAACTATAACTATTGTGTTAGAAACACCATGGTTGGAAGAATAGAGAATCCAGATATTAGTACCTTAAGCTGCAGTATTTTATTCTAAACAATCTGGCATGTGTTCTACAACACAATATTACTATCGTGGATTTAGCTTATATTTTTCTCCCCTCTCACCAGCACACTAGCCTATTGTTCTTAGATATTGTGTGAGGGACAACTTATACCTTCAATAAGCACAAGAAAAATGTCACTTTTGAAAGACGACAAAGGGGAAAAATCACCCTTACTAGCTTTAATAAGGAGGTAAACACTTTTGCAACCTTCAACTTTTACTGTCATTGATGTCTTATTGAACAATCTTTAGCTACAAGGTAGTCAAGAAAAATGATACCATTCCTAGCTCTTTGGTTAGTGTGGAAAATACATAATGAAATTTCATTATGCCGACCAAGAAAATCCACAGAAGTCATGTAATAGAAACAAATGTTAGACTAGAAATAACTTAAAATACAAAAATTATTGTCTTAATTATAAAGGAAGTTTTGGGACATCTTCCACAGAAAAATAAATAAATAACCAATCCCAAAAAAGCTTTTAGGCAGTGTTCTAGTGATTAGAGATAAGACACAAAAAGATTGATATTCAAATATTTGGATATTTCTAAGAATGTGGAGGGAAGGTACTAAGAATTATAGTAGGTAAACAACTTCAAGTTCAAATTTATCACTCATTCAACAATGTCAGTGATGAAAAACCTTTTAGAGACAAGTGCCCAAACTGCAACCCAAAGCCCACTTATTTATCACAAAGTGCCAACACTGCAATTAAGGCTTTCTTTTCTCTACTTCTTGGCATTATGTATTTACAGGGTTTTTTTTGTTTGTTTGTTTGTTTGTTTGTGGGTACCAGGGGCCGAACTCAGGACCTCACACTTGCCAGGCAGGTGCTTATGCGCTGAGCTATCTCACTGGCCCTACAGTTCTTTTATTATTGCATGTATATTCACTGTTAGTCTACCAGCTATATGGGTTCCTTGTAGAAGAGCTTTATCTTTTCTACATCAGGTTTCCCTTTTTGCTCAGAGGATGCTATTAATCTCTGCCATTAACGCAAGAAATGAGTAATCTACAATTATAACATTATACGGCATATTTTACTTAGTTTTGTATATGAGCAACAGAGTTTGCAGAGATTGTTTTCCAAAGAAACACTTGGAATAACCAAAGGCAATAAGCATGTATTATATTTCACATGCTAAATTCCCTGATAGATGTCACATGGTAAACATCCTTGGGATCACCACTAGACCTACAGGATAAAACTTTGTATCTGTATTTCTGCAATTCAGATAAAGTGAGTTCAAGAACCACTGTTTTTTTATAGTTCATGTAGTGAAATTTCCAGTTTTGACCATTTTGTGTTGTTATAACAAAATATCAGAGGCTCAGTACTTTATAAGAAAAATAAGTTTATTTAACTTAAAATTCTGCCATATAGGGCTCTGAGAAAAAGAGCTTATGAGTTGAGAGAGATAGCAAGAGATGGAGAGTTGTCTTGAAACATGTTTTATAAAAATTCACCCTTATAGGAACTGAACCTACATTAATTTCTTTCAAGGGTGGTGCCTCTACGACCTAATAATCTTCCACTAGATTCTAACAATTAAACATCTATCATCTTTCAATGCCACCACCCTGGGGAACAAGCTTCCAACATATAAAATTTTGGGGAACAAGTCATATCCAAAACACAAAAGTTGTCACCTCTTCCCTAAAGTTCATGTCTATTTTATTAGTTATTTTCCAGTCACTGGAATAAATACAACTACAACTTCAAGGAGAAGTTTATTTGTCTCACTATTTCTTTGGGATCAGGCTGTGGTTGGCTGGCTCCAAGGCAGAAACCACATGGTAGAAGGGCATGGCAGAGGAATGGTGCTCACTCCATAGTAGCCACAAAGCAGAGAGAGAAGGTAATAGCCAGGGACAAAAATACACCCAACCAGATCATGCTCCAAATGACCCATCTCCATCTAGGCCCCAACTCCTAACAGCCTATTTAGCCATTAACTCATTAATGGATTACTCACTGGTGAATATAGGACCACCATAATCCAATCATCCCACCTCTGAACACAAGACTTTTTGGGGACATTCTAGATCTAACCCATGATATTCTGCCTTGAAGCCCCAGAAGTTTCATGACTGTCTCACTATGTGAAATGACTTAGTCTATGGCTGAGACATAACAACTTCTTAACAGTTCCAGCATTGCTGAAAATTCCAAGTCTAAAAGCTCCTCTGAGACTTAAGTCTAAAGGCAAATTCTTAGCTGTGAGCCCCTGGAAAAATCAAAGAGAAAGTTAAATACTTTCAACATAAAATGCCACAGAGTAAGCATTCCTGTTCCAAGAGGGAAAAAGAGGTGAATAGAAGGATTTGGACCAAATAAAGACTGAAAAACAGCAGGGCAAACATTAAATTCTGTAGCTCCACAGCCAGCTTCACAACCCCAGGCAGACTGTGGCCTGATGAGAGTTCCTAAGGGCTTGGACAGGGCCATCCCTATGCCTTTGCTGGTTGCAGCCCACATGGCTTCTCTGGGGCTGCCTCTGCTCTCTGTCTGCAGCCTTCCTCAACAGACGTTCCACATTCCTGCCATCGCCGACTTCCTGGGACCTCTACTGTACTTTCAGCATTACTATTGCAGCTTCACATGTGGGAAAAATACCTTTTTGACTTTGCTTGTACAAAGATTTCTTAGATATCACACCAAAAAGCATGATCCAAAAGTAATTCATTGGCAAATTAGAATTCTTCAGGAAAGAACATATGCAGTTGGCAAATAAGCATATGAACAATATTTAACATAATTAGAGATTATGAGTATAGTACACAGCCCAGAAGAAAAGGGTAACACACAACTATCGGAAAGGTAAAAAGTTAAGAAATACCACACAACATGTGGAAAAGGAAGTAGATATGCTAGAATGCTTATAAAATCTTGAAAGAAAATTAAAATGGCACAACCAATTGAAAAGCAGTTTAACACTTGCGAAAAAGTTTATATAGAACTAATCATTGATCCAATTATTATATATTCCATATGCCCATATAAAGTGTCATACTTTTAATTTCAGAACAACTTTATTTGTAGTAGTTTAAAACTGAAAATAACTTGAAAGTCTATTACAGGAAAAGCTTAAATAAACTAAGTTAGCTCTGTACACGATACAACATATACACAAAAGTACAGATGAATCTAAATCAATTATACTGATAAAAGATGCAAAGTAATCAAAGAGTTTCATGAAATTATAGAAAATGCCAACTAAATTATAATGACAGGAAGTGGATAAGTGGCTGCTTTATGATGCTATGGAGAAGTTCAGAGGAAGTGGAAAAGGATTAGAAAAGGAGAAAGAAAACTTCTAGAGAGATGAAATCACTCAATTATACTGATTGTTTCATAGGTGAAAATATATTTTTCCAACTATATACACTTAAAACAATGTACATTTTAATGTTTGTCAATTATACCATGATGTGTTATATTTCTTTTCAGTGTCTTCTCATTGGTCTTGCCAAAATTCTCAGTCAAATAAGGAAAACTCTTACTACTCTTAACAAGAAACACTTAACAAGAAACAAAAAACTATTTGTGTTTCTCGAGGCAGAACAATATGAAGGGTTGATCAAATAGAAATAAACGTGGCTCAGTTATAGAGCTAGAGAAGAATACTGTATTGGTTCAACATATATCTTTAAGAACATATTATTATTATTATTATTATTATTATTATTATTTTGGTGGGTACCGGGGGTCGACTTCAGGACCTCGCACGCCAGCAGGTGCCCGTGCCACTGAGCGATATCACCGGCCCTTTTCTCGTATGTGGGATCCGGGAGTCGAACTCAGGCCCTTGCGCTTGTCAGGCAGGCGCTTATGCCGCTGAGCCATCTCACCAGCCCAAGAACATATTCTTAAGGAATCTAATTTCGTATATAATTTTTTTTTTTGTGGGTACCGGGGATCGAACTCAGGACCTCGCGTGCCAGCAGATGCCCGTGCTGCTGAGCGATATCACCAGCCCTATTTTGGTATGTGGGTACCGGAAGTTGAACTCAGGACCTTGCGCTTGCCAGGCAGGTGGTTATGCCACTGAGCTATCTCACCAGCCCCTTGTTTATGTATATGCCTTTACAAGGAATCTGGCTGGGTTCAGGTTACCACACTGCCATTAGTAACAGTCTCCATCAACAATTTAACTGGTTCTTTTGGGAAACTGATTGCACCTGGGTCAGAAGAGGCCTACATAAGTACTACATAAATGTGGACCAAGACCTTTGTCATCCTGACTTCACTTTGAGAAAAAAGTCTGGGTTTTCTCCTTCCACCACAATCTTTTCTAAATTATGTCCCTTTAAATGTTTCAATAGTATTTATTTTAAATCTTTGTGATCTAAATACAAATAAATCATGAAAATAATTGAGCATAGGTAGTTATCCAGAGTACTGTGAACAAGTTTCTATCTAGGACACAGTAGGAGTGTCACTCTAAGCCCCTGAAATATGTATGCATTTCTTAGAATACTTTATTATGGACACTTAATTACCCACATTGTATTTGGTCACTCTCAGCAAATGTTCAATTCAAACTTCTTTATTGTTTATATATAAGTACCTATGTACATTATATATAGTATTGTATCTTTATCTAGATGTTTTCCCAAAGCCTCATGTGGTTATAGGTAGGGCTTTTCTGAGGTGGCTGGATCTAGGGTTTGTGCTGTTGAGATCAAGGATGTGATGCTGGGATTGATTCATGGTGCTACGCTAGGATTAAGGCTGCCCCACTGTGGGTATGAGTGCTATGTGCCCTAAGAATGGGTAGCCTGGACAAGATATAAGGGGCAGACAGAGATTTACTGCTCGTCTTGCTGCTTGCTAGTTTGCTGCTTTCTTACCTTCTGCAAGTCATGAACTGTTTCTCCTCTGAGATCCCCATCTGCCATGCCACTCTGCCTCGAAGCCAATTAATTATGGACTGAAACCTCTACAAACTGTGAACTAAATAAACATTTCTTCCTTTAACTTTGGGTGTCAGGTATTTTGTCTCAGCAACAAGAGAAAAGTAACTAAGACATGTATCTATATAAACACCTTTGCTCTTTTTAGCTGATACACAAAAAAAGAAAAGTTGTCTATATTAATGGGATGTAAACATTCTTTTGAACAGTTAACAGATAGTATTCAGACTACAGTTTAGTATTCCATTTTATAGAAACTATATTTTTTGTAGATACTGATATACATATGCTACACTTACATCAATGAGAAACTTAACAAATATGATGCATTGAAAAATTATTGTGGAGATTGAGGAATATGTAGTAATTGGATATTGGGGTTTCTACTGAAAAATTGGCAAAAGTATTAAAGAACTTGAGATAAATATGGTAATTCTACGTAGTCTTTGATATCCTGATTCAATTACTTTGGCTAAATACCCAGAAGTAGACCTACAATATTTAAAAATACTCATCTTTTTATTTTTTCAAGAAATTCCATAGTGTTTCCATAGCGACTTCATCATTTTACATTCCCACCAACAGTATAGAGTTCCAATTTTTACCTAACTTTGCCAAAATTTTTTTCATCTTTCTTTCTTTGCTGCTTCTCTTTCTCCCTCCCCCACTCTGTCCCCATTCCCCTCCCCCTTACTCTTCCCCATTTCTACCTTTCTGTCTCTCTCTCTGTAACTGTCATGCTCTGTTATCTCATTACAGTTTTGATTTGCAATTGCATGATGTAGGTAGCATTGAACAGTGTTTTCATATACATCGTGGGTATTTGAATCATTTCTTTGAAGAAAAGTTTATTGAAGTTGTTAGCCTATTTTTAAGATCAGGTTATTATTTTTTTTCCTATTCAGTTGTAGGAGTTTCTTACACATCTACAGAGATGAACTCCTTATCAGATATAATGTTTCAAATATTTTACCATTCAGTAAGTTGTCCTTTCACTCTATTGAAAATGTCCTTTGCTGGAGAGCTTTTTTATCATATCTAGTTCTACTTGAATATTTTTGCTATTGTTGTCAGTGTTTCTGGTGTTATACACACAATACTATTGTAAAGAAAAAATACAATAAACATATCTATTGTATTTTCTTCCAATTTTTACAAGTTCAGATCTAATATTTAAATCTTTAATCTTATTTTCAAATGAATTTTTGTGTATTATGTAACATAAGATCCAATTTGATTCATTTGCACATGGATATTCATTTCAATCATATATCACTGTGGTGAGTTTATAAATTAAGATAACAGAATATCTCCAATAGTCCTGCTAGTTTTAATATGTATGGTTTTTCACTTGTGTTAGATATAGGATCTTCTAAATTCCTGGATATATCATAAAAGAAATAGATCCAGATGCTGCGGAATCAGTGTGAATATGAGGATAGGTAGAGTTCAACACTGCCTATTACATTATTTTGATATAACTTCTGCAATATATATTTTAATTATGTCCAAACATCTGATAAACAAATATTCATTCTAATATCATACTGTTTCTTAACTTTTCCAAAAGAGTATGTTTATTATAGAGTCAAACACATATCCAATAAAATTGTGGTTTGTCTTTAATGTTTACAGAGTACCTCCATATTTACCCAAGACATATAATTATATACCTTTCCCCCCTATTTTTCCTGTCTAAATAATAGGTGTAGATAAAATGATCCATTTTAAAAAGCCACAATTAACAAGAAAAATAAATAATTTTTTTTTTTTTTTTGTGGGTACCGGGGGGTCGACCTCAGGACCTCGCGCGCCAGCAGGCGCCCGTGCCGCTGAGCGATATCACCGGCCCCTTTTTCGTATGTGGGTTCCGGGAGTCGAACTCGGGCCCTCGCGCTTGCCGGGCAGGCGCTTAAGCCGCTGAGCCATCTCACTGGCCCAAAAATAAATAATTTTATGAATAAGACAAA
Organism: Erethizon dorsatum; assembly: GCA_028451465.1. NCBI lineage: Eukaryota > Metazoa > Chordata > Mammalia > Rodentia > Erethizontidae > Erethizon > Erethizon dorsatum. The sequence continues at coordinate 110,478,933 of CM051824.1, forward strand.
TTATTTAAAAAGGCAGAGATGACAAATACGTACTACACATAAGGAAAAATGCTGGACCTAAGCAATCAACAGTATTCAAGCTTCATCACTGAAACTCTTTCAATATTTAATATATTCAGAATAATATATTCAAGTTAGCAAGCAAAGGAGATAAATGACTCATCTCTGTTTTGCTAGTAAAAGTATGATTTGCTTCTCCAATTTGAAAGTAAATTTGGGAATAAGTAAAGTGCTCCTTTATAATACAAGCTATTTTCAGAGAATTTCTATGATCAGAAACTGATGTTAAAAGAAAAAATGGGGTAAAAAGTTAAGAACAAGAAAGTGTTACACTTTTAGTTTCTAACAATTTTCTCACTATAAAATTACTAATTTAATAATACAGTATAATACAATTATTTTATTCAGGAAATTCACAAATAAACATTTTTCATTTATTGCTGTAAGTCTGAGTAACACTGAGCAAATTCAGAGTTTAAAGAAATTTTTTTTTTTTTTTTTTTTTTTTTTTTTTTTGGTGGGTACCAGGGGGACGACCTCAGGACCTCGCGCGCCAACAGGCACCCGTGCCACTGAGCGATATCACCGGCCCCTTTTTCGTATGTGGGTTCCGGGAGTCGAACTCGGGCCCTCGCGCTTGCAAGGCAGGCGCTTACGCCGCTGAGCCATCTCACCGGCCCCCTAAAGAAATTTTTTTTTTTAGTCAAACTTACTTTTTCATATTTCTTGCAGTATTATCATTGGAAGGGCAATTAATATCCATTATTAACATTTTAATAGCCTTTGTCCTACTTGGTTATAATACAGTGATGTTGTTTCACAGTATTAATTCCTGATAGTTACTAGTTCTGGGCTATGTCTATGTTATGTCCAAAGTCTATAAAGTACAAATTACATTACTTAATCAACTTCATGTCTAGTTCATTGTGAAAATGTGTTATAAAACTTATTTTGAGGGCCGGTGAGATGGCTCAGCGGCGTGAGCGCCTGCCTTGCAAGCGCGAGGGCCCGAGTTCGATTCCCGGAACCCACATACGAAAAAGGGTCCGGTGATATCGCTCAGCGGCACGGGTGCTTGTTGGCGCGCGAGGTCCTGAGGTCGACCCCCCGGTACCCACAAAAAAAAAAAAAACTTATTTTGAAATTTTTATTTTGTTCATATAATTGAATTCAATGCTTTCATATCTAAGTTTTTACAATAAAAATCAGATATGTAAAGATTTTATTACATAATTTAATTAATATATTTAAATATATTTTTAGCCTATTTGCCATATGCTTGAAATAGAGGAAAAAGAAATATATAAATTTTTAAGAGGACACTGGTTAAAGTTATGATGTTTGTTATGAAATATGATAAACTATTATATAATCATTAAATTTTATTTAATGTGAGAAGGTTTGACCTAGTAAATGTTTGCAATATTTGAAAAGAATGAAATTGTATCAAAATATAGAAATGATTGACAAATTCTATAACACATTTACTTTTAAACTTATTGCTTTTTATAATTAAGTAAATAGATAAACTATGAAAAAGAGAGGAATAAAATCCATATTAATGCCAACTCATTATTGCTAATATTGATTTTAAGTTGACATGAATTACAAGAAATATTATTTCCTTCTGCTTTTCTGACATTTTTTTAAATGCTTTTCAACCAGCATATATTATTTCAGCAACTAGGAAAAAAAATGTAATCATATATAGCAGTCAACAATGTATTCCCTCAAAAGTAGCTTTAAATATGCCATTCGGACTTATGTGATACATAACTTTAGTTTAAATTTAAGTCCTCTAACTCAGTCAGCAAGTATTTACATGGTGTTCATTATATTTTGATAGAGTATGATACTAAATTCATTTCCTAATTGTTGAGAATTTAATTTGTATCAGTTTTTCTTAATTTTCCAACCTCAGAGCTTCTGCATAGACATCAATCCTTTTCTCTTTTTCCACACACATTTTTGAAATTACAGCTTAAAAATTTGCTCCTCAGCATACCTTAAGATAGATTTTCCCTTCACAATATAAATAAATCAGATGTCCTCTTAATGATTTATTTAATTTTTTTCTGTAGCATTTATAACATTTAATTATAAAAGCAATCATGTTAGCATTTACTTCACTTGTATTCATCCACTTACAGACATTTCATTATGTTTTATTTTTTAATTATGTATTCTTACTGACTCAATTAACAGCTACAAAAAGGAGCCTATAGAACATGCTAGGCAGTCTTGAAGTTATTACCTATATTTCAGTGAGTGAAGCTGATAATATTCCTAACTTCATGGAATATAAATTTTAGGAAGGAAACGAGAAGTGTATATTTGTAGAACTGTGATTAGTGATAAGCGCTGTGAGGATAAGTGAACCAAGATGAAAGATAGAAGATTGACTAGGTAAACAAGGTTCTTTTATTTTAGAAAATGGCCAGAGAAAGATTTCCAAGTGACCAGAAAATGGCAGAGCAAAAATCAGTATGAAACAATTGAGCAGGCATTCAAGGTGACAAAATGAACGTCAGACAAAAGGAACTGCATTTGAAAAGGTCTTGATAAGAGAAAATATTTGGAAAATTCTAAGAACTAGAATGCCGCTGTCAGCTTATGGAAAACATATGCTGGACATGATTATAAATGTGGTTTTTAGTGTGTATATCAGGAGAAATCCTTAGAAGTTTTGGTGGATGGAAGTGGCATAATCTAGTATACTTATCGAAAAATCATTGTCTTTCGTATGGGAAACCAATAATTAAAGCAAGAATGGAAATGGGTCAGTTGGATAGCTCTGTTAAATCCCGAAAAGATGACTGCACAGATACATCCCAGGTCCTATCAAATTGTGTAAATGTTGGCAGGACTCAAACGTTCTGACTGAACAAATTCAAGAGCAAAATTAGTACAAATATAAAAAAAATATATTTTATAAATATATATATTATATATAATTAAGTTATAGAATATATATATTTATGAATATATATGTGTATATGTATATATATGCATATATATGTGTGTGTGCATATATATATATATATATATATATATATATATATATATATATTCTATACCTTAATTTTTTTCTTGATAATTTTCAAGGAGTCACAGGGCATCACTTGAAAAAAGCATTACACAGAGTTTTGCTTTTGCTGTTACATATTGACCATTTTTATTCTTGGTGTTATGTAGTGGAAAAATCTATTAGAAATAGCATAAGGCCATTGACAGTTCTCACTGACCCCTTCATGGCCTGTGATTCAATATACAAAAATCATTAATAGGCTAAACTGCAAAAACTCAATATAAATGTCAACAGTCTTACAGAACTACACCTAAAATATCCCAGGATAGTCAGAGTCAGGATGAAAATCTCAAAATGAATTCAGTAATAATAGTTAAAAGGCGAATTGGTGATTCCATCCCACCTCTGTGACTTGTCGCAGTTTTGCTTGATTGTCTTAGTTATTTGACATGGTAAAACACAAACATATTTATTTGACAATGACATTGTTTATCTCTCATTATTTACCAGTAATAATATAGACAATTCACTTATGTTACAATAGACAACAGAGGTAACAAAAAGTAAATACACAATAATTTTGATGTTGTGTGTTTTCTAATATTTAGTTGACAAAATAAGAAAAAAAAACACTTTGAAGAAAATCAGCTTCTTTAGTTATATAGAACTATTTTTTCAAACAATTTCTTTTAATAATCACCAGTGTTAACACGGTAGATTTTATTTGCAATGTGAAGCTCTGCACACACTCATGTTTACTTCAAAATCTTGATATTTTCTAATACTTTGAATTGCTGTGATAGAATGTAATAGAAAAATCAACAGAGTAAATTGTAAGAACTCTATCAATAACAACCTTCCATACGGCCTTCAGATCATATATCTTTTGAAATTTTCCCACCTAATAACTTTATACCCAGAATCCATGAAAGAGATCATTGTGTTCTAATTTATTCTGTCCTTCTTTGGATGGAGGTGAGTAGTAAATTTTGGAATTACTTTATGGTATTTCTTTGACTAAACTTCATGCAAAAGTGAAAATATTTTCCATTTAAATAGTATGTATTTTAGAATACTTGACCACTAGTAGAAAGTATCAGTCCTTTCCCAATTCAGTTTTTACATCATGTACATCTGAACTCAAGGGTAAATGTCTGTGTATAATTCAGCTCTTGAAATTATCACCTCAAATTCACTGTCACTAATAAGAATTTAACTGAAAATAAAAATAGAATAGATGGTAGATTCCTGAAAGGAATCTTTCCTGGAGAAATACAATATTCCAACACCAGGTGGTTGAATAATTTTCATCAAACAAAATCAAGTTATGAGCAGACATTATTTCTATTACTGTTTAATTCAATGCTTTTATTAATGTTTTATATAAAAACTATGAAGATACATTATAAAAATGTCATTGGAGTTTTGTTTACTATTGGAACCTTTTTTAAAATGAAAACTTCTGATAAAATTTTATTCTCAATGTAGATTTAGAAAGAGTTGTACTCTAACAAATTCCTGCTTTTATCTTATACATGATATGAACCATTACTTTTTTTATATTTCTTTTGTTTTATGACATACAAAGAATTGAGGTCATATTGCCATATCATTTGTCAAGCCTATAGATAAAACAACAAGCATTCATTCAACACTTAATTAACCTTAATTTCATTTTACCGGTATTTGGCTGATAAGAAATTACCAAGGTATTTTTTGAGGGGGACATAAGCAACCTCTAAGAATTAGAGGTGAGCAGACACTAGGGAGAAAATAGCTGGCTGTAAAATGAAACTATGCCCCGTGATATAGTGTATAGTGGGTTTCTGCATATTCCCTTGTACTTGCTGAGGTTGTGTGAGTACATCTGGGCCTATGATTTGAGAACAGAGGCATGCTGCTTTTAAGCTTGAACTCCATTGTGATTTATGACTCTTTTTCGTGCTTATTAGCATTAATTATATGTCGAAACTTAGGATGACCTTGACAACTAAACATTAAAATGGTAGATTATCTGCCATATTGGGTCCTGAATAACTGCACTGAGCATAGTAATTCTCCCTTATTCTTCCTAATCCTGCCAATTGAAATTTTTATGAGAAAATAGAAACTACTGTGGCAATTTCACTAACATTTTAGGACATATCTGGTTAGCTATAGCTATTCTGAATTGTGATATTGTTATTTCTAAAAATTATCCCATGTTATCTGGTATTAAAAAAAAACTATAAAAACTGAAATAACTTGAGATGCAAGCCACATTCCTCCTAAGCTTCTGTTCTATTGAAGGTGATTACACAACACAAAATTAGTAATGTTGTTGAGTGCTACTGCTAATATTTAGCAAAATATTTGAAAAAAAGTTAACTTGTGAAAAATCAATTGATCTGTAAGGCAAAACAAATCAAATAGAAATTTAGAAATTTTAGTTTTACAAGATGGAAAAGTACAAAGTAAATAATTATAAATTCCAAAGGGTAAGTTATATACCAATTATTGGTAGGAATATGGGGCAGTAAGAACTTTAATTTATTGCTGGGGGGAATGCTAAATGGTACAACCACTCTGGAAGACAATATAGTAATTGCTTATAAAACCAGGCATATCTTTACCATACAACATATCAGTGGTAGTATAAGAAATTTTCCCAAAGGGACTGAAAATGTATCTGTCTACATAGGAACTTTTACATGAATGATTTCATCATCTTTGTTCATAATTGCCAAAATGGGGATGTAACAAGATGTCATTTCAATTAACAAATCCATGAAGTCATGAAAATATAACACATAGTATTGTAACACAGTAGTCATTATGCAAAATGAAAGAACAGTTCTAGAACCCATAAGTCCTTCCCTTACATACTCCAGTTTCAACTGCTTTGTTTCAGTACCATGACCACTCTTATTTCTAACCCCTTGTAATAGTTTTCTTTCATTTGATTTATTTTTATTGGAGTGTATGTTTTTGTGTTGGGGTTTCTTTTCTTTTTTTCTCATCAGAATTATATTTCTAAGATTTATTCCAACAGACTGCATAGTAAGATTGTTCAATTCTTGTTGCTGAATAATAGTCTATTGTATGAACATATGTCTGTGTTTTTATTAACTCTAATATTGGTGGACATTTTGGTTCTTTACACTATGGAATATTAATAATAATAATAATAAGAAGAAGAAGGGTTCTGTCTTCATTTCTGTTGAGTATATACCTAGACTTATAATTGCTGTGTGATAAAGATGAAGTGTTTAACTTTAGAAAATATCATCAATGGTTTCCAAACTAATTGTATGAGATCACTCTTTTACCAGTTTTATCTGAGAAATCAAATTGCCCCACATTGTTAATATATCATTATTTATGTAAATTTCTCATTTCTAACATTCTCATAGGTATAGTATGTAATAGTTTTGCATTTCCTTACAATTTGGATTCCCATGATATATAATGAAATTCAAAAGAATGTTATGATAGTATAGCAACCACTGGGCTTCTTGGATGTTTCTCAGATACTATGAAATAATATTCCAGAGGATAAATCACAATAATATCCAAAATGCTCATATACAATAAGTAACTAATATGGATGTTATGTGCATTCATTTGAGAACATATAGAAATTTAAAAAAATGCTTTTTTCTAGTTTTCCTCAGAGATGAAATGTGGAAAAAGAGAATTCACAGATTGTGTGTGTGTGTGTGTGTGTGTGTGTGTGTGTGTGTAGTGCTCAGTCAATCAAACCTTTAGTGTTATTCTATAATATTACTTGTTTTTTAATAATTTATAAGAGTTCTTTATTGTATATGTTAGAATGTTCCAGGGAGAAAGAATCAATAATATATTGATATGTGTAAGTACAAGTGTAGACATTTCTATGAATATCTATCATCTATCTAATCTATCATCTATCTGCCTATCGACCTATCATCCATTTACAGGAAAAAGAGAGTTATTATAAGTACTGTAAGTTATAAGATGTGGCAAGTCCAAAATCCATGGTCAGGCTGGCCAACATGCTAGAAACTGAGTCATGGTTTATATGTTAGCAATGTGAGGCAAAAGATCTTTTCCAGTCTCTGTTTTTGTTTTTAACAGTTCCAAACTATTAGATGAGTCCCATCCATTTTAGCCCAGGTAATCTCCCTTACTTGATGTCAACTGGTTAATCATATTAATCAAATTTACAACATACCATTACGACAAATCTAGATTAGTGTTTGACTAAACAACAAAGCACGTACCCTCACCAAGTTGGCACATAAAACTAATTTGTCGTTGCACTTCCGTGATCTGATTGTGAGATTTGTTATATATTTTCATCACAAATATCTTCTTACGTAATGTAGGTTGTGTTTTCACTATCTCAAGGTGACTTTAGATGAAATAAAATTTTCTTATCAGATCTTATCTTTATAGCTAGAGATTATTGCATCTTGCATCCTGATTAAGAAATCTTTGCTTTCTTAAGTTATTTCCCTAAAAGTTATTGAATATAATGCTTTCCTTTGAAGATAGGCTATCTCTATAAATAATTCCTATAAAGTTGACATTATCCTTAAATATTTGGAAGAATATACCGGTGAAGTCATCTGGACATTAGATGTCTTCAAGCAACTATTTCAATTATGAATTCATTAGCTTTAATAGGTATTAGATCAATTAAATTTTTACTTTTGATAAGTTACTTTCGATAAGTTGTACTTTATAAGACATTTGTCAAAAATTCCTTGATATAAGTTTTAGAAAATATTCTTTCTTGGTGTTTTAATATCTAAAAATATGTATGATATTTTTTCATGGCATTTTTGAGGTTTTTTAGAGTTTTTGCTTTATCTATTTTTCCTGTGCTTTTAAATTGGTTCTATTATTATTTTAAAGAAATTGAATTTTTACTTTAATATTATGCTTTAGATTTGTACATGTGGTTTGTGTTTTATTTAATTCTATTATTTTTCATAAACTTTTCTCCTTATTTGGGCTTACTTTGTTTCTTTTGTTTGTATATGTGTTGACTGTGTCATTAATATGAAAGTTTTGATATGGATTCTAATTGATTTTCCATATTATTACCAGTTTTCTCTGAGCATTGAGTTAGCCACATTCTTCAGGTTTTGATATAGCATAACTTAATTATTATTCAGTTTAAAATATATTCTAATATTTATTAATATTTCTTCTATGACTCATGGGTTATTTGAAAACGTTTCTTGAGCTGCACGTGGAGACCTGTTCTTGTAATCTCACCACTGTGGGAGCATCAGACAGGAGTACTGTAAGTTCCAGTCTGGCCTTTGCAACATAATTTAGCAAGAACTGCCGGCCAAGCACAAGGTCCTGAGTTTGATTCTTGGTACAAAAAAAAAGCAAATTTTTTGAGATTTGTAGACACAGAAAACAGATTAGTATTTGCTTAGTGATGAGGGTGGGACCAATAATTAACTATAAATGGATATGATGGAAAGCACTAGAATAATGGAAATGATTAGAGCCTAATTTTAAGTGATGGTTATGCAATGCTACAAAAGGGTCAGAAATGGCCTAATATTCAGGAGCAGCACATTAACAAATGCTTTAATGACATATAAATCTTACATCAAATGTGTTTAATCAGTACGAATGTTGGATCATTTCTTGTTCCAGGGAGAGATTTCTTATTTCTGGTCACCTAAATTCTAACAAGAGCTGAGCTACACCCTGATTTCATGCAGGATCTTTGGTAAGACTCACCTAGTTTCTATAGGGTGTTGTCTCAGGACTTGCAAAGATAATTCTCCTCTTCATCTATCCAAGGCATAACATAGCCACCTACCTTCTTTGTACATACTGAATACTAATTAATATTATGTTCTGCTTCTCAGAAATTTTCAAATTTAGTTCTATTGACCTGGGAATGTTCCATATTTAATATTTGTCTTTGTGTGTCTATGTGTCCAGAGTTAATCATACTTAAAATATGATCTAACTTCTTTAATTTTTAAGAGACCTACACTGTATTGTTAACAAAAGCCAATAATTTCTTAACAAATCTTAGAATTTATTAGCCTAGCTTAACTGTATTTTATTTTCCACCCATCTTCAGACACTAGCAATCACTACTATATTTTCCACTTACACGATTTTGACTATTATAAATTTGTCAGCTGAGGGGAAACTCATCAAGTGTTTGAAGTCCATCACGTATTCAATTTAGAATACATATTATTTATCTCATATTTGTTTCTTTACTTCCTTTTCCTCCTCCAATCTCTTCTCTATTTCTAAAAGTCTGCTATTTTCTTGTCTTCTCTCATTATTTATCTATATATTTATTTTTTTATACTTCTCATATGAAAAGTATATTTCACTTTCAGACATGGTATTATTTCACTTAATAAGGTGGTCTCCAGTTCAATCCATTTTCCTGCAAATATATATATGGTGTATATTTTCTTTATTCTTCTGTTGACAGGAATTCATGCTGTTCCACAGCTTAGCCATTTCTCATTGCACTGGTATACACATGGGTGTGTATGTATTACTGTAATAGCCTATCTTTAATTCTCTCAGGAATACACCAAGTAAAGGTATGCCTTGATCAAATAGTCCTTTAATTTTCAGTTTTTTGATGAATCTCCACAAAATGTTCCATAGTGGTTGTACTAGTTTATATTTGAATGACAGTGAAGGAAATTTTCTTTCTCCCCTGCATCCTTTGTATTCATTGTTTTGGTTTTTTAAAATTTGTTTGCTTGATTTTTTGTATACTTGATGATAGACATTATGATGAGTGAGGTGAAATTTCAATATAGTTTTCATTTACATTACCATAATGACTAAAATTGTTGAAACTTTTTGATATACTGATTGTTCATTTTTATTACTTGTTTTGAGCAGTGCCTATTTAATTCATTTGTGCAGTTTTGGTTATTTGCTTTTGATGGTTTTGTAGTTATTTTTTCTAGATATTAATTTTCTGTCAGAAGGAAAGCTAGAAAAGATTGTCTCTTATTCTCCTCACTCTGTTGATCATTTCCTTTCTTGTACAGAAGATTTTTAATTTGATGTAACTCCAATTATGGATTCTTTTTTTTTTTTCTTTTTTTGTGGGTACCGGGGTTGAACTCAGGACCTCACACTTGCTAGCAGGCACTTATGCCACTGAGCGATATCATCGGCCCTTTTTTCCTTTGTATGGGGGTACCAGGAGTCGAACTCAGGACCTTGCACTTGCCAGCCAGGTGCTTATGCTGCTGAGCTATCTCATTGGCCCCATTTATAGATTCTTGATATTATTCCCTATGCTATAGAGGTCCTTTCAGAAAATCTGCCTATGCCTGTCTTCAAGTGTTTCCTCCATGTTGTCCTTCAGAAATATCAAAAATTCCAGTTTTATATCTAGGCATCTGACCCATTTTGATTGGATTTTAGTACGAGGTGAGGAATAGGAATCTAGTTTTAATCTACATGTGGATATACAAATTTTCCAGGACCGTTTGTTATAGAGGCTATCAATTCTTCAGCATATATTTTGTCCCCTTTATCAAAAATCAGACAACTGGGTTGGTGATATAGCTCAGCGGCATAAGCGCCTGCCTGGCAAGCATGAGGTCCTGAGTTCAGTTCTGGGTACCCATATGAAAAAAAAAAAGAAAAAGAAAAAGAAAAAAATCAGACAACTGCAGGTGCATGGATATTTTTCCGTGTCTTATATTCAATTCTATCATTCTACATATTTGTTTTGGAGGCTGGACCATGTTATTTTTGTTACTATGGCTTACTAGCATAATTTGAAAGTCAGTATTGCAATGTCTCTGGCATTTTTCCTTTTTGCTCAGGACTGTTTTGGCTAATCTGAATCTTTTTGTGTTTCCATATAAATTGTAAAATTCTTTCTTTCTAGTACTCTGAGGAATATTTTTGGCATTTTAATAAGGCTTGCATTGAATCTGTAAATCTATTTTTGTAATATTGCCATTGTTATGATTTAGATCTAGGATATCCCTCAAAAGGCTCATGCATTTGGAGGTTGGGCTGTTGGAAAGTGACTTGAACATTGGAGTGCCAAATTCATCTGTGGATTTATCCCTTGATGAATTCACTAGTGAAATGTGCTGATAGGAGGGCTGGGGCTGCTTAGAGGTGGGTAACTGAGAAGTGACTTAGAAGGGTTTACTTTTTTCCCTGCCTTCTCCCTTCTCTATCTTCTTTCTGCCTGCTAGAGGATGAGCAGCTGTCCTCCAAAGCCATCTCACCAGGCCCTTCCTGCCTTGGAGCCAGCTAGCTATGGATTCTCTGAAAACTGTGACCCAAAATAAACCTCTACTCCTTTAAATTGTATGTTGGGTATTCTGTTCCACAGATGAGAAAATGACTAAGACAGCTATTTAACAATATTAGTTCTGCCAATCTACAAGCAAATGTCTCTCCATTTTCTAATGTCTTCCTCAAGCTTTTTCTTCAGTGTTCTTTAATTTTCCTTACAGAAGTTTTCACCTTCTTGGTTAGGTTGATTCCTTGGCTTTGAAAAAAAAAAATTTTAAAGCTATTATGGATGGAACTGTTTTCCTGATTTCTTGTTGGCTGCTTTATTTTTAGTGTGTAAAGAAGCTATTGATATTTGTGTATTGATTTTGTACCCTGCCACTTTCCTCAATTTTTTTTTATCTGAAATAGGAGTCTTCTTTATTGGGGTTTTTAGATCTACATCAATGATCATATTGTCAGCAAATAGGTAAAATTTACCTTCTTCTATCTATATCCTTTTACTTTTTCTTTGCCTAATTGACCTCACTAACTTTTAAGTGCTATATTGAACAGGAGTGGTGAGAGTAGGTAGTCTTATCTTTTTCCAGATTTTCAAGGAAAGGCTTTTAGTTTTTTTCCCATTTATCATGACACATGTTCAGGGTTTGCCATTCTATGTGGCTTTTATAGCCTGGTTTTTATGGTATCTGTTTGAGGAAAGATCTTTCTATACCTACTCTTATAGTCTGGGTTTTGGAAGGGAATAGATTTTATACAGGACACATATATTTATAGGATTATCTTATTATATTCACCACAAAAGTCAAATGCAGAATAGTGCAAGAAAACTGTACGAGCACCAGAGATTCCAAGAAGCCAGCAAGGATGTGGATCCCACAGCAATTTTCTTGGTTACTTATCTCTCCCTGCTGAGACAAAATGACCAACACTCAAAAGTAAGGGAGGAAAGGTATTTAGCTCACAGTTTGTGGAGGTTTCAGTCCATAATCAGCTGGCTCCAAGGCAGCATGGCAACAATTCTGGGCAGTAGAAGATGCAAAATCAACAAGAGCAAAAGGGGGAGGGGCAGGCCTCTTTTCCTCCCTTATATTGTGTGCAGGCTACCTGCCCTAGGGCAGGTGCAGCACTCACACTTTCAATCCCAGCACTAGACAATGAACCAATTACAAACTCTAGATTCAGCCATCTCCTAAAAGCCCCACCTCCCACAAACCAGTGAGGCTTTGGGAGATATCCAAACACAGACCATCACAGCGATGTCTTGCACAAGTTCAACTAGAGGCCTAGAACCCATGGAAATATCTCATGGGAGTCCACATCAAGGATCTGGTCTAGGAAGGCCCAAAGGCCAGCAGTGGAAGTCAGAAATTCTACACCAGCAGGGAGAAGGATCTGTGCCAGAAGATTGAAAGATCTGCACTAGAGTTAGGAAGCAATGCTCAAGACCAAGATGAAGACCAGAGGTTCCCAGAAGAGAACTGTAGCCTCCCCCTGTGATGGTGAGGACCTGAGCTCCTCCACCAAATAGAACAGCTGAGTTCATATTAGGAAATCCAGCCATGGCAAAATTCTCTAGGAAACTCAGCAACATACAGTCTTCCCTCCTGTTCTTCTTTTATGCCATTCCAGCAACAATCCTCAGGTGGGCCTTCCATGCCCAGAATCATGCTGATTCAGTGCAGCTGGGCATTCCTATCTAAACTGAGCATGAATTAACCCACCACACCTACTTCAGGGTTTTTAATCAAGAAAGATGTTGGGCTGGTGAGATGGCTCAGCGGCATAAGGCACCTGCCTGCCAAGCGTGAGGGCCCAAATTTGACTCCCGTGAACCCACATACGAAAAAAGAGCCGGTGATATCGCTCAGTGGCATGGGCGCCTGCTGGCATGCGAGGTCCTGAGGTCGAACCCCGGTACCCACACACAAAAAAAGAAAGATGTTGATTTTTGTCAAAGGACTTTTCTGTGTCTAATTGAGAAAATAATTTAGTTTTTGTACTTGGTTCTAGTTATGTGGTGGGTTACAATTAGTAGTACATGCATTTTGAAATATCCTTGCATCACTGGAGTGGAATCATGGTGTATGATCTTTTTAATGTATTGAATTTTGTGTAAGAACCTAAGAACCTTATTGAAGATTTTTACATCTGTATTTATCATGGGTACTCGTCTGCAGGAATTTTTGGGGGATAGGGTTAAGGGTCAGTCTTTATCCAGTTTTGCTGTCATAGTCAGACTTTGGAGATTAATTTTGGAAGCATTATTTCCCCTTCTATTTTAGGGAATATATTAAGGCATATTGCTGTTAATACAATTCAGCAGTAAATCTATCTGGTCCTCAGCTTCATTTATTCTTTTATTCTTTCAGTAGCATTGTTTGTTACTGGTGTATTTAGATGGTTTTATATCTTCTTGCATCAAATTTGGTAGTTTATATTTGTATAGGTATTCATCCATTTGGTCTAGATTTTCAAGTATATTTGAATATATATTTTCAAAATAGTTTTTAATGATTCTCTGAATTTTAGCAGTGCTTATTGTACTGTAAATTTTTCTATCTCTAATTTTATGAATTTGAATTTCTTTCTCTTCCTTTTGTCTAATTGTTTATAGTTTGGCGACTTGTTTACCAATATTCTTTATAATTTTAAAGAGCCAACTTTTTGATTCATCGATCCTTTGCATTGTTATTTTGTCTCTATTAACTTCTGCTTGGGTATTTATTATTTCTTTATTTCTACTGATTTGGGCGTGATTTGTTTTTGTTGCAGGCCTTGGAGATGCATCACTAAGTTATTTGACATCATTCCTTTTTAAAATATAGGCACTTACAGCTATATATTTCCCTCTTAAAACTGTTTTTATTGTGTCCCACATATCTACTACTCTGCCATTAGGAAGAATAAACTTGAATCATTTGTAGAAAAATGGATGCACCATGAGACTACAATGTAAAGTTATATAAATCACATAAAAGCTTAAATATTGCATAGCTTCTCTTATAAGAGAAATCCAATGTTTAAAGAGCAAAATGAAAGATAGATAATAGGAAAAGGGAGTTAGATCTTCTACAAAAGTGAAAAGGACCCAGAGATGGAAGGAGGGGATAGTGGATAGAGGATGAAAAAAATAATTAAGATGTACTGTGTACATGTACCAATACCCCATGAGAAACAAAATCTTTAGGTACTACAAATACATATTAATAAGTAATAGAAATTGAAAAGTATATATTGTTTGTACCGTTATTTGATTCCAGGAATCTTTGAATTTTTCCCTTGGTTCCTTCAGTGATCCCTGATCATTTTAAAGTATTTTATTAGATATTAATTCTTTGTCTGAGGAACAGCTGGCAAATTTTTCCCACTCTGTGGGTTGTCTCTTCACTCTATTGCTAATTTTTTTCTTTTTTGCTGTACAAAAGCTTTTTAATAATATGAGATCCCAGTTTTCGATTCTTTGTAATATTTCCCATGCAATCTGGGCTTTGTTCATAAATTTATACCTGTATCTATATCTTCAAAAGTTTCATTTAGGACCAGGGATATAGCTCAGTAGCACAAAGTAAATGCCTGACTGGCAAGCACAAGGTCATGAGTTCAATTACCAATACCACAAAAAAAAAAAAAAAAAAAAAAAAGAGTTCTACCTATTCTCTCTTCCAGCAGATTTAGTGTTTCTGTTTTAATATTTAGATCTTTGATTCATTTCAATGTTAATTTAGTGTATGGTGAGAGACACAGATCTACTTTTAGTTTTTGGCATGTGGAAAGCCAGTTTTTCCAGCACCATTTATTAAAGATGCCATCTTTCTTCCAGTGAACATAGTTGGCCTCTTTGTTGAAGATAAGGTGGCTAAGTGTGTTTGGAGTTGTTTTTGTATCTTCTAATCTGTTCCATTGATACTTGGCTCCCTTTTATTTTTTCATTTGTTTTTTGCCAGTACCATGCTGTTTTTATAAAGACCTCAAAAAATCAGACCTCCCCTCCCCCAATTTAAAGACTCAATCCACAAATGGGCATCTGAAATGAATAGACATTTCCCAGATGAAGAAATACAAATGGCAAATAAATATATGAAAAAATGTTCAACATAATTGGTCATTTGAGAAATGCAAATTAAAACAATGCTAAGAATCCAACTCACTCCAGAAAGAATGGCTATCATCAACTCATCAACTAATAACAAATGCTAGTGGGGGTGTGGGGGGAAAAGGAACCCTTCTGCACTCTTGGTGGGTGTGTAGACCTTTACAACCACAGTGGAAATCAGTGGGAGATTCCTCAAAAAATTAAAACTAGAAGTTCCATTTGACCCAGCTCTTCCCCTTCTTGGTATCTTCCCAAAATAATTCAAAGCATGATACCCTAGTAATATATGCACACTCATGTTTACAGCAGCACAGTTTGTAATAGTTAAATCTTGGAAATAGCCCAAATGACCATCAGCTGATGAAGGGACAAAAAAGTTATGTTTTTTTGTTTTTATACAATTGAGTACTATTCAGCCATAAAGAAGGATAAACTTGAGATACTTCTAGGTAAATGGATGTACCTTGAGACCATACCCTTAAGTGAAAAAGATCACACACACACATGTGTAAATGTCACATTGTTTCTCTGGTGTGAGAAACTGAAAGTGTAAATAAGGACCAAAATTTACAATAAATATTGTGAATATTGTGAAATAGGAAGAAAATATTCAAATGAGAAGGGCAACTATGGAGAGAGCAAGGGGAAAATAAGGAAGGGAAAAGAAAAAGAAAAACTGGCATTGAAGCTTTTGTAAACAAGGTGTGGAAGAGGGGTTGAAGTGGGGGAGAGGATTGGGAAAAAAAGAAGTATCAAGATATATCATGTTCAGGTACAAAGTCTCTATGATGAATGTGATCATTATGTATATCTAAAATGTACCAATAAAATTAATTAATTAAGAAAAGAAGAAACCCACATTGGCAATCACATTATTTAGCAATTATGTATCTGACCAAGTGTTTTGTGGATTAAAATTAAAACCTCAGGTGCTCCGAAGCCCCAGAATTGACATCAACTTTAGTTGGTGTTTCCCCCATTCTAATCTCTATTATTGAATAAAGAGAAAAAGAATTTAAAAAAGTGTTTCATGCATTGTGTAGTTTCTTTTTTGTTTATTTCTAGTTTTAGTCTATCCTTTTTTGCTAGAATGCATGAGATTTTTTCAATATTTTAGGACTTGTCAGTACTTGCTTCCTGGCTTAAAATATGGTTTATTTTGGAAAAATATTTGTAGATTTCTGAAACAAATGTGTATTCTATTGTAAGTGTCTTCTAAGTCTATTTGGCGTATAGCATAGTTTAATTCTGACATTGTTATTTTGGTCTGGTTGAGCCATCCATTAGTAAGAGTAGGATAGTAAAGTCATGCCTTGTGATTGTATTGGAGTCTATCTGCCTCTTTAAGCCAGGTACTGTTTTTATTGTGAAATTGGAGTGTAAATATCTGTTGCATATATGTTTACTATTATTATCATTTTGGTGAATTATTGCCTTTGCCAATATGTAGTGGTCTTCTTTGTCTCTCCTTATTAATTTTTTGAAGTCTACTTTGCTTGATAAAGTGTAGTTACTCCTGCTTATTTTGGGGTTATAGCTCCTTGGATTATGGTTTTTCATCCTTGCATAGGCTTTGCATGACTTACTAGGTAAACTGTGCTTGTTGCAGGCAACATATAGTTTATATTTGTTTTATGAGCCAATATGCCAGTCTGTGTTTTCTACTTTGAAAATTAAGGCCACTTATATTTAATTTTTTTTTGTCAAAAGGTATAGAACAGTCATTAATATTTTGTTGTTTTTTAGTGTTTGCTTCATTTCCATTTCCTACACACTGATTGTCTTCTGTGTTCATGATTCATGTAAATACATTCTGTAATGCTAGCTTCATGGTAATGAATTTCTTTAGTTTATGGTTATCTTGGAAGTTCTTAATTTCTGCTTTGATTTTAAAGGTAGCCTTGCAAGGTACAATAATCTAGGATGACATTATTTTCTTTCAGAACTTGAGATACATTGTTGCAAACCTTCCTAACCTTTAGAGTTTCTGTTGAGAAACCTGTCATTATTCCGATGAACTTGCCATTATAAATGATTTGGAATTTCTTTCTAACAACTTTTAATGTTCTTTATATGTTCCAGATTTTTGAAAAATGGACCATATACATTATCAGAAGTACTTTCTTGGTCATATCTCCTTGGAGTTCTCCATGCTTCCAGTACTTGGATATACATCTCATTCCCAAGATTTGGAAATTTCCTGATGTAAGTTCAGTGAATCCAATTTGTCTGCCATCGGCCTCTATTTCCTCACTCTCCTGGAGACCAATGAGTCTTAAATTTGCTCCTTTAGAATTATCAAACATCTTTTGAATATTCTGTTAACTCTTATTCTTTTTTATTATTGTCTGAATGTTCCAGTATATTCACCTTGTCTTAAACTCTAATATACTCTAATATTATTTGTTGACTTATCTAGCCTACTGTCAAGATTTTCAATTGACTTTTTATTTGAATAACCAAGGTTTTCACTTTTAGGATTTCTCTTTGATTCCTTTTAAGAACTTTATCTCTTTACTTGTGAGGGCTTTCATATGCTGCATTTTCTTAATTCATCAAGCTGCTTATTTGTATCTTATTCGAGCTTACTGATCATTTTAATAATTAATTCATTCAGTTGTTTATTTCTACAATATTCATTGTCAATAATTAATTTTGCTAGCAGTTTTTAAAATTTTTTCTCTGGAATTTTGTCCAGTTCCATATATGTGGGGTCACTTTTTTGGCACAGCTTGTTGCCTTGTTTTCTTATGAGTTTTGTATTTTTGTAAAGTCTGCAGATGAGTTTGAAGGTCACCTCTAGTGCTACTATGCAGAACTGTTCTTGTAAGTTACTTTCTCTTCCTGATGTGCTCAAGGCTCTGGATGAGTTTCAATGTGAAAATGCTCACTCTACCTATTCAAGGTTCTAGATTGGATCCCTAGAACTGTTTTGTGAGAAAAGAAAACAAGCAGTACTGTCAACATCTCTCAACTATGTTAAAGTTATTTGCAAAGCTCCCTACAATTTCTATATCACAGGAAAAGAAAGAGAAATAAAAATGTAAGATAGGCTGGGAAAACAAAACAAAAAATAAATTAAGCAAAAATAAATAACCATTAATTATATTATTTTTATGTATGCAAAGAAAGGAGAAGAGCAGCGATCTTTCTGATAGGAGGAGAAGGGAAGAAAATAGAAAAGGGAAGGAATATAAATGAAGAGGTAGGGAAGACAGACAGCAATTAAGTCCAATTAATGAACTAAAAGAATGAAAATGTTAGACAACTCTATGGAAAAACACTTGATGAGAGAAAACTTGGCAAAACGAGGTAGGACAATATAGAAGCAAAAACAATTTATAATATTTGTTCTCTCTGTCTTTTTCTATCTCTGTCTCTCTCTCTCTGCCTCTCTCTGTTTCTCTCTCTCTCTCTCTCACACACACACACACACACACACACACACACACACACACACACACACATTAAAAAATAGAGGTCCAGTATTCCTTCTTATAGCTTCTCTCTCTCTCTGTCTCTCTCTCTGAGGATTTTAAGGCTGCAGTAAGCTCTACTGAACTTATTTTCTTTTATTTATATGATGCACTGCAGTCTTATATTTAGAGTTGCACATTAGATTTAGTTTGTCCTTGAAAACTGAATTAGAGAGAGATGCCAACACATATGGTTACTCCTGGAACAGTTTATACTTTGAATAACCTAAAGGAAACCATGAAAATCAAATTTCTTATCAGTATTGTGAAGCCAAAACCCATGTGTTCAACTGAATTTGAGCCTGTACATAAAATCTGTGCAAAAAATCATTTGGTGATCTTATGCAGTTTTAGAGGTGACATATTTTGAGTCACATTCCTATAAAGGTTAAAAAAAATCTTTGTTTGCATTTTAATGAATAAAAGTAATTTCAAGTTCTACTTCATGTTTTTTAACTGACTGCTATGTTTTTTAATTTTTAAATGCCATACCAAATGAGTGTTAAGTTCATTTACTTGTCTCTACTTGCCTGTCTATGAGTTAATTTATATCTTTTCTTCAAATGACAGGAATTATGGAAAAAAGTCTCCTAAATTTAACTGCTAGTGTATTCTGTGAAAATGTATATGATTACATAAATAAATGTACTGCCTTTCCAGTTGTTAGTTATTAGTTGTGGAATATGTCCATAACAAGCTAAATAAATTTTTCAACATCTACTATATATGTCTCCATGTGAATAAGTCTTTTGATCTTTCAGAAAGGACAGAGTTGATGAGAAAGACTGTAACAAATTTCCAAAGCTTGAAAGCTCTCACTGTTAACAATTGGCACTTCAAAGTCTTTGACAGCAAAGATGGTGACAGCTAAGTGTGTGTCATGAGGAGAGTTTATAGTAAACAAATGTCCCCTTTGGTGCAAATTTGGGTTTCTAAAGACATTAGTTATTACTGAACAGATTGTCAAAGACTGCTCTACAAAGCCTGTTTGAGATATTGCTTCGACGCATTACTCCAAAACCTGATATATATTAGAGCTTCTTTCACTTTCAAGTTGATGATTATAGCTACAGGTATCTTTTATTTCTGCAATATGCTGTAGGGATAATGTGTTGACTTGGCCATATAACAATCTGTTATGCATTGACTGAAGTTTTTACTCATTGAAATGATATACTCAAAAAGTTCCTACTCTAGGTAAGCTACTCACTTCATAGTTTCACTTCCCTGAGCCTAATTGTTCAGCAGAAATCTTACCCTCCTCACTCTCTTAATTCACAGCTTTAACTCGGAAACTGGGAAGCATATATTCTTTTCTGCCTGGGTACCCTTATTACTTGTCTCCAGAGTAGAATTGATTATTTTTTTCTTTATTTTTTCCATTAAAGTTTGGAATTTACTGGGATTTACTTTCCAAGCTCAGCCTTCTCCTTTCTTAAGTGCTCAGAGCAAGCTATAGATAGTATCTGATAGGATAGTTGAATTTGCAGGCCTTTAACTGCCATGGAATTAAACAGGATAGAAGTTCACAGGTCTAGGAACAGCAATAACTCAAGACTACAAGGCTTTCCTTCAAAATTTATGGAAAATAAATGCATTTTGTTTACCAACTCCATACTTTATTAAATATCCCACCTGGTTAAAAAGGGAATACTCTAAATTAAAGGTGACGAGGTTGTTGTCAATCCCTCTGAGTGTCTTACTATTTAACAATTCTGATTTTAGCCCTTCATGGCTGGATTGCCAGGAAGAAAACAGCCACAGGTAGATTATCCAGGTAAACTGTGTTAACATGCATTAAATTAGGTAACACTGTCAAATTTAACTATATTATGTGGCAATTGTGGTGAAAGAAGTTTTGACTAAAGACCCAATGAGAATAATTGGAAAGCTTGTGGAAGAAATGTCAAACCAATCACAAATTCACACCTGAAAATGGGTGAATTATTAAAAAACCTAAATACATGCTTGAAATAGACAGTTCAGTCTTTTCATTTTGGGCAAAATGAATGAGACAATTTGGTAGTAAATGAGAAAAAAGGCAGATGAACTCTATCATCCTGAAATATTGAGTTCTTCTACTTATCAAACATGTCAATAGGTATATTTTCAGAAAACTCAATCACTTCTTTAGTGTATAACAAAACATTATTTATTATTTGCTAGGATATTAACATGTACAGCATAGTTTTTTTTGAAGCAAAGTATTAATTTATCTCACATAAATATAATGATATGATTTTTGACTTAAACTAGATATACAAAAACCTATCATTACTAAATTTATATATTTATGCCCAAGAGAGATAAAAATGAACACAATTCCAAGAACAACATCAGAAGGAACCACCATGTAGGACAAGCAATTAAACAGAGGGGAAAAGAAGGGAACCAACAACAGGAAAATAACATGAAAAAGGTAAGCCAATGCATGAGTTATAGCCATTAATGTAAATGACCTCAATTCACCAATCAAAAGAAAGAGATTGTCAGAATGGATCAAGAGACAAGATCCAACAATATACCATATACAAGAAATGCATTTAACTCAAAATGAAATTCATAGATTGAAAGTCAGAGGATGAAAAACAATACTCCATGCAACTGGAACCCAGAAAAGAAAAAGAAAAACAAAACAAAACAAAAAAACAGGGGTAGATATTCTGTTAGCAAACAATGTGAACTTCAAACAAAAATTGATCAAAAGATAAAAAAGGTCACTACATTCTTGTTAGGGGAAAAATTAAAGAGAAAGAGATAACAATCATAAGTATATATGCACCAAATACTGGAGCACCCAACTATATAAGACAAATATTAATAGACATGAAAAATCCAATAAGCAATAACATAATTGTAACAAGGGACTTTAATAACCTATTGTGATGAAGAGACAGATCAACTCGAGTTCTCCCCAGCCATGTTTCAAAGAGAGGAAAAAAAAAAAAAAAAGGAAAAGAAGAAAGGGGCCCAGGGATATAGCTCGGCAGCACGAACACCTGCCTGGCAAGTGCAAGGTCCTGAGTTTGATTCCTGGTAACAAAAAACAAAAAAAGAAAGAAAGAAAGAAAAGAAAAAGAAAAAGAAAACAAAGAAAGCAGAATAAAGGAGAGAGAAGAAAAAAGATAGAAAACAAAAAAGTGAGAAAGAAGAAAAGAGAACATGAAAAGGAAATTAAAGTAAGATAAAAACAAAAATAAGTCAATAAAATAAATTAAAATTAATTAAAAAAAGAGAGAAAAAAAAAAGAGGGTCTCCCCACCCACCTAATTCTATTCCATGTGTCTTTGTCCCTAAGCACAATGCTGGTTCACCTAACTTACCACCTGTTGGTTTGTATTTTGGCCTTCTCAGTCTAGCTAGTCTCACCTGTCCATTGTGTGTACCCTAGTCAAGGTCCTACTGTGTACCTGGCATCCCCCGGTTGCCAGGTCTCATGGTGTAGGGGGAAGGGCTAGTCACATGGATTCCTCCTGTGGGCCGGTTGCCGAGTCCTGGATTCTTCCTGGGCTGACCAGCCTAGGAGTATTGTTGTGAACCAACCATTGGCTCATATTGTTACTGCTGCTTCGGACTTTTTCCAGGCCTCTAGTCCCTCCTGTCCATCGTGCTCTCCCCAGCCAGGGCCCTACTCTGTCACCAGCAATCTCACAGGCCCACCGGGGCACTCTGGATGGAGGGAGTCGTCATTTTTATCAATTTTATACTAGTATGGTTGAAAATTTATTTCAAGGAAATTGATAGAGATGAACATTAACACATATATTTAAAAGTGTGTAAGACAATGTTATTCATACAAAAGACGGCGAAAAATCAAGGTTTTAAAAAAATAAGAGTCTTATTTGTCAACATTTGGTCACAGAATAGTTTGTAACAATTGATTAACACACACAAGACTTCATGATAGTTTAGGATATTGTAATATTGCTTTTGAATTTGTCAATATTTCTGGAAGTGTTAAATCAAATATCTGTATGATCAATTCTGCTTTGAGTTTTTTTTTTTTTTTTGTGGGTACCAAGGGTCAAACTCAGGACCTCTCATGCCAGCAGGCACCCATGCCACTGAGCAATATCACCTGCCCTTTTTCCACATGTGGGTACCAGGAGTCAAACTCAGGACCTCGTGCTTGCCAGGCAGGTGCTTATGCCACTGAGCTATCTCACTGGCCCTGCTTTGAGTTTTTAAAAACATCACAAAATACATTAATGCCAATGAGTCCAAAGAAAAATTGGCTAGAAAAGTAAACAAAGTGAATGCATGAAAGAATTGGAGTCAGGAACATGAGGGAACCAAAATTTAGATAGATACAAAACAACAGAATGCATGCTACACAAAGTTTAGAACAAATAGGTACAAAAAGCATCAACTAAAAATGAGAAATAGGTGAAATCAAGTACAAAAGTTATCCCTTGGCTCCCATAAACAATAAAGTCATCACAACTGAGCCAATTTTCTATTGCGTCTGTTCTGAACTTTGAACTTCTTGAGAGCAAGGACCACCTTTATTTCAATCCGTAGTAGAATAGCTGGAAGAAATTGTATGTTAAATAGTAGAATTGAAATATTATGCTTTTTACCCTCTTGCCTGGAGGGAGCATCTTCTGGAGTCTTACATTCACTTAGTAACAAAAATATTTCCCAAACCAAAATCATTAATAATTACATACACATATTATAACTGAATGACAGAGGTATTCTACTTTTCCTATACATGAAAACAAATTTTTATACCGAAAAAAATCAAAATTAATATTTTTGTTGTTTGATTTCACTTTTAATAACTTTACTATTGTGCCTTCTATGCAATACTAGAGTCATTTACTTACATCTTTGTCTCCCTCCTAGATTATGAGCTTCCTACCTTGGAACATTTATTAAACTTATATTCTCAGCTCAAGATTGTGTTGATGTTTCTTATTTATTTATTTATTTATTTATTTATTTATTTAAGTTCTGGTCATTGAGCCCAAGACTTCATGCATTCTAGGCAAGTGCTACATTACAGAGCTACACCCCCAGTCAATACTTCCTATTGCATTATAATTTACCTGAATAAATTTTACCCTTTTGGAAAACCACTCCTTTCTATTTTTCACTTTATGCTTTAGGCTGAACTAACTTTTTGCAATTCTGGAAGGCTAGACCTGTGCCCAAAGCCTGAAAAATGTGATCATTTCAGGAATAGGCACATTACTCAAAGGTGGACATGATCAGTGAAAACAAATCCTTGGGATAATTGTCAGAGTTGTTAATTAAGAATTATTTTCTTTTGAACTCCTAACTGTAATAATAAAATAACTAATATTTGAATTATGTAGAGAATTCTTGCTTAGAGTGAAACAAATAGAAAAGAGAGTAAAGTTAAGTGATAAATGTGAGACAACCATATACTTTTTAAGACCTTTAGAATTTTTTTTGATTGAGTTTCCTAGAAGGGAAGAAGAAGGCTTGAGTAATTTGTTTCTTAAAGTTTCCCTTAAGTACAATTTTAAAATCTTGTTTTATTTTTCTCCATTTTACTTACTATTTAAAATTTATTTTAGATTTTTATCCTACCTCAGATCCTCATGGGAGCAAATGGGTAGGTGTATACTGTGGTCTAAGAACAAAATCTTATCTTTAAAAATAGGGCAAAGGCATATATGTATATATATATATATATATATATATATATATATAGTCTCTGTAATGTGCATAGATAAACTTCATTTTTCATACTGTATAAACTACTTCTATGTAGGTTACATTTCAGAAACAATTGTACATAACAACATATGTGTGTGTGTGTGTGTGTGTGAATTTGAGCAGTGGAGAATAAAAATGAAGAGAAATGTCTCAGAATGAAAATTTTATCTAAAATATATACACACACATGACTACCAGAGAACTATGCACTGAAGATTTGAGATAAAATCTCAAAATTATATTTTGAAATGAGGAATAGAAATGTAAATGAATTAAGTTGTGTAATGTCTGAATAAAGAAAGTAAACAGAAAATAAAAGGATGGTGAAGAAGATGTCTTAAAAGGATGAATAACATTTAGATGAACAAGCTCCCTCTGTGCTTAGAAAATTAGCATGATTCATATTCCTGAATCCCGATAATCTCTTGGACATAAAGTACGGAGATGTTTGTTTCTTCGGCTCACCTTGAATTGTGTGTCCATTTGTTATGGAGGAGTTTTCAAAATGAGCTGTTTATCTATCTAATTGGAGTATCTATTTGATAATAGAGTAAATAAATTGGAATAATCTAAATAGAAAGTTCAAGAACTCTAAACTTTTTTTTTTTTTTTTGTGGGTACCGGGGGGTCGACCTCAGGACCTTGCGCGCCAGCAGGCGCCCGTGCCACTGAGCAATATCACCGGCCCCTTTTTCGTATGTGGGATCCGGGAGTCGAACTCGGGCCCTCGTGCTTGCCGGGCAGGCGCTTAAGCCGCTGAGCCATCTCACCGGCCCTCTAAACTTTAAAAGTAGAAAAACACCACTTTTTTTCTTCAATTGACTTTTAAATATGCATATGCTTTTAAGAAAATGTTTCTTAAAAATATCATTTTTTTAATCTTTCCTTGAAATTCTCAATTCTGAATATGATCTGCTTTATTTGTCTCTATATATTAAAATTTTTGACTGTTAACATCAACAAAGTTATTTCATGTATTTTTGATACTTAAACCTACATATCTTTATTCTGCTAAGTGTTTTTTACAATATAAATCAGTAAAGATTATAAATCCTTATATATGTATTTTTTTCTCTGTCTGTAGTCACTGGCCTCAATTTTTAACATTGCTTTGGTAAATATCACAGTCAACTGCAGTCATAGCTAATGACCAATTCTCTATTACAGGCAAAATTAGAAACACAGGGATGTTCATGCTGAGCCTATGAAAACAGAATACCTAACACATTTTCAACACAAAATAAATTGAAAAATCCAATTAGATAATTTTAGTAGGGGTAAAGAAGAAAAGTACTTATTCCATATCTACCCACATTGTCAGTGTATCATAGGAGAAATTTATGATGCCCCCTAAATTGTTCCTTGTTTCTACCATGTATCCACTTGGGAGTAAATGGGTAGGTATATACTGTGGTCTAAGGCTAAAATCTTATCTTTAAAAATCAGGCAAGACTTATAAATAAATATGAAGAGAGACAGATATTTATGAAGTGAGTCAATGAACAATTAGTGCAAGTTATGGCTGAATAAAATGTAAATTACAAGCAGTCATGTAATAGTAAGCCTGACTTTTGGCCAATTTTTGTATTGCTCAATATACTAACTTCAGTACCACAAATGCTCAGTAAAAATAACATTTTGCAAGTTTTGCCAAATATCCTGTTAGCAAATTTTTATTCATCTTTATATGTAATGTTCATTTTCGATGATTAATTTGATGAAGTAAGAGGTCAAGAGCACAGTAGAATCTTTTAGTTGGGTTCAAGCTGAATTATTGATACTAAATAATTTTGTTTTACTGAGTATTTGTGTTTTGTCCTGATTACACACTTAGAATCCTTTTCAAGCCATATTATACTTCTCCTTTATAATTTTAACCATACAGAATATAATACAGTGTAATTTTCACAGAGGATCTTTAATTTTAGGTCAGTGACTTATGGACACATCTTCCAGAATAAGTACAACTTTCACCCCACCCCAATTCTTTTAGTAGATGTGATAATTTAAAATAACAGTAAGAACTATGCTTGATGCTGACTTTTTATTTTTTTATGTGACATTTTTCATATTAATTAAGTTTGCTTCACCTTGTATCAGTCTTTTGACAGATTTTTAATAGTTTTATATGTATTCTTTATAATTTTTCTTATTGTTTTAATTTTTCCGTTGAAACTTAATTAATTCTAATGAATCTATCTTGCATATCTCTCCCAGAGTCTTATCAGTCTTGCCATATGTCTTATCATAGTTTTGTACCTTTAGAAAGCAAGTTGGATGTAGGCGTATATGTTACAAATAGTGTTCCTGTATCAAGTCCTCTGATAATTTAGAAAGGTATATTTAATTTCTAATTTTGAAAAGTATAAAATCCAAAAGGGAAGAGTGACCATGGTAAAAAAAAAAAAAAAAAAAAAAAAAAAAAGTAAGTGCTAACGGGAACAACATCATAGAAATCAGAGCAGACTGGGACACTAAAATTAAGACAATGAGAAGTGTTCATGCTGGATTTCAGTTAAAAAAGGACAGATACATGTATAGTATCATTTAGCAGTGCTTAGTAATCAAACTTTGGAAGTGGAAAAATTTGTCATCTAAATATATTAAATGCTTTGTAATTTTCAAAAAGTATGTCTGTAAGAACAGAAGTGAAGATGCGGAAAGTTCTAGAAGGAGTGCTAACAGGAATGGACCATGTGTCATAGACCTAAAATTAAAAGAAAATTGCTACACACTTAGTAAGACAAATATCAAACTAAAATGAGAAAGAATGAGGAACAAAAAGAATATGAAATGGAGATATTAGTTTCAATATATACAAGTATGGCAGATGTATTCAATGGCAAATTCCTGTTGTGCTTATCAGTTTGGGTTGGACTAAAGTAGACTATCAATATAAGTTGCTGAAACTAAACAATAATCCCTTAAATGTATGAAAAAAGTATATTAGTTGAGATAACTATAGCCAAATTGATAATGATTGACAAGGAAAATTTAAAAACTTTTTTTTTCCTGAAGACACAATTAGACTTGTTTCTTAATATTGTAATCTTTGGAAGTTTTGTGCATTATCTTTTAAATTTGATTTATTCTTGAGTGAACTGACATTGAATGTCTGCTCTTTTTCATATAGTATGCTAAGATGCATTTCAGAATAAAGACAAGTTGAAATGAAGTTAAAATAAATAATTATTGCTACAAAGGCTTCTATTTCTAATGTATGCTTTTAATAATTATTTTATTTATTTATTTATTTTTTTTGTGTGTGGGTACCAGGGGGTCAACCTCAGGACCTCACGCGCCAGCAGGCACCCGTGCCGCTGAGCAATATCACTGGCCCCTTTTTCGTGTGTGGGTTCCGGGAGTCGAACTCGGGCCCTCGCGCTTGCCGGGCAGGTGCTTAAGCCGCTGAGCCATCTCACTGGCCCTATAATTATTTTATAATCAGCATCCCTATAATTCCCAAAGGTAAGTGATTATAGTAATCAGCTTTTACATACCTGTATAGCTTTCTTAAAAAAAATTTTTTTTTCTGTTTCTATTTGATTATTCTGAATGGTGAATTCTCATATACTTGCCTCTGCAACTTTTTTATTTGCCTTTATATGGACATACTTTGTGGATAATAAACACATTTTTTGTTATTGTAGTTTGATTGTTTAGAGACAGGGTCTTTCTATGCAGTTCAGGCAAGACTTGAACTCACTATGCAGCCCAGGCTGGCCTCGAACTCACTGATATCCTCCTTCAACCACTTGAGATCTGGGATTATAGGCATGTGCCACTATGCCCGGCATTAGATTTTATTCTTCTTAGTACAACTATCTAAAAATACAATGGATGGAAAGAAGGAAGTTGAGGAAAATCATATGGAGAATTTATCACACTGTGAAATTGAAGATGAGGGCATCTACATAGTTAAGATAAAGTTTGTGTATAAATGGAAGGGATAACTTAAAATGTGAGGCAAATAAATCTCTCCTGCTTTAAATTATGAGTGTGGAGGGCCAGGGATATAGCTCAGTGGCACAAATGCTTGCCTGGAAAGTGCAAGGTCCTGAGTTCAGGTCCTGGTACCAAAAAAAAAAAAAAGTTTTGTTGGATATTGTGGTCAGCAATGGAAAAGTGGACTAATGCAAAGAACAACTATACTTCATGTTTTCTTTTTATTCATATATAAGCACTGGAGTTCTCAGAGGGGAAAAATGAAAAACAAAAAACACCAACAAAAATAAGATAAATCTCACAGATCTCTTTAATCAGATCACAAATTTTCAGTATCTGCTCTACCACTAATTTGGGGCAAACTGTTTAGCATTATTTGTCTCTGTTCTCTCTTTCTTACATGAGGGCACTGGGAATATCTGTCATATAGGAAGAGTGAAAATTTTTAGGTAGCCTTAGCATAGTCTCTGTCACATTGTAGGCCATCAGTAATATGAGCCATTATTATTTCTTATTTAAAATTGCTATAACACTGGAAGAAGTTACATATTTTTGCATATATCCAGATATATTCAAAAGATTATAAGGTCTTGTACAAAGAGAAAACACTACCACTTTTTACTCCATTGTGATTTTAAAGGAGAATTGTGAGCATAAATTAGAAAAATCCAATGTAGTATTATTTATTTTTGGTAATGCTATGTTTTATTTTACATCTCAGAGTTTCACAAAATTTCTTTTTCTATAAATTGCACTTTTATTATTATGTAAAACCTAATGCGTGTGATTTCTTTTATTATTTTTAACTACTTCCTCCTCTTATACTTTAAAGATATATGACAAGGAATTGATAACATTGATTTATGAACCTTCTTTTCGGTTCAAAAATTCTTTCCGCTCATTATTTACAATTGATTTAATGTAAACTTGAATTAGTAACCAGATGATTGGTAATTCTGTGCTGTTTGTTTTCATAAAGGAACAGGCTTTTTTCCCTGGATCATCATCCAATTTTTCCATGAGTATGCTATATGAACAATGTGGCATTATTAATTTCTGGTGAGTTTAATTTCTTCTACTGAAAATATTGTGATGCTGTTTTTTTTTTTTTTTTTTGTGGGTACTGGGGGGTCGACCTCAGGACCTTGCGCGCCAACAGGCACCCGTGCCGCTGAGCGATATCACTGGCCCCTTTTTCGTATGTGGGATCCGGGAGTCGAACTCGGGCCCTCGCGCTTGCAAGGCAGGTCCTTACGCCGCTGAGCCATCTCACCGGCCTGTGATGCTGTTTTTAAGACTACCTTAAGATATTTCTCCATGAAATTGAAAGAGCACATATTATTAGATATTTTAAAATATATAAGTATATGATTAATAATTTAATTAATAACTATAATGTGAGAATGACTGTCTGAGGAAAAATCTTTCATGGCTATAAAAATTAAATAAAGACTACTGAACAAAGAAAATGGCACTCAATAGGCAAAGCACTGTTACCCTTGGCAGCATATTTTATTTTCTTATTTATTGTGCTCAATTTTTGAGAAATCTTTTAAATAAATTATTAAACCCTTAAATTCATAATCTGAGAAATTATTTCTGTAGAAAACTATATGATCATAACTCTCAAAATATGAAATTCACAATTAAAATCTGACAAATAGCATAATTATTCTTTCTTATAATACTTACATAACTAATGAGAGTTCTAGTTCTACTATTATAACTTTCATTCTGAATTCCTTAATTAAATAATACAGGTAAAAACAAAAATAAACAAGATTACCCTGTTTCATTGAACACTGAGGAGCAAAAAAAAAAAGTGACTCAGTGTAATACTATTAATTTATTAAGCATTATCTCATCAGCTCAATTAATTTTTCCACTTGAAGTAATAATATAGTCAATAAATCTAAATGATATTAGATTAGTCACCCTAAATTACATGAACACATGAGCCAAGGAGAGTAATAGAAAACATTTTTACTAGTTAACTATTTAATAGATAAATAAAATACTTCAGAAACATAAGCTAATGGGTAACCTCAGATGTGATTTGATAAATCATCATGCAGACTTCTCAATTCCATGAGCACATATACACACACATAGACATACACAGAGCAATGAATCACATGAGTCTATTCAGAATCAAGAATATTATTAAATTCAAGTCTGTAGAAATTCACATAAAGTATATTTAGATGCAAATCTATTTGGAAACAGTTTATTTCTCATAAAAACAGAATAATTGTTTAACTCTGGGAACTTCATTTTATAATGTGAAGAAAAATAATAGCCTACGCGTTTGTTAAATGAGTTCTTTCTTTATCCCTTATTAACATAAACTGCTGTGACATTGGGACAGTGTTGTACAAGTAAAGGTGTTGCTGGTTTTTTTTTTTAATTCCCAAGGAATAGAAATATAGGAAATTAGTTGACCAGCTATGTTAATATATGCAATGATCTACTATGAAGGCATAAGAAAGAATGAGGAAGACATGTGAACCACTTTAGAAAGTTCTCGAGCATTTATTGTTAAATTAAAAAAAATTAAGTGCAAACTCCAGTTGTGTAAACAGAAAAAAAAGTGTGTGTGTGTGTGTGTATGTGTGTGTGTGTGTCTAAATGGGTATAATCTTGAAAAGAAAAGTTGAGAACTAAACTGGAAATCAGGGAATCTGATTTACTATATGTTCAGAGAAGAATGTAGTAAAGGAGATGGGGAAAAATAACACTATCTCAGTATTGTTTTCTTACACTGTTAAATTTTAAGAAATATATTACTGTTCCACCTATATAAAATAAATCAACATGGATGGGGGAACTCCTTTCAACTTAAAGTAAATAGAAAAGCAAAACAAAATTCATTTCAAATAAATTACATAAACACAGTGGATGATCAAGCCAGAATAATCTGAGTTACATTTATCACAGTATTTTATATATTCAATCTAAAAAAAAATTCAAAGGAATATGGACTTTTATAGTAGAGTTGCTTGTTTTAGTGGAATGAATGTAGTAAATCTGAAATGATTAATGATTTCTTGCACGTGGTGGGAATGAAGAAATGGATAAATATATTAGTTGTGTTTTGGGCATCAAGTTTCTCCTTGTGGAAAAAGAGGCACAAATATATGAAATGAGGAAAGTCAGAAGAGTAAAGCATTAACCTAACTTAGCTCTGTGTACTAGCACAGTCTAGTAGCAAAGCTAGCCCAGCAGTCATGAGCATACTGGCTAATGTGCACGTATTATTACACTAGTACATATATTATTTCTAAATTCCTTGCATAAAATAATTCAGTGATGGCTGAACATTACAAGAGAAGCTTGAAATATTTTGTTTTGTTTTGTTTTGTTTTGAGACAGGGTCTTGCTGTGTAGTTCAGGCTGGCCTCAAACTCATGGCAATCCTCCTGCCTCAGCCTTCTGAGTGCTGGGATTACAGGCGTGAGCCACCATGCCTGGCTGAAATATCTTTTTTATGGAAAATAAGTTTAAAAAATAGATACACGAAATTAATTGATTTTACTAGTTAACACTAGTATAACAATAAAAGTATTGCAGATAATTAAGTTAGGTAGAGATTGATAGACAGCTAGAAATGAGCCAGGCCCAAGATGGAGTAAGAACAGAGATGAGGTAAACCAGGACAGTAGTCAAGCACTGAGTTGATAGAAACTAGGTCCCAAGATAGCAACATGAAGGCTAGTCCTGCAAACCTCCCCACAGATAAACATTCCAAAGCTGTATTGTAACTAGTAACGTCTGGTCCAGTGAACAATAAAACAAACACATAGAAAGAATGTAATGCACCCATAGATAGATGACCAGAGCACTCTAACCCTCACTCCTGCCCCTTCCAGAAATGACTTTGCTCTTCATGCTATGTACCCCTGCTACATATTTTTTCCTATTAACTAAATCCATATTAACTAAATAACTGTACTTATAATCTGATAGGTTTATTGTAGTTTGACCCAGGGTAACCTGTGATAAGATTTTACTGTATAAAAACCCCTAGACAAAGAGTTTGAGTGGCTTCCCACTTTTGGGACCCCTTCTGCCTCTCAGGAGCTTTCTCTTTATAAAACTTTCCTACTCTTCACCTCCTTTGTTCTTGATTCTATTCTGCAGCATTCTGAAACACAAACAGCACATCTAATACGGTGTGAGTTATTTCCCTTTAATGAAAGTATTTCTGAATTGTAAGTAATTGAATAAGTATGTGTGTATATATATATATATATATATATATATATATACACACATATATATATATACTTGTAAGTAATTGAATAAGTAATTGCATAAGTAATTGTATACTTGTAAGTAATTGAATAGGTATATATATGTATATATATACTGTATAATATATATATATATTATATATATGTATATATTCTAGGTGGATAGCTAAAACAGAAACAAGTAACTCTTCTTCACAATAGATTACTCACTAGCAAATATAGAATAGTAGAGTAAGAAGAAACCCTGAAAAGCAAAATGCTCATTCAACATTAGTAATCACTACAAACTAAAATGAAGATTTTATAATCAAATGACATTGAAATCAATAAACAATTATAGTAAATGGAGTCAGAAAATCACTATTTCACTTCACATTAAAATATTCTTGGAGAAAATAATCAATGGTTGAAAAATTCAGAGAGAAATTTTGTAAATAACTAGACAGCTGTAAGATATTTTTCAGCTCAACCAAATTTTAGACTGGCTACTACCATATTTCCCTCAAAATAAGATTGAGTCTTATATTAATTTTGCTCCAAAATGCAATAGGGTTTATTTTCAGAGGATGTCTTATTGTTTCATGTACCACTATCTACATTTATTCATGTACAAAATCTACATTTATTCAGATATAGCCATGTCATCTTCTGACACATTGTCGTAACTCTCCAAACCCCAGAATTCCAGCTTGAATTCCTTGCAACTCTGTTTCTTGTAGGTCATGATCTCTCATGTCCAGCAATAGAGCTCTCCTTCTTGTCCATACAGCCTACTTGTTGTATATCATTGCAACACATGATGTATTCAATTATGAGGATTCATATTAGACACAACCTGTCCATTCATTATCAAGTATGCACACTCGTTCATAGTCTCTGTACTTGATTTGTCATTTGGCAATAAGTCTCGAGATCGTCTGCTTGCATAATGTTTACTTCTCATCCAAAGGCACCTGTTATGGTTTGTGTCTAGATGTCCCCCCAAAGCCATACGAAGTCATGAGGGGGTGGGCTTTACAGAGGTTGCTAAATCTAGAGTTTGTGATTGAGTCATGGTCCAATGCTGGAATTAAGAGTGTGAGTGCTACACGCTCTCTAGGGTGGGTGGCCTGCATACAATATAAGGGACAGAAAGAATAAACCTTTCCCCCTTTAACTTGTGGGTGTTGGGTATTTTGTCTCAGCAACAAGAAAAGTAACTAAGACAGCACCCATGTAAGTGTTTACAAATGCTTAACTACAATTAATATTATCATTTAAATATTAACGTCAATAATATTATATATTTATATTTAATTATATATATGTGTCTTTCATGTATTGTAATGGACCTGCTAAGTGCAACTGCCTGGCAGACGATCTTTAACTGGGGCTTATTTTTGGCATAGGGCTTATGTTATAAGCACACTGAAAAATCAGGGTATGGCATATTTTCTGATTCATTCTTATTTTCAGGTAAATACTTAACTGGCTCCCTACCCAGATTTCCTTAAAGCATTTATATTAGGAAATTTGGAATTGCAAATTTTTTTTCTGCTTCATCCAAAGGCAATCTTCTTAAAAAGTCTCTTGCCAATTTTACAGCTCTGGTCCTTTTTCTGAAGTTTGGTGAACCACCCCTTTGGAATGCAATTACCAAGGAGGTTAAGTCCCTGTCTCCCAATGCCTGACTTCAGCAAGTACTTTTAAGTTGTACAACTACCTGCCATCATGAAGACATAAGAAATCTTCCTTTTCCTTTGGATAAAGGCAATTAAAAATAAAAAGGCCCTAATATACTCTCTATCCTAATGTTTAAAATCCCTCCAGCCTTTTATTTTCCAGTGGTGCTGTGTTCTCATTTCCAGCATTTATATTATACTGCTCTAACTTGACCAAAGTCTTCTTTACCTGTCTAAATTTGTCCAGGCCAATAATGCTTGTACAAGGTAGGATATTTACACAGAATCCATACACATTTTCTCATCTCCCAATAGTATTAATCCCAGCTGGAAAATATTAATTATATAATAGCAAAAAGGAAGGAGTATAATTTTGTCATCTGTTTCATTACACTGAATGTATGCAACCCGAGAGAAAAGGGGATCAAGAGACAGAGATTCAAGCAAAAGTGGAAAAATATTGAGCATCAGTTAAATGGGTAATCGTATATGAGAATTGCTTTCTTATTGTTAATTTTCTAAAATATTGTATGTATGTTGCAATAAAAATTTTAATTATACTATTAAAAATATCAATAAAGATAGTGTTGTGCCTTGAGGTTTTTTTTTTTTTTCCTCTGCTTTCTAAACCAGAAATTCTTTCTAATAAACTAGGAAATAAAGATATGGATATGTTAGATATGTCTCAAGCATCAACTTTGTTACTAATAATTTGGAAAGGGACTTGTGTTTTTCATTAAGTGGGATTATTAAATAAAGTCAGTCTAAATATTGAGATTATGAGTATCATAGCTAACATTTTTCTCTTGTTTGATATCAGAAGTCTATCAAGACAAGAAAATTTGTAAAGTCAGTTTCCAGTATCAGCCTCTACTCCTTTGGATATTCCTGGGAGCACTGGGAACTAGTAAATATTTTGATCCCAGAAGCCTCGTACAGAGTATTAATTAATTCTTAAGTCATTTTTTTATCCCAAGTTCAAATCAAATTCCTGTTCTTTTCTCAATCCTAAATTATGCTCAGTTTCATTATTGAATAAATTCATTGGAAGCTTAAAAATAAGATGAAATTCTATAGACTCTAATATAATTTTTATTCCATGTAGAACTGTATATTAACTTCATGTCACTATAACAAAAGATCTGAGGGAATTAACTTATAAACAGAAATGGATTCTTCAGGTCAAAGTTTTGAGATTCACATCCAAGATCAAGTGACCCTACTTGATCAAATGGCCTCCAGCATAGGCAGTAATGGCAGTGTGTGAGACACATGTTAATATGAGTGGTTACCTCATGAGACAGGAAGTAGAAAGAGACCAAAAGGCCAAGTCCCACAACCTCCTGTCACCTCAGGGCTGCCCACTGCAGCCCACAGCTTAAAGGTTCACATCACTTCCCATTAATATCATTCTGCAAGTAAAGTTTAAAAAAATGAAAAATTTGTCTGGATTTAAAATCTGAAACTGGTGTTTCAAGAAAGTACAAAATTCGTCTTTCCTAATTTCTTATCTTGCTCAATATTAGATAGGACATTTATTATTTTGTGTTTATTAAACTGCTGCAATCCAATGTGCTTGTGGTTGGAATGGTCAGACTTCCTAATCATGTTTAATGCATAAGTTTTATTTATTCAATTTGAAGTTTTATATTTGTCTCATTTTTTATAAAAGTAAAAAGCAGTAAATTATACTAGCAAAATCATCACATCACTGGCTTAGATACCTACCCTCAACATTTAGAAAAAAAATTCCTATTTCAACCTTCTAAAGAGGACAGTCTAACAAACTCCACATTCCTAGATCCTAGTGTTGCCCAGCCACAAGAATGATTCTGTGGTAGGTGAATGTGTAGGATCCAACTGACTTTATACCCATGGGTGCCAGTTGTTCAGAGTCCATAACATGTAACCTAAAAATTCCTCAAGATTTTCGGAAAATAAAAATCTCCCAAATGATGCTAATTTTATATTTTACATTTCCCGTATCTGAGGAAAAATTCATATATACACATTTCTTATTTTTTTAAAAATGCCATTTGAAAGAAAAGTGTGAAATCTTAGTCATTATCTAGTATATCCTAATTTTTTCCTTTCAGTTGGTTTCTGGCATTCTAATAAAGATTTGATTATGTACCTTACCTACTGATGTAACTTTGAGGAGCTTTGAATTATAAGCATTTTTAGTCGTCTGGCAAATGAGGGTTGTTTTCAGACGTTTTACTAATATCCTTGGGACCCAGGAGAAAAGTACAAATATAAGCACTTATTAAATTTCTCCAGAAGTTCTCCTCACCTCACAGATCTGTTTTCTCAGAGGTTCACTTTCTTATACCATCCCATAATTATATCCTACTAGCATCATATTTTAGGTCATTCAAAGTAAAATGAAGCTGAAAGGCAAGTTTCACATTTAAAAACATCAGAATTGAAGGAATATAAAACAAAATATGGTCTTTTAGAATAAGCCAGATCCTGGGGCCGGTGAGATGGCTCAGCGGCGTAAGCGCCTGCCTGGCAAGCGCGAGGGCCTGAGTTCGACTCCCGGAACCCACATACGAAAAAAGGGCTGGTGATATTGCTCAGCGGCATGGGCGCCTACTGGCGCACGAGGTCCTGAGGTCGACCCCCGGTACCCACAAAAAAAAAAAAAAAAAAAAAATAGAATAAGCCAGATCCTGATCTTTGAAATGTTACTTTGTCCCACAACCTGCTTGCCCTTTTTTTTTTTTTTTTTTTTTTTTTTTAACACTAGTAAATGATAACCAGCTGACTATGCCTTGTCGTTAAGGATATGTGCATCCATTGCCTTGCACCCTGGGAAGAGGGATCAAGGTCCTGTTCTCTGCAAGTGTGGAAAGAGATACAGAACCATTTGGTCAGGAAATGCCATATGTAGAGCCAACTGGAGATCACCCTGTAGTACTTTTGTGCTGGGGACCTCTGCAGTGAGACCCAATTTCATACAGGGTGTGATGGTGCACAGTGAAAAGAAAGAGCAAGAGACAAAATGGGGATGCAGTGGGGATCTGGGATAGCCAGTTGTTCACAGGGAACCAAAGGCCATGAGGAAACCAGAACCTCGATATTTATTGATCACATTCAGATTGAGGAAAATGGTGAGGGGATTATGGCTGGATGTGCTAGATAACTGGCTAGGCAGGCAAGGCTTGTAAAAGTGGGAATAAAGCATTCTTGCAAAAGGAACAAAACAGTCAGATTCAGGTTGTGGTTAATGAGAAATCTGTTTTATGGTCAATTCTGGGAAGGAATTTTCTCTGGAGTCATACAGGCCTCAGTTATCTCATATCTTAGCTCCACAGTCTCGTGGCCCACTTATCTGGGCTCAACTAAGGCCATAGATAAGGAGCAATTCTAGCCCAACATTCCACCCACTCACTTCCAGGAAGACATGTACACAGCCTTGGCCAGACTCTCTGTTCAAACTGAAATTGCAGTTAGGGAAGTTACCTCTATACAGCCTGCACTGCTCACACGTAAGCACAATCACATTTGGGTCTGGGGGAGGGCGACGTGGCAATCCTCCACACCTTTGGAAAGTATGTACTTAGAAATTTAAAGCAAGAAATATTGTTCCACACTGCAATATCTAAAAGACATTACTACTAACACATACCCTGTGGTTTCAGATACACCCATATACAAAGGTCTTCATGAAACACTGTCTGGCATAGTAAATCACTGTCTTCCTTCACATAATAATGTTTATGCAGAAATTTACATC
This sequence comes from Erethizon dorsatum, assembly GCA_028451465.1. NCBI lineage: Eukaryota > Metazoa > Chordata > Mammalia > Rodentia > Erethizontidae > Erethizon > Erethizon dorsatum. Next base: position 110,517,063 of record CM051824.1, read on the forward strand.
TTAAATCTCCCATAGTATGGCTAACACTATGCACATGAAGGTCTACTGTTTGTCTGCCAGCACTAAGTTGAATAACATCTGCTAAGGCATCTACTTGACCAGACTCCTCTGAGGATAACTTGGCCCTTTACTTTGCTGAATTTTGTGTGACAACTGCAATATTACCAGAGGACTTTAACTGTGGTTTCATGCCTCTGTTGAAACCAGCAGTTTACACTAGGAGCCACAGTAGTTTCTTGTTTTCAATGAATTCAGTTACTTGCCAGTACACAATGCTGGGATAAACTATGGTGAATGGATAATGCCCATATCACATGTTATCTAAGACTAACAGCCATTCATCTAGACAGCAAGAGTAAATGGGCCAGTAACATAAAGCTAACCTATTCATATTCCCAAGTTAAGACTCTACCAACCACAAATCTCCCTAGTGATATAGTCAAGTCCCAGAAAACTAAACAAAAACAAAGGGAAGATTACTGGAGCCTAAAAAGGTAGGGATGTGATGGGATTGGGAACATTTATCTTTGAACACAGTCTTGTAATCCTCCACCTTGCTAAAGTTGTCTACTTGTATTTCCTAGTACATTGATTTGAAAGTATTAATTGATGCATTTAACCTAATGAAAAAATACATGATCACCTCGTACATGATAGGTGTTCCCACTGACAAGACTACTCACCAGAGATTCAGTAAACAAATTCCTATTTAGCTTCCTGTTTCTCTAAATGTTTCTTGTATGATCCTATTACTTAACTGTTAAACTTCTTAACAAAGTAGGATTTCATTATTTATTTTGGAAATTTTTGACATGCAGAGTAATTTAATTTTGTAATTAAATTTTATATCTAACACACTTTTTGTCCAGATTTATCTAATTATTTAATATAGTGTCATAGACTAACCAAGTTCTTTCTAACAGTTATAAAATGCACATTTTATGTGAAATATTTGGTACATAAAAATCAACTTTATAAATAGGGTGATACTAGAATACTTATATTCTTTATTAAGCTAATTGACTCAATTATTCATATATACAAATGAATTCTAAATTCATTACTAAATTCTAAACAGTGCATTATTTTTATTTTGTTTTCCCTATTGCTTCTCTAGAAGTAGAATTCTACTTCTACAGAGAATTCTACAGAGTGAAGTCCTAATCAGAGACCTCATAATAAATATTGACAATTTGCTTAATTCCTTTGAGCTCCATTATTTCCTAATAGAAAATAACTGTACTGGTTTTTCATCCAGTTCCAATCCAAACCCATATGAATACATTATTAACCAACTAACCTACTGATTCAATAATAGAGCATGGGAGTTTAAAGCAATGGATTTCATTTGAGAAACTTACCTAGGGCAAATTCAGCAACACACTCATATTTTTTTTTTCATTATTTTCAAAGTAATATTGTCAATAATGTCATGTTTCAAAGAATCAGAGGGAGGATCAAATAAAACCAGACTACCCAAAATTCATTTGTAATTGTGAATTATTATCTAGTTCTAAAGGATTACCTCAATTATAGGAAATAACTGTTTTGATTTAAAGATGCCTGCTCAGTGTATGCTATTATGTGGTTTGGTAATAGATGTTATATTTATTTTAGCAATAATTTCTATTTTATCAAGTTAGAAGGACTTACAATAATTATTATGTACCTGATATTGATGTCACTATTTTATAAGTCATTATTTACTCACTTTTCTTCCTAAGAGAATAGTCTTTGTTCTATTAAGTCTTCTCCACAATGCTCTTGTCTATCTCTGAGTCAGGCCTGTGGAAGTCCTTGAAAAGCACCACAGTTACCTTGTGTGAATAATACAGCATGTATGACAGAGCAAGCAAAATTACTAGAGTTTTGATGTAGAATTAAAAGTCCATTTTTCTGTTTCTTTCTTTTTCTTTCTTTTTGTGGGTACCGGGGGTCAAACTCAGGACCTTGTGTGCCAGCAAGCGCCCGTGCCACTGAGCGATATCACCGGCCCTTTTCTTCGTATGTGGGTACCGGGAGTTGAACTCAGGACCTCACACTTGCCAGGCAGGCTGAGCTATCTCACCCCCCCATTCTTCTATTTCTAACACTACTTCTAATGGTGGAATGCCTAACCTTGGCAATTTATAGGTTTCACATCCTTAACAGGACCCCATCTCAGGTAATGACAATCGCATAGGTCATCTGTTCATCTATTCATGGGCTTTTTCCAATTAAAAGTATGATGGGAGTATGGGATACTGGCATTATTCTATCCATGAATAGTTCATAGGCCCCAGTATTAAATTTTCTTAAATAATTACCAGTATTAGTGGCAGGAGAAGAGATGATGAATCATTTTGAGTAGTTGAACATCAAATTTGATTCCTTGGTATCTACATTCTCCAAAAGTAACATGTATTCAATAGTTCTTGTGTCTTATCTGAGAAATAGAGTCTTTGACCAGAATTGATTCCCAAAGATCAATCTTACACCCTCCCTTTGGTGAGATTTTTAATAATATTGACTATTATCTGTAGTATTTCTCAGTTTCTACAGCATTCTTGGATAGCACTTTGCTCTTGACATGATGCTTTGACATTTTTCTGCTCTTCAATCCTTGAATTAAACTTCAGATTTGCTTGTTAATAACTTGGAATATTTCATTTTACTACTAAATTTTTTGTTAGAGTCACTAATTTTGTATTGATGTTTTCCTTTTTATCTTCAGTTAAGATTCAGTTTTTAACCTCCCTGAATTCTTTATAGCCTATGTTTGTTTGTTTATGAAGTGTCCCACAGATTTTCCTTCACTCTCAGGAGTAACTGATAGTTTTAAAATCACTTCCTTGCAATGACCAAATTGAAATAAAAGAAGGGGTATTAATACAATACTACACATTATCGAAAACTGCTAAAACCACGAATTTCAAGAAGCCATATTAACTGTTTAGAAAGTTGAGTTTTTTAGAAAGTAAAATTGGAATGAAATATGTGTATCCTTTTTGCAAAGCCACAGGAGCACTTTCTTCTTATATCCCCAAAGAGTTTATTTCTGTTACCCACTTGTGTATTAATCATGCTTCCTATGGAATATAATTTATCCACAGTGAAAAATCTATTTTCATTCATCATGTAATTAAAATCATGAACTTCTGAGATGAAAACAAAATCATGAGAAGGTAAAATGTCATAATTCCCTAAAGATGGTTTTTGTAGTATGGTAATATTTCCAACCACAATGTAATGTGATTACAGTTCTATTTTCTTGAAAATCTGTCTTTACATTGAGAATGTTAGGATTAATACTTCTATAATTAAGAAAAATAGTCAACGTCTGAAAAATATACATTTCTGCTATAGTATTAAAATATATTTAAAAGTATATATTTATCTTCATTCATCTGATCAACTCAATATTTCCAAATTTACACAAAGCAGTATTTATCTAAAAATGTCAAAGAAAGTTAGACATGGATCCACTCTTCATCACGCTTGTAATCTTTTACATTTGGAACAGCAAGTATGAAGTGGGACATGGCAAATACAATTTGGCAAAGCAAATAGATAAGATAGTATAGTTATTGAGGAGGTCAGAGGAGAGAGGTTATTTAAAAGTTGTTCTATCTTGACACAGGAATGTAGTGTTCTGTGCTACATCTCTTACATTTCATGACTTGATATTGCACAATTCTACTAAGAGCTCAACACCAAAAGAATATTCTGAGTACCAAACAGACCCACAACAAACTAATGGTCTTGATGATTCAGTATTTCTCTTCTTTGTTGGAATTTCTATCCTGCATTATGTTTCCTTAGTCTACATCTAGGGTTACAATAAATAATATTTGAGTCTCAAAAGGATCTATCCTTTCTTCAATGAGTTCCGCATTTTCCCGGGTTTCTGACCGTGCAGAAAGTTTGATTATTTGTTTGTCCACTGCAATTGAACCAGAGTTGAATTTCACTGTCAGTGAGAAAAAAAATTTTGTATCCACTCAGTTCACATGACAGCACTTCAACAGATATCAGTTAGGTGTTCTCAATCCATTTTAAATATCAGAAAATTGAAAATGAGTGTTTGTAACTTGACAGGATAGAACTAATAGGTCATAATTTAAGGAATAAGTTTTGTTCTATACTTGTTACTTTTTAATAACTAAAGAGCTGAAGTATAGAAGCTTTAATGACTTCCCTTTATTTAAAAGTAGCTGAAGTCATGAAACAGTCATCATAATAATCCCCTCAGCAGCAGCGTCTTTTCCTTCTCCACACAGTTCCCAATTTTTTAAAAGAATAAAACCGTCATATTATTTTCCAGAACAAACAATTCTTACGGACTTTCGTTATAAGAATAAAAGTAATTTCCTTGTTACTTTCCCATCATTGAGACATAATACCTGCCACCCACAATTTAAAGGGTTAAAGGTTTGTTTTAGCTCACGGTTTGTACAAGTTTCAGTCGGTAGTCAGATGGCACCGGGGCAGGGCAGCATGGTAGAGGCACACGGCATTCTGGAAGCAGAGAGATCAAGGTAGGCGAAGGGGAGCGATAGACCCCGCGACTCACCTCCTTCAGCCAGGCTTCGCCTCCCAATACCACATTTAGGTATAATCTCATCAGTGGACTAATTCACCAATGAGTATAAAATCCCCAGGATGCAATCACCTCTCAAAAGCCCCACCTATGAGCGCATTAGGCTTTGCAGGGACATCTGGATAAAAACTGTAACAAATTCTGAACAATCTTCTTGGTTCCAAAGCGTGGCTCTTCTCAACTCTCTTCTCGTGCTTTTCTCCCACTGTCCATATGCATTCAAGCTACACTTGATACCACTCATCCTCAGAATAGATGAAGAAATTTAAATATTGCTCGTTTTCTCTATAGGAAAAATCTAAAATATAAATAAATTAGTAAAATAAAGAAAAGATGATAGAAAAAAAAAGAAGGCAGATGTTTTGGAAATGGGTAAGGGAATCGGTAAGGGGAGCCATAAGTAGTAAAGAAATTGAAACTGATGAAGATATGCTATATACATGTGCTACCAATTTGCCAAAATGAGCTTCAGTAATCTACACTGAAAACATATATTAATAAAAGAAACAAAAAGTTGCCATTCATTTTCTTTCTAGGGAATTATACATCAGCCTCACCCAAGTGAATTAAATGGTTAGGAATATACAGAACTATGTGGTTTGCCTGTTCATTTACTTTTTTTTTTTTTTTCTTTTTATTTATTTATTTATTTTTTTTTATTTTAAAGAGAAAAAAAACAAAACAAATCAAAAGAAGAACAAATTTTCAAACCAACATAATAGGAGGGTAACAATGGTTAATACATTACGTATTACTATCTTTAAGTTAGTTATTCAGGACACCAGACATTAGCATTCAATTGTCCAAACATTATTGGCACAAACCTTACTCTTCAATGAACTAAATAAAAATGGTAGTGTATCTGTCTTAACCATCTTATATATATATATACAATTTTTTTTCCCTTTCCCTTCTTTCTTTTCCCTATTCCAGTCTCTCTTTCCTTTTGACCAGTTTCTTTTTGATTCACCATATCTATTGTACATTTTGGATCTTATTTACTCTTTCAGTTTCTCATACTAGAGAGACAATACGATGCTTACACATGTGCTTCTGGTTTATTTCACTTATGAGTATTTTCTCGAGTTGCATCCATTTACCTATAAAAGTCTCCAGTTTATCCTTCTTTATGGCTGAATAGTACTCCATTGTATAAAAATACCACATCTTTCTTATCCATTCCTCAGTTGATGGGCATTTGGGTTGTTTCCAAGATCTGGCTATTACAAATTGTGCTGCTATAAACATGGGTGCACATATATTGCTGTGGTACAATGTTTTTAATTCTTCTGGGAAGATGCCCAGAAGGGGAATAGCTGGGTCAAATGGGACCTCCAACCCTAGTTTTCTGAGGAATCTCCACACTGACTTCCACAGTGGCTGTACCAGTCGACACTCCCACCAACAGTGAAGAAGGGTTCCTTTTTCCCCACAGCCCCTCCAGCATTTGTTATTAGTTGATTTCTTCATTTACTTTATAAAAGACAGATATTTAAAAATACTAATGTAATGTTTAATGGAAGGAAAAGGAAAATTTATTCTGAATTTCAGAGTGATATTTTTCTTAAAATTTTATCAGCTTGTCCTTGGTGATATGTTACTCTTTTTATGTTTCTTACTGTTAAATGTATTGCATGTGCTGTGTCATGGAAACAACATTTGAACTATAAAGGACATAAATGGGTAAAGGCACTTAGAATGAAGCTTATAAATTTTAATAGATGATCTCTCAAAGTGTTAGTACCAAAACTTTTAGGCAGTAGATCTAGTGATGCATTCTCTATCTATGTGTATTTTCTATACACATAGCATAATTAAATGTTACAGTTATATATAGAAGAAAAAATAAGAAAATATTAATGATGAGAAACACTCCAATTTAAGCACAGTTATTAACATAATTGTTTTCTTTTAATGTAAAAATAAAACAATGCTTTTTTCCATGTTTAATATGGGTACTCCTCAAATGTATAGGATGTGCATAAATGTATGCATGCATGTAGAGACTAAATGTATCCTAAATAATGTGGTCGTCAGTGCTCAAGGCCTGCTTTTCAAATTATTTGTAATATTACAAGGCAAGGGGGAAACCTTGTCATTTCAGCTATAGAGTTCAAACATGTTAATGTGTACATATTCTGGCACAAATGTAGTTAGAAATATACTGTGTCAAAGGGATTGATCTCCATAAGAGTTAATGGATCTGAAATGAAGAATAGAAGATGCAGTGTCATAGATTCAATTTTATTGCTTGGAATTATATTTGCCCTTGGCAAAGCAGCTTGTTTATCGGTGCTCATTATAACTGATACGGTATTGTAAACTACTTTCATCTAGAAATAAAGGTTATGAAAGAGCATAGCATAATGTAAGCATGAGGAGTTTTCACAACAGTTCAACGTGTTTTTATTACTGACTCTAATACAGCAATACATGTAGTGTAAGTATTAGCATTATAATTGCACAACCAAAACCTTACCTGTAGATTTAGTGTCAAAAGAAATTATATTTAGTCAGGCTTGGATAATGTTGCAACTAAAAATAGTATTGAAAAATCAAACCGGAATGCACAGCAAACATTTGAAAACAGGTAGGATGGATTTATTATTCATATTGAATACAATTATTTCATAGTACTCATAAAAAGAAAACATAAAACAACATGGCACTCTAAAGACAACCATTACTATTTTAACCTCAAATTTCTGGGTATCCTCTTAGGATAGAGAATCTTATGCAGAGTATGAAGGAGTGCTATATCAAACTATTATGTAGAATTTAAAATTTATTAAATTTTCTTTCATGTAGACAGATTAAACAGATGATATTTTCATTATGTGAGTAATATTGAGACCATATCTAGGTAAAATATAGAAATTTTAAATAATGTTAAGATAAATTGGCTATTGAGGGCCAGTGAGATAGCTCAGCAGCATAAGTGCATGACGGGTGGGCGTGAGGTCCTGAGTTCGACCCCCAGTACCCACATAAAAAAAAAATGGCTATTGATTGGCAAGCTTTAATTGAATGTTTTTGTTTTAAAATAAACAGATTGTTCATTTAAATGAGGTGATTCTCTGTCTTTATTTTTAAAGCAAATTTTCCTTTTTACCCCAACAGTGGAAAAAATATTTTAATAAACCATTAAAAAGAAAACATAAATAATTTATCAAAGCATTAAGTGACAATGTTGAAGGATGAAAAGGTTTTTTTTCCAAAATCAAGCTAATGGAATCCTCAAAGGTTTAAAAACTGTTTCATATATAGCTTTGTAATTCTTTTATTTGTATGATCATGAAAGACTTAGTAAGAAATAAAAGTGCTTAATTAGCATCCTTGATGTAGAATTTCCTAATTTTCCACTAAACTATATAAAAACAAAGGAAAAATGTTTCTGAAGATGTTTTTTTTTTTTTTTTTTTTTTTTGTGGGTACCAGGGGGTCGACCTCAGGACCTCGTGCGCCAGCAGGCGCCCGTGCCGCTGAGCGATATCACCGGCCCCTTTTTTGTATGTGGGTTCCGGGAGTCGAACTCGGGCCCTCGCGCTTGCCAGGCAGGCGCTTAAGCCGTTGAGCCATCTCACCGGCCCTGAAGATGTTTTTAAAATAAAGTAAAACTGAGTTTTTTTTTTAATTATTGTGTAAATTTTACTTTCTAAATGAAGGATCAATCTAGGAAAAGAAATATAAGACATAGAAGCAAAAGTGCATAATTGACATTAATAATGAATAAATTTATAACTCATTCTTTTTATACATTCATTCTAGAAGTTCAAATAAAATATCAATTAAATCAGTTACTCAAATGAGCAATTTAGGATATTATCATAAATCTATACTGAAATTATGATGTCCAACCTATTTTGAGAGCCAGAATATGATCCAGGAAATTATATCTTCAGCAAACATTATGATCGATTTTTCTCATGCTACCTAGTATTCTTTGCTCTGGATAGAGGCAATTTGAATATTTCTCATTCAAGAAGTGAGAGCAATAGTTTTATTTATTTATTTATTTATTTTTATTTAAAAAACACAGAATTTCAAAACAAGATAATAGGAGAGTAACAATATTTAACATATTGCATATAGTTATCTTCATACTAGTTACTCAGGGTACAATATATAGGCCTGAGATATTGTCCAGACAATATTGGCACAACCCTTTCTTTTCAATGAACTAAGAGAAACTAGCAGTATAACTATCTTAACTATCTTGTGTGTGTGTGTGTGTGTATATATATATATATATATATATATATATATATGTATATACCTATATATATGTATATATATATACATATATATTGTTTTTTTCATTTTCCCTTCCTTCCTTTCTCTTTTCCCCCATTATAGTTTCTCTTTTCTTTTGAACAGATATATATTTTTGTTTAACAGTCCTGGTAGTCTGATTCTAATACAAATACTTAGTTTATATTTTCATGGCATTATTTAATCGTCATGTTACTTTCAACCTTACTAGGTATTTATTTTTAAAGTGTATTGATAGAAACTCCATAGTAAATTGCTTTCTTAAAACACATTCTTACATTATACATTTATATGGAGTATTATGTCAATTTAAAATTAATATAGGTAATAATAATGTATTTAGATATAATAATTTACATTATTTTATTTTTATTTGTATTTATGGATTCAATTCTTCCTTTATTTTTCTATTCAGTTAATCAAATACATTTAATAGCCCATTTTAATTTCATTTATTTATTTTATTAAGAGTTTTACATTTTATAAGCTGCTTTTAGTATTATAATAGGCATACTTAGATTATCAAATTATTAGAAGTAATGTTTCATACAAGAAATTTTATAAAATTATAAATTTATTTGTTTGATATTTATTTTTTGTGGTGACATATCTAATATCTGCATATGGTATAAGCCCTATATTACAATGTTATATTTTTGGTAGTTAAATATTCAGCAGCTCTTCAATTAATTTAAAGAATAACACATGCTCCTTTATACTTATCTATGTATTTACCACTGCCATTGCTATTTATTCTGTTTTATAAATCACTATTTCTATATGTAATAATTTCATTTCAGTCTGATGCATATTCTTAAGCCCTTCCGGTAATGGATTTCTTCTTTCTCTAGATCTTCCTAGGTTTTTGTTTCATATCTCATTTACAATTTTTATATATTCATCCTTAGAGTCCTTACCAGCTAATTTTAAGAACTTAGTTATTTTGAAGTCTTTTTCTTTGGACTATTTTTCTATTTAGTGTGGGTAACTTTTAATAATTATGAGCATTTAAAGTACTGTTATCGTTATTTTAATATCTTGGTTGTTTGAGTTGATAGATTGAAGAGATTCCAGTTCTTCTTTTTTGAAATGATTTTGTCCTAACATACTGATCGCTTTCAAATTATGTAGTCATAAATTAACATTTTGTTAGAACCAACTTATTTTGGATTTGCTTACAGTCTTAGAGTACTTTCTTAGTTCTATAACAAATTCTTAATCAAAATGTATGTGTTCTCTGGAAAATGCATGGAAATCTGAAGTGTTTGCAAATTCCTCTATCTTAGAGACATACAAATTTAGGAGAGCAACAATGGAAATATAAATAAATTCCTTAGCCTTCTAATTTCTCCTTTCATTTTTTTTCTGTCTTCTTGGTTTTTCTTTTACACATTTATAGATCAGAGGCCATCCAAGCATTTGAGGTGAGCTTACATGAAGAATTAAGACCTGCCCTTTGGTGTCCTCCTCCCTCCTAGGATTAGTCACTTTGGATTCTAAGTGGAAGCTAACACCTAATCTGCATAATCTAAGAACTGCTTGTGAAAGAACTAGATTTTAACTGAAGTGGGAGTCAAATCCTCTATAGTATGTACAAGTATTTTGTCAAAATAACAGTGCCCTCAAGAGTACTTTTGAAAAATTTCTCTCCAGTATTTATAATTGTTAATGTAAGGGGATTTCTTCAAACAAACTATGCAACCATCAATAGAAGTAGATTTATATATCTGTAATTAAGCTAACATTTTATTAATTAAAATTTTATTAGTACTTGTTTGCACTACACGATTACATTCATTATGGGGAGTTGGCTATTTCTTCCTAACACATTTTTATGTTTTTTCTACACCATTGCCCTCCTCCCTCCCTCTTCTTCCATCTCTTGGGCCTCGTCTCTTTTGCAAAAGATAAATCTCCCTGTTTATTATAATCCATATTCTATTTTGCTCTTTAATTTATTTACACTTATAGTTTCTCATATAAGAAAAATATGTGGTAATTAAGCTTGGGAATGTGATTTATTTCACATAATATTTTGGTCTGAAGCTGCTACAAATAACTCAATTTGCCCTTCTTTAAGGCTGAGTAGCTCCCATTTTCTCAATCCATTCATTTGTTAATGGACGTATAGTTGGCTTCCAAGATTTATCTATTATGACTCATACAGCTGTAAACATGGGTATGCACATATCACTGTAATATGATACATTTAACTCTTTCTGAAAGAAAATTAGAAGGTGAATAGTAGGATCAAATGGATTATCTGTTTTTAATTTTTTGAGGGATCTCCAAACTGATTTCCATAGGTGTTGTGCGAGTATACAATCCCACCAATAATAACGAAGGTTTCCTTCTTCCCTGAAGCCTCAAGAACATTTGTTATTATTTGATTTCTTGATGATGACCATTTTTTTCTGGAAAAATATGGTATCTCAGTGTTGTTATACTTTGCATTTCTCTAATGGCCAGTGATGTTGAACATTTTCTCATGTATTTATTGGTTATCTGTACTTCTTCTGAGAAATGTCTATACATTTCAGTTGCCATTTTTTATTGTGTCTTTTACTTTGAGGGGAGTCTAGTTTTGTTTTTTTAGTTCTTTATATGTTAGTCCTCTGTCTGTAGAATAGCTGGGATAAAACTTTTCACATTTTGGGCCGGTGAGATGGCTCAGCGGCGTAGGCGCCTGCCTTGCAAGTGCGAGGGCCCGAGTTCGACTCCCGGAACCCACATACGAAAAAGGGGCCGGTGATATCGCTCAGTGGCACGGGTGCCTGTTGGCGCGCGAGGTCCTGAGGTCGTCCCCCTGGTACCCACAAAAAAAAAAAAAAAAAAAAAAAACTTTTCACATTTCATAGCTGCCCATTTTTGATTGAGTCTTTTATTTTAGTGGATCTAATTATTTTGAGTTCTTTATATATTCTAGTTTGTTCTCTGCAAGACATGAAGCTGGCAATAACATTTTTTTCCATTTTGTAAGTTTCTCCTTACTGTCTTGATGGTTTCCTTTGCTGTATAGAAGCTTTTTTAATTTGATATAATCCCATTTGTTAATTCTTGATGCTATTTCTTGTACAACTGGGGTTGTGTCCAGAATGTCTTTGCCTATATTTCTGTGTTCAAAATTTTAGGTATTTATATTATAGTAAATTCAGTATTTCTGTTTTTATATATAAGATATGTTCCATTTTTATTTAGTTTTAGTATAAGGAGAGATAAGAGTTTAGTTTCATCTTTCCACATGTTGATAACCAATTTTTTAGCACCACTTGATAAAAAGTCTATCTTTTTCTCCAGCATTTGTTTTTGGTCCCTTTGTGGAAAATGCAATGGCCTGAGCTGTCAAGGGTTATTTCTACATCCTCAGTTCTGTTCCACTGATCAACATGTATTTGTGTGTGTGTGTGTGTGTGTGCCAGTACCATGTTCTTTTGTCACTGTAGCTTTGTTCAATAATTTGAAAATCAAGATTGTGATGACTCCTGTTTTGCTATTGTTACCCAGGATTTGTTTTGCTATTCTGGGCCTCTTGTAGTTCCATATGAATTTTAAGACTGCTTTTTTCTAGTTCTGTGAAAATGTTGTTGATATTTTTTATTGGGATTGTAGTAAATCTTTATCAGTTTTGAAAGTATGGTATTTTTGACAATATTTCTTCTGCCTATCTACAAATAGGGGATATTTTCAATTTTCTGATGCAATATTTGATCTTCTATTTCTGACTACTGTTGCTTTCATTGGAGAGGTCCTTCAATTCCTTGGTTAAGTTAATTTCTAAGTATTTCAATTTTCTTGATGCTATCATTTTTGTATTGTTTTCCTAATTTTATTCTTGGTTTACAGAAAATCTATTGACTTTTGTGTGTTGATTTTTTTATCCTGCTATCTTGCTGAATTTGGTTATTAATTCAAGGTGTTTTTTGGTGGTAATTTTGATTATTCTGTGTAAAGGATCATGTTATCTGCAAATAATGATATCCCTTCTTCCTTCCCTATATGTTTATCAGAATGAGATAAATGTTAGCTATTTTATTCAGAAATTTTGTCATGGTTGTTGGATTTCATCAAATCTTTTCCTACGTTTATTGATATTATCATGTGAGTTTTATTCTTGCTTCTGATTATGAGGTATTCTAGGTTTGTGTAATTTGTATAATATGTATGCTAGATTTGGATAATTTATCCAAGTGATGAGGTTACAGCAAAGGCAGTACCATTGAGAATGTTACCAAAAAAAAATAAGGAATGCATGTGAAACTCTTGGAGTCTATCAAATGTAGCAAATAAGTGAAGTAGTCAGAGATGCCCCCAAATTTCTAAACTTTGCATGTAGACATATAATAATTCTATAATGAAAAGCAATGAAGAAATAATACAGTGTGTAATCTTCTACAGACACTCTCTGTCAGTAAAAAGTAAATATCAAATAAATAAAAATTCAATGGGGAGAAAAAGTATTTCAATTTGGATATACTGAGTTTGTGTACCTTTGGAATAACCAGATATTAGTGTCTTTTAGTATATATCGACCAATTGGGAAAAGGAGATCAAAAGAAAAGACATAGTTATCCATGCCTTGCAGATGATCAGCCATTGTAGTAGACATTTTCTTTTGCCTCAAAATCCATGAACTTCATTGTTGTCAATAGATACACAGGCTGCTTTCTATTAAGCATACATAGTCATTTGTCTAAAATATGATAAGCATTCATGTAAGAGAATTACAGAAATGAACAGATAAATTATAAAGCAATTTAACAATAAAAGGAGATATACAAAATGAAAAGATAGATTTAATGGAGAAAGTACAAGAAAAATATCAAGAAAAACTTCAATGCTGAAGAGAAATATTAAAGATAAAAAGAGAAGAGAGGAAGACAAAAAATTCATTATGAAGAGAGCATTCATTAAGAACATGAATATAATCCAGCACAGACAATTTATCTAAAAATGTACCTTGACTTAGTACAATTGTCTTATGTTTTTTATATGTTCTTTGGCCTATTAGTCTAGTTTCCAGACAGTATATATGAAACTAAATTTATGAGGTCTTATAAGATAAATAAATGAATCTGATTCTGAAAAAATAAAAAGAAGTGGTGGAAGGGAAGAAAAGAAGAGAATTGAAATGTGTTATGTACATGTACCATTTCCTTACAGTGAATGAAATCAGTATGTACTGCAAATATGTACTAATAGAAGTTGAATAAAAAATTTAGAAAGATTTTTAAAAGATTTAAAATATTAAAAAAACAAACATAAATAGGAATAATTTTGAAACTATGTCTTTTGCAATAACTAATAGTAATTTAAATATAGCTTATATTTTTATAATGGTATATCCACAGTGCTGAAGAATGTAATAAAATGAATATCATTAAGTCTAATTGTTGTATAATAATACTAGCTTTATCATTATAATGTTTAAATTAAATCAAACACAAGGCTATGTTTGTCCCTTGCACATAAGGTCTTCACTCCACTGAAAATGTTAACATAATTAGGATTGTGTTGTCAAAGACAAAAAAATATTAATTCTAACCTCTTCTCATATGACAGTTAGGATTGTAATATGGTGTATGGCAATAAAGCTATACTAATGCTTAATTTGAGATTATAGACTGCAGGATTTTATGAACAAATTCTGTGATACAGTGTTAGTTGAAACATAAACATCTAGTTACTATGATTGAAAATGCAGACTGCATATTTAGTTGAATGAATTGAACTTCTTTAGTGTTTGATGACAGTTTTGTCAATGTAAGGTCATAATTTATGTTATCTATTTGCAATAAACTATATAATTTTCTAAATAATAATTAATTCATGCAAACTAATCTATTGTAAAGTCTAAACAGATAAAGCAAATACCCTTTTTGGTAATAATGGAATACTGCTCTGATGTAATTAAGATTTTTGATGACTGATAGAATTCAGACACTCCCCTGCCATTATTAGTGTTCTTTTCATTTTTTAATGAAAAGAACTAGCATCATTCATATGGGAAATTAGAGTGAATAGCACAAATGGACATTTTAGCAGCAGCCAAAAGTCAGGATTTCTGATTTACAGTGCAATAAATGTCTGAGTCCATAATCTATTTACCCTAAAGAGTTAAAGAATAGCCTTATTACTCTGTATTTAAGCTTCTATGTTTATTGTTTCATGAATATATAAGAAGTGAATATTTTCCCATTAAAACTACAAAAAGAATATTGATAATTAATGATTTTAGTTCAACATGAAGAGGTTGATGTGCATTATTAAGATGAAGGGGATTACAGGATTTATGTGGGACATTTTTATGCTCACATGAAAGATGGTTTTATATGATTCTTCATGCTCTGTGTTTGTAAATTAACAACATTTATTATGAAATAAGGAAATGTATAATATATAAAAAATCTATACATTATTCTAGAAATGCCTTTTCTTATGTTTTATTAAGAAGATCAAGATTATGGAGAATGAAACACAAACCAATTACCAGAGACTTTCAGTGACTAAATCCATCCTGCTTTGCAAATACACACAATAGATATTTTTCTCACAGCTTTGTCTTTGCTATAGGAAAAGAAAAATAGTAAAAACACTAGCCCTATGTATATAAGCAAATCTAATAAACACAAAAGAAATAAATTTGATGTGGAGAAATTTTCTAAAGAAAGCTGGGAATGGCCAAGACAAACATGGCAATAATTAAGGGGACTGGATGTGGCAACAGTTTAGTACTTAGAGTAATTTAAGCTTCATTTTCCTTATTTTTAGTTTGTTGTCCGCTATCATACCCAGCTTTAGATCTGAATTTTTGACTAATGGGAAAAGTGGGCTTAGGAACTTGCTAAATGACTAATATATTAACTATATGTTAATATTTGTTTTATCTTTGTGTCTAGTACTATTATTGTTGCAAATCTCTTTAGTATTAATGGTGGTGATCATAGGGTCATAGGTCTTATTGGTTCTTATGTAAATGTCCATTTTTCTTTGACATTGTAATTATTGTTGATTGCTTTTCTATTGTCAATGGTGATGTAGCTTTTGGATTTTATTTGTTTTTAATGTATCTCAAAAGGTGGTTTGTCTTTGTGCAGTCAACATTTCTCTGATTTGTTTTCTCCTCTAAGTGGTACTTGGAATCAAATATCCAAAAGACTGAATGAATACTACAAAAGTCCTCAAATATTTTAATGAAGACTGAATGTTAAGAAGATAGTTCAAATATCTCATTAACAGTTGAATATCTTCAAACATTGCATTGTTTGGGGATGGGTATAAACACCAAAACATAACCAAATACCAGGGTGCATCACAAAGTAGAGAACTAAATATAGAGATCTTTACAGTGTTGACAATTTTTCCACCCTGGTCTTCAACATGCAGCACAAAAACAATAGACACATAGAAAGAAAAAGCAACAAGATGCCTCCAAAAACCTTGAACTGCACAAAAGCCAATTTTGCAGGCATTGAAATAGGGAAATTATTGGCAAGAACCACAAAACAAAATGTAATGTTTGAAGAGTTCAAAGAAGACAAAAGTCATGTTATCATCTCAACAGACATAGAAAAAGCCTTTGACAAAAATCCAACAAATGTCACATGATCGTCTCAACAGACATAGAAAAATCCTTCAACCAAAATCCAACAAAATTCACATGATTGTCTCAACAGACACAGAAAAAGCCTTGGACAAAAATCCAACATTTATTCACGATTTAAAAAGTGAAAAAATACATATAAGCTGGCTTTATCTCAAACTGATAAAAGCCAATATGACAAACCCACTACCAACATTATACTAAATGGTGAAAAACTGAAAACATTTTCTCTAAATTCAGGAACATGACAAGAGTTTCCACTGTCAACACTTGTTATGGCTTATACCTAGATGTTCCCCCAAAGCTTCACATGCTCAGAGGTGGCACTTTTGAGAGGTGATTGGGTCATTGGTGTGTGATAGAATATCATGGATGTGTGATACTGAATTAGTCCAGTGGTTGGTTTAGCATAGTTCTGGGTGTAGCTAATGGACTTACTGAAGAGGATTGTTCCACCCCAACTGTGAATGACACAAATCAATAGATTTTTAGCCTGGATGAAATTACAAGGGGCAGAAGGAATGCTTGATGCCTTCTGCCTGCCATGCCATGCACTGTTTCTCCTATACCCTGTATCTGTGCTGTGTCATTCTGCCTTGGAGTCAGCCAGCTATGGACCGAAGCATCTACAAAGTGTGAGCTATAATAAACCTTTCCTCCTTTAACTTGTGGGTTTCAGGTATTTTGTCCAGCAAGGAGAAAGTAAGATACCCCTCTTGTTCAATATAATAGGGATACCTAGTGGAAAGGAGTACATAAAACTATCATTATTCACAGATGATTATCCTTTATATGGCAGACCCAAATAATTTCAGAAAAGATCCTTAGAACTAATAAACAAATGCATAAATGTAGCAAGGCACAAAAATCAGTAGATAAAAATTAATAGAGTTCCTGTACAACAATATTGAGCTCACTAAGAAAGAAATCAGGGAAACGATCCAATGACCAAGGAAGGGAAGGATCTCTATAACCAAAGTCCAGTACTCTGAAAAAAGAGATTAAAGAAGAAGTCATAAAATGAAAAGATATTCCTTATTTCTGGATAGATAGAGACAATATTGTCAAAATGTCCATATTCCCAAAATGATATTTAGATTTAATGCAATCCTAATCAGAATAACAACAGCACTCTTCAGAGAGCTAGAAGAAGCAATAATAGTAAAATATGTATGGTAGCAGAAGAAACCAAGAGCCAAAATAATCCTGAGCAGCAAGATCAAAGTAGCATGTATATCCTGCATTTCACATTATATCATGGAGCTACAGTGATAAAAACAGCATAGTGCTAGCACAAGGCAGACATGCTGATCAATGTAACAGATTTCATGATATGGAAACAAACCTTGACATCTCAGGTCATCTGAACTTCCACAAAGGGACCAAAAATATATGCTTAAATGCATCAATGACCTAATGAAAACAGAAATAATTAATTGACTATAAGATAAAATAGCTAAAACTATTGAAGGCATAGGCATAGGGAAAGACTTTCTGAAGAATACCCCAAATGCACAAAAAATAGCACAAAGAATCAACCAGTGGGATTATATCAAATTAATTTCTACCCAGCAAAAGAAACAATCAAGAGAGTAATAAGACAACTTACAGAATGGCAAAATTTTTCTTTTATGCCAGATCCATCTCTGAGAGTGAATTAATATCTAGAATATATAAAGAGTTAAAAAAAATTGGATTCCCCACAATAAAGGATTCAATTAAAACATGGGCAACTGACATCATTAGACACTTCTCGAAAAGAATAATTAGAAATGGCTGACATATTAAAAGATAATCAGCATTTTTGGTTATCAGAGGAAGGCAGATCAAAACCACACTGAAAATCCATCCTGTTTTAGAAAGAAGGGCTACTATCAAGAACTCACAAAACAACAAATTCTGGTGAGGTTGTGGGTAAAATGAACACTTCTAAATTGTTGGTAGGAATCCAAACTAGTACAGCTACTACAGAAATGAGTATGGAGTTTCCTCAAAAACCTAAAAATAAAAATTCCATTTGACACAACTATATCTCTTCTGGACATCTTCTCAAAACAGTTAAAGATACTGTATTACAGTAATACAATGCATACCCATGTTTATAGGAACACAACTCATAATAGCTAAATATTGGAAGCAATTTAACATGACTGTCAATGAATCAATGGACACAGAAAATATGGTATATGCTATATGCACAATGGAGCATTACTCAGCCAAAAAAAAAAAAAAAAAAAGATAAATAGGAGTCATCTGTAGAAAAATGGATATACCTTGAGAACAGTTTGCTAAGTGAAATACTCAAAAACAGAAAGTTATACTCTTATAATAAAAACCCAAAGCAAAAAAAAATTAAAAAGAAAAATGATAGGAAACTAAGAGCTGGATCTTTTGCAGATAGGAAAGGGCTTCTGGGGATGGGGATATTTGGAAAGGAGCAGAGGGGATGAGGAAGTAAAAAGGATCCGGATGAAATATGTGTATTTATCAATTCCCCAAGGTGAATGTCCTTATCATGTATTACAAATACATAGTCAGAAAAAGGAAAATAAAAGAATATTGTAAGAGACAAATCTGAGAAACATTGCAAAGACCATCCTTATATATATAGCCAAGGAGATATTTTAAATAATAAAACAAAGCAGTGATAATGAAGAGGGTAAAATAGGGATTAACTGCTCAATTTTTGCTTACTAACAGGAGATTCAGGGCACATTAGCAATCTCAGCATCCAATAAATTGTATTTTTGGAAATCAGTTTGGTATACCTATTGTATTTCAGAATTAAAAATTAAAGCATTATTAAAAGTTTCATATTACTTTTATTACCCATTCAGTAATATTCTTAAGAAATATTCCAGTGTACATTCTATATTAATTATAAAATATATTTTCATTCAAATATTTTATGAATTACCCCAATGTCCTAGAAATACTCTAAGATTATAGAAACCCATGAGGAAACCAGACAGAAAAATTTCCACGAAAAAGTTGCATTGAAACGTCATTTGATATAGTAATACTTTCAATTGAAGGCAACAAAAAGAGTGCTAGAATATACATAGGAAATTTTTGGATTAAGTGTTTACATTTTGATATCATTAGTTAGGAATAAAATTGAAATAAGGAACTATAATGAAATAATCTTCATTTTTAGTAAAGAAGGAATAACGCAAAAAAGCCTGAGAAGGTAGCAACTAGTAATTGAACAAAAATCACCAACATATCTTGATATATATTTGAAAGGAGAACATTTTCTACTACGAAAGCAGTGTCAATTTTGCTAAATTTTGACAAAGATGTTAGATAATAAGTAGATATTAATGCAGAGAAGTAGAAACTGAAAAACTGGCTGATCACAAAATGAACAGATCGATGAGAGAGAAATGTTTTGAGAACAATACCTATGAAGAGAAACAGAATATCTATTGACTGTATTGGGAGAATGATGTGGAAACATGTAATAGTTTTGGTGTTATCTTTGCATTAATGGTTTTGGGCACAGAACAAGCCTATAGGCTCTGAATAATGCAACAGGAACAGAGAATGTGGTGATGCAGTAGAACCCTGGGTAACTCAACACCAAAAAATGTCCAACAGATATAATAGGAATGACATACATGGAACACAGAGAAAAAAAGATTTCTCCACTGACTTCAGAGAAAAGAATGGGAACACAGATTAGTAGCCTCCTAGATTTGTGGAGAGAGGAAGTAAGACTTCCTTTAGCACACCTATTTGTTCAACAGAGTGTAATGAAAAATCTTGAGCTGAGAGTGCAGTGATAAAGAGATTGTAAAATATGAGATAATACAGAAAGTGATACAAAATTGTCCCCTAAGGAATGTTAAAGTGAGTTAATAGCTTATCCTAGAAGTAGAATAAATTGCTAAATCTGCTAAAAACTTTTGTCTAGTTTTGTAGATGATGAAGTAAAATGCATCCAATCTGCCCCCGAGGTCAATTTGTCCAGTTATGATTAATTCTTACCCACATCTCAACCACAAAAAATGATATATGAGGATATGGAATCTGAAAAGATTTTTTCTTTTCTGTTTCAAAAGGAGAGATAACAACTGATCATGAGTCTAACAATTCTGCAGTTACCATAACGAATTACCACACAATAAATACATTAAAATAAGTGAAATGTATTATTTCATAATTCTGGAACCTGGAAATAAAAATTGAAGTATCATTGAGACATGGTCCCTGTGAAAGGCTCTAAGGAAGCATCCTTTTTTTTTTTTTCTTTTTTTTTTTTTTTAAGGGGGTACCAGGAGTCATCCTCAGGACTTTGCATTTGCCAGCAGGCACTTGTGCTGCTGAGTGATATCACTGGCTCTAATTTTTTCCTTTATGTGGGTTTCAGGAGTCGAACTCAGGATCTTGTGCTTGCCAGGCAGGCGCTTATGCCACTGAGCTGTCTCACCGGCCCGAAGCAACCCTTCTTGCCTCTTTCAATTCTTGGTCACCACAGATGTTTCTTGGCTTGTAGCACATTAACTCCAATCTCTGTCTCATCTCTATCATGGTGGGACCATTTTCTTTGTATTTCTTTGTCAAAATCTCCCCTTTCTTATATGAAGACATCAGTCATTGGTATCAGGGGATTACTTAATTTTAAAATCATTTTATTCTGAAATCCTTAACTAGCTACATCTGCAAAGACTTTTTTCCTAAATAAGTTCATATTCTGAAGTTTCAGGTGCACATGAATTTACAGGTAACGTGATTCCACTCATTATTTAAGAAAGTCCCTTGTTAGGGGTATTGCTGACTGCAGGGGACCTGAGAGGGTCTTTGGAATTTGATTGGGATAATTGTGTTATGTAGAAACCTTTAATTCAGTCTCTCTATTTTTCATTATACTAGTTGGCCTCACACTCCTAATATCTACTAAATTTCCCACCAAGGTTTTTGCTTTTGTATTTATCCTTCTTCCTCGGCAATATCTCTGTAATATGATGGACATCATTTCCCAACTTTTAATACATTAACTTTGTATGATTTATATTATCTTCTCTGAATTACTTTTTGTCTCTTCAGTGTCACTGTTCCATTATCCTGTTATTATATGAGTTTATTCCATTCTGAATTTCTACATTTTAATCATAATGTAGATTCTCAATGGAAAATAGAGTAAAATATGTACTTAATTTTTTATCTGGGAAAATATTTTCATTTTCTTTTTTAATGTTATCTTTTGTTTTCTTGCTTTGCTATAGCAATTGGTTTTACATCGGGTTGTTATGTTTAATGTGAATATCTCCTAGCATTTCACAAGAACCAAGAGCCAAATTCTAATTTTATTTCCATTTTTTTCCTTTTTAGTATATGGTAATAAATTAATGTTCTCTACTTCTTTCTATGAAATATAGGACTATCAGATTCATTTTTACTTCTTCACGTTTTCCTTCAAATTCTTTTTCTCAATCATTATTTTTTACTATTTTTAATTCAGTCATTGTCCTTTTCAAAATTATTGTACTACATTCCTGTTCATTGACTTTATTAACTTTATATAATTTTTATATCTCAAAATCTCAGCAAATATGGAAAAGTATGCACTTACATGTCTTCTTACTTCAGTTGTCTTTTTTATTTTTGTTTGCTGCATTATTACATTTAATTATCAATATCATAATATTTATCATTTATTAACACACTGTTCATGATTAAGTATTCTTGGTTCTGCATTTTATACTTTAGTGGCTACCATAGGTATTTCCATACAACTTAGAATTTCTACCATAGATATTGGAATTTTAAAATTTTTTAAATGTAAATATAAAGGGGTCTGGAGAAGGAGAAAGAGAGGCAATGATAGCTAAAGTATAAGTATTGGCCCTCAAAAATGGTAAAGGGAGTAAGTACAGCAAATTTTGGAGATAAAGGTGAAATCTAGGGAGAGTAGCCATTTGACGTCATACACTGACATTTAATGGTTCAGAATTTAAGAATGATATTTAATGGCTCAGAATTTGCGAATGAACAGAGAATGTGTTCAAGAGCTCTCCTAATTACTTCTCTCATTATTGGGACAAAATACCCAACACCCATAAGTTAAAGGGGAAAAAGTTTATTTCAGCTCAGAGTTTGTACAGGTTTCAGTCCATAGTCAGCTGGCTCCAAGGCAGGGAGCATGTCAAAAGGGCCTCACAGAAGAGAAACAATTCATGGTGTGACAGGCAAGAGTCAGGAGGCAGCAAAGCAGAAAGCACCAGCAAGAGGCAGCAGCAAGCCTACCTTCCCTTCCTCCCTTTATATTCCATCCAGGCTATAAGCCAATTGGTTGCTGCCACCCATACCCATAGTAGGGCTTCCCATTATCCACACCCAGAACTATGCCAAACCAATTCAGCTAGCACACTCCCTTAGTCCCAATATCATGCACCCTAGATCCAGCCACTTCTGACAAGCTCCACCTATGAGTGCATGAGGTTTTTGGGGGACATCTAGGTACAAGCCATAACAAGCAGTAATAAATATTATGAAATGTGGGAAACCTGAATATATTTTTCTCCAAAAAAGGCACTGAAATAACTAACAGCTATGAAAAAGATGCTCAAAATCAGCAATCATCAGGGAACTAAATATCAAAACTACTATGACATAAAACTCACATCCGTTAGGCTGGCTATTATCAATACAATGAGTAATGACTTGGATTTGGACAAAGTAGAGTCTGTGTACTCTATATGTAGGGAGTAAGACTGCAGTAAATGGTTGACTGGTGCAACCATTATAGAACCAGAATGAAACTTCCTGAAGAAATTTGAAACATATCATCATATGAGCTAGCAATCTCTCTTCTAGGTATAAATCCAAAGAAAATAAAGTCACCATGTCATAAATATATCTATATCTTCATTGCAGCATTACTCATAGCAACCCAAATATTTTGGATGAGGAAGTAAAGAAAACATAGTACATATATACAATAGGATATTATTGTGCCTTGATAAGGAGGAAATTCACCATTTGTTGCAATTTGAATGACCTTGGAAAGATAAGTGAAACAAACCTGATGTAAAAAGAAAAATATTATATAATTTCACTATATTTGTAATGTTAAAAACAAGAACACCTCAAAAACACCTTAAAAACAAAAACACAGGGAATAAAATCAAGGGTAGCATAGTGGGTGGAATGGGAAATAGAAATCAAAGGAAACAAAGTAGACAATATGTAGAAAGAACAGGACAAGAGAAGTACAAGGTAAGTACTATAATTAACATAGTACATATTTAGAATTTTTGTTAAATGAGTAGATGTAGTTTCTCCTGACATACCACACACACACACACACACACACACACACACACACACAGGGCATGTAACTCTGTGAGAAGATGGATATGTAAATTTTCTTCACCATTTTATTCATTTTACTATCTGTAAGTATCCTATAACTTGATACTGCATACTTTAAATATATATATATGATAACATTTATCATTTTTAAAAAGAAATAGGGAAGTCAGGCATGTTTGTCATTGCCTGTAATTCCATCTTTTTGGGAGGCTGAGGTAAGGAGGATTGGAAGTTCAAGCATCAACCCGGGCAATTAGTGACTCAGCACTACCCTGTCCCAAAGTAAATGATAAAAAATTTTGGGGATGTAGCTCAGTGGGATAGCTCTAGTTTCAGTCCCCAGTCCTGAGAAAGAAAAAGAGGGAGGGGGAGAGAGAGAGAGAGAGAAAATGTAGGATGTTGAAGAGCAAAGACATGGGAAAGGATTTAGTGTTTAACGAAATGATCATTTTCTCTTAAACACGGTGATTTAATGCCTCCTAAAAACAAAATATGTAACTGTTATGCCACAGATGCTGTACACTTATTGTTTTTGGATCCTATCAGCTTGTATTAAAATTTTTATTTTACAAACAAAGAAGTTAAGACAATATTAAAGTATTGCTAAGTTTTGCAATTTGTAAAAGCGTATCACATCTTTCTGTGCATTAAGAAAGAGTGAAATTGAATTGATGTGCCTGTAAAATATACGCTATCACTTGAAAAATTTTAGAGTGCTTCCTTGACCACAAATAAAATTGAAATATATACTAACAAAGTTGAAAAAAATATAGGCAAAAATCTCCAGAAATAATTTTTTTGGGTTGATTTTATTTTCACCATAAGACAATATACTTGATGGAAAATTTTTTTCTGCACACCAAATTACTATTACCCTTAGCTCTACATCTACTATTTAAATATATGCACAATTTAGTGACTAAATTTTTGATTAATTTAACTTGGATGGATTTTTAAAATTACCACTTAAAGGGAACATGAGTCATGGCAATTTTATGTTTTGTAAGTTGTTCATAATCTGGCATAGTTCAATCATAAAAAAAAAGCCCAAAAGCATAGAGTTTAAACAAATGTCTCACTTGTAAATGTTCAAAAAACACTGAGAGGGTTTTCATCATGAATTCTGAAACTTCTTCCTTTTCAGTTAGCTAGAAGAAAAATTAAGCTAAATAAATGTCTGTCTAGGAGGAGACATAAATCAACACAGCTGTGACCGAGGTCAGGGTTATTCTTAATATTCACAATTAAGTTCTGCAGAATATTCACAATTAAGTTCTGCAGCACAGATTGCACACAACATTATCGGCTGCTCCATTAACACATATGTACACATTTTGGCTACTGTAGAGTTAGTGATTTGCTCTATTCACATGAAAACTAAAAGGTGAATTAATCTTGTATGTTTTTATCTTATTCCTTGCCTAGTTTGTTTTGCAGTGATAATGCTTTTTAGTGTATGAGGTGTAAATAAGACTGAATTAAGGAAGATGTGGCACCTGAGCTACAAATGAGCCTCCCTGTAGTTAGAAAGCAAATCCTCATTAAAAGTTGGATGAATGGTAAAGATAAAGCTCTCAATGACTTTGTTTTTCTTGCAGCGAATCTCTGTGAAGACATTTTTGAAACTTTCATTTTACTAGTCTATTTACATACTCTGAAGTGTAGACACGAAGTGAAAATGTATTATTTCAGATTCGGTCATGGATGACTTAAATCTGCAAAGAAAAGATATCTCTTTTATGCATTTTAAATGGATGTGAAGAGTAGGAAGCCTTGAATGAAATTTCCTATGAAAAGTGATATTACTCTCTCATTCCAAACCTCTTTTGAACTGGTTTTCATAGATTCCTGTCCAGATACTTAAAGCTGAAATGGAAAACCTATGGGAAACACCTAATGCTGAAGATATGAGTTAAGAAATTTCAATACTGCCACTTGCATTTATTTGAACTTATTTCAAAGGGACAATTTATACAAATTCTTTTAGCCATTCCATAATGTACATATCAAAATATCTTACATTTGCCATTAATAAATATATTTTTTCATTTAGCCATTGAAATAATTGAATTAATTCTTGTAATAGAGAAGCACTGTATTGTAAAGAAAGAAGAGCTTTGTAGCAATATGGCTTTTTTATTACAACATTGTTTTTTTTTTGTGGGTACCGGGGGTCGACCTCAGGACCTCACGCGCCAGCAAGCACCCATGCCGCTGAGCGATATCACCGGCCCTTTTTTCATATGTGGGTTCTGGGAGTCGAACTCGGACCCTCGCGCTTGCAAGGCAGGCGCTTACGCCGCTGAGCCATCTCACCGGCCCTATTACAACTTATTAATTACAAGCTGTTTACTTAGAAACCGAATATTTCTGATTTTTTTAAAAATAAGGTTATGTGCATAAACTATATAAGATTACTAAAGTACAGTTTCAAATACCTAACTCAAATCTGTCATGAATTTTATGCTCACAAGAGAAAGTAGTGTGTTATTTTATTCTAAATTGTATTTGAGGTAGCCAAAACACTAAGGTTGTGGATGAAAATGGGGGAAAATTTATAAAATTATAGAAGATACACAATGTAAAGAGTAATAATTGATCAATTATCTAACCTTATTCTGTACATCAGGATATTCAAAGAAAAAATGGGGGTGCCGGTGAGATGGCTCAGCGGCGTAAGCGCCTGCCTTGCAAGCGCAAGGGCCCGAGTTCGACTCCCGGAACCCACATACGAAAAAGGGGCCGGTGATATCGCTCAGAGGCACAGGTGCCTGTTGGCGCATGAGGTCCTGAGGTCGACCCCCCGGTACCCACAAAAAAAAAAAAAAAGAAAAAATGGGAATGACCTATTCAAAATGTATGATTTTTCAAAAATAATAATTTTTACTATTAGTTTAAAAAATGACAACTTCTTTCATTTTTAAACTTTAGGGGACATATGTTTTCTGAAAACTTTTGATTAAGATGTATTTATAATGCATATCTCCTATGATCTAGATTAATAATTAGGGGAACATAGAATTTTTATTTTTTTAATTCAACTATATTCAGAGCTGTATGCCTTTTGACTGCCATAACTAAATTCCTCAGACTGTGGCTTCAATACCAATCACATTTCAGGAAGGTAGAAGGCTAAGATCAATGTGTTTGCATTGTTGATTTTTTTTTTTTTTTTTTTTTTTTTTTTTTTTTTTTGTGGGTACCGGGGGGACGACCTCAGGACCTCGCGCGCCAACAGGCACCCGTGCCGCTGAGCGATATCACCGGCCCCTTTTTCGTATGTGGGATCCGGGAGTCGAACTCGGGCCTTCGCGCTTGCAAGGCAGGCGCTTACGCCGCTGAGCCATCTCACCGGCCCCGCATTGTTGATTTTTTTGAGGTGTTTTTAAAATCTCTGTTTCCAGAAACTCTTATGTTCTTAGGTACCTTGTTATGACCATATGTTGAATGTTTATGTTCCAAATATATATATATAATACTTTCCTAAGTATTTTACCTTTGTTCTATAGATATGAAACCCAAGCCATGGGGCGTTTAATGAACCTATCTGAGTTATCTAGCTCATCAGGGAGTAAGAGGCTCCAGAGCCGACTCTCTCAGGCATTATCTTATGTTGCCTCTCAGTGGGAAATTTTCATACCTTCATGGAAGAAACTACCCTAAAATTAACAAATATGTTTGAAAAATAACTTCAATATTACCCTAAAATACAAATATTTAGGGAAAATATTGAAAAATACAAGACGAGATTTTCATGTCACTTTCCTTTCTAGCTGTTCTTTTCTTTTCCCCAAGCTCTAAATTCAGTCTGACACGTGTGCTTAAAACATTCAGAAATTGGAAGAGACTGAGGAATAGAGCCAAAAAGGGAGAAAGGATGACTCTGCAATAACATTTGGCCCCCAGCAGGCATGACCCAAAGGAGAATGCCAGGAGAACCTTTCAGCCATATGCCAACCCTAAGAAATCTTTCTCTCTCATCCAGGTCAGGTGACCTTGAACACCAGGGCAGTGAACTCTGCCTTTTCCCCATCACGCTTTCCTTTGTGTATCGATACTGACTAATGGTAAAGAAGTAAAGCAAATTTGCTATACAATTACATGATTTATTAATGCAATGGCTCTACCTAAGGTCAGAAGGAAACTGCATTAAATAACTCCATAAATTTAAAAAATACTTGTATCTGAAAATATGTGTTTATAAAAAGCCCAGGCCCACCTTTAGACAATCCTTGAATTTTTAATGTGTGTCTCTAGGGCTATTAGTGTCAAAGTGCTGACAGTATCATTTATTTGCATGTTAGTAGTGGCACCCTGACTTAAGCTTGGGTACCGCTCAATCCAACTTTGAAACATGTGTACTTCTTTCTTTTTAAGGCTGGTTGATTTTTCCCAAAGGTTTTGAAAATAAGTTGCTGGAATCAAAATTATGTCTTACAGATTCCGGTTGGGGTTAATTTGACTTTGCATTGTGAAAGACCTTTCTACCTCAGCTTAACTTCACTTATTTCTAAAATATTTTTGAAGAAAATATTAATATTTATTATCAGATTTACTCTTCAAAATTTTATTCCCAAGATATATAGCTAAATGGAGATATAGAAATATATAAATTCAAATCTGGATGGATTCTCAGTTTAACAAAATAATAGTTTAAAATTCTCAAACATATATAAGAAGAGTTTTAATAAATAAAATATAAAAGAAAATTTGATAAATTTGACCATATTAAAATCAGGTATACTGACAGAGAGGAAAGGTACAGGTTTTATTTTTAATTTTTTATTTTTTGTGGGTACTGGGGTTTGACCTCAGGACCTCGCACGCCAGCTGGAGCCCATGCCACTGAGCGATATCACTGGCTTTTTTTTCGTATGTGGGTACCAGCAGTCGAACTCAGGACCTCACACTTGCTAGACAGGCGCTTATGCCGCTGAGCCATCTCACCAGCCCAAGGTATAGGTTTTAAACTGGGACAGATATTTAAACAGACAAAACCATCAAAGGATTTATGTCAGAAATAAAAATTCCCAAAATTTAATAAAAGCAACATAAAGAACCAGAGAAAAATATGGATGAAGCATGCAAATTTGCATTTTGGATAATAAGTAAAACATATTATTGATTCATATGTACAAGTAAACCTAACTTTGAATCAAAAAATCTAGTTGTCTCTTTTTATTTAACTGTTCTTTATCTTTCTCTTACTAAACATTATTTTCACATTTCTTTGAATCCCCTCTCTTACTGACTGGCAGTACATGTTCAGTCACACTCCTTTTATGTCACACAAATTCCTTTCTATTACAACTGCCTGCCTATTCTTAGTTGGACAGTTTCATTTAACACACTTGTCTTATACACCTTTTGTATTCCAATCACCAAACAACTCATGGGCTAAAAGAATGACAAAAAAAAAAAACAAAAAACAATAACTTATTGTTCTTGTCCTTGAAGTGTTTACGATGATCTACTGAAAGAAGACAGTGACATAACAATTCCTAGCATCAACTTTCTCACCCAATCGTTCCATCAGACTAATATGATATATCACGTCCTCTGTGAAACCTACCTGAATCTTGGTTCTCAGCTGTCACAGATAACATCAGTGCCAAGGATGCCACTATTAATTCCTATAGGCCTTTCGAGAGGAGGGAGGTGCAATTTTGCCTGCTCTATGAAAAGAAAAAATAACAAAAATAAAACAGGTTCTACATTTTATAATGAAGAATTTGCATATATAATCTTAATGCAAATCAAATAAAAAAGAGAACCTTTAAAAAGGATATAGCAGTGAAGATGGCTGACATGGTAAGGGATGCTTGTTGGTAATGAGGGAAATATGAAGAAAAATGATTTTTTGTCCTGAAATATGTAAAGAAATTAATAGTTCATGTTTAAAAAGATTTGGCCTTCAGAATTTGTAAATCTTGTTTCAAGTCACTAGAAATCATGAGAAAAGAAATGATGGAAAACATTAAAATGTATGAACAACTTTAGGGTACGTAATGGTGAAGTAGGCAGTTGCTATAGGTATTAATAACATCTCCTGCCCTTCAGGAATTTGAAATATTCTGGGGAAGAAGACAATGAATACTTACATAATATAATTTCAAAAGTGCACTGATGAAAAAGATGTAAGTCAGAGATCATACAGATAGGTAACAAGATTTACCTTCTAATTCCAGAAATATATGTATGGCCCTGTTTTACTTCTTGTACAAAAAATAATTTTATATTATTCTCATCTCTTGAAATTTATAAAATGACTGGTTTATTTAGCCAAATAAAGTTTCAAATTTTGTCTAATTTAATTTTACTCACATTATTCAGCTGAATAACACACATTAGCAAAATAAATAAAGACACACTATCTTCACTACTTATAAATATATACTTGATAGATATTATTCTGAAAGGTGTAAGGATAGTATTTTTGGAGAAATACTGAAATAAGTCTTCCAAAAACCAGTAATTGTGTGGGTTACAGTCACTGACTAGAAATAACATGAAATTTGGCCTTGTTTTTAATGATAAATTTTTAAAATATATAATCCATTTATTTTAACTTTATTCAACAATTTAATTTTCAACAATTTAAATTTATTACATTTATTCAGTGCTAAATATCTATACTACTAAAGCTTACTTTTTCCTAGTTATAACATTGATTATGTGTAAGTGTGTGTATACATATGTATGCATATATATTTTATGGGTGGGGTAATATGAAAACAGTCTCAGCCACAGTAAAAAAAAATGAATAAATGGCACTCAAAAGAAAAGAATAAGCATGTACATAGTGCTATGATATGAAATTAAAGATGAATGGCAATTAAATAATCCCTAGAAGTAAGGAAACCTTTTATAGTAGTGATGATATTTTAGTCATTTTTTTTTTTTTTTTTTTAGAACACCAGATACTGAAAGTATATTTCAGGCTTTTTCCTCCCAACTGAATGCCCCCATTCTCACAATTTCATTCTTAATCATTACTCTGTTCCTTATTCATATATTCTTTCTGTAGTGCTAATTCTCAGCACCAAGATATTTATATAACTAATTTGGTGTTGTTGATTCTCCATTGAGACTATCAACTCAGAACTTGACTCTATCAGCTTTTAACTATTCACTTGTCCAGTATAATTTTCATAAATTTCATTAACTATAAAAATCAGGAATTCAATGAATATCAGGAGTTTATAATTTCACTGTGGGCACAAATGCATAATGATCATTTTGTTGATGAAAAGATTTGCAAATGACTCAATCACAAATCTATACAGCAATGTAAAAAGTTATTTCTTTCCACAATGTGATACATCTACTTTGGTCATATTATCCCATTACATTTTTTTGTATTACATTTCATTCTTTCTAGCCCTAAACCCTATGGCTCAAGCTACTTGAACTTTCTCCTCTCAAGTAGTTCAA
This sequence comes from Erethizon dorsatum, assembly GCA_028451465.1. NCBI lineage: Eukaryota > Metazoa > Chordata > Mammalia > Rodentia > Erethizontidae > Erethizon > Erethizon dorsatum. Next base: position 110,548,265 of record CM051824.1, read on the forward strand.
TCTTATCATATGTAAATGTGATTTATATATAAAATTGTTTTTAGTAAAGAAAAAGCTACTTAGGTTAATAAATTCTTCACAATATGCCACAGGTGTTTAGGAATTGCATTCATTCCCACAGAATTAAGCCTGATACCTTAAATAATATGCATTCAAAATGTCAGTAATATTTCATTTCAAAAATAGCTTGGGTGCAAAATATTCTTTCTGGTATGCTTTTGATACCAAATAGAAAATTGATTATTTGAATTGAGGAATAAAAGTTTATTTCTGAAGATTCCAGATTTCTAAGTAAGGACAATTTGGAAATAAAAAGTTATGTTGATTTTAAGAAGAAAAAGTGTCTAAAAGTTTTGTTTTACAACAAATTCACAGTCTAATTTAAGTAGATTGATCTACTATTATTTTTTATCTCTTAATCAGGCACTTTTTGCTTTTTTTCAATTTCAACACGTCTATATCTTTTAAAGTAATGAAGTGTATAGTGACAACTAGTCTACACTGAAAAAAAGACAGACTTTACAAGTCATTGGAACTGTTTGGCTAACGTAAGTCAATTTAATTTGTGTAAACAGATCTATCAGGGTTTTCTGGTGCAAGTTTTTATATTCCCTGTAGTTTTTTTTTTAATTTTGAAGAGAAAAAAATAAAACAATATTTCTGAACAAGGTAATGGGAGAGTAACAATGGTTAATACATTTTGTATTGTTATCTTTAAATTAGTTAATCAGAGTATAAGATATAGGCATATAATTGTCAAAAAGTGTTAGCACAAACCTTTCTTTTCAATGAAGAGAAATTAGTAGTATAACTATCTTAATTATCTTGTATGTATATATATTTTTCTTTTACCTTCCTTCTTTTCTCCTTTCCCCCATCCTAGTTTCTCTTTCCTTTTCCCTGTAGGTTTTTAACTCCATGATGATTTATTGTAATTAAGAATTATGTGCCTAAAGACCTGAAGATTGCTAGGTAAAGTGAGGCTAGTTACCCTCACTGTTGATAGCAACCTGAGCATTCTCTGTAAAAAGCATGAGGCTTAGTTTCTCAAAGTTAAAAGCAAGGAGAGGATTTTCTTTACAGTAGATATGCCATGCTCTTAGACCTATAATTCAACCGACACATGAACAAAAATTTGTACTCGACACACTTCATAAACAATTTTCTACTGTTCAAAGTTTTCAGATGTGTAGAAACTATACAAAATATACCACTATAGCTGCATTGAGGAACATTTCAGTTACTACTGGTGGAAACAGCAACAAAAGCTGACAGAGAAAACAATGTCCCAAACTAACCTGAAACATGGAATAACTTTCATTTATTTAATTCTTATTTTAATTTTATTGATTACAATTTTGTGGTTTTCCTGATATAGATCTTTTACATATTTTGTCATATTTAAACAAATACTTCCTTTTTGGAAAGCTAAGAAATATGGGATTTTATTTAACATTCAAATTTCATTTATTTATTGATGGAATATAGAAAAAAGGATTGAGTTTTCTATGCATATACATATATGCATTTTTTATGAATTAAGTTTATTGGTACATTTTAGGTATACATAATGATCACATTTATCATAGGGAATTTGAACCTGCACATGATATAACTTGATTCTTTTTATATATTTTGGAAGGGGCTTGGGACAGGATCTTGATATGTAGTTCAGGCTGGCCTTGAACTCAGTCTGTAGCCCAGACTGCCCTTAAACTTGGAACAATGCACTGGCCTCAGCATCCGGAGTGCTGGGATTCCAGGCATGGGCCACCATGCCTGGCAAAAGTTCTGTAAATTAATCATCCTTGTGTGTCCAGGACCATGGCTGCAATTAACTTAGTTCTAGGTTATTGTGTCAAGTTTTCTACATAAACTATTATATAGAAACATGTGAACAATTTTGATTTTCCTTCTCAAGAACAAAAATGAAAACAACATACTAGGAGAAATGTAACTTCTAGTGTCATAAGTTTTTTTGAGTGTTGTATTTGTGTTATAATTGAAGATACTCTGTGGTAATATAAAAATATACAGTTAGAGTAATCTTTTAAGAATCATACATGAATACCCACAAAACAGATAAAATATGTGAAAAATATCAGTTAAACCAAAAAAGTCAGACCCGATTCTTTGGTACTGTAAGTTTTATATAGGGTTTGTAAGTGAGAAGCAGAGTATTTGACAGTTATTTACTGGGTATATCTGATGCCACTATTTCTGATTGGCCTAAAAGAAACCTACATCATATATGTTGCATACTAGGACAAGTTCAAACTCCAGGCAAGCTTGGAGTTATGGGAAGCATACAGATATGGGGTGGGGACAAGCTTGCAGTTGTGGAAAGCAAGTGCTGGAGATAACACACAAGTTCAGGTTATGGTCGATTAGATAAAGGAAATATGTACCTGGCATTGGTGGAAAAGACAGGAAAGATAAATCTGTTCAGAGGAGTGGCTCATTGCATGAAATTTAACTTTAAAAAGCTAACTCTCTATTTTTCTGTTCATAAGAAAAAAAATTTGAAGATAGAGGATCAAAAATTGTGTATAATGCTAATAACAACTCAATGTCAAATGAAATGACCATATTAAAATACAGAGGGCCGGTGAGATAGCTCAGCGGCATAAGTGCCTGCCTGGCAAGTGCAAGGTCCTGAGTTTGACTCCCGGTATCCACATACAAAAAAAGGGCCGGTGATATCGCTCAGTGGCATGGGTGCCTGCTGCCACACAAGGTCCTGAGTTCGACCCGCAGTATCCACAAAAAAAAAATATATATATATATATATATATATATATATATATATACACAATATTGACTTGAAATCAGGGAATATTAAAAAAGAAAGAGAATCATCTCTTAATGATGAAAAGGAAACAATAGATTTGACATAAAATTCATCGCGAATGTATACATGTATACATATGCATGTATAAAAGAACTTTAAAGTTTATAGAGCAAAAGCAAAACAAATAATAGAAAATTTTCAATCACCTTAAGAGATTTCAATCATCGAATTGATAAAATAAAGAAACAAATTAATGGAAATATAGGTTATTTCTTTTAAAAGTGTTGGCTGGTGAGATAGCTCAGTGGCATAAGTGCCTGCCTGGCAAGCTGAGGTCCTGAGTTCGACTCCCTGCACCCACATACAAAAAAAGGGCCGGTGATATCGCTCAGTGGCACGGGTGCCTGCTGGCATGCGAGGTCCTGAGTGTGACCCATGGTACCGACCAAAAAATAAATAAATAAATAAAATAAAAGTGTCAATTAACTTGACTTTTTTTTTTTTTTTTTTTGTGGGTACCGGGGGGTCGACCACAGGACCTCGCGCGCCAGCAGGCGCCCGTGCCGCTGAGCGATATCACTGGCCCCTTTTTCGTATGTGGGTTCCAGAAGTCGAACTCGGGCCCTCGCGCTTGCCGCGCAGGCGCTTAAGCCGCTGAGCCATCTCACCGGCCCAACTTGACTTTTTAACACAAAACAATAAGACATAGTTCAAGTGAATATGAATTGTTTTGCCTAAATATCCCATATTCTGACATAAGTATATATATATATCAATCAATTTAATTCTGCAAAATTGTGTTTATAATAAAATTAATTAAATGAAGATAGCTTGAACATTTATATTTGGGGGAAAAAAGTAAATTATCCAAATATAAATGGGAGATTGGACAATATTTCCACTAAATTACAATAAAATAATTGTATCAAAATTCCGTACAATGCAGATAAAACAGTCCTTAACAGAAAATTATATTTAAAAGATCCAACTTGTCATCTGATTTACTTAAGTTTCTAATTTAAGAAACTAAATAACAGCCGGTGAGACGGCTCAGCGGCTTAAGCGCCTGCCTTGCAAGCGCGAAGGCCCGAGTTCGACTCCCGGAACCCACATACGAAAAAAGGGGCCGGTGATATCGCTCAGCGGCACGGGTGCCTGCTGGCGCGCGAGGTCCTGAGGTCGTCCCCCCGGTACCCACAAAAAAAAAAAAAAAAGAAACTAAATAACAGCAGTAAATTTTAAATCCAAAACAAGGTACAAGAAGGAATTACTGAAGAAAATAACAAAAAAGAAATTAGTGAAATATGAGTCAATGAGCCCCATATCAATTTTTTCCTGAAATTATTGAGAAAAAAATGTTTTGGCCAAATAGATTAAAAAGTTAAGAAGGATGAAGCAGGAAAGGATAGGAGAAAGGAAAGAAGGAATTATTGTGCCAGGGAGGAGTGATTTTTCTGTTTCTTGTATATACTGAAAGTACAAAAATTGAATATTATCAGAGATTCTGTCAACACATTCAATACAGAGAAACAAAAAAACAAAAAGAATGACAAATTTGTTCCATTTTTTTGTTATAAAATGAAATCACTAATGATGAAAAAAGAATAACTTAATTCTGCATACAACATCATAGAAATATGTTTTATATATCATTACATATGGAAAATAAATGAGTATAAATAAAGAGTGTAATTTCACTGATGTGATAAAAGTAAGGACTCTGGATATTCAAAGATAGAATTATGCATACCTAAAACATGTTAAAAATGAACATATTTCATTACTGGGAAGACAGGACATTTTACTTTTCCTTTCACATACTTAACTTTTTGTGATGTGGGTATTTACAAATCTACTTAAAAATAATTTCAGTGATTTTTCAAAAAATATTATATTAATTTTTATAAATAATATTAAAAGAAAAGATTATTTTAAGTCATGCTTACTGTGAAGTACTCTGATGTAATGGACAAACTATGGATAATTTCGTAGCTATTCATGATTCTTACTTTCAAATCCATAAATTTCTTACTTGGGGGTAAAGTATTATATTAACCTTATTGCTTTAGACATAATATGGCAAGTAACCAATTAAAATTATGATTTGGAAATGTTTCCTTCTTTTTAATTTTTCTATTATTTTTATTTTGATCTTTTCTTTGTTAGATCATTTTCAATGGAAATGAAAGTGGCCATGTGTACATCTGCATATTTATTTGTATGTGTGTGTATTACAAATGCAGCATTTCAGAGATGTACACACAATACTTTAAGTTTCTTTGAATCAGGAACATGTTGAATTCCACTGTAGGAACATTTCCAGAATTGTCAAGATTTGTTTCAATGTTTTTTATAAAAATTCTAACTGTAATGCCTTATTGTAATATACAATATTAAGACCTTTCTGGTTGTTTAAAATAAATGTTTTTTTTTCATATATGAAACACTTCACAGTTTATCTTATAGTCTCAAAAATAACTTACATAAAGTTTTGCTTTCTACAAATCACCAAATGTCCTTGTTAAATTAAAATAATCCCTATATATATATTAGATAGACACAATTAGATTTTCTGAAGCAAATTAAACACTTCAGAAAAAAATTAATTCTGCAAAAACAATCTTAAAAGAAAGCCCTGCACCTTCACATAATGCACATGTTCTGAAAAAAAAGGTACTTAAATTCTCATGCATTATTATTTTTACCAGATTTAAATATACATTATGAACAATTGTTATATTTTTATTCTTATGCAGTCACATCCTTAGGTGATTATTGTCCATAACATTATTGCAGTATGTAAATAATGGTTTTTAAGAAATTCAGTTGGTTTGAATCTGTTACTTTTACAATTCTAGAACACTATTTGATATTTTATTAATATGATGTTAGAATAACTTATATTCCCTTAAGTAAGTCTTCACTATTTTTCTCACATTTAACAATTTCTTCTTTAATAATTGATATTTTATTACCATATCTTATCTATCACGTTGTCTTAGTTACTTTTCTCATTGCTGAGACAAAATACCTGACACCCAAGGTTAAAGGAGAAAGGTTTATTTAGCTCACAGTTTGTAGAACTTTCAGTCTATAATCAGCTGGCTCCAAGGTAGGATGGCATGGCAGAGGGGCAACCATTCATGGCAGTGGAAGACAGCAAAAGCAACAAGAGAAGAGGGGAGAGCAAGCCTGTTTCTGTCCCTTATATTTCATGCAGGCTACCTGCCCTAGGTCAGATGTAGCACTCACACCCTTAATCCCAGCATTAGAACATGAATCAATCAAAAACTAGATTCAGACATCTCCAAAAGGCCCACCCCTCATCACCACATGAGGCTTTGGGGGGAATCCAGACACAAACTATAAAACATGTTCTATTTATTGCATTTAATGTATGTTCTACTGTTCTTTTTAAAGTACAATTATTTGAAAAATTAAAATTTATTTATTCTAAATATAGTAGCTTAGCATGAAATTTCATAGACAAACATGGATAAATATTTATGTATTCTTTGAATAATAATTTTTCATAAAGATATAAGAAATATTCATTGTAGTTTTTGTTTAAACATCCTACTTTTTTGGGTCACTACTACTGAAAGACTCCACATGATTCTAAAAATTAGGTTTTCAGTTAGACATATGATCATTCTGCCTTTTAGTTCAGTTACATAGAATTTTGGATTTCTACCAAAAATTTTTCATTCAAGGTAACAGAAACTTTGCCCCCATGATCATTGGAATATGTCAGTTTAATCAAAGAATCCTTTAAGCTAAATTGCACTAGAATCCAATCAAATGACTCTTTCAGTGAGATGAAGACAAAAGATTGAAGTTAAGAATTAATTCTTGAGTCAAATTGTACAAAAATAATTTAGCTCAATCTGCATGCCTAAGATGTATCCTTTATACTTAAATAAAGGCACTTGTAATTTTCCCTCTCTTTCTTATTTGTTTAAAACCTCTACAATTTCATTAAGAACATAGTAGCAGTTTTCCTATCATTTAATTAAATTTCAATTTTAATTAAGAGTTACTTCTGTTGACAAATACTTTGTTCCACTTTTATATACAGGTGCCTTCTCCTGAAAAATTCGAATATATTATATAATTGTAAAATCATACTATAATTAGTTCATTATTGTTTATTATTTTTAGTAGTTTTGGTTATGAGACCAGAATAAGTATATCAGATACAGCTATATAACTATTCATCAGGCTTTTAAAGGATTTTTGCTAAGAAATAAACAATAGATAACTCATGCCCACATATATGCAAGTATACCTGTGTGAAGTTAATTATAATAGAAATGAATGACTATAATCATAGGTTCAAATATTCAATCACCTACACATGGAAAACAATTACGTGTCTTCAGCAATCCAGGTTATGGAGGCCTTCTGTTACATGCTTAATATTTCAAGATTTACAATGTCGACATGCTTTCAGACTCAGTCAGTATCTTCAACCCAATATATTTAAAACACATTTTCCATGTCATCAAGTGACATAAACAAATGAGTCTTAGAACATATTGCTGTTGATATAAGACATCCCATTTTGTTCCTGAAAGTGAAAGCCCTTAATATTGTGCTGGGGATTTTTAAGGAATGGGCATATATGTGCATATATTTAGATTTCTATGCATGTTTTAAGTAAACTGTATGGATCCAATAATTTTAAGTGTGACATTCTTCCACAACTCTTATTAATGATATTATTTAACAGTAATTATAGTGTGCATTTTGTTTCATTTTCCAAGATTTCCTAATAGTAGTTGTCCTCATCAATACAGTGATAATCATCTGTGTACTGATGGTCTCAGATTTGTGACTATTCATTTTTGTATCAGCCTTTTGAAGCCAAACTGGCTTTCAGTTTGTCTTGTTTAATTAAATGTTGTTGGTGTAGGTAAAATATTGATACAGAGAGGATTCAAAGTGGACAATCATTTCTGTCTACTATAAACTGTACTGATTCTAGACATGGAGGTATGCTAGTTACTTTGCTACAAGAATATATGAATATTTAAAGCATTGTGATCTACCTGTGAATAAAATAACCTTTCTCAAGCTTATAACAGTGTTCCCAGGGTTAGAAAAAACTTATATTTATACAACTATTTTTTTGAAAACTACAAATCATAAAATCCTACACACTGTAGCTAATTATTTACCACTAAGCATGTATTGAATAGCTATTCTATGCCAACCACTTGTTTGTGTACTTGATAAAGGTGTCTGAGACTTTACATTTTTGACACTTTCACTTTAGTGAGCAATGTCCAAAAATTGGTAATGGAAATATAAGATAGAGATTCCGGTACAGATGAATGATTCATGTAGATTAGATGTGGGCAATGCAAAGGGAATGGTGGGGTGAAACTTCTACAGGGAGATCAAGGATGGTCTCTCTGAAAAGCAACGATTGATCTCAGAGCTAACGAAGGGCAGCAATCCAATATTGGGGAAATAATGGAGCAGGGAATTTCATGTAGATATTATATAAAATGTAAGATTCTAAAAGCACAAAGAGAGACTGAAAAAAGTGACATAGAATGAGGTTGGAAAGAGAGAGCCATATTATACAAACCCTTTGTTCTCTTGTACATAGCATGGGGTCTGGTTTTTATTCAAAAGGCAGTGGTTGATAGTTTTTGCTTCTTTTTTTATTATTTTAATGGTGTTACTCTATCTTTTTGTGTTTTGTATTGTTTCCAATAATAAAACTATCTCCTTATGCTTTCCTCCTCTCTCCATGTTGTATCTGTTATTTACTGATAGCTTTTATGTTTCCTTTTTGTCAATACTTTTGAATAATTTGAATATGATGTGAACTGATTTATTTTCTTCATGTTTCTTGCTTTTGGAATCTCCTAAACTGTTTGAATCTATAAGTTAATATTTGTCATTTAATTTGTAGTTATTCTGTCATTTCTTTTTCAAACAAGCTTGCTCTCCTCACTGCGCCACACTTAGCTATGGTAACAAATACATCACAGTCTTACTCAAAGTTGTGTGTTTTTAAAGTTATGTCCTATGTTAATGAAATTCTGCTCTTGGCAGGCCTGGATTGTTAACCATCCTCTCATACTCTCTGTTTTTCTCCTGGGACACTAGTTGCACATATATTCAGGCACTCAATGCCTTTCCATGGGTCACTGTAACCACTTTCACTTTCTTTTTTAATTCTTTTTCTCTATATGTTTTCTTCTGAATAATTTTTATTGTTATGTCTTCAAATTTAGTTATATTTCTTGTGCTGATTAGTCTAAAAATAATCCAAGTCATTGATTAGTCACTATTAATTTAAGCCATTTTATTTCCCATCTCAGATAATGTATTTTTATTTCTAAGTGTTTCATTTAGTTCTTTATATAGCCTCCAAGGTCCTTAGTAGCTTTAAAATATATAGAACATAATTATGATAAATTTAAAAATGCCATTTGATGTTAAAGTACATACTTAAAGTATATTCTCTGCACGTCAGGGGAAATGTTCTCTATCATACATTTTATTTACTCAAGTCCTAAAATGTCTTGATCTTTTATTACCCACAGACCCTATCTTGGCTGTTCAACTCAAGGAGTCTATTGGACAATCCCTTGTCATTTCTGCTTGTAATGTGGCATTGGAACTCTTGTAGGTTGAACAACCATAGTGCCCCGGTGATCATTGTCCTAAATTTCTTTGTTTCCCATTAATCATGAGCTAATCCCCATTAAAGTCATTTTTTTTTGTGGGTACCGGGGGTTGACCTCAGGACCTCATGTGCCAACAGGCACCTGTGCCACTGAGCGATGTCACCGGCCCTTTTCTCGTATGTGGGTACCGGGAGTTGAACTCAGGACCTCGCGCTTGCCAGGCAGGCGCTTATGCCGCTGAGCTATCTCACTGGCTCCCCATTAAAGTCTTATAGTCAGTACATTGTAAACCATTGTTCCACATATTTTGTTCCTTTTTTTGATGATTTCAGCATTGAGAGAAAATCTGGTTTTCATTTTTCCATTTTGATTCAAAGTAGATATTAAAAAAGTATGAAGTATTTTCTTTCTTCGCGTGATGCAGACCAAGGAGAGGAGTAGATTAAGAGCTCTTGTTGACTAAATTATAAAAGTTACAGCAAATTTTATATATTTTTCATAAAATGAAATAAAATAATTATTTTTCTCTATGAACAGGATATATTATAAATGAGACACAACACTCACAACTTAAAGGAGAAGAGCTTTTTTGTGGCTCATGTTCTGTAAAAGTTTCAGGCCATAGTCAGCCAGTTCCAGGGCAGAAACAACATGGGGGAAATACCTGTGGAGGAAAGCACCCATTTCATGGTGGCCAGGAAACTGAGAGAGAATGATAGGAGAGAGCCTATGCCCTTCCAAGTCACACCCACAGTAACCCACCACTTTTGACCAAGTCCCACTTCCTAACAGCACATTTAGCTATAATGTTCCAATGATTCAATTGTTTTTCAAAATCCCTGCCTTTGAGTGCAGGGGCTTTATAGGAACATCCAAACATAAACCATAACGCTAAATATAAACAAAATGTTCCATGAGTATCTTTTTCCATGCAGCTTTTGCCCTGCAGCCTGCCTACTATGTTTGTTTTTACAAGATGTGCTGGGAATACAACAATAGGTATGTCTGTGATAAACAGTTTTATGATCTGTCTAATTCTCTTGTTCTGGTTGTGGGGATTGAACCCAGGACCTTTGCACTGAGCTACATCTCCAGCCATTTTTTTGTTTGTTTGTTTGTTTTATTTTGTTTTCTAAGCTTCATTAAGTCACTAAGTTGTCTAAGTTGGTTTCAAACTTGCAACCCACCTTCCTCAGTTGCCCCAAATACTTGGATTATAGATGTATACTCACAACCCTGGAAATCTGTGCAATATTGAAAGGCATGAAAAGTTATATAATAGCTTGAAATGCAGGGTAAATTTGTAGTGATGAGGTACAGAAGAATAACAATAGTTGCAGAACATTTGAAAAAAAATTGTGGCAAAATATGAATGGATTTGTCTTGGGTTTTTCTTCTTTCTTTCTTTTTGCTTGAGAAGCCCTTATTAATGTAAATATTTTTTCATTTGACAACATATTACTAAATGTGGGTATAGCATATGGAGGTTTGTGTCAGTATATTTTCTCCTTTTTTTCATAATGATTTATCTTCCAACTTTAAAGTGGACAATGACTGTCCAGAATAGAGATGACATTACTCAATGGCTTTTGAAAATAAATGTGATTATGTTGCTAAATTTCATGTGGAAGTTGCCATAAATGATTTTTAAGAGAGAACTGGAGCAGGAATTGGACCCTACTTTGTGGATTGGGATATAGATGCCAATCATGTTAGATCCCCCAAATCCTAAATACAAAACATTGATAAAGTAAAAGCAATAAGGATTTCCGAAAATTTTCTGTAACATTGTTGCCTATGTAAAAGCACTTGTGAGAGAAGAATCAGCTTCTATCTTGCTTAAGCTGCTGCATTTTCTGATTCAGTAATTTTTATCTAAACCAATTCAAAGTGGTATATTATTGTTTTCAACTTTTACTTTACTAACATTTCTCATCTAGATTATAAAACATTATAATTTTTACTCAGTAAAATGTGTCCTGAAATATTCCATAATTTAAAATTTTCACCATTGGTATTTAGTTATTTTATTGAATATTGTTTGTGGGCATCTAGCAGAAAAAGTACGTAGTCAGCCAAACAAGTCACTATGCATGCAGAAAGAGGCCTTCAGCTTTGTGGTGAAGATTCCACTTGTTATGCACCACTAAATTTCAGTGTGCCCAAGCATTATTCTAGAAAAACAAATGAGTTCTCTACAGTTCCTCTGGCTTTTAATCTATAATTCACCTGGAGCTACCATTAGTTAGATATAGGGCATTGTTTATTCTTTATTCCAGGTGCTTAATGTCTTTAACACTGATGTTAATAAATCTCTGAATCACAAATCAATCTCTTCACAAGTCACTTTTGAGAAAGCTGCTTTTCTCTGAAACATTTGAGAAAGTTAAACTTACTAACCAATTAGTTCTGTGCATTATCATAGTTTGTGAACAACAATAGTTATATAATTTCAGAGTTATTTTCTTATTAATCAGCATTATTTTATTATTTTTAGTAATAGTTATGACTATCACAGTGACACACAAAAATATTTGATTTAAATTTCAGAAGGAATAAATAGTACTAAACACAATAAACAAACTAAGTGGAAAAAAGGACCATATTAGAATTTAGTGCTTTCTCCCTTATCAGATTAAAAACAGGTTATAGGCTTTTTTCTTCAAACATAAGCCAGTCAAATTTTCAAGTGTGGAATCCAAGATTTCTTGGTAAAAATGCTTCAGTATCAGTTTGTATGAAGAATAAATATTTGATGCTTTAATATAGAATGTTTGGTTACATGCAATGTTTATCTTATAATAGATTACTTGTCCTACTTTGACCCTGAAATTCAACTCTAAAGCAAATTTCATTATTCAGGACTCTTTCACAAAACTGCTTACACATCTGTCATTGTCCTCTACAAGGCAAGCTTTGAGTCTGTACTATATTTATTACGCAAATTCTTTTGAAATTTATGATGTAGGTGCCTCTCACCTTTCAAAATTAGTTTGCATACTGAATGTAGCCTAGATAATGATGGCCCACAAACTTTAGCTGCTTTGATTTTAATGAGAGTCTGTAGAATAAAATTTATTAGATATTCTGGGTAATTCACATACAATAAAAACAGTTAATGGGAAATAATCCAACACATGCTTTGTTTCAGAATATATAAGTTGAAGAAAGCAGATGTTACCAAAACGTGTTTCTTCAATTGGTTCATTTTATCTGAAAAATATCTGAAAAAGAAAAAAATAGTGAAATACTTGCTAGAAACAATTTTGTATGATTGTTTGTTTATATTTCTTCAAGTGTGTTATTTTATCAACAAAATTGCCTCACCTATCACATATTCTGTCTGATGAGTGTATTTTAAAGTTGACTAAATTCTTTAGGAATGCTTTCATCAAAAAAAGAATGATGGGGGTATTTTTCAAAAGAAAAAGAATTTGGGCCGGTGAGATGGCTCAGCAGCTTAAGCGCCTTCCCGGCAAGCGCGAGGGCCCGCGTTCGACTCCCAGAACCCACATACAAAAAAGGGGCCGGTGATATCGCTCAGCGGCACGGGCGCCTGCTGGCACGCAAGGTCCTGAGGTCGACCCCTGGTACCCACAAAAAAAAAGAGAAAGAATTTTAAAAAAATGAAATACAAATCAACAATTAATGCATGATTATAAACATTATAGAAATAAATATTTAACACTTTCTTCTATATTGCAACTTGAGTTACATGGTAACGAGCTTAAAAAATATTTTTAAATGATTGCACATAATAGTTAAATACCTCTCTAAAAGGCATTTGAGACTTCCTATTTAAGCTCCAACATGTAAAGAGCTTCGAATTCATCTCCTCTGTCTTTAAATAAGGAGAAAAATAAAAGAAACTGAAAAACATTAATTTTTAAAGAAACATCACTGGACTGAGGATTCAGGGTAAAACATCAGCCCAGAATCTGGAGAGACCGTCAAATTTTGACTTACGTTTAAGATAGGATTATATCAAACAAGAGCTTCTGGAACCACTAACTACTAGAAATATTTAAGTGATATTTTTGACCAACAACTGCAGGCTAAGATTAGAATGAGATTTAAAAATGACTCTGGAGGCAAAGGATTGAAAGAGATCTACAATTTTTGTGGGGTTAGCCTCCAGGAATCCCCCAGCTTGTATGGAAAATTAGAGAAAGATCCCATCATGGTTCTTGCAAAGGAGGGAAAAAAGTAAACATTGAAAAATGTGGCTAAGGGTTCTTCAATGTGAAATGTTTGTCCTCATTCCACTTGCTGAAAGTCATTTGAGTCACTCCAAGGTCTTCCAGCTTTCATCTTTCCCATTAACAGATTGGAGTAAGTAGGGGACTTCAACAATTTTTCAGGTCATAATTGAGGTGCACAGATCCAGTGAAAGAGTCACATTAAATCATTAGAACATCATTTCTTGAGTGTATTATCACCTTACTAAATGAACTCCTGTCTAGTAACAGTGGACTACAAGTAAAAGGGCTAAAATAACCAGATTCAGTCTGAATAGGATTTTTTATGAAAGCACAAAGACAACAGTAGGAGCAAGAATAAGGACAGCAGATATCTCAGACTCCTACAATGATAGTAAACATTACCAATAACAGAACCTCTTGGTACAATTACCTAAAACTTCACAGTAAAAGCCTGTTTACCTCATTTCTCAATATCTAATACATCATGTCTGACCTCCAACGAATAAGTCCAAAGCATTATAAAAGACATGGAGAAAAAACAGTGTGTTCAGTGCCTGCCCGGCAAGTGTGAGGTGGTGACTTTGATCCCTGGTAGAAAAAAAAAAAAAAAAAAAAAAAAAAAAAAAACAGTGTGAAAAGGCAGGCACCTGAACCACCCTTAGACACTATAGTATTTGTAAATAACAGGCAGGAAACACAAATAACTATTACTAATATTTTATGAGTTCTAGTGAAATAAAAGACTACATATATTTATAAGGAGAAATGGGAAATGTAAACATAGAGATGGAAAAACAAGGAAAAATGTATAAAACAAGTGCTAGTAATGCTTTTAATGGGCACAGTGATAGACAATAAATAATGAATATGGAATTTAGGAGTTTGAAAATATACTATGAAACTTCTCAAACTGTATTGCAAGGAGAAAATACAACAAAAATTCTGAAAAGAATGTCTGAGTATCAAGAACTGTGGTACCTCAGTTGGAAAACATGTGATATGCATGTAATAGGGTATCAGAAAGGCAAACAACTGCTAAAGAAAAAGAAATAATACAAACAACAGTCATGACTGAGAATTCTTGAAAATTTAATTACAAAATCTGTAGATTAAGGAAATTCAGCAAACCTAAAGCAATATAAATAAACCAACAACAAATATCTAGAGATAGCATTTTAAATTACAGAAAAAAAAAAAAAAAAAAAACCAAGGAGAACATCCTGAAAGAAACTGGATATGGGGCACACCCTATTTAGGAACAGGATAAAAACTTCAAATAAGAACCCATCCAATCAGGAAGAGTGTGGTATAATATATAAAACACTGAAAGAATAAATAACATCAACATACAATAATATATCTAGCTAAATTGTCCTTAATGAGTAAAGAAGAAATAAATTTCCTCAGATAAGAAAATCTATAGAAATTCACCATTTACAAGCCTTATAAAATTTTTAAATGATTTTCCTCAGACATAGAAAATAATATAGTTTATATATTTCATTTATGAGCAATAGAGAGAGTACATTTGAGGAGTAAATAAAGGTAAAATAATATTAATGTTCTTATTAATTTACTTACAAATAATCACTAAATAATCTCTAAATAATCTCTAAATAATAATATTATAATACACAGAGCAAATTGCCATATGGATAATTTTTTTAAAATGGAGGCAGAATGGAATTAGGGATATTCTGTTACAAGTTATGTGTACTATTCATAACATGGTCTAGTGTTATGTGAAGGTAGACATAAATTAGGTAAAATTATAAGAGGAAAAATATATGGCAACCACTAAAATAATTTTAAAAATACTATATTTTGGGGCTGGTGAGAAGGCTCAGCAACATAAGCACCTGCCTGGCAAGTGCGAGGACCTGAGTTCGACTCCCAGTACCCACATACGAGAAAAGGGCTGGTGATATAACTCAGCGGCATGGGCGCCTGCTGGCACGCAAGGTCCTAAGGTCGACCCCCGGTACCCACAAAAAAAAAATAAATACTATATTTGATATACTAAGAAAAGAGATGAAATATAATCATAAAATGTTTAACACCAGAGAAATCAGAAAAAACCCTAATAATTAAAAATGAATAAAGAAAAATCCTAGTTATTAAAAATGAACAAAGAAGTGAATAGAAAACTGCTAACAAATATGAACAGAATTAATACAACTATATCAGGAATCAACTTAAGTTGGTATGGTATAAATATATGAATTATAAGACAAAATTGTTAGAATGATGAAAAACATGACGTTATATGTTGTATAAAATAAACCCTCTTTAAATATAAAAAGAAAGAGATAAGTGGTAAAGAGTTACAGGATATTACGTATTAATACTTTCCAAAAAAACTTTGAGTCATTCTATTAATTTCATACAAAGCAGTCTTTAGAACAATGAAATAACATTATTTTCAAACAAAGAGTAAGAGAAACTATGAGCATAAAATTGTTATTTCATAATGATAAAAAGGCTTAATTCTCCAAGATGTGATCATTTTCTTTAACATATAATAACTGAAAAACAGCATTAAAATTTGAGAGATAAAACTGATCAAAATTTAGAAATAGAAAAGAGTACTATTTTAGTATAATAATACTTTCACTCAGAAATTGAGAGATAAGGGAAGTAAAAATCTATAAGGATGCAATTGAAATGACCAAAGATACTAATCAATTTCATCTAATTGATGTCATGTTCCATCCAAAGGCAAAGAAATACATATTATCAAGCTGTATGGAACAGTCACAAAGACAGTAGGTATTATAGGTCATTAAACAACAAATTTTAAAAATCATAGATCTTTCTAGACAACAACAAAATTAAAGAAATCAGTAAAAGAATATACTTTTAAAATCTCCTTAAATTTAGAAATTAAATAAAAATACTTCCAAATCACCTGAATAAGTTATACAACATCCTTCTAAGTCTGCTCCATTACATGGGTTAGGTTATAGAATAGAAAAAAAATGATAAATAAACCAATAATGATACAGGTGTAAGCCTCCATCAGTGGAGTATAAATTTCAAATCTGTGACATAGTTTGACTGGCAAAGAGTGGTAGGAAATTGTGGAGATCTTTAACACCCAAAGAATGGACAACCGTTGGAAGCAGTCTGCAGCTTTGTGAAAGCCAAGAGTACCTGAAACAGATAATAAGGAGGTGGGCCATCGTTCTAGAGCATACATCTTACTGACAGAGCCTGCCGAGGCTCACCTATCTCCTCAGTGTGATGGGCAGGGTTCTGATTCATGTGTATGGAAGGCCGAAAGTCAGAAAACAGAGGCTGTGTGTACTATTAATAATATTGAAATCCTCATTTCAAAATTATGGAATTTTGTGGAGTCAGGGTACGGTATGCAGCTGTTTGTGAGCTAAAGTTTATGAAGTGAAATATTATTGAATTTATGACATTGAAAATGCTATTAAAAATTAGCATCACAAAACTTAGCATCACATGATGCTACATATAAAAGTTTCCATTAAATGAGAATATGCACCATGTTAAAATGGTGGTCTTGTAACAAAGCACTACACTGTATTTTTTAAATAATATTGTGATTAATCAACTATACCTCAATAAATCTTAGAAAAGGAAATATGTTAAGCAGTTAAATGTAGTATTTTCTTCACTCTTTACAAATATCTTATTAGAATATGAACTTTTCAAGAACATCTATTTTAGAAAGTCCATGGTATTAAAAATTATTTCTTACTGCACTGAAGATGAAACATAAGGAAATGACTCAAACTATACATATAAAATGAGAAACACAGAATTAGCAATACAGATTTATTTATCAATTTAGAATAATAAGATTATTAATTATCACATAACAGGAAAGTCTCTGACCTTGTCACAGTTAATGTTTTTAAAAATTACGCTTAAAATACTTAGGTATAAAAATATGTCCCAGACCATATATCATCATAGAAACTCAAGTTAACACAATCAAATACACAGAATCACCAAGTAAACTAGTAGCATTAATTGCAAGAATATCAAGCCAAGGGAACAACCCTTCATTGCTACAGAAAAGCAAAGTGATAAAGCCATTTGAGAAGACATTGTGGCAGTTTTTCACAAAATACATACACTCAGATTATGTAATCCAGCAATAGTGCTCCAGATGAATTTAAAACACAAAAATCTGCCCATGCAACTTTATGAAAGTTCTCTCAAATTTTCTAAGTCACTTTTATTATGTTTATTTACTCAAAAAGTTGGCTTATCTCCTTAGTCATATTAACAAATATTTTAATTTAATTTATTTATATTCAGTAATATTTTTTATGTGCAAAATGAAAAAAATTTGTGATTCAATTGCATTTTTTTAGTGTCTACCATGTTGTGAGTAAACAAGCTAGCAAAGCATCCTATATTAAAATACTTCCCTTGCAGTACTTTGGGAAGGACTGGGCAGAATACAAACTCGTTAATGAAATGTGAATGACTAAAATAAAACAATGATGGTAGTGGGAGTTAATACTGGATGGTATTAGAAGAATTCTTGGACAACACACAATTTAGATAAGGTGGTTACGGTAAGTCCATGTCAGAAAGTGCTATTTCAATTTAGTCCTGAATGACAAGGGGAAAATTGCCAGACACTTAAACATTTTGAGATGTATTCTGTGAAGAAGAAATAGAAAATACAATGGCATTGAGTAGAGTATGAGGTAAGTATTCTTCAGAAAAAGATAGCAATTTTCCCATCTCATTTTGATATCTCTATATTAAATATGGTTTTAAGTCACATGGAGAAGGCAAAATAGATGTCCAATGTTCAATATGGATGGTAGTATTTAACATCTTTTTAGAACTGTCTCTTTGCAAGCTTGATTTTTCTAATTTGGTTTGCTTTAAATGGTACATAAAAAAATCATATATATTAGTGGGGTAAACTGATGTTTAAATCTGATCAAACATATCTCTTTCCTCAAACATTTATCATTTCTTGGGGCCGGTGAGATGGCTCAGTGGCGTAAGCGCCTGCCTTGCAAGCGCGAGGGCCCGAGTTCGACTTCCGGATCCCACATACGAAAAAGGGGCCGGTGATATCGCTCAGCGGCACGGGTGCCCGTTGGCGCGCGAGGTCCTGAGGTCGACCCCCCGATACCCACACACACACAAAAAAAACATTTATCATTTCTTTAAAAAATTTAGTTAAACAAAAATATATCAATTAAAACATGACTTTTTGTGCCAGTGATATAACTCAAGTAGCACAGTGCCTGCCTGGCAAGAGCAAAGTCCTGAGTTTGAGTAGTGGTACCAAAAAAAAAAAAAAAAAACATGACATTTTAATAAATATTGTGTTTCTGTTTTCCTGTATTATCTATTTTTATTATGTATACTTTTAAATCCAAGTCACAGTTTTATACAGGACTTTTACTTCATATTAGTGCCGATAATAGATTATGATGACTAGATCTGTCCATCCATGTAATTTCTACCTGATTTATTTTCTCTGTTAAATAAAAATCTTATGGACAGAAAAAATAATTACAACACTAGAGTTTTGAAATTTATTTAATTCATGGACTCATTAATTCAACTCATTCATTCATTAATTCATTCATTTTTATCATGCTGCAGCCTATTTTCATGGTGTGTCTTGGAGAGTCATCATTGAAGTACAATTTTCTTGAGATGGCATCAGATTTGTTCTTGGAGCACTTGGTACATTTACTGCTTAGCCATCTGTATCTACATTGACTTACTTCCTAGAAAATTTGACTTCCACACTCCTCTCCCTTTTTTCTCTTACCCAATCCACTTTGAGTTGTATAGTATTGCCTTGTTTTGCTTTTCCCTTTCTCTGTTCGGTTTTCTCACTATTTGATTAAAGACATTACACACTGTGATGCTGTAGGTTCTTCTGTGATCCACCATCTTTTAAATTCCAAATTGATTCATGTTGGTTATTGCAACCACACTATGGCTTCTTCTATATACTTTCTATATATGATTTGCCTGGGATATAAGTGCAATGAAGGCCTTGACAATTTTTTTTCCACACTCATGTGTACCAAGCATATTGCATGACATAGACATAATAGAAATTCAATAAGTAATTGTCCAACAATACTTTTCCAAATGCACATTCCCTATGAATCTCCAAGGTTAATATGCAGCAGAAGCACCTTGGGCATTTGAGTCTCATCTAAGTCTCATATCAACAAATTCATCTTTGGTGGTTTGTAGTAGGAACAGGAATCATTTTAAACAAACTTCCTTGGTGGGAGAGATTGTTCTGATTTTGAGAAACACTAGAATAGGCAGGCATTTTTAATTTATCTTAAAGTTCAGTTGAATACAATTTTAGTACTTTCAAATAAAATATTTGTAAATTGAGATGTTTCTTTTATAAAAATTTACTTTTCTTTTTCTGAGATATTTTCTTTCTTACTTTCACTACATATTATTAAAACCTTAATTTTTCTATTTTTTTTGACATTTAAGGTGTTGCCATTGTTTTTTCTGATACTGAGCTTCATTTGCCTCTAGTGTCATTTTATTAGTTTTGAAAAATTTTAGAATTTAAAAGTCACATGATATTATTATTACATAAGCAATGATATTTTACAAATACTTCAAGGTAATGATTAACGTAAGTAACTATAAATTTAATGTATGAGTAAAAAATAGAAATAATGCAAAAAGTGTCCTAAATGAACAAATTAGTTATTGGACTTCAGTTGATGAGCTAAAAGTTTTAGATGTATTATAATTTATATCACACATTTCACTGCATTGCATTATATTATTTCCACTGTTAATTTACTTATTTTAAATAACATTTTTGAGAGTATTTACACAGAACACAGCATTGTAAGTATTTTGCACGTTAGGTGGGTAAAAATCAGTAAAAAGATAATATATTCCAGTAATTTACATATCTACACATTAAAGGGAAATGAAGGGAAACAGAGACAGCTATATTAAAGGAAAATGCATTAATTTTACATTAAAAATTGAAAAATAAATATATATTAATAAAGATTTCAACTTCTGTGTGTTGTGTCCCATATGTCATAATTAACTTTTGTGAGAGAATATTTTGACTTCCTTAATTACCAATTGGAATAAAGAAGAACAATTTTGTATTTGTGTTCAAATAATGCCCACATGTAATTATGACACATGAAACATTATAATTTTGCATTATAAATTTTGGATACAAATCTCTGCTTCTTACTATCTCTCTAAATTTGAAAATTGTTTTCACCTAACCAAAAATCTTTGCACAAAATGAGAAAACATAGGTTAAATGGAACCCATGTTACCAAGAATCAGTCAATAACTAAAAAGTAAGAGATACTTATAATAGTGTACTAAAAAGATAAACTCAGAAGTAATGTTGAAGAATTCTGTTATAATTTACAGTATTTTCAGTTTTGAGAAAATGTTCCTTCTGTGAATACATTTGTCTAGTTTGATTCTTACTTTGAGGCATTATATGCATGAAATATAATTGTAAAATTCAAATTTTGCACGATTTTATTACGACAAATTATTGAATTCTTCCATTATACTAGCTCATTTGTCAGTTTTACCTTTGAACTATGAAGTAAAACTAGTAGATAAGTGAATTAGTAGAAAATGACCTTGAAACTAACACACTATATTTTGAAAATATGTCAACATGTTTTCTATTTTGCATTTTTTTAAAACAGTTTTCTTTCTTGGCATCCCAACACATCCATCTGCCAATTTAAGGGTGTGGGAAATGGAAATTATCAATGAAACTGGTATAGCAGTCATAAAATAAGACATTTTGAGGAACAAATGTACTTTTTTGTAATGACATGATCTCAAATCCATGTTTTGCTGGTTGTTAATCTGTATACTGTATATGACAATTAACATTATAATGACTTATAAAATACAAATGAATCTGATACTGGCAAAATAAAAGGAGACAGTGCTCACTTTGGCAGCACACACAGTAAAAATGGGATGATACACAGCAGCTTAACATGGTCACTGCATAAGGATGGCATGCAAAAACATGAAGTCTTCTATGTAGAAGAAAAAATAAATAAATAAATGGGGATGGAAGGAAGGGTAATAAAAGACAAGATGTGTTATGTACATGTACCAATTCTCTACAATGAGTGTAATCATTATGTACTGCAAATATATGCTAATAAAAATATAAAAGGCAGATGATAAAAAGTAAATACAGTAATTAAAATAAATAAATTTTAAACTTTTAAATTAATTTCTAACTTTTTGATACACATATTTGCACGTACTTTTGAGACAGTGTGTTGTTTTGATAACTTTATACTTTGGGTAGTTATCAACTCAAGGTAATTAGAATATCTATGACTTTAAACTTTTATAATTTATGTGACAAGGGCCCCCAAATTCTTCTTTTCTATTTTGAGATATATAGTATGTTGTTTATAACTATATTCACTCAGCTGTGCAATTGAAAGCCAGAATTTATTTCTATTAACAAAAACTTAGTGTTCATTGATCTATCTCTCCCCCCCAATTATAGTAGAATTGTAAGAGTGAAGTCTGGTTGACTTGGCCATAAAATTTCTAAGAGAGCATAGATATTATCTTTCCTGCTATGGGAAAGTACAACATAGATATGGGATTTTAAAATGTGACATTTCTATTTTAAAATACAGCCTTGTAAGTTTAATCAACTATTACTTATAGTGTTGTCAATATCTCCATCACTAGAAAAGCATGCCATTAAGCTTAGTTCAGTGGATATAGAAAGTATATTTAGTGAAGTTTCACTTTACAGAGTATGTGGATATCCTGGCCTTTCTTGTACAGCCTATTAAGAAGAAAGAAATTGAAGAAGGACACATTGGAACACAAGCATTGCAAGCTTTTCCTTTTTTAATGTTTCTGAGGGAGACGTATTTAAAAAGTTGAGGACAATTGTAAGAAATGTTTGAGATATTAGGAATTACAAATATGCCAACCTGGTACTGGAATAAAGATAGTAGAAGAGATTATTTTATCTCTAGCTGGAACACTTGATTCCTGGCTGTGTGATTGGAATTTGAACTCCCTTATGCTCTCTGGGAGTTAATGAAGAAGCTGGCTGAACCTTAGTTAGGATTTTTCCAGAACTCATCAAAGTTGGCCAGCAGTCACATACTACAGGGCAGATTAAAAAGGTAGAAGAGAATGTGCACAAGGTATCAGTTGTAGGAAACATCAGATGCTGAGAGAGAATCTCAGGGAAATAACAGTGGAGATGAGTAAGTTGAAAGAGAAAAGACCCAAGGTACCCTGCTCTACAATAACATTCAGAATTTTATTTTATTTTATTTTATTTTAATTATTTTTTGATACAGAAACTATGTAGTTTACTCTTTTATGAATTTTGTTGGAACATTTTAGATATACATAGTGATCACATACAACATAAGGAATTTTTACCTGTACATGATACATATTGATTCCTCTTTTTTTCCTCATTCCCCTCCTGTCCCTTAAATCCCTCTTCCCTTCCTTATTTGCAAAGTTTTGTTTCCACTGTATCCTTTCTTCCTCATTTTTTTTTCTTTTGCCTTCCTTCTTTTCCCCTCCTCCTCCTTAGTTCCCCTTTGCTTTTGAACAATTTCTTCCTATTTCACAATAGACATTATACATTTTGGCTCTTTTTTACACTTTTAGTTTCTCACACCAGAGAGATAATGCAATATTTACACATGTCTGATTTATGTCATTTAAAAGTATGGTGTCAAGGCACAAATTCATTTACCAAGAAATCTCTCAAGTTCATCTTTCTTTATGGTTGAGTAGTACTCCCTTGTATAAATATAACCACACCTTTGTTATCCATTCATCAGTTGATGGTCATCTGGGCTATTTCCAAAATTTAGCTATTACAAACTGTGCTGGTATAAGCATGAGTGTGCATGTATTACTGGGAAATCATGCTTTGAATTCTTTTGGGAAGATACCAAGAAGGGAAAGAGCTGGTTCAAATGGAACCTCTAGTTTTAGTATTTTTGAGGAATTTCCACACTGATACTTACAGTGGTTATACCACTCTACACTCCCACCAACAGTAGAGAAGGATTCCTTTTTGCCCATAGCCCCACCAGCAATTGTTATTAGTTGATGTCTTGATAACAGCCATAATTTGCATCTTACAAATGACAAGTGATGTTGAATATTTTTTAATATATTTATTTGCCCTTTGAAATTCTTCACCTGAAAGTGTATTCATCTCAGATGCCCATTTTTGGATTAGGTCTTTAAATTTGGGGTCTGATTTTTTTCAGTTCTTTATGTGTTCTAGATATTAGTTCTTTGTGTAACAACTGACTAAGATATTTCTACACTTTGTGAGTTGTCTGTTCACACCATTGGTGACTTCTTTTGCTGTGCAAACACTAATAAGATGAGATCCCAGTTCTTGATGCTTGGTAGTATTTTCTATGCAACAGAAGTTTGAAGTCTTTGCCTACATCTATATCTTCAAGGATTCTACCTATTTTCTCTTCCAACAGATATAGTGTTTCTGTTTTAATATTTGGATCTTTGATCAATTTTGATTTTTGTTTACTGCATGGTGAGAGGCATGGGACTAGTTTTAGTCCTTGGCATATGGAAAGCCAGTTTTCCAGCACCATTTATGAAAGAGACTATCTTTCCTCCAGTGAACATGTTTGGCCCTTTTGTCAAAGATAAGGTGGCTGAGTGTGTTTGGAGTTGTTTTTGCATCATCTAATGTGTTCCATTGATCCTCAGGTCATTTTTTTTTTGGCAGTACCATGCTGATTTTATCACAGTAGATCTGTAGTATATTTTCAAGTCAGGGACTGTGATGCCCCCTGCCTTTTCTTCATTACCCAGAATTGTTTTTACTATGTTCATCTCTTCTAGAACAAAATTAATTTAGGAATGTTTTCTCTAGTGCTGTGAGGAATGTTAATGGTATTTTGACTCAGATTGCATTAAATCTGTTTTACAATTTTGGAAATATGGCCGTTTTTACTATATTGGTTCTTCCTACCCAAGAGCAAGGGATATCTTTCCATTTTCTGATATCCTTTTCAATCTCTTTTCCAGAGCAGTGTAATTTTCAGTGTAGAGATCTTTTTTACTTCTTTTGTTAGATTGTTTCTTAAGTATTTCATATTTCTTTTCTTTTTTCTTTCTTTTTTTCTTTTTTTTTTCTTTTTGATGCTGTTGTGAAAGGTTTCCCTATTCCTTTCTCATTGAGTTGTTGTTTGTGTACAGGAATGCTACTGATTTTTGAATGTTGACTGTGTATCCAGCTATGCTACTGAATTTGGTTATTAAATCCAGAATCTTTCATGGAGTTTTTGTGTTATCATTTCAGTCACAAATAATAATTTAATTTGCCCCTTTCCTATCTTTATTCTTTTCATTCCTTTCTCTTGTGTAATTGCACTGGCTAATGTTTTCAGAACTACACTGAATAGAAGTGGTGATAGTGGACATTCTTGTCTTGTTCCTGATTTTAGAGTGAAACCTTTTAGTTTTTGAGCATTTAGTATGAATTTGGCTCTTAGTTTGTCATAGATGGCTTTTATCAGATTGAGGTAAAAACCATCCTTTCCAGTTTTCTGTAGATTTTTTACCATGAGTGGCTGATGGATTTTATCACATGGTTTTTCTGTGTCTCTTAGATAATCCTGTGATTTTTGTCTTTGACCATGTTGATTTGGTATTTTACATTTATTGATTTGTATATGTTGAACCATCCCTACATCCCTGGGATAAATTCTACTTGGTCATGGTATATAATCTTCTTGATGATTTGCTGCATTCTGTTTGCTAGTATCTTATTAAGGATTATTGTGTTTATGTTCATTAGGGAGATTGGCCTGTACTTCTCTTTCTTGGTTGGGTCTTTCTCTGGTTTTGGTATTAGTGTACTGCTTGCTCCCAGCAATGACTTTGGAAATATTCCTTCCCTTTCAATTTCACTAAAGAGTTTGAGGAATAATGGCATTAGATCTTCTATGTATTTCTTGTAGAATTCAGCAGTAAATCCATCAACACCTGAGATTTTCTTTGTTGGTAAGTTTTTAATTACATTTTTAATTTCACTGACTGATACTGCATTATTTAGAATTTTTATATCTTTTGGATTCAGTTTTGGCAATTCATATCTATCTAGGAAACTCTCCATTTCTCCCATGTTTTCCATCTTAGTAAATTTTCATGAAATAGGTAGTGATGACCTTCTGGATTTCTACAGGATCCATTGTTATTTCACTCTTCATTCTTGAATTTGAATCTTCTTTTTTTTGATAAGGTCGACTAAGGTTTTATCAATTTTATTTAATCATTCAAAGAACCAACTCTTCTATTCATTGATTCTTTGTATTGTTTTCTTAGTCTCAGTTGCATTAATTTCTGATCCAATTTTTATAATTACCTCCCTCATACAAGCTTTGGGCTTGACTTCTTCTTTTTCTAGAAGTTTTAGGTTCAACATTATTTTGTTTATGAAGT
This sequence comes from Erethizon dorsatum, assembly GCA_028451465.1. Classification (NCBI taxonomy): domain Eukaryota; kingdom Metazoa; phylum Chordata; class Mammalia; order Rodentia; family Erethizontidae; genus Erethizon; species Erethizon dorsatum. Next base: position 110,574,391 of record CM051824.1, read on the forward strand.
TGTTCTATTTTCCTGATATGAGAATTTGCCACTACAAATTTCCCTCTTAGGACTGCTTTCATTGTGTCCTATAAGTTCTGGTATATTTTATCAGCATAGTCATTTACTTGTAGAACCTGTCTAATTTCCTTAATTTCATCTGTGATCCCTTGGTTGTTCAGTATGGTTTTATTTAATTTCCATATGTTTATGGAGCTTCTGTGGTTTCTTTTGCATTGATTTCCAGCATCATTGCACTATGGTACTATTATATGCATGGGATAATTTCAATTACTTTGCATTTAGTTAAGCATGTTCTATGGGCTACTATGTGGTTTATTTTGGAGAATGTCCCGTGGGCAGCTGAGATGAATGTGGACTCTGATGTTGTGTTGTGGAATACTCTGTAGACATCTAATAAGTCCCTTTCTTCACAGATTTTTTTCTGTTCTGATATTTCCTTGTTGATGTTTTTGTCTAGCTGATCTATCTGTGACATTGGGGTATTAAGGTCCCCCATTACAATGGTTTTAGTGCTTATTTGATTTTTTATGTCCATTAATATTTGTTTTGTGTAGCTGGGTGCACTGGAATTTGGTGCATATATATTTGTGATTATTATCTCTTCTTCTTGGAGTTTTCCCCTAACAAGTACATAGTGACCTTCTTTATCCCTTTTGATCACTCTTGGCTTGAAGTTCACATTGTCTGCAAATAGAATATCTACCCCTGCTTTTTTCCAGGTTCCTGTCACATGGAGTATTGTTTTCCATCCTTTGACTTTCCATCTATGAATTTCCTTTTGCACTAAATATGTTTCTTGTATCCAGCACATTGTTGGATCTTGTTTCTCAATCCATTCTGCCAGTCTGTTTCTTTTGATTGGTCAACTGAGATCGTTTACATTGATCTCAATTACAGACAGGAAAAGGAAAATGAAAGAAATGAAAAAAATATAATTTCTCTGGTGTCCAAAGTTCTGTGTAGGGTTCAAGTTATAGCCCAAAACTTCTGGGTAATACCGCCAAATCTGCAGCAGGATTAATGCTGGGTATGGGGCTGATCTTGGCCTCTCGATGTGGGGACTGGGGTCTGTGTCTTCAGCCAGTAACTTTCTATATGTCCCTTGGCTTCTTGCCCACTCCTTACCCTGTTTATCTCTGCGTCACTCTCCCAGCTGCTGTGGTGCCCCCAGGCAGGGAGAGCCTGGGGTTGCTCCAAGTCCATTGTACTGTTGGCTCTGTCTGTTGCTTGTATGACTTCCTTTGTTCCAAACTCATGGGCACACCTCTATCTTGTCACACCACTTTTTGCAGGGCACATGCATTTGAGTGTGTGTGTGTGTGTTGTGTGTGAGTGCTGTTTCTGCATGAAGAAAGCCCAAGGCTGCCCAGCCTCCCTTCAATCTCCTCTCCAGCAGGTTGAGTGCTGACCTCCCAAGTCTGTTCATATCCAATGCATCTACATCCCTTTCTCAAGTCACTGGTCGCATGGCAGGAAGGGTCATGAACTACCTCTCTTGTGGTTCCTAATGTTGTTGCTAGGGTTTCCAGTTAGTCACTAGGGCAAACTACAAAGTAAAAAAGAAAAAGCTGGCTGCCCATGAGGGAGGAAGCAGTTTCCTGTTCACTCAACTCTGAGCATGCCATTGAAATTTGCAGTTGGGCTTCAGCATCTTCTGTGTAGAGGAAGGCAAAAGAAGTGAGGGGCTTATATCACAAATCTATCCTCTGTGGCTTGAGTTAGCTCCATTTTTTCAGTCCATTGATTGCTTGGAGATTCCCCAGTATGGTAAGTCTTGCTCAGTACCTTGGTGGCAGTTCCATCAGCAGCCCTGTGGGCTGGTTCACTCTTTAATAATGTCCTGCATCTATATTTTGTTTGATCTACAAGTCTTTTATTTCAGATTGATTTTGGCATCAGGATGTATGTCCCTCCCTTTCTTCCAGTTACCTGTGCTTTTAGTTGATTTTCTCGAAGTAGCTCCAACACGGTTCCTCTCTCCTCAGTCGTGTTTAATCTCCTCTCACTATGTACTTTAGGCTGACCTTGAACTCATTATGTAGCCTAAATTGGCCTTGAACTCACAGCAATCTTCCTTCCTCAGCCTTCTGAGTGCTGGGATTACGGGCATGCACCACCATGCCCAGCAGGCATGTATTTTATACTCAGTCTCAGGAGGATGAGCAGTAGCAGTTGGAAATGACCATTGCTTTTTACTTCAGAGGGTTTCAAGGGCAGTACTAGCATATAATATAGAAGGATACCTTTACAAAATTTCCATGAGGTCCTGCGTGTCCTCCTACTTCAGATAGTGAGACACTGGGTACAGCCAAAAGGGAGGTTGTTGGAAGCCAGGGCAGTTAAACAAGTGTCTGAATTACAAAAATAGACCCTTGTGATTACTGAATTTAACTGTGGTTACTATATTAACTCTATTTAATTTCTTTATTCTGATACTTCTCAGTAGGAGGAGAAACTCAAAAGGACACTAAAAGTTATTGCAGAAAAAAGTATGCATTATCTAAATAAGTAAATTAAATGCATTAAATAAATTAAATGCCTTAAATAAATACAATTTATTTCAGAATAAAGTATGCAGTATCTTTTTTTGTACTGTTGGTTTAATATAAATGGATTTAGAATGCTGAACATATAGTCCATTCGGAACATATATCTCTATAATTCTCTTAAGAGTATCTGAAAAATACATGTCAGTTTGAAAAGACTGAATATTTATAATCTGAATGCCTTTCTTTACACCTAAATTAACATCTGAATAACCTTAATAGTTAAAAATTTAAATTAAGAAAATATTGAAAATTAGCAAATATATTTATACTGAAAAGTTTCATTTTACTGAAAGCATGTACTCCATGTCTCAACATTATTAACTTGGTTTTTCTTAAAACATATGGTTCTTTTTTTTTTTAAACTTTTTTTTTCTTTTTTTTTTTGTGGGTATCAGGGGTCGACCTCAGGACCTCGCACGCCAGCAGGCGCCTGTGCCGCTGAGCGATATCACCGGCCCTTTTTTTGTATGTGGGATCCGGGAGTCGAACTCGGACCCTCGCGCTTGCCAGGCAGGCGCGTACGCTGCTGAGCCATCTCACCGGCCCAAACATGGTTCTTAACAAAATATTATATCAATAATTTCAAAGAGACGTGATTTAAAATAATTTTATTTTTTAATACAAATTTATATTTTCATGACATTTGAGATTGCTTTTTTCTTTGATTCTCTCTTTACCTATGAATAAATAACTTAATATCATTCATTTCAGTAAATTGAAAACTATATAATATTCTAAAAAATTATATTTACTCAGGTTTTATATTTTACATGAGACATAGATAATTTATATTGTTTAGCATCCATTATCTTTTGATATTGTAGTTTTCTATATTTTACTTTTGATTAGTATTGTTCCATTTGGTTTCATCTCACATTTTAATGAATACTCCAATGAATTTGTGATCACAGTGATTTACAAATTCCCTCTTCCTGTGTAGAAATTAAAATGTCACAAAGTCTCTTGATAGCATGAATATTAATATATAACAAAAGACATGTTTTAATAAGTTTTTATTTCATAGAATGTGTAATTTTCCATTTTTGTCATAATAATCCTTTTTAAGTCATTATTTTAAAGTACTGTTAATTAAGGATTATTTTTATAATTGGACATATTTATTTGTCATGTGAGAGTTTTAAACAAGACTTGATATTTTATAATTTCTGGCCATAAAACAAAGAAATTTAATGCATTTTTTAAAATAGAAGTTTAATTAATACTTCTTGAAAGAGAATATAAAAACAGATATCAACAAATGGTTTTTACTCTGAAGTAATTGAGGAATTTTAGGAAATTCTTGAGGATAAATATCAACTTTTAGGTAATGCAAAATTTCAAAAAGTTAGGCATATCTCACTTCAATGTGTATCTAGCTTGATAGGTGTCCATAATATTCTAAAATTGCTGTATAACATTTTCTTTATTAAAGAAAGTGAGAAAGGGACTCATACTGAGAAAGGGACAGTATGTGATTTTTAAGAAGGATTCAATATGCAATAAGTCTTTCCTAACATTGATAATTATTCTCAGATTATACAGACAGATGCTTGGATGATTCAGTCTCTTACCCATTCACATGATCAGTATCAGAGGACTGGGGATTTAGCTCAGTGGCGCAGCACCTGCCTGGCAAGCAGAAGGTCCTGAGTTTGATTCCTGGTACCAAAAATAAATAAATAAATAAATAAAAATCTGTATCAGAAAGAACAAAAAGCTCAATAGATGCTCTAGCTCCAGAGTCTAGGCTCCTGAACACTATACGTGGTGGCCTTGCTTTGATATATTTTCCTTCCTGATATAAAGAAAATGTCTACTTCTTAAGGGGATTTTCTCAGAACAGGGTAAGGAGGAGCTAAACATGAAAACAATTCCTCACTGAAGAGATAGCTAACCAATGAGGCAATGTAGTCTAGTGATAATTGACATCATTGTGGTTGGAGAAGACATGAGTCCTACTAACTAGGAGTTGCTAATTGTGTGGAGAGATAATTAGAAAACAAAAAGAAGAACATATGCATTCAAATGTGAAGAAAACCAGGAACCACAATACAGATATAATTATAAAAGGACTATAAAAAGAAACACACAGCCACTAAAAACTTTGGTAAGGCATAGAGAAAACCAAATGTCATTTAAATTATGAAATAGTTCATCCCAGAGATCAACCTCCTTTTTCTTTTTTTTTTTTTATATGTGGGTACCGGGAGTCGAACTCAGGACCTCATGCTTGCCAGGCAGGTGCTCATGCTGCTGAACTATATCACCAGCCCAACCTCACTTTTTTTAATAAATTTTTTTCTCCCTAACTGTCATATTCTTTAAAAATATTTTAATGTGCTTTTTCTGTCCCTTGACCATTTACCTTCTACATAACAAATGTGATTTTCTACTAGTTTTATTTCATTTAACCAGTTTCATTTTTTAGAGAAGTCCTAATTCAGAGAAAAAATTAGTACTTAGTATACAAATTTTTCATCCTTATACACAACCTTACAAATTCTCCAATTAATGTCTTCTGTTAGTATGGTAAGTTTCTTACAGTTAATGAGTGGATACTGGTACCTAATTATCAACCAAAGCACGTAGTTTATAGTATGTTTCATTCTCTGTATTGTCAATGGGTCTTGATAAATTCAAAATATCATAAATGACAATTTATAATAATAATATTAATATCATTAATATCATTAATATCAATTAACATCATAAATGACAACTACAGTGACATACACTATAGTTTCAGCACCTAAACATCTCTTCACTTATTTACCCCTCACTAAAGCCCCTGGTAACCATTTTTTTTTTGCTGTCTCTATAGTTTTGTCTTTTAAAGGATGCCACATAGGTGGGATCAAGCCTTGTTGAACTGACTAGTTTATTTCACTTTGAAAAATACACTTGAAGAAGTTTTCCCTATTTTTTATGGCTTGACAGTTCATTTATTTGTATTGCTTAATAATATTCCATTGTGCATATGTTCTTTTGTGCATCTGTGAATGGGTATCTCAGTTGTTTCCAGTATGGGTGATTTTAAATAAAGCTGCTACAAACATTAATGTGTAGGGTTTTGTGCAGATTTAAATTCTATACTCCACTGAGTGAATAACTAGGAAGACATTTGCTGGATCATTTGCTGTAATCTTATGTTCAGCTTTGTAAAAACTGCCAAACTCTCTTTCAAAGTGGCTGCACTATTTTATATTACTACTCTCATGAATGGCAGGTCCTGTTGCTCCATACCCACCTCAGTATTTGTAGGGTTGTTGGTTTTAGATATTCAAATAGATGTGGAGTAGATTGTTCTTTAAATTTGTAATTTTCTAATGACTTATAAGGTGAAGCATCATTTCAGGTAATGTAGTTTCTCATGTAAGACATGACATGAATCAAATTTTAGGTACATTTCACAATGTTTATTTACCCTACCTCCTTGGCATCAGTGGCTTTTCTCTAATCTTTTCCATGAGAATCTGGTGGTAAAACCCACAAAAGTGTAAGGCGCCTGTAAAACTGATAATTCATCATTTTTGCTTTTAAGCTCATTCCACACTCAAACTCCAACACTGATTCAAAGTACAATTTAAGAATTTCTATTGGCTCCAGTATCTTCTGCTGTAGGTAACCTAACCTCTTCTGTGACTATATTCACAGGAATTTCCAGATTTTATTGTTGGTTTCCCTTTGGTCAATTGTGTGGTTGATTTAAGAAATAACACAAAGTATCTAAGCTATGACTTTTTTTTTAATATGCAGGTACCAGGAGTCAAACTCAGGACCTTGCACTTGCCAGGCAGGCACTTATGCTGCTGAGCTGTATCACGGGCCTTTAAGCTATGATCCTTTAATATATCTATAGATTTGAGTCATCTGGGACAGGAACTCTTAAAAAGGTAAATACCCAAGCTGCATACCAGACTAATTAATTATCCATGCTGGTAAAACTGAAACGTCTATATCTTTAAAGTTTCACTGATCATTCCTCTGAATATCTAGGATTGAGCCTCAAGGCAATATTAGAGACGGAATTCTAGATCAAAGTGCCTTGGTTTGAATCCTGTATTTGCTGCTTACCATATAGGTGAATTTGGACAGATCAGTGAATCCCGTGTCACAGCTCCTTTATCTGGATTAGGGAAATAAAATATATCTTGTACTTCTGTTAGGATGAGTGAATGAATTAAAATTAGCAATGACCTTAGAAAAATTCAGAAGACATATTACATGTGTGCTGTTTGTTTTTAGACAAACCCTGATGTCTTCTCCCCTCTTTTTTGTCTTCCCCAGTATACACTTCTCCTGGAACAGTTCTGGAATAAATCTCTTTGCCAGGAAATTCTCTTCTTAATCCTGGAGGCACTGAACTTTTTCCAGAGATGAGTATTAGTCCAACCAAATAAAAAGGTTTTCTCTTCAGAATATTCCTATTATTTGTTATTTTGAAAACTAACTAAAGCTCCATTGCTCCAGTAAAGCAGAAAATATTTTTCAATCATCTGTGGAACTCGCTTATCTGCAGTTTCCTGTCCACAGTTTATAAAAAGCATGTTTCCACCCCTCATCCAGTGAAATTACTCTTTAAGCAACTCTACTGAGCTTACCTCAATTTTCTACAGAAAACTTGGTGTAAGAGAGGAAGACATGTTTTCATTTTAAGATATAATTTTCTCAAGGATGTTTATTAAAGATTGAAAATGGAACTATGATTTTTTTTAAAAATTGTCTGATAAAAGGAGGATATATATATATATATTCTCTACAAAGATCAAGTAAAACATTGGAAGAGGAAAAAACTAACTTTTCTTTGATATGTACTAAGTATCAGAATTTATTTTAGCTAAGTGCTTCTCCGTGTTAGGTAATGCATGGATCATAATCTTGCTGAAGTCTGGCTTTGGCTTTAACAAACAGAAGATAGTCAGTGCTGTTATGGGCAAGAAAGAGCTATGTGAAGGGCAGAGTCAGAGGGGGCAGAAACGATTCAGAGATCAATAAGCTGGAAATGGTTAATGCTGCCAGTCAATGGCTTTACACATCAGAGAGGTGGTAAGAGATACAGATTTTAGACAGTACTCATATTCGGTTGTAAAGACTATTGAACATAAAGCAAATAAATAGTATGTCTTTGTTATTCCTTACCACATAAATGGAACTTCTATTAGAATAGATTGGATAATTCTTATTAGCAAATATAGTTTATACATTTTGCTTAATAAGCTCTAATAGATATAAAATAAATACCATTTTAATTTTTATGTATGCCTAGCTAAAAGCAGTCTTTTAACTACTGAGTAGTACATATTATCTTTAGTTCTTGGTGAGAATATTTGTCTAAATTTAATTATTACAGATATTTTCATTAAAATTTCCCTTAAGAATGGAACATAATAATGCAATATACAGTGCAGGTTTTTAAAATACCTTATTTACTACAAATCTGCTGTACAACAATATGGTAATCTAAACTCCACTACACATTGTTGGCAAAAGTTGAAAATTGAGACTTTAAAGCTTCAGATGTCTATAATACATATAATTGTTATTATGTTTATTTGTTAATCATATATATCGTTATTTAATTTTTATACATTTTAATTAATGTCTTTTACTTATATTCAGTTTTGTTTCAGAAAGCTCTTTTTTAACTCATAAAATGAATTAGATGAGGGTAGAATGAGAAAATAAAAACAATGGAAAAAGCAGAGACGAATGAAATTTAAATTATTATATGACTACATTTATAGTAAATTTGAATAAATCATTTGCATAATAATTTTATTTGAATTCCCAGATTTATCTTTAGAAATATAACTCAGAAAGGAATTTTGTTCAGACAAGTATTTCAGAATGAGATTAAAACAACTTTAAAAGTAACAAAAATACAATTTTCCCAAAATATACTAAATCTGCTTTCATTCTTTTGTCAATCATTTGAGGATTTTTGGCTCAATTTGATGTAAATCACAAATCAGTAAAGTATAACATGGTTAGTACCTCTAGACTTTGAGGGCCAGTGGCTCTCATCCCCTAGTGTCATAGTTCTGGGCTCTGATTGCCAGTGGCCCTTGACCCTTAGTGCTGCAGTTCTCAGCAGCTCCCAGCCGCTCCTCTCAGCTGCTCAGTAGCCACGTCTCTTAGCCTCCATTGGCAGCAATCTGGAGCTATTCCAGCTGCTTCCTCTGCCTTTCAGGAATCCTCCAATAGTCACTGCCTGTCAAAGCTGGTTGGTGTCAGTTGATGCCTGTCATTGCTCATTGATGCTGATTGTCTCTGGCATCAATCTCCATTGTCCTTCATTGGTTGCGGCCTCTACTGAACTCTCTGGAATTCTTCCAAAGTAACAGTCCCTAGTGTTTATAGCTCTTTTTGATGCAAACTGTTCTGCTCACACTTCCTGAAATAAGAGTCTTGAGTAGATTTACAGGACCATCTCTTCCAACAGTACTCTAGCAAGAACAAAACAAAACAAAACAAAACAAAAAAAACATAAATCACAAGAACATTTATGTGTGACTAATAGAGCAAAGTTTTATTTGGACCTGGACAAAGGGTCAGTGCATTGGAGGAAGCACTTCTTAACTACCCTACTGAGTAGTGTGAGGGGGCACTGCTTTTCTAAAATAACAGTGCACATGCAAGTCATGCACATGACACCCTCTGGGATTAGTCCAGGTCTCAATCTAAAACTATGGAATCATCAGGAATAGAATCATCTGGGATTGACCCAGGTTTCAGGCCTACTGTAGCCAAGGCTGATATCTCATGTAGTAGCTGTAGGGTCAAGGATAGCTGCAGCTGTTATGGCAATGTCTCAGTGGAATTTTGAGAGAAGTAGCTACTTGATTGACAGAAATACTGGTGCTGAAATCTTGACTGACACTCTTAAGGAAATTTTAGAGGGGTTGCCATGCTATCATGGCCCACTGGTTTAGGGAATTTCAGGGAGAACAGCAGTAGACTCTCATCTATCCCCAGTCTTTGCCCTCTTTGTGGCAGTTACCCCTCTGCTCCATAGAGAGGTAGCATCCTAGACTTGGGAAGACACATGGTAGCTGTCACCAGAGCCTTGCTTCCTCTCTGAGTAGCCTAGAGAGCTGGAGTGAAGTGACCCCATGTGTGAGAGGACTATTGCCCCAGACCATCCTCTGGGAGATGAAGTGGAGCAATGGGGAGGATAGAAGAGTTACCAGGCAGAACACTCTCCATTCTGGCTGTCAGTGAGAAAAGGAAATGGTCAAGCCATTTATGTTTCAATCCCATGTTACAGAATTTGTTCTTAATATTATCTCCACTTGGAATGATTTTGAGAAACACGTCCAGATAGCTTGTTTCTCCCTATCATTCAGGTCTCATCTCAAGTGTCATTTCATCAGAGAGGACTTCTCTAATCATTCCTAAACAAGTATCCCCCCACTGTATAATTTTTAATCACTTCTTGCTTTAGTTATCATCTCAGCACTAGTTATTAGTAAGCATGTAGTTCATTTAGATTTTATAAATATAAAATATAAGCTTTATGAATGTTTTATAAACTTATATTTTCCAAATATTTTGATAAACTTGCCCCACAGATACTGTATGAGTGAATCAGCAATTTGTAATTGATGTACAATAGATGTTCTATCAGTGGTGTTTAAAAACTCTCAGCCAAAATCCCTAAATATTGTACAAATGAATATTTAATAATAGATCTACAGTTTATTAGCATTAAAGTCAGACTAATCCAGATTGAGTAGAAAATTTACAGAATAAACATGTTTTTCATACCTACTAATGCCTACTAGCAAAATATCATAATGTCCTATCATCAAAAACATGAGAAAAGCACACATGCTTTATTCAAAGTATCCATAATCTAAGGAAACAGAGATGGCTCTGTGCATGCATACCCCACACAATGTAAAACCTAAAGCCTGATAAGATTACCTTTGAGGTCTGAGATTATGATTTTTTTATACCAAATTTCCTTACTAAGACTATTACAAGAAACCCACCATTGTTAAATTGTACTTACTCTTTATTTGTTGGTATATTTTGCTACTTTCATGGATTATACCTAACTCTAATCATGGACAAAGGGAAAATTTTTCCGCTTATGAAGTTTCCATACAAAATACAAATAACAGTTTTATCCCATGCCTGATCCACTAAGGGCTTCTATTTATATACAGATTTTTAAAAATTTCTTTAACTATAAAATAAATATTTTTATTCACACTCATTATGCCACAATTTTTAAGGTACATTTTGGAAATGAGACTTCATTTAGGAAACAATTTATTTTAAGGTCCAAAAGAGTTATTTGTTTACATTAAAATAAATAAAAAATCTTCTACTTTCTACTCCAATCTCACTCAACTCTAAAGGCAAAATTTATTATAATGCAAATTTGCCACTGTGTTCATCATTATAAAGTGCATATTATTGAATATTCATTTTATAAAACAGTATCATTATGCTAGCCTTTCAAGTAATACCAGTATTACTAATATTGCTATATTTACTATAATCAAAATTCTCTTTAATGATAAGCTGTTAGGACTATTAATACCCAAGCAGAAAGTTTCCATTTATGTCATCCAAAATGTGAACACTACAAAGGTGACAAATGTGCATGCCCTTAAATCATGAAAATGTACACTGTTGTTGGTGAATATATAATTAAAAAAAAACTCTTCGTGAAATATATATATATATGTATAAATATTTAACCTATAAATATATATTCAGTTAAACTAAATATATATATTTTCTAAACTTTCCATGAATATATATATATATATATATATATATATATATATATATTTATTTCCAAAATTTCCATGATTATCTCATTTATACTAGAGAGGTATAGCCAACCAAATAGTGTTAGATGTCTTGTTCTTTATTAATTTATCACAGAAGTTTTAAAACCTTCTATATTAGAATATAGTTAAATCAAAATTATGTCTCATTATAGTGCTATACTGTCTTGGTAACCAGAGCTTTATGATAACCTTGAAATCTGGTAATATATACCCTCCCTATTCTCTCTTTACAAAATGATTTAACTTTTAATAATTCCCTACAATTTCATACAACTTTCGAATTAACTTCTCAATTTCTAAAATTCAAGCAATAGAGAATTCCTCTTCCTCCTCTACTCTGCCATGTCTCTCCCTCTCTACCAGGCCAGCCTATACTTAGATGGATTGCATAAGCCCAGGTGTGAAAGTATCAGTGCTCGCTGCCTGTGTACATGTGGCCTATTTTGTTTCATTTTGGAATTCAGTTCAAGATATCCTTGGATCTGGGCTGGTGAGATGGCTCAGCGGCGTAAGCGCCTGCCCAGCAAGCGCGAGGGCCCGAGTTCAACTCCCGGAACCCACATACAAAAAAGGGGCCGGTGATATCGCTCAGCGGCACGGGCACCTGCTGGCGCGCGAGGTCCTGAGGTCGACCCCCCAGTACCCACAAAAAAAAAAAAAAAAAGATATCCTTGGATCTAACACTCTTTGATAGCTTGCATACAAAACTACGATTTTCGAATTGTTTTTTCTTGTTACCCCACAAGAGCCGGTGTTTTACAGAATTGTAAAAGCATCTGAGACTTAGAGTTTCAAATATAAATTAAATTTTGTTAATTGCTTATTGGCTTGAATATCATTTGTTATATCTTGTGCCAGTTTTAGTTTGCCATATTTATTTTGGAAATTCATTCATTTTTTTCCCAAATTTTCAAATTAATTAATATGTACAAAAGTCCTTCTTCAGTGTAGTGTTACATACACATATTATGATTACCAGAGTGTAGTAACATGACACTAGCCTTTCATCTTCATCTTTCAAATTTTAGTCAGCAGGGCATATTAACACTGAATAATCATGTCAATCGTATCACATGAAATCTACTAGAAATATTTAATTCACAAATAATTATGTAAATAGAAGACTTAACATGTGACTAATCATCACTTTTTTCAAAGGTTTTCAGTGATTGGTGATCTTCGTGTGTTATTTTCATAAACACATAACAAAGAATGTAGCTCTGTAGCTTTCCTAAGCCCCACTGATAAATCTAAATATTTTTAAAAACAGTAAGAGACCGAATTGGCTAACAATGATAAAAGTGAAGCCAAAACATGGTAAGTGATGTTAAAAGTGCAATATGAATTGTATGTAAAAGCAATTTTGAAAAATCTAGCTAATCATGGACGTAATGATAGCACTGCCATGCGAGAATACAGACTATGTACACTAAAGAACTTAGTGAAGTTAAATTTATGGGTATAAATGAAGAAAGTGACTTTGATACAAAGGATGCATGTGCCATGTAAGTAATACCAGAGAGATCTTCATATTAAAGGGACTCTCAGTTATAGATACACCTCAACATTGAAACTGTAAAGGAGAAATGTTAGAACACAATTCAAATAAAAAAACAGGCATAATAATTTATCAACATAGCAAAAAAGTTCCACCCATCATAAACTGTATACTGAAGATTGGAAAGTGACCTGTGTTCATTTTTCTCTTCATTGCTTTCACACAAAGAAAAGCAACATGTTGATTCCCAGTTTCTCTTTTTTCACATGCAGTCTGAAAATTAAATGTGCAATATAAAATATTAGTTTTGCTATTCTGAAATTTCTCTGTGAATTGATGAATAACCACGAGAATGTTTGTAACATTTTGAAAGTACTTTTAAAGGTCAGAGGAAAATTGTAAGTTTCCTTGTTTACTATTGAGATTGTTTTGCATGCTTTTAACTTGCACAGTTATGAAGTACAGTGTCATCTTCATTCTCCTGCACTGCTGTGCACGGTGAGGGCTACCTGTATTTGTTTACAGCAAATATATGTTTTCAAATCACTGTTTTCTGTAGAAATTTACCATTTTTTCTGCATTACTTTTTCTTTACTGATAATGATCTCCAGATCTCTAGGTCATAATATTTTTTGAAGACTCAGCTCCTGATTTTATTTATATGTTCCAAGTTTTGTTTCCAATTTTCGTGAATACACCTATTATTTTCACTATTTGCTTTTTCTTTTTCCATGTATATATTGTTATTTACCCTTTCAAGGTTTTAAAAATTAGTCTTATATCTTACTGTATTTGCTTATATTTTGCCTTATTTTCTGTTTAAACACCTACCAAAATCTCCCTCACATAAGAGAAACAATATATTTTTGATGTTAGCTAAATTAACATGTATATCAATACTCTCTACTTTTCTCTTTTCAGTTATAGTGAACTGAAACTCTCAAAGTTGGGAATTTCTGGAGGCTCACAAAATTTTAAGAAAAATTGGAAGATATCTTTTATTCATGCCTGTGACATTAACTATATAATACTGAGACAATGACACAACTCTCTGAGTCTTACTATTTTGTGAATTTAAATGGCTTGGTAGTAAAATCTTTTTCCCTCTGAAATGACATGATTTCAAGTTTTTGGTTAAGAAGTGACATGATTATAAGTTTTGAGTCAAGAACTATACTGTATCTTTTAAGGATAAAGAATATTCATAGTTATGTAACAAAATTCTTCCCATGAAAACATAATTGGCTTACTATATTTTTCACTCTTTCATTTTTATTCAAGTACATATATCAGATATCTTTTATTTCCAATATGTTAGGAAAATGCTTTAAATTAATAGCTTAGAAGTAAGGATGTAATAACAGAGACATAAAGTGTGTTAGGTTTACTGGGTGCTTAAAATTGGTGATGTGGATAAGAGGTGAAGGTTCACAACTGTCTCTGGATCGCAAGGAAAAGGTTCCTACCTCAGCTGCAGCAGTCACTGTAACACCTCTGCCTCCAGGTGCTCACGGACCTGTCCTTAAAGCCTGCAGCGTCAAATCCAGATGTCTTTAAACAGTCACTTCTTGTGTCCTGGTTCTAGCTGAATCAGAAGCAAGTTAGTTCTTGGTACCATTCTGCCATCAGTAGATCAGGTGAATGAATTCATTAAGATCCAGAACCCCCAGCTACAATACACACTATGAAATGTGGTTTTTAAACTTCCTGAGTTCTCTAAATTGCAAAAATGTGGAATGGAAAGACCTGTGCTACTACACAGCTAAATTTAACAAGATTGTCAAATAAACAGGTATGTCTTAGGTATGTCTTATTGTCAAATAAAACAGGTAAAGGTTTTATTCCATTATGTATTACTAATTTGTTTGAAAACCTCAAGTGGACATCTTTTATTTAAAAAAAAATCAAAATACCTCTCAAGGAGACTGAAAATATTTTGAAAATAACTCTCAAAACATAGATTAACATTTGGAAATTTAAAAAATATAAAAGAATTATACAGATCACTGTGCCTTTCAGATGACTGACAGGCAGTGGTTTTAAGCTCAACTGTAATATTGTGTAGTTATCCACAAAACTCTAGAGGCTGGATGCAGCTCAGAATTTAGTACTTAAAGCTTGTATCAATAGAAATGTCACTGAAAGGATTTCTGCTGCATCTTACATTTACTCATCTAATAGAATTAGAATTTGAAAGGGAAGATTTGTAATTTGTTCAACTAGATTGGTTATTTATAGTTATGTACTTTGAAAACACAAGCAAAAAATCTTAAACATAATCCAAATAATCAGTGGCCATTATGCTTTGGGTTTTGGAACTGGGAGCATTGCCAATTGGGGTGGAATTTTAATAACTGCTTTGCTACTTTTACTGTTTACTTTAAGCTATTTTCTCATGAAAAGAGCTGGATTGACAGGCTCAGTGATCAAAGTCCTCTTTTTATCAACTGAACAGATATAGCACAGACAATAAAATTTCCCATCTGCCCAAACCAGTGCTCTGGAGATTTTACCTATAAGAAATGAGAGAATTTTTCAAACTCTTTGCCTTTTTCTTTCTCTTGAGAGGATTCCTCATTCAGTGGTACTCACATAGGCAAGCTACATAGATTCCATTTGCTTTAGACATATTTTCACTATTTAACATTCATATTTGGATATTATAGTGCTTTAAAATACACTATACTTTCACAGAATAAAATATTTATAAGATTGCATTTTCATTTGCTAATTAATAAAATCAAAACAAGTAACTTCTCTAAAATCAAATGGTAACGAAATAGCAGTGTTTCAGTAAGTATTCCTAGATTCTGAATATACAATACAACTGTAAGCAAGAGAATTGGCAATGGATTTGTTGTATATTATCATGCATATAAACCAAATTTATTCTGCTGATCAACAGTACTATAATTATAGTTTGATTGAAGGTAAATAAAAAAAGTAACATTAAAAAGCTATATGAAATTATGCTATGTATCTTACATATATAAAATGATGAACAAACTTGTGAAATGTCTTATTTTATCATTTTTAAGAAGTGTATCCCTGAAATCAGAGTGAATCTTACTATTGAAGATTTATCATAACTAACATATAAAACTTATTCTTTCTTAGTGGTAAATAAAGCAATAGTGTCAATTATGATAACATCATTTTACATTAGATAGAACAGAATACTTATGATTAAACTCTAAGGATAAGGAAAATAAGGATCAAAGAAGAAAAATTTTCAAGTAATTTTTCGGAACAAATAAGTCATTTAGCCCAAATCTGAATCCAGACTATTAGTGTTGTCCCATGACCTACTTTTATAAAAATATGATGTTCCCACACAGAATAATGTAGAAGACATGGAGTAAAATAGATTTCAAAAGATGTGCAATTATTTTTCTTGCCTGTTACAGCTGAAGCTGATAAAAAAATGACTTCTGCTTTGTTTCTTAAACAAGATTATGAAAGAGTTAGGATTTCACCACTGAAAATGTGGCACTCATGATTTTGAGATGAGAGATTAGCACAATTTTCAGCAGTTATAATAGATGTAGAAATTGCTACCTTGAAAATAGTTTTTGCATAACAGGAATTTTTTTTTGCCAAATTGCCTTTACTTGTTCTGGAATTTTTGTGTAATTTCAAAGATACAAAACTGAGCAAGTGCTAGTTCAACAGTAAAAGAGTATAAGTGAAAACAAGAGATTAAAGCATCTTAATTTCTAAACAAGGAAAACTGAATTTTAATTAAGTCTAGTTTAAGGAACAATGCTTCGAGTGGTGATTCAATGACAACAATAATACAAAGGCAGATGTCTGAGAGCATCTTTATTTTATTTGTGAAAATCTGATTCCCATTCTTTCCATATGAAGGTCATCTCCACGACAACAGGTCATCTGACCTCCATGGGTTCAGATGTTTTATACACCCCACTGTAACTCTAATCCCTTAATTCTAATCCTTTTTGTAACTCTAATCTTTATTATAACTCTTATTCCCTTCTACCAGTAGTTTCTAGTGGAGAACTTATTTCAGTTGATATTTCTAAATTAGGTTTCAAATGGTTTAACTAATCCAGGAAGCTAATTTTGAAACTGTAGTGTCATGTACAATCAATGTCAGGTTATAAAGAATCACTTTGCAGATATTGGGTAGAATATTGGAGTAATCAATAGTTTTGTTAGATGACAGACATTTCAAAGTATGAGTGTCAGAAAATGATGGTTTAAATGTGGAATAAATTCAGTTGAGATAAATTCATATTTTAAATTATTTCCTATTTCAACTAATAATTATTTAATCTCTCATACATGATTGGCACTATGGAAGATTCTGGTGATAATAAGTACACACACATTCATACAAACACACATACACAAGCCCCCAAATTACACTGTGTTTTGCTTACAAGCAATATTCATAACGCTCTCACGTAAGAAGCACATATGAAGTGTAGGAGAACCATGCCTAGACCCCA
The DNA here is from genome assembly GCA_028451465.1 of Erethizon dorsatum. Lineage (NCBI taxonomy): Eukaryota > Metazoa > Chordata > Mammalia > Rodentia > Erethizontidae > Erethizon > Erethizon dorsatum. The sequence continues at coordinate 110,591,720 of CM051824.1, forward strand.
ATTTTGCCAACACTTCAATATCTGTCACAGACAAAGCTCCACAGTTAACATGGTCTCTGGTTTCTTCACCTTGAAAATGATGTTTTTAAACTAAACGATCACAAAGATTATGTGCAGATCCAAGATTTTGCAGTTCTATGCATCAATTGTTTTAATTTTCTGTGACGTGTTTCTTTGACCTTACAAGTATATTCACTCTTGACAAGAAAATCTTCAAAAGCTATGACAAAATGGATATTTGAGAAATTTGATTTAAAATTACAGCAAAATGACACAGACAACATTTTCTTGTCATTTTCAAAGCCTAGAATATTCCACTTAGACTGTATTTCTGAACTATAATATGTTATGAAAAAATATCAATCAGTTAATTTCAATGGTTATTGTGGAGTATTTTTGTCTGCTTTGTCAAGTGTGCATTTAATTTCATTGTGGATTTTTCTTCAACTTATATTTTTTATATTCTTATTTTAAATACTTCTATTGTTCTGGGAAAATAAGTACCTAAGTAATTTTGTTTGAAGTATTATGTTTCTAGGAGTTTTGATATAGTGAAAAGATTTCTTATAATACATCTAATGTTTTCATCACTGCCAAGTGCAGTGAATCAATCCATTAAAAAATAAAAGCAATTATCAAAACCCCTTACAAGGACTTAGCTATGGCTGAAATCTTTTTATTTTGATTTTCTTTTACTTTTCAATGCAGGAATCAATATTTTAGAGTTGTTACTTACTTACTGTGTCATATTTACTCTGCTGTACAGAATAACTTTGTTTTGGAAAAGAGTGAATCTTACTCTTTGTCACAAGTTTAAAAAAATGAAAAAAATCACTTGAGGAAAGACAGTGAAATTTCATATCATTACATCATTCTCAGAACTGTTGGAACTGCTTATTGTTCCTTCAGTTTTTCTTAGATGGTATAAAAATTTGAATTAACCTCTAGACTACTGCACAAAACTCATAGATTCAACTTGCTGTTATACATATCCTTCCTGTGCAAAATTTATAGCAGTGGTGTGACTCCTGCAGCCCATGGGTCACAAGTCATCCTGGACAGTGAGTAGTGAGGCCCCACATGATCATAAACTTTTAACATGATTTTGTAACTTATTGACATGTTTTATGACAACATTTTGCAGAGCTGGAATGCTAGCTGCATAGATATTAATAGTAATCACAGCAACACCAGAAGTCTCTGGGGGGAGTGCAGCTCAGCACCCACCACACAGTGAGGCAAATGGACACCCACATGTGTCAGATGCTAATCATTCCTGGGTGATGTGGGAAGTTAAACTCAGCAATTACCTACAACAGTTTTTGCCGTACTTACACCTGTGTATTCCTGAGAAGGCAGGTGTTTGTTGTTATTAAGCAGATATGAAGTTTTCTTATTAATATTAAACAGGGTTGTGGTGGTATATCATAACATTATCTAATAAGCTAACATATAGAGAGTAAAGTTTTGTTTCTTATATACATTAACTGTATTATATATTGTATATGTAGTCAAGAAAATTGCTCTTCCCTCACTGCAGCTCAGGCAACCCTAAACGTTAAGCACACATAGTTTTCATAATTAAATCACTTTAAATCCCATGGAAAGATTTTCAATAAAATTTGAGCGATATTTATTCATTTGTATTCTATGTTCCAAACTCTAAATTGAATGCTAGGAAGACTGTCAATGTCCATAGCATAAGTTGCTGAAAATAAACAGACAAGAACATCTAGAATATTTGGATATCTCTGCTTGAGGCACCAACTAGGGGAGCATTACAGGGAGAAATAAGATATAAGCTTGAAATGTAAATTGGAATTATCTAAATGGGGCAAATAGTGATCAGATGGTGTATTCATAATGTACTTTACTTTCTACAGCAATGTTTTTCTTCTCAGCTTTTTAAGTATCAGACCTGCTGAAAGAGTTAATCTCTTCTAACTACATACTGCGAGAATGTGCTCCTGTATCTCCTTCCTAACAACTCCTCTTCCCAAAAAATATGTAGCATGGGGCATGTCAGGCACTCTCCCTTCTTACTCTTATTATCTACTTCACAGTATTTAAGTACTTTACATGGGCAATTATTTCCTCTAACTCTGATCCTATCACAATTCTCAGCAATTTTATGGATAGTAAGTGTTCTTGAACCATTGTTAGTAATCTTAATTCTCAGTATCCTTCTATTACTATACTCAATTTTAGTAAAAATTTTTCTGTCTTCAAATTATAATGCAATTTAAAAAAATAATTGATTTCATTGCCACATGACTTTAACAACACATTCACAGTTTTTCTGATCACTCTTCCTGGCTGTTCTTGCTTTCATTTTCAGGCTGCACGCAATTGACAATGCTATTTGTTACATCTTCCCTAGTAAAAGAATCTTCCAATTGGCAGGCATGTGGTAGGTTGTCCTAGGGAATATCATCTCAGGAGCTAAAGGTATATAAAGGTGGGAATGGGAAATAATGTGGTGATAATTGAAAAACAAGTCCTTGGAAGAGTACACAGTAAATCTACAATGAAGAAATGTGACCATGGCGTCCACTAAGTGTAAAGAAGAGGTACCATGTATACGCAAGTTTTACAGCAAACTGGTGGTATATGCACACATTTGTTACAAATCAGAATGATGAGACATTAACATGGAATAAAACTGAAAAGATTTTTCTTTCAATTTAGCCACATTATAAAGCCAAGCTAGAAATAGTAATATTCTGGGTTTTGGTCAAACATTACACTTTTTAATATGTGATTTTCTGATTACTCACCATATTAATATTCTGTATCTATAACCTATACAATCATTTTCATTCATTTTTATCACTAGTGGAAACCTGTAGTGTTGTTTGGCATTCCTAGAAAAAAAAAAAAAAGATGAATAACATAACAAAACAGCCCATTCCAAATTTATGCTCTCTAAACCCATCTGTTATTTACTTTACAAATGTTCTTAATTTTTCTACTCATTTTACTCTTATTATATTTACATTTTCATTATTCTAATGAAAATAATTATATTCTCATATTCCTTAAATGGATTATTTTTAATACAGGTTTACTTATCTCCTCTCGAGTTTAAGACAAAATTTTTATTTTTTAATTTAAGTTTATTGATACAATTCAGGTACACATAATAATCACATTCATTATAGGGAATTTGTATCTGTACATGATATATTTGATTCCCCTTTTTTTCCTTATTCCCATCTCTCTTTTCAAGCCCCTTTCCCATCCCCATTCACAAAACTTGGTTTTCATTTTATCCTTCTTTTCTTATTTTTTCTTTCCTGTGCTTCCTTTCCCCTTCCATATTTCCCTTTTCCTTTTGAATAGTTTCTTCTTATTTCACAATATCTATTGTACATTTATGTTCTTATTTAAATTTTCAGTTTATCACACCAGAGAGATAATGTGATATTTACATTTGTATTTGTGATTTATTTCACTTATGATTATGTTCTAAAGGTCCATTCGTTTAGCTATAAATGTCTCAATTTTATTTTTCTTTACAGCTGAGTAATACTCCATCATATGTTACAAAATTTTTTTTTGATCTATTCATTGGTTGATGGGAATTTGGGTTGCTTCCAAGATTTAGCTATTACAAACTGTGCCACTGTTAACATGGGTGCACAAATGTCATCATGGAGTGATGCTTTTAATTCTTCTGGGAAGATACCCAAAAGAGGAATAGGTGGGTGAAATGGGACTGCTAATCCTAGTTTTTTGAGGAATCAACACACTGATTTCCACAGTGTTATCACCAGTCTACGCTCCTCCCAACAATGGAGAAGTGTTCCTTTTCCTCATGACCCTGCCAGCATTTGCTATTAGTTGTTTTCTTGATAATAGCCATTCTTTCTGGAGTGAGATGGAATCTCAGTGCTGTTTTAATTTGCTTCTCTCTAATGACAAGTGATGTTGAACATTTTTTCATATATTTATTTCCTGTTTGTACTTCTTCTTCTGAGAATTGTCTATTCATCTCAGATGCCAAATTTTGGATTGGTTCTTTGAATTTGGAGGGTCTGATTTTTTTCTGTTCTTTATATGTTCTAGATATTAGCCCTATGTCTGAAGAATAGCTGGCAAAAATTTTTTCCCACTCTGTGGGTTGCTTTTTCACTTTGTTAGTGATTTCTTTTGTTCTGCAAAAGTTTTTTAATAGATGAGATACCAATTGTTGATTCTTTGTGATAGTTCCGGTGCAATTGGGATTTTGTTCATAGAGTTTTTACCTATGTTTTGCAGAGTTCTACCTATTCTATCTTCCAGCACATTTAGTGTTTCTGTTTTAATATTTAGCTCTTTGATTAATTTTGATTTTAGTTTAGTGTATGTTAGTAGACATTGGTCTAGTTTTAGTCTTCAGCATGTGGAAAGCCACTTTTTCCAGAACCATTTATTAAAGAGGCTATCCTTTCAGTGAATGTTTTTGGCCCATTTGTCAAAGATGAGGTGGGTGAGTGTGTTTGGAGTTGTTTATGCGTCTTCTAGTCTGTTCCATTGATCATCAGTCTGTTTTCTTTTTTTTTTTTTTTCAGTATCATGCTGCTTTTATCACAGTAGCTCTGTAGTATAATTTCAAGTCAGGGATTGTGTTGCCTCCTGCCTTGCCTTTGTTGCACAGAATTGCTTTTGCTATTCTTCATCTATTTAGGTTCCAAATGAATTTTAGTAACGTTTTCTCTAGTTCTATGAGGTATGCTAATGGCATTTTGATTGAGATTGCATTAAATCTGTATAGCAATTTTGGGAGTATGCCATTTTCACAATGTTGTTTATTCCTACCCAAGAACAAAGGATATCTTTCCATTTTCTGATTTCTTCTTTGATCTTCTTTTTCAGAGTACTGTAGTTTTCAATGGAGATATCCTTTACTTTCTTTGTTAGATGGATTCCTAAGTATCTCATTTTATTTTGATGCTATTATGAAGGGTATTGTTTCCATAATTTCTCTCTCTGTAATTTGTTATTGTGTACAGGAATGCTACTGATGTTTGAGTGTTGACTTTGTATCCAGCTACTCTACTAAACTTGATTATTAAATCTATAAGTCTTTTGGTGGAGTTTTTGGGGTCTTCTATGTAGAGTATCATGTCATGTCCAAATAATGATACTGTAACTTCTTCCTTTCCTATCATTATTCCTTTTATTTCTTTCTCACATCTAATTGTTCTGGCTGATGTTTCCAGAACTATATTGAATAGGAGTGGTGATAGTGGAAATCCTTATCTTGTTCCTGATTGTAGAGTGAACCCTTTAATTTTTTGACTTATGGGATGCAATAAAAGCAGTACTAAGAAGGAAATGTATAGTGGTAAATACCAATATCAGGAAGACAGAATGAGTTTATATAAAAAACCTAATGTTGAATCTCAGACTTCTAGAAAAAGAACAAGTCAAGCCCAAAGCTTGTATAAGGGATGAAGTTAAAAAAATCAGAGCAGAAATTAATGCAATTTAGACTAGGAATATAATACAAAGAATCAATATATCCAAGAGTTGGTTTTTTGAAAGATTAAATAAAAGTGATAAATCCTAAGCCAATCTTATCAAAAAAGGGAAAGAAAGGACTCAAATTCATGAAGTTAGGGATGAAAATGTTGAAATAACAACAGATCCCTCAGAAATCCAGAAGATCATCAATACCTACTTTGTGAACTTTTATTCTAATAAAATGGAAAACAAAGGTGAAATGGACAACTTCCTAGGTACATATGAACTACCAAAGCTGAATCAAGAAGATATAAAAATTCTAAATAACCCAATATCTGTCGATGAAATTGAAAATGCAATAAAAACCCTACCAACAAAGAAAACCCATGTCCTAATGGATGCACACCTGAGTTCTACAAAAAAATTTAGAGAGGATCTAATACCATCACTCCTCAAACTCTTCAGTGAACTAGAAAAGGAAGCAGTACTCCCAAACTCATTCCTGGAAGGAAGTATTACCCTGATACCAAAATCAGAGAAGGATCAATCCAAAAAAGAGAACTACAGGCCAATCTCCCTAATGAACACAGAACCAAAAATCCTCAGCAAGATACTGGAAAACACAATGCAGCAAATCATCAAGTAGATTATACACCGTGACCAAGTAGGATTCATTCCAGGGATGCAGGGATTGTTCAATATATGCGAATCAATAAACATAATACACCATATCAACAGAGCCAAGGACAAAAGTCACATGATCATTTCAAGATATACAGAAAAAGTTTTTGACAAAGTTCAACATCCATTCATTATAAAAACCCTATAGATTTTGAAATGATAATCTTTATCTCAATCTGATAAAAGCCATCTATGACAAAACAAAATTCTTTATTCTTTCTTAAACTCACCATTTATATCAAGACATGCTTCATAAATATTCCTCCAAGTTTCCACTTAGCTTTTCTAATTTTTCTTTATAATATCCTGCAACAAATCTATGCATGAAAATAGGCATCCACCACTCTATACGTATGTGAATACCATATTTTCAGCCTTATTCCTATTGTGACTTACACATTCTGTCTTTCAGCATGTTCTTTGGTATCTCTAAATGGAGTTCCCGCTATTGGCTAAAATTGAGAAATGTACAATACAAAAGCTTTCTTTTCTTTTCTTTTCTTCTCTTCTCTTTTCTACTCTTTTTTCTTTTCTTTTCTGACTTACTCTATTTTCAGGATATATATTTTGTTAAGTACTAAAATAAATATCTTCCCAATTAAATATTTTGAAAAATTTAAGATTATTCTCAGCTCATCTTTTTCCTGAAAGGCCAAGACTTTCAAATATAAGTGGATAGTGGAACTGTGAGTGTTGTGGGCTGTCTCTTTGGAGTTCATATGTAGTAACTTGTACAAATGCTTAAGAATAAATATTTCCAAAGAGTTCGTTGGTGATAATTACTGATCCTGACAGAATTACACATGGTTCATTCTCTTCATATTTTTTAATTCTGCAAATCTTATTTTTGCCTTTCTTCTTTGCCTGAAAATGCATGTTGAAATTTTGAGATAAGTTAGAAGAAATCTATGTATACATAGAAAGAGACAAAGAAACTAAATTTTTATTGTTTATTTTATTAACTTAATATTTTGAGACAGATCCCTGCTTGGCTCTGAATATATTTCCATTAACAATTTAAGAACTATCTGTATTAAAATGTATATTACCCCTAGATTTACCTAGTATATCTCATTCCACTTCAAAACTGGGGGCATCAAGATAAGACTGACTAAAGACAATTTTACTGTTGGTAAAATTTGTTGGTAAAATTTTACTGTTGGTATCCAATTGCCAGATTAACAATATCTAAATACAGACCCCCAAACCAAGAAGTATCAAAGCATGCAAGCACCTTGGATTCCAGGAAATGTGGAGGCTAGAAAACCACCCCATTAATGACATCATAGCACAGTAATAACTCAGTTCAGCAAAATGTTGCTTCGATGCATGAACTCCTCATTGAGTGACTAACACAATTGCAATCATCTTTCTCTCATAAACACAAAGGCAGCCATCTTCTTCATTTTGACACATGGTCATGGCTTCCTCTAGTCAAGATCACAATAGCAGACAGACCTGTGCACACTTCCTGTAATGCTTTTGTGTGTGTGTTTTAGCACATACAGTACTGTATAGTATAATTTAATCCAGCATGGCACCAAAGAAAGTACGGAGAAAGCATAGTTATAAAAAGAAAGTGTAGAGTGGTAATAAAGGTGACAAGAATGGGCAGAGCTGTAATGAAGGTACCAGATTGTACAGATCAGTAATGAAGGTGACAAGAATGTGCAAAGCAATAGTAGTAAGAAGAAGATTTTGAAGAAAATAACCATTGAATTGAAGAAGGAAATTGTAGAAAAGAATGAGTGTGGTATTCATGTGACTGATCTGGCCTCAGAGCACAAATGTCAAATTTGACTATCTCAACTATTTTGAAGAATAGAGATACCATCTAAGGGGCTGATGTGGCAAAAGGAATAATATTAAACAAACAGAACACAAATGCTGAAAGAGGTGGAGCAAATTTTGTTAGTGTGGTTGAATGAGAAAGAGCTGGCTGGTGATAGAGTTAGTGAAGATATTATCCGTGCAAAAGCCAGGGAATTTCACAGTGATTTCCTGCAAGAAAACCCCTCTACAAGTGCAATAAGTGATGAATTTAAAGCCAGGAGAGGTTGGTTTGATGAATTCCACAACAGAAGTGTCATTCACAGTATGATAAGACATAGTGAGACTTTCAATTCTAATAAGGCTTCTCCAGAAGCCTGCAAGAATTTGCAGAATTCATGAAAGCAGAAGGATACATCACTCAAGAAATGTTCAACTGAGATGAAACAGGGCTCTTACAGAAGATGATGCTGAACAGAACCCATATCACACAGAAGGAAAGGCATCTCTGGGGCACAAGGCCCTGAAGGACAGATTGAAACTTTTGCTGTGTGCAAACTGAAGCACTGATCTGAAGATTAAGCTACTACTGTTGCACCATTCCTAGACCCCTCCTGCATTCAAGGAACAGAATGTGAAGAAGGCCAGACTGCCTAACAAGGGCCAATGCAGAAGATTGAGTCAAAAGGCGGTTGTTCATAGAGTGGCTGTATGAGATGTTCACACTCACTATTAAGAATTATCTTTCTGGGGCCGGTGAGATGGCTCAGCGGCTTAAGCGCCTGCCCGGCAAGCGTGAGGGCCCGAGTTCGACTTCTGGAACCCACATACGAAAAAGGGGCCGGTGATATCGCTCAGCGGCATGGGCGCCTGCTGGCGCGCGAGGTCCTGAGGTCGACCCCCCGGTACCCACAAAAAAAAGAAAAAAAAAAAAAAGAATTATCTTTCTGACAACCAACTGCCTGAAAGATGCCTCTTTCTGATAGGCAATGCCCTGGCACACCTTGGTAGATGATATGGAGGCTGAGGATGACTTCATAATGGTCAAGTTCCACCCCCACAACATGATGCCTCTTCTGCATTCATGGACCAGGAAGTGATCTGCAATATCAAGAAGCTCTACACAAAGGTGCTTTTCACCAGGTGTTTTAATGTCAGTGACCAGATGTCCTTTACTCTGAAATGGTTCTGTAAGAAACATCTCAATGTCCTCTGCTGCATCAACCTCACTGATAAAGTCTGGGAAGTTGTCATGTACTGGACCTTAAAATACTGGGCTGGTGATATAGCTCAGCAGCATAAGCACCTGCCTGACAAGCACGAGGTCCTGAGTTCAACTCCCAGTACCCACATAAAAAAAAAAAATACAGCCTGGAAGAACCTGTGGCCAGAATATGTCATTGAATGTGACTTTGAAGTCTCCGATGCACAGACAGTGGGGGAAGTTGTGTCCATGCCAAGAATATGCATCTGGACATTGATGGTGCAGACATAGAGGAGCTTGTTGAGGACCATAAGAGCTGATGATGGAAAACTTGCTTAACTCCAGAGTAAGCAGCAAAAGTTGTTGAGGAGTATTCCATTGAGGAAGGGGAAGACAGGGAGGAGGTTAGCAGTGATGTGACAAAATCCATTATGGATATATGGAATGAGTGCCAGGATTTCTTTGAGAAGCACTGCCGCAATATAACTGTAAAGAAAATGTGTTGTATCTGATGAATGATAATGTTGTGTCTCATTTCCAGAGGGCTATACAGTGTAGAGAAAAACAAGTGACATTAGATTTTTCACCAAATTTGACCCTGCAGATAAGAGACAAAGAAGAGAGGAAACCCCTAAGGAGATCTCCCCAATGTTCATTTGGAGGGGGACTTTTTCAAACAATAACACTCCCCCACCTTCCTGTCCTCCATGTCAGAAGTCTCCTCAAGAAATTTTTTGTTCACTCTCTTAACACTGTATTTTACTGTACTTTGTTTCATATTTTTGTGGTTAAAATACGCATAGTTCAGGACAGATTAACCTTATTTACATTGAACCATATTTGGAAATTTGATTTGGTTTGTGATTGATTCAGTTTGTGACCAGAATCATGGAATGAATTAAGTTTGTGAACCAAAGTATCACTGTAACTCCCAAGCAAGAATAATTATCACACTGAACTCTCTCTCAAGGCAATAAGATTCCTTCAGACATATGAAACCAGAACTGAGATCATGATTTACTGGACCCTTGCCCACCTCATCTAATCTGCAAAAACTGGCCTTACTGTTTTGTGAACAGGTCAGTCTGAACAAGAGCATCAGATTACATCCCTTCGAGTTGCTCCACTCAAGTCCTTTTCCTATTCCCCCTTACTTTCTAACTCTGCCAAATAAATTTGTCTATACCTCCATAGACAAGTCCTGAAATTATTTTTCTATGATGAGAGACAAAAACCTACTTCATAGGCCTTATTGGGGTATACATCTCCTTTTGGGAAGATCTCCTTGAACCCCACTCAATTAGTTTTGTAGTAAGAATTTTGAATACTTCATTTCTGGCTATGTTGAAATAGTCCCCAGAACTTCCATTTCAACTTACTACCATCAAGATCTACTTGATACTTCAAGGTGAGTAATCCTTTCAAATATTTGTATTTCAAAGTATATATCACAATATACGTTTCTGAAGAAGTTCCTCAAACTTAATTTAAACAAAGATAAAAACTACATACATGGATATTTCAAATACCCCAGATTTCAACCCTCAATTTTCCTGTATATTTTAAAACTTTTTGTGTGCCTTACTAGCTAGTAGCTATTTAGTGAAACTGAAAATGTTAAAACTATCATTGTTAATTCATTTATCTTCTCTACTAGTATGTAACTCAGTGATCTAATATTCAATATTAATAAGAATCAATTGAATTGGAAAAGAGTAAATACTTCTTCTATGTAGGTATTTGGATATCACAGATCAACCTAGACAGGTCCCAAGAATTAAATCCGTGGTAGAAATGTGGGGAACAAACATAAACATCAGGCATAAATATTGTATATTACAGTGTTTCCCTCAAATGAATACAATTTTGTTTCCCTCCCCAATAGAGACATCTATGGGGATATCTATTGCTTAATTAAAACCTCTGAAAGAAGAGAAATTATGGCTCCTAGTAGAGAAAAACAATATTGATTACACTTGTTAGTGACAGTAAGGCAAACATTCACAATTACTTCAGTAGGATCCAGCAATTTCTTCAATAGGTATAAGGTCTACTGCAATAAGGTTTTGTGGTAAGGGAGCAAGGTTGGGTTCAATGCAAGAAAAGCAGGCAAGAACCCAACAGGGATCAGTGAATGGAGAATTATGAAGCTAAAACATCAAGAGTAGGAAAATTCCTGCTAGAAAAATTCAGTAAGATTCTTGCTAAACATAAGTCAAGATGATAAAATTGTGAGGTCCAATTGTTACAGGGTATTTCCTTTAGAAATGTCTCACTGATCAAAAGTATTCTAGGTCCTTCCTACCTCAAACAAATAATTGGATGAGATAAGCCAAAAATGGTGCCAATAATTTATTTGAAAAGTGTGGGGTAAATGAGTATAGATGAAACAAGCTCTGCAGAGTGAATATTGGCTGAACAAAGAGAAAAAGAGGACAGAAACAAAATATAAATATGAACTACATCTAAGAAACATGATGCAGGCTACCGTAGAAGTTCACCCACCATAGTGGCTTTCCATGATGACTGGTCTTCTTTTATGTCATGTATTTCTTGTGGAAGCTTGGGAGAAGTTCTACATACAAGGTCCTCACATTGTCCTGGGTTCTTGTAATGACAGATCCTGCTCATTTTCCCCAGTCAGCTTTGCCATTCCCTGTCTCCTGTATCCCAAAGGTGAGAAATTTGATCAGATAGACAAAGCTGGGAATTTCTGATATACTGAAGAGACCAGACGCATGTGCAACCTGGACTTACTAGGGCAAGGCAGAGTTTGAAGTAGGGGTAATAAGTGTTTACTGCAACTTGACTAGAGTTAAATTAAGGAAAGTCTGCATCATCTCTCAGTCTTGATCATGATCTCCCTCACAGCAAATAATATTTAAGTGAAAAGTATTTTACCTACACAGAGGACAAAAAGAACTAGTAAAACAATGCTTTGTATTCTCCTAAGCACAAACTCTTCTAAAGCAAGGCTATTTCAGTAGCTGATAGGGAATAGGATACATTGTGTCTATTTTCACATGCTCCAAATTGGTGATGGGGCACATTTTAAAGAGGAGCACCCAAACTGCATTCCAAAGCCAACTTATGTATTGCAAAATGCTGATACTGCAATTAAACCTGAAACTGAGGTTTTAGTTCAGAAAAAAAAAAAACCTCATACATTGATGTTTTTGTCTTAAAAAGAAAAACAAATAACACATATGCCATAGGTTTGTCGCCACTGCTTAAAACCATGGATATAAGTTGCTCTGTGTAAGAGAATTATTGATCGTACACTAATTATCTGTACGTTCTCCAGAAAGGAAATCATCTTTGAGAAGATCAGCAAATGGTTAATGCAAAGGAATTTATTATAGTCTTGACCCCCAAAAATGATCCACTTCCATCCTTGCATCTTCCACATGGAAACACCCCTGCTTTTTAAAATGTTTTTCCTGAAATCATTTGATATTGAAAATAATTTTATCTTTAATTCTGTCCTCAAGAATGGAAATATTTTTACTTTTATTATATCTTAATTTTCTATCATTACAGAAGAAAAGATAATATTTTGTATTCTTTTATTTGAGAATTGTTCTTTTTAGAGTTTATTATGTTTCTGAGTTTTATCCTGAGTGGCATTGGTTTTTCTATAGCATCCTGTTGAATCCTATAAATGTCAAGGCTACCAACTATGTGACAGCCTTTGAACTCCTTCAGAACTTCCCTTTCTGCAGTTCCTCCCTAACTGTTAAGTTGACTTTCCATTGATCTGTTTCCTTTCTGTTCAAACTTCCTCCTGGGCTACTCACTACCTCTGTTTACCCACTCAGCTCCTAACTCTCATTCACTTTAAATTCCTTTCCATGAGGAGTCCTGCTGACTCTACCATGCTCTCATGCTGTCTCCTGGCAACTGGCTTCTCTAAAAGGTTCAGATTATTGATCATACTGCACATGATGAATTACACTGAAATTCCATTTCTTCATTTTTATTATTTTTCATTTTCATTTGTACTAAGCATTGACAATATCTTTTACTTTACAGAAGTATTATAAGCATTTGTAGATAGATTATTTATTAGTAACTAATTAACTCAAGAAGAATTTGAGAATTAAAATGATCGTGGAGTTATCTAGTATACAATTTAAAGAAGCTAAGATTTGGAAATATTAAATAACATGAATTGGGGTTAAGTTGTAAGTTACTAAGTGAGATAGGAAATTGATCTGTTTTTCTTACTTAAAGAACCTTCCACATTTCTACTATAAATAATATATTGATATATCTACCTGTTAATAACAAGTCTTATTTAAAGATATGAATCATTAAAAATTATAGTTCTATTAATAAACAGTATTTCTTTACATACTAATCACTCAAATTGTCAATTTTAGTATTATATTTCAATATCCTGTGAGATAAAGGGAAAGATACTTTCACTCTCAAGTGGTATCTCAAAACCAGTTCTATTGGTAGATTACCAACTATTGATGGCTTACCAATTATTTAAATACGGTGATCAGAGCTATTTGTTTTTACTTTTGAGTTTTCCTTTCTTTTTCTCTCTCCTTCAACCAAAAAAGTCACTAATGTCTTTCCTGACATAATACAAATATTTACTTTAGGAATTATTTTAGTTTTCTATTATTGCTTGTGTAGGGCAGGAATATTTTCCTCAATAATATTAAGGTCTTTGGATGTGTCATAAAATAAAACTGACAAAGACAGATTACTGGGAGACAGTTAACAAATGAGAGTCTTTGTAAGGATGGAAAGCCTAAAAAGCATAAGGAAATCTGTATTTTTTTCTAAGTTTGATGAAATAGCTATTTGTGGAAAAATATGGTTGAACCAAATGGTTATGAACTAATAGGAAAACTGGGAAAAGTTAATAGTGCATTTATTTGTGCCCTGTGTCTTTAGAGATAAGGACATTTCTTTCAAATTATAAAGTCAGCATCTCTGACATGAAGCTCTTATGTATTGCTGTAGAGGAAAGTCGGAGAATTCATACTAGATTCTATGGGTTCCCTAAGGGAGAAGGTAGTATAATTATTTTCAGGATTTCCTTTAGCTTTAAGTATCTGTATTCTAAGGTCCCACGTTCTTGGGTAACATGTGTGGAGCCCTGTCACCTGGAAAAAAGTCTTGATTTTAAGTTTGTTGGCTTGACAAATAAGTTGTGGAACTGCCTAGTAGAAATAGTAAACAATTTAGAAACATTAAAGCACTGTTCTGGAGGTTCTAGTTCACTTTCAGATCCTGAAGTCCCCATCATACTAAAGAGGATTTATTTATCTTTTCCCTTGAAGATCTAACCTAGGACTATTTTCTTAGGCAGTACTGATTTTAGAGGAGAGAAAAAAAAAGCACAAAAACAAACAAGGAAAATATTACTGACTAACGTGCATATTTTCTAAAATAAAACCAATTCCCTATCAGTTCAACAGGATTACTAAATGCCGGTTTGCAATTATGTTCTTTATTGATTACCTGCCTTTCTGTATCTATAGGACTGAATCATCATTCTAGCCAAATTAGTAGAAGCTTCAATCACTTCATTTGCATTCAGCTACCTCTGAGTTATGGCTTTTTAGTTTGTAGCTAATATTTCTTTATGAGGAATCTGTAATCTATGCCCATTTGCAGAGCACAGATGGTAGGATCATTTGTAGCTTCTTACAAATTGTTAATATTTGTGTTAGCTTTCTTTCACTATGAGAAAAAATACATTAGCTAGATCAACTTAAAGGAAAATAATGTTTATTTGGCTCATGATTTTAGAAGTTTCTGTCTACAGTTAGTTGGCACCATTGCTTTTGAGCCTGTGTCAAGACAAAAGACCATAGCGGGGAGCTTTTAGTACAGCACAGATGCTTACGTCATCACACCTGGGAAGCAGAGAGTGAACATGGTTAGGTTTTCACATCTCCTTCAAGGGCACAGCATCATTCCACTGCACTCCACCTCCTAAGAGTACTGCAGCCTCCTAATCACACCACAGAGTAGACTCCAAGGTTTTAAAGTAGGCATTATGGACCATTTATGATTGAAATTAAACTATAATATGGAAGAAGGATATACAAGAGTTTCTTTGGAAATGTCATAGGACTGGTTAACACCTGATATTTATTCAAAAGAGTTTATACTTGAATGAAAGCTTTTGAAGTGGATTGATAAGTTTTAGATAGGGTCTGTCTCTGACTTACACACTTCACCACTGTTCTTTGTTGCCTCAGGTTTAGATTTTTATTCCATATTTGCTTTGTTGCATAAAATATGATTACTGATACTTTTAGTAGTGAAAAAAATGGTTATCATCACTAGAATACTCATAAAATCAGATAAAATTGGGTGGGTATTTTTATGTTTGAAGTCGTATATTCATCCTTTAATTTCATTCCAACAGATAGTTCTGTGTGCTACAGAGATTAGTCATAATTTTGCTTTGTTAGATAAGGAAACTAAAGCATAGAAATACAAATTAGCCACCTCTAATATTGGCATTAATGAGTGGAAGAAGTGAAAATACATACTGTATCCTCATATTCCACATAATCTGTCATTCGTCATTCACTTTTTTTTCTCTGCACAAGTGAAAAAATGCTGGGCAACTACTGTGAAAATTACAGAGCACTGAAAAAAGAAATTAAAGAACACTGGGAGATGGAAAAAAATCCCATGTTGATAGACTGAAAGAATTAATATTGTTGAAATGGGCAAATTACCAAAAGTAATCTATAGATACAATGCAATCCCCATTAAAATAGCAATGGTTTTCTGAACAGAACCAGAAAAAAAAATAAATAAACAAATATGGAAACACAAATATTCCAAAATAGTGAATCCAATCCTAATAAAAAAGAGTGATGCTGGAGACATCACAATCCCTGATTTCAAAATGTAGTACAGAGCCATAGTATTTAAAGCAGCATGATTCTGGCATTTAAAAAGGCACACAGGCCAACAGAAGTAAAGCCCTCTAACAAATGGTGCAAGAAACAATGATTACTCATATGTAATAGTTTGTAACTACGTGTACAATAAACTCAGAATGGATCAGAAACTTAATTTTAACAACAGAAACTTTGAAATTGGTTGAAAAAATATGGGGAAATCTCTTCAAGATATAGACATAGGCAATGACTTCCTAAATAGTACCCCCAATAGCTATGGAAATAAGACAAGAACTGACAGATGGGATTCATCAAATTAAAAAGGTTCAGCACAAAATGGAAACAACTGAGGGAAGAGAGTTCCTACAGAGAAAATCAACACACTTTCTTTTTCTCTACATAAGAAAAAATAAGTTCAAATTTACTTAAAATTTGCCCACTACTGGGTAGTTTATGTTCTATTCCATAAGAATGCAGCAAATGAAACAAAATATTGTATTTAAAAACATTTTGAGAAAATCTTACACAGCTACTCTTCTGACAGAAGAGTAATATATAAAATATATACAAAATTCAAAAAATCAGCTACAAAAGAGTAAATAATCCAATCAAAATGAGCCAATGAACTGAACACTTTCCAAAGAAAAATATGAAAGAACTAGTAAATACATGAAAAATGTCCAACATCTTTAGTCATTAGCAAAATGCACAACAAAACTATATTGAGATTCCATCTCACCCCAGTCAAAATGACTATCACAGAGTTCTTATACACTGTTGCTAGAAATATAAATTAGTACAGCCACTAAGGAAATCATTGTGGAGTTTCCTCAGAAAACTATAAGCAGCACTACCAAATGATCCATATGTACTATTCCTTGGAATATACCCAAAGACTTAAAGTAAGCATACAATAAAGCCACCTGCATACACATGTTGATAGCAGTGCAGTTCATAATAGAAAATATATGGAATCAGCCCAGCCTAGGTGCCTATCACTGGATGAACAGATAAAGAATATCTATATATCTATATGTCTATATATCTATATTTATACACACACACACACACAAACACACACAATAGGATATTATTCAACTATGGAGAGGAAAGAAATCATATTATTTACAGGTAAATAGATTGAACTGGAGACCATCATGTTATGTGAAATAAGCCAGATTCAGAAAATAGAATATTATATAGTTTAAATGAGGAATCCATAAAAGAATTCTTTTAAAAAAGATGACATGAAAGTAGAAGCAAGACAATTTTAAAAGTAGTTAGGAAAACTAAGAGCAAAGGAACAGAAGTGAGCAGAGGTAGAAAAATTAAAGAATGTTATATGTATTCATGGAAATGCCAAAATTGAACCCACTGTTTTGTATAACAAATATGCAGTAATTAAAAACATGCTATGTGATTTTAAGAAATGCCACAATGTAAACCAATTTTTTTGGTAAAAGTAATGTGTGTGTTTATATATATATATAAAATTTTCAAAGTAAATATGAAAGAGTATTTTTTCACTAGAGACAAAAATAATGATAACACATGTAGTTCACTATTTCTCTTTATGAAGCCGTTTAATCGACATAATATTTTTAGTCTTTGGCATGTGGAAAGCCAGTTTTCCTAGCACCATTTATTAAAAAGGCTATCTTTCGTCCAGGGAACATGATTACATATTTGACCTTTTTCTCAAAGATGAGGTGGCTGAGTGTGTTTGGAGTTGTGTCTGCATCTTCTATTCTGTTCCACTGGTCCTCAGGTCTGTTTGTTTTGTTTTGTTTTTTGTTTTTGCTTTTTTGCCAATACCATGCTGATTTTATCACAGTAGCTTGAAAGTATAATTTCAAATCAGGGATTCTGATACCTCTGGACTTGCCTTTGTTGCCCATAATTGTTTTTGCTATTCCAGGTCTCTTCTAGTTCCAAATGAATTTTAGGAATATTTTCTCTAGTTCTGTAAGGTATGCTAATGGTATTTTGATTGGGATTGCATTAAATCTGTGTAACAATTTTGAGAGTATGGGCATTTTCACTGTTGGTTCTTCCTATCCATGAACAAGGGATATCTTTCCATTTTCTGATATCCTTTTTCAGAAGATAATTAATAACTGTAATTTTCAATGTGTAGATCTTTTACTTTCTTTGTTAGATCGATTCCTAAGTATTTCATTTTTTTGGATGCTATTGTGAAGGATGTAGTATCACTATTTCTCTCTCTGTGAGTTTGTTGTTTGTGCACAGGAATGGTATTAATTTTTGAGTGTTGACTTTGTATCCAGCTACACTACTGTATTTGGTTATTAAATCTAGAAGTTTTTGGTGGAGTTTTTGAGGTCTTCTATGTGGATATAAAGATAATTATTCTTCCTTTCCATTGTATTCAATTTATTCCTTTCTCTTGTTCAACTGAACTGGCTAATATTTCCAGAACTATATTGAATATGAGTGGTGATAGCTTGCATCCTTGTCTTGTTCCTGATTTTAGAAAGAAAGCTTTCAGTTTTTGACCATTTACCATGACAAATGCTGGATGGGATGTGAGAAAAAAGGAACCCTTCTCCACTTTTGGTGGGAGTGCAGACTGGTGCAACCACTGTGGAAATCAGTATGCAGATTTCTCAGAAAAACTAGGAATACAAGTCCCATTTGGTCCAGCTATTCCCCTTCTGGGTATCTTCCTGGAAGAATTAAAAACATCATACCACAGCAATATATGTGCACATGTGTTCATAGCAGCACAATGTGTAATAGCTAAATCTTGTAAACAACTCAAATGCCCATTAACTGAGGAATGGATAAAAATGATGTGGGGTTTTTATACAGTGAGGTACTACTCAGTCATAAAGAGCATAAATTTGAGACTTTTATAGGTAAATAGATGTAATCTGAGACCATATTAATAAGAGAAATAAATCATACTCATATGTGTAAATATCATATTGCCTCCATGGTGTGAGAAGCTGAAAGAGTAAATAAGACACAAAATGTACAAATGGGAAGAAACTGTCCAACAGGAAAGAGAAGTTGAGGTGGGGGAAAGAAGAAAGGAAGGAAAGGAAAAGCAAAAAACCGCAAGGTAGTTAAGATAGTTATACTATTGTTTCTCTTAGTTCATTGAAAAGAAAGTTTTGTGTTTATATCATTTGGACAATTTTTCATGCCTCTATCTTGTACTCTGAATAACTGCTTTGAAGATAACAGTACACAATGTATTAATTGTTACTTTTCTATTATTTTGCTTTGAAATTTTATTTGCTTTTTTCTTTAATATAAAAAAGAAAAATACATCAACATAATATATGTGTGGTTTGTAGTTCTCTTTTTATGTAGATAAATATCTGGAAGACTATTTATATCACTTATGGTGATTATGCAGACACCTAAACAAATTCTGATATTTATTAATATGAATTTCTTTAACTTCTGAATTTTAAAATTAAACTCATGCAAGTTAATAGAAAACTAGGAAAATTGATAAAAGCCTCCCAAATTATTCCACATTAGCACAATATGAACAATTTAAATAATTTTCTCTTGATCTACCTAGAAATTTTAAAATTCTTAATAGTTATAAATGACTAATATTTCTTTACACTATCTAATTTGAAATATTAGTGATCAATAAGTTATCTTTTTTCTCAATATATTTTGACATTAACTACTTATTATTTTAATTTTTGAAAAATCAAATGGACAGAACTTTCAGTTCTAATTGTATCATTTATATTGAAGTAATCATACCATTTTAATGGTCATTTTTGTCAAAATGAGTTTGTTTGCCAGCAAATTAAATACAGAAAATTAAAATACATTTCAAAATTTCATGAATACTTCAAATTTCACTAATTTCAACAAGTTGGTGTTTACTCAGCATCTGTTTCGTTCACTATACCTGGTATAGATACTGTAGATGTTGAATAAGTATACAGATTCTATATGAATAATCAGTTTAGAACTTTACTGGACTAGCTAGTTACTCAAAGTA
This sequence comes from Erethizon dorsatum, assembly GCA_028451465.1. Lineage (NCBI taxonomy): Eukaryota > Metazoa > Chordata > Mammalia > Rodentia > Erethizontidae > Erethizon > Erethizon dorsatum. Next base: position 110,611,701 of record CM051824.1, read on the forward strand.
GATACAAAACAATCATTTAAAAGTGTTTGAATCAAAAATGGGTATATTTTGAATCACCTAAATGTTTTGTTTTCTCTAATTTGAAATCATTGATGTTTTCCAGAATTTAAGATAACATACATTTAAATTCAGAACAAAGTTAGAAATTAATATTTTCTTATAAAGAAAAGCATTGCCCTATTATCATCTTTGTGTGTCAATATGACTATTATTTGTGATTGCCATCCTGACTGGGTTAAGAATGTCCTAGCAACTTTATAAAGCATTCTGCTGGGTATGCATGTGGGTGGGCTGTGAGTTTGGGGTCTTGGGCTCAGTACCTTCACAGCACTTTTCTTTCTCATGCTATTCTGTGCTTTGCTTCCTGCCACAGCATTCTGCCATGATTTTTCTATCTTGGAGCCAGCCAATCATGGAATTAAGCCTCTGAAACCATGAGCTAAATAATTCCCTCTTTCTTTATGATACAGGTATCAGATGATTTGTCCACTAGTGTGAATATTAATTAATACAGAAAATTGTTACCAGAGAAGTGAGGTCATTGCTGTGACCATATCTGACCATGGGGTTCAGAAGACTTTGATTTGTGGGAGAAATTTGAATAGGTTTGAAGACATAGTCTAGAGAAGACCTACGTCAGTGGGGCAAACATATGGCATATGTTCTGCAGTGGGCACACAGAGCCCTCTCTGCTGACACTTGAGCCAAATCACCCCAGCGTCACCTCAACAGCTGAGCACCAGATGACAGCACCCAAAGAGGCCATGCACATGCTCAGGAAGGAGTAGTGGCACCAGGGGATGACATTATGACTCACTAACTGTGGCTCATCCAAGCTTTTGTATGGCTGGTCAGTGTGCTGCCAAGGATACCTATCATCATCATCACCATCATCATCATCTATCATGTACTCAGATGCCTTTTTCATAACAGGCCAAATGTTGGTGGTCAGCAGAATATTGACCTCTTGCAGTAGTGGTTCACAAATTCAAGATAAACCCCAGCTAAGAGTCACTGCTATAGATTGTTGAGTTAGGGAATATTAAATTCCTTATTGTTAACTAATAGTGTTAACTATTTTTGGTATAGGTATATATTGTATTGTGTAATTTACTTGTTTTTAAATTTTATGTTTTTGTAGACAACAAGTCTCGAACACCAAAAAGTGACTACACCAAAAAATAAAAATAAAAAAGCAAAACTGAAAACAAATAGTGGGAGATCATTCCAAGAGGTCTGGGACAGAGTCATTTGGAGTGATTGAACACAATTGGAAAGCATTATGTATTCTGTGTAGGGAAACTTTTGCATGTTACACATGAAGTGTCAGATGGCACTTTGACACCAACCACAGAAGTGTTGCCAAACTTGGTGAAACTGAAAGGAAAGAGTTTCTTGAGAGGAAATGGCAAAAATATCATTCCCAGTATCTTAGATTTATATCCATCTTTCTAAAACAAATCATCTGACAGATTCCAGCTTTCAGATTTTTACTGTGCATAGCAAAATATGGTATGCCCTTCTCTGATGGGATTTTTTCAAAATGGCCATGTTGTCTGGGAGTAATTTCCTTTTTCAAGATTTCTCAAAAAAGCATAAAAGTATGCAACTCATCTTTGAGATGCCACTTAACAGAAACACTGTTAAAGATCAAGCCCTGAGATGGGAAATGATGTCAGCCAGCAGCCCACCCCTGACTTGCAAAGGGCACCCTGTAACTCCATGTGCTTGTATAAAAGCACAGATATGAATAATTATGCAAGACTAGCAGTAATTTTTAATTATGCTGTTTGTGATATCATAAGAGAAGAGCTGGTGAAACTGGTGCCTTTGCCTGGAAGAACACAAGGAATAGATATCTACAGTGCAGTGATGGAGCCTTTTTTGTCGCAAAATAGACCAGAAAAAGTGCTTTCAATTACTAGTGATGTGGGACCTTGTATGGTGCGGGCAACATGTGGTTTCATAGAGTTTCTTGTTAAAGAAGCAAAACATCCAGGTATTCAGTTTCATTGTATTTTACAGCAAGAAATTTTGGGGCCAGGGAAAGCAGCAAAAAATTAGTCACTATCCTCAAAAATGTCAAAAAATTGTGAATTATATCATGGCGTATGTTCTTAATTTTTGACAGTTTCATGCACTTCTCTATGAGGTTCAGGCACAGTATAATGCTCTACTTATATACAATAAGGTTTAGTGACTGAGCAAAGGAGGAGCCCTGGAGAGACTTTTAGCTTGCCTGGATGAAATCAGGCTGTTTATGAATGGAAATAGGGAGGAATATACACAGCTCACTGAAATGGGCTGGATTAACAACCTCATCATTTTGACAGATCTTACACTACACTTCAATGTACTGAACAAAAAACTACAAGGTACAGGGAAAACAGCAGAATGGAGGTTTTGTGATATAAAAACACTTAATAGAAAACAGCAGCTTTTGGCAAGAGACTATGAAAGTGAGCAGCTGAAATATATTTCAAATCTAAAAATGCATTTAGAAAATTGTACATTTGCAGACAATCCTACAAGCCATCAGGGAATCTACAAGGAATTTTCTAGCACTGTAGCACCTGCAAAGGAAAATTTTAGTAATAGAGTTTTAAAGTTCCATAAGATGGAGAAAACCCTGTTTTCTTACTTCTCTAGATAAAGCCAAATTTGAAGAACTTCATTTATCCTATTTACACTGGTTATAACTGGGAATCTGGAAATGGAGCTATCAGAATTTCCATAAAGTTCTGTCTGGAACAATAAAGTCTATGACCTTTGTGCAACATTTGATAAGATATGGAAGACAGAGTATGAAGGGATGACACAAGGCAGACCAGTTGGTAGTTCTGAAAATGAAATATTTAAATTATGGAATTCTCTACCAAATAATTTTGTCAATTAAAGCACTTGGGATTGCGTTTCTTACTTTGTTTGGATCATCTTATGCTTGTGAACAGCTGTTTTCAGCATTGAATTATATAAAATCTGATACAAGAAACAGACTTAAATGACCTGAGCACTATATATTTTTCTTTCAAACTAACAAGGTATGAGCCAAGGTTTGACAAATTATCAACATGCATACAACAGGAAAGATCACATTGGCTGTGCAAAGCATGCCAAATGCAAAATTTTACAATTCAATAAAAAGGTGTTTGTAACATTGCAAGCTCCATTACTGTTTGTTTTTCTTTTAGGGCAAAAGATATTAATGTATGAACAATTTTTCTAAACTGTTGTAAAATGGAAAGAATTTGTTCAAAAGGAAAGAGGAGCTAGGGTGGGGGCAGGGGGAAAGGAAGAAAGGGAAATAAAAAAAGTTAGTTATACTATTAGTTTCTTTTAGTTCATTGAAAAGAAAGGTTTGTGCTAATATTGATTGGAGAATTTTTATGCCCATATCTTGTACTCTGAGTAACCACTTTGAAGATAACAATATGGAATGTATTAACTATTTTATTCTCCTATTATTTTGTTATAAAATTTTGTTTCATTTGTTCCATAAAATAAAACAAGAGAAAAAATTAAAATCTCAGTATTTCAACTGAATTATAGTGTTGGCACTTTGCATTAAATAAGTGGGTTTCAGGTTGCAGTTTGGGCCCTCTTCTCTAAAAGGTTTGCCATTACTGCCCTAGGTTGTTATAAGCAGAGATTGATGGGCAATTCTGGTGGGACTCAGAATAGGGATATGGCAATAAAACTGTGCTTATAAGGTTTTAGATGAAAATGAGGACACCATAGAGAATTGGATTAGAGTCTATATGTGTTACTCTATGGTACAAAAAATTGTCTGCATTTTATTTACTCCCTGAATGTAAGGGAGAATTAATTTAGGAGTGCAAACTAATTGACTGAGCAAAAAAATTCCAAGGTAGCCCAGTATTCAGGCTATGGAATGGGTATGCTGGCTGTTTTTGGCCAGATTTGTAGTGAGAATTGGGAGCAAAAATCAGAACATAATATTTGAAAATAGTTAAATTTGGCTAGGAATGAACTCTGTAAAGTTTAAGCAAAGGGAGAAGTGGATGCTTAATAGGTTAGCACCAGTAAAAGATACGAAGTGCATTGGCCTGGACAAAGAGAAAGATGCCTTCAGGAAACTTTGGAAATCAGCAAGACCCTACCTATCACAGGGTCAAAGTTGCAAACCTTTAAACTCATGATTTCAGAAGAGAGCTCTAAGACCCACAGAATTCCCCAAGGGAATTGATTTCATAGGATTCACTTCATTGTGTTCAGCCATCCAGACACTCATGAGTTCCTGGCAGCTGTGGTCCAAAGGGGCCTTACACCTACTCAAGCTTGCAGTAGATTTAAGCATTACCTTTGTGATTCTGGATTTTTAGACATGCAGAATGCGTGTGCTGTGGGGTCATGGAGTTTTCCCCTGGATTTCAAAGGCAAGCCTGGATGACTGCACACTGTTGTGCGTGAAGCTGTGGGAATGAAGTCAAAGGAACAATGGAGACATAAAGAAGTTGGAGGTGCCGGGAATAAACAATGTCTGCTCAGGAAAGCACATAGACTGTGGGCAATGTCAGGCCATGAGAGAGGCCATGTGAGCTACAACTGGAAAAACCATAGGGGTGGGGCCACTCCAGCTCTTTGAAGGTCATATCTTATCACCTTCTCTTTGAATGCTGATAACTGAGATATAGAACATAAAATTAACTCTGTTGGGTTTCAATCTTGCTTTAGTCCTAATTTTTTCTATGCTCCTCCCTTTTGGATTGGGAATGCTTACCCTGTACCACTGTCTATTAGAGTTAAGTAAATTCCCTTTTTTTGTATTTATAAGAACTGAGATAAAATACATTTCTGATATTTTTAAGCCACTAGGTTCATGATAATTTGTTATAGCAGCCCTAGAAAAATAATGTACTTTATTATGGATGATAGTTTAACATTTCCTTTTACAATTTCACTATCCATGCAGTACATTTCTATGGATGCAAATTGAAGTCAAATCATGTGCACATTAGAAAAACTTATCAAAATTTCTGTCAGAAATTTTTTGCTGGATAATCTTACACCCCCCCATTCAATTCAATCAGAGTTCAAAGGAAAATGGAAATCACATTTGATGTCATAAAATGTGAGTGATCTACCTGGTGCAATGGTGCACATCTGTAATCCCAGCACTTAGAAGGGGTGAGATAAGAGGATTCCAAGTTGGAGCTCAGTCTGAGCCATTTAGTGACTTAGCATGGCCCTGTCTTAAGATAAAACATAAAGGGCCGGTGAGATGGCTCAGCGGCGTAAGCACCTGCCTTGCAAGCGCAAGGGCCCGAGTTCGACTCCCGGATCCCACATACGAAAAAGGGGCCGGTGATATCGCTCAGTGGCACGGGTGCCTGTTGGCGCACGAGGTCCTGAGGTCGACCCCCCGGTACCCACAAAAAAAAAAAAAAAAAAAGATAAAACATAAAAAAGAGCTAGAGATGCAGCTCAATGTGATGACCCTAAGTTCAATCCATAAGTACATTAAATAAATAAAAAAAATCTATATACAGAGAATTTAGTTGGCAAAATTTTTGTTTCTAGTAGAAGAAAAAAGCTTTACCAGTTGTGCAACTCTATACTGAGAAAGCTGGATGCAGAGACAGACAATCTGATTCAAAACATATGCATTAAATAACCAAAGTATAACCAAAGTCTTGGCTCTCTCCCTTGTTAGTCAATTATGAATACAGCTTGTGGTCAGAACAAAATTTCATGTCCAGAATTCTAGTTATTAGGAGTTTGAGAAATGTGTATTTCAGTTTTCCAATTTTCCTACATTAGGATGGTCTTAATCTGGGTTTAATGTTCTGCTATTGGCATCTTGAAATTCTTAAGAGTTGAACAAGAAGCTCAACATTTTCATTTGCCTTGAGTCCCTGAATTGTGGAACAGCTAATATCAACATTCCATACATCTCTGCCACATTTCTAGGTCTTAATATTGTAAGACCATTTGTTAGGTTTTTTTCTTTTACCACTTATGTCTCTAAATCATAATTTCATAGACTCTATTGTTTTGTTCCGTGATGGTGGCATGTGGCTAAATCATTGTACATCTTCTCAAATTCCTACACTAGTAGATGGTGCTGGAATCTGTTTGATACCTTTACCTGGAGTTCCATGATGTTCCTATTATCCCAAAATTTCTATCCTTTATTCATAGATCTTTAGTTTAAGCTGAAATGTATCTTCCCATTCCAAATTTCTTTGATTACTCATATCAGTTCCACTTAAAATAAATGTCCTGCTTTATTACATGGACTGATATCTGATGCATGGACTCGATCATGCATTGTTACTACTGATAAAGAAGATAGTCATACACACAGGGAGTCTTGTGATATACCTTTCCTAAAGTATATTTTTTAATCTAAAGGTGGATTCACATCCTTTACAACTACATAAAATAAAATACATGTTATTTAATATGTCAAGGCTCCTTAAAAATGTGAGAATTTTAGTTTATGTTCTGTTTACACAGTTAACTACTCATGAGGCCTCTAGTTATGTCCTTCTTCTGTTTCCCTACAAAATAAATTAGAGATAGTGTACTCAATAGACTATAAATTCTCTTCCAATCATCTTGATTTTTAAAAATGAATCTTCTTATAAGTCAAATCGGTTTTGTTATAAAGAAAAATACTTCTTTTTTCCTAATGGTTCACAGAGGATGTAGAGCAATGATGATGGGTACTCAAGTGTGGCATGCTGTTTCCATGCTGCATGCAATCATGCTAAATAAAAAAGTTAATTTTAAATAAAACACATACTGTGTTTGTTCTGCGTGACAGAAAATGAGTGCTAGTTTCTCAGTGTTCACAAAAGCAAACTGATATGATGACCTGCTGCTGTGCTGAGGTTTGACTATTCAATTCCTGCAAAAGAGGAAGGGATCCAAGTTGAGGGGAGAAATGATTAAAATAAAAAGGGGATGACAGTGGTTGAAAATGAAATTGGCAAAATGATTTTTCAACAGTTTACCCCATACCAATGCATACTTTGGGTGTTAAGAAATGCTATGAAAACTATTGCTATAACAACACTAATTAATTATGGTGGTATTTCATGCACTGTAGCTTAGAGCCAATTTATGATGTTCTTATCATATGTCACACAAAATGTGGCAAAAACACTGATGTTGAAGTATATTAAGATATAAGGTTATGCACAAGGCAGCTTTTAGTGACAATTTTAACCTATGCCTGGGCTATTATGTCTATAACATCATTTTTGTTGCAAATATATGACATAGTATTCAGAACTAATGAAGCTTAGAATGTACACATACCATGAACATTCTATGAAGTCAAAGAAAAACTGTGAAAAGGAGAAAGATTTGTAGAACCCAACTTAAAACTTGTTCTGAATTAGAGGGCTGAATAAAAGAAACATGGATAGCAATATGCAAGTAGTCCCAGGGATTCTAAAATAGCTACAGTAACCATCTGACAGAGAAATGGCATCCAATGTGAGGATTAAAGAATCTGATATATATTTACTAGGAATATATCCAAAACTATAAATAAAATTAGAGTACTCAGATGTGTTACTATTACCTGGATGTTGCAAAATGTCATCATGAATTTTCTAGTTTCTATATTCATATCTTGTTTGCTTACCCAGATTATCACATTTTTCATAATTTTACACAATAATTGGTACCATGAAACACAACTGTATACAATACAATATTACCAGAAAGATTAAAAACAATTGTAGATTAAAAACAATTAAAAATTCTTTATTTAGGGCCGGTGAGATGGCTCAGCGGCTTAAGCGCCTGCCCGGCAAGTGCGAGGGCCCGAGTTCGACTTCCAGAACCCACATACGAAAAAGGGGCTGGTGATATTGCTCAGTGGCACAGGCGCCTGCTGGTGCGTGAGGTCCTGAGGTCGACCCCCCGGTACCCACAAAAAAAAAAAAAACTTTAACTCACCTCTGAAGGGTGGTCATTTGTCACATAGGTAGAGAGAGCTATCTATAAAATTAAATCACAGATTGGTAAGAAATTTATGAAGAGAGGCAAAATTTGAACCCTAACCTCTGCTTAAAGCAACAACATCAACAAACTCTCTTTAGATTTAGGTTATTTAAATTTAGATTAAAGTAAATGAGATATTTAGAAGACAAGGTGGACTATTTCCACTTAGCAATGTTGAAAGGGATTCTCTTGCTCCTGTGTTGGGCTGCCAGCTGTGTGAAGAGCTGCCAGACTGCAAGTCCCCTGCAGACAAAACAGCAGCTGGAAAGCCACCTGTGTAAGGAGATGAGCGGGAGAGACTAGAGAATTACGTTGATTGCAGCAACCCTGTCTTTCTCTACTTTCTGCACCTCTGTCAGATTTGAAAAAGAAAAAATAATCACCTTCTGATGTTGTCTCACAAGACACTCCTGTGATCTCTAGAGCCCTGGGTAGCTATATTAGTGCAGATCCCATGAGGGAAAAGGACTTGTGTTCTCTGATACTTTTAGATAAATCTAAATTCTAAATCCAATGAAGGCTGAAGGATAGAAAGTGTTGTGAAAACAGGATTAAAAAAACTAAATTTCTAATGGTGGAGTTCATCATTATTTAACTTTAGGGAATCTGCATTTAGTCTTCAAGAATTCCTAAGTGAGATTTATTTCAATGCAAAAGAGAAAGTACTGCAAGTAATATATTTTCTTGATGTAAAATAAAAGGCTGTGGTTGTACTATGAACAATGAGAAAAATTACTTGCAAGTATATATATACCTGTCTCTCCTCTGTCCCTCTGGCTTTCTCTGTCTCTCTCTGGCTCCCTCTGTCTCTCTCCCTCTCTTTCTCTGTCTCTCTCCCTCTATGTATATATATAATGCATATGTATATGAAGTTGAAATACACAAAAGATAACCAGATAAAATCAAATAAATGAATGATAGACTATACTAAAGTAGTGGAGAAGCATAGTATTGAGATAAAATTTTTCAAGATTAGCTGAAATTAGACAAATAGGACAAAGAAAAAGTGAATGAAAATAAAAAGAATTATGTTACATTATGAGGATAATTATGCAGTCATTGTTACTGCCAAATTCCCACTGCTTTCAGCTGGGGCTTTAGAAAAAGAAAAAGACATATGCTCCAGCAGAGGTCCTAAAGATACATTATTTATATTAACTAAAATGTTTGTTAGTAATACATTTAGTGAAAAAATCCAAGGAAGATAAGAATTCATAAGGTTTTAAAAATATGTCATGCTTTTATTTTTAAAGATAACAATTTTTTTTAAATTTACAAAAGGATTGTGATTAAGAATGACACATTTAGGGCTGGCAAGATGGCTCAGCGGTGTAAGCGCCTGCCTGGCAAGCGTGAGGGCCCGAATTCGACTCCCAGATCCCACATACGAAAAAAGGGCCGGTGATATCATTCAGCAGCATGGGCGCCTGCTGGCACGCAAGGTCCTGAGGTTGACTCCCAGTACCCATTAAAAAAAAAAAAAAAAAGAATGACACATTTAAATTGATAGCATTAGCATGTATCAGTGACTTTTATCAATTAACCATAAGTCTGGGTCTATCAGCAGAATTTATCCATCCATCTTTGCTATGAAACTGGGAACTGATTTGTTTAAATTATTGGTCTTTTAATTTGCCTCATTCTGTCTCCTGTCTGAGAAGCTTGTTTATTTTCAGGCAGCTGCATATGTTGGCATGATTGATGAGATCTGCTACAGTCAAGTAAATAGCCCTGGGTGACCAGTTCATGCTTCCCTGCTAGGGTTCCAGCTGCCAGTTGCCCTCATTCTGTGGCAGCTTCTCCTTCTCCTCACCTTGTCATCAAGCCAAGATTGTACACTGTAGGAGTGCAGGTAAGCATCTGCCTCCATAATCATTGCCAACAGCTCTCCATTATCAACTGCCAGGGGTGCTTCAGAACAACATGGAGCTCGTTCTCTTAACACAGAGACCAAGGGTTATGCCTAAAACGAACTCTGCCTGGAGAATCTCACATGTTATTTTTACTTTTTTGTTGTAGTCTTATAAAATGATTAATATCACTGCCCTCCAAGTTCCCCCTGCAGGTATTCCAGATTAGACTATGCAAAGACCTGTCATTTAAACATAGGGACCCGTTTTTCTGCTTATTACTTTTTATATAGTGAAAATTTTTTAAAAACTCCTGTCAAATATTTTAACTCCAGCATAGTGTAAATTAAATCTACCTATAAAGGTGAATTATCTAACAACACCTGCTCTGTTTGCATAAAATCAACATGGGTGGATCAAAACCAAATGAGAGAGAGAATTTATTTGTGTAAAGCAACATTAAATTAAATTTCACTGTTTTGGTTATTAACTACTTGATGCCAAAATTTTTATTGTTAAGTGATCTAGGGGTATAATTTCATATTTATCTGGTGTGCATGGTAGTCTAGGAACTGCATGGGCTGTAAATAAAATGTAATTCTTGCTTTTAAAAGGAACTAAATTTCTATAGTAATATAGGTTTTGAATTATATTTATGCATATGACTATATAGAAAACATAATACATAAGTTTGACAGCAATATGTTTGTAAGAATAACAATAAATTTACTTCAGAGCAGTTAAAAAAGCAATGTTATACAGCACTTATTAAGATGAAAGGCTTTTTGAGGGAAATAATTCTTTTCAAACCCTTGTGGCTACATACTAGGTGCAAGATCTTTGACAAGTTATTTAAACTCACTGAATGTGTGTTTCCTTATCTCACAAGTGGAAGTAATATGGCTTACCTTGTGTGGTTTTTCTGAAAAGCAAATATGAATATATATGTGAATATATGCAAAGCTCCTCATGGAATGCTTAAGACATAGATGTTATTATTATTATTAAAGAATTAAGTTGTTAATGATAGTTATGATCCACTCTGAAAACATTGTGTCAGTTGCACTTTGTTAAAATACCTATATATAAATATAAATACTTCATAGAAATACAGTAGTGGAGAACAGTTTTGTTCAGGGAATTCTTGTCTTAATATAGAGCTATTTAACCTGAATTAGCAAGTCAGTAAAACTAGACTCACTAATTTCCTCAATGAAAGCAGAGTACTCAAGGTATATTAAGTATTTATTTATGTGTAACTGTAGCATTGGTAAATTTTAGAAATCGTTGATTTGACTTCTTGGATTCTATATTTCTTGTGTGAAAAGTGATAACTACATTCACAGGTTATATATTCCCTTTTCAAGCTTCATATTCCATGTGCTGGGAAAATAATCTATGTTCCCAGCTTGTGGAATATTCAACTACTCACAAATTCAGGTAATAATAATATTTCTTGCTTATAAATGAAAATTAAAAACAGATTAATGTGTCTCATTTTTAGATTCTTGATAGGTAACATAATAAGTATCAATAAAGTAATTCATGTAAAACAACATAATGCTTGGATGATTATCTCTATAATTAATACTATTATCTTCATTTTTTCATATATTTAAGTTTAATTGAGATTAGGGAATTGATGTTCCCATGGTGAGGTTCACATAGAAAACTACATTCTAACTCAATTTGGATTATATAATGAATTGTTGCCTAGATCACACAGTCTCGAGATAAGCAGGCTTTACATACCAGTGTAGTCCAAGTTTATTCTGCCCTGAACTCCAGAAGATAATTTGAGAAACAAGTGCATTTATATAGATGATTCAAAATCCTCACATGTACCCATACCTCTTGGAAAAATATACACTCTAATTTGCATATGATCACAGATGTCAGAAAAATATTTTAAAAAGCCATTATTTTCTCTCTTTTGTGTTTCCTTTTCTTTATTTTATTTTATTTTATTTTGTTCTTTTTCTCTTTATTCAATAAAAGAGAATAGAATATGGGATATACCAACTAAAGTTAGTCAACTCTGGGGCTTCAGAGTGTATGAGGTTTTAATTTTAACTGACAAAGTACTTGGCAAGATATACAATTGCTAAACAATGTGATCACCAATGTGAGTTTCTTCTTTTTTTAATTAATTTTATTGATATATTTTAGATATGCATAATGATCACATTCATCATAGGTAATTTGTACCTGAACATGATATATCTTGATTCTTCTTTATATCTCAATGCCCTCCCCTCCCTTAAAGCACTATTCCCCTCCTTATTTAGAAATTTTTTTTCTTTTCTCTTTTTTTCTTTTCCCTTCCTTCCTTTCCCCCTGCCCCCTCTCCCCTTCCCATTTGAATATTTTCTACCTATTTCACAACATCTATTATACATTTTGGTCCTTATTTACACTTTCAGTTTCTCACACCAGAGAAACAATGTTTGTTAGATTTATTTTACTTAAGTGAATGGTATCAAGGTGCATCCATTTACCTATATATGTCTCAAGCTTTTCCTTCTTGATAGAAGAGAAGTAATCCATTGTATTAAAAAAACACATCTTCTTTATCTATTCACTGGTCGATGAACACTTACTCTTTTGGTGATTTCTTTTGCTGTACCAAAGCTTTTTAATAAGATGAGATCCCACTTGTTGATTCTTTGTAATATATTCCATGCAGAGTTTTGTTAGTGAAGTCTTTGCCTACACCTATGTCTTCAAAAATTCTACCTAATCTATCTCCCAGCAGATTTAGTTTTTCTGTTTTAATATTTAGATCTTTAATCCTTTTTGATTTCAGTTTAATGCATGCATCTAGTTTAAAGCTTGCACATGTGGAAGGGAAGACTTCAGCTCCATTTATTAAGAGACTTTCTTCCAGTGCAGGTGTTTGGACCCTTTGTCAAAGATAAGTTTTTCTGCATCTGCTTGTCTGTTTCACTGATCCATGGGTCTGGTGTTTTTGCCAGCACCATACTGTTTTTATCACAGTAGCTTTGTAATATGATTTCAAGTTAGGGATTATGATGTTCCCTGCCTTGCCTTTATTGCCCAGAATTGCTTTTTCTATTCTAGGTCTCTTTTGGCTCCAAATGCATTTTAGGATCATTTTATCTAATACTATAAAGTATATTCTTGGTATGATTGAGGTTGCATTAAATCTATATAAAAAATTTGGGAGCATGGCAATTTTCACTACATTGGTTCTTCCTACCCACAAGCAAGGGATATCATTTCATTTTCTGATATCCTTTTCAGTATTCTTTTCCAAATTACTGTAGATGGGGCTGGGGATGTAGCTCAGAGTCACAGCACCAGCCTGGCAAGTGCAAGGTCCTCAGTTTGATTCCCAGTACCAAAAAAAAAAAAAAAAAAAAGAAAAGAAAATTACCATAGATGTCAATGTAAAGGCTTTTTACTTCCTTTGTTAGATTGATTTGAAGGAAATTATATAGATCAGAGCAGAAATCTATGCAATCAAGACTATGAAAACAATAAAAAGAATCAATTAAACTAAGTGTTGGTTCTTTGAAAGATTAATTAAAATTGACAAGCCTCTAGCCAACCTTATCAATAAAAGGATAGAAAAGATTCATATCCATGCAATTAAGAATGAAAGGGTAGGGGCCAGTGAGATAGCTCAGTGGCATAAGCACCTGCTTGGCAAGTGTGAGGTCCTGAGTTTGACCCCCAGTACCCACAAAAAAAAAAAAAAAAAAAAAAAAAAGGAATGAAAGGGTAAAATCACAACCAATCCTGCAGAAATCCAAATCATCAATACCTATTTCAGGAACCTTTACCCTAATGAGATGGAAAACACAGAGGAAATGGACAGATTCCTAGATATATATGAATTACACAATCTGACTCACAAAGATATAAAAATTCTAAATAACCCAGTATCAGTCAATGAAATTGTAGAGGCAATTAAAAACTTACCAACAAAGAAAAGCCCAGGTCCTGATGGATTCACTGCTGAATTCTACAAGAAATTTACAGGAGATCTTGTGCCATGGCTCCTCAAATTCTAATGAATTTGAAAGGGAAGGAATACTCCTAGTTATTGCTGAAAGCAAGCATTACCCTAATACCAAAACCAGAGAAGGATCCAACCAAAATGTGAACTACAGGCCAATCTCCCAATGAACATAGACCTAAAAATCCTCAAGAAGATACTGGCAAATGGAATGCAGCAAATAATCAAGATTATACACTGTGGCCAAGTAGGTTTTATCCCAGGGATGTAGAGACAGTTCAACATATGCAGACCAGTAATTTTAATACACCATACTAACAGTGTCAAGAACAAAAATCATGATTATCTCAAGAGATGCAGAAAAAGCATTTGACAAAGTCCAACATCTAATCATGATAAAAACCCTATAGAAAATTGGAAAAGATGGTCTATCTCAAGATAAAATCCACCTATGACAAACCAACCGCCAACATCATACTAAGTAGTCAAAAACTGAAAGCTTTTACTCTAAAATACGGAACAAGAGAAGGAGGTCTACTGTCACCACTCCTATTCTATATAGTTCTGAAAATATCAGCCAGGGAAATTAGGCAAGAGAAAGAAATAAAAGGAATGAAGTTAATATAATAAGTTAAATTATCATTATTCGCAGATTACATAATACTCTACATAGAATACCCCAAAAACTCCACCAAAAGACTTCTAGATTTAATAAACAAATTCAGTCATGTAGCTGGATACAAAGTCAATAATCAAAAATCAATAACATTGCTGTACACAAATAACAAACTCACTGAGAGAAATTAGGGAAACCCACCTTTCACAACAGCATTGAAAAAATATTGCTTGGTTTTCATTTTATAATGAAAACAAATTACTGTCATGACCTTGGTTCTCATTCACTTTAGATGCAGCACATCAGCAATATTATTAAAAAAATAACATGCTGCTCACAAACAATATTGATTTTAATCATTTTTCAGCTTTTTATTCATGCTCTGATCTTGACAGAATTCTCAAGAAGGACAGAGACAAAAGGAAGATGGGTGGACACAAAACAGGTTACTTTGCACCACAATGTCAAAGTGGAGAGGATTTTCAATACCCATGGGAGAGAATGTGCCAGGCTCTAGCAGGGTACAGAGGACAACACATGCAAATAAGAAGGTGGAAAGACAATATTCAGGCAAGTTTTGCCAGAAAATTTTATCCTAAAAGGTAATATCAGAGCAGTGCATATCCAGGATTCTTGGGTTAATATAGGAAGATATGGATAATATTTTATAAGTAAAAAATGAGAAGAAATGGAACATTTGATGCAATAAAGCATGAAAATGGCAGATGGAGTGAAAAGATAAAATTAAAATGTTCTTGGATTTTCAATTGGTTTAAGAGAAAATGACTCATTATTCAACTCATTTTCTCTGGTCTTTGATAAGCCCACTAACCAGAAAATCTTTTCAACAGATGAAATATATCTATCTTTTCATAGATTTTGAGATGAAGCTTAGCAACATATGCCATAGAACATTGTACTATCATCATTACCATTCATTTTCTTGCATACTGTGGCCAAATTTATATCAATTCATATAAATATATATCATGTAATACAGTTTACATGATATTATAAATGTAGTACACCACAAAATTTTTAAAATATTTCTATAATGAAGCTGCATTGGCATTTACGTACTAAGAGCATCAAAATGATTAAATATTTTTATTGTATTTAATTCAAGAGATCATAGAAACACAGTCCTCAAAATTTAAATAAGTGTTCTACATCAACAATATAATCCTAGAAGTACACAGTTGATATAAGTTTGGGGAATTTTGAATTATTTTTTTCTTATCAAAATAAAGAATGTATAATTATTTAGAATGACTTGTATAATTCATTCACTAAAATTATTATATACATAGTTTGAATAACATTTCTTTACCTAGATTTGTTACATATATTTTTACGTAATGATAAAAATGAAATTTAGTCGTAGTTTTATATCTTGATTTATGATGGCACTGTTTTCAGTGGGGAAGTAAGAAGTAGAGTTAATATATTTTAAAATAATAAAATCATTTTATCTTATTTTAGAAATAAAAGTAATTATATACTTAAAATAACTTTCAAAGAGGTACAAAGGTACCACAAAAGCTCCTGAATATATCATATGTTATTTAACTTTTCATTGTATACATAATAGAGTCATGGTAATATATAGTTGAAAAAAAAGAGAGTTTGAAGAAAATAGCTGTTATAAAAGAAGTAGTGTATGTTGGTCAACACAGAGTCAACAGGGGAGAGCTAATTCTCAGACCATTCAGGACTCTGGATCTGCCACTTGCTCTTTTGTGTTCTGTACTTTCCATTAAAAAGGGAGTTAAGGGCCGGTGAGATGGCTCAGCGGCGTAAGCGCCTGCCTTGCAAGCGCGAGGGCCCGAGTTCGACTCCCGGATCCCACATACGAAAAAGGGGCCGGTGATATCGCTCAGTGGCACGGGTGCCTGTTGGCGCGCGAGGTCCTGAGGTCGACCCCCCGGTACCCACAAAAAAAAAAAAAAAAAGGGAGTTAAATACATCATCCATCTTCTAACCTTACTTTTATACTATCTTTAATTAGTGTGGCTTTATTAAAACAGAAGCATGGCAGGTGAGATGGCTCAGTGGCATAAGCACCTGCCTGGCAAGCTCGAGGTCCTGAGGTCAACTCCCGGTACCCAGATATGAAAAAAGGGACGGTGATATCACTCAGCAGCATGGGCACCTGCTGGCGCACGAGGTCCTGAGGTTGACCTCCAGTACCCACAAAAAATAAAAATAAAAAATAAAAAAATAAAAGAGAAGCAAATTCCACTAGCCTATAGTAAGCTATATTTTATTATATTAAATTATCTTAAAGTATAATTTTAATTTTAGGCACCAAATGACACTTTTGAATAGGATCGTATATCTCAACATGACTCGGAAAGGGAAGGTATATTGAAAAATAGTGTTACATGAACATGAGTTGCAGTGAAATATCTTCTTAGCCAAATAAGCAGTAATAAGCTTGCTTTCCTTTCACACATTATCTAAACCTTAATATCTGTAATAATGCAATTTCCAGTTGCTCCGTTTACAAAAATCAACCTCACTCTATTTCAGTTATCAATTTATGTCCTCTTGGTTCATTTACAGCTTTTCTAAATGGAATTCAACCTTATGAACATGCTGGACTTATAAGAAACTGACACCTGGAGCTTTGTAATAACTTTAAGCTTTTTATTTTTTCATTGTTTTCATTGAAAACACTGTGAGAACACTGTGATAAACTTACCTGGAATAGATACTTGCAAGAGATTACACATTTTGAAGGCCTCTTGAAAACACCTTTAATGCAAACCTTGACCTATCTCTAGCTTCCTAAACTTTTGTTCAAACACTTTCCTTAATCACAGTCTGCACTGGGAAGAAACAGAAAAAATATTGGTGGATCATATCTTATAATTCTTTATTATGAAAAACAATAATTACATACTAGGAATTAGAAAGTTTGCGTTATAGACATCACTGGAAGTACTTAATTAGGTACGAATTTCAATGAAATCAAATAGATGGGCAGACAGCTAGAATAAACCTTAACTTATATAATGGGAAAAAATGCCTTCTTTGTCTGGTGGCCAAAATTATGATTAGAAATACTGCAATGAAAAATCATGATCGTCCTTCCAGTTTCTTACTGAATGCACTTCATCAACACAGAGCACATTCATTGAAAGCATGGCTGATACACCCTGGAAAAGAAACTGCATGGCTGTAGCAAGTATGTATCATAAATATCCTTTCAAACCTTTTTTCCAAGGAACCAATAAATATTTATAAGAGTTTATGGGGACTGGATAAAGGAAATACCACAATTTTAGGGGTTTATGACATCAGTTACTAGTTGAAATTAATTCCTGGGAATTCAAAACATTACTTTAACCCATGCACACAATTAGAAAGTGGGTAATCTAGAAGTCATAACACAGATTTTGGAAAAGTGTAGAAAACATTGCCACCATCAATGAGTCAAAAGTTTTAAGTGAGGTAACAAGTACTACATACCCAATTTAACTTTGTGAGTGGTTGTAGATTATCCTACAGTTAATGTGATCTCGTTGTAGTTGGTATCTCATATATAGTGTCTTTATTGGATTCAATACATCACTAAACAACTGCTATGCACCTAATGTCATGACTAATTCTTCCTTTCTACGTTGGAAGGGCCACCAGAAGTTGATTGTTTTGAGTTTTCTTGTTCTAGATGTTATTTAATTAGCAAATGCTTCATCCATCATTATGTTACATAAAACACCATGTTGGTGCACTACAATGATGACATTTGGTTGATTATATCTCAGAAGCAAAAGAAGAAATTATTGTGTTGCATATTAGTAAGAAAAAATGCTAATAAAAATCTGGGAGATAATACCCCCAAAAAAGAAAAGTCAAGCAAAGGAAAAGAAATAAAAGGAAAAAAAAGGGGGGGGGGGAGAATAAAATAAAAGATTTTTGCTTTTATTTTTTCATTGAAGTTTCTGTGGTTTCAATAGTGCAAAATATGTCAGTATTTTTATTATAAGTAACAGACAAGTCTCTTAATACTAAATGTTTAAAAGCTCAGTGCTTAGCAGGGCTTTCAAGATTTTGGGAATAAGATATACCACATTTCAGTGTGCCCTTCAACATTTTACTGTTTTACATGTTATGGCTACCTGATTTAATGAAAGCTATAAAGAAGTATCTTTGATTTAAATACAAGCCACAAGAATAAATGTTCTTCTACGTAAGACTAATGATTCAGGAGATGCAGTGCTACTCAAAGTATCCATGGCAAATACAGCTATTGTATAGACCATTCTGACAAACACTAGCTTAAGGTACAAAATACAAACTCTAGGATTTTGAATCAAATCAATGTCCTATTCTGAAGGTAATTTTCTTTAATCTAAAAATTAACCCCTGACTTACAATCAGGCCATGAAAGAAATTAAACAGAAAGTGCCATCATGTGACCAGGCAGCCTGAGATTTCTAAGTGTGTTCTACCTATAATGTTTGGATATGTTTAGCAGAGATCTGTCATCAAACAGAAGTGATATATAAGAGAATGGGTATAGATAGTTCCTGAATGTAGAATTAAATTTTATAAGATGGAAACTCAGTTTCTTTTGACACTTTCTACATTGCCTCTTTTCCATCACTTCACAAGTATGGCCCCATGAGAGAGTTCCACACAATTGCAAATTGGAAATAAAACACTTGTATCTGCTTAACAACTGAATCTGCATGACATACTAATATAATTAGTGCAGTTGCAGTGTCCTTTATGGTTATTTATTTCTATTTATTTTAAAGAGTAGATTAAAGAAACAATCGTAAATGAGAGATTTTCTAGTATATATTTTTTTGTTCTTCTTTCCAAATATATGGTATTTCTTCAATAGGTGAAACAGATTTAACTCCAAATTAAGCTATAAATAAGTTTCAGTCAAACTTATCCATTTATAAACACTACATCATTAATTCTCTTAGGTTAATTTCTTATCATTGAACAGAGAATACATACAAAAATATGACAATTCTGCCTATTATCGTAAAAGATACAAACCTATTCTTTTTTATTTTTTTTATTTTTTTTTTATTTTAAAGAGAAGAAAAAACAAAACAAATCAAAAGAAGAACAAATTTTCAAACAAACATAATAGGAGGGTAACAATGGTTAATACATTACGTATTACTATCTTTAAGTTAGTTATTCAGGACACCAGACATTAGCATTCAATTGTCCAAACATTATTGGCACAAACCTTACTCTTCAATGAACTAAGTAAAAATGGTAGTGTATCTATCTTAACCATCTTATATATATATATATACAATTTTTTTCCCTTTCCCTTCTTTCTTTTCCCTATTCCAGTAACAAACCTATTCTTATCTCACATTTCACTTATTGCAATGCCCAAGCCATTTAAATCAGGAAAGTATTAAAATCATTGTATATTTCTGATCTATCCCTTCCTATATTTGCAATTATTATAATATTACACTTACCGTTTTACTTCACATACACACATATATATATATATGATGGGTAGTTTTAGTCAACAACTGAAACAAAAGTACAGAAGCATATTGATATTGTTTTTTCCCATGTGCCACATTTTTTAAAAGTTCTTCTATTAAAATAAATGTATTAAAAATAAATGTATGTTATGTTTATGAAATATTTTTTAACATGGAAACTATAAAGATACCAAAAGAGAACATGAGCTCTCTTACATAAACAATAATTGTACTCCAGAAATTATAAGAAAATACATAAATTTAATAACATTTTAAAAGGTCTATAATGTTACCACAACAAAATCAATAGAAGAATAAACTAGAAAAAAGGTTTAACTTACAGACAACTTCATGGCTAATATATTCTACCCTACAAAATCTTTGCAAATCAATGTGTAACTTTTTTTACTAGAAAAGAAGCTTAAAGTACATATCAATAATGAAAATATAAAAAGGACTTATATAAAGTTGTTTAGCTGCACACGTAATTTAAAAAATTCAATTAAATTAAGATGCAATTTTACAATGAGATTGGAAAAACACTAATTTATGTCATATAATTTTAAACTAGTTTATGGGATATAAGATTATCTTAAAACTAGATATAAAATAAGGAAAATGTGGCAACCATTAGATATTAGTTATTAATATACATATACTTTTGGATAACATACATGCACTTAGGAAATTAGCCTACACTTTCACACCTAAGTATAAAGATAGGTGAACAAGGACATTCTAAAGAACTATTGGTAAAAGCAGAAGAGCAATCAAAAGCCCTTCTACATTTTCTACACCCGCACTTAACTCTAATACAACACATCTGTAATTCATCTCATTACCTTGTTTCTCAAATTGATTATATTTCATATGCTTTTCTCCAGAAACATACATAACATACTAAATATGTTGGGTTCACCATGTTACTGCTGTCAAATAGACTTTTGCATAAGGAATTAATGAATTGTTTATCCCTGTTCTCCAATGTGGCACCCACTAGCCACATAAGGATACTGAAACTTGAAACTGGATGACGATATAGAGGTACACAATTTTTAAATTTACTTTGCATTAATTAACATAGATTTATATTGCATAATATTTGTCCAGTGGATCTTATTGAACAGTGTAGTTTAAGGTCTTTTTTCTTTCCTTTAGCAGATAACAATTAGACATCAATTTCTGTTGAAACTTGTTTCCACATACCACCAAAATATTTTCCATACCATCCCTCTCTTTCTAATTTTTATTTTATTCACCCATTTCACTTTATTTTTTAAAAGATAGCTGTCATTTTCATGCCAACCTAAAGCTACCTAAAATATTTTGAAAATTTAAAATTTAGTCATTTCTGTGTTGACAAATTATTGGTTTCTGAAAACCATCAACAATCTGGCCCTAGATATTCTCTTTAGCCTCACAGTCTGGTCACATCTTCAAAAACTCACTGGACATCCAGAAATATTGCTCCTTCTAACATTTCCTTTGGAAAAAAATCATGCATCTCCATGTTTCTATGGCTTTACACATTCAGATTTTTCTTTCTGGAGTACTTTCCTTAATGTTTTCACTTTTTTCTTTTAAAATTGTGTTCATTTTTACCTAGTGATCCTTAATTGTTCTCAACTCCCAAGAAAATTTGTTAGTGATCTCTCTTCACTGTCTACATAATATTACATCCTCACTTACTATTTTAGTGATAACTATAAATCCAATGAATAAATACAATAAATACTAAAATCTCAGTAATTAAGGATCAAAAGATCCAGGGTAAATATTTTTCTGCATAAAAACAGGAAGAAAGACCCCCAGAAAAACAGCAAGAATTGCTAAAAATCTAGGAATTCATCAATTTTGACAGTTTGAAATGTTTCATATTGAGTTTCACTGCAATTTAAAATCTTTTCACAGGAAGGAATAACACTGGCATAGTAGATTTTACCCAGGAGTTACAAAAACTACCTAGGACATTAATCACTACCGAATTAATGGAATACTACTTTCTCCTTACCTGTCATCGAGTCATGACTTTCTATTCTTCGTCATTAACAGCCATCAGTGAAACTAACAAATTAATCCTCTCTCACAACTCTAGTGTGTGGAATAGAGATCCAAAATCTAATGCACACTGGACATATCCCAGTACCCAACTAGTACTGACTACCTGTCTTCCTGAAACTCCATCTTTTCATTCATTCTAAGATTTTATTCATTCTCAGATTTTTCTACATCTCAAGCTGCATTATTTAGTTAAACAAACACTGTTTTCAACCTTATAGAATGCAATATACAGAAATATACAGAAATATTCACAATGCTTCCAGTTCACTACAAAGTAAAGAATTTAGTCTATCATTTGTTGCTAAGTTTTTTGTTACCCCCGATCTTATTATTTGTCCTGTTGTAGTAGATCTACTGTTGGGCTCATCATAACTCCAGTAAGGTTTATCATATTGAACTTCAGAACATGATCATAATACCAATGATAGCAATATGAATAGATCACATGTATTACATATTTACTATGTGTTAATCAACCTTCCGACTGCTTCATTATCTTATAAGGTTTTGGGGTTACAGTTACAGATAACTTTATCAAAAGATCTTAGGAGGTTAATCCCGAATGATGGTTTTAATTCTCTCATGATTTCTAACAAAATTTAGTATTGCAATCATTCAAATGCAAGTATTGATGGGACAAAATGAACTATGGAATGACTTACCCTAAGCTAATCTCCTGTGAGTCTTCTCTTATTTAATCCTATCCCTGTGACTTGCTTCTAACAGAGTATTACAGAGGTGATGGAATATAATCACCATTATTAGGTTACAATGCATCTATAAAATTTCATGGTACCAGACTCTCTTAGAGCTAGCTCCCTGCTGGCCTTTAAGAATTAAAAAGGGAAGTAGTGAAAATGCCCATGGAAAAGTCTCCTGAAATGGAAGTACAGGAGCATCTTGGAATGAGGGTGGCCTCTAGCCACCAGCCAGTAAGGACTAGAGCCCCCAGTCTTGCAAACACAAAGCAGTAAAGTTTACCAACATCTTGAATGAACTTGGACACAGATTCCTCTGGAGTCCATCCTCCATATTAGAAAGACACTCAGCTGACACCCTCTTTTTCTGCAGCCTTGCGAGTCCCAGGTAAGCTGCGTTTAGAATCCTAGTGCAAGGAAAATGTGGGATGATACATACCTATTGTTTCAAGCTCCTAAATTTGTGGCAAATTTCTGTAAAGACATAGAAATAAAAATCTAATAAATGGTCCATGGACAGTGGATATGGATATTTTTACTTCTTTTTTTTTTTTTTTTTTTTTGATACTGGGTTAATGATCTACATCCCAAACCCTTTTTTGAACTTTTTTATTTTGAAATAGAATGATGCTAAGTCCCTGCATATTCCAGGCAGGGCTTGAATTTATGATCCTCCCACCTCTTTCTTCCACAGTGACCAAATTACAGGTGTACACTACTATGCTCAACTGCGTAAATTGGACTTTTAATATATTGTATTTTCAGTAAATAGTCTTTGTCTTATAAATTCTTACACTTGTATTTTCATATTTTTAAGTATTAATATTTATAAAAATATTATTTAAATTAATAGTGAACTTTAAGTAAACTGAAAACTGCTTCTCACTTTCAATAAATATCAATTTATATTGAAAAATCTCCCCCAAAACAATCTCAGATTACAGTATATTCAAAATATATAATTAAACCAAAAAAATTAATATTTACATTTACCAAAACACAACATGTTGGTAATCTTTTACATATATAAAATATGAGAAAGAATGATCAAATGATCCAGAAGGGGTTTCTATGAGGTTACTCACTTGAGTGTAACTAGATTAACTTGCTACTTCTTCCTTTAGATATTAGAGATTTATTGCTAATTCTAATTTTCTTGAAGTATCCTGGATAATGGAAATTATGCACAAAATTAAAAAAAATGACAACTAATGTCTTTTCACAATACATTATCTGCCACAAGAAACAGCTTATTAGTTGAAGTATTTATTCATTAATAAAATGCTTCTATTTATATTTATAACCTAAAATGATCAGCACTTTATAAATGTGTTATGGATTCACATTGAGAATTTCCTTGATGAACTTTCCATACATGGCTATTTTACATTTATTTTCCTTGTGATCTCACTATCTTGGGTCATAAAATTATGCATAATGGGAATAATTACTCTTAAGCTTATGTGTCCTTCATTTCATAGTACATTTAAAACATCTAGCCCATAAAAAGGTTCATAGTGACTTCCTTTTCCCTGAAATAAGTACCAATTCAACAAGGTGTTTATTGGTGGCAGCATGGTCCATTAACACAATCCCTCAGGACTTGCTTTGCTATAATGAACGGATTCTGCTACAGAAAAAACATCCCTGGCAATAAAAAGGCAGTCTCTTTTCAGAGTCATTACCTTCATCAATTAAATCTTAAAAGTAGAAAACATTCTTAAAAATTGCCAAGAGAGTAGATTCTGTGATCTTATCACAAGAAAGTAATTAATGCATGTAAAATTAGTTTGAGTTAGCCATTCCACATGTTTACATCTTTCAAAGTAACATGTTGTACACCTTGGATATATGCAAATTTTATTTGTCAATTGTAGCTCAATAAAACTAGAGCAAAATGAGGTGTAAATAAAAAAGTGACAGCTTCCACATTGAAGTAGTTTTGAGCTACCAAAGTAATCTTTTACTTTTATGAGTAAATTGTACCATAAATTTTTTCAGTTTTTGAATAATATTTAAAAATTATTTTAAAGCTTCTTTTTCACTTCTGTTTCCAATACCATATAATGCTAGATATCATGGAATAAATGTCTTCTATAAATATTTAGCTTAGCTGTAATAGTTGATAATAAGTCACAAGAATGAAGATTTAGTAAAGACCAAAGAAGAAATAAAGGGAAGAAATATGGGGAACATTGCTTCTAGATTCTAGATGTTTGGCTTGAAATTGAGAGAGACAACATTTAGATTCTGTCCAGGACAGAGTCTAACAAAAGCTTCTTCAATTCCCCAATACACACACACACACACACACACACACACACACACACAAACACATTGACCATTGATATTGTTATCAACATGGGGTACAAAATCATTATAAATATAAATGAAATTAAACTCTGTTTTAAGTAGGTGTAAAAAGGAAACCTGTGCATGTTGACTTTCTAGGCAAGGCAGAAGAGGGAGCAGGTACATTTTCCTTGAGAATATATAATGTCTGGTGGACTTCATAGGATTGTTTTAGTGTACAATTATACTATGTACCAAAAAAGAATATTGGAAAGCACAAAAAGAAAAAAACTTCCAAAACTCTCCAAGGTGAGAATTTTACTGTAGTATGCCAAGTGAGACAGCAGTATTGCCAAGCTTGGAATACAGGAAATTATCTAGTTTAACTGTACTGGAAGTAAATTTCAAAGTTATAAATAATCACAAGTATATATTCTCACCAAATATAATCAGCATCTTTTCTTAATTACACCTACCATTTATTATCATCCATTCCAGCTATGGCCTGGCATAGTTTCAGGTTTTTGTGTTATCTCATTTTTAGCTCTCATAAAATATAAACTATTGATATTATTTCTTCATTTTACATTAGAGGAAACTACAGCTCAATATCATACAGCTCTAAGTAGCTAGGCCTAGTTTTGATAGTGGTTGGAGAGAAAGCTCAATAACCATTTCTGTAAAAATCCTGTAAAGACAGAAATTAATTGAATTTAGTATAAGTGATGAAGTAGAATATAGTTACTTAATTTAATTGGCATTTATATCAAAATTCTAGTTAAGACAATTGGAATAAATGGATTGGCTGCATTCTAATTGTGTTTAATCATTAATCAGCACATATAAATTTATTAAAATATATTGTAAAGTGATATTATTCTATTTAATTAGAAAAGGATATCTAGCCATGAGAATGGAATTAGTGGAAAATAAAATATTTGAACAAAAATCTTTTGATGTTTACCAAGCTGGAAAATCACTGAGACATCTATAAAATTAGGGATTAAAACATTAGAGTTAATCATTTTAAACCATAGTAAATTATGATACAATTTATCATTTTATAAGCAGTGATAAAAAGATATAGACAAATAATTATGCAGATATAGATACATAGTTACAGATGTGTGTGTGTGTGTGTGTGTGTGTGTCCATGTGTCTGCAAACACATTAGGGACCTAGCCAGGGGCATTTTGCCACTGAGCTAAATCCCAAGCTTTTTAAATTTTTATTAAGAGACAGGATCTTGGGCTGGTGAGATGGCTCAGTGGCATAAGCTCTTGCCCTGCAAGCACGAGGTCCTGAGTTGGATTCCCAGTACCTGCATATTAAAAAAAAAAAAAAGAGAGAGAGAGAGACAGGATCCAACTAAGTTGCACAGATGGATCTGGAATTTGTGGTCCTCCTGCCTCAGCCTCCTTCAGTGTTGGGGTTACAGGCATGTCCCAGCACACGAGGCTGAAAATACATTTTTTAGTAAAAAATATCTGGAACTCCAAGAGATTTACAGAAGGCATTTTTTTCCTGTTACTAATTCATCTATCAAATAATAGTATGGCATTTTGAAAATATTATCAGTTTTGGTAATGGATCTATCCATTCAAATGACAACTCTGTTTTTTACTGTTTTAACTGTGTGACATTTGGGTAATTATTTAAAGTTTTGTAATATCAGTTTTCTCATCTTTAAAATGGGCAATAATAGCAACCACATTAACTATGTATCTATACCTGCAGATTTTTTACAAAGTTAATTGGGATATGAGATGCACACAAATCAGCTGGCTCAGACACATCTCTTTGTAATACTTAATTTGAAAACACTCATGATTAAAGAGAATAAAAATGATTCAATTTTTATTTTTATGATTCAATAAAAAGCATTTATAATCATAGGCCTTATTTTAAATGAATTAAAATTATTTCAAGTAATTTGTTGGAAGAACTGTGCATGCATTTTAACACCTTTGACAAAGCAAATATGCTTATCACTATTGACTCCCATGTAATTTTTTGGAATTATTTACATAATTTAGGAAAATTGTCTGTATTTCAAAAATAGCAGACAAAAGTTAATTTTCTTTAAAGAATGTACAATCAGATAAGAATTAAGATCATTATAAGAAATATATATATGTATATATATATTTTTTTTTTTTTCTAAAATTTCAATTTCCTGAAATTCTAACCTAAGTATAATGAGAGATACAGAGATTAACATAACATTATACTTGAGGTAGCACTGTCACTCATGGTAAACATTTTGTCACTATATTTCAAATGTATTTCAGATTGACTTTATTTATAAATGTATTTCAGATTGACTTTATTTATAATTGCTAATTATTATTTTAATTTATCTATAATTACTATAATTACTTTATTCATAATTAGTGCACCAAATGCACTATTAAGTCCCCAATTAAGGGCTAAGATTGGATAACTCCCAATTTTGAACTGAGACTTAAAAAAGACTGAATTGTCTCAACATGGCTGCCAGGAACTCAAAGGCTTTTGTTTAAACTGTAGAAGAATCTGAATAAATTTGGCTGTAAAATAAGATGTACAGTGGCAATATATTTACCCCTTAGGTACTATTGCATAGATATTTATAAAGTAACTTTTCCCTATTTTTTCTTACTTCTATTCATTACTTGAAAAATGCTTCACAAAATAATGTTTGCTGATTTTGATTACTGATAGTGACATTTTCAGTCCTATTGAATGGTCTTCTTAACATTTTTTTTAAGTCACAGTTACAATGGCCTTTTGTTGTTATAATTATTTTTATCCCTTTCAAATCAGTTCATTCCCAAAATTCTGAATTCCAAATAAGAGAATCCATCTATTTGAATTTAAATATTATTTTAAATTTACTTCAAACATTAAAGGTTATTTTTTTATTGTTATATACCAGATCACAAGGGACATTGCATTTTTAACTTATTGAGCAAAGTCAAAGTTTCTTTCTTTGCCAGATTTTAGTGATCCGTAGCAACAAAATTAAAAAGGTAGAAAGACTATAAAGTGTATGTTTATTTTACTGTACTTTTATTACTGCAAGCTGTTCCCATTGGTGTCATTTTCCAAAACTGAAATGGACCTTCATCAAACTGCTGAAAATATATTACACACTATAGGATTTTATACTAGAGTTGGTCAGGTCATTACCTCCACTGACTTTTTTTTTTTTTTTTTTTTTTTTTTTGCTTTTTTATTTTTTATTTTTTTTATTTATTTTTTTTTGTGGGTACCGGGGGGGTCGACCGCAGGACCTCGCGCGCCAACAGGCACCCGTGCCGCTGAGCGATATCACCGGCCCCTTTTTTGTATGTGGGATCCGGGAGTTGAACTCGGGCCCTCGCGCTTGCAAGGCAGGCGCTTATGCCGCTGAGCCATCTCACCGGCCTCCACTGACTTTTTAAAAGCTGTATTAATACTCATTTTGTGATCATAAATTGGCTTCTAATCAAATGCCTAGTAGGGACTGAAAAACATATATACGCCTTTTAAAATAATTCAAATATATTATATTGAGTTAAATTGAATGTCATCACCATAAAGAGAAATAAAATGTGAAATTCTTAGATATTTATTTGAGTCACACAAAAGTATACATGCAAATGAGGATTGATCTGTATGGGTGTGATCTTTGTTCTTTTCTCAAAGTTGTGATGTCATTGCTGTCATGGTCAGTCCACCAAGTAAGAAGGATCACAAAACTGATCTGATGCCCATTTAAAAACATGTCATCATACTTTCCAATTATAGAATATTATCATCATATTTAAGCAACTCACTTTGAAATGCTATCAAAATAGCTCAAAACATGAAGGCATATAAGAATATTCAACTAATGGAATTTTTTAAGATATAATTTAATTGAAGCAGATACACAAATTCTATTTTTTGCACACATTATTAGTTGGAACTTCAGTTAATTGATCAAAGAAAATAAATGTGAAGTTACAGCATGTAAGTTTGAAAGTTAGTTTTGACTACACGGTCACCTTGAACCTAAATTTTTAATGTATAAAATCCATGGCCATCATTATGTTCCTGCTTGAGGATATAAAGTGAGTTGCTTTATCTATAAATTACTTTAGTCCCATAATTCATTGTAACTAATTTACAGCTACTCATTTCATCAGAAAAGAAAATATTGAGTAGGAGAATATAATGTTTTACTTTCTGTTTACTGGACCCAGTATACTTCAATTTGAGATTCTTAAAGTTTAGAAGACATTACAAGGTCATTTCATGACTCTTTCATACAAATTCATCTGCAAATAGGAGTAAATTTAGTACCTACTTCCTATTAGTTTTGTGTATCACCTGGACTATATGTGAAAGTGTTTAAAGCCATTAGTCATGTGGTACAATATATTCATATATTACATACATTATGTATTATATGTATATATAATATACATATGAAAATATTACATTTTTACAAATAAACTACCTATGCTTAAGTACAACCCCAAAGGCTTTTGAATTTGTACTGGCAAGAATAGATAATGGATGGAAGAACAGATGGTTCTACATGACCACACCAAGGCTTCATGTCCACCACTACAGTCATTCTACTCTAAGAGTAGGAGATGTTTCATGTCAGCAAGTAACTGAGGAAAAATACCACCACAGCACACAAATGATATTTGGCTGCAAAGCTATAACAAAATTAAAAGTGAAGTACAGCATGAAGTGAATAAGAAACGATGGGACCCAGAAAAATTTTAAAGGACCCATGTTAGAAGATTAATGTAACATTATCTTCATATGGATCATCTTTGCTAGGGTTAAAATATTAAGAAATTTACAGTATGATGATTTGCTCACACATGCAAATTTTATTCTGTCTCAATTCCCTAGGGTATATACTGCAATGAAAAATTATAGTAGGAAAACTTACTTTGAGAATTCAAATATAATAGATAATTTTTTAAGTGCGTATTTTTGTTAAGGACTATGATAAATGTGTTATGGGTGTTATTTCACCTATTAATCCTTCAAATCCTATACAGTAAATACATTTCCAGAACTACTCCTGAAACAAATTTACTTATATAATTTACATACAATAAAATTCACTATTTTAAATATGTAGTTCAATGAATTATTACATTTTCCTAACAAACACTATGATTAAGACATCATATTTCTACATACTAGTGATAAAATATAAAATTAAATTAAAATACTATACTTAATAACATTCAAAGCATTAAATATTTAGTGATAACTACAAGTAAATATGTGTAAGACCTGTACACTGAAAATTACAAAACTTTACTGAAAGAAACAAAAGCAAGTCTACTAATAATTTGAGTGATATATATCACAGTCATAGATCAGAGGAACCTATATTGTTATATTCCTGTACTTGAATCTTTAAAACTGTATCATTTTATTTAAAGGTGAAAATTAATCTTTGAAATGATATTATTATATAAGTGGTTCAGTTCCTGTACCTAAATGTTTCCATTGATTATGGATTTTATGTGAATTCAAATATTTTTGGGATAATTCTCATTGTACAGTACTATCTCCTACTTTAACTCTATTAAGACAGAGTTATTATTTTTTTATCTATGCCCTAGACACTCCATCCTAAATGACACTTAAAAGAGCTTGCTCAGCCCTTTAGGCCACTACTTCATAACGTTTGTATTTCTGCTGCAGTTCTCTAAGTGACATCTATACCTCTTTAAATAAGTCCCAAAGAGAACATGCTTCATTTGGTATCTGCTACACAAGGGCAAAGAACTACTTTGTTCCTGCTTTATGATCAAATTGGTTGAACAACTTAATTTTAACATTTCTGTATTGCAGTGTTGTAAAGTGTCATTTACATTACAAGTAAAGTTTTAATTTAATATTAAAATTTACTTTTGGGTATGAATGTAAATCAGTAGACAAGATTTCTTTTATGTTCAGGAAAAATGTATAAATGTGTAGTTCATTCATAGTTTTTTTTCATATTGTAGAAAATGCATGGAAAATTCTTAGTGATAGAGAAAAAGGCCTCTGGGACCTTCCATGTCAGTTTTAAAAGACAGATTGCTATACCTATAAATTTGTCTCTCTTGGAATTGACATTCAATGTCCCAGAGCCTTTTCTCCCTTTATGGAGAAATTTTTTTTTAATGCAATTCCTACAGCATACTCTCTTCCATTCTTTACAAGAAATGTTCAAACATTCATATTACACAGCCAGGCACCTTGAGTATTGCCAAGGAATGGAACAGAGAAATTAGAAGTTGCAGCATAAACTAATATATGTATAGGTATTTAGAAAAAAAATAAAGGCTCATTACAAAGAAAGTCACTTGCTATATTAATAGACAAAAGCATGGTAACATGCCATGTACTGTATCTGACTTAGGAAAAAGATAAATTATACAGTAATCTGAAATATCTTTTGATAAAAATATTTGAGTTAGTTTTTAATAATTTCAAAAAGCTTATGTTGATATTTTTCTCAGTGCATTCATGTGTTTGTGTTAATAATTAATAAATGATATAGCTCATACTCAAATACAATTAATATAACCATAGTTGTCCACACTGATGTGATAGATAAACATAAGAACTAATTTTTATTTTTATCATAATATTCCCCATTAAAGATTGGTCAAGCATTTTTTTTAGGAAAATTCAGTGTTAAAACAGACAACCTCATTTCCCTTTGTTTTAGTGAAGCACGATTTTTAATTCTTCTACTGAGGTATCACTGCATAGGAGTGGAGTCTCTCTAAGAAACACATGGCTGAATCTTCAAGGAAGTATTTGCAAAAAACACATGGCCCCAAATACCATATTAATATTTGACAATAAAGTATGGTTATTTTTTCTTGCTCTTTTATGTATTACTTTATACAATTTTCAGAACATTTTAGAAATATTTATGGTTTTTGAAGTCCAAACCCTCCTAGTTTCATTATTGGATTCTGTTATTTTAGCTACTTGCTCACAAAGCAAATTTCTTTTTATTCCCTGTGTTCAACAAAACTGGAAACCTCAACTTTCATAGGGTAGATTTAAAATTGTGTCCCTCAATCCAGAATCTATTTCTAAGTGTGATGTATTCATTTGGAAATTATTGCTTGTTATAACTTCCAATTACATCTATTGTTTAATATAAGATGGCTTTATTTTGTAAATTTGTTATTGTCTAGCAACATCAAACAATGTAAGTTTACCATAAGAGACTATTAAGCAATATAACTTCCGTTATTATGATCTGAAAAATAAATTTTATGCGCAGTCACTATTCATGGTGAGATTCATATAAGATCAGTTGTTAATTTGAATTTTAATTATTTACTAACAAAAAAATGAAGAAGAAGAGGGAGAAGGAGAAGAAGAAGGAGAAAGAGAGGAAGGAAGAAAGAATACTAACAATAGAGTGAAAATTCAAGTATCTCAATTTGACTGAGAATATCTGGGTAAATGTTTGTTTAATTTTGTATTTGGTAAATGACTTTTTTTCTTACAAAATATTTGAATTCACTAGTTTTCTCACTTTATTTCTCTGTGTTTTCTTGAATGTTTTTATTGTGAATAGAATAATTTTTATGCTTCACAAGTGTATTGTCCCTTTAAAATTTATAAATAATTAACTATAGAGATATTACCTTTATAGGAAAGCATAATAAACTTCAAAACATTACTTTCCATGTCTCCTAATTGTCTTCTCTGTGGGTAGACAATTTCTCTTTCTGCTTGATTCTTTGATTCCTTTTTTTCATACAGTACATTTGCTTGACACTGTCTTGGTTTTGCACTAACTGACCCCTTGTTGCCATTTTCTTATCGTTTGTCTTGATCCAATATATTTTCTTTGGTCACTTCCCATATGAAATGTTGACGTCCACATTTTACTAATTTATTTTTCACATTTTTTATTTTCTTTCAGTTTAACCTTATACCTCCCTCCCTTCCTTCTTTCCTTCCTTCCTTTCTTCCTTCCTTCCTTTCTTTTTCTTTCTTTCTCTCCTTCTCTCTATTTCTTTCTAATTTCTTGTATTCCAGATTGAACCTAGAGCCTTCATAGTTAGTTACATTCCCAGACCTTCATACTACATGTTTTCTTAATTAATTAATTAATTGATTATTTTTTTGCTGTGTTACACTTAGTTGTTAAGTTGCCCAGGCTGAGTTCAAACTTGTCATCCTGCTCCCTCAACCTCCCAGAGCATTGCATTACAGGCATGTACCACCATGCTCAGTTTACATCTGGTTTTCTAACTTCAATCATCATCTCTATTTTAAAGAATTATAAACCAATCCAGGTAAAATTGTAGTGCTTTTTAATGAAATCAGTTAATAAAAGCTTCTGATTATTTCCTTTGCCTTATTATAATTACCTAACTTTTTTTTTCTAAAGCAACTATTCACCTTTTAAGCAACTAACACCTTTTAAGAGTTATCTTTCATTTTAAGTACTGCCTCAGTCACATTCCCTACTCTGAGACACAGTCCCTAACACCAGAATCTTGAAGGAGGAGATATTTATTTTTGTTCACAGTATTAGAAGTTTCAGTCCATTGTCAGTAAGCTCCAAGAAAGAAACCACACAGTAGAATGGCCTACACTGGCCGAAAGCTGCTCATGTCCTGGCAACCAGGAAGCAGTGAGCAAAGAGCAGATCCGGGAAGGGAGACATATCCTTCATTGTCACACCCCCACTGACCCACCTCTTCAGATGAGGCTTCCAGCATATTTAGTAACCAAACTCATTAACGGATGAATCCACTAATAACTACAGTGCTCCTGTGATCTAATCATCTTTCACACACAGGAAGTTTTGAAGGGACATCCCAGATGTTACGCTTTATATCTAAAATGTCTCCTAAGCCTCATGTGCTCCTACGTGTGGCATTTTTGAGTGGATGATTCATGGATGTGTGATACTGGGTTCAGGGTATGTTAACTGGCTTACTCCACTCATTGGTTTTATATGGTTCTGGGTCTGAATAATGGGAAGCCCTATTATGTGTCTGAGTGTCATCATCCAATAGGCTTGCAGCCTGAATAGGATAAAAAGAAAAGGAAGCTTCACTGCTCTATGCCTCATGCCTGCCCTGCCATAGACTGTTTCTCCTTTGTCTTTCCCTTTGGCCATGCCACTCTGCCATGCAGCCAGCAGACTACAGACTGAAACCTGTACAAAGTATGAGCTAAAATAAACTTTTCCTCTTTCAACTTATGAGTGTTTTTTTTTTTTTTTTTTTTTGTGGGTACCAGGGGGACAACCTCAGGACCTCGCGCGCCAACAGGCACCCGTGCCACTGAGCGATATCACTGGCCCCTTTTTCGTATGTGGGTTCCGGGAGTTGAACTCGGGCCCTCGCGCTTGCAAGGCAGGCGCTTACGCCGCTGAGCCATCTCACCGGCCCAACTTATGAGTGTTGGGTATTTAGTCCAAGCAATAAGAAAATAACTAAGACACAGATCTAAACCATAACAACACTTTCTACTATAGCAAATGCACTATTGGTAGATTAGTGTAGTATATCTTACATTTTGCTTCACTTTATTTTCTTACACGTTCTGAAGATGCAAATATAATTCTTCAAACTATAATATAAGCAATTCACTTTGAATATCTCGATCATTTAGCTCACAGATTTTTAAAAACCGCCATCAACCCATAGGTAATATTTCCCATGTAGAAAGAAATACATGGTAAAACAACATGATTAGTGAGGTTAGTTTCACATGCTACCATGATCTGATGACAGTGTCAAAATCTTTGAAATTTTAATTTTAGCAACATAGGAAGTTCCAAGGGATGATCAAAGCTCCATATACAAAAATCTTGACTTGGATGGCTATAAATTATTGTAAAAACATGTGTAACTTCTTATATTAGTAGGATGGAATTAATAGAAGTTTTGATTCAACATTATGAAAAGTTCTGCTTTATTTTATTCATTGCCATTTTTCCTTTTTTACTTCTCATTTATTTTATTTTATTTTTTTTACGTGAGTACTGGGAGTCAAACTGAGGACCTCACGCTTGCCAGGCAGGTGCTTATGCCGCTGAGCTATCTCACCAGCCCTTCCCATGCATTCTTAATTTGGAGACTATCTGACTAGGGATTTTGGTAGAAGGGACTATTTGTGTTTCATACTTAAAATGAATGTGTCAAATGATCATACATATGATGATGGAAATACTAACCTAATGATAATTATAAAATTGTTAAATAGGTACTATTTGAGCCATTTGTGTAAATTCCTCTTTAATAATTTTACATTAATTGACTATTTGATTCTTCCCTACAGCCATTTCAGGTATGTTTATTATTCCTGTTTTGTGGTGAAGAAAGTTAGACACAATAAATAACTCTTCCAAGCTAATGAATGGTAAGTGCAGGATTTCAGTATAAGCTCTCAAATGAAATCCTCTATTAATTATAAAAAGTTACTTTTGACCTCTCTTTACACACAAGGTCCTTGCTTGACCAGTCAAATATATTTATCATAGATTTTTAATTTGAGAAAGGAAAACAGAATTGAACAATTAATATTTTTTCGTAAAGGATGGTTGCATTCCTTGTTATGGAGGTAGTACAAAGATAAGCAAAATATTTTGATTCATAAATATCCCCTTTAGCAGTGAAAACAGTAAAAAAGACTGAAGAATAAAATTTTGGGTAGTACATTAAAGTCTAACTTCATTATTATTAATATGATTATTCTGGATCTGGCAAATTGAATTTGACACACTACATTAGAGTCAGTCATTTACCACATTCTTGACATCAGTTTATAGATTCAGAGTTCCTTGAATAAATGGGGGAACAAATGCTCTTGAGGGTAGCATCAATAATTAGTCATAACCACATCTGTGAATTATCTACTAGCTTTTTCCAAGAAATCTATAAGAAAGAAAAATAGTCAGACCTTATAAGGTTTTAATAAACTGCTCCCCATGGATCTTAAATGCCACCACAATTCACCTGAAAGACCTGTGTTTGATGGAAAGCAGATGATAAATGAAGTTTTGACAATCATTCTACTTGAGGTAAAATGCAATGGGTTATATAAGATGTAGCTACTTCTGGCATTCCTGTTTATATTGTTAAGATAAATAGTATAGTAACTAACACAACTCTTATAATGATGTCTATCTTTTTCAACTCCATATTCTATGCAGACTACGCTTTCTACTTCAAATTATATGTATTGTCGGCCAAAGATCAATTGACTTTAGGTACATGGGTCGACATTTGATTGCTTTGTTTTATAATAAGTCTTAAAATCAGGTGGTGTTAGTCCTCTAACTTTATTCTTCTTCAATATTCTGTTGGTTATTCAAAGTCTTTTGCAGCTCTATATAAACTTTAGAATCCGTATATCAATATCTTTAAAATAAGTGTTGGGATTTTTATTCAGATAGCATAGTTAACAGCAGATTTGAAAGAAATGACATCTTAACAAGCTTTACTGTTCCAATTCATGAGCAAAGAATATCTCTTCATTTACTTAGATCCTTGATTTTTTCACCTTTCTCTTTTTCAGCCTAAAGTACTTCATATTATTTTGGTGTTAATGCAAGTGGGTTTTTATAAAATATTATGTTCCAGTTGTTTGTTTTTTGCTGATTATAAGGATAATAATTGACTTTTATATATTAAACTTTTTCATCTTTGACCT
This sequence comes from Erethizon dorsatum, assembly GCA_028451465.1. Classification (NCBI taxonomy): domain Eukaryota; kingdom Metazoa; phylum Chordata; class Mammalia; order Rodentia; family Erethizontidae; genus Erethizon; species Erethizon dorsatum. The sequence continues at coordinate 110,648,324 of CM051824.1, forward strand.
TGCTATTCATGCTTATTTAGTTCCAGGAACTTTTTATTATTCCTCTTTGAGGTTTTCATTTGTAGATAATCATGTGTTATTAGTTATTAAAAAGAATTTTATCTTTTTTCAATCTGTTTCTGTTTATTTTCTTTTTGTCTTACTGCATGAACTAGTGCTTTAAATTTAGTGTCAAAATTTGTATGGATTTTTGTTGATGTTTTCATGAAGTTGAAGAATTTATTTCCAGTGGGGCAGAAAGTTGATATTTTTATTTGTTTTATCATGAAGGGGTGTTGGCTTTGGTCAACTGCTTTGTGTGTATCAGTTGATATGGTAACATGATCATACTGATATAGTGAGTTACAGGCATTGACTCTTGAATGATAAGTCACCCTGACATAACTTGAATAATATCCACTGAGTTGTAATATACAATTCTTTTTATACATCGTGTGATTAGTTCTGCTAATGTTTTTCTGATCATTTTTGCATTTCTATTCATGAGATATTTGGACTGCAGTTTTCCTTTCTTGTAATGCATTTAGATGCTTTTAGTATAGGAACAATGCTGGTCTTGTGAAATTAATTAGAAACAATTCCCTTTTCTTTTATTTTGAGGAAGTAATTACCTGTATACACATTGTTTCTTCTTTAAGAAGAATTCATAAGTGAAACCAAACTGAGCCTGTTTTTCCTTTCTCAGAATTTATTACTGATTTAATTTTTTTCTTTTGTGAGTTTTCATAGAGCATTCTTTTTTTAAAACAACTTTGATTCTTCACTCTTTGTAATAAGTTAAGTTTATTGGTACATTTTAGGTATGCATAATGATCACATTCATCATACGGATTTTGTACCTGTACATGATATAAAATGATTCTTTTCATTTCCCCTTACCCTACCCTCCCTTCAAAGAGTTTCTTTATAAGTACTTAGTTCATTTCTTCCTTAATTAGGAAACGTGCATATACACAGTTTAGAGTATTCCTTATTTATCCCTTTACGTCTATGGAATCAGTAGTGATAGTCATTTATTTCTATTATTGGTGATTAAATCTCTCTCTCTCTCACTCAATCCAACAAAACCAGAGGTTTATCAATTTTAGTAAACTTTCCTAGTAATCAAGTATTTATTTTACTATTTTTTCTATTGTTTTCTTATTAAATTTTATTGCTTTTTGCTTAATATTTATTTTCATGAATTGCCTTAGCTTTATATTTTTCTTGTTTCTCTAATTTCTTTGCATGAGCACTTAGGTTATTAGCACTACATCTTTCTTGTAATACAACATATACATTCAGTATTATATATTTCTCTCCCAGTAATGCTTTTGCAGTAAACCACATATTTTGATAATCATTAGTAATTTTAATTTAATTTAAATATTTTTTAAAGTTGCTTTAAAATTTCCTTAGGTCATAGGTTAGTTAGAAGTTTTCTGTTTAAATTATAAATATTTGTGATTTCCATCTGTCTCTGTTATTGGTTTTTAAATTTAACTTCATTGCAATCTGAGAATATGCTTTGCACTCATATCATTTCTAATATTTTAAAATCAATCAGGCATATTTTATGCGTCAGAATCTAGCCAATCTTGTTGAATGTTTTTATAATCTTGAGGAAAATGTGTATTTTGTGGATGTTTGTTGTCTACTATCAATATCTGTTAGATTATGTTGGTTGCTGGTACTGGGAAGGTCAATCTCATGTTGATTTTTTTTTTTTACACTTCTGCTTGATTATTTACTGTTGTTAGGGTGGTGTTAATATATCTGACTGTAAAACTTATTTTTTCTATTTTTTTGCTTTCTGTTCTGTCCACTTTTACCACAGAGATTTTGATCTTGTGTTGTTAGGTATCTACACATTTTTTATTATTAAGTAGTTTATGAGAAATGATTCCTTAATCACTCAGTAGTTCTTTTCTTCACCACTGATTAATTGTCTTATTTTGCAGTTTACTTTTTTAAAAAAAATTAATATGGCTAATACAGCTTTCTTTTGACTAAGGTTAACATATAACATATTTTCTTCTATTACTTTTGTGAATATTAACTATGATATGTCAACCTAACTGAAGACATGCTCAGGGAATTAGTAATGCACACTTCTGGATATGTCTAGGTGCATCATCAAAGTGTGACATTGGGTACTATTTATGGTCCATTGCTCCTTTTTCTCTGGCACTGTTCACTACTATGCTTCCCTGCCACCATGAACTAAGCATTTTTCTCCACCATACTCTTTGACCATGATGCTTCTGCCTTAGAGCCAGCTGAACATAGACTGAATCCCAAGAAACTGCAAGCCAAATTAATCCACTTCTTTTAGTTATAGATGCCTGATATTGTGTTTTGTGTCTCAGTAATGGGAAAGCCGACCGATTCAATTTTTAGTTATTTGATCCTATGCATTTAAAGTGTTGGTTTTTGTTAAATGATTTAGAGTTGTACTTTTATGTGTTAACTATATTGCCATTTCTGACTCTTACATTTTAATTATTCACAGAAATGGATTGTGGATACAGTTAGATTAATATCTACTATTTTTGTTACTGCTCACTATAAGCTGTATCTTTCTTTGTTCATTTTCTTTTTTCTGACTTACAATTTTAATGCAGAACTTTATATGATCATGTTTTCTCTCCTCTCTTAGAATAACTAAAGCACTTAAAAATTTAGCAGTTTCCACAGATCTTGCAATATGTGTATTAAAGTAATCTAAGTTCACCTGAAATTCCACCATACCATTTCACATATTGTACAGATACTTTAGATCAGGGTAGTCCATGGTCCTTCTTATCACTTATGCCATTGTTGTTTAAATTCACTTCTTCACAAATTATGATACTGTTGTTATGACTAAATAATTCTCTTTTATATCAATAAACACTAAAAAATAAAATACTTATCACTTCTCCCATGGCCTTCATTTTTCTATATAGGTCTGGATTTCTGATCCATATTACTTTCCTTCTCACTAAAGATTATTTTAGTATGTTTCCTGAAGGTTTTCTTTAAAAATTCTTATGAAAGGTAGGTGTGTTGACAACAAAATTTCTCAATTTTTTCTTGAGGGAGGATAGTAAGAGTTTCTGATAAAACCTTTATTTTTCTGTGCTTTGCCAGATTCTTATCTAGATATAAGGTGTTTATATTGTAGGGTTTTTTCTTTCACCACTTCAAATATTTTACTACACTCTTCTTGGTATTCTGCTTTTTCATAAGAAGTCCAATGTAACACATAATTTTTTATCTCTATGTAAGGCATTATGTATTTGTTTTCTCTGCCTTCTTTCAGTATTTAGTTTTTAACTTTGGATTCTATGATTTGAATTCTACACCTAGGCATAGATTTTGTTTGTTTGTTTGTCTCACTTCTCTTTATTCTCATATTTTCTCAGCCTTCCAAATCTGTGGTTATTAACTATCTACACTTAATTTTAGAGAGGTCTCACTCATTACTTCAAATATTTCTTCTGTTCCATTTCTTTCACTTTTTCTATTCCAACAACACTCATGTGTTTTAGAATATTGTATAACAGTTACTCAAGTTGTGTTCACTTTTCTTTACAATTTAATATATATTTTATTTTAAATTTATCTGAAATCAGTTTTGTTTCTTACACGTAAAGAATATGCATTAGTAACAATACATATTTCTATGTCCAGTGGAAAAATGCCTTTAAAAGTAATGGTAAATAAAGTTATTTTTCAGATTAAGTAAAACAATAATCAGCTGAAAATTACTTCAGTGTTTGCTATGGCAGGCAGACTCTAAAATGACCCCTGATGATCCCTCCTCTTTGTATGTATTGCCTTGTATAATCTCCTCCTTTTTGTGAGAGCTGATCTATCAATTTGCTTTTCATCAATAAAAGATAGTAAAGATAATGGGATGTTCTTCCAACATACAGTACATAAGATGTGACTTACATCATTACAGATTCCCTCTTCAGTGGTTTTGATGATGCCAAAATTCATTTTGGAGAAGTCAAACGTTAGTGAAATATTTGGCTTCTGGTTAAGTGTCAGGCATAAACTGAGCTCTCAGTCTAAGAAGGAATTGTGCCAGCAAATGTGAGCTGGCAGATACGTACTTCCCCAGTTGAATCCCAGCTAAGCCTTCAGAGTGGCTAATACCTTAAATGCTGGCATGTCAGAGAGGCAAAAGAATCAACTAAGCTACAGCAGGACATCGTCTTTTTTTTTTTTTTTGTGGGTACCGTGGGTAAACCTCAGGACCTCGCACGCCAGCAGGCGCCTGTGCTGTTGAGCAATATCACTGGCCCTACAGCAGGAATTCTGACAGAGAAATTGTGAGATCATAAATGTGTGTTGCTTTAAGCCATTGTGATTGTGATGATCAATTATACAGCAATAGATAACTAATGAACCCATCACACAGTTTGATCACTATCAGAAGAGTGTAATACAACTTAAAAATAAAAAAATGGAATTATGATTCATGCAAAGTCATGTCTAAACTGCTCAAATGCTAGCTGACCTCTTCTAAATAAGAAAGTCTAAAAAAAATCACAAAAATTATAATGATAAAATTCAGAAGATTGAGACCGTAGAAAAGAATTGATTGGAAAATGATGTGAGATGACTTTATGGGAATTTTCTGTCTTGTTAGAAATGTGCCTTAATGGACAATACATTGGTTAAAACTCACGGAGCTACACCATTTACATATGAGCATTTCACTGTTTGTCAAAACCAACTGAGCATATTTTTTTAAAAAAATTAATTTTCTGAAATGGTGATAATTGTTTTGTAATGGAAATAGAGGGAAATTCCTTGTTTCTTTAGGTGTATAGATTTAAAGAAAATCATTTTAACTGTAAATAGTATATATCTTATAAAAGAAGGATTAGAAGATACTAGGACTATAAAAACCTGTTTTGACACTACTTTTCCTAGCTATAAAATATATTTTCTTCCAATTATGACTCTACCCTATTCATATATTTTATCAGTTAACTATTGTCCTAACAATGAATTGTTACATCCTAGATTTAATTTTAATTGGAAGGACAAATTTCTTTACTCTCACCTTTCTTTTCACTGTTTAGAAATCTTTCTGGTAACGATATAAAGAGAAGAAAGTTTATGTTTATTTTCATGAAATTCAAATTCTGAAAGCAACAGTGTTGTTATTTCCTTGAATTTCCTAATCATTGACTAGGAGTTATTTATTCTGAAATATCAGTTGTAAAATGGGTGTAGTTATACGGTGAGCAACAACTATATTTTTCCTAGCATGTAGCCATGTTCACGTCATATAACAGGGGAAAACAAAAAAACATAGAAGATGCTTGTAGGACTTAGTAACTGATTCCTATTTGTGCTCTGAGGATGTCTCCATTTGTTATACTGAGACTATCTGAAAAAAAGCATGATAGTAGTTAGACAAGTGTTTTATGAATCTAGTTCCATAAATATGTATTTAATAATCTGTTTCCTAATTATATGCAATTGTTCTAATAGGTGACTAAGTATTGTTGTGTGAACTTTGTTTCTTTTTCCTTATTAATATTAAAAGTAGAATCCCTTCAACTTATTAATGTATTTCTGCCCTTTTATGCATACTTTTTCTCATTATTACCATGATTATATTTTATTGAGACATTATTTATTCTATCACTTAATGTACTAATTTAATTTGATTGATTATATGAATTTCAGGCAGGTTTAGGTAAACACTCTTAGATTAATGCTTATTTCCATATTTTGTAGCTTAGAGTACACAGCATCTTTTTATTTTTCTTTCCAGTGCTGGGGATCAAGCCAAAGCATTGACCTTTTGTTTTCTTTTGCATGCCAAGGAAGGTTTTTATCACTGAGCTGAATACCTAGCCCAGCATTGCTTAACTCTAACAGCTTATTAAATTCAATATATCATATAATCATATATCATGATCATATATTCTTATTTTTCTCATTAAATCAATCAAACCGCGTCTCATCCTTTTTAACTATAATAATTAAGGTAAAAAGCTATAATCTTTTAAAAATATGTTCACTTTAACACATTATTTTGAAAGTATGTTCTGGGATTTATTTGAAGCCATTTTTGTGCATAAATATCTTGACCATCAACTGGATGAGAGCCTTTAATTACTATCTCTTTTATTGTAATCTAACTGTTAAGTTTATATGACAAATATAATACAGGGAATTTTTGTTCTTGTTGTGTTTATCTATTGAATACATATTTCCAACATTGTAAGTAATTGTTTTATTCACAGGTAGTGTATTTCTTAACCCCACTCATGTTCATAATGCTTTGATCACATGAAGTCTGTTTAAAGCTGGTTTGTTTTTCCATGTACTTGGTTATATCATCACCACAGGAGGGATCCACACTTTGATGATTAGCACAGTGATAAGTGACAGTTTTTATCAACAAAGCATTTCACCAGTGATGACTTTGGAAGTGGTATTACCAATATTATTTATTCATAGATATCTGATCAAAAAGCATAAAAAGTGACATAATCACTGCTGGAAAGAACTAAAACTAAGTAATACCTTTAGTAAAATGTTCACACATACACAATGAAGAGTAAAAATATATTTTAAAAAAGAAGCAATACATTTTTATTTTATTTTAGCATTTTATGTTTAAATATATATAAATAGTAACACTTCAAGTTTTAGTGTCTAACATATGTATAAAAACTTGGTTACCATATTTGTGCATATTTTAATTAACTAGGAAAACATAAGATACAGACTAATTCATAATAAGTGAGTGGAAAAAAACACTGACTATAATCAATGAACATAACTATCTGCAATATTTTTATCTTTTCTGGGTATTGGGAGATAATTATTCATACATTTCTTCCATTTCTGCATATCTTGTAATAATATATTGACTAATTTGTGTGCTATCTTTCGAAGAATAGTTGTATAGCAAACAGCATTGGGAAGATAAATACTATTTTCTTCCAAGAAAGATAATGAATTTGTCTCTTAAAGAAGAAAGTAAAGGTAAAATATTTCTTTGGAGCAAAGTTTGAACAAGTTTGTCAACAGCCCTTTGCATTGCATGGGGTTTCTAGGCTGTAACAATTATCGCTCTTTATGCAGAATCACTTAGGCTTCTTCTCATCATCTCTATGAGACTAGAGAATCAAGGCAAATAATGTGAACTTGAAGTTCGTCTTTATTATTTTGTAAGTGAGTAATCCAGTTATGTGTCACTGGTCAAAGAATCTTATGACTTTTATCAACATTTATAAAATAATAACAGGCTAAATCTTATTATTATTTTTTTTTATGTGGGTACCAGGACCTCACGCTTGCCAGCAAGTGCTTGTGCCGCTGAACGATATCACCGGCCCTTTTTTTCTTTTATGCGGGCTCAGGGAGTAGAACTCTGGACCTTGCGCTTGCCAGGCAGGCACTTATGCCGCTGAGCTATCTCACCAACCCAAAATCTTGAGGTTGCAAATGGGATAAAATCTCAGACTCTTCAGGTTCTGACAAATATAAATGTACATAATAACAGTCTGCTCTGCTACAGAAAAATACATACCTTTCAATATTTTGTTTTGTAGAAGCCAAATTACATTATTAATATAAATAAACTAGGTTTTTATTTAAAAAGAAAGAAATATGGCTGGGGTACTGCTCAGTGGTAGCATGCTTCCCTAGCACATGTGAGGCCCTATGTTTTGTGCAGCATCAAAAAGTAATGAAGGAATGAAAACGAATATTTCTTTTATTATATAATCATTAAATCTAAGTGTCTATTACATCCTAGGCACAATTTTAAGTCAGTAGACCAGGGAATAGACTAAGTATGGATCTCTTAAAGAGTACCTCTTGTAGTTACACATGAATAAAAAGTTAGATAATGATATATAAAGTGAAAGTGATTAATTTAGGAAGGAGATAGATATTTAGTGAAACTGGCAAAGATTCTCAGAGAGTAACACAAAGACAGAATTATTTGAACAAATACAGACAATAAAATGGCAAGAGTCATTTAAGAGGCTAATTGACATCATCCATTTCTTTTTTCAGACATCCCTCTCTAGCATTCAGGTCAGCCTAAGTGCTCCTGTAGACAGTACCATAAAATTCAAATTGGATATTTATCACATGTTATTGACAAAACTGTCATGGCAGCAACTAGTTCTGCTGTTTTCTGATGTACCCCTGGTGGTTAGTACAGTGACTTGCAACAGAAAAGTTTCTCAGTAAAACTTTATTCTTTGTTGAATGTCACTTTAACTTTGAAAACAGTAGACAATCTTTTGTCTTGGTTTGCTATCTGCATATTTATTCTGTGCTTTTCCTTTCCAAGAGGAAGGAAAGAAAAAAGAGGACAAAAATAAAATAATAAGATGTGTGGATCCACCATTTCACCCTTCCTGCTTGAGAGTTACTGAAGGTAAAAGTTCCAGGAATATTACTTGCTCCAACTTTCACTTAAATGCAGAATTCTGCCAAATGACACAATGGGGTGGGGCATGTTTAGATTTAACCTCCAGGTAAAGCATTTTCTCATCAAGGTGGTAAACTCTTATGGCTTGATGTATTCTTCTTTTCCTAGGATATTGGAACTGTGTTCCTATACATGTCTTCCAACCATCACATAGGCAAGAAATTTTATGTAAATAACCTGTAAGCTTTTATTAGTGCTAATAACATTTTCAAAGCTGAATATCAGTAAACTTTTCATCTGAGAGAGGGGGATCTTTCACATGCTCTTATACATTTAAAAATATAAACTTAAGCTATGGTGTAATAAATATTTGTACTGTACCACTTCTTGTATTTCTATTCTGGAACATGTGTGCATTTGCCTGAGGGTGAGATGGATTTTATACAAATTTAAATAAAGTAGGAGGGTCATACCAAAGCAGAAAAGAAGAATTATTCAATAGAATGTTTTGTACTTAGAATTCTACTTCAATCTGTCTGTTTAGGTGATAATCATGGGACATGAATTCAAGATAGAATGATATTTTACTGGCAGCAAATTCCAGAAGTAACTGTGTGGGGTGCTTTAGAAGTGCTGCTAGGTCACCTTCCTGACTGGACTGCTGATGGGATGCCTCAGGTACCTTCCTCTCTCCTGAAGGCCATTTCCTTTAATTCACTGTCAGTTCAGAAAATTTCTGTGATTTGATCCACTTTTGAATACGAATGAAGCTTCTTACAATCTTAGTGAAATTCATATTAACTCAAACACCTCTATAAGGAAGAAAATAGATATTTTATTTCTTTTTTTTAAATAAGCTCTAACCCTTAAAGTCACTTTAACATTGAATTCTTAACTGCTTGGTTGCTGTGAACATGTCAACTCTTTTTCAGCATCAGAAATGTCTGCAGAAGATTTTAAATGTTTTATTTGTAGTTTGTCATAAAGCAACCTGAAATTCTCTAATCATAAGAGCTAATCGTATTCTACATTAGGAAACAAAATAGATGTGAATTATTTTAATATCTGTTATGATATGAAAACTATTTTCATTTGCATTTAAGAGAAATACTGCAGTAACTCTTTAAACTTTTAGAACCCAGAAATCACACTGAAAACTAGGTAAATAATTGTGTTTATCATGTGTAAGCATCGTATTGTCTCTCCAGTATGAGAAACTGAAAGAGTAAATAAGATCCAAAATGTACAATAGATATGGTGAATCAAAAAGAAACTGGTCAAAAGGAAAGAGAGACTGGGATGGGGGAATAGGGAAAAGGAAGAAGGGAAAGGAAAAAAAATTGTATTTATATATAAGATGGTTAAGATAAATACACTACTAATTTTACTTAGTTCATTGAAGAGTAAGGTTTGTGCCAATAATGTTTGGACAATTGAATGCTAATATCTGGTATCCTGAATAACTAACTTAAAGATAACAATATGTAATGCATTAACCATTGTTACCCTCCTATTATGTTGTTTTGAAAATTTGTTCTTTTTTGATTTGTTTTGTTTTGTTTTTTCTTCTCTTTAAAAAAAATTGTGCTTATGATTATCAGGACTTGAAAGAATGAGTTTAATTTTGGTAATTTTAGGGTTTGCCAGTGATGTGTTAGATCTGTTGCTAAGAATGGACTGGCTGAAACTATTTGTGATGGCAAATACAGTGAATGTTTAAATTACAAAAACACCACAGCAAAAGACATAGTGCCTTTAACTTCCCTGCTCTCAAAACACTTCAGCTTGCTACACACACACTTATCCCATAGTTCTTGCCACTCTGAAGCCATTCTGAAAGTCCTCTTTTGTGTCTTCAGTTGGTTTAACTGGCTGCCATGATGTCCCAATGCAATAACAAACATATACCTTTCATGGTCATTTTAAGTTTGGGAAAGAGCCAGAAGTAGCATGGTGCTAGCACGTGGCCGTGCTGTAATGTTTTTATTAAAGAGAAATTGCCATAAACATTTTGAGCTGATCCAAGACATCAGGGCAGCAGTTAAAAGACACTCACAAAGGAGGACTTTTAGAACTGCTTGTGGAAGTGTCAATAACCATGGAATAAGTGCATTCAAAGTGTACATGGTGGGGTATTTTGAGGGAGATTAATGGCAATATATCTTTTAGCGTAATAGAATTTTTTGTAAAATTTTAAACACGCACCATAGTTTTCATTCACACCTTGTATCCTGTTTGCTGATGTTGTCATTTTCATCATTATGATTTGCAACAACACTGATTGTGCTAAAGCTGAATGCCCATTCCCTCACAAATGGTATTCCCAATTCATTGCCAGAGGGAAACATTTTCTTGACTCTTTTTCTTTTTTTTGTGGGTACCGGTGGTCGACCTCAGGAACTCATGCGCCAGCAGCCCCCCGTGCCGCTGAGCAATATCACCGGCCCTTTTTTCATATGTGCGTACCAGGAGTTGAACTCAGGACCCTGCACTTGCCAGGCAGGCGCTTATGCTGCTGAGCCATCTCACCGGTCCTCTTGACTCTTAATGAGGACTTTGGGTTAAAAAAAAAATTATACAATGCTTCAATTTTTTTCACCCTAGTTTGATACTTAAGAATTCTAAAATCTTTGGGAGAAAGTCTCATGTTCAGAACTTGTTAAGTCTGGTTATAAACTCAGTATAGAGTCTCAACAAGAAACTTTGATACTTCATCTTAAAATGTACTTTACAAGGGTACGTAATGTGAGCCTGGCAGCATAAGCCAGTAGTCACAGCGCTCGGGAGAATGAAGCAGGATTGCCAGTTCCAGAACTGGATCCTCGCGTACACAGCAAATTTAAGTCCAGACAGAATTACACAGTGAGACTGTCTCTAAAAAATGATAAACATAAATGCTGAAGGTATTGAAATGATAAAAGTATTGAAGCAAACTTTCAAATGTGTTTTCCTTTAATGTCATCTAGCCAATTGTTTCTATAACGATTGAATGTTAACACAGAGTCCCAAAAGATATCCAAACAGCAGAGATTTACTAAGCACTTTTTATGTAATTTATTACTTCATGATTATGATTTTAAAAGTAAATGTTCAAATGGGAAGGGGAACAGAGAGTGAGGGGGAGGGAAGGAAAAAAGAAAAAAATGAAAATAGAAGGAAAAATGGAAACAAACTTTTGTAAATGGGGAGGGGAAGAAGAATTGAAGGAGGGGAGAGAAATGTGGAAAAAAGAAGAATCAAGATATATTATGTACAGGTACAAATTCCTTACAATGAATGTGATCATTATGTCTATTAAAAGTATACCAATAAAATTAATTATAAATGATTTGAAAAGTGATACTGTAGCAGATATACATAGTTTTACATAGCCACTTATTGGATTATTCAAATTTTTAAAAAGATATATTCTAGGGGGAAAAGATTAGTAAAGCAAATTTTCTACTTTCAAAGACCTGACCACTTAACCCGAGAAATATATGTATAAACAAATATGATGCAATTTGCTAAATCCCTAGAGAGTTCTATTAGAGCAGAGGTGAGGGGAGGATTTTATTATTTCCTGGGAATTTTACTTATTTTATTTGACACTCAGAGTTGTGAATGATGTATATTCCCTAAAGTTTATTCAAGGATTTTTGTCCATAATATCCTCCCATACTTATTCCTGGGTTCTTTGATTTCATATTCATTGCTTCATGTCAACACCAAAACATGATTAAGTCTCTAAAATACACACACTCACATATTACACACAAACATACCTCACATTCAAGTTATTGTTTTGTTACCCTGACACTTCTCTTTTTTCATACCCACCTACTCTTTTTATTGATAGCTACATTTGTCCCATTTCCCACAGCCCTTTTTTCACTCATCAAGCTACTATATTATGAGTTTTGTCCAACAATTCAGGGAGCTAAAGTGCCCACATCTTCCCAACAAAAAAATGGGATCCTAACTAGATAAACAATTTGTCCAAAGTCAGATGAATAGTAAGGTCTAGAATCAGGGTTGCCTTAGAAATCTGAGATTAAATTTAAAAATGAAAATTATAAAGCTAATATTTTAAGATACACTGAAAATTATTTGCCCGTATAAAACACACCTTGCTTTTCAATATACAGACAGAGATATATAGAAAACCTCATCTACACTTACATTTTTATAATATTGATTATTTAAACATCCCAACAAGATTCATATTAATTATCTTGTATAAAGCTCTCAGTAATTTTATCTTGCACTTTGATTTAGGTTTAAGTTGCTTTCAATTACCTAAATGTTTGAAATGTTTTAACTCTGACTGATTCTCTGATTTTGTGTCAAAATGCAAAAGGAGATAGGATTTTACTTCACTATAGTTATGTGAAGCAGACCTAACTCTATTTCTAGCCCTCTAGGTTGGTACAAGAATTCACTTAGGAAGTGCGATTTGACAGCTAATAGTAAAAGGAGAAATTGACACTCAGGCATTAACAGTTCAAGAAATTCTATGTATTTCCCAGTATTATATACTGGTTTTTCTTTTTTTTTTTCTTTTATTTTTGGTACCAGAAATTGAACTCAGGACCTTGTGCTTGCCAGGCAGGCGTTTGTGCCACTGAGCTATATGCCTGGCCCCTTATATACTGGGTTGATATGTTAATTAATTTGATGTAGAAATTTCCCTAAATCATTTTATGTGATTCAGGTATAATGTTGGCATCAGTAAGACTGCATCTAGATCAATTTCTAACAGTAGGTGTTCAATAAATGCAAGTGTTCAATAAATTGAATATAAATAATTTAATAAAAATCATTGATGTCATTTGAACTTGGATCATCACAAAATTAGGGTTCATGAACTTATTTAATTATTTATTTTTATGTGGGTATTGGGAGTCAACCTCAGGACCTCGCACTTGCCAGCAGGCACTTGTGCCACTGAATGATATCACTGACCTTTTTTTTCCTTTATATGGGTTCTGGGATTCAAAATCAGGACCTTGTGCTTGCCAGGCAGGTGCTTATGCCACTGAGCCATCTCACCGGCCCAGAGTTCATGAATTTAAATTGATATAACTTATATGGCTGGGCTAGACCCACTTTTGGAGTTTTTTCAATTTTTAATGTCTTGGAAATTATCATTACTCATTTCCTTGGGATTCATCATTAAAGAACATTAACAAGAATACAAAAATTATCAAAATTAGATGTGATAATTTACAGCATAAATAATACTTTAGCAATTTACCTTTCTTATTTTTATATCCTTAATACAAGATCACTTTGTAAACAAAGACATTTAAAATTAAGTGTATCCTACCTGGAACTTTTGGTGACCTTTCTGTTTTATCTTTTACTATGCTGCGAGATTTTTTTTTTTTTTTTTTTTTTTTTTTTGTGGGTAGCGGGGGTCAACCTCAGGACCTCGCGCACCAGCAGGCACCCATGCCGCTGAGCGATATCACCGGCCCTTTTCTCATATGTGGGTTCCGGGAGTCGAACTTGGGTCCTCGCACTTGCCAGGCAGGCGCGTACGCTGCTGAGCTATCTCACCAGCCCGTGTTGTGAGATTTTTAAATGAAGGTTTGGATTGGAGACACCAGGACTGAAGTCCTACCACAGGTATGATTGACAGGGATAAAGAAGGGTGAACAAATGAGAATTCATCATTTGAATCAGTTGACTTTTCTCAAACTGTTTTATTGAGAGCATGGTTAATTATGTTTAACCATAATTATGTTAATTATGTTATTTTATTTGCATTTAAGGCAAAATATTTTCTTGATTTGTGTTTGTTATTAAAATGCTCACCAAAGATGCTGAGATATTGCATATGACTCTTGTTTAGGATATAGGGAAAGAGATAAAAACATGATGAATATGGCATCTAAAAAAGATTCAAAATTCAGGGTAAATGGTTCGATAATGACAGTGTGAATAGGAGGATTTAGCTTTGCTTAGCTACACAAATATTTCTTTGATATATCTTTATCTTGTATGGAAAATTATACGCTCACTATAACAAAGTATATCATAACTTATATGTATCAAATAAATATATTTTTAACAGTTTGAACTAGATATTGATTTGGCAGTACATTTTACACATTACTTTTCATGTATTTATGCCATCTTATTCCAGAACAACATGTTTTGAACCTTATTTTGCAAAAAGAAAACTGAATAGATTAGTAGGTAAAAAGAAAAATAATTGGATATAGAATTAAAGTCCCCTCATTTTGATGTCATGGATAGCAAGTAGATGTCAAATATAGCAAGTAGAAAAGAATCCTTGATGGTCAATAAATGGAGTTTTGCTGCATAGTTCTGCCATAAATTAACTACTCATCCTTACAAGTTATAAAATTCTTCTCTTTAGCTGCGATCCTACCATCCTCGTGTACATGTGTTGGGGTGTGAAGGAATGCAATGTTGTAGCTCATTTCTGTATGTAAGTTATGAACAAACACCAATCAAGTAGGATAGACATATAACAAAATAGGAAGTTTAATACTCATAAATATTACATGAGAAGACATGGCTATGTCTGTTGGAAAATAGAATCAAGTGAATTCTTCATGTTAAGGTAGATTTTTTTTTTTTTTTTATATGTGGGTACCAGGAGTTGTACTCAGGACCTCACGCTTGCCAGGCAGGCGCTTATGCTGCTGAGCTATGTCACCAGCCCATGTTAAGGTAGATTTACTCACATGAAAACCCACTGAGTTGGGTCAGATCTTCCCCACTGGTATCGGCAGTGTTTCTGTCATGTTTAAGCCATGGAGTAACAGAAAAAAAAAAAAATCTTCTCTTGTCAAAGCCCAGTTTCTGTGAGATAAATGGAATGAATGGACAAAACCCTAGATAACTGGAAGCTTACTTTCTATATTCACTACTGAATAAATTGCTTCACATCTAATGGAAAGAAGTGACATGCAAACAGAAAGCAAGAGAACCCATGTCTATATCGTCACCCTTTTTGAACTATGAACAGTAAAGATGAATATTTCTCTTAATACTATGGGCCATTGGATAGATGATAGATAGATAGATAGATAGATAGATAGATAGATAGATAGATAGATAAACTCAAATCTAAAAAAAAACTAATGGAAGTCCCAAATGAAAATAAACATCACTGAGATTTTAACAACTCTAACTGTATGTACTTATCCTATTATTTCTTTGTGGTTTGGGACACCCTTCTGTGGTTAGAAATTCCTTATTTTTAAATTCACCTTTATTGTCTAACTTAATGATACTGTCTAAAAAGAGGCAATTGTATTGAATTTTCATATTCAAATGTCTGTCTTTATTAGCTTTTTATGTTTTTAGTAGATTTATTGAAATTTTTAAAGTTTTAAAATAAATTTAATAGATTTTTGGTATATACAATAAACAGTTCATTTTGATTTATAGTTTTTTCTTCATATGTATGTTAAATCCTTCATTTTGCACATGGAAATAAAATGTAAGTTTCATAATCTTGATCAATTCGGTTTCCTTTCTAATCTTTGAAGATCTATCTGATATCTTATATTAACATTCACACATATCAAAATCTAAACATTTCATCATTGCCAATTTATTACTTGAGCATACATTATCCATAGATATTTGGAACATAAATTATATTATGCACATTTGCCGTTATTTGATAAAAGCTTCTTTTTTTTTTTTTTTTTTTTTTTTTTTTTTTTTGAGACAGGGTCTTTCTAATGTAGTTCATGTAGTTCAGGCTGGTCCTGAACTCACTATGTAGCCAATGGTGGCCTTGAACTCACAGCAATCCTCCTGCCACTGCCTCCTGAATTCTGGGATTGTAGGTATGTGCCACCAGGCCGAGCCTAAAATCTTTAAATATTTCCTCATGTTGCTAAAATGAGATAGCAGAAATTTGTTCTATCAAAATAGTTCTAGTTACTAAAGAAAAGTAAAAAATATATTTGTGGCAGAAAAATTATGGGAAGAATATTAAGAGGGTCAAGGAAAGAACTAAGGATTTTAGGAAAATAAATACATTTTTGTTTCAGTCAGTGCTTACTAGAGAAACAGATTTAATGCAAGATATACAAATATATAAGAATTTACAAGATTGGTTTACAATGGCACACACAGAGACCAGTGTGGAAGAGTGCAAAATCCTGTGTGCACACGTGGGATCAGAAAGATCCAGTTAAAGGCCTGGAGCTCACAGTAGTGTCCCTTGCCATTCTGTATGAGGTGGCCAAAGGGTCTGTGTTGTAGGGCTAACAGGTTGGTGCTGGAGGTTGAAGAGTCTGCACTGGAAGCCAGGAGATGATGTCCAAAATGAAAGCAAAGACTGGAGCTCCTCTGGAGAAAACAGATGTGATCCTTCCTTCCTCATTTCACCTTTATACCATTCTGGCAATAATCCTCCCTAGCATGGGTCTTCCACACCCAGAACTATGCTGAGGCAATTTAGTTGGGTGGATTTTACTCAAATTGACATAATCAATAAGCCATCACAATTTTAGTAACATTTTTAACTTGAGGGTAAAGGGTTCATTAATCAGTTTTCTCATTGTTGGGAACAAATACCTCATACCCACAATTTAAAAAGACAATAATTTATTTGGTTCATGGTTTCAGTCTGGAAATGTCTGGCTAGAAAGAAAAGACATCATCACAGAAGGGGACAGTGGAGCAAAGTTACTCAGTTCATGGTGCCTGGAAAGCAGAGCAGGGAAAAATCACCAAATAGGGAAGGGCCTATTTGACCCTGTATGGTACCCAATGTTACACCCCATGACCCTTCCAGCCATATCCAGAGTGTGCTTTATTAATTCTCTAGGAAGCTTTCAAGCCAATGATGTTGACAAAATTAATTTAAGCACCACAGAAAGATAAAAAAAAGAAAACAAAGAAAAAATAGCAATCATAAAGATGACAATAATTTGTAAAACAAAATAAATATTTTTCTCATAAAACATTTATTCAACATGCATAATATACTAATCACTTTGCAAGGCCCTTTGGTTTTGTAAAAAAGAAGTAGAACTTGTTTAAGGCAGGAGTTTGGAAAGGTGGTCTTTTTGGGAGGAGATTTAATTTAATACAGTGCACCAAAATTTCTCTGGAGGACTACTTGGAAGGTGATTGCACAAAGGAGAGAGTTGCCTACTGTAGCTAAATTACTGAGACAGGAGAGAAAAGGGACATTTCAGCAATCTTGACAGAATAGGTGGCACTTAAATTGTGATTTAAATAAATCTAAAATATCAGCTAGACTAGTCTAGTCAACTAACTAGCCTGACTGAAGAGAAATTAGTGTATGTGTGGGACACATGAGGCATAACCAATTATGAAGTTTACCCAGGTTGAGTATTTTTAACATTAGACACTAAAAACAATATGGCCTATTTATTGAGTACTGTGGTTAAAAACAGGGATGAATGGACCATAACAACAATTATACTTGGCATTCTGTTTTCCCATGCTGTTAAATCATGCAATTATATTAGCACATGGGTATTGATTTCACATTAATGAGTATTCCTGGACAATGATTTAGAAACAATGATGCTTCCTTTCAGTTAGTTGCTTAGTTATAAGAAAGATAGAGTCTGGGTTCATTTGAGTTTACCTTGAAAACAGACACTTTTATTTACCTTCCCTTTCACTTAAAAATTGTATGATTTTGGCTTTTATACCTAGGTCTCCAGTGCATTTGGGAAATCCAACTTAATTTTCGTGAAAGGATGTGAGGTATGGTCATTGTCACTGCCTCCTGCCCCTTATGGAGATATCTCTTTGTTTCAACATCCTTTCTTTAGAACACTTCCCTTTTCTAATTTAATTTCTTTGGTACTTTTGTTGAAAAGCATCTCAACATATATATTGTAATCAAATATTTTCTAGACACTCTCTTGTTCTGAAGAAATTTATGTCTATTCTTTTACCAATGCCATGCTGTTTTTATTAACATAGCTTTTCAACAACACTTAGAGAGAAATATAACAAATCCTTTCAACCTTGTACTTCTTAGTTTCCTGGTCTAGTGCAGAGTATTTATATTTCTATTGAAATTTAAAATTTAATTGTGAACTCTTGCTTGATAAAATGCCTGCCAGATTTTTTATTGTGATTTTTGCTGAGTCTATAGATAATTTGTGTAGAATAGTGTACTAAATCCATTGAGTCAACTATTCTTTAAATATGGTATATTCCTCCATCTATTAATATCTTCAGTAATTTCATCAGCAAGATTTGCAGTTTAGTACAAAAGATTCAACATTCTTTTAGTTTGATTACCTTCATGAAATTTTTTCTAAGAAATCTATACTGAAATATTATCATCAGAAATCTATATTTGTTTATATTCAGAGTCAAACTGGTTTATCTAGTATACAACAACACAAACTCCAATTAAATTTCTTGAAATGATTAAATTATTTAATTATGAATATAATAAAATATATATATAAAAACATTTCAAACATTATATAAAAGTAAAAATTAAATAGAGATATCCAAATATATTTAAGAATAGATAAATTGGTCCCAAAATAAATCAAATGGAAATTATTGACCAAACCAATGCATTGAGAAATAATTTATAGTAGCTTTACACTTATTAAGAAGATTTTCCAGTAAAAATAAATTATATATTTTGAAACTGAAATTGTTATTGAAATAAATGTACAAAACAGATATTTTACTTTTTCATTTAAAAAGCATTACACTGTTAATATTTCATTTTTTCTTTTCTTTTGGTTGCCATTTAGAATGTGTAAAGAGTTATAAACAGGAAATACTAGCATTTCTTAGCTTCCAATATTCACATAAATTAGCTGTGATTTTAAAATCAAATATTAACTTCCTATTTCTCATATGCATTTATGTTTCTTATTTTGTAACTCAGGTAAACTTAGAAGTACCCACTTTTAAGACCATTTACATCAAAACCACTAACCTTCTCTCGCAACTTCTTTTATGTTATATTTTCCCTCTACTTTCAGAAAGACAATTGAAAGGTTTTATAGCTAGATGAGGGGAAATTTCACATTCTGACATGGTTCACTAAATAGCTAACATTGTGGCTTTATGTATAAAACAGAAAGTATTTTAAGTAACTTGAATGTACAGACTAGATAAAATTTATAGTGCATAACCATGAAGCAAAGTATTATTCACAAAGATGATATACAAACATATATTTGTGTGTAGATGCATTCATCACCACCACTATCACCATTTCTTTCCTGAAATGTAATTTTAGCTCAGTACTTTAGATAATCTTTATATACTTAATCATTCAATTTGCTGTATTGGGGATCAAACCCAGAGCTTTTTGCTTTGAGCTGGATCCCCAGCCCTTTCTTTCTTTTTCTTTTTGAGATAGAATTTCACTAATTCACCAAGTTTCCCAGGCTTGACTTGAAAGTGTGACCCTCCTGTCAGCTTCTCAGAGAGACCTGGGATTACAGTCATGTGCCACCATCACTGCTTTAGATATTTAATTATTTTAAAGAATAAGGTTGCACTGGGTGTGGTGGTGCATGCCTGTAATCCTGGCACTTGGGAGGTTGAGGAAAGAGGATTGCCATGAGTTTGAGTGTGGGGAGCAGCTGAAGCTGGAGATCAATCACACATATGATACTGGAGCAAGGCCAGCCCCAAGAACACAGAGCACCTGAGGTGAGCCACGTGAACAAGCTATTCCAGGCCTGAGAGCATGAAGTGCCCAAGGCAATCCAGATGAACCAGAGCTGAGAACAGAGTGTCAGAGGCAAGCTAGTTGTTAGGTAGATGTCACATTCACCTGACATCAACCTGCTGAGTGTGCAAACACACTGTGGTCATTGGGCGGCTCTTTTCTCCTAACAAGAAAGAGGGCTCCACCTGACCTCAGCTTTCTACATCTTCATTCTTGCCTTCATTTCTTCATGGCCCTCCTCCTGGGAGTTTCTCAAGAGCTGCACTGGGCACGGCATTTTGGCACCTGAACAGGGACCTAGGGTGTGGGGAAACTCATCCTTCACGAGGTAAGAGAGAACCTCTAGTTGTGCGCACAAAAGGGTGAAAGGTATATTGATATCATCAATATTGATCCCATTGATGTCATCAACATTGATCCCAGAAATGTACTAATATCATCAAAATTGATCCCAGAAGTGTTTTAATATCACCAATATTGATCCCATCATTAGGTGTAAAACATGGGGCAAATACGTTCTCAAGAACAACAGATGTATACACAAATGCTCCATGTATTGATTCCTGTATTTACATTTCCTCTGTGGCTCTGGCAGGGAGTGTCTTGATCCTATGCCTGTTGAGGTGACCACAGAGGATTTGGCTTGGAGCACTATCTTAAAACTAAGTCTCAAGCAGAAAAAGGATAGCAGAGCAACAGCCCCCCAGATAGAGCATGAACCCTCTAGTTTTGCTCAATCAGATAAGGAAGGAGCTATGGGGGGCAAAGAAGACCTTTCCTCACTAGAGGAGTGTTTTGCTGTGGCTTCCAATTAAAATAAAACCCCAAATAAAACTGATAAACTTAACTCTGTCACAAGTGGCTACTTCCACTTTCTCAATTAAGAAAAATTGTGCTGCATCACAGGATTGAGCTGCCCAGGGCTACTGCTCTCCCCGCTGTGGGAAGGGGCCACGGTCACAGGCTCACTGCTTGTTGCAGAGACAGAAGGGGTGCTGCATCTCAGAGAGCTTCCCTGAGGTGGTGCAGCCTGGCCTGTCTCAGCATGGTGGGTCAGATTCAGTGCTGTGGGTGGTTTGTGGGGTCCTGTGCTGTGGAGTTGGTGTCTGTGTGCTTCTGTGGGCTGTGATGGGTGGGTGGCAGGTTGGCGGCCTGGTAGGCCCCACCCCCCACATGCTGTGCAATGAGCTGCACCGTGGCCCTGCCAAGCATTTAAATCACTGCTTTGCCCAAAAAATGGCACTTGTGCTGTGCTCAGTGGCTGGAGGCTCTCAGGCCAGCAGGCAGGCAAGCAAGCAGAAACTGGAGAGCAACTCCCTCATTTGGCTTTGCTGCTGTGGCCACCTGCGGCAGCACATGATGCCCATGAGACTCCACTGTCTGCCAATCACCAGGCGATGGAGCTGAGGCCCACAGCACCCTTTGGTGACCCTTGGATCCTGCTGGGCACTTAAGACTGATAATGGCCCAGCTTATATGAGTGATGCCTTCCAAACATTTTGTAAAACTTTTCACGTTTCCTTTACCACAGGAATTCCTTATGGCCTTCAAGGTCAATGAATTGTTGAATGTGCTCACTGTATACTAAAATTTCAACTACAAAACAAAAAAGGGGAATACTTCCCTACAAAATTCACATCTCATAATAGACTTCACTTAGCCATATACACTACTAGTTTTTCAAATCTCACTAAGGATGGGACTACAGTAGCAGAAAGACAATTCAAACAGGTAAAGGAAAAGAAGAAAGGAAGTGTCCTTTGGAAAGATCTTGATACTGGACAATGGAAGGGACCCATTCCAGTTCTTATTTGGGGTCAAGGCTATGCTTGCGTGTTTCCAGAGAACACTTAACAGCTTATCTGGGTGCCAGAGCATGCTGTCTGGCTGTATCAGGGACTCAGACCCAGAGAAGGTGTTGGTTCTGCCTCTCAAGAAGCTGTTGCTCAGTCCTGTGGCAGTGATGCCTCAGAGACCACACCACAACTGATAGACAAGAATGGGGCTAGAACCAACATGGGACCAATTAGAACCAACATAGGGCATCTCCAGGATGCCCAGGAGATGGTAACCAAAATGGGAATTGAAGGTCTGAGTAGGTAACAGAGTACATAGAGATAACTGAACTGAAAGCTATGTGAAAGAAAGGGACACAAAAATTATCAGTATTCTTAAGACAAAATAAAGTACAAAAAATATATATATACACATATATATATACATATATATTAATTATAGATCAAATATTTTGTTCCTTCCAAATTCTTCTTGTAAGAGATCTCTGCTAATTGACCTACAAAAATTCTGACTAGTCTACATAAAATTACAAACTTCTAAAATTGTGAAATATTATAATTGAATTATAATTATAATTTAATTTGTCCAAAAATATGTTTGAGTGCACTCAGATATTGTAAGCAGATTGTCTGTATATGTTTGTCTGTTTGTTCTATCTGTGTTGTTTTTTATTTGAGCTGAACAATATTTTTTCTCTTTTCTTTTGCTTTTGCATTTTTGGACCATTTGTTCATAATTTAATTTAGTTTATAGATTTAAAAAGGATGCTTCCATCTGGTTTGCCAGCTGGTCAATATGACATCAAAATTGGTTTTCTCATAGATCATCAGAAATTTGTTTAGGTAACTAAATGGAAACGCTTTGGGCTTGGGAAATTATTGGTCAGGGCTCCCTCTGGCGAATAAAGGAGCAGCTGCCTAGGAAAAATTATATCCTGCCTTTGTTTGTTAATAGGAAGTCCCAATAATTTCCATAGCCTTATGGGAGACACCTAAAAAAATGTTGCTCAAAAAACGTATTATTATAATATGTTTACCTTGGTCACAATCAAAAGATTAAGTTTTCTAGACAATAATGTTTTCTGATTTAAAGATTCTCTGGTTAAAAACTAAATTAAAAAAACAAAAGTTTTCATATGGCTATGACAATTGATTGTTACTAATCTCATGATGTATTAAATGTATTCATGACTTCAGATGTACAGGTCTCTCAAAATGTAAAACAGGGATTGTTTATGGTAATAGACTTTTTCTTTCAGATTCAGACATTTGCCTTTCTTTTGTGCTCCAACTGCTGGTGATAGGGGATTCATGTCAAGCCAACTTGAGATCACAATTTAGTAGTAATAACAAAAACTAATATGTTGTATGTGCTATGTATGTGCCATTATACTTAGAGATGCCTAGACATTAAGCAATCCAGATAATGTCACAAAACAAATTAAGTAAAATCTTATGTATTAGAGATGATTGATTAAAAAGGATATACTATGTTAAAATGGAAATTTAAGTGTGTTACAAAATGTCATCATGACTGTCACACTACAATATTGTATGTGGCTTTTGAATTCAAATTTTCTGTGTAAAATTATATAACTGTTATCTGTTAACATTCTATAGGGATTCAACTACCGGAACATGCATGGTTAATCAGAAATCACAGTTCTCCTTTGTATCTCAATGTGCTTGATATTCAGATAAAATTATATTAAGCTCACTGTTCCCATTAAAATGTAACATAATTAACCTTCTCTTCTGGATGTTTAACAACTGAGGTTTGAAGCCCAAAAACTAGAAAGATATATGGGCCAGGAAGACAGCCAATATTTTGGCCCTTGTCCTCCAAGGTCAATGAGGAGCCAGGACATGAGGGAACCTTTTCAGTGACATCCTACAACTCTGGTAAGTTATATAAGCTCCTGACCAAGGAGACTGTAGGAGCACAGAGGAGGGAAATCAAAGGCATATAGTGTGCCTAAGGAGAGTCACCAGGAGAGAAAAGTCTCCCAAGCTGTCATAGAAAGCAACTTGGTCAAGCAATGGCCATGACTCATCCAGATGGCTGATAATGACAGAAGAACTGAGAGGTACTATGCATGGTTCCAAGGTAAATCCTGAGGAGACTGACCTTGATAAATATCAAAAAATTAATTTTAATTCATACAGGTGTCCTTTAAGTTAGTTTTGAACATCTAGCAGAAAAGTATAACCACAAGAAAGGCCTTCTACAGAGTTCTCCAAACAAAGATCCTCCAACTTCAACTGACCACCCATCACTTGCAACTACAAAACAGAGAAAGGGGAGATGTGGGGAGTGGTTGAAGCTGGAGGTCAATCACATGGGTGGTGTTGGAGCAAGGCCAGCCCTGAGAACACAGAGCACCCAAAGCAAGCCACGTGAACAAGCTGATTCAGGCCTGAGGGCATGAAGTGCCTGAGGAAAGCCAGGTGAACTGGGGTGTGAGAGGTGAGCTACTAGTTAGGCAGAGGGGTTTCACCTGACATCAAACTGCCAAGTGTGTAAATAAACACTCTGTAGTCATTGGGCAGCTGTTTTCTCCTGCCAAGAGAGAGGGCTCCACCTGACCTCAGCTTTCTGCATTTTCCCTCTTGCCTTCATCACTTCATGGTCCTCCCATCAGGAGTTTCTTGAGAGGTGCACTAGACAGCATGAGGGGTCAGCCTGGGCTACATAAGCAAAGTTCAAGATCAGCCTCCACTACATAAGGCTATCTTGTCTCAAATAAACAAAACAAAACAAAACAAAACAACAAACAAAAGAAAGAAAAGCATAAGGTTGCTCAAATACTGGATTCACTTCTGCTTGTAAATACTGGATTTACTTCTTGCTAGAATACAGGTCCTCAAGAAAGAGAATTAACCAAAGTTAGCAGGCTGCTACCGCTGCATCTCTAAATCAGACTGTGGACTTCACTCTATGTGTCTGACCTTTCACCTGTTACATTTATCGTCACTGTGGTTCAGGGTCCCTCTTGTCAGGAGGTGTTAATGAGATTTAAAGGCATCTTTAAAACTTGCTAGAAAAGCATGAGAGTTATGTGATGGTGTTTTCTGATATCTTTGCTATTATATGTGTAAAAGGAACACAAAACTTGGTGCTTGGAAGAGATTTCAATCAGATATTTGGCATATTGCTTCCCTTAAATATAAATGTACTCTTTATATGATTCATGGCTGGTGAATTCTTCATGCTAGGAATTTTTTTCTTTATAAACACCTTGTCTACTTTCAATTGAAGCAAACATTAAAAAACATAAATAAATAAAATATTGTGGGCCGGTGATATAGGTCAGTGCCATAAGCACCTGCCTGGCAAGTGCAAGATTCTGAGTTCAACTCCCGATACCTGCATATAAAAAATAAATAAATAAAATAAAATATCGTAAGTTCATTAATGTACAATGTATAAATGTACAGTGGTACCTGAGTTCACAAACTTTATTCGTTACAAGTTTCTTGGGGAGATGGCCACAGGTGTTTTTCACCCAATGTGGACTTTGTGAATGGAGGTAAAATTTTTCATAAGGCTTCCGTTTGCAAACTGAATTGTGTGCAAACAGAACCATCCATGAACAGAGGTATTACTGTTCCAAAACATCACACTCTACTTTATAAAGATATACAATTATCTTAGAGGAAGAAAAATAAAACAAAAATGATTTAATCCTTATTTCTTTTTTTTTTTTTTTTTTTTTTTTTTTTTTTGGTGGGTACCGGGGGGTCGACCTCAGGACCTCGCGCGCCAACAGGCACCCGTGCCGCTGAGCGATATCACCGGCCCCTTTTTTGTATGTGGGATCCGGGAGTCGAACTCGGGCCCTCGCGCTTGCAAGGCAGGCGCTTATGCCGCTGAGCCATCTCACCGGCCCCAATCCTTATTTCTTATGAATTAGGTAAAAACCTAATATATATATATTTCTTATAAAAATGGCACAGAGGTTGTAGAGGAAGAATACTACATGCAGTTTTAATGAAAATATAATTTAGTGTGAAACTTTTTGTTTTTAATTTTTAATATTTGTAAGAAACTAGACAATCTTACTAATCTTTTAACAATGTACTCTTCTTGAGGTGTATGTACTAAATGTATCACCCAGTTAGGGCAATAGATTTATGTTCATATACTATATTATGGTGTTATTTTAAATAGCAATATATTGGTATTTTTCTTTTTTTTATGTGGGTACTGGGAGTCGACCTCAGGACCTCACGCTTGCCAGCAAGCACTTGTGCCACTGAGTGATATCACCAGCCCTTTTTTTCCTTTATGTGGGTTCCAGGAGTCGAACTCAGTACCTTGTGCTTGCTAGGCAGGCGCTTATGCCACTGAGCTATCTCACCAGCTGAACATATTGTTAATTACTGAATTGTTCAACAATAAGTAATAGTGGGCCCAGGGATATAGCTCAGTGGCACAAGCACTTGCCTAGCAAGATCAAGGTCCTGAGTTTGATTCCCAGTACCAAAAAAAATAAAAAATAAAAAATAAAAGATATATATGTCTGTACATATTTGACTGGTACTACTAGGAAGTCAGAAAAACACATTCTCAATATTTTTTAAAACTAAGAAAAAATGTTCAAGTGCTGAAATTTCAAAAGGAATTAACTTAAAACTAAATTTAATGTAATCAATATTTTTGGAAAAAAATTGGATTGCTAAACAGACAAGTACCAAACAAGCAAACTTACCACATTAACTATGGGATCTTTGTTACTGTTTGAATCGTGGGTGATTTCCATTTTTATATAGTTTGTATGTATTCATTCTCTCTACTATGCATATATGTCTCAAATAATCAGAAAAATGATGTATGTTAGACTATAATAAAACCAAAATGTGAAATTGTGTTCATGTCTTTCCTGTATCTGGAGTCAGTTTTCTATGATTATTTGATCACTCTAGCTGCCAATATTTGCCTTGTACAGAATAGTTGGTATTAAAATGCATTATTCTTTTTCTAATATATGACTATGATTTTCTGACCTCTTAAAATCTGATATAGTATTTACATTCTATTTTATAAATGATCTGTTGTTTTCATAGTCATCATTTCATGAATGAATTTGTGGATTCAAAATTATAGCCCAAGTTTTATGGCGATTTAATAATTTGGGGGTACTACACCACTAATTTTTTAAAACATCTCGGAACTATGCTTTACCAAAGTGATCAGACAGCATCAATCACAATCTTTTGCAAAACTCAGGGAATTTGAATATTTTCCTTTTAGTGGCAATTTGTGTATTTGTTTTTGTCACATACATAATCTACATCCAAATCCTCACACAAGCCAAAGTGAACATACTGTTACTTTCTTCCTGACTGATGAAGCTATTAACATAAAAAGTCAGTGTGACAGAAAAGCCTTCAATATCTGAGAGAAATTTGATAACTAACAGATTTCTACGAAAAATAACTTCACAATACATTTTACATTTTAGAAAATGTTTCACTATTGACTTTTCTGTAGTCAGCTTCTTATTGCATAAACCTTTGCATTTGCTTTACAGTTGTACTACTTTTATTATCAAAAGAATTTTATAATTACATCAAATATCTATTTTAAAAGATTTATTAAAAGAATTCTTTATAGTAAATCAGGATATAACCAGATCTATTTTAATAGTCCCTATCATTTAACTTTCATATATTTTAATTGGGGGACATTTATATGATTCTAATATTTGGATTCTGAAAAAATGCAAATAAGATACAAATTAGTTTTCTTCAGTGAAAGATAAGAAATTATTATTTCTTTGTACCTGATACTTGAGTTTCATCATAAAAATTAATTTTACACATATAAGTCAGTTATTGATCAAATATTTTAATATTTTAACATAATGTTTATGTTCAAAGATTATCATCATATTTTCTGGTCTAAGACCAAATGATTTTCTTCCAAATTATTAGTTTTGGTCCCTAAATATTGTAAAAGTTAGCTGGTAAGGGTAAAATTTTTGTGGCATTAATTTTTCTTTCAGATTCTCTGTGTTTAGAAGTTTTACCACCACCAGTAACTTATCTCAGGCATTCCTATACAACTAAATATGGCTAAATACAGTTTGTGATAGATTCCTATCTTATAACCAAGTTTTTCAGTATAACAAAAAGTAGCAATAAAAAACACCCAGGTGCACAGACAATAGGTCCCCAGCATATTCTTCCTAGTCAATGTTCCAGGGAAGGACAATCTAACAACAAAGAAAATTTACTAATAGTAATTGCTGTACACTAGCCCAGTAAGATATAAAATCAATGCAGTAATTAGCAAAAGCCAAGAAAGAAAGCTTCCATTCCAGTCAGGCATAAATGGGTCACACCAGTCTCCTCTCCAGTGTGAAGTCAGAGAAGCCCATGGGGAGATCTAAGGATTCTCTCTTGGCACTAAGAATGCCACCTTGGGCCAGTGAGATAGCTCAGCGGCATAAGCGCCTGCCTGGCAAGCACAAGATCCTGAGTTCGACTCCTGGAACCCACATTAAAAAAAAAAAATGCCACTTTGTCATTGCGTCAGTATAGGCAACATCTGCATACAAGTATTTTTTTTTTTTTTTTTTTGTGGGTACCGGGGGTTGACCTCAGGACCTCGCGCGCCAGCAGGCGCCCGTGCTGCTGAGTGTTATCACCGGCCCTGTATTTTACTTCCAAGGACAGTAACATAACACCCGAGAGTCACATGTTCACCATACTTACCAGTAAGAAAGCTTTCCCATACCCGTATTTTATTAGAAATTAAAGTGAAAAACATTTAAAAAGCATTTATAAATAAGTAAGTTTAATTATAAAGTGTGCTTATGTTAAAATAAAAAAACACATTGTAACATAAGTATATTTTTAAAAAGTTAAACGTAGTGACAAAAATACCGTTCAGTTTTGTTTTCCAAAACTTTATTAATGCCTTGTAAGTGCTTACACGTTCAAGCACTTGTGACACTATATTTCGAAAGAAATATGTAAAAATCAGACCTTATATATATATGACATTGGAAAAGAGGGATATTTAATAAATTTTCTAAATAACTGTCTTTGATGACATGTCAAATTTTGACAAAGGTAGAAAAAGTTAGTTGCAATATGGAATAAAATGAACATATAACTGAACTTTCCATATTCTGTTGCATTAAAATCCATTATTCTTCCTTGACTTTTGTACACAGAGTTGAGGTCATGGACAATTCGCGTGTTTTTTCTATGTCCCCAATGTCTGAGGATCTAATCTCCAGTTTCTGAAAGGAAATGTCTATTCTTCCTGGCCCCCGAGAATGCTATATCTGATAGGCTGGTAATAGCCTCTGGTTTAAGAAGACGCCCTTCAGCACATGACTCGATTCAGCATCAGTGGTTTCATGGAGAAGTGTATTTGTAAAATGCAGAGCAGTTTGCAGGCATCATGTGTAAATGTCAGAAAGTAGGATCTCTGAGAGCACAGCTACTCAGATGTTCGGCTTTTGAAGGCAACTATCCTGTGTGGTCCTGTCACATTCGATGCTTCCTTCCATATGGTAATGGGCAGAAATCCTCCTCATTTCAGACTGAAGTCAAATATCTTCAGCTGTTCGCTTCTGTATAAAGAGATGAGGTTGACTGCAGAGGCAATGATCTTATTTGCTAGTAAAAAGTTGAGTTCTTTCATCCAAAGACGAGGAAGATACTGAAATTAATGAGTAATACAAATATTAATGTGAGGGGACAGATGGAGTTCATAAAAAGGATGCTGGAGTATTTGCCAAAACCAAAAGGTTAGGAACACACACTGAAAGCTGGATTAAAGAGCCAAGGGTTTTTATGCATACAGGGACATGGTCCGTGAGAGGGCTGGCTTCATGAAAAAATCTAGAGCAGGGGAGGTCAGTTGGGTGAAAAAAAGACAAAAGCATGTATTCCTACACCCAGTGTTCTGGATGTGACAACAGTGGTGAGTACTGAGAACACTACAGTCAGTTATTGAGATACTTTTTATATTTAGCCAAATTGATTTTGCCTTAAGTTTTCCTAACAATACGTAAAACAACATGTTAAAGCTGGTCATTTTGAAGCCAGGTTTGGTGGCACATGCCTGTTGTCTCAGAATTTGGGAGGCTGAGGCAGGAGGATCACCATGAGTTTCATTCCATCTTAAGCTACATAGTGAGTTCAAGGCCACCCTGAACTCTGTACACCATCAGTTACTTTCCAAAATGGATTTTTGAAGTAGTTCATTTATTTTTTTTCAAAAAAATTTGTTTTAATTTGCCTAATGAATTTATAAATATGATGCTTATAAATAAATATATGATCTCTCTCTGTTGTACCTTAACCTTTGATTACTGATCATTTGCTGTAAGTCTACATTTTTTAGGGAAGACTTTATAATTTATATATAAAATCTCAGGAAGTATGCAAAATGACAGAAATATTCAACTTACATTGTCAAAAGAAGAGAAAGGAAAATAAAAAAACAAAATAACTTTCACACACTGAATATAAATTTTAATTATAAAGCAAGAATATGAACAAAACATTTGAAAATAATATCAATTATTTGTCAACTCATCACATCATTGCAAGAGACAAATTTGACCTTAAGAAAATTTTAATTTTATGAAAAATTTAAATTGAACACTTCGTTCATATGGGAGTTAAAACATGCTTGAAAAAACCTGGCAATAACCCTAGCTTCTATCTTGAAATTATCGTGTATAAAAACAACCTAAAATCCTGAAGCTGAGTAGGTGGGAGTGACCTAATCGCCAATGCACTTCCCATCACTGAGAAAGACAATGTGACATGAGTCTTGGTGGAGGCTTCAGAGAAGCAGAGGAGAGGAATGAGGGCCAACAGAGGGTTCCTGCTGCAGGAGATGGGAGCAACGTCACCTAAACTAGAATCTTTAATATCACAGGGACTGGTGACAAAGTCACAAATGGAAATATAATCTAAAATTGATTTACATTCTTTTATTTTTTGTGAGTACCGGGGGTTGACTTGAGGACCTCGTGCGCCACCAGGCGCCTGTGCCACTGAGCGATATCACCGGCCCTTTTTTCATATGTGTGTTCCGGGAGTCGAACTCGGGCCCTCGCACTTCCCAGGCAGGTGGTTACTATGCTGAGCCATCTTGCTGGCCCTTGATTTACATTCTTAAAAAGCAGTCATGACTGTGAACAGAGAAGAAATGGAGACATTTTGTAAAATGTCCCAGTATTTTAGAAAAGATACCAGAGTTTTAAAGACAGAGACACTTCTAAGTATTTTAACTAAATTTTTAATTTTTTTAGAATTCTTGTCTACCTCCATTTACACATGTGTTAATGAAGTAAGATAATTCTATTATTTCAGATGTGACCACAATTCTTATCCTCTCTAACCTATGCTGGCAACTAGCAGGATGAACTACAGCTTCCAATAGTGACAATGAAATTTTAGAGTTCCTTGTTTATTGTGTGTGTGTGTGTGTGAGGGTGGGGAGAGATTTCACTCACACACCACTCTTCTCTGTTTTTTGAATTTCTTCCCCAAAATACTACTCATGCTCATACCCTTGTTTCAACATCTGCATTGAAAACTTCACTACATTTTTCAAATTTTTGCTTATATGACAATGGTCCCATTGCACTGGGCATTTTATTTTCATGGCCTCACCATGAGAGTTTCTCCAATTAGAATAATTTAAAGTCATTAAAGTTTTATATCTGATAGAAATGGTCAGTGTAGACAGCAAACAGATGGCTACAGGCAGGAGTGTTTCCAAGGACATATGGAAAAACCATAAGACTAGAGGAATATAGATTTCCTTTCCTTACCCACTATCATGATTTATAAATGTTTACTAAAGGAACTCAGAATGTTATTTTGGGAGAGACACTCACTTCTCAAAAATAATTTGATTAAAGTTAATTCTGATCCTGTAGAAACTTATTGGGGTATATTACCTTCCTTTGAATGCTCTGATACAGTTTAATTTATCACAAACTGGACCTGAAGTAAACTCAACCCTATATAATACCTACTTGAAAGGTGCCTGGGTATGGAAGGAATCAGGACTTCAGTGTCATCCAGCTCTTCATTATTGTTAAGTACTATGCATTCACAGAGTAAGTCTTCGCTAGAAAGAAGACAGTATATATCTCAAGAATTGCATACACCCAGATTAGCATATCTGTAAATATATACCTCAGTACACACACACACACACACCCTGGAAGAGCTAATTGTTCATGTTAAAACTAATTATCAGCACTGCAAAAACAGCCTTCCTTGTGAAATTCTAACTTTAAAAGGAGTTTCTTTGCAGATACTTTATAGTAGTTACCAAAATCATATCCTCGAAGATCAAAAAGCCAAGGTTAAAGAAGGTAAAACTGTAGTCTATAGTCGAACCTATCCTCTTACTGTATTATATGTCCTCTAGGTTTTCTCTGTATTTACAAATCTTGTTACTCACAGAAACTACAAAAACTTGATTCGTATAAAAAAGAAGCTCAAAATTTTCTAAATTACAATTAGTAACTTTTAATGCAAATAAAATTATACAAATTTAAACTAGTCAGAAAACAACAACAAAAGTAAAAACATGTCTTGGAAAAATTTATTAATTAGTATGAGCCATATTCAGTGAACTACATGAATTGTGCTGTGTGGTGAGCACTATTATAAAAACCCAAACAAAAGCATTTTGGAACTTCAGCCATCAAGCAGACAAAGCAAAGAATGCTATGTTGCCTTTTTAATTTTTCTTTGAAGTTTTGTAGACCATAATCTGATTTTTTTTGTCTCTTACTTTGAATAAAACAAATACTTTTCTAGTCCAATCCCACATTGCTTCCATCTAGTTTCATAGACAGTTTAATCTGAAAGTGGCCTTTGAAGAAACCACATATCTTGTGAAATGCTCCAGCCTTTTTTGGAAATAGTCTCAGAATCTTTGTAAATGTCAAAGGAGAGCCACAAATCTCAAACAGTTGCCAAAACTAGAATATCTCTGAATGTCACAGCGATGCCTTGTATAAGCCTACCGTACAGAGCTTTTGTGAGAGTGTCACATTCTGTCAGATTTATCTTAAAGAAACATAACATTTTAGAAAAGGTTTCAAAAGGTCTAGGGTGAAAACATACTCATGTTCTGCATGGGTCAAGAGGTACCGCAGTTGGACCTCATCAGGTTGAACGGAGGCCCATTGCTGCATTTCAATTACAAGGAAGTTTTTAAATGATGCATATTTTCCACCAAAAAGCTATGATTAATTACATTTTGATGCTGTATGCTTAAGTAACTAGCTATTTCCATTTTTTATTTTAAGTCATTGGTGACTTTTCACATTTAATTTAGTGACATAGGTTAATTTCATACTTATCAAGAGATCTTCCCAACTGGAACCCACTGGCTGACTATAATAGCAAGTTAGTAATTCCAGCATAAACTAAGGAACTAGCTGCTGATATTTACTATGAATAAGAGATATACCATTGCACCATTTTAAAGCTTAGATTTTTAGAGTTTCACAGAAAAATGTAAGTACCTGCTCTTGTCATTTGAATTGAATACCAGCAAATGTAAGATCTTAAGAAATTAATTTGCTAGTTATTTTTATTTGAAGTATTACTTTTGGCTATAACCATTTTTCCTTGCATATTTTGTTTTTTTCTTATTATATTATTCATTCAACTATATATGATTGTTGGAAAGAATGTATTTTGTTATAGATGATACTTTGGTTACTTCTTTTGATTCGTTACTATTGCTACTATGTAGACTATCTCAAATTCATATTCTCTTTTTAATAATTTCCATGATTTTCACATTTTCTACTTTCTAACATGCCAATCAACTTTCTAAAATAAAACTGAATTATGCATATTTTTAAAATGAAAACTTCTATTTCCTCACATTTATCTAATTTCTGGTCTTTACTAAAGTTATATTTAAAACTTTGACATTTCTACATTTGATAGTAATTTAAGGATCATTTTAATGGCAGTGTCACAAAATTTTACTGGATCCTTCAGGTTCTACATAATATTTCACTCAAATAAATGTCTTTATTGTTCAAGTGGACCCTAATATTCATGGATTAGAATTAAAGCTGATACCCCTTTCTTGTAAGACAGAACAAATTCTTGATTGTCTTCAGATTCCAGCATAACATCATACTTATTAGCGTATCCAACAGAAAAGTTAACATAAAATAGATATTCAATATAATTTGAAAGCATAATTCTCATCTTCTTTTTTTCAGGCATATGGCTGCCCATCTGCAGAATATGTTTTCCATCTTTATTTACATTTTTACCTGCTGTGTGAGTGGTTTTCTGCCAATGGAAATGAAATAATTACTTTGGGGAACTCCAAAATTACTTTCTTAAAAGAAAATTCCTTGAACCTAATAAATTCTCATCCTCCAAAAGCAGAGAATAAGATTTTTTTTTTTTTTTTTATGTGGGTACTGGGAATCAAACTCAGGACCTTGTGCTTGCGAGGCAAGTGCGTATGATGCTGAGCTGTCTCACCAGCCCAGGATTCTTTATGAGACAGTAGAACTATTACTTATTTGAAGTAACTTTAGTCCCCCAATAACTAAGGAGCCATGCCACTTCTTGGACCTAGAATGCATAGCTCAGGACTGTTAGTAGAAAAACAATAACAAAGATTTTGGTCCTTTAGTCCTTGTTTTGTTGGATTAGTTCTCATTTTTTTTCTCTTTTTACTTCTTCTTTACTTAAAGTAGCCTAAATTTACCATAATTTATTTAATAAAAAATAAAAGTAGTTGAGAAAAGTGTTTTGTGTTTATGCAATATATGTGTACAATGGCCTTACATATCCTGCACTGTTAAACATTCAGAGAATCTATATAGAATTATCATTTTGGACTTTCTAACACGTACACTAATGTATGCTGAATAAATATCAATAAAGATTCTAACCAACTGAACATTAGGAAACTACAAATACAGAAAATTTATATCACCAAGGTTGGAAATATGGAAATCTTTAAAATTATGTATAAAACTCTTCAGAAAGCTTATTATAATTATTAATGAACTTTTATTATCATAAATTTTATGGGATAAAAGTTCAAAAATTACTTCTTCGAAGAACAAATTTCAAGAAAGCAAATCATTGATTTGACCTAAAATCAAGTACTGAATTATTTTTTGGCATTTATCATTGAACTTTACCAGGTTCAGCTTTAATTATAAAAAAACCAGTTCATAAACAATCATTTTTTAAATGTTTTATTAATACTAACAAGGACACTGTATGTGATTATAAGATTATAAAACTTAAACAATACCTAATATTTTTTCTCATGACAAATGAAAGAAATTGGTCACAGTCTATTAACTTAGAAATAATATTATGGATTATATGTTTGTGTCTCTCTTATGTTCATATGTTGAAATCCTGAACTCTAATGTATTAGGAAGTGAGGCCATTAGGTGATAATTTGGGCAATGAGATTGAAGCCTTAAGAATGGGATTAATGCCTTTATAACAGAGTTATCAGAGAGTACTCCTGCTCTCCCTTTCAACCATGAGAGGTCAGCATCTGCAAATCATGAGGGAACTCTTTCCAGAATGCAACACAGCTAGCACAGTAATCTCAGACTCTCTCCCTGCAGAACTGTGAGAAATAAATTCCTGGGTTTTTAAAAGTCACTCGGTTTATAGAGTTTTGGTTATAATACCCAAACTAAACTAAAAATTCACTTCTTCATAAAAGTTAAGCTAAAACAAATATAATGAAGAACAGAAGTCATGGTATCGTCTAATACATGAAGGCATTATCCAAATGTCAAAGTGGTTTTGATAACAAGGATGGAAAACATGGCTGTATCTATGAACTCTTGGTAACATCTATCTCAAAATTCATCCCTTTATTAGGATAAGCCAATAAAAGATCTTACTGAAAGAATATAATACTGCGAATCTGTAGCTTGATAGGCTACAGTAGCAGCAGACACCTAATGATAAGATGTAAATTGTGTCCCATGAGAATATTTACTATGTACCAAGGAGCTGCGTGCCTTGTTTTCAATTTACATGGACTGAAATCTGGAGAACATGCTCTAAAGGGATCTTAAGAATGTTAGCTCTTGTGGAATGGATTTAAGTTTGCATTGGGTTCAATTTATTAATACAGGCTAAGCAGAGATTCTGTATTCAAAGATTTAATTTGAGGAGCTAGAACATAGTCCAACAATCTGATTGTAGCAAAAACGTGGACACAAAGGTGGCCTGTGCTAATAAAGTTGAAATACCAGAGTTACTTTAGTACATTATATTACAGGAGATGTTACCCAAAGATATAAAGATATTGGAATGTTATGGTAGATTTCTCTTCTAAGTTCTGCTCACTCAGCCTTCAATATTACAAACAACTTTTTTTTTTTATCATGACTATGAGAAGTAAATTTGTGAGGAGAGAACTAAAAACTATGAAGTGTACTGTTCTGCTTATTCCATAGGTCAGAAATTACAGTGGGAACTAGTACAATCAAACCTGGATTCCTAATGCAATGGGAAAATAGAGCTTCTATGTTGGCAGTGGTCAAGGGATATCACTAAATTCTCTAAGACAAGGTGTCTGTGATTACCGTAATAGAGAGCAGAGATCAAAGCTTTGTCAGAATGATGTTATTTACAGAGATCTATGGAACTGGGTAAATCATCATGGCACATAAAGTACAGACAGGGAGACGGTCTTTAAATTCTTACTTGAACTGTACAGGGAATTAGTTTTATAGATCTAGTGAACACAAATTTAACATGAAAAATGAAAACACAGAGTTTCAATTCTTTAACAGTTCCTAGACATGAGACAGTTTATAGATATACTACACCTAAATGCAGAGGATCTTGGATTTTCTTAATAAGGGATCCCATTACCCTGCAAAAAATGTATGTTGTTGGTCTCCTAATTTTCCCCTGAAGGATTTAGACACATGCACCAGAGTGACTGTACATTTGTCAGTGGAAAATACTCAGGCTTTGGGGGTTTACTGGATGCTGGTTATAGTCTGACATTAATTTCTGGAGACTTAAGTGCCACTCTGGTCACTCGCTTAGAATAGGAGCTTAAATAAGCATAATAGTTAATGAAGCTTTAGATCCATTTCACAATGGTTCTCATGGTGCTCCAGTAATACCCAGTGATTAGTTTCATATATCTGGAATCTATAATTGGAATTAAAATATTAATAAATTAGCAGAATACCCACATTATTTACCTAATCTGGGTCTCAGAGTTATTTTATTAGTAATGACAAAGTATAAGCACTAGAACTGCCCTTACCTGCAAAAATGTTAACCAAAGCAGTTCCATATTGCTGCAAGGGTTCCAGAGATTAGTGATACTATTAAGAATTTGACAGATGCAGAGGTGGGAATTTCTACCATATCTTCACTCAACTTTCCTCTGGGTTGTGTGGCAAACACAGGGATCTTAGAGACTAATGAGAGTATGGTGAAGTTAATTATTTGGTGACTCCAATTGCAGCTGCCATTCGGGATGGTTCCCTGTTTTAGCAAATTATCACACACGTGGTAACAGACATGATGCTATGGAACTGACATTTTAAAATATAACTGTTAATAAGCTACCTAAAAGTGTTTCCAGCTAACAACCCATCAATATGTCTTCAATATCCTATTTCAAGCCTATACTGATGATCAAACCCTCTGTAATAATGTATTTCACAGCAAGTTTGTTTGCCTTTCCCTTCTGTAGGATATCATGGCAGGCCATTGTGTGGATGTTATCATGCTGATTGAAGCCAGTGACCACTTAAATGTCAATTAGTCTGGGTATCTTGGTAAGATATCTGTGTGTCAGATGGTTGGAAATCACTTCAGAAATGAAGAGATTCCCATATCAGTAAGATTTCTGAGAGTTTGAAGATCCAAGGCATGTCTAGGTATACCTCGTGTAGTGAACAATAAGTATTTACAACTAGCTCCTCCTACACCTGCAAAAATGTGCACAATACCTACTGGTCCTCTAGATTTTGGAGGAAACACTTCACTCAAATGACTGTGAAACAGCAACTTATTTCACAAGTAATCCAAAAGGGTTCTGGCTTTTAGCAGTGCCACCCAAAAAAGAAAAACTTTGTAAAAGGTCAAGACAGCCATGAAACAGCATATCTGTGATTAATATACCTCAGATCCTAAAATAAGTAATATTTTGGGAAGAACATAAAAGTTGTAACTGATTCTAAATTTTTTTAATAATCAAGCAGCTATGGAATTTTTCCTTATGGTCTTTTATGTCTCATGTTTCTCTATACATTTCAAAAGATAATTAAAAATATAAGTTGATAATATATGTGTAGCTATTATTTCCATACATGACATCTTATAATGGGCAAGTGACCTTATTTTTTATGACTATACACTAAGGACTGGGAATTGCTTCCTGTCTTTCTACTTACAAATTTAAAAACAGAAAATTTATTGAAATACCAAATGTTTTATCTTCTTATAAATAAGAAAATGTTCGTGCTATTTGACTTTGAAAATGCCCCTTATTGGCAGCCACATTTCTTACAGTACTACTCTTTACTGGCATCGAACAACACAATCAGGGTCCAATTTAAAACCCAGGAATCAACTAATTTGAGATACAGAAACTTTCTATATGACAATTACTTCTTTAAAAGGATAAACAATCTTTATTATTTCATAGATTTTGTTTATATTAAAATATGAAATCAGTATGTATATTACATCACAATAGATGATTGGTGTAGAGTTTAAAAAATAATTTTGACAATTTCTTGTAATTGAAATCACTACTATTACAAGTCATTCCAAAATGCTACTAGTAAGAGAACTGAAATAAAACATTATACCATTATACAACTCACATAAAAGAGCTTAAAAGTAAATTGAAATTTAGTTTAGGAAGGATTTGGGAAGTACTACATTTGCCTTGTGAATAGGTTCAGTATTGAATCTTTTCAACGATGTCTTTTGGACTTTGAGGCAAGATACAACATATCAACATTTAACTTTGGATAATCTATTTTTCTGAGCACTCATATTTTATTTCCCTTCTAGCCTCTGTTTCTATAGCAAATGATTCACTACTCTACACTCTCTTCTACCCTCCAATACTCCCTCCCCATCATCATTTTCAGTTAATGATTTTGCATCTTCTTTCTAAGACAGCACGTCCACTGGTTCTTTCTATTGCCTCTATCTCTATTCTATACCTCCCTGCCTCTGCTCTTACTATGAAATGGTCCATTCTCTAATCTAATTAATGTTCTCTACATGTCCTAGATTTCCCATATATTTTAGGAATCCTTCCTCATTTGCATAAAGTTTCACCCCTCTTCTAGGACATTTCTGTCTGCATTCCAATATATTGATATTTTTCCAACATAAATTATTACACTGAACCCACTTTCTTTTCTAGCTCTGAATCCATTTCTTTGCAATTTAGTGCAACATTATCATACATATCTTGCCTATGTAAAACTTCATTTTGTGTATTAATAGTCATAAGTGAAAGATTAGTATGAGATATACCATAACAATACTAATGACAATATAGAACAGTGACTATATTAATATAAAAGACAGTAGATACCTTAATAAAGAACATTACTAGTGATAAAAGTGCTTTATTTCAGAATTATAAAAGGATCAATTAATCAAGTGATCATAACAATCTTAAAACACATATGAGCCTCATTATAATCCTCCTTATCCCCAACACAGGAGTAACTGGCCCATAGTCATTCCCACCTCAGCTAGTGACAGCTCTTACTTCCAAGTAATTAGCTAAGCTCTATGGCAGCATTTTGTATCCTTCACTTTACTTAACACTTACAACTAATACATCAAGAACATCTTGATGTACTCTTTCTACCTCCAAAACATATCCAGATTCCAAATACTGCACCCTGCCACCATTATTTTTATGTTGGTTTCAGCTACAATTTTTTTCTTGCACCTTCTTTTTTTGTTCTAGTCTCCCAATTTATGTTATTGCTTCCATATTCGCCAATCTAGCTCTCAAACATATTGCAAATTGTACTTATTTTTTGTCTCTTTTTACCTGAACATGAGTTTCAAAAATTTTGGATATTTTTCTTTGACTTTTATCTTGTACCTAAATGTCCCTTGACAAATAATAACTGTTCAATGAATATTTGTTGAATAATTTGTTTCAATATTATTTTGATTGTCTTGAGTATGTGTAAGCAGTTCTAATTAGGGTTAAAAATTCTGCCAAGATTATGTTATTCGTAATCAGGCAATATGAAACTCAGATTGCAGTTATTAGGAAAATTTGAGCTACCTTTATTTTACACAAAAATCAAGACCCTTATCAAATTGTTTTTCCCAAGTTTTAAGTTATTCCAATGCTTACCATTTCCTTTCACATTTAGAGATTTCCCTTCCCTAAGTTCTCTTCTAAATCTTCTGTGATCACACTCTTGCTGCTAAATATCAACTCAGAAGAAAATATGATATTCTTAGTATAATTTCAAGTATTTACTTTGGGATATTTCATAGCTTCTTATTTCTTACAGTTTTATAATTACTTATCAAACATTAAAGCCTATGTGCCTTGAGCTTCAATCAGATATGTAGTGCATCCAAAGTTTTAATATCTCATTACTTTATATGAATGTCTAGTAATTGGTAGACATAATTGGCAGACATTTTGAGTAGCAGGATTATATGAAAAGGCTAGATCTAGGTAAACAAAGAGAGAAAATAAATCTTACCAAACAAAACCAAAAACCTTTCCTGGAAAGAAGAATTGTTTGAAAGTGTCAAGTTAGTTTTTGCAGAAATACTAATGAAAGGAACAAAACCACATTAAAGATCAAGAAACAGTATTTCATAACTGATTTCTTTTCATAAATCATGGAGGATATAAGGAAGCACACATCAGCTTCCAGGATCTCAAAACAAATTGCAGTCAATGCATGCTTTTGTGCTGGGTATATCTCTAAAGGATCATGATGAAACAAAGATTTTATCAGATGTAGAAAAACTAAAAACGTAATGGCTTGTTGGTATACTCAGCTATAAAAGAATTGCTATGGCAACTTCTGTGGACAGTAGAAACACAGTAAAAGAAACCTCAGAATATAGCAAAAAGGATGTGGTCAGTTGTACAATTTGAATCATCTAATGTTACACAACAAATCACTCCAAACTTACTGGCTCAAGACTGAAAATAGTGCATTATTTTTCACAATTTTGAGAATCAGAAATCTGACCAAAGTTGGGTTGGTTGGTTCATTTACCTGGGAGCTGTTGACTAAGACCACACTTTTAGTACTTGTTGCTCAGCGGGCTGATATGGAGATCTAAAATATCTTCCAACTAATGATTGATGCCTTGCTCTGCTACAATCTATTATACAAACAAATACTTGAATTTAATTAGGTTCAAGGAAAGGGAAATTAAAGTTCACCTGCAAATAGAACTATGAGAAAGCATGTGTAGTTACTTTTAATCTATTGTAATTTTACATAGGAGAAGGGAATTTCATCCATTTTCTACTTAGAATGAATCAAATAAGTAGATACCAATACTAAGGAATTAGTGGCTGGTGTTTGGAAAATCAAGCAATTTGTTGTTTTTGGTTTTGTGCATGTGTGTGTGTGTGAAAGAGAGAGAGAAAGAGAGAGAAGATAGAGAGGTTATATTATTTTCATGCAAAAGAAGTAATCTAATCACAAATAATGAGATGAATAGTTGATAAGATTAGTTTTCACGTGTTTAAGGAGGTTTTGTTCGAATGTTTTACTTTAAAATGTTTAAATACATTCTAATTTTTTTGTGGAAAGATGTTATGAAATACCAAAATAATTGTATTTTAGAAATAAAACTATTTTCTTATATTATGTTGGAATGAATATAATTTGGGATATTATATTAAAATTGAATTAATAAATATATAATTTATTTGAAAAAGATCAAATTTTAGCTTATCTTGCCTTTTGACTAAGACATTTTCTTTTTTTCTTAATTAACATGGATTTGTAAAGCACTCCAAAATTAAAACCTTAAATACAAGAATTGAGCTCAAAATACTATGACAGTACAGTCTCGTTGTTTTTAAAAGTCCATTTTATCTTCCAAAAATGTGTCTCTGTGTTGGAAGTGTATAAGCTATGAAAAGTAAATGCAAACATAAAGCTAGAGAAGTGGTCAAGAACACCTGAAATGCTGGAAAGAGAGGAGAACTGAGTAGCATGTACAACAAACAGGTCAGTGTCAACAAAAGTAGGCTAAACCCAGTTGAGGAAAGGAAGAGAAAACTCAACGTGCAGTTATTCTAGTGTTTTTCTCACAATTTTAAAGTATTTTCCATGGCTTAAGATCATTCTTACCATTAAAGGATAATGAATACTCAATATGGAAATTAGTTTCAAGGAAGAAATAGGAATGGTTGACAGGACTGCAAGCAAGTTAGGTGGTCTGATTACCATTTGCATAAAAGGCAGCC
The DNA here is from genome assembly GCA_028451465.1 of Erethizon dorsatum. NCBI lineage: Eukaryota > Metazoa > Chordata > Mammalia > Rodentia > Erethizontidae > Erethizon > Erethizon dorsatum. The sequence goes on from CM051824.1 coordinate 110,690,659, forward strand.
ATCTAGCACCATTACTACAACCTAGCAGAAGTAAAATGGTTTGCTGATAGGTAAATAAACACAATGTTTTATGTTCAGTAGAATAAAATTAAAGAACATTATTTCCTTTAAAAGAAATAACACTGAAATTTTATATCTATTCGAATAGACAATTTTTGAAGTAGAAAGAATTAGATCTTTGAATTTGAATTTTTGACAGTCAAAAGTTAATGTTTTAGACACAGATATTCAAAAAGAAGTTCTAATACCAATCAATCTAAGACTCTACTAAGAGAATTTAAAATGTACATGACTTTCTCCTCAAACTACAGATTAGCTGTCCCATCTGTGAACAATGTGAAGAAATACAGCTGCTACTGAATTAAAGACTGTGCTTCCTAATTTGCATTTTTTTCACTAGACTAATGATAAAGAGATTTAAAAAAATGACACTGAGGCAGATGCCATTGAGAATGAATAATTTTTACAACCGTTGTATTCATTCATTAAACTAGTAAAAAAAATAAAACAAGTAGTATATAACATCCTTTGATTAAATCACTAAATGAATGACATGAAATACAGAGAACAAAGAACTATTTCCTTCTGTGTGTGTGTGTGTGTGTGTGTGTGTGTGTGTGTGTGTGTTACCTTCTAAAGTAGAACTAGGACTAGTTGTAGATTCAGACTATACTCTCTTAAGTAAATGTGCTACCTGACTTTTGTGTCAACTTGAGTAAAAATCATCCAGCTAATTGGATTAGCATGGTTCTGAGTGTGGGTGAAGGGACTTACTGAAGACAGAAAACCTACCCTGGACATGAGTGGCACCAACAGGCTTGTAGCCAGAATGTAATAAAAAGGGGAACAAAGAAGTAAAGCTCACTTGTGTTTCTTAGGAGCAGCTCCAGTCTTCACCTTCACCTTGGACATCGTCTCCTGGTTTACAGCACAGACCCTTCCACCTCCATCACAGACCCATTGGCCTCCAGATATAGACTTGCACAGGACACTATCATGAGCTCCAGGCCTTCCACCTATGACAGGATCCTTCAGCTCTTCAGCATGCAGACAGCCCTTTTGCCTTTTTCCACACCTGACTTCAGGAGGTCATTGAAAGTCTACCTTGTAAATGCTTATATATTTATATCTCTTATATTAAATCTGTTTCTTTAGCAAGTACTGACTGATAGAGTCAATAGATAAACAAAACTGTTACAATAAAGCCAACAATTGATCTGCTAACTTATAATATTTCACTTACAAACCTCTAATACTACTGCCAGATCTTATTAAAAGAGAACAGCTTCACACAAGCAATGTAAACATTATGTACTACAAACATGCAATAAAAAAATGAAATAAATAAATAAATGAAATTTATCTTTCTCAAAGAACAATATTTTTGTTCAAAAAAATAGAGTTCCTTATAGAAGTATGTTCCGTTGGCCAGCTCTTTAACATGATCTTAAAATATACACTTAACTCAGGTGCTCACATGTTCTCTCATTTTGTGCCACTTCACCATCTTACTTACCTACAATGCTTCTCTCTTCTCTCTCATGTCACTCTGTGTCCTCCTGTGCTGTCCTCCTGCTGTTTCTTTTCAAACCTCTCATCATTCAAAGGTTGACTCAAATGCCACATCTGTGAGGACTCTGCTGATTTTCTTCACTCTGTCAAAATTCACATTGTCTTCTGATTATCACATTTTTGTTTGTTTCTTATTACATTTTGATGGTTTATCTCATGTTCTGTAAATCTACTCCAAACAATAAAAATATGACTACATCTTTGTAGAATATTTGGGACACTGTATCCCACACAATTGTTCATACAGGCACTCCATACATATTTAATGCATCAAATGTATTAAATATGTATTCATAAAGAATGTATTCATAAAGAAAAACTGTTACCTATATGAAATTGATTTATTTAACAGCAGAGTCAAAAACTAACAAATTGATGATTGGAAAAACATTCCTAAATTTACTTTATCTAAATTTAGAAAATAAGACATTCACTATTAGAATGTGAATTCACAAGTACTTTTTGATAATGCACATTTTAAGAGAATTTTTCTATAATACACTTATTTCTTTATTTTATATTATCATACACTGCATTGCCAATTATACTTCTGTAATGAAAAAGCAAATGATATGTATATATAATATATATAAAAATATATAAATATATAAAATATATATATATATTTAAAATGTTGATATTCTTTTCACAGTTTTCAACTGAGGGATTCATATTATCTCTTACTGAATGATCTATTTTTCAGTATAAAATGTTTTAAAAAGTAATATGACTTTTGACTTATAGAATGTGCCAAACACTTAAAAATATATCATGTTAAAATGAATTAGAGGGGGCTGGTGAGATGGCTCAGTGGCTTAAGCGCCTGCCCGGCAAGCATGAAGGCCCGAGTTCGACTCCCGGAACCCACATACAAAAAAGGGGCCGGTGATATCGCTCAGCGGCATGGGCTCCTGCTGGCGCGCGAGGTCCTGAGGTCGACCCCCCGGTACCCACCAAAAAATAAAAAATAAAAAAAAAAAATAAAATGAATTAGAAAGCTTTGCTTTCTACAGATTCATGTAAACTACACTGTCATAACAGACATGACCAACTTTGGAAATTTTTTTGAAACCTGAAGTAACTTTGTGTAGTACTTTGCAATATATTTGAAAAGTTTTAGTAGTGAATAATTCTTATTTTATATGGATATAGCTCATTAAAAATACACTATGGAAATTATATAAACTAAGTACAGAAACTGTGATAATTATTCCAGGTAGGTAACATGAACATTAGTCCAAAAAATTGAAATTTCTGAAAAGTATTAGGAGATGAGAAACTTAAAAAGTGTGTTTGAAGTACTATTCTAAAGCAAGGTTTTAAAAACATTGAAAAAAATACTGTCTTTACTTACATAAATTTATAAATTATTTGAAAGGTAATGAAATATCCTACAATCTTTGTCATATAAAATATTTCCATAGGGTTTTCATGGCAGGCAGGTTCAACCTCTTTACATACGTTTTCTTCCAACTTCTAAATGGATTTTATTTTGTGTTTGACATAGTGATATGTAGGAAAATTTTCAGAAACAGTGCTTTGGAAAGATTTTTGTGGACAAGAAGGAAATTGAGACTAGTGTCCTTTTGGATTACCTTCAAGCACTTCTGGAATTACTAAGCATTTTAGATTTCAACATTCTCTAACTGGTACTGTGGTTTTATAGAACACAAACTGGTAAAGACTTCAGTATTTTTTTTTTTTTTCTAAATTGGAAACATATCTGAAGACAGTATAACTAGATGGACCAATGGCAAACTATTAATGACTGAAAAGAACTTAAGATTTCATCCTAAGTGTTAAAAAATAATTGAAAGTGTTTTTATGAGTTTATTAGTCTATACTAATCCTTACAATAAAGCAAAGTAATGAGCATGAAACATTAATTAGCTTGTCTTATTTTATTTGAGATAAAGTTTTTAAATTATAAAAGGAATATATATCTATACCCATGTATCTATATAATTTCAAACACATTGTAAACTGTAAACATTTTCATGGTGGTGAAAATACATGGCATACCCAAGTAATGTAAAATGCCAGATGCTTGGCAAATACTACACTCAAAAGAAATATTTATCACTTATTATTCCCCACCTGGCCGCACTTGGAAAAAATCTGTCATGGAATGTAATTTATAATATTTCACATTATATATTTCACTCATCATACTTACTAGATATTTTACCTGTTTCACTTACTTTAAAGGGATGGAGATAATATATTGTAATTTTTCTTTTAATCTTTTTTTTTTTTTTTTTTTTTTTTTTTGAGACAGGGTCTCTCTGTGTATTCCAGGCTTGCCTCAAACTCATGGCCATCCTCTTGACTCTGCCTCCCAAGTGCTGGGATTGCAGGCATGCACCACCACAACTTGTGTCTTAATCATTATTTTAAAAGTGTTTTTCCCAATAAAACATATTAAAAATGTATAAGTTCAAATGGAGATAAACTTTACATGAAATTAGCTTTAGAACAAAATAATCTGAAACCTGATTATTGAAATGATGGGCCTGTTAGGGCACTGCATGTTTGGGATATAATGTACTCAGTTCTTGTTCATTATTTCTGTAAACTGAGATGATATTACAAAACTTGAACCCTGGAAGATATTTTAAATACAGTAATTTATATATTCCCTATTAATTTATGGAATTGATCTTCCTATATTTTTCCATCAAGATCTCAATTCTGTTAGGGTTCATAATAATTACAAACTAAATATTGTCATATATGGATACCATATAAAGCATTGTATATGATACACAGATGAAAAGCAAAGACTTGCTACACACAAAAGCTCAAGGAATATGAGCTTCAGAATCACTGAGACAATTGCTACATTTACCAACGGACACATTGTTGGACAGAATATGGGAAGGAGGAAATCACTTGTATGGGAATCAGAAAATGCTTTAAAAAGAAAAAATCAGTTTTAAAAAGATAATTGGGTGTTCATAGGTAGGAAAAGAAGTGATAACAATTTTGATTGAACTTTTGCAAACCACAGACACTTATCTACATGCAGAGAGATATCATAAGTCATACTCTTAAATTACAAAAATTTTAATTTTCAATTATAAAGAAAAGTAACAAGATCTAGAGAATTAAATAACATAATGACAAAAGATGAACCTATCTTACACCTACTTATAATTGAGACCTAGGATGAACAGAATGAGTTAAATAGAATAAAAAAGAATATTTTTCACTAAAAATTCTTCCAGGATGTAAAAGCCTTCAACAATGAATTGTATCAACAATTTCAGTAGGATTTCAGTAGGGAGGTCAGATAACATATTCAAATATTCTGGTTTAGGAAGTTAACCATCTTGTCATGAAATAAACAAACAAAATCCTTTATTTATTTATTTATTGTGTGTGTGTGTGTGTGTGTGTGGGTACCGGGGTTTGACCTCAGGACCTCGTGTGCCAGCAGGCGCCCATGCCGCTGAGCGATATCACCAGGCCTTTTTTTGTATGTGGGTTCTGGGAGTCGAACTCAGGCCCTCGCGCTTGCCAGGCAGGCACTTATGCTGCTGAGCCATCTCACCAGCCCCTCCTTTATTTATTGATGCATTTGCTAATTAATTTTCTAAATGAAAAATATACCCCAGGAACTTTATGTTAAATGTAAGAGATATTGAAGTGGCTAAGCTGTACCTCTTCTGGGTACCTTCCTGAACAAAAAGAAAGACATCATATTACAGTTATACATGTAACTGTATATATACCTATATATATATGTGTGTGTGTGTGTGTGTATTTATTTATTTATAAAAGCACAACGGAGTACTACTCAGTTGTAGAGAAGGATAAATTTGAGTCATTTGTAGGAAAATGGATAGATCTTCAGACCAAAATGATATGAAATAAATCCAACACTGGAGATTAAAAATCATATAGTTTCTCTTATATGAGAAACCTTAAATATAATTTATTTAAAGAGCAAAATAAAAGAGAGATTATCAGAAAGAGGGAGCCTGACTTTGTTGAGATGGGAAGGGGATCTGGGGACAGAGAGAGAGAAGAGGTTCAGAAGGTGATGTGGAAGTTAAATTATTATAATTATTAATAATAATATGATTATATATTAAATATATATAACTTCCCTTAGATGAATATAATTATTAAATATTTGCAAACATATACCAAAAAAGATTGCTATCTTTGACACTTGGAGGTCAGTGACAAACATGACACTTTACAACAAATTGTAGTAAATATGAGATTCAAGGTACTATAGGTAAGAACAGGAGACTATAAAACTGTAGAGCAAGGCATGTTCACCTAGCTTAGGAAGCTTTCTAGAGTAATAAGGTATGACACATTAAAAATATTTGCCAGCCAATGAAAAAAGGTGGCATGGATTTCACATAGATCACTCAAAATAAGGAAAATATATGTGCAAACTCCACATAGATTGAATTATAATGGAAATATCCAGAATGATGGGAAGGGATCTGTGCAGGTTTCCAGAAACCTATTCCTTTGTGAATAAAGCAAAGTAAATCAGGAAAGGACTTACTGGACCAAATAAACTTGCTATGTACTTTTAAGCTACAAAAAGCTTTCATAAAGAAATTTAACAACTTGGGAAGAACCTATTTTATCACACTAGAATGCTCAAACTGAGTTAAAAGCTTCAGGCTCTAGTTAAGGTTATGTTGAATGTAAACACAGTGAAGAAACTCCCTGCATTTTAAAGGCTCTTCTTTCCTGTTGAAGATAAATAGAGAAGAGCTGTGACTCGGGTTGACATCTGCGACATGGTAAAGAAACAGATTAAAGGAGGAAAAATGGCCAAAAACACTAAAACAGAGAAGAAATGACTGCTTTTTAGAGTAACCACAGGGGTTTGCAACAACACAACCTTAGTTTAGAGTTGTTGTATGAAGAACTCAACCTTAACCTACTGATACTCTCTATAGAAGTTTTCACTTCTCCACCTTGAGATAGTCATCAAGCAAACAAAAAATAACCAGGATTGGGGTAGGGATGTTGTTTCAGAACAAACATGGATCTTTGGGGATCCTAAGAAGATAGGAAAGGCCAGACATGTGTTCTAAAGACACTGTCTCTCCAGAACCTATGAAACAGGACCTGCAAAAGGAACAAGAAACTTGTGCAGAGAAAATCTTCTCAGGAGAAAATGCTCCGGGCCCTCCTCCTCTCAGCTTGATGCACGATGTGTGCTATTGTTGTTTCTCCAGATCTCACTGGTGAGCACCTCAGTTTCTTTAGTACAGTCTTTGCCAGGGCATGAGTGTTGAGCTCAAATTAGGAACACCTGAGCAATCTACATTCCTGGGGTCTCAACCACCTTTCTTAAAAACATCTGCATGATCTATTTCATTCTACTTTTAGAATTATATAGCTGGCAGTGATACAACTGGTAATAAGGAAATCTTCCCTTAAGAAGGAAGGGAAAAGATACCTATTTTGCAGGAAATAGAACTAGAGGAAGCAAAATTTATCCAAGAAATTATTTTAGGAAAAATTTAGAAGTCTTTGTAGATCATGAAGTTCATTAAACTGTTAAAATGCCAAGAAAACAGGATAGAATTGTAAGTAATTTCAAGCTCCAATTTCATAGGCCATTCAAACCCTTTTTCTCCTCTCCTTGACCAGTCCTCTAGAAATAATATTTTCAATTCTCTTTCATTCCTAACTGTAACCCTGCCAGAACCAATAACTGCAATCTCTCCATATTCTCAATTTCAGGGATCTAATTCTGATGACACCACTAGTGAAACTAGCAACTTACTCTTTATATTTCATCTTAACTTTCTTTATTCTCCAATTCTAAATAGATTTACAATGATGAGGAAATAAATTTACTCAGACGAGCCTCAGTGTTCAGTTTCTACCCTCTATTTCTCCAGTCCACTCTGTCTTCCACATGTAAATATGATCATTTCAGAATTTCTCCTCTCTTGTACTTCCAAATTTTCCTATCTTCAATTCAATAATCTATCATGTTGTATCTTATTTAATTAAAAAATATTAATAACAACCTGAGAAATTTTATGACTACCTGTTTACCTTATCCATTTACCTATTTGCATTTGTGACCATTTATTTTACTTTCTTCTCTTAATATAGAAAATTTCTCCAGTATCCATCTAAGATCAGTCCTTCCATTATTCCAGAAAATCAATAACTTTTCATACACTTACAGACTACTACAGCAATCTGTTCCTCTTCTCTGTCATGTTTTATTTTGTTAGATCGGCCTCATCAAAAGACAAATATTGTCTTTCTCATTTTAAGAAATCGATCTTTTAACATCACGTCTGTGGTGGATTAACTAATGGTCAATTTGTAACACCCAGCTGAACTGAATCAGCATGGTTCTGGGTGTGGAAGGCCCACCTGAGGATTGTTGCCAACTGCATAAAAGGAGAGATGGATGGGAATATGGTGTGCTGTTGAGTCTTCTGGAGAAGCTTGTTCCAGTGGTTTTCGTGATATTAGAACTCAGCTGTTCTAATTCTCAGAATAGGGAAGGGCTCAGGTCCTGGCTGTCACTGAGGATGCCTACAATTCTTTTCAGGGGAGCTCTGGCCCTTACCTTAACTGTCACTTCCTGTCTCTAGTGCAGATCCTTCAGCCTGCTGCCACAGATCTTTCACCCTGGTGGTGCAAACTTTCTAGCTTCCACCACAGAACTTTGGGCCTTCCCAGTGAAGATTCTTGATACAGACTTGCATGAGGCATTGTCATGGTGTGAGGAACCACTCAGACTGCTTCAAAGCTCAGAGGCATCTAAGGACACCTGAAGATGTGACCCCGCTTGTCTAGCACAAGCGTACAATGGGATACAGTTATGTAACCATGACATAGCACAGTTAAACACACTTGTGGGGGTTATGGTACTAGGTAAGAATGTAAATATGAGATAATAACCTGTATAAGAGTTAAACAACAGGGCCAGTGAGATGGCTTAGCGGCATAAACACCTGCCTGACAAGCACGAGGTCCTGAGTTCGACTCCCAGAACCCCCATAAAGGAAAAAAAAAGGGGCTAATGATATATCACTCTTTGGCACAAGCACCTGCTGGAAAGTGCAAGGTCCTGAGTTTGACTCCCAGTACCCACATTGAAAAAAAAGTTAAACAATCAAGATGCAGATGGCTCTTACTCTGGCTCTTGCACTCTTGTGCTGTGCTCTGCTCCATGCTGCCTGCTGTTGTTGCTGATGTCTTGCACACATGTGTTCTTTAACCTTGAGACTTCACCTGTGAAAATCTCCCTTGGGCTCCTGAACTGGCCAACAACCAGGATGTGGTTAACAGAGACCTCAAATAGTACAACTGAAAGAGGCAAATATCAAATTAAACAACATCGAAATCAGGCTTTTGAAATGAATAGGAGAGACATACTCTGGGGGACCAGAGAGCCAATAGGAACACTTTAAATATGAATACAGGAAGTCTTTTCAATACCACACAGTTTCATTATTTTTGTATAATACTTTATGGACATATTCAAATGCATATCCTCTGGAATCCTATAGATAAGATTTCAAATGTCTAAACATTAGGAAAGTACTGTAAATCCAAATACATTTTGATAATCAATGTGGTCTCCTAATTAGATTTGATTTTACAATGTAGATGTTATGTGTGAATTTCTACAATGTTGATTTTTTGATCTAAAATAGTCTAAATGCTAACAAAAGGAATATGTTAGGAGAACTTTTGCAGATTAACTAGGACTGGCTTTGGATGTTTATCATCTGGTACTACAAGGCATGGATAGAGTAGTTATGACAGGAGAGAGTATGGAATGAATTACACAATCAGATGATAAAAAACACAGTAATGATCTGTGCATGTAATCAATGTACAGTGTGGAGTAGACAAAGTTCTAGCAGCCAGACACCAAAGAAAGAGCATGAGTAATTCCACATTTAGAAAACATCCAAATTAATATTCCTGAGACATTCCAATATCCAACTGGTAACAGCATGCACTGTATTCCACTGGAAATTTGGAATTAAGATAAATAATTTTTTCTTTTATTTTTAATTAATAGTAGGATTTGTCGGTGGGTCAAATTACACTGTAATTTGTAAAAATGAAACAATAATATAATAAAATCACTCATATTGTTCTAAGGCCTGGCAATCTAGAAGAATATAAATAAAGGAAGTAGCAGAAGGTACAAAAAGAGAAATGTATATTGATTAATAAATAATAAATAGATATAAGATACATAATAATTCTCAGAAAGTGCATTTTCCAAAATATTAAAAATTAATGAGGAAAATGATAAGACATCTTTATATATTAAGAGAATGTACATGGAAAATATGCAAGTCAACCAATAAGAATTTGAGAGACTTCTAGAGAAAATGAAGATAAATTATATATAAATATGTACTTTGTATATAAAAATACATAAACATATATATATATGTATACACGTATAGAGAGATCATGTTAAAGATGAAGGTACACATAGGAATTAAATTTCTTTTAGCATTTTAGTACCATTTAAATAAATTATTCATAGATTTATACTTTATGAGTCAGATACCTATAAAATATTTAAGAACTATAAATACACAAAAACCATGAAAAGAAAAATGCAAGGTTATTAAAAGATGTACATTAGCTCCAATATTGAGAAAAGAAAAACATGACTGTGAGACTATTTGAATAAGTTAGTTACAAACCTAGAGACATAAAAAATGAATAATTTGTCATGAATGGCATTCAGTAAAAGGCATTTGTGATTATAGACACAGGAAAACATTATTCTTTTTGATAGTAGCTTCAAATAATCAAGTCACATCAAATAACATGATTTTTAATGAAAAAATTAGAACAAAAATATGACTTCCTGTTTTGTTATTAAAGAATCTATAGCACAGCTACAATATCAATTCATTAAGGAATATTTTAGCAAAAACATCTTAAAGAAATATACAAACAAAAATAAATTCAGATGGTTGAGATAGTTAAAATTATATTCAGAAACTCTATATAATCTAACAAAAGGAAAAATGGCCATAATATAAACAAGGTCTTTTTTCCTAGAAATTTGAAATGAATTAAATTGCTTAAAATTATAGAATTACTTTAGAGAATCAGTCCTGAAGTGACAGAACAAACACTCTTGGAAGCATTCCATATCTACCATGCATGAAAGAGAGCATATATGTTAAACCCATAGTAAATATTCAAGATAGTTTATTACAAAAATATCACTTATGCAAAACTTGGTGATGTAAGTGGAAGCAATTGTTTATTGGATGTACAATGATAAAATTCATGAATAGACAGATGGATTAAACATGGGCAGCTGGGAGGTTTTCAGTAATGATGGCAAATATTGATGGAGTTTTCATGATCATACCAGGTTTGCAAAAGTACTGACACTACTTACCAGGATCGAAGTCATGATGATCTCAGTGCTTGACTTCTCTGAGTTGGGCAGACTCAATGCTTTACCTTGTAAATATGCTGCGTAGTGTAGTGCTTTCTGAAATAATTTTAGGAATAAAACTTCCTTACATATTGGACATACTATTTTCTTACTGGAAACCTATGTGATAAATTCCCCTAGTTAAAGTGTGAGAAGTAATCTTTTTAAATTTGAAGTCAGCTAATTATAAATGTTAATCACATCTACACAATTCCTTCACACCAGAATTTAGACTCATGTTTGGCCCCCAAACTGCATATAATAATATGCCAAATGTGAATTTCAAGCACAGATATTTCTCCCATCATGTGTTATAGGTAACTATGGAAGTACTGATACAGTTGCATGCAAAGAACCCAGTAAATTGACATAACCCTTAAGAAACTGAATTCTAGAATATCTAAGCCAATCATGAAAATATAACATGTGTAGAGGAGGAAAGGCAAGGTATCAAACATTTGCATTCATCTACCAGCTGTATGCTGAACAATTAAAGGCACAGAAAAATGCACTAATCTTAAAAAAAAAAAAAAAAGAAAAAGAACATCAACAGTGGATAATATCAAAGACAGTACATTAAAAAAATAGTCATGAGTAGACAAAAGAGCAGGAGTTTCTACCAATGTAACATCTTCATATCTTTATTACACGAGCATTTTCTCAAATGCTAAGTGTGCAACATGTGCTCTATATCAATATTTGATTAGAACTAATATATCATCCACCATGATAACCTTTTAGAACTGAGGTATTTGTCATTTAGAGGCATATTTCTCATCTTCTCTTGATATTGCAGCCAATAATGACTTTTTGATCAAATATACCTTTTTAATATGGCTATTAGGAGTTAATTATTCAGGAAAATAACAAATATGATATTACATTCCCTGATACTTAGAAATGTTTGTCTTTTTCTTTAAAAAATATCAAATAGATGATAATTTGACTTAATCTATTTTTCTTTTTCAGAACATTTGCTATTCCTTTTCACACTTTATAGGCATTAAATGGAAATCAATAAACCCAACTCGGTGTTTGGCACTTGTGTTTTTGTTTTGATTCCATATTAAATTATCTCCTATGTACTGATGACTTTTAGTATATATTTTCTTTTTTTTTTTTTTGTGGGTACTGGGGGTCGACCTCAGGGCCTCGCGCGCCAGCAGGCGCCCGTGCCGCTGAGCGATATCAGCGGCCTTTTATTCGTATGTGGGTTCCGGGAGTCGAACTCGGGCCCTCGCACTTGCCAGGCAGGCGCTTATGCCACTGAGCCACCTCATCAGCCCCAATTTTTAGTATATATTTTGTTTAGTACATGCAATACTCCTTCAGTCATATGGTTCAAGTCATTTTTTACTGAAAAATATTTTATACTATAATATTTTAAATTTGTTTTCTCTTCAGATAATAAGAATTGCATTTGGCTTATATAATCTAATATGTTGCTTAAGGTTTTTTTTTTCAATTGTATTCATTTGTTATTCCAATGAGTAGTATAGCTCTATAAATATTATTTTCATATATTTTGCTATAGAATCTGCTATTTACTATCAAGTATTTTAAAGCAAATATTTTCCTTATTTTTTCAATTAATATCTAAATGTTGATGATTGCACTATTTTCTGCCTTTTTAGTATTTGTAACAGGTAAGCTTGATTGTGTCAATTTTTTGATTGGCTTTGGGATACAGCTGAGAAATTGATGGCAGACTCTTCAGTGTGTGTCGTGGTGGATTTTGGAAGCATGCCATTGGGTACCTGTCCCTTTTTCTCTGGCAATATTACCCTGCTCTGCTTCCTGCCAGGATATAAGTAATTTTGCTTCACCACAACATTTCACCATGAGATGTCTTCCTTGGAGCCAGCTGACCACAGAATAAATCTCCGTAAAATGTGAGTTAAATTAAACCTCCTCTCCTTTTAGTTTTGGCTGTTGAGTGTTGTGTGCAGGAATGGGAAAGCTGACTATTACAGAAAATTGCTACCAGAAAATTGGGGTAGTTGCTGCAACTGTACCTTACCATGTGGTTAAGAAGCATTTGGAACTTGTTTGTGGAAGCAAATTGGAAAAATTTGGAGGTTCAGGAAAGATAAGTTATAAAATAATGTGAACAGATTTTTATGGGTGATTCTTGTCAGAGCACAGAAGAAATGAGGATGGTCACAGGAAGGGCAACAATAAAGGTCATGATCAGGAGAAAGGTGGCAGACTATTTGTGTGGAGGAAATTTCAAGACAGCCCAACATTAAGGTTGTGGCAGGCATTCTGCTGTCTGTATTTAGCCAGATTTATAGTGAGATTTGGTGTTAAAGGCAGAGCAGAAAAATTTGAAAAACTTAAATTACGACCCCAAGGAGACCACGTGTAAAGGTACGGGCAAAGAGATGTACCTGTTGAAGAGATTAGCACCATTGAAAAGAAACCAAGTACTTTGTACAAGGAAAACAAGAAAGATCCTTGAGAACATCTCAGAAACTAGCAAGACCATACATATGCCAGACTCAAGGGTGAAAAATTATAAACATTTCATTTCACAGAGAGCTCCTGAGCACACTCTTCAATAAGGACCTCCTAGAGCACTGATTCCCTAGGATTCATTTCACCTGATTAATCATTCCAAGCACTCTGAGGACACTGTGTGCATTGTCGAAGGGGGCTTGGCTACCATTCTCCCTGACAGCAGACTTTGGTATCATCCATGTGATACTGGTTGTAGCAGCATACAGAATGCAAGCATTCTGGGATCCTGGAGGCTTCCACACAAATTGCAAAGGAAGGACTGTGAGGCCAGGCCACAGTCTCTGAGAGGACTTTGCATGAAGCTATAGAAATAAAGCCAAAGGGCCGGTGAGAAGGCTCAGTGGCGTAAGCGCCTGCCTGGCAAGCACGAGGTCCTGAGTTTGACTCCCAGTACCCACATATGAAAAAAGGGCCAGTGATATCGCTCAGTGCGGCACGGGCACCTGCTGGCACGTGAGGTCCTGAGTTTGACTCCCGGTACCCTGCCACCGAAAAAAAAAAAAAAAAAAAAGAAATAAGGCCAAAGATGACTGAAGACCCCAGGATGTCTTAGATGCCAGGAATATGGAACATCTCCCAAGGAAAGCTGCAGTGTGTGAGTGGAGCCAGCCCAAAAGAAAGGCCATGTAGCCTGCAACCAGCAAGGCCAGATAGATGGAGCAACCCAAACCCTCTGGAACTCACATCTTACTACTCTCGATGCCACACATAGAGTAAGTATTGTAATGTTTTTCCTGCTGGGTTTCAGTTTTGTTTTGCTCCTAATCTCTTCTAGTCCCCTATTCCTTCCTTTTGGAATGGGAATTTATACTCTGTGCAGTTGCATGTTCGGATTATGTAGCTCACTTTTGATTTTTTTACAAAGTTTCACACCTAAGTTTTTGCCTGAATTTTAGAAGAGATTTGAACTTGGACATATTAGCAATGCTGGGCTACTGAGATTTGGGGAAAGGAATAATTGTGTTTCCAGTTGTAGGCAAAATAGTTGCATCATGTTAGGGAAAATTATAACCTTCTTGTGTTTAATATGGTTTAAGGAGATGTGTTTGAGTGTCAAGTTGACAAGGAGTGGAATATGACCATTCAGCTTGATTTTATCAACTTGATTTGCTTTGAGATTCAGGTGGGGGATTGGTGTAGCAAACTTCAGCTTCTGTTTTGATGTATTATAACTCTACCATATGCTTTAGAGGCATGGCTTTGGTGGTCTATGTCTGCTCCCTCACCCCTTCCACTCTGGCACTATAACTCTGCTGTGCTTCTTAGTTACTGTGAACTATTAATTAGCTTTGCTTCATCATGCCATTCTGCCATGATGGTTCTGCCATGGAGCCAGCTGATCATGGACTAAATCCCCTTAAAACATCAGTCAAAGTAAGCGTCTTCTTATTAAAGCTGTGCATGTTGAACATTGTGTCCAGGAATGGGAAAGCTAATGGAGTATTCTTACATTTTCTTCTCACAAAACCTGAATTTATCCTTTTAAATACAGACCTGAAAAGGTGAATGTGATGTGAGAGTTTTAGGTTAAAATAGTCTTTTGTCTAATTGAATAACTACCTCCTCTTCTTGCAGCCTGCAGCAGACCTATCACTTACAAGTTAAAACAGTTCAGGTTATGAAGCAGCATATCTTCAAACACACCTCATACCCAACTCCAGATTATGGTATCTGTTTGAATAGCAAAAGCTCAATGGATCCTGGAATCAAGGGTGGCAAGAACTGCTGAGTAGACAAGGTACGTAGCACAGTTAAGATACATCAAATGGGAAGAATGTGAGGTATTTGGCTCTGTGTTCAGTTTCCTGTGTTTGGGTTCAGATCAGGACTATGTTATATGAAGGGGATTGTTTTTCTTTTCCTCTGTCTAACCTCATTCACATGTGCACCTTTATTAGTACATAGATACTATGGAACTTTGTTTCTAGTTGTGTGTTTTGTGCTACATGAAAGCATCTCAAAGGTAAAGGTTATATGGTAAACAGTTTTGATTCAGATTTGTAGTTTATCATCAAATTGCAAGATGACGCTGAGATATTTTTCACCTTTGTTTTTAGAAATGATGAAGTTGAAATGACTCATTCTCACCCCATTATATCCAAAGCAGTGACCACTATTATCTTATGTGCTGTTTTCTGTTCCCCTTCATTCTACTTCATTTTTGTCACTTTCCTCTGAAAAATTCACCACAGATTAATTTTCTGTTGACTTTAAAAGCCATATTAACTTAATAATCTCTTGAAGAAGAAAAAGCAATAGAAAATCCTTAGTCCTCACCCTGTCACAATCTAGCTTTGTGATCTTACATAATTCTTTCAAGCTCTTTATGCTTTCAAATTTACATCTGTCAAGTGAAAAAAATAATACTGGGCCTGGGTCTTTTTCTTACTTGTGTGTTTATGGATGACATTTGATTATACTTTTTAACTTCATAAAAAGTATTTGACAAAAGTAAAAACACAAAATTCAAACTTATGAACTGGACTGCAATGCCCTCCTGTATTTCTGATTATAGGGAATGTATAACATTCCCTCCACCTGTCTAATTCTGAACCATCATTTAAATGAGGGACAGTTTAAAAAAGAGAAACAAAACAAGTTTGTTAACATGCATCACATACGTGAGTCATGGGAGTGTGCAGAAGCAACTCACAAGGATGTTTTAGAACTCCAGTTTATTTAGTATTTTTCAATAAACAGAAGAAATTTCTAAAAGCATGACAGGGCCAGTGAGATAGCTCAGCAGCATAAGCGCCTGCCTGGCAAACGTTGAGGTCCTGGGCTCGACTCCCAGTACTCACATAAAAGAATGACGAAGCAAAAGAGACCTTGAGTCTATAGTGGCAGCAACTTTTGAGAAGCAAAATATGTACATAAAAGCAGTGAAAGGCTACTGATAAAGTTTGCTAGGTAGATTTTTCTGGTGCTGGCTCCAAGATAAGATTCCAATGTTGTATCTTATAATTCTACTCTTCCTGGTAGAGGGGAGGGGAAACTCCTTTATAAATTTATGTCTTGCTTTTAGACAAATAGAAGGAAGAGCAAAACGTTTTTTGTATTTGTTTCTTCTAAATTATCTTTAGCTCAAAATAATACTTATGCAAAATTGACATAATTTGAGGCAGATGCTCTGCCACTGAGCTATATCACCAGCAATTGACATAATTTGAGTTGGTATAATCTGCCACCCTTCACAATCAAGTGCAAGTTTTAAAAGCTCATTTTAAATCCCATCCCATATTTTATAAAGTTTTTGGACTCAAAAGTGTATTACAGGGCTGGGGATATAGCTCAGTGGCACAAGTGCCTGCCTGGCAAGCGCAAGGTCCTGAGTTCGATTGCTGGTACCAAAAAAAAAAAAACAAAAAACGGTGGATTAAATATTCAATACAGTGGTACCTTGAACAGTTTGGTCTGTGAACAGAAGCATTTGGCAAATTTTTGTTTTTATTTGCAAACTCCATATCGGGTTACAAACAGGAACAGGGCCATCTTTACCAGCATTGTGAAACAAACTGAATTGGTGAAACAAGGCACCCCTGCACATTTTATTTTCTTTTGAAAATATTTTGTTCTTCCCCTTCTTATATTTTACCTTGTTGAATTGTAACTTATCTTTTTATTATGATACATTTTTACCACATGAAAATCTTAGCTGCATGGAAGCAGGGATAGTGTCACAGAATATAAGTAGCAGTGAATTACTGGTATGATTGCACAATGGTTGGACTATATTAAGTGTTCAATTAATGAATGAATGTGAATTAAATATCCACAGGTCTATTATTTAAAATTATGGCTTATAAGAAAACAAAAAAATGAGGTATATTTGTTAATATGTGGCATTTAAATATGCAAATTTTTCTGAGCAGATAATTTGATGACTCTCATGCAAATATAAAATGAACATGTGTTAAAAAGTTTACTTAACTCATTCATTAATCAATGAGGGAACCATGCAGATGTTCTAATTATTTCAAGACAGACTCCAAGGAACAGTCATATGTATACCTCAGGAATATTGAAATGAGTGCAGGCAAAAATGTCTTTACCCCACCATAAAGAGGGGTGGATTATTCCTTCACTAGACATAATTCATTTGCATATCTATACACAATAATTATTTTGCTCCTCTGTACTCATGGATAACTTACTGAATTATAAAACTGCTCCTATGTAACTGATGTATTTTTTTTTCCATTGAGGCACCAGTTCTTTCAAAGCCATGAAAATATAGAAGACTAGCTAAAGTTTTCTCTCCTTAGTAGCAAAAAACTGGTGGATTTTAGCTGGAGAAAAAATTAACATTCCTGGCTGCATTGATGGACACCTTTTCTGTGTATAATGCATGGGGATAATTATTTGAGAAAATATTGTATGAGGGGATTTTGTAGGTAAAGCCAGCAAGGTCATTGTCAGTTTAGATTAACTGCAGTGTGGTATCTGTCAACCAAATTAGTACTGACTTGGAGGGATGTTTAACCTGAGCACTCAATGCTTCAGGAAGGTTTTCCTTCATGAATCAGCAATTCTCTCTACTCCCTATTTTCTCTGCAAGGTCAAAGGGTTTTACTATCCCTGTAGGCTTTCTTTACTCGCCAACTGGTTTATTACCTTTTGTAGCCGAAAAGTAACTTGTTGCCCACACTATTTGACAGACTACTAAAGTATAACAATTCAATGGAATTTGCAAGGAAGGATCACATTAAAACTGTGTGTGTGTGTGTTTTACATAAAATCTTAGCATCACTAGGACACTAGTCTTCTCTGAATATACCATTTTTATAGTACTGAAATATCAAATATTTTTTGAAAGGGAATGTAGAATCATGACTGAATTGTGATAGGATCACATAAACCACTTTTGATGAATATAATGCTGTTGAAAATAAACTTTAAGCAAATGCAGCAGCATAGTTCTGAAAATCTTTCACTACATTCTGAGCAGAACATTTTAAAAATGTTTTCAACCCTTTAAAAGTGACCCATGAAGCTGAAAGGTTTAGAATATTGCCTGTGATTGACAGTATGAAAGGGACTGGTGTAAAATAAAGAAATGAATACCACTCATACATCTTCTTTCTACATGTAAAAGGCACTCATGGAGGTACATTCCATCTCGGGAGAGAAACTCTACAAGGATTGTAATTCACCAAGGACTCCACATGAAACACCTTTAGGATCAGTTGCCATGTTTTACCTGACATATTGTTTTGTTATTTTTTTTAGGACAGCAACAGCTGAAGACTGAGCATGACATCTGCTTGGCCTGGCTACTTCACCTCCGTGTGAGACTCTTCTATGGAAGGTGTTTGCAATGCAGCTCCTCTCTCAGCTCAGCTGAGGCTTTTCTTGCCAATTTTATTTTTTATTTTCTACTTCTCTTTTTATATACGTCAAACCTGGGTTGTGTTTCTGAGGTTTGCATGCTGTTGCCTGCTCCTTCTACTCTTTTTCTTTCAATAACATTATTCTTAATATTTTGTACTTTCAATTCAGTCTTGGCATCTGCTTCCCAGAAGTGTCAAATAGTAAACTCTCTTCAAATAGAAGGTAGTGTTCTTATTACTGGGCACAATTACCCAAGCCTGTTCATTCACACTATTTTGCATTTTCATTTATTTTTTTTTAATTACCAATCATGTAAATATGCCTATGTTCATGCCACAGATAACCATATCTTAAGTTTAGCGGTATATAAATAGTTACCTCTATTTATGAAGTACCAAATATGTAACTATATATTTCATTCCATTAAATGTTGTGCATCATTGTATCCTTTGGTCTTTGTGACCAAACACGTTTCTATGTTTGTGTTGAAAAAGATAAAAATTATTAAATTTTAAGTAAGAGTAGTTCTCTGTCCTTTTTTGATAAAAAGTATTTATTTCTGAATTAAGGTGGGTGAGGGTAAAAGCAAAGAGACAGGGAGGGATTAAAGACAGTCCTTGTTTTATGTTAGAGCTAAGCCACGGAGAGTGACCTGACGACTAGAGCATTGTACAGTCTACAGATCGAGGGTGAACAGAGACTGGAATTGCCCTTTCATTTGCTCATTGTTTTCAGTTTTGTTTTTTGACTGGTGCTTAGAACAGAGATTATAATATAAGGAATTCAAGCTTGAGAGGACCCCATTCCAGCCTTCTTCATGATCCATTTTCTTCCTCTTGTGATCAACTTGAAAATATGCAAAGTGTAGAAAATCGTTGAAACATTTACAACTGTAAGTGGTGTGAAAGATCCTATAGTAAAGCAGTTACTTTGTACTTTTCCTACTTCTACTGTGTTCGATAGCTTAGAAGCTTTGTTGTTTTATGTTTTCTTTCCATTTTTGCCTTTATTTGCACAGTTTAAAGATTTTGGCACAAGATATATTCACATAGGAGCTTAAAGTCGGAAACGTGGGAGTGAATCATGTTATTCCCTAAGTAATGGAGGATGGAATTACAAAAGGCATGGAGAGGTAATCTTAGAAAAGAATTGGGTTATGCAAGTAAATTTTATAAAAAAATTTGAAAGAGAAAATTACTTTCTGTCAGTTCTCACCCACCTGCTTTTCTACATCAATATTTCTCAAGATTTTAGGATATTGTTCATTTTAAATTTTAATTTGCCTACTTTTGTTCTTAGTACTCATACAGAAACAGTTTTTCACCCTAGAAGTTCCTCTATATTTTCTCTTTCTATTTATATTCTATTCATCCTTAGGAAATAATCTCTCTTCCCACCCTAACATCCCTTGTCTCCTATGACATTTTACTCTTTTTGTTTTGTATCATTCTTTTTTCCATTAGACGTAAAACATTCAAGGACATGACTTTTTAATCTTATATCTCTAATACCTGACATGGAATAGTGAGCAAATCCTCACATTGGCATTTAATTACTTCACAGTCTGGCATGAATCTAAATTTCCAACATAACCATTCAGTTATCTGTCATGCAGATTTTGATTCATTCAGATTAGTCCATTTACTATGCAAAGGTATGTGAATATAATTATTTAAAGATGACCTGGTCAAAATGTTCATATTTTGAGTCATCGATGTTGTACTTACATTCTTCTCTCCATGGCTGATTTTTACTCTTTTCCCACATTTTCGTATGCTACTTATTCTTTAAGTGCCAAAATTAAGTTGCACCTTGTCTATGAACTTCTGCTTTCTATTCCAAACCTTAATGAATATCTTAGTCTACTCACTCTTTACTATTTATATAATTCATTGCTACTGGTCTTAATTGTTAATTTTTCCCACTGTATTGTTTTTGATGTGTTATTGGCCTTGATAATAGTGCATTTTGGGTGGTTATGTGCTCATTGTACCTAAGTTATACACAATAAACCTGAAAAATATTCAAGAGTTTTTATTTTATTCAGGTAACCTTAATTTCAGACTAATGGCTGAGAGAACAACATTTGTTTCTTATGAGGAAACTCAATAGATAAACCCACAGCAGAGAAAAACAGATGAGGAAGTTTGAACTAAGGGAAGGAGAGAGTTACAGAGAAGAGCTTGGCAGTAGAAAAATCATGAACGCTTCTTATGTAGTTTAACTCCATGTGAGCATTTTACACTGAAGTAAGAACAGGAGTGAAGAGGAATACTAGCCAAGGTTGCATGTGGAGAGAACACCAAACCAGCAGCATGCATTTCCTTGCCAAAGGAAATGCTTCTTTTTTGTAGAAAGTCAGCATCTATACCCAAAAACACACTGAT
The DNA here is from genome assembly GCA_028451465.1 of Erethizon dorsatum. NCBI lineage: Eukaryota > Metazoa > Chordata > Mammalia > Rodentia > Erethizontidae > Erethizon > Erethizon dorsatum. The sequence continues at coordinate 110,711,905 of CM051824.1, forward strand.
GGTAAAAGTGAAGTGTTCCTCCCTGTCACTTAGTATCTATAGGAAGCAGGATGGTATGTGTTTGCAATGAGTAAATTCTTTAAATAGCACAGTGGCAAGCATGCAGGTAAAATTTACAGTAACCCTGGAAAATCCAGAATTGGTGGAATTTCAACTGGAGTACAAGAACATGAGCAAATTGGCATTTTTGACCCAACAACAAGAAGTAATTTTTTGTTTGCTACATTAAGTTGTAGATGTACAGATTAGTGCCCTGTAACAAGATGCTTGATGAGATTTTAAAATATTGTATACATCTGTTGTTTAACTTGTAAATTTACCTTTTCAGTAAGGATATTAGTTTCCTTTAAAATTTTTTGTATATATATGTAATATAAAGGGTAAAGAATAGAGGTTATAAGGTTTCTTCTCAAGTTTTATCAATAATTAATGATATGAATTTGCATATTTTAATAATGAGAAATTATGAATAATCCCTGCACGTCACTCGACTATTTTTAATAAAGTATGTTAATTTACATAGAAGTAATTTGAAATCCCCACAAATTATGAATCCTAGAATTTACTGTTTCTCACAAAACTACCATGTTCTCATTTAAATAGTAGCTAATAAACAAAGCATACTAAATATCAGGCCAGAAAGAGATAAGTAAGTATTATAGCTAAAAAATATAAAATGTAGGCGAAAACAGGTTGCTAGAACTAACTAAAAATTATTATCATTAATCCAGACTCTGCATCCTGGCTACAATATTTCAGATACTAAAATGTTACTACTTGCTTGAGTAACTAAACATCTAAGAACTGAATCATTAGGACCAAACTCAAATGAAAAACCCAAGTGGAAATGGTATTAATGCCTTCACCTAAATGCAAACATACTTTAACTATCACTCTTCTGTACATTACTATATCTATAGGCTCCAGTTAAAGACCAGCTGAATTCCTGGTAATTGTAATTTGAAGATGCAGGTAGGAAAGTGGAATCAGACGATCTAAATGAAACTAGTTTCATTCTTTGAATTTCTCCTCTCCACTAACAGAAGTTTTAGACTAGATAATTGATAGTGAAAATTTAATATGTGCAAGCTCTCTTTTCTGGATAGTGATAGTTAAGCCCTTATTTTCTAAGTATCTTTTTAATAGTTATGAAAATACATGAGCTGATACTTGATATAATGGTGCAGCTGAGTAGGCTGAGTTTTTGCTTGTTGCTTTGCACCATTCATTCTACCTGTCAAATCAGGTGGCAGTACATCTTGGTTTAATTTTACACACTTGCTGGCTCCTCAGCACCATCTGCCATGCCATCCATCTAAGAAGGGCTACATTATCGATGGCAAATCAATCACAATGCATGATAAAATGTATCAATTTTATTCATGGAGAACGCTATTTCCTGATCTCATTCTTAAGTATCTTGGGCTGAGTCCTGTAGTTCCCTGAGGTTAAGAGAACTACAGGAGCTGAGAGCATAAAATCTAACCTATTTTCAAAGCATGTCTAACTTGTTGACTGACATTATGTCTTATCAACATTTCTAGATTGCTATTTATCACGCAGATATTTGACTTTCTGAACTGAGTTGTTTTACTGAAAATTATAATTGCATATTTTCTCCTGCTCCTGCCAAGTATGTAAACTCAGTGATGCAGAATTATTAAAAATCCACATCTTATTTTATCACCAAGTTTCATCCTAAGTTTTTGACAAATCTTGATAATGGATAAACATATGCAGCCATTTGCTGAGTACATAACAGGGCATGAGCTAGATGAGACATGGCAGGTTACTATCCACTCTTAAAATTATATGACTTTGCTAATAGCATTTGTGACAGTCCAGACAAATTAGAATTCCCAAGGAAAGGAGAATAAAAGGAAAAAGAAAGAAATCACTTTCACCTGGCAAAATACGTTTATTTGTGGTTATCCTATTAGACACATCTAGCAAAAGAACCTTCATCTTTAACTTGAACTTACAACTACAATCCATTTACATGATTAATTAAGAATTTTTAACCAGGATTCCCAAAATATTAGCAATCTAAAATGAATTTGTCTGAAGCTGATATCATTGGTATGAACATAAGCAGTTTAATATTTTAGATAAGAGGTGATCAGATATTTAGTTTTATGTTCAGTTCTGTATAATGTTAAAATGTTACTTAGCTGCTTAGCATTTTTCTTGGCAGGCTCAAAAATGGAAGGTTAAATAAAGACATATCATTTACCCATAAAATATACAACAGAGATATCAAGGGACTGAGATGGCAACTATTTCCATGAATGACATTAGATAAAATAGTTCGAAAAAAACAAAAATAGTTGTTTAAGTGAGAATACATAAATTCTATGGTTAGTGACAGTGGTTATCAAATTATTACCCATTCAAGCCATGCAATTTGATTGATTCATGCTGCAGATAAAAATTATCCTTACTTGGATATTAAAAGAAGAGTAGACATGGATTAAATGTTTATTTTGTTCCCTGACATTTCTCCAGAATTTATATTAGTGGCAAGCTAATGAAAAAAAAAATACCACCTACTTGAGTTCTACTATCTGCAAAGATCCATCTATATTTTTGTTTTTAGAAATATCTCAAGAGTAAAACCTATGATCTCTGTTTTAAAAGTATAATTAAGCTAATGTTTGCCATTTAATACACTCAGAAAAACATATATATATATATATATATATATAAGAGAGAGAGAGAGAGAGACAGTAACCAAACTATGGTTAGTATAACTATACTTTTTCAACATAGTAAAATAATAATAATCTTCAAAAAGAAAACAAAGCCTAGAATTTCCAAGACTCAAAAAAGAGTAGGCAATTTGTTCGGTTCTGTTACTTATGACCGTCAGAGCCATCTATAGCAATATTTGCTATAATTATATTAAAATTATTTTCATTTTTACCTTATGTACACTCATTCAGTCTCATCTCTTTCTCACCCCTTTTTCCTCTACCTTTTTTGATTATTGCTTTTATCACTGACCAGCTCTGATTTATTACTGGTCCTCAACTGTGGATTTAGTCCTTTTGCTACTCCCATGCTAATTACCCTACTATGTGAACATTTCTCACCTTCAACAACAATGTCTATAATTCTTGCTTCTGAAATCCAAGCTGTTTCAGGTACATACATTTACTTTGTGGGTTGCTACCTAAATCAAATTTTGGATGCAGGTGTTATATTGTAACTAGTTATACATAGAGATTATATTGGTAAAGTCAAAATTTTGTCATCATTTATTTCCATCTTTTCTCTATTAACATTATTTCCACAAATACTCTATTTTTGCTTATAGTTAAAATGTGTCCAGCTCAATATTCCTGGACACATTCCTCCCATATAGTAAGAGGTAGCATAAATTTGCTCTGGACAATGTCTTATGCAGAAATACCCAGGATGGAGGTTAAACAAAAATTGTTTTTTAGCTAAAAGTTGAGAACTTAACATTACTTAAAAGATACTTACTTTCTTTTGCCTGGGATATGTATTTGATTTCTGTTATACAACAGCTGTACTATGAAGATGGCTGAAAAAGCCACAGGTCAAAGATGGTAAAGTGAGAAGGAAAAGAAACTGGTATCCCCACCCTTATTGTTATCATGGACACATTACCTACTTGGGGCTTCTTTTTTCTTAAGTGGAAAAATAAATCCTTTTTTGACTAAGTAATAATAGTACCAGTTCTATTTTATGTATCTTAAATCCTGCAGGTATCAAATCTACTCCATTATAAGATCCAACATTCACATGAAAAATCACCACTTTCAAAAATGTAAATAGAATCATTTTGGATATTTTCAAAGGAATAACCTCCTTGGAAAACTCAGTTGTACACAGAGAAAATTTATTAAAGTTTTTAGTGTCTCAAAATACATAAACTGTAATAAAATACATATAATAATATTACTTTGATTATTCAGATATGGTTTCTCATATCACACAACACAATTAAAGCACAGAATATATCCAAGGACCAGGGGCAGAGATTACATAAAGCGTGTCAAGTTAAAACAGAGTGAGAATGTTCACCTAAAATTTGGGGAAAATTTCTCCCAGTTAAGTATTAGAAATACAAAACATGCTTTCACAATTAGCAGTATGGACACACACACAATCCACATTTACACACATATATCTCAAAAAGAAACAACTTTCACATCTGTGAATCATAGCCATTATTTGCAATGCTAAAGAAGGCTATAAGAATTTTAAAGAAAGCTTAAAGGGAAGCCACTCCTGGGAACAACATAAAAATCTTTACATACATTTATAAAATCTTTCAATCACCTCTCTTCTCTAAGATTCCATGTTTCTATTCCTTTAATATATACTTTTGGACTGTCCAAATTCCAGAAGATATCAAATGTTAGAATCAGGTCATTAATGATTAGAAATCTCCATTAAACTAAGTATTTAATTATCTCTTCATTTCTGTTATTTTTTACCATGATCTTAAAAGACTTTTAAAAAAAAATAACTAAAAGTAGCTACTCATACAAGATGAGTTTTTCCCAAGTTGAAATACTGGACTAGATATATTGATGCCTACATTTCATTTTATAGGAGAAAGACTCATCATTATAAATAAGTAATACCCATCTTTTTCACTATAATTGCATTGAAAATGTACTAGTTGAACATATTCTCACTGACCAACATATATTGATTTTTCGTATGTATTGCATTCAGCAAAACTACATATATAAATCTCTATGAACTTCCTGCATTGTAGCCATGCAAAATATTATACAGAAATAATACATATTAAAATATCTTCTGTATTCTACAGTATTTATTTTTGCGTATTGTTCAATGCTCTAAACCAAAGTTTCAATCTTTATACCCAATCTTTAATATTGTCATATATTTTTACAAATATCAATAAGTATGATTTTTTAGTATTATACTGGTCAGCTTAGACTATCTGCACAATTTATTCAGCACATACTGTTTCCTCATGCATCTTTAATGGATGAATGTGTGTTAATCATCGATAAGTTAGAGAAATAGAGACAATCAGTTTTCCTCAGGTGCCAGAGTTTTATTATGCCCAGACAAGCACGCAAGCAAGCAAGGTAACTGGCTAAGCTCAAAATTGGGCAAAAGTAAAATCATTTCTACTTAGGATACTGTGAAAAATCTAAATATGCCCCAAACAATTCTAGTTGCCTACTGTTATTTCGATTCAATCTCTCTCTTCTCTCCCTCTCCTCTCCTCTCCTCCCCCTCCCACCACTACTGCACTTGTTTCTTCTATTGCTTTAGACTTAGTCAGAAATTCTTCTTGTTGCATTTTCTATGGTGTGTATTTCAGTTCATGTTCTTCCTGACTGGCTTTGTTGTCATTTGTTTGTCTCACATTCAAACTCCCCAAGTATATAAAAAATGAATTAGATATTTTTGTTGCTTTGTAACATTCTCATTAATTCAAGGTTTGGCAGCTAGCCACTTCATAAACCTCTACTCTAGCCCACAGTTTGCCTTTGGATGCAATGTCTGTCTTTTTATTTTTCTTTCTTTCATTGTCAAGGAAAATTGTCATTAGTTAAGCAAAACTGTGATGATGTATTTACAAGAAGCTTTGTCCAACTGATTCACTCACAAGGGCCAATGTAGTTGATGGCTGCTCTGGGGTTTCCTGGTATCTATTAGAGTGTGATTTTCTTAAAAAATTAAAGTGTTTCTTATTTTTATGGATGTTTTTGTGTGATGGATAATCCAGGACACTAGTGATGAAATTCCAGGGGCCTCTGCAAAGATGTTGGCATACTGTGTGTTGATTAATATGCAACTTGAAATTCTCTGAGTGCTTTGTATGGGAAGTTATGTAATGAGATTAATTTTTATAATTTTCCAGTGAATATGTATGATTTGACTCTCAGAGAAATGTTGACTTAAACCAGAATAAAAGCTAGGTGTGAATTCCAAAGATACAAGAGAAAAAATAATGAAGTTTGAAATATGGATATGCACTCATTGTGGAATACAGTTTGAAACCTCTAATTCAAGACTGTTAATTCAATCCTTAACTATTTTTCAGAATTTTATTGAAATTCTAATGTATCATCTTTATAGAATATAATTCTACTGGAGATGTACTTACGTATACGTGGAATATATTTTATATATTAGCAATTTCTATAGAAAGATACACTAACAGAATTTTACTAAATCAAATTAAGCTGTTTTTTGGATGAAAAGCAATTGTGTATATTGAAATAATAGCCAAAATTTTTATTATTTTAGTTGTTTTTTATTTTTAATATCAAGACAAAGCCACTGTGAGAAGTTGTATGTCAATCAAAAAACTGTGACATTATGTTTTTAAAAATTCCTTTTATAGCCTGAAACACCTTTAGGAGTATCAGAACGAAGTCTTTAAATGCCAGTAATTATTCAAATTTCTTCATATTAAAATTTCTAACTGGATTATTTCAAGAAAAATGCTATTATTTTTTAAAAAGTATATTTATTTTTCATAATTCTAAGAAAAACTATAGAGTAGAGTAAAACAGTCTAGACTGAAACTCAAATATTCAACATGGCTATAGATGAGTATCCTAAGGATAGAAAACTGGTAATACGGGATTTTTATTGCCTTGACTAATATAGAAAACATCCTATAAACTTCTTTGGGGTATTTTTGTGCCTTTCTTGAATGAAAAATTATGATATTAGTAATAAAATTAATATTTTATCACTTTATGGATTTTAATTAAAATTATCTGTCTCTTCACTCAATTGTACACTGCTGTTAACAGCTCTAACGTATAGAGTATATACTTCATTGTGAACAGTAAAAATAAATTTAAAAAATTAATGAAAAAATAAACTAGCAATCCAAAAATATAAAGGCATTTTGACAATTGTATTTCTTTAATGTCTGTGAGCCACTTACATCTATACCATGTCCATGCCCCAGAAAATGGCATGGGCCAAATTACAGATATTTGATACATTTTTTAAAATATACAAATAAAACAGCTAAACTTGATCTCAATGCCATTAACATTTTTCTTTCAAATAAAACTAGATTTGAAATAAAGTGGTTAGAAAACAATCATGTTAAGTGTTTATTGATTTATTTACCATTGCACTAACTTTAGATTTTCAAAGTGTAATTAGGTTTTCAGTGGAATTTATCAGAAAATGTTCATTTTAATTTACTGAAAGGTTACTATCTTTCACATCGTTAATGAGAATAACTCTCTTTCAACATACGTGGTTGCTATTCTTTTCATTTGCAACGTTTCTTTCAGAGTGATGTCATTATTTTTGTATGGCAATACAAATAATTTGTCATGTTTGTAGTCAATAGATGATGGCTGGACTGGCAAAAGTCCCTTTAGCTAAAGCTTTAAGAGATAAGTGGGGTTTTCCTTTTTCCAAGGGTGATAAAAAAAAAAAAAATTGTGTTCTAAGTGTGTGGTCCAGCTTGAGAAATGAATTAATTCTATTAGAATTTCTACTGCATCAACTATAACTTAACAGGAAAAAAACATATATTTCTGTAAGTTTATTATTTTTATCTTTGAAAATACTTCTGTAAAATTTTAAATAATGGCTATTATTCCCAAACAGAAATTGTCCTTTAACAACCTATTAAAATATAATGAAAATAAAAGGAAACCTTGGATTGTAACCTGTTCTGTGAGCGTTCTGCAAGACATTTCTATTATATTTTAACTTTATAAATGAACAATGTCTTGCAATACAAGTAGTATGTGATGCTGAATGTCACATGATCACAACTGAGCCAATGGTTTCTCTCCCCGTCCCTCTGTTCCTCCTCCCTCTTTCCCTCTGTCCCTCTGTCCCTCTCCCTCCCGCTCCCTCTCCCCTCCCCCCTTTGGATTGTGAGAGATCATCTCCCATCAGCAGGGTCTCATCTGCAGAGGAAGAGGGAGAAAAGGAAAAGGAATCCCTCACTTCAAATGAGATATACAAAATGCGGAAACCCTGAAAAACATTGTAGCAAAGCACCACCCGAATAAGGTTGTAGCAGTGTGAGTGATCTGTTTAATGACAATGCAATGTCACTTTCCACCAAAATCTCAAAAGGAGACAAAAGCAAGCATTCTTGGAGAGGTTCCTTGTTAAAGTTGTGCAAAAAGAAAATTCCATTAAGCCAATAGATAGCAGTGATTCCATTAGTGACAGTGGAAGTCTTCCTATGCAATAACCCTCCTCTGTCTCCCTCACAACAGCCAGTAAGGTTTTCAAAAGTAAGTGCAAGTTACTTTGTTTATTTTTCTTTATTTTTTTTTGTATTTTCTTTATTATTTTGTCTTATATTACAGTATTGTAATCATTTTTATATGAATATTTTTGTGTTCTGGGATGAAATCATCTGAGTCACCATTATTTCTCTTTCTTTCTTTTCTTTTTCTTTTTCTTTTTTTTTTTTTTTTTTTTTTTTTGAGATAGGGTCTCACTATACAGTTCAGGCTGACCTTGAACTCACTATGTAGCTGAGGCTGGCCTTGAACTTTTGGCCATCTCCTGCCTCAGCCTCCCAAGTTCTGGGATTTCAGGTGTCCATTATTTCTTGTGGGGAAATTCACTTTGATATACAAGTGCTTTGGATTACAAGGATGTTTCTGGAATGAATTAAGCTCCTAAACCAAGGTTTTACTGTAATTAAAAACAAATTAAATAACTACTTTATCTCCCATTTTTTGTTTTAAAAATCTCAAATCCTCACACATGTACATGTATGGTTTTATCACATTAATATTTTCATACATTGCTTTCTTCTCCACTTAAGACACATACTCATGTACACAAGTTATAATAGAATAATAATTATGTGTTGAATGACTTGAAAGTGAACTGCAAATAACACAGTTCTGCACCTCTACATCTCATATGATTCAGGAAGTATTTCAACAGAAATAATTTGTTAAATATCTAATCTGTATCCAACTATTACCACTGCTACCATAGTTGATTTGTAGTAAATTTTTTCACTTCCACAAATGGATGAGCAATCGTTAATTTTTATTTAGTAAAAAAATTTTTTACAGGAAGAATTTACCTGCTCTAAAGTCTGGAAGTAAATTTCAAATTTTGAAATATAGCTAGAGATGTATTCTACTTAACACGTTCTTCATCATACTAAACCACACGCGGTTCCTAAAGGCTGAGGTTTCCCTTGTAGCTACACATGCAGGTATGTTTTCCTCTGTACTTTAGTCTGACAGTAGCAGGCCAGAAGAGACTGGATGTGACCACAGCAGAGCACTCGTCTGTCCTCTTTGGGCAGTACTTCCACCACTGAAGAATAGCAGGGTTCATTTCAGTGTGTATATGTGTGCAGCTGAGGTGGATTAGATGTTACTCTGAGCTTCTCATGATTTTCCTGTTCACTAGTAATTAAGAATGAGTAGAATATATAACCCAGAGTACATATTCATAAGAGAGAAAAATCAAGTCATTTTGGAGCAGTTTTTAGAATCCAAAATGTTTAAAACCTTTTCAAAAACATTCTCATGGTATTTATATTGCATATTTGTTTTTATCTCCCACTCTTCTGATAACCAACTTAAAGATTTTGTGTGCTTATAAAAATACTACTAATCTTACATACTAAAACTATAGTGATGCAAAGCAATTTATGGTGGATTAACTATGAGTAATGTATGTTGTATATATGTATGTTTCCTAATATATAATATGTCTTAATTGGTAATATTTGAAATTGTTGTCTTTGGAAACATATGTATTCAAAACTTGGCAGTTTTGAATGGAAAAGTATCTTCACTTAGATTAGTAATGTGTGTTTCTATTATTTAATTGTGGTTGCTTTTGTAAACCTGTAAGAAAAAAATATTATATTTTTTTACTTTCTTGTTATTCAGGCCCATGAGAACAATAAACACAATCTTTCTCCTCTAATGCTCCAAAACACAGGTAGAAAAATAGAAATTATATTTTAGCAGCCCCAGCTATATCTAATATGATTTTCTGTCAACACAGAAAAAATGAGTTGTATATTTTAAAGATTTCAGTCGAATTGTGTTCTTCAGTAAATATAGGCTGGATTCCTGGAGTGTCAAAATAATAGTTTCTGAGAAACAACGAAATTTTGCATCAAAAGCAACATAAAAATTGCCAGCTATTAGACACAGCTTAGTTCAAATTCCTGTTTGCAGCATTGAAATACAAGGTGTAAGCCCATGTACTGTGAGTGGAAATACTGTATGGCTATTGTAGGAACAGAGACTGAACACAGCACCGAGCTCTTATCGGAAAGGTAGCCAGTTATATTGCATGATTAGAGGAAGCATAAAATGTGTTCAAAAAATGAACCTCTTTTTTTAAAAAGAGTATTACAATAACGTATATAAAGCCCTGGCTTGTAGGGATCCTGGATATTGAAATAACATTTGAAAATGATAACTATGATGTGTTTTAAATTGCTCACATTTATCTGAATGATGTATGAATTGCAGAAGACATGACAAGCTCTTCCAAATTTCAGCAGTTATTTCTTAGGAAAAATAAATGAAAAAAAATACTTTTGAAAAATATTCCAAATAAAGCCAATGATTTAAATATATTCTGAGTCAACTTTTGACCTTCTCTAGTATGTTATATTTACTAAGTATGCCCTTTAAATATCTGAATAAATGAATGAATTTATGCATTTTTTGAGCAATACTATTGATTTTTCAAAAAACACATCAAGCCACATTAACAAAAAAGAATTAAGCCCTCACCATAAATTATGTGTTTTTTTTTTTTTTTTACATATATGTCTCTTCAGAATAAAAATCCACCTAAAGAAACTCTAGGATTGCCCTCAAGAATAGCACTCTTAGAGTGGATAACAAAATCTAATTATATTCCTCTTTAGAATGCTTCAGTATTGCACATTAAATTTAGCCTAGATTTTCAAGTTGCTTTCCCAGCTAAATGATATCACTTATCTCCAGTTACTCTTTAAACATTTATAGAAATGGGACTATTACTGAAGCTGTGAGATACTGCATACAAAACAAGATACTTGCAGTGGCATTTTTAACAATGCAATACAAATGTAGATGTGTAGGTTTATGAGCTTCATTTGTTTGTCCGTTATCTCTCTTGGACTTTAAAGAATTGAGATGTGTTATGTACCTGTACCAATTCCTGACAATGAGTGCAATCATTACATCCTGCAAACATGTACTAATAAAAGTTTTAAAAATGAAATAAAAATAATTTTTCTGTTTAGATGATAATTCTGAAGCATCTTCATGTCTTTGTCAGAGCCAACTCTAGCCCCTTCTCACAATCCCTATTGTTTAGATAGTGCAGTGATCACAGGTTCTTAACAATTCCTTTTTCTGAGCTTCTATTTTGTGATGGCTAAGCAGACCAGAAAGGTAAAATAAAAACTCTAAAGTCAAATATCTATTCAGTGGCAGAGCCAGGATTGAGGAATCTATTCTCAGTCTGAATTCTCCTATCTTATACTATTGGGAGGTGACATACCCTATATTAGACAGTTCTTCCCCACACTTCAATGATTACTCTGTTTTTCCTACTTATTCCAAGGTTATTTTTTCCTTTTTTTAACTTTCAAATGGGTCTTTATTAGCATTTGATTTATTGAAAGTTTTTTATTACATTAGTATTTTCATTCATGAAATTTTATTTTTATGATATTGCTATCAAATTTACTTGCTGAAGTTAAGCTTTAGAAAAGGCTATGCTTAAAATTTAATGTACTGTGACAGTTGAAAGAATTGAAATCTCTAATTTGCAAAATTACTACTCAATAGGTCGATTGAAATAGGCACCTCCCTAGTACCTTGCAAGGATATTGTTACCATATGATATGTAAGTACTCATATTTCTGTAAAACAATTTGGACAATGAGTAAACACCATTTGTTACATCCTTAAACTTCGCTTCAGTATTCGTATAAGAAATAAATATGGTTAAGAAAATATTTGCATACTTAATGTGTTACAGTAAAATGCTATGTTTAATAGTAAGTTATAATAAGATAAATTATCTCTCTTCTAAACTTCTGAAGTACTTTGTATCTCTTGCAATACTCATCCTTATTTTTTTTTCTGGTCTGGGAGTATCTGTCTCCTAAATTAATATATGAATTATACCTTACTCACCTTTTGAACAGTGTAATACCAAACACTGCTGGATATCTGCATAATTCGCAAATAACATTTGTGTAGGTGCATTTAATTAATTGGAAGACATGTTGCCCATATCTTTAAAAATTGCTCCTGAAACACTCTTATATAAAAACCAGCAACAATACATGAATTTTGGGGGTCCATTTGGATCAGGGATGAATTTATGTGACAATCATGGTAATTTAAATATTTGTATTTATTCTGGTGGCCACACTGTTATGTTGGGGGTTGATCAGTGAACTCACTTAGATGAAAGAAAACACATTGAGATCATTTCTGGGATACCAGGAAAATGATTTTAGTTTTTCTGTTATAGGTTTGTCTCTTTCTTCCTTCCTTCCTTTCTTTCTTCCTTTCTTTCATCTTCCTTCCTTCCTTCCTTTCTTTCTATTTCATTCTTTCTCTCTCTCTCTCTCTCTTTTTTTTTCGTCAATGAAGGCTGACTGGTTTTAGGTTCAGCAGACTATACTATTCTTCTCCCTGGAAGGCCATAAGGCTGACACTAATACAAAGAAAAGCTGAGAAATGGTCATAAGTGAAGTTCTAACGATACAACTGAGTTCTGAAATCCAACTACACCTGAAGAAATTGCCATCTGGACTTCTGATTTACATGTTATAATGAACTATGGGGTTCATTTTATTTGTTTTTATGTTTGAGCCCTTGTTTCTGTAACTGAAACTATGTAACTGAACCTATGCAAATTTATTATATTTTACTTGAACTCACATTTACTACAATTCATTTCTATTTCAGTTTCTGGCTTCCAAATCTACTGATAATTCAAGGGACAAGTACAAGTCAGTGCCTGGAAAAATGCTTATGTATTAGAGTTTCTTAATTTGCTTGAATTGAATTAAATAGTTTTAGATCACAACGTGCTCTTTGGAAATTTGGAAATGTAGAAATAAGACTAATTCCAAGTGACACATAAAAATATATCCATATATTCTTTGTCTCTCTGTTTCATACACACACACACACACACACACACATGCATACACACATGTAATCTTTGAAGAGATTCCTGTGAATCTTTGTGTCTCTCATCTGGCACATCATAACCAATCCAAATATAATCTTCGATTTTATTTGTGGAACCAGTCTTTAAGTGATGATCTGGATTTTTGTGCTACGAGAAACCCAGAAAATTTTAACATAAGAAAATCTGAAATAATTATGATTCATTAATCTTACTAAGAAAATATTTATTAAAATGTTACTTTGAGACATGCAAAATAGCATGACATCTGCTCTTCTAGTATGCAAAGCCAAACAAATAGAACAGATTTTTACCAATAGAAATGAGCAAACATTCTCCTAAGACATATGTAGATGTGGCTCATTTATCGAATCACTATTTCTAGGAAATATTAAGAGGACAAAGGTCACATTCTAATCAGTCAGTGGACACTCTCTCTGAGTAATTGTTGCCTTCAATATGCTATTTATAATTAGTGGAAATAAAATATTAAGAGGAAACAAATATTTTATGTATGTACAGAAAACTTTGAAATTAAAAGGTTTAATTTAAACTACTTATTAGCAAAAGACTGCAAGCCACTTGTTAATGATATGATACTTTTTCTTCCTACAAGCTCTTTTATTTAATTAGTAATTATGATAGAAAATTATATATTACAATGTACTAGAAAAAGGCTCAGACTAGCAACACAATATTGATTAGAGATTTTCCTCTATGTTAATAATCACTGCCATTTGGACCTGATTTCAAATTTTCCACAAAAATATCAATTTTCAGACAACAAATCATAAGACAGATGATCTGTCACTCAATTATCCTCTTCCTTCTTGATTAAAATAATGAACTATTTATTAAGTAATAATACATGACTTAATTAGTTACCCCAGAAAACAAGTCAAGTCAAATAAATAAAACTAAAATTGGAAGTAGGATAACAGCTTGCCCATTACTGTGGACAACAAAAACTGACAAATGATGTGATGACTGATGATATTATATTCTCTGATCCCTTCTCTTTCACAGTTCCTATGTTTAAAAAAGTCATGAAATATCATCAACAATTTTGTCCAATGTAAAAAAGATTCAATCAAAGAGCTTTGATAAAATGTAGACTTTAATTAGGGACAGATGATCCCAAACAGATAACACAGGAACTGAAACAATTGCTATTTTATGTTCCAAGTTCTATTCTTGCCAATGGTTTTCTCCAGGGAGCTCCACATTTTAGCAAGAAACATTCATTTGTAAAAAATGCATCCCACAAATTTCGATATTTCTGGACTTAATGGTAGAGTATGAAAACCATCTGTTTAATTGTGCTATGTCTGCTTGTATGGAAGAGTCAAAGAGCACAGATGATTTTTAATGTTCTGACATCTGGAAGTTTAAACCTACTGTGGTCACTATGGGGCACTAGAGAGTTGATGGTAAGAGTGTGGGGTCACAATTCTTTCACTGTGTGATCTTTAGTTACTCAGCATCTCTGTGCTTCATCTCCCTTATTTATGTAAATATTCATTTAAAAGGCTTTACAAAGTAGTGGTTGAGTGCGAAAGCATTGCAGCTCAAGATTGGATTTTATAACTGCATCCATCCTCTCACTATGTGCATAATTGTGGATAATCTACATTTCACAGTCTTATTTTCTAGATAGTATAAATCTGAAGAATAAAGGAGTTAGTGCTTGTAAAGCTCTTAACATACTACTTGATTCACTCAATGAATGCAGAGGAATAACATCAGAAACAATCAAAGATACTAGTGGAAACTTTATTGCAACCAACTTCTGATTTTACCATTCCCTTTACTATTTCATAGTTTTACTGTATTTAAGAACAGTACTTTTTTTCTTGTTTTTTTTGGTACCAGGAATCAAACTCAAGGTCTTGCTCTTGCCAGACAGGCGCTTGTGTCACTGAGCTATATCCCCAGCAGGACATTTTTTTAATTATTTTGTTCAAAGATAAAGGTGGAGAGAAAAATTATGAAGTCAAATTGAGCCTCTGTCATTTTTAAAATTTCATATTTCTCAGCTGATAAATGAGAAAATAGTCATAAGGTTTATGTGAAGGTTAAACATTCCAAGCTTATATATAGTAAACACCTCTGCTTCATTTGAGCCTCAATACAAGTTACCTATTATTTTTACTTTTATTTTCATGTACTGCAAGTTTTGGACAGGCATGTAAATACATATATACACATACACATAACTTTTTACATCAGTTCATCTATCAGTTCACATTAAGAAGTCCTCTTCTGATCTTATTTCCTAATATATTTTTGTGGTACCCGGGATGGAACCTAGGACTTACACACTAAGCTACATATCCACCACCTCTCCCCCTTTTTAAATAATTTTTGAGGCGGTGTCTCACTAAATTGCTAAGTTGCCCAGGCTGTCCCGAACTTGCAATCCTTCTGGCTTAACTTCCACCTACATAAGTAGCTTTGGAAATCACTATTTTAATTTTTAAAAAATTACAGTTTTGGTTTATAAACTTGTTACAATAGTTTGTGGTCTTGTTCACTTTTGTTAGGGCTACTGTGATATTCTTTTTTGTGTTTATATATTACACAGAAGCATGATTTTTACCATATAAATTTAAAATTAGTATTCATTGCTGTTGACTTTCAAATATTGTGCCATTTTTACTGTGCTGTCTATGATTTATTTAATTTTGAGTTGTTTATTTCAAAACTAAATTATTTTAGCTACATTACTTGTATTTTAAAATATATTCTCTATTTTGGAAGTTAATTTCCAGGTGGCGATAGTTATGGGATTCATTTTTGGTCCATTAAAATGTTCATTGTATATTCGAATATATATATATATAATGTTATATATATATATGAAAATGTACAAAATATAATGAAAGAAAGCCTATATCCACTAGCAGTCGTTCTTCATTCTGCTATCCCAGTCCCTGACAACTACTAACCTACGTTTTCTCTGTATAGATTTGCCCACTCTGAACATTTTATGTGAATGGGATCATGAAATATACATTCTCTTTGCCTCTAGTGTCTTTAACAGATTGTAACACTTCCATGATAAATCCCTATTGTATCATGTATATGCACTCCGCTCTGTGCTATTGGGAAGTGATACTCCACGGTATGTATGTGAACATTTTGTGCACAACAGTCATCAGTTGATGGGCATTTGGGCTTCTTCCTCCTTTTGACCTTATGAATAATGTTGCCACAAGCATTTGTGCAACAATTTTTTGTATAAATTATTTGCTTTCATTTCTTTTGTCTGTGTAAGAGTAGAATTGCTCGATAAAACAGAAATTATGTTTAACTTTCAGTGAAAGTCCCAAACTGCTTTCCACACTGTCTGCCTCATTGCTGTTTTCCACCAGCAATGAATGAGAATTGTAAAATTTCTTCAGAACCTCAACATCCTTGTTATTTTCCGTGTTGTTTTTATTCTATCCATCCTAGTAGCTATGAAGTGGTATTCCCTTGTGGTTTTGACTTGTATTTCTCCAGTGACTAGTGATGCTGAGTACCTTTTCTTGCATGGCAAGAGCAAAGGATTTGCAAGCTGGGATACTTCTCTTCACCTTAGCAAAGCCACTTAGTTTCAGTGGACCTCAGTTTTCTGGCACACGAGTTGTTACTACATGTGTGTCTGTCCAGGCAAGGGTACAGAAAACTAGCTTTGCTTTGATTCGCTTGTGGGGGGGGTACTCCTTCCAGGGAAGGAGGAGCAAAAAGGAGGAATCCAGAGAGGAGGGCAGTGAGGGTTCAAAGCCCAGATCTTTGTGGGATAATTTCATCTGGGAGGAGTTGGAGCTCCTTCTGCATCCCATTTCCTGCCCTCCTCTACTGCACCCCTCCCCAGAAGAAGGCACCTAGGTTGTTCTGACTCAAAAAGCAAAAGGGCTGGTGCCAGTCCAGGGGTAAGCGTCCTACCTGCCTATTCGTTCTGTTCTCTGTTCCCTGGGTCATTCCCGCCCACTCTGCCCAAAGAGCTAGGGAATGGGTGAGAAACAGGGCTGTGAGTTAGGGCCTGAGCCCCAGGCCTGGAGTAGAGGGCAGCAAGTGGGTGTGGGGTGCGCTGCGGGTGTGGTAAAAATCAGCGGGCGCGTGGGGAGTGTTGTGGATGCGGGAAGCAGTAGGAAGAAGCAGTCTCCCCGGGATCCCTGGCCTGGAGGCTGATGCAGAGGCTGCCGGTTTCTTGTAAAGTTGGTTTTTTCAAGGTTGGTTAGACCAGGCAGTGGGTCTGGGCCAGGAGAATTCAGTTCTCACTGGAAACATGTCTCTATGCAAGGAGTTGTTGTTGGGTCTTTTTGTTTGTTTGTTTGTTTTCTTCTGTGGTACTGAAAATTGAACAGGCTGCCCTGCCTCACAGTGAGGTACAAGCCCAGCCATTTATTGTTGTTATTTTTTTCTGGTCAGAGTGTTGCTGAGTAGCCCAGGCTGGTTAGGAATTCAAGATCTCCCTGCTTCCACCTCCAAAGTACTTGGAATTACAGGCATGCGCCACTTTGCCTGGCCAAGATATATATGTATATGTATATATATTTTTAATAAAAAGTGAAACCACGTTGTCAATGGAAATAAAGTATTTCATCAAAAATAAACACATGAAATAAAATATATTTTAAAGAAGATATGAAAATATGAACAAATATGTATTTTAGCATTTTCTATTTTCTTTTTACCATTACTAACATGTCTGTGAAAAGCAGGCTATTTATATGGCTTAGAAATTTTAATTCTCTACAATGTATAATGAGATATCCTTGCTTCTACATTTATATACATCCAATCCCCTTTCACTCTAGATATTGTTGTATATTACTTTTATTTTTTTTTATTTTTCCAATATATATTCATACACGTTTCTAGAAGACTCTTCCTTCAAGTTATCAGACGGTTCACAGTAATCACACACTCTTTCCACTAGTCAATATGTACAAATATATTTATAGTAATTTGGGTTTATTTATGTCCTTTGTTTTCTATGCCATTGGCCTGTCTATATAGCTCATGCTTTTTAATATATAGCTTTTAATGGTATTTTTTAAAATTAAAAAATATACTTATCTCTTGCTTTTTAAAAGAAAATTAAGAAGCAGATTTAGCTCTATCATAAGACTAAGTGAGAAACCAAAACTGTTCAAAATAAAATGAAATTTTTAGAATAGATGGAGCTTTAAAGAATACTGCTATTCTGTTATTTTTCTTCTTACTCTGATACTCCAGAATACAATTTGAGTAATACACAGAACTGAAGAGTTTGAAAGCTGATGTATCAACAGTATTTCTAAGCTTTTTTAGTTAGTTAAGAATGAGCATTGTAGCATATGATTTTCATAATTACGTGAGTCGGTGCATATAAATTTCACAAAAGTGAATTTTCAATTGCTACTCAACTACTATGTTACTGAAAATATCAGGAAGACTTTGCATTTGTGAAATCTTATGTTATCCTTGTGTATTTTATAGATGCCAGTTTTTTCTTATAAAAATGTATTTGTAATCTGCTGTTCTTCGACAGCGCATATCCATTGCCCTTACACTGAAATAATACTTTAGCCAAGTTTTAAATTTTTGGCCACATTTTATTTCCTGAAAATCTTGCTGCTATTTGTTCCCGTTGTCCTTGTGTGGGGAATGTTACTATGGAGAAGTCGGAACTAAGCCTAGTTTATCCTTCTCTTGGTTGACTTGAAGATTTGCCCCGCTGCTTTGGGATTCTTTATCTTTCAAGTCAATTAACTGCCTCAGGCAGTATGTCAGTATTGATCGGACTACATCAATTTTTTTTGAACTTTCAATCCAAAGATTTGTTTTTCTCCATTTTAGGAATATCATATTGTATTGTATATTTGACTGTTTTGTTTCATTTGTTCTCTTTTGGGGGTGCGTTTAACATTCATATTTTGGGTCATTTTTGTTCTTTTGTATCTATGAATTTCTTTCTAATTTTTTCCTAAGCCACCTGTTCTGTTTTTATTTTAGTATGCTCAGAATTCTTATAACTGTCATATGTACAATTTTTGTTGGATGTGTGTCTACTCTCCTTTCTTATTCATCCGGTGTGACTTTAATTTCCGTGTCCTTAATTTATCTTCTTTATTTTAGCTCTGCTGCAGTTACTATTTCCTTTTCTTGAGTTATGATTTTAGACTAGAACATATTTTCCAAAATTTTGTAATATAAAACTTTTAGTACATTAATTGTATATTATAATATTTGTTTATATTTTTCCTTGCCTTCTGCCATTATCCTTCTGATGTCTGTTTGTGTGTGTGTGCACACGCGCTCTTTCATACACATTCGTATTTTGTCATTTTATGATTATTTAGGGTTTTAATTTTCCCTCATACTCTTACAGTATTGTTGTGTGCTTATATAGTTTTTGTTGATTTGTTTTAGATAAAAGGAAACCCTCTTGAAGCATTTATGTTTAAACAAATATATGAGATATAGGAGGAAGGACCAAGGTAGGTGAGTGAAGTTAAAAATCTTAATTATTTAGCAGATCGAGGTTTACTAATTGCTTTTCAGCAATTTATCCTAGATATATATGACCTTACAGAGAAATCTTGTATCAGACAGCTTTATGTTTCATGTGTGTGTGGGCATAGTGTGTGTGTGTGTGTGTGTGTGTGTATGTTTGTTTGTGTGTAGATGTAAAACATCTCACACACACTCCACTCAAACTTTTGGACATTTGACTGTTTTCTACCCACAAAACCTCCTCAACTTCAGTGCATCAAGTGCCTGCATTTACTTTTACTGTATCTACTTGATTTGTCTTAATTTAACACGGGCTATTCTACACTTTATTATGTCAAAAATAAGTGTCAAATTGCCTGCCTCTTGTAACATGCAAATATGTTTTTAATTTATTGCAAAACAGGTATTGTGGTTTTTCCTGCTGTGCAATAAAATTCTAACTCAGCAGGCTTATAATATTTAATCCTTGCATATTCCAAAGAAAAAAATTGTCCCTTGACCCACCTTTGGGAGATAATAACTTCTAAGGTCATAAAATTCCCTGCCTAATGAGTGTGTTTGCAAACCTGTGACCTTGGAACATACCAAATAGCAAGATTTATAGTGATTTATGGTGGGGGCTTTGGGTCTCTATATATTTGACTCCTGGAGTGTCTGAGGTTGAAAATCGAGTAACTAAGATAAGTACCACAGTATCTAACTGCTTATATAACTGAACTCTGATGATAAACCTGGACATCAAGCTCAGGTTAGCTTCCCTGATTGGAAAAGCTGTGTTCATTGTTACACATTACTGCTGGGGGTAATTAAGCTCAGTCAGTATGGCTCCATTAGAAGATGACTAGAAGCTTATGCCTGTTCTCTCCTTGACCCTTCCTTTGTGTCTTTCACCTTTGCTGATATTAATTGGCAGCCATTTTCTGTAAAAAGCTACAATTTTGAGTAAAAGCAGCTCTTCTGTGTCATAACAGTAATTCTAGTGAACCATGGCCACTGGGAGTGGCCACTGGAACTGCTGACACATGCACTGTGCTTTCCAGCTACGCCCTACCATGTCAACCTGAGACTGAGGCCACTCTTCCTCCTCCCCTGATTCCTTCCTCCCCTCCTGCACTCTGCGGCCTACTTTTCAGAGAATGTTTTCAGAGTGTTATCTGTTCCATTGCCATAGATGATCTGCTGTAGATGTTTGTTGTTTTTACATCCTATTTTCATATGTTTGAGAGCCTGGGTTCCGAGAGGAATTTTTTACAGTTGAAAAGCAGAGATTGGCTGACTCAAATATATAAACATATGATTCCTGAGAATTTAGGATTTGTTATACAACTATTAAAGAACTTTCCTACCAAAACATTTAAATAATTGATTAATAATATGCTATCACTCTGACAATTCTTTAAGAATATGCCTAATGCAGACAATATGCATATAACCACTGCATGTCATGCTTAGTTTATTTATTTGAACTCATCATTACATGATGATATAGCTCCCAAAGAAGCAATATATATAGTATATATTTTTCCTCATGAGTTCCTTTATTAGATATTAGTGGAGATAAAAATTCACCCAAGACACCACAGTTATTTGGGATACATGATCATAATTGCCAAATAGAGAAGTGGTTTTAGTTTCTTTTTTATTTCTCTGAATCTTAAAGATTTAGCATATATTTGATGCTGTGGATTATATAAATATTTATATATATACAATAGTTTTGATAATTCAGTGGTCATCCACCAGAAGTGGTGGTAAGTTCTAGTGGTAGAGAGACAAACAAGTTGTGTGCTTTTCTTTCAAGGAGTTCACAGTCTAGCTGAAGAAAAACATGTGCTTACAAAAAATGTACCTAAATAGTATATTTTAAAATAGGTATATTATATGTTGCTATATGAGTAGAGTGGACAATTTCACTTTGATTAGGAAAGACTTGATAAAGTGATGAGTAAAGTTGTTCATAACAGATATTGATTAGTAAATAAATGATTAGTAAATAAAAGAAATACTATATGCATTGGGTACACAAGTAACAAAAAATCTTGGTAAAATTTTATACCTCATAGGGCGCATCTGTAAATGAAAAAAATACTGCTATTGTAATAATCTTTAGTCATTCTAATCAATTTGAAATTGGTATTACATGCTATCAGCAGACTAAATAACTCTTTATTGTAGTGTTATAAAAACTATCTCAAGTAGTTCAAATAGAAGGTGAACAATTTGTAAATTAAATGTTGTTTTTTGTTAATTCAGTTGATTTTTTAAAGAAAAAGTAAGAAAAGGAATGAAGTATGAAAATAAGAGAATAGAATATAGTATACATTTATTTATGTATTACGAATAAAGTATCTAAAGAAGCAGAAGGTTAAAATAATACAGATAGAATTGATTGCATTTGTGTAGAAGGCATAATTTTCATATCTCAAAAAATAAAGCAATCTTAGTGTTCTCATTTGTTATTCTATTGTACACTAGTCTCTGACAGAAAACATCATTTGTACAGTGAAAAGCCTTCAAAATCAATATAAGCAAGTAAATTCTTTTTGTATATCACATTAAATATGTAATTTTCAGCAAAGGATAAGTCCTTATGGCTTTAATCTCAGCTCTGAATTTAGGAGCTCAGAATAAAATCATTTGAGCTGAACATTGTGAATCAAAAGATCTTTTACATTAACATAAAGCGTACACATATAAATGCAAAGAGATTGTATTATATTTTAAAATACTTTCTCTGACCTCTATTTAGTTGTATAGAATTGATCTGCCAAATTATACCTGCTATCCTTCAGCACTGATGAGAATTGTATTTCAAGGATATAATAGGCTAATGCCCCTTATCATAGTAGGACAAAGAATTTGAGTCCTGTTGAAGATACGGATTTGTCATTTTGGTACATTTAATCCAAATAATCAGTAGAAGTAAAATGTGAATGTTCAGATATTGTGAATAACTTTCACTCATACTTTGTTTTTAAAGTTAAAATAAACTTTATATGAATATATGCTTAATTTGTATTTAAAAATGACAAACAATTTGCAATTACTTAAGTCATTGACAACCACCGATCACACAATTTCCTTAAGGTTCATCTAATCAGGTTTAGCATAGGCTATTTGAGCTGTATTCTGACCATCCCTCAACTTCTGATCCCCGCCAAGACCAAAGCTCTTCCTTCTATGGTCTTTCCCAGATCATTTAAAGTTCACTAAGGCAGCCTTCTGCTGTCATGTTTTTTTTTTTTTTTTTTGTGGGTACCGGGGGTTGACCTCAGGACCTCGCGCGCCAGCAGGTGCCCATGCTGCTGAGTAATATCACCAGCCCTTTTTTCGTATGTGGGATCCCGGAGTGGAACTTGGGACCTCGCGCTTGCCAGGCAGGCGCTTACGCCGCTGAGCCATCTCACTGGCCCATGCTGTCACGTTTTTGAAAAAATTTTCTGGGACAATTGCAGCAGCCCTCTATGATATTTTCAGCTTCCACACTCTACCTAGCAGCCAGAGTGTACATTTAAAAACATTAATCACATCAACCACTCCTCTGCTTAAGATTTGTGAAAGCATTTCGCAAATTTATTAAAATTTATTTTATTTGTTCAGTATGTTCTCAATTCTCTGGATTCGCCAAGTTCTTCTCCTGTCACTCTAATCCTCACTCTGTGTTCCAGCCACCTGCGGCCCTGTACTATGTCACAATCTTGTTCAACATGTTCTCTCTCTTATGGCTTTTGTAAAAATTTTCCAGTGTTCTGCGACACTACCTATAACCTTTAGGAGTCTTCTCTTTCTGATTTTAACCAAATGCCAAGTAACAGAGGAAATTTCAGATAACCATATATAGAATGTCCATTCCAGTGAGCACTTGTTGCTCTGTTCTGCATGAAATTATCTATCCATATTTCTCCTAGAATTTATTTTTCAGAATCATTCATCATTTTGTTAATTTATGAATTTTATTTATTTCCCGGTTTTCTTAGTGAACAGCACAATCAGTAAAGATCTGTTAAATCAATGTAAGAAGACATAAATGACATACTATGTGACAATTCATAAGATTATTAAGTGCTTTATTTTCAGTGTATTCTGCCCCTTAATGACATATAAGCTAGACACTATAAAGTAACCCATGCATGTTACTTGTTTGTGGCTTGTTCTAGAAAAACAGAAGCAGATATTAAGCTCTCTCATACTTTTTCTGTCAATAATCAACTAAACACACACTTTGCTGTTTAATTCAGAAAAGTTTCTATGCTGTCTGGTTTAACGTTTAAGTTTTTAATTTATTTTTAATGAATATTTTTTTATTTTTATTATTATGTTTCACATATATCAACCATTATAAAATTATTACTAATATAGACAGAGAAGAAACTGTGCTACTAACTTCTGCAGATAATTTCAACAGAAGCAGAAACATAAATTACTTTTATTGATGAAAAAATGAAAAACCCCTGGAAAGGATACTGCACTTGAAGAAAACTGTTTTGATGTTAAATTATTTGATGCATATCAAATGCTGGCTAGCCACCCAGTGAGTAAAGGACCTTGAGCAAATATTATTATTTGCTTTGTTTGCCCTAAACAAACATAGAAATCTCACACTAAACTATACCAGGACTAAGTGTTTTGAGTAATAGTTTTCTACAGAAAAGTGGACTCAAATTCATTTTTTCTGTTTCATCTATAGTGATTAGCCCACTACAGTGGGCTCTTTCTGAAACTTTATAAAAGTAGCATTATTTAATTAGTAGTATATTCTCTATTTAGAATAATAGTTTACTTACCAGTTTTCTGTACCAGGCAACAAAATAAAATAAAACAAAATATAAAGTATAGCTCATAATAAAAAAATTCTGATTAAATTACCTAAAGAAAATAATTATCTTTAAAAAGACATTGGTCAATTTGTTTTTCTGAGGGATACTTACATTACATACATCCACAAGAAATCTTAACACTAGACATGGTCCAATTGTCTCTATGAAATAGTTGTCTTTGAAACAGTAGAAACAGAGTCTTACTTTAGATGAAGACAAAAATTCTTTAAAATAAAAAAGGATTAATTGTATAGACAAGCATTAGTTTTTGTCTTCATTCTTATAACAGTCTACTTAGTGCAGGTTGAAACTTGCTATGGAGTACTATGTAAATAGAATTCAGTGACTATCTCAACATGTAACTGAACATTGTGCCCATCAACTTAACACTGAACACCTGTGCACACCCATAGTCTGAGGCTGAGGCAGGAGGATTGCTGCAAGTTCAAGGCCAGCCTGGACTATATAGTGAATTCAAGGGTAGCCTGAACTACACAGCAAGACCCAGGCTCAAAAAATCAAAATAAAAAGGAAAAGAAATTAGTATTTTATTAATATTTCTTGGGAAATATGAATATCTCAAATAGAGATCAAAGTTTCGAAAACAATTACCTAATATGATATTAATTCCTTTCCCACATTTAGCATGAAAAGATAAAATGTATCAATAATATATGAAAATAAATATAGAAAAAGGACCAGGTTCTTCAAGAGTACAGTTAAGTACTAAGTGGAACTTGATTTTGAGTCCATGAATTACAAATGAAATATAACAAAGAAAAGTATTTGTAAACTTATAACTAGTCAAAAAATGTAGCTAAATGTTTGATCATTCAAGCATATATGTTTCAAACAACATATGAGAATGAAAAAATGTTTAGTCCTAGAGTCAGGAATGACTTATTTATTTATTTATTTTTGGTACCAGGAATTGAACTCAGGACCTTGTGCTTGTCATGCAGGCCCTTAAGCCAATGAGCTATATCCCCAGCCCTTTATTTTTAAAATAAATTGGGACACCTTAAGATTCCTCTGCATGCTTCCATCTATATCTTTGTTCATAAATATTTGAGACCAGTTAAAGTGTCACATTTCCAAGTAAAAGTTTATACAGGTATGTCCACCTGAAAATTGCATGAATATTGGTAATCCTCCAATCTTATTTAGATATAAATTGTACCAGGCACTTTGCTTTAAATTTTGAGAACTATGTGTTTAATTTAGAATTAACTATTAAAATATTAAACATATTAGCATAATCCATTTATACATTCAATCCTACCCACTTGGATATTATGAATTAAGGCAAAATTGTACTGGAGATGATAGGATGAAAAATCATTTTTCATCAGGGAAAAGCATCAAGTAATGGGGTAGTTGGGTAACTCTTTAGGAAATAAATTATATTAAAGCACCACTTCCAAAAATGCCATTAACAAATACCATAAACATATCCTGATAGGGCTCTTTGTTATTCAGCCTCTACAATGGCTCCCAAATATTCCTGCCACCTGATGTATCTGGCCTTTTGTGTTCTTTCCTTCTTATGTGTGGGTTACATATAGTGGCTCACTTGTAATAGACTACAGTGAAAGAAATCTGATTCTGTTTCCAAGATGAGATTACAAAAAGATTCTGGTTCTTTCTTGTTCATCTTTCCTTGTTTTTGTGTGCTCTCTTTGGCTAACTATAAGGGAAACCCATTGACAGTAAGTTGGGATCTTCCCGGGAGCCAGACCCACATGGTATGAAAATAGTGTCTCAACCAGGTGTCATTCGAGTGAGCCTCCTCCAGTGGAGCCTGGCGATTAGTACAGCTGTCACTGGCAATGTAATTGCAGCCCTGTGAAAGGCCCTGAACTAGAGACCAGCTATACCAAAACTGAGTCTTTATGCCAAGAAACTATGGCAATAAATTGCTCTTTTAAATTGCTGTGATTTGGAGTGGCTTTTTACACAGCAATAGATAGCTGTTACACATAGTTTCACCTAGAAAAATAACATATTATATATCAAGCATGCATTTAGTGCAACTTCATTGATATATTTAAATATTTATTAAGAAATTTTAAAGTGTATGGATTCGAAATACAAATTATGAGAATTACATCAAGAATTATTTTCACAAATAACATCAGTAATACACATTTTAGTGCAACAAATATGGTGATAAGCTATAATTTGAAAACTATCAGAAATGTATTAGATATATATTTTATAGTGCGTTGCTTTTATTAGAATCATATTCAGTGTTGGCAAACCTTTATTCAGTGTTGGCAAACCTTTTAGAGCTTTCAACAATAACAAACAGGTGGCTGCAGCACACATGACATAGGTTTGCTACAACTGTCTTATATTTGATTTGGTTTTTGTGGTGCTGGCTATTCTACAAGGGCCTTACCCATGTTAGGCTAGCACTCTACCACTGAGCCACATACCTAGCTCTCATACACTTCTGGGAGTTTCATTACTTTGTTGCAAAAGACTCTATAAGATTATACCTTAGAGGATTTTAACAAAATACTTCATTGTTTTTCTATTTATTATTTTTCCCTATTGTTATGGTTTTGCTCTTGTATGTCTCCCAAAGGCCAAGTGTTGAAGGCATGGTCAGCAGATGGAGGTGCTGTTGGAAGGTTTGGGAGCCTCCCTCTCTCTGTCTTTGTCTCCATCTCTGTCTCTGTTTCTGTCTCTGTCTGTTTCTCTGTCTCTCTGCCTCCCCCCCTCCCTCTGCCTATTCCTCTCCCTCTGCCTCTGCCTCTCCCTCTGCCTCTTTCTCTCTCAGCTTCCCGGTCACTTCAAGGTGAGCAGCACTGCTTCACTACCCACTCCTCCTCTTGATACTCTGCCTGTCAGAGGCCCGAAGTGAAGGGCCAAAGCATCCATGGGCTGAAACCTCTGAAACATGAACCAAAATAAATCATCCCACCTTTAAGTTGTTTATCACAGCTATTTTCTCACAGTGATGGAAAGCTAACTAATATGACTAAATACAATGTTGAGTTGGGGATGTCTGTTTATTGCTGACACATCAGACCCTCTTCGTTTTTCTTCTGTATAATATAAATCTACAATAACATCCTTCCCCTTCATAACACTAGCTCCTCTGTCTATAGAGGTGTATAAAAATGCATGTTTTAGTTTTCTCTTTTTGTCTGTTTTCATCTTCAGAATAGGCCTACGTTCTCACTATCAGATACATGTGTATGAATTTATGTGCTTACTCACTCCCCCCATTGAAACTGCTGTCACGACTCAGGATTGCCACACCATTTTCCCACATGATTTCTCCTCTTTCTCTTTACTCCTCAGTAACCGATTTCCCACCCTCAAATCTGAGTGATTATTTTGAAGAGAAAAGTCTGATCCTGTTCACTCCCTAACCTTCAGTGATCTTCAGTTTACCTTAGAACACATTTATATTCCTTGCTTAAGTCTAAAGCCTCCAGACTCTCTCTCCAACTTCATTTTCTGCTACTCTATTGTGCTCTATCAATCATCGTTTATAAGATATTTGTCGAAAATATCCAGAGATTTCCCCACTATACATGAACTGCTCTTGATGCACAATCTTCTTACAATGTTCTTTACATAAGCTCTTCCTTTTGTTCCTCTAAGTCTCATCACAAACGTTACCTCCTGAGAATTCCCTCTCTAGTGCATATCTGTCACATTTTTAGCTACTCAGCATCTTTTGAATACATTTTCTGTTTGGAGAATTTCCTTTGTGATTCCCACTTCTCTCATATAGAAACCAGAAAATGGAAACCTGGTGCCCTTGAGGATCTCACAGGTATGTGACCCAATTCCAGCAGTTAAACATATCAATACAAGACTTCATGTGGCTAACACTGCTCTCTTTCTCTGTTTTCTGCTTTCTCCTTCTTCTATTATAGCAGACATTATCTGGGCATGTGACATAGCACATCTGGTCACTATAATATCCACGTTCCCTTGTGTACATTAAGGCTATTTGATTAGATTCTGGTCAGTGGACTGTAAGAAAAAGTACACTTGAATGAAAGGAAGATAGCATGTCTTCTTGTGTTGTTCCCTCTCTCTAAATTGTTGAACATGGTGCTGAAAACCTATATGGATAAGGCCAGAGTGCAAGCTGGAAAGGATTTCATCTTTTACAACCATGTAGCTGTCATGTCAGGCCAAGCCTACTTAACACTCAGGCTGCTATGCCTAGGAGAAATTTCACTGTTAGATTTTGCCACATTTATGTCTTTGTTGGAGCAGCTCTTGTCTGCATATTAATTAATGTAATTCAATTTACAAATAAGCAAAGTGAGAATGCAAAAGCTGCTCCTTAGAATCTTTTTTTATTTAAATCCTTGAGTTTTGTTTGTTTTACAAAGATTGCAGCTGAGGAGCCCCGTTTTTTTAGACAGAAGGTTTCTCTGTTATTGGCAAAGACGAGCTTTGGTCCTTACAGTTAAAATAGTCAAGTTTGGTTATTGTCTTAGGACTGTTTGGCATTCTCAACTTTATTTTCAGAACACTCTTGTCATTTTCTTGTTGTTTTGTTTTGTTTGTTTTGGAGGCTTAGTCTTGACCCAGTACTTCAATCTTTTTCCAAAAATTCTGAATTAGCCAATAACCTTCTTTGTTCAAGGGTAGCTGTCATTACTTACAACAAGGAGTGCTGATGTGCACCCCTGCCTAAAAACCTAGCAAAAAAATGTCTCTCGAGTACTCAGTTTATTTCATTGAAAGAAATAATAACATTTCTTTAACTATTAACTAAAGTTAAATTTCACAGACTATAGGGTTAGCTATTTCTGAAAGGTAAATTTATGTTGTTATTGCTGCTTAATTTCTATCTCAAGTATTACTATGCCTAGGACAGATTCTTAAGTCAAAGGCAAACAGCTGTTTTTATAGGTGGACTCAATCAACATTCATGTTTCCCACCTTCTGTATTTCCACAGTGGCATCTTTGTTTATGAGGATTTGTAGGAAGAACTATAAATAACATAGTGTCCTGGGAGGCAGGGAGATGCCCTTTCAAGTTAACTCACAGGAAAATGTTCATGCTCTTATAAAATTTACCATACTCTGGACACTAAGACATTGGCCTTATCTCCCAAATTCCCTAAACTGCTTTACAATTATGGTTTTCTTATCATCTCATCCTCACAATTGAGTTAATTTTCTATTACCTATTTTTTTTCTTTTTTTTGTGGATACTGGAGTCAAACTCAGGACCTCACGCTTACCAGGCAGGTGCTTATGCCACTGAGCTATCTCACCGGCCCTCTTTTACCTATTTTTAAAAACTGATTATATTATCTTGTAGTTTGCCTATTTTAAGGTTTATTTTCATAAATTTTTATGCCTGAGACATACAGAATTTGGCTTTTGATAATTTTTCCTTTGGAAGCTAAAAAGTAAAAGAAAATAATCTTAGCTCCATTACATCTGTCAAAAGCCTATTTTGAAACTGAAATCAGAAATTTAATTTCTGTTTGATCTTGATGTTTCTTCTGTAACTATCCATTCCTGAAACTACAAGTCACATGACTAGGAATCTGGGCTAGAAGAGCCATGCAGTGAAGATTATAGACAGTAATACTTCAATATAATCCATTCAAAATTATTTTGCTGCTAGTATTTTTAAATACTTGCTGTATTCCATCCATAATTATAAGTGAAAGGTAGTTCCTTGACTTATCCTTTGAACTATTTCTGTTACAGAATTTGTGATTTAGTATACACACAAGTATTTATAGAAGGAAATGTCTCTATAGAAATATCTGCCTCAAAGTAAATCATTTTTATCTTGTGTATATGAAAGACTACAAAATAACTTCAAAAAGTAGTACTAAATCCATAAAATAAGTTATTCCATTAGTTTATCTGGTTTGCAGGTCAATAATAAATTCATTCACATAACTCAACCCATCAGCTCTAAAGCATATAATAGCTGGAGGAAATTAAATGATGAGGACATTGAGAAGAGGAACTCATTCTCCCTTCATTTGTTTGATTCTCCACAATATACACTAAACAATAACTCACTAAATGCTGTAAACTCTCTTAGTCTATTTCTCTAGGCCCACTTATCATTTAACCTAAGCAATTTAACACACACACACACACACACATATACACACACACACACACACACACACACACACATATATATATTTATAAAGTGGAAACAAACACAAATCCAGCCTCTGGATCAAAACTAGTGCTTTGATACTAGATAAAAATTCAAGGAATATTGCTAAATATTACTTTAATCTAAAAATCAAATAAATTGCATTTAATATGTACAGGAATTATTTGAAAAAATAACCGCTATTTAAATTATCATCTTTTCCTCATGCCTTAATATAGTGGAAGATCTCTAATTTAAACTCTATACAACTAAGAATACTTTGTTATAAGATTACCACTTTATTCTTACTTTTATTTTAGAGAGAAAAAAACAAAAATAATGATAAGAATTTCAAAATAAGATCGTAAGAAATTAGCAATGGTTAATATATTGTGTATTATTATCTTCAAAGTAGTTGCTCAGAATACAAGACAGGCATGCAAAATTGATCAAACAATATAAGCACAAACTGTACTTTTCAATGAACTAAAATAAGTTAGTAGTATAATTATTTTAGCTATCTTGTGTTTACAGTTATGTGTATATATTTTCTTTTCCCCTCCTTCTTTTCTCCTTTCCCTCATCTCACCTTCTCTTTCCTTTTGAGCAGTTTCTTTCCCTTTCACAATATCTATTATAGATTTTGGATCTTATTTACTTTTTCAGTTTCTTATACTAGGGAGACAATATGATGTTTACACTTGGGAGTTTTATTTATCTCACTTATGAGTATGGGCTGTAGTTGCATCCACTTACCCATACAAGACTGGAGTTTATCTTTCTATATAACTGAGTAGTGCTTCATTATATGAAAAGACTACATCTTTTTTATCCATTCTTTGGTTGATGGGCATTTGGTTTGTTTCCAAGATTTAGCTATTACAAATCGTGCTGCTATAAATATGGGTGCACATATATTGCTGTGGAATGATAATTTTAATTCTTCTGAGAGGATACCCACTAGCGGAATAGCTGGGTCAAATGGGGCCTCTAATCCTAGTTTTTTGAGGAGTCTCCACACTGATTTCCACAATGGTTGTATCAGTCTATACTCCCACCAACAGTGGAGAAGGGTACCTTTTTCCCCACAGCCCCATCACCATTTGTTATTGGTTGATTTCTTGATGATAGCCATTCTTTCTGGGGTGAGATGGAATCTCAGTGTTGTTTAATTTGCATTTCTTGAATGACCAGTGATGTTGAACATATTTTCATATTTTACTTGCCATTTTTATTTCTTCATCTGAGAAGTGAGTATTCATCTCAGATACCCAGTTTTGGATTGGGTCTTTGAATTTGGGGGGTCAGATTTTTTCAGTTCTTTGTATGTTCTAGATAGAAGTGCTTTGTCTCAGGGACAATTGGCTAAAATTATTTCCCACTCTGTTGGTTTTCTTTTCACTCTGTTGGTGATTTATTTTGATATGCAAAAACTTTTTAAGAAGATGAGATCCCAGTTGTTGATTCTCTGAGTACTTCCCGTGCAGTCTGTATTTTGTTAATGAACTCTCTCCCTACACCTATGTCTTCTAGATTTCTACCTACTATCTTTTCCAGTAGATTTAGTGTTTCTGTTTTAATATTTAGATCTTTGATCCATTTTGACTTTAGTTTAGTTCATAGTGATAGACATGGGTCTAGTTTTAGTCTTTGGCATGTGGAAAGCCAGTTTTTCCAGCATTATTTATTAAAGAGGCTATCTTTCTTCCAGTGAACATGTTTGGCCCCTTTGTCAAAGATAAGGTGGCTGAGTGTGTTTGGAGTTGTGTCCACATCTTCTAATCTGTTCAGTTGATCCTCAAGTATGCTTTTTTTGCCAGTACCATGCTGATTTTATCACAGTAGCTTTGTAGTATAATTTCAAGTCAGGGATTGTGATGACTCCTACTCTGCCTTTGTAACCAGTATTGCCTTTGCTATTCTCAGTCTCTTCTGTTTCCACATGCATTTTAAGCATATTTTTTTCTAGATCTGTGAGGTATGCTAATAGTATTTTGATTGGGATTGCATTAAATCTGTGTAACAGTTTTGGGAGTATGGCCATTTTCACAAATGTTAGTTCTTCCTATCCATGAGCAAGGGATATCTTTCCATTTTCTTATATCCTCTTCGATCTCTTTTTTCAGAGTATTGTAATTTTCAATGTGTAGATCTTTTACTTCGTTAGATTGATTCCTAAGTATTTCAGGTTTTTGGATGCTATTGTGAAGGGTGTGGCTTCACTAATTTCTCTCTCAGTGAGTTTGTTGTTTGTGTACAGGAATGCTAATGATTTTTGAGTGTTGACTTTTTATCCAGCTATGCTACTGAATTTAGTTATTAATTCTATAAGTCTTTTGGTAGAGGTTTTGGGGTCTTCTATGTAGAGTATCATGGCATCTGCGAATAATGTTAATTTAACTTCTTTCTCTCGTATCCTTATTCTTTTTATTTCTCTCTTGTCTAATTGCTCTGGCTAATGTGTCCAGAACTATATAGAATAGGAATGGTGATAGTGGACATCCTTGTCTTGTTCCTGATTTTTAAGTGAAAGTTTTCAGTTTTTGTCCATTTAGTATGTTATTGACTTTTGGTTTGTCATAGATGCCTTTTATCATATTGAGGTAAAAAACTGCTTTTCTGATTTCCTGTACAGATTTTATCATGAATGAGTATTGGACTTGATCAAATGTTTTTCTGCATCTATTGATATGATCATATGAGTTTGTCTTTGGCTCTGTTGATATGGTGTATTAGGTGTATTTATTTGCATATGTTGAACTATCCCTGCATTCCTAGGATGAATCCCACTTGGTCATGGTGTATAATCTTCTTGATGATTTGATGCATTCTGTTTGCTAGTAGGTTACTGAGAATTTTTGCATCTATGTTAATTAGGTAGATTGGCCTGTAGTTCTCTTTTTTGGTTGGGTCTTTCTCTGATTTTGGTATCAGGGTTATACTTGCCTTTAGGCATGAGTTAGGGAGAATTATTTCCTTTTCAATTTCATTAGAGTTTTAGGAGTATTGAAATTAAATCTTCTCTAAATTTCTTGTAGAATTCAGCTGTGACTCCATCAGGACCTGGGCTTTTCTTTGTTGGTAAGTTTTAATTACATATTCAATTTTATTAACTGATATTGGGTTGTTCAGAATTTTTTTTTTATCTTCTTGATTCAGCTTTGGTAATTCACATGTTTCTAAGCATCTGTCCATTTTTCTGTGTTTTCCATCCTATGTGAGTAAAGATTATCAAAGTAGGTATTGATGATCTTGTAAACATCCACAGGATCTGTAGTGATTTTACCCTTTTCATTCCTTTTTGCACAAATTTGAGTTTTTTCTTTCCTTTTATTGATAAGGTTGGCTAGGGGTTATCAATTTTATTTATTCTTTCAAAGAACCAACTGTTTGATTCAATAATTCTTTGTAATGTTTTCTTAGTCTTGATTGCATTAATTTCTGCTCTGATCTTTATAATTTCCTCCCTGGTATGGGCTTAGGGCTTGACTTGCTTTTCTTTTTCTAGAAGCTTGAGGTGCAGCATTAGGTTGTTTATTTGTTCTTGTTGTGTTTTTCTGATATGAGAATTCACTGCTATAAGTTTCCTTCTTAGGACTGCATTCATTGCATTGCACAGGTTCTGGAAAATTGTATTTGCATTTTCATTTGATTGTAGATATTGTTTAATTTTTCTTTAATTTCATCTGTGACATTTGGTTGATCAGGTGGGTGTTATTTAATCTCCACGTGATTATGGAATTTTCACAGTTTCTTTTGTCATTAATTTCCAATTTCATTGCACTATGGTCAGATAATATGCATGGGATAATTTCAATTCCTTTGCATTTACTGAAGCCTGTTCTATGAGCTAGTATGTGGTCTATTTTGGAGAACGTCCTGTGTGCAGCTGAGAAGAATGTGTATTCTGATGTTGCTGGGTAGAACAGCCTGTAAACATCTACTAAGTCCATTTGTTTACAGGTTTGTTTCAGTTCTCTTATTTCTTTGCTGATTTTTTGTCTAGTTGATCTATCTCTTCATCACAATGGGGTATTAAGGTCTCCTGTTACTGTTTTTGCTTATTTGATTTTTCATGTCTATTAGTATTTGTCTTATATAGTTGTGTGCTCCCATATTTGGTGCATATATGTCTATGATCGTAATCTCTTCCTCTTGAATTTTTCCTCTAACAAGTAATGACCTTCTTTATGTCTTTTGATCATTCTTGATTTGAAGTTCACATTGTCTGCAAACAAAATAGCTATCCCTGCTTTTTTCTGGGTTCCTGTTGCAGGGAGTATTATTTTCCATCATTTGACTTTTAGTGTATGAATTTCTTTTTGAGTTAAATAAGTTTCTCATATAAAGCATATTGTTGGGTTTTGTTTCTGTAAACATTCTGCCAGTGTGTTTCTTTCTATTGGTGAATTGAGGCCATTTACACTGATCGTTATTACTGATATGTATTGGCTTGTCCTTGTCATATTATTTTCCTGCATTTAGTTCCCTAATTTTCCCCTCTGTTTAATCGCTTGTCCTGCTTGGTGGTTTCTTTCTGTTGTTGTTCTTGGAATTGTAGTCATTTTTGTCTCTGTCTAGAATATCTTTCAGTACCCTTTGTAGTGGTTTAGTTGTCATGAATTTCTTCAGTTGTTCTTTGTCATGAAAGTATCTTATTTCTCCATTAATTTTGAAAGGTAGTTTTATAGGGTACATCAATCTGGATTGGAAATTGTTTTCTTTCAGGACTTGAAATACTTCACTCCAAGCTCCTCTTGACTTGAGGGTTTGTGTTGAGAAGTCTGCCATGATTCTGATGAGCTTTCCTTTATAGATTATCTGTTTCTTTTCTCTAACAACTTTTAATATTCTGTTATTGGGCTGAATTTCTGGGATCCTATTATTATATGTCTGGATGTAGATTTATTTTGGTTATGGCTAATTGGAGTTCTATATTCCTCACTTATCTGTATGTCAGATTCTTTTCCCATGCTTGGGAAATTTTCTGCTATTACTTCTGCAAATAGCTTTTTTGTTGTTGTTGTTGTTGTTGTTGTTTTTTGGCTTTTGATTTTTCATTGACACCAA
The DNA here is from genome assembly GCA_028451465.1 of Erethizon dorsatum. Taxonomy (NCBI): domain Eukaryota; kingdom Metazoa; phylum Chordata; class Mammalia; order Rodentia; family Erethizontidae; genus Erethizon; species Erethizon dorsatum. The sequence continues at coordinate 110,747,539 of CM051824.1, forward strand.
TTATTCTTCCATTATTTTTCTTTGCATTGTCTTGCAGCTGTTGAATTGTTATTTCCTGATCTTTTGTTCTTTTCAAGAGATCTTTCCTTTCATAGCTGCTAACCATGATCCTGTCCTCAAGGGTTTAAAGTCTGTCTTCAGTTTCATTCAAGCAGTTTTGCCAGATTTCAATGTGATTTTTAATTTCCTGGATATTTGTTTGAATCAATTTCATGCACTCTATTTCTTTCCTATATTGATCATTCACTTTTTCCATCCTCTTTATATCATCATCTATTGTTTTATCTATCTCTCCTCTAGATTTGCTGAGCAATTCCTTTATAAATGTTGACATGTCTTTTCTTTACCTGAGAGATTATTTCTGATTTCCTCAATAGCCTCATGGATTTGTTTATTTACTTTGGTTGCTATCATTTCAGAAATTTCAGGTGTGTGTCTTCCAATTTGTTCTATGTCAATGTCTCCTACACTTATTTTGGATGGACTGGAGGCCTGAGATTGCATTTTGCTTCCTTGTCTTGTCATTTTCTATTTCAAAAAAAATTTATGTTGTTTTCTGTGATGATCCTTGTAATGATCCTTGTAGCCCTCTCACTAGTATCAAGGCCTCTCTAGGAAAAGTATGTTCTTCAGGGATGTCTACTGTGTGTAGGAGAGTCTTGGTTTGTGTCTGTCACAAGATCCTACCTTGCAAATTAAATAAGAGTGGGATGTTGGTACCTGTTTGCCTCAGCCCCCTCTCCTTTTGTTTAGGGCTGTGGTGAGGTTATTACCCCAGAGCTTCCCAGTAATTTTACAGAAGGGGGTGTAATTGATTATAGCAGATATGGCATCCTAGCTAAAGTATAAAATTAGCTATAACTATAGCATTGAGCACAATGTAGAAACTGACAGACTGTGATAACTATTGATTTTGTACTTTAGACCATAGGAGCAGAGTGTATAGTTATATAACAGAACCAATTGTAAATTAGGAGTTTGTATGCAAAGTGTTTTCCCTTGGTAGAGTGGTTTTACTCTGTAGTGAGGAAATTTAGGGAGAACAGTGTATAAAACAAAGATAACTGGAAAGGAAGTAGAAGCAAGCCTGGAGGACAAGGATGATCATGCAAGGTTTGGAAAAGTTGAGAAGGGAGTAGAAAAGAAAGCATGAATGAATATTTGAGGGATTATCTGAATTTAGCCTCTGGATTTGGTGGATGGGATTAGTTTTCTGTGGCTATAGTTCTCCCAAGCCATTTAGAAGAGAGAAAAAAAGAGCAAAAGAAAGAAAAAAGTAAAAGGAAGAAGGAGGAGGAGGAGGAGGAGGAGGAGGAGAAAAAGATAAGAACAAAAAAGAGAAAAGAAAAGAAAGAAATTGAAAGAAATGGGCTGGCTACTTAGTCCTGGATTCTTCCTGAGCTGGTTGCAGGTCCTGCTTAGGTCTCAGTCACCTGTTGGCTCATATCGTTATTGTTGCTTCGGACTTTTCAGGCCACTAGTTTCACCTCAGTCATGGCAGTAACAATGGGAGGGGCCATTCTTTAGGCCTTCTGGGGCTGTTCACCTGGGTTGAGGAGGTGGAAAGGTGATGGGAGCGGCCACTATCCTCCCATGCTATTCATTGGGTTCCCGAAGTGGAGGAGAGGCTAAAAATAAATTTTTTGATAGATACATTTAAATGCTAAATAATCCTCAAAATATTTTCATATTCATTCAATATAAAGTGTCATACAATATTGTATCCACTGTAGATTTTGAGAAAAATCTAGGGAACCCACATGAATGTCCCTACCTGAAACCTTAAGACAACCTGTATGGTAGGACTCAGATCAAGAGAAAACTCATACCTTAGCATTTTGGAAACGAGATACCTTACTGGATACACAACAGTTTACAATTATTCTGTTTTACTATATAAAAATATATATAGAGAAAATATATGTTCATATAACATAATTCTGTTTTATAACTTGAAGTGTATTTTACCTCAATACATTTTTATTGAAATAATACTTATTTATTTATACCTAGTCTTTTCTTTGCATGATATAAAATTTGTCAGATTTTGTTCACAGTGTGTATTTATTTATACTGTATAGCTATCTTGTAAACAGAATGTATGTGTTAAGTTGTTTAAATTTTTAACTTTATCTAGTCTGATAGTTCTAGAATTAGTTTATCAATTACTGAAGACTGATTCCACCATACTTTTATATATTGTTATTTTCTTTTGTTCCTTTTTTTTGTATCTTTCTGTATGTCTTCTTGATTAAAAGGTTCTCATTTCATTTCCACTCTATGAATTTGAAAGTTATAAGTTTCTATATTGTTGTTTCATTGGTTAGTCTAATAACTATAGTATGTATTTTAAAATGGTTTTTACTGCCATATGAATTAGATAGGAAAACTAATGAATTGTAAGTTGTCAGCAAGTGAATTTCCATATATCCCACTATCTTTGTACTGAAATAGTACCTTACTAGGATTACAAAAAACTCTTCAAGAATGTTTACTACAATAAGGTATGAATTTGCTACCTTGCTGTGTTTCACAGAGGTATTAACTACTTACTAACTGTGGACTATAATTAACGAACATTAGGACTAATACCAGAGATTAGTTTTTGGCTGTTTTAAGCTGATATGAAGTGAAACACATATTTAGTATGACTTAATTCTAACTATGTTTCCAAAAACCATGTTTGTGAGAGACATCAGTATTGTTTTATGAAACCATAGTTCATTTTCCTTGAAATAATGTGTGCCATTATATTTACCATACCATATTTTTTTGTACTTTGCTCTCTCCATGGAAGTTTTTTTTTTTTTCCCCCAAAATGGGGTAAGTCTAGACAAAGGTACTCTGCGTACTTGCAAATGTCTTACAATTCACATGTATACATATGTCTGTTAAGTATATAGCACCTATTAAAATAGGTTTTAAAATACAGTCATCTTTAACTTCAGTACATATTCTATTGTGGCATTATTAATTTGTCTTCTGTATCTTCCATCAATTGTATACGAAGATTTTTCATGCTTCATATACTAATGATGCCCTGGTAATGGAAAGTCTTTCTTTTAGTTTTATATATTTTAGTACAGCTTGCAGTACATAATGGTTACATTCTTTGTGAGGAGTTGGTACACGTGCATAACACCTCTCAATTATTTTTCATTCCCTTCCCCTCTTCACCCTCCCTTTCCCTCCATCTATCACCTTCTCATATGAGAAAGATCTACTTCCCTACTTCCTATTGTCTATCTTTAATTTTATCTTGTGGCAGGTATATAATACAAACACTGCGATTTTACTTTGTACTTAGCTAATAATCTCTGAGATTCAATATGTTTTTATTTCTCTATTGATTACTTGAAATAATACCTTTTGAAATGTCTATTTCAATCATGTACCACATTTTCCATTTTTGGGCTTTTTAAAAATTTTTAGCTTTTAAAGGACAATTTTAAATCATTTTTTACTCTGAACCTTACTGGTTATTTATACTTCAAATATATTTCACCATTTCATGGCTTACTTAGTGGTCTCTAGTGACTATATTTTGTGAACATAAATTTTTAATTTTAATATTAAAAGCCTATCAATTTTTCATGTTTATGTAGTGTTTAAGAACTCTCTGAACTAATACCATGAAGGTATTTTCTATGTCATCTTGCATTTTTTTTGTTGTTTTAAGCTTTATATTATAATATACAATTCAATTTGAATTTATTTTATAGTACAGATGTGGAAATTTAATTTCTTCATTATTCATTGTTTTCTGTTAAATTAGCATTATTTATCAAAAACTCTGTCTACTCTCCTCTGCTTTACTAAACCACAAATTGAGTAAGAACACACAGGAAAGTGTTTCTAGAATCATTTATATTAATTTTTCTGTTGTCTATTGTTGGGACAATGCCACATTTGTCTTGCTTATTGTTATATTTTGATATATTTATTAAGATTGTTTCCTTTTTGTCAAATATGCTAGAATAAGCTTGTTAAATAAGATTTTGGTGGAATGATAAAATATTCAAGATAAATAATATAGTAAAAGTTTATTATCTTAAAAAGTGTTAATCAGTACACATGCTCTACTCTCGTTATTTGATCTTTGAATTCACTCAGTAGTGTTTTAGAGCTTTTGCTAATGGTGGCATTACTAGTATATGACTGTAATTTTTATCTTTAATAATCTCCTTCTCAAGTTTTTATACAAAACCATGTTGACCTGGATAAATAAATAGAGGGATATTCATATTTTATTATTCTCTGCCACAGTTTGTCTATATTTGGCAAAATATTTTTCTAAAACTTTTGATAATATTCAACAGAAAAGCCAGTTAGGCACAGCGTTTTGTTGTACACAGGGATTTAATTATAGAATCAATTTTATTTAGTAATTTTATAATATTCAAGCTTTCAATTCCTTCTTCTGTGAATTCTAGGCATTATGGGTTATTTAAAGTTATGACAACTTCTTTTACATTTTTAAATTTATCAGAACAAAATTTGTCGCCAGACATGGTGGCACATGCTTATAATCCCAGCACTTAGGAGGTTGAGGGAGGAGGATCACTGTGAGTTCAAGGCCAGCCTGGGCTACATAGTGAAGTTGAGGACAACCTGAACTACACAGTGAGACCATGACTCAAAAATTTTTGAGAAACAAATTTGCTTTAATATCCTTTTGAATAGTTTTAGTTTAAGTAAGACTTATAGTGATGCCCTTGTATTTTATCTAGTATTATATATTTGTAGTCTATTTTAATTGATCTCTGTCTTTAACAGCTCATAAAATTAATCAACTTAAATCTGTAAGCTTTGTTCATTTTATGTATTCATTTATTTTTTAATTAGCTTATACAATCATTTTTAGTAGCACTGCATTTTATTGGTTCAATATTTTCCTGACTTCTTCAGATTGGATAATATTTAATTAATTTATATGTCCTCTAATCTTCCTTTAAATGCATACATTTAATAATTGAAAATTTTTAAATACTGATGTTTCCCATAACTCATGAGCTCTCATGTTTGATTTAATTGACTTTTATTTCTCTTCTGTCATAGCTTTTGCTTTTGCATGCAGGGCTACTTTTAGTACATATTATAAGTTGTATTCAATAACTATATATATATTTTTTTTTTTTTAACTGATTGTAAGGTATTTTGAAGCTGTGGAATACTTTATTACATTCCTTCAGAATGGATTCTCTTTGCTTCTGGCAGATTGTGATTTGTAATTAAAAAGATCATTTAATTTCAATAAAAAATTTATTAAAAACAGTGATGTAAATCTAAACTTCCATCCTTCAGTGTTTTGCCTGCTACTGGGGCCCCACTGAAAGTAATAAGATATGAAACCAGGTATTTTTCTTATATTCATAATTATTTCAATGAACGTTCTTGGCCTCTAAGACCCTTGCTGCCATATCCAACATTGGTAGATAATGTGATGGACAAGGAAATCTTGGGTATAAACCTGACTTCCTTAGGCTCTCATCTGACAAATCCTAGCTACACCAACACTCATCACTTTTGTTTGTTTGCTCCCTGAAGCTTTCAGAAAAACTTTATATATCTGAAAAAGTGTCCTAGTTGTTTTGAACCAGGAGCTATTGCGGAATAACTATTTGGGAATCATTCATATGAAACACCAAGTTCATCACTACCAAATGTATTTTACTTTTTTTTTTTGATCCCCTCTTTACTTCTATGATTTCATGTGAGATTATTGGTATCACCTGAAGTGCTAGTTTTATTATATTGTTGTTGTCATTCAGACTTTCTTGTAAACAAATTATCTTCATTACCTTTTTCCATTACCTTTGATACTGAGGAACATTTTGTTGCATGTTGAATACCAAGTTTGCAATTACTCTCAACATCACCTTCTGTTTTCTGTTGTTGCTGTTGCAAAGGTAACCATAAGTCATTTGTTATTCCTTGGAGAAACCACCTCATCACTTTTGAAATAGTTGTGTTGCCAGTCAGTAAAGGGAGTTTTCTTGATTTGAATGGTAATATATAATATTAGATATGAAAATAAGGGCATCACTACAATTCCTTCTTAAACTGAAACTATTTACAAGGACATTAAAACAAATCTGTTTCTTAATTTTTTTTTTTTTTTTTTTTTTTGAGACAGGGTCTTGCTGTGTAGTTCAGGCTGGCCTTGAGTTCACTATGTAGCCCAGGCTGGCCTCAAGCTCTTGCAAGCTCCTCAGCAGCTGTGACTAACCCTTTGCTGCTATCCATAGTTCTTCTAGCCTCTACCTTTGTCTCAGCCCATCTCTGCCATCCTCTGCCAGTCACTTGCTAGTTGCCTCCACATTTTAACACCAGTTACTGACACCAGTGGCACTGCTGGTATTTGCTGGTAGATAAATTGATGCTGGACATTGCTGCTCATTATGGGACGATTCTACTGATGTCTGCTGGTCTCTGCCCATTGCTACCACTGGACAATTCTGCTGGTCATCACTGGTCATTTACACTGACAATACTGGTTTCTGCTGCTGTTCTCAGACTCTTCAGCAGCCCCTAAACTGTGTACCTGTCTTTTAAAGCTACCTGATCTGACAAACTATTGGGGATTTACAGAGTCATCTGAGGCCATACATCTAGAGAAATTAATCACAACATTTTAGAGGACCACCAGAGCAAGGGTTTCTGTTGATTGGGCCTGTGCTTTGGCATGGTTTGGGGGTGGAGGAAGGAGGTTAGAAGTGTGTCAGCTCACCAGAATGAGTTCTCCTCAACTAAACCCAGGAGTCTGAGGGGAGCTCTGCTCATATGAGAGGAAGCCAGGTCACCTGGAATTTTTCCAAATTTGAGGCTGTTAAGTAGGCCAAGTTCAAGGTTGCTGAGCAGTCCAAGACCGAGGCTGGTAACTGGTCTAAATTCAAACTTGCTCCATAGTCCAAACTCAAGCCAGCCCGAGGCAGTCCAAACATCTCATGGAGCCAATCTGGACCATCCAGATAGCAGCTCCTGCATGTGCCAATTAAAATACACCCTCTTTTGGCTGTCAGTAGGAAAAGAGAAGGGGAAAGTCCTTTCTGACCTATTTAAATTTCAACCATTTTATCTTAAATGATTAGTTCTTCTACTTTTAGTCTTCTCTTTTAGGGGTTGAATGTATGTTTATTAGAAGTTATTGTAGACTTGTTTAATCTTTAATACTTTATTTTCCATCCTATTGCTTTTCTATTGATTTCAGTCTTTTACTGTAAATTACCTTCTACTCTAATTCCCTTTTCAACTCTGTGATTAAAAACAATTTTTATTCTCCCTTTTATTTTAACATTATTGTTCAAGAATATTAACTTGATTTTAATATATTCTAGTTCTACTTTAAGTTTATTTTATTCTTTTTGCTTCAGTAATATTTGAAGCATTTTTTTTAAATACCATGCTTCTAACTCAAATATGGAGACATGCTGTAAGTTTGTATTTCATGTAATTTTCCTGTTACTGTTCATGTGTCTTTTCCTATTTTGTGTTTTGAATTGTGTGGTGAATCTACCACAGTAAAATTTCCTTAGAAATTACTGGATGAAGTACTTCAAAGTCTCTTTGCTCTGAATTCCATTTTATATAGATCGAGCCCACAGTCAGAAGTTTCATTTAGGTTTTAAGACTCCAGGTTCCCTATTTTGAATTTACAAAGCTCCAGTTGAAAACACCAGCTTCAAATGCCAGGCCTAATTATATTAACCTTTGTCTTATTCTTATATTAATGTGATGTCTTCAACAGAGACATGATGAAAAAATTATATACTTCATGATTATCCTAAAAGGAATTTTCCTTTGATTGACTGTTCTTTCTAGAAAAATTCTATTTCTTTAGTCATTCAATAATTCCATCATTTCACTGTGAATTCAAAACTCCTCAGCCTACAATAGAGACAAATCCTAAGAATTCAGAAACAAAATGCAGAATGTCCCAAAATTTCAGTGTTTTTGTCATATACAGTCAGTACTGAGACAGCAATTATACAATTTGGTGGTTGTTATGTGCTATTAAAGGCACTAAGAACAAGCGGAGTGGTAGAAAATTACTCTAATCTGAAAAGAGCCATTAGGAATACTTTAAGAGTTCATGAGAACTGATATTTGAATGAATAAGAGCTTGCTTGTCAAGAAAAGAAAACAAGAATAAGATGTCATGCATGCCTGTGGATCCACAGAGTAAAGAATGAGATTTTAAATCATGTTAAACCCAAGGGCAGCATTCGTCCGTTAGGTGGACGGAAGAGACAGAATCAACATCTCCAGGGAACTTTGGAATGAACAAAAAAAATTAGATTTTAAACACAAACACACCAAAAGGCACCAAGAATTATAGACAAATGGACATAGTCAAATTTTTTTTAATTTTAGAGGATAAATTTAGGAAGAAAAATTAGTACTTATGAAATTCATAGAGTGATAGTCTTTGTTCAGGTTATAATGATTGATTTTGCATGATCTACAAAGATGAAACAGAGAAATCTGTTACTGACTGAATAAATACACAGTAGAAAATATATCAAGAATGACCATACCTCCAAGCACAGTGGTGTGTTCCCGTAGTCCCAGCTACTAAAGAGGCTGAGGCAGAAGATCGTATAAGTGCTGGAGTTTGGGACTAGCATGGGCAACATAGTGAAAGCCTTTTCTCTAAAAACTAAAATTAATCAACAAGGTGTGATTATAGTGTTTTTTTCCTAGGATGAATGTTTTGCCCTTAAATAGAATGTGAATTGCTGTACAAGAAACAGATGTGCAATGTATGGAAAAGAAATTAATATATGTTAGGCTGGAGCTCAGAAAATTCTTCTGTGAATCATCTGGCTTAATAATTTAAAAAGGAAGCAAAATTGGTTTTAAATGAACATTAATATAAAATTATAAGAAACACATAATTTAGTGGGGGAAATAATTAGTGCAATTTTAGACTATACAATTGATAATTTGTTATCTATGTCTGCATATACAGAGATTTTAATAAATACAGACCAAACAGGCTCTCCTATCTTTTCATTGTTCTTTTCCTTTTCTTCTTTCTTCAGATTTTAACAATTTATTTTACTTAACTGTCACCAGAATATAGAAAGCTGAAGAAAGACTGTACCATGGAGTCTTTTTTTTTTCTTTTTTTTTTTTAATGTGGGTACCAAGGGTCAAACTCAGAACCTCATGCTTGCCAGCAGGCACTTGTGCCACTGAGTGATATCATCAGTGCTTTTTTCCTTTTTATGTGGGTACTGGGAGTCGAACTCAGGACCTCACGCTTGCCAGGCAGACGCTTATGCCACCGAGCCATCTCACCGGCCCTGTATCATGGAATCTTAATATGTTACAATGATCTTGCAGAGTTGTGAGTTCATAATACTTTGAATGAGCTCTCTCTCTGTCTCTGCCTCTCTGTCTCATCTCTCTCTCTCTCTCTCTTTTTCCTGGTCTCTAAATTAGTCACTTCACAATCAAAATTAACTGTCACAGTAGCCACAGTAAAGAGTTTCTTTTTAAATTCTGTATGTATGGTTCAGTTAATATAATATTCTCAAAAATGTCATGAGAGGTAATTGTGGTTGAAAAATTTTTGTGTAAATAAAACTTTAATTTACATTTTCAAAAATATTTTTCTGAATATTTTGTATTTTCACTATGCATTTGGAGCTGTGGTATGAATATTAATGTAGAGTATTTAAATGAACAATGTATCTTGAGATAAAGTGAAAACAAGAATATTTACATGTATAAAATTAATAATTTAATACTACAGTGAATCAAAAGGTACTAGATTCACCTCTGCTGTGGAGGAACATATTTAATTAATAAGCTGTCATAGAAGCTTAAGAAAGGTAATTCGACAATATCCGCATCTGATGCATATGTTTTAATTTCTAAGAACAGTTTTCTTCAGTATTTTTAATACAAGATTTTCCTAAGATTCAAATTTTTTTCAAGGCTTTTTGATGAAAACACCAATAACTCCCTTTGAGAAACTATGGAGAAATTTGAATTGTGTGGTGATGGCATTTTTATTATTTCATTCTTCCAGTGTACATATGTTCACTTTTTAGTTTATACTTCAATGAAAAATAAAGTGTGCAATGTTCCTCACATTTGGTTAATGCTTATAGTTATTATTTCATTTAATGTTGGCTCACTGCTCAGAATCTGTCTCCATGTGTGCTGTCATTATTTTGATCACTAAGACTTGCAAGTGAATACCTCAACTTTCAGTGACATAGAAGCTCTTTGTTATGTAGGACATTTAAAATGGTGTCATATGCTAAAGATATAGAGAAGTATCCTATACATGACACCTCTGTTTTGAACCATTATAATGTGGTGACCTCAGTGACAGAGATTTGCAAAATTTATTTACTAATTTTAGAAATCAGAAAGCTTCACAGTTAGTGTATTCTGTCAATCAAAATCAAATCACAAGACTAACAGAAACTCAAGGGAGAGGAGTTTCAGGGGCACAGATAACAAGAGATTTGGTTTATTGAGTATTTATACTTGGAAACATTCAAGCTCACATTTAAATTGTACAAGAACAGCCCAGTTATTTCTAAATTTTGCTTACTGTTGAAAAACTGCTAAGGAATTTATACCAGTGTTTCTGAGGACTTATACTTAATTTATCTTAGGTATATACCTTAAAATAGAATAGTGTAGAGTATAGTTTAAATTTAAAAGAAAATACCAGTTTTTCCCAAAACACTTGTACAAATTTACAATCCTATCAGTCAAATATAAAAATTTAATTTTTCTACATCCTTGCCAATACACTGTGTATTGTGTGTCTGTTTAATTTTAAGGGCACTATAGTTATACTGCAAATTTCCTATAGTCACATAGTTCCAATGTTAATCTGTTCTTACATGTTTTACATCTTGATGCCTCTTTTTCCTCACTTCTCTCTCTTTTGGGGTCATTATTGAGTTAAGTAAAGATTATTTGAACATGAACACTGTGATACCATGTCACTTCATCAGACAGCTGAAATGGCTACTATGACAGTTAATCTTGATTGTGAGCTGAGTAAATTCAGACACTCAGGAAATTAATACAGCACAATTCTGGATGTGTCTGTGGGGTTAGTTCCAGAGGTAATGATATGTAGCCCAGCAAACTGAGAATAGGAAGACCTGCTCTAACTGAGAGTAATACCATCCAATTGATTTGTAGTCCAGATGGAAGGAAAAGTGGAAGAAGGAAATTGGCCTGTGCTCCAAAGTTCAATTCTGCTTGAGTGGGTGAGTCTTCAGCTGCTTCCATTGCCTGTGGACATCAGAAATAGCTTCTTCAGCCAATCAGTGCAGACTCACAGCAGTGACTCTCCAGCAGTTTCCATGCTTTCAGCCTTGGACTGAAGCTCCATCCTTGGTTTCTTTTCTTCTATAGATTTCTACTACTTAAACTGAGAAGCTACTGGATCCTTCCTCTCTCTAGCTTGCAGACTGCCATATTGGACTATGGCACCTTTCATTCTATAAGCCAAACAGTTCTGCAGTTCTGCTCCTGTGTGGAATCCTAGCCAGTGCTACTAGTAAGTAAGGGACTAATAGGCAAGTAGTATATACAGAGTAGATGTGTTAGACAAAGGAAGGATTTGCATACTGGGCAGGACAGGGCCAGACATTATGATAGTTCATTACACTATTCAGAATGGTATGTGATTTAAAAGTAATGAATTGTTTATTTCTACTTAATTGGTAATATTTGACTTAATATTTTGATACTAAAGTTGGCCATCCATAAAGTTTCTCTCAGAAAGACAAAACTATGGATAAGAGATGCCTGCCATATACTTAAAAAAAAAAAGTTCTGGCAAGAATCAATGGTGGATGCTAAGTCTAGCCAGAAGTTTTGATGAGGAAATGGATATTTTCATGTTCTTAAAGTTTCTTCACCCACATAGCTTATTAACTTCTTGGTGATAATCATTAGAGAATGGAGAAAGTGGACAATGCCTAGAAATCTTAGTCACTTTTCTGTTGCTGGGAAAAATACAGACACCCACAACTTGAAGGAGGAGAGGTTTATTTAGGCTCATAATTTTTAGAGAGTTCAGTTGCAATTATTAGGCTGGTTTCAAGGCAGAAAGGGCATAAGTGGAAGGGCTGGGGCAGTAGATAACTGCTCATCTCAGGCCAGCTGGAATGTGGAGAGAGAACACAGGAGGCAGGGAGGGTGTTACACCTCTCCAGATCGTGTCCCTAGAAAACTGCCTCTTTCAACCAGGCCCCACCTCCTAACAGCATGTCCAACTCTCTCTGAACTCATCTATATGGATTAACCCACTGGTGAATAAAGTGCTCATATAATCCAGTCACTTTCCAAAGCATGAGCCTATGGGAAAAGACCTCAGATCTGAACTGTAACAAAAGAATAATCAAAATTGACATAAATTAATGTCACAATAACTTACAATAATTTGATATATTTTTTCAGATGTTTTACCCATAAAGGAGAAATCTCACTTATGTAGCATTTATTTAGAAATCTATAGTCCAATTTTAATTGTGTGAAAACATCAAACAGGAGAGCTGTTTTAGTCCAAAAAATCTATGATACAGAAAATATTCTATAGATGTTCTAGATTGAAGAAGACAAAAAAAATTGACTAGTGAATCCCACTTGATCAAAAATTATATTTTATATGACTGGAAAGAGACTCTTAAGAAACACTGGGATCAGATCACAAAATTGAAACACATATACCTATATATTATATAAGAAATATATTAATGTAACATGTACAGAAGCTGATAATGTTGTGACTATGAGAGTCATTATTTATGTTATTAAATACATCCTGAGTTAGGCATGGTGGCACATACATGTAATCCCAGTACTCTGGGAAGCTGAGCCAAGAGTATTGGAAATTCAAGCCCACCCTGGGTAACTTAATGATGTAGTAAGACCTTGTATCAAAATACAAAATAATAATAAAAATATCTGTGGATATAGCTCATTGTGAAAGTCCTGTGTTCATTACGCAGTACCCTCCCCCTCAAAAAAATCCCAGAAACAAAAGAGAAGTGCTAAGGACCCAGGACATATATAACTTACTAAAAAAAAGATAAAAAAAATACCAGGATCACTGAGAACGTTTTTAAAGGAGAGGGTTTTCTTTTTTTTTTTTTTTTTGAATGTTTGGAACATCTCTTTTAATTGGAAACAATGGAATAGACTTAAGTAAATGAAGCTATTTTAGATCCCAGAAAAAATTAATGGTAGCCATGAAGACAGAGAAGTGTGGAATATTTGAAATTTCTTTGAGAAACCACATTGATAAGAATTGATTTTTGGGCTGGTGGGATGGCTCAGCGGCATAAGCGCTTGCCTGGCAAGCACGAGGACCCAAGTTCAACTCCCGGAACCCACATACGAGAAAAGGGCCAGTGACATTGCTCAGTGGCACAGGTGCCTGTTGGCGCGCGAGGTCCTGAGGTCGACCCCCGGTACCCACAGAAAAAAAAAAATAGAATTGTTTGTATTAGAAGTAATGAATGAAGCAAAATATGGTCTTTGGCTGAGACTTGTGGGAAGAGAGTAGCATGAATCTAAGAAAGGACCACCACATAGCACCTTCTGGGAAGAAAATATTAAACCATTTTTCATTCTTCTGATTTTCAGTTATATTTGTGAGTATAAATATTTGTAAGGCACCAGATATATGGACATGCAGCTCAAATGCAATAACTTGGTTGAAATTGTAGATGTGGGAATCAGTCATATCAAGATACATTCACACAAAAATTTTGTGGCATAAGAAGTATTTGATGCTTAAGAAATTGTCCTAGCAATTAGACTTCCTGATTTTAATCTTGGCCCCATTCATCTAGATAAATACCATGCATTTAGGCAAGTCAAATATCATATTTTTGTCTCCCTTATGTGTCCATAGCAGAAAAAGATGGTTAATTATTGTGGATAATTAGTGAGTCACAACATGTAAAGAGCTCTGGAAAGTCTCAATTTCAAAGCAAGTGCTCTGTGTATATTGCTAATCATTATTGCTATTAATGTTCCTAAAGTAAATAACAAAGGACAATAAATCTTCACTAGGTAATGAAGATTTTCTAAAGAACAAGCATAGGAAGAAATACAAAGTTTTCTGAGTACAAACAAGGGGAAAATCAGAGACAGGAAAGAAAAAAACATTGGAAAATAATCTAAGATATAGTGTATAAGAAAGGAAACAGTGTCCGTTTTTCAAGACTGAGAGAATAGCACAAGAAAAACATGAAGCCATAAAAGGGCTTATAAAATGAAATTAATATTACCTACCATCCATTCACTAGAAGGATAACCACATTACTTTCCGAATTTTTGAAAACTGAGGAGAAACAGAAAGAAATATATACATGTAGGTAACTGTCAAGAGAATGTATAAGGGAGGGTAAACTTTTCTTTACACTACATTTTTTCTGAGCTAATTTAGAATTGTTTTTGAGTGACTAGATTCTACCTAAATGAGGTAGAGTATTTTACAATTGCTGGCAGTAGAGTTGACTTCTTCCAAATGAGAACCTTGTTCTATATTTCATCTTTAAATCAATATATCACCTTATGAATGGGAATTGAATCCAGCTAACCATATCAGCATGAACGTAGGTTTATTATTTTAGGTGTATGAAGAGACCATTGTTATTCTTTTGAGTAACACCATGCTGTGAAGTTTTTCTGTGTATGTTTTGGAAGCAGATGGGGCATGCTGCCAGCACTGTTCTATTTCAAAGCTGGATTCACTTTGTAAATGCCATAACTGGCCATATTAATGGCTTTGGGTTGGATATGGATGCTGGGGGTGTCACACAGATAATAAGGGGGGCTCTGATGAATTAAGTATATGTGTTCCTGTGGGGCAGTGAAAATAGAATAGAATCATAATGAAATTTCAACCCTGCAGCTGTATTTCACCTAAAACATTCTGTTAATAAGATTTTTCTCTTCCTTAGGCTCCTTGCTAGCTGAGAGGAATATATAAGTTTCTCTGAGAGAGAAACTCTAATTCTCACTGAATAAAGTTATCAAGATATGGAAGAATATACAAAAAAATTGTTTTTAAAATACTTAGGCCTCTTACCAGCAGTATTTTATGTGACAGATAATGACAAATTACAAATATTTTAGCATGTGTAACAAAATTTTAATATAGAGAGAATTACATGTAGTAGTATAATACTTGGTTCTCAGGCAAAATACTGAAACTTATTCTCTGATAAATTATATGCCTTATTTTGTAACACAGGTTGTTTTCTGGATTTTTAAAATCTTAGGTAACAAACAATGAGGACATGGTTTGAGGAATGTTTTAAAATGTATATGATCAATAACATGCAGTGAATTAATAAAACATCTTGGAAATGCATAATTGGTTATGACAGTGTCATGAGTAAGACTGTATGAAATATCAAAATTACAACTCCATGAATCACTTGCCCCTCAGAGCAAGCCCTCAAAGAAGCTGGCAGATTAGACAATTACTCTGTCTTTTGCTCTCTTTACAGGTGCAGTTTATCCTATATTGTTGCCTATTCTCACATAACTCCAAGTATTCATATAATGCCCAGCTTTATAACATGAATTTTTTGGGGCAGTGAAACAAGAAAAGAGGCAACTGTACCAAGTTCTGAGAAGCTTAAAAACAAATGTGGGTTTCTTTACATTTTCTTGTAATTTGCCCTCCTCCATGTGAAGCTCAGGCTCAAAGGGGGCATTTCCATTCAGTTTGGAACCTGAAATAAGAAACAAAATATAGAGTAGGAAAAAAATAGAGTAGCTTTAACATGATCAAGAAATAATCCTTTATTTTCAGGAGACACTGAAGTTTCTTACTACAGCAAAGCTGACTGCTATATTAAGGCTTTTTAAAAATCTCTTGTATTTTCTGAAAGCAAATCAATAAGGACTTTGAGATTAGTAGCAATTATTTCACAATAACCTTCTCTAGAGTCATAGCTGAATTTAATTTATATTTGAATTCTTAATGGCTCATATGGAACATGACACATAATACACAATCAATAATTATCTATTCACTGATGGATTGATGAACAAATGAATGAGTGAATGAGACATGCAGAAATAAGTACATTATGTTAGCTACTGGAGATTCAGTAAGAGATAAATATCCCCAAGAAAATAAGAGATTCGATAAACATCTTGTTACATAATAATAATATATTCTAAAAAATACAATGATTAATTTGGGAGCTAACAAATCTAACTCATAACTTAAGATGTGTCTAATTAGGGACTACTAGAAAAACAGTAAAATGAAGTAAAAACCAAGCATCTTCATGTGTTTTCCTTCTGCTACAAAAATGGTCCATCCCTGATGATTGGGGCAAATTTCAAGTTTTTAAACAATTTGGGCTTTAAACTTGAGAATTTAAAACACACAGTCTATGCCGGTGAGATAGCTCAGTGGCATAAGCGCCTGCCTGGCAAGCATGAGGTCCTGAGTTTGACCCCCTGTACCCACAAAAAAAAAAAAAGAAAGAAAAAACACAGTCTTACCCATAAGCTTAAAAATCTCTCTTTCTTAGCCTCACATATATGGCATTCATATTTTTTTCACTTCTTTAAATTAACCACAATATTATCTGTGGATGATAATAATAAAAATAAAATAAATACATGAAAATGATCAATAATTTATGTCATATAGAAACTTACAGTAAACTCTACAATGTATATTTTGAGTATTCCATTCAAAGTATACATTATTTGTATGAACTGTAAGGTTAACTTAAACAATACAATTATTTTTGTGACTGTGTCTCACTGTGTAGCACAGGCTGGCCTCAAACTCAAGGCGTTCCTTCTGCCTCAGGGTCCTGAATACTGGGATTACAACTGGGCACCACCACA
Source organism: Erethizon dorsatum (assembly GCA_028451465.1). Classification (NCBI taxonomy): domain Eukaryota; kingdom Metazoa; phylum Chordata; class Mammalia; order Rodentia; family Erethizontidae; genus Erethizon; species Erethizon dorsatum. The sequence goes on from CM051824.1 coordinate 110,764,414, forward strand.
CCTGGATTAAAAGATATAATTTTAATAAATATTGTATACTTTACATCAAGATATTTTTACATCTGTTTTATTTCAATCAAATGTGTAGAAAACCATATTATTGCCTATGTTGTCTGCATTGGATAAATATTGGAGTTTTCATTTATTTGCATAGCTTAAGGGATGCAAAACACTGTTTGCATCCTGAGAAATAGACCCTGCATTTTTGGGCTACATTATCTACATCAGTAAATGCTGTCTTTCTGCTTGGTTTTTCACTCTACATTGTCAGCTGCAGGTAAACCTGTACTAAACTATCCCAATTACAAAACAGGGAAAAAGAATTAAAGCTTTCTGACGCTAAACCTAGCATGTAGTCTTTAATTTGTGAAATGGTAAATATTGGCCTCTTGCTTGATCTCTACCATCTAGAACTCCCAGTGGAGAAAGCAGTTGGCTTCATTTGTAAAGCTTCTTTGAAGACAATAAGCTGTAGAAGTGCAACACTCTATCAGAATTCTTTAGAGATTTTTATGTGTACATACTTCATTGATTTTCAGTATTCTGATGAGGTTTGCTGGAGTTTTGAAGGCTCCCTAGAAAAAAAAAGATTCTTGTTTTCTGAGAAATAAAATCATGAACTATTAGCACAGAAACAGCAAAATAGGAAAGAAAAAATAATAGATGAAATGGATTTTTGCATGTATAGATTAGTAACTATCCTTAAAATTAGCTGATGGGCTAGTATGGATTTCCTGACAAATAATTTAGAAATAAATTTGAGAGTGAAATATTTCATTACATATTTTTCACCTACATTTACATTATAATCGAGGGAAATTAATTTTACATATTTTCACAGAAGCAATGTTAGGTAACTGTAATATATTCAGCATTTGCAGATGCATAATTATGGGACTTAAGTGAATATTAGTTATTTTTAAATGTTGATAACTATACAACAAAACATCCTAACACTCAGGTTTAAAGACAATGCATAACCTATGAATCCTGCAGCCTCACCATTGTCATCCACCAATTCCAACCCTACTTTGTATTTTGTTTCCCATCAGCATGGGGCAACTGAGGCGCTGATCAATGGACAGACCTGATTGCGGATGTGGCCAATGTCCTGGGAGAGAAGGTAAGCCCCAGAGCTCAGCAAATCCAGGGAGAAATAATGGACCAGGCCAGCAGCACTAGCCCTAGGAAATGCCCATGGCTATTGTAATTTTCAAAAACAGCATTGGGTTTTACTCCAAAATTGACTGCTTTATGGTAGACTAGAGATAGAGAAGAAACCAACTCAGTACAGTGCCCATCATACTGCCACAGTTTTTAATAAAGCATCATTTTGGGAAGGGGTTAATTGTTTAAAACTATGCCACAGGAGAACTCTGCATCAGAGTTTCCAGTGTCACTCTCCTAAAGCAACTAGGTAAGCCATGGAAGTCAGCCACAGAGAAGGTGTGGGCTAGACATAGATTCCCTGGGAATTTTCAGCTCAGATTGAGGACATGAGTCCCACCCACCCTGGTTAGAAACCAGGTCCTGAGAATGCGACTTTCAGCAGCTGCTGAATCTGAAAGTGCTGGCATGAAATCCAGCAGTCTGCCTGAATCCCCAGACCACTTCCTACTTCCAGCAGAGACCAGTGATTTGATCACTTTCCCTTCTACTAATGTGAGCAAGGACCCTCCTTGGCTTGAAAGGTTCCCAGAGTGTGGGATGTATGAACAGAAGGGCCTCTTGAAGGGGGGAATAAAAAACCCATGAGGTATAAAGCTGAGCAGAGAAAATAATCACTTGCTAAATCCTAAGACTACTGAATCTGGAAAGATACCACTCATTCAAAAAGACAGATTCTGGTTTTTTCACTCACCTATTCTTTTCCTTTCTCCTTTGTTGACTTTTAGGGAGTTTGATTTTATTCTCATTTTTTTTTCTTTTTCCTTTTAGTTCTTGTTTTCTTACGTATATGTATTTTTCCCATTATATTGCTCTCTGATATTTTCTTCTTCTTTTTCTAGTTGTTTTTTTTTGCAGTCATAATCAAATAAAATATGAATTTATTTACCACCTGCCTAACACTTTCCATTCATGACAAAATCATGTAAATAACAACCAGTACATTATGAAACTACTTAGAGAAAGTGCAGAGAAACACATCTTTTACCACTCAAAGGAGGAAAAGATGAAGAGCATCTAGTAATTTAAAATATATCTTAAAACATTAGGTTTATTATTATACTCATTTTTAATGGCATAAAGGAGAAAGACAAGGCCGGTGAGATAACTCAGTGGCATAAGCACCTGCCTGGCAAGCACGAGGTCCTGAGTTCCACCCCCTTACCCACATACGAAAAAAGCGCTGGTGACATCACTCAGCAGCACAGGCACCTGCTGGCACGTGAGATCCTGGGTCAACCCCCAGTACCCACAAAAAAAAAAAAAAAAAAAACAAGTGTTAACATACTATAGATTAAATTCTTTCACTCAAAATTCTGTATTCTTGTGTACCTGGTGAACTTAACTGATCATTGTATTCAACATTCATTACTCGAATGTTACTGTCATAAAAGCAAGGCTTTCGAGCTGGAAAACAAAGAAAAAGCAGGGTCAGTCTCATATTAGCAAGTAGTTGAATTTTTTCAGGATTATGTGAAGTTATACTACACAATTAAAATTGGTTTGCTTAAAAGAAAGAAAATAAAAATCTACACTTCCTATAAATGTAACTATAATATTATTATTTTTCTTTCAGTTTTTAAGAAAGATTGGCGAACCTAGAACTCTCAAACCTGTATGAAATTTAAAAGATTGTTATTATTTGGGACATTAAAACTATTCCAAAGTGCTGTCATTTTCATTCTTAGTATATCTTAGAGAGATTTGTTGTTGATTTATTCAAAAATATGTGAATATCTATAATATGCTATTATTCATTTATCATCAAGGAAGAACTCAAGTACGTCTGTATAGTTTTTAAAATTATAATTATTTTTCTTTTATTTTAAAGATAAAAAAGATAAACAAACAATGAAACCGAGTTTCAAAACAGGTTAGTAGGATAGATACAATAGTTGATACATTTTGTATTATTGTCTTCTAGTAGTTATGTAGCTAGCTTCTCTTAGTTCTTTGAAAATAATATTTTATGCTAATATTGTTTAAACACGATGTCATGCCTATATCTTGTACTCTGAATAACTCTGTTTTTTTATGTTACTTTTATCTAATACTATCAATTTCTCTTTAATCCTCAATAGGATCATTTCTCTCACTTTTCTTTCCTCCTTCATCTTCCATTGCTTAATTTCTCAAATTCCACTTTTTTCATTCACCAAATCTCCAAACCTTCACCTTAATATTTATGAATCTTTGATAGTAATTTTATGTGATTACTGTTGAAGACTGTTCCATTGTTAGTGGAGGTACAGTTGTTGCATTTAGTAAATATGTCAATATTTACCTTATGTCAATATTTTGTTGATCTTACTGTTTATACTATAAGTTTCTTTTCTTTGGTAAAAGGTGGTACATTACTGGTTATTAAGAGATATTAATAAGCAGTCTTTGAAAATATTACTTTTGCAGATTTTATTACTATCTCCAGTTTTTTCTATTAATGTATTTTCTCTGTATGCCACTATCCTGATCGCCTTTGTGTTATTAACAATGCTATGGCCCATTTCCAGAGAACTGGGTGCCAGGCCATATACACGCAGCCTCCTCTCCCAAATAAATAGAAGTTGGCTGTATCATGGGACAGAGGAAAAGACCTATAGTTATCCACATCTGGATGCATCACTAAAAAGGAGGCACTACCTAAGGAGTTCTTTATACTACCAACAGAGTCTTCCACTACAATCAAGCCACAAACTTCAACACACACACACACACACACACACACACACACACACACACAATAGAAACATCAGAATAAAAGGAAACAAAATACTTCAAAACTTTTAAATTCCCAAAAGCTGATCCATTTCCTCAAGGGGGAGGAAATGAAAAGCTACATGGCCTAATTATTAAAAAAAAAGAGAGATTTAAAAAAATAGATCAATAAGATTCTCCACAGGCTCAAAGAAGACAAAACTAAAAAGATAATGGACTTAATAAGCAAATTATCAGTGAGTTTACAGAAGACATAAATAAAAAGCCAGCTGAGCTGAACAAAACTGCAGAACATGAATGCCCAATTTAGCAAAAAAAAAAAAAATAGAGTCTACAAAAATATAGCAAGCAGAAATTCAGGATATTAAAAGTTCTACTGAAAAACGGGCAGCAGAACAGTGTGTGGAGAGACTGTCAAAACTAGAAGAGAAGGCTTTTGTCAGAGGCCAGTTATTCAAAGATGCCTTAAAAAGAACAAGAGATCATGAAAAATGGATTGAACAGCTGCTACGTGATTCAAAAAAGACTAGTCTTAGATGCAAATAAGACAAATTTTTGCATTAATTGAAATTAGTGAAAAATAAGGCAGCACAAATTTCATAAAAATCCTTTTTTTACAGACAAAGTAGCAGCAAACTTTCCAAATATTGGAAAATGAATTTAATATAGAAATGAAGTGTGTAGGGCTCCAAATAACCACAACCAGAAGAGAATCTCTCACAACAGAGCACAGTCAAAATTCCAGACATCCAACACAAGGACAGAATCTTGAAAGCTGTTAAAGAAAAATAACAAATCATTTACAAAAGTATACCCATTAGAATTACACAAACATTAAAGGCCAGAAGACCTTGTAGTGAAATACTCAAGCCATAAAAGCAAATAAGCTCCAACCAACATTGATATATCCTATAAAACTCTTTAAAAATTGCTAAGGAATTAAGGTATTTTCATGACAAAGAACACCTTAAGAAATTTATAACCACAAAACCAACACTCTCCAAAATTCTCAAGGATATCCAACAAAGAGAAAATAAATATAACAATGACAAAAGGTGTTGGAGAATGAATACACCAAGTAAGGTGAGCAGTTAAATCAGCAACAAAAAAATAATACAATAATAGGACTATGTCAATACCTTTCAGTAATAACTCTCAATGTGAATGGTCACAATTTCTCAGGAAAAAACACAGATTGGAAGAGTAGATCAAGAAACAAAATTAAAGGGCCAGTGAGATGGCTCAGCGGTGTAAGCACCTGCCTGGCAAGCGTGAGGGCCCGAGTTCGACTCCCGGAACCCACATACGAAAAAAGGGCCAGTGATATCGCTCAGCGGCACGGGCCCCTGCCGGTACCCACAAAAAAAAAAAAAAAAAGGAAACAAAATTAAATTCTGTGTTGTGTACAAAATGCTTATTTAACCCAAAAAGAAGTTGAAAAAATGAAAAATAGTATTCTATGCTCCAATACTCCCATAAAAGCAGGAGCAGCTCCCTTATATTCAAACAAAGTGGACATCAAGCCAAAACCGATCAGAAGAGGTAGGGAAGGTCACTAAATACTGTTTAAGGCAACAATTCAACAGGAAGAGATTACAATTATAAACATATATCCACCAAATGCAAGCATACCCAACTTTATAAAATAAATACTATTGGATACCAAAAACCTGATAAACATGAACACAATTATAGTGGCATTCCTTGATGACTCACTATCACAAATAGATCAAATAGACAAAATATCAACAAAGAAATATGAGTTAAATCAAACATTCAATTAAATGGACCTAATAGGTAACTATGGAGTCTTCCACCCCTCATCCCCAAAAAACAGAATATACATTCTCAGCAGTACATGGAACTTTTTCCAAAAAAGATCACATACCACTAATAAAGTATACTTAAGTAAATGCTAAAGAATCCAAATTATCCTATGAATATTGTCAGATCATAGTGCAATAAAACTAGAAATCAATGACAAAAGAAACCACACCAATTATGTAAAAGCATGGAAATTAAATAATGCATTCTTGAGTAATCAATGGGTCACAGAAGAAATCAGGAAAGAAATTAGGCAGTTCCTACAATCAAATGATAATGTCAGTACACTATACCAGAATTTATGTGACACAATGAAGGCAGTCCTAAGAGGGAAGTTTATAGCTGTGACTGCTCATGTCAGAAAAACAGTGAGCCCAAATAAATAATCTAATGGTGCACATTAAGGTCCTAGAAAAACAAGAATGATCCAAATCCAAAGCTAGTACAAGGAAGAAAATTTTAAATGTAAGAGTAGAATTTAAAGAAATTAAAATGTATAAGCAAATTCAGCTATACTCAGGATAAAAAATCAGCATGCAATCATCAATAGAGTACAGCAATAATGAACTCACTGAGAAATAAATTAGGAAAACAATACCATCCAAACTAGTAGAAAGAAAAATTAAATACTTAGAGTTAATCTAACTAAGAAAATGAAAGACTTTCACAATGAAAACTACAGTACTCTGAAAAAAGTGATTAAAGAGTATATCAGATAATAGCAATGTATGCTTTGTTCCTGGGCAGACAAATAATTTTCTCAAAATGACCATTCTGTCAAAATGGCTAAATAGATTTAATGCAACTCCAGTAAAAAATACAAATAATATTCCTCATGGAACTAGAGAAAACAATCCTTTAATGTATATGGAACCAGAATGGATCCAGAATATCAAAAGTAATCTTGGGTAACAAGAGCAAAGGAACAGACATTAGACTTCTACATTTCAAGTTATGTTACAAAGCTACAGTGATAAAAACAACATGCTAGATCAATGGAACAAAATGTAGAAACTGCCCCAGACACACTCAGCTATCTGATCTTCAGCAAAGGGGCCAAAAGCGTATACGTAATGAAGAGGATAGCCTCATTAAGAAACGGTGCTGGGAAAAGCACCATTCCCATGAAGATGATTTAATAAACTAAATTGAAAATGGATCTAAATATTACAACAGAAACATGGTGTTAGTAGATAAAGTATGTAAAGCTCTGAAAGATATAGTTTTAGGCAAGGACTTTCTGAGCAGAACCCCAATTGCACAAGAAATAACATATGAACAATCAACAAATGGGATACTGTCAAATTAAAAAGTTTCTAAACAGCAAAGAGAACAATGAACAAAATGAAAACACAATCTACAGAGTGGAAAAAAATTCCAGGTATTCCTTCGACAGAGGACTATTATCTAGAATATATGAAGAACTAAAATATGTAGACTCTCCAAAATAAAAGGACTAATAAAAAAAGGGCAACTGAAATGGATAGACACTTCTAAGATGAAGTAATAATAGCTAAGAAATATATGAAAAAAGTCAGTATCTGTGGCCATTAGAAAATGCAAATGAAAACATCATAGATTTAATATTACAGTCTTTAAGAAATTAAATAATAACTCATGCTGGAAAGGCTCTGGTGAAAAAGAAATACTTCTACTTTGTAGATGGAAATGTAAGCTAGTACAGTCATTATGCAAAACACTATGGAGGTTCCTCAAAAACAATTAAAACTATGAATTCCATTCAACTCAGCTATTCCCTTTCTTGGTGTCTTCCCCCAAAAATTAAAGACAATGACATATTACACTGATAAATGCATATCCAGGACTATAAATGCACAATTAATAATATCTAAATCTTGGAAGCAGCCTATGTCAATCACCAGATGAATGGACAAGGAAAATGTGATATTTACATACAATGGAATACTACTTTGCCCTAAAGAAAGATAAACTTCGATCATTTGTAGAAAAATGGTTGCACCTTGGAGACCATAATGTTAAGTGAAATAAATGAGACACACAAGTTTAAATATAGCATGGTTTCTCCTGTATGAGAAACCCACAATATAATTAAATAGCAGAATAAAAGTTAGGTAATAGGAAATAGGGAGATTGATTTTTTTTGCAAAGGGAAAGGATACCAAGAGATGGAGTGAGGGGGGAGGGAGATGTGGAGAAGAAGTAAAAAATGTGTTTAGATGACTGTGTACATGTACCAACTACCCATTAGGAATGTAATTATTATGTAATGCAAACAGGTAATAATTTTAAAAAATGTAAAAAATACATGGTAGAAACATATTTTTGAGTGAAGAAAAAAACTTCAGTTGTAGAGGAATTGTTAGAACAGATATTCTATATTTATGTATATGCAAATTGTAATACAACTTTAACATATTCAGCCACAGATACTTGGCCTCTCAGTGAATATTTTGCATAGAATTCACAGTAATATGAAACACGCTCAAGTAATATGAAGCATGGGTAATAGGAATATATATATATTGACATTCATGAAAATTGATCATCTTCATTCTATTCTCTTAAATCAGAAATTCACTAAAATAATCTGTCTCTAGATAACCTAACTTCTATAGAATCTAGACTGTAGTGGACAGAACCATGATTTCCAAAAATATGGCATTAAAATATACACATAAAAGTGTTATCTTGTAGAAACCTAAGTCATAAAATTAATTTCCTATCTTTGGTATTATTTTGTCCCTCAGTTTTATAAGTTGCAAAGCTTAGTTTTAAAATAAGAGTAGGAGCCAAGAATATATTTGAATATAATATTGTAATTTCATCTTATGGTTTAAAAACTTAGTGAGACAAGTATCTTTTTAAAATTCTGGATGTGATATATGCTGTCATTAATTTTTCTGTTATACTGTTTTGGGCTGTTTGGATTTGTTTTTCCACATAGAAAGTATCTTTCATGGTATGTCCAAATATTTACGTCTATTTTATGTAATTACATTTTAAGTTACTTTTGGAGATTAATTACTCTAAAACAAAAATTGGGGCTGGTGAGATGGCTCAGTGGTGTAAGTGCCTGCCTGGCAAGTGCGAGGGCCCAAGTTCGACTCCTGGAACCCACATACGATAAAAGGGCTGGTGACATCACTCAGCGGCACAGGCGCCTGCTGGCACGTGAGGTCCTGAGGTCGACCCCCAGTACCCACACACAAAAAATAAATAAATAAAAATTTAAAAGAATTGTTTAATTGTTATTCTTATTGGTGAGTAATAATTGTACATATTTATGGAGTAAGTGATATTATGATACAAATAAAATTTTAAAGCATCAAATCAAGGTTAATAGTATTTCAATCTTCTTAGCCATTTTATTTCCCTGTGTGGGGAATCTTCAGAATCCTCTTTCTAGTTTTTCATAAAATAGATAATAAACTGTTGTAAACAATGCCCATTGTACTAAAAAATTATGGAAAACTAAAGGATATTCTTATTTTGGTTACTATCATCTAACCCCCCCTTATTATACTTTCCTCTCCCAATTTGTAGACTTTAGGGATGAAATTCTATTCTCTACATGAATGAAATTAATTTTTTTTTTACCTTCAACATTAGTGTGAAAACATGAGGTACTTGTTTTTAATTGCCTGGTTAATTTCACTGAACATAATGATTTCCAGTTCTATGAGTGCAATTGCAAATGACAAGAGTTTATTTTCTTAATAGCTAACAATAATCCATTATGTATACATTTTTGTTACTCATTCATCAAATGAAAGCTTGATTGATCCCATGTCTTCCTTATTGTGAGTGGTGCTGCCAAAAATATGGATGAGAAGGGTCTCTTTGAATATGATGATTCCATTTCCTTTGGATCCTTTCCCAATAGCAGTATCACATGTTAGGTTTATTTTACTTTTGTAAGGAAACTTCATTCAATACTTCAAGGAAATACAGTGTCTATAGTAATATATATTACTACCAAGAGAGTATATGAGTTCTCCTTCTGTGCAACTTTACCAGTATTTGTTATATTTTTGTTTTCTTGTTTAAAGCCACTGTAATTGGGGTGATCTAATAACTCATTGTGTGCACATGTGCACATGTAAATGTTTTGGCAAATCTATGGATTAGTTCCAGGTTTATATGCATGGTGGGCAAATTCTCTATCACTGAACTGCACTGTCCAGCTTCTCATTATAGTTTTGATTTTCATTCTATTCATGATTAGTGATTTGGAGCATTTCCATATACTTCTTAGACATTTAGATATCTTTGAGAAATGTCTATTCAGATAACTTGCTTATTTTTATTAAATCTGATTATTCTTCTTTTGTAGCTTATATGAATGACATTGCTTTCTTAATTTTTTTTTCAGAAATTTCATAATGGGTTACAAAAATGCTCCTGGGTTTGCATATCTATTTTGTATCCTGAAAACTTGCAGAATTTGTTTAATGGTTCTAATATGTATTTAATTGTTTTTTGTGATTTCTATGTGAAAAAGTTATGTCATCCACAAACAGGAACAATTTGATCACTTCCTTTCCTGTTTGGTTGCCTTTATTAATCTCTGTTACATAATTCCACTGAGTCTTCTACTACTGTGATGAATAAGAGCTGGGAAAGTAGATATCTATGTCTTATTGCTTATTTTAGAGGAAACATTTACAGTTTTTGTCCATATTCACTATGAGGTGGGTTGTACATCTGTCATAAATAGCCATTAAAGTGATCAGACAGGCTCTTTCTGTCTCACTGATTTGGCAACATTCTCTAAACTTCTTAATGGATATGTATGTCCAAACTATAATCTTTCTCATACAGAAAATAGGAAAAAACTGAAAATGTGTATCTATTACATGTGCATGCTCACCACGAAGTAATATCAGCCAATATTTTCACTTAACTTCAAGGAAAAATAGTTTATGATTTTATTTGCAGGACTATATTATCATGAATTATTTTCTGCATTATAATACTTAGAATATCAATTTTATATTTTCAAGACTTTTTCTCCTAAATATTCTTGTTGATTTCAATATAAAATATACACCAAAGACAAAAATTTAACATAACAAAATGTCAATTGCTTCCTTTATATCAATATTTTCTGAGATGAGAATATAGATCTCATTAAAATTGAGAATCAAATAGAAAGTACCTCTGGATTCAGGAGAAACTTTATTTAAAATGATTATTGAAAATGGGGAAAGATACCAATGAAATAGAGAGAAGGCTACAAACATAAGTGTTTTAAGTAATACCTTGATACCAAAACCAGAGAAAGACCCAACAAAAAAGAGAACTACAGGCCAATCTTCTAATGAACACAGATGCAAAAATCCTCAATAAGGGGCCAGTGAGATGGCTCAGCGGCATAAGCGCCTGCTAGGCAAGCGCGAGGGCCTGAGTTTGACTCCCAGAACCCACATACGAAAAACGGGGCAGTGATATCACTCAGCGGCATGGGCTCCTGCTGGCACATGAGGTCCTGAGGTTGACCCCCGGCATCCACAAAAAAAAAAAAAAAAACCCTCTATAAGATACCAACAAACAGAATGCAGCAAAACATCAAGGAGTTTATACAACATGACCAAGTGGGATTCATCGCAGGAATGCAGGGATGTTTCAACTTATGCAGATCAAAAAATGTAATACACCATATCAACAGAGCCAGAGACAAAAATCACATGATCATCTCAATAGATGCAGAAGAAGATTTTAATCAAGTCCAACACTCATTCATAAGAACCCTACAGAAAATCAGAATAGATCTCCTCTCCCTCAATCTAATAAAAGCCATCTATGACAAACCAACAGCCAAGAACATACTAAATGGACAAAAACTGAAAGCTTTCACTCTAAAATCAGGAACAATACAAGGATGTCCACTATCACCATTCCTATTAAACATAGTTCTGGAAACATTAGCCAGAGCAATTAGACAAGAGAGAGAAATAAAATAAATAAGGGTAGGAAAGGAAGAATTTAAATTAATATTATTTGCAGATGACATAGAATACACCAAAAACACTACCAAAAGACTTATAGAATTAATAACCAAATTCAGTAGCATAGCTAGATATGAAGTCAATGCTCAAAAATCAATAGTATTCCCGCACACAAACAACAAAATCACCAAGAGAGAAATTAGGGAAGCCACACCCTTCACAATAGCATTCAAAAATGAAATACTTAAGAATCAATATAACAAAGGAAGAGAAACATCTGTACATTGAAAATTACAATACTCTAAAAAAAGAGATCAAAGAGGATATAAGAAAATGGAAAGATATCCTTTGTTCAGGGATAGGAAAAATTGACATTGTGAAAATGGCCATACTCCCAAAACAGTGACACAGAATTAATGCAATCCTATCAAAATACAATTAGCATACTTCACAGACCTAGAAAAAACATTCATAAAATTCACTTGGAAACAGAAGAGACCTAGAATAGCAAAGGCAATCCTGGGCAACAAAGGCAAGGAAAAGGCATCAAAATCCCTGACTTTAAATTATAATACAAAACTATTGTGATAAAATCAGCATGGTACTGGCAAAAAGAAGCAGACCTGAGGATCAATGGAACAGATTAGAAGATGTAGACAACTCCAAACACAATAGGCCATCTTATCTTTGACAAAAGTGATAAATATGTTCACTGCAAGAAAGATAGCCTGTTTAATAAATGGTGCTCGAAAAACTGGCTTTCTACATGCCAAAGACTAAAAGTAGACTCATGTCTATCACCATGCACTAAACTAAAGTCAAAATGGATCAAAAATCTAAATATTAAAACAGAAACACTAAATCAACACTAAATCAAGAGAAAGTAGGTAGAAATCTTGAAGACATGGGGTAGGCAGAGACTTCATGAACACAAAATAAACTGCATGAGAAGTACTTCAAAGAATCAACAACCAGGATCTCATCTTATTGGAAAGTTTTTGCAGCATCAAAAGAAACCAACAAAGTGAAAACACAACCCACAGAGTGGGAAAAATTTTTAGCCAGTTGTCCCTCAGACAAAGGACATCTATCTAGAACATATAAAGAATTGAAAAAAATCTGACCCCCCCAATTCAAAGACCCAATTAAAAAAGGGGCATCTGAGTTGAATACATACTTCTCAGATGAAGAAATACAAATGGCAAATAAATATATGAAAATATGTTCAACATCACTGGTCATTCAAGAGGTGCAAATTAATATAATACTGAGATTCCATCTCAGTCCAGAAAGAATGGCTATCATCAAGAAATCAACCAATAACAAATGCTGAAGGGGTTACGGGGAAAAAGGAACTCTTCTCCACTGTTCATGAGAGTGTAGACTGTTACAACCACTGTGGAAATCAGTGTGGAGACTCCCCAAAACCCAAGGATTACAGGTCTCATTCAACCCAGCTGTTCCCTTTCTGGATATCTTCCTAGAAGAATTAAAAATATCATACCACAGTGATATATGTGCACCCATGTTTATAGCAGGACAATTTGTGATAGCTAAATCTTGGAAATAACTCAAATGCCCATCAACTTAGAAATAGATAAAAAGATGTGGTATTTTTATACAATGGAGTACTACTCAGCCATAAAGAAGAACAAACTTCAGAATTTTAGAGGTCAATACATGCAACTTGAGGCCATTCTCATAAGTGAAATAAATCGGACTCACATCTGTAAACATTGTATTGTCTCTCTGGTGTGAGAAACTGAAAGAATAAATAAGTTCTAAATTGTACAGTAGATATTGTGAAATGGGAAGAAATTGTTCAAAAGGAAAAAGAAACTAGGATGGGTGATAGGGGAAAGGACATTAGGGAAAAGGAAAAAAATTCAAGTCGGTTACACTATCCATGTCTCTTTGTTCATTAAAAAGCAAGGTTTGTGCTAATATTGATTGGAGAAATTTTTATGCCCATATCTTGTACCCTAAGCATCTACTTTAAAGATAACAACATGCAATGTATTAACATTGTTATTCTCCCATTAATTTGTTATGAAATTTTTCTTTACCTTTTTTCATTAAATAAAATTTAAAAAATGCCTAGATGCCTAAAAGTTAGAAAAATATGTTTGTTGTTCTTGTTTTTGTTTTATAAGAATAAGAGTAATTGAAGCTAGAGAGGTCAGGTGTGACATGATATGTTAGTAGATCCAAGAAGTTTACCTGGAGATCAATTACAGAAGGTCAGGAGATAAATTCTGGTTCATCCTGAGGTTTGACCTATGCTTGAAGAAAATAAAAATGCTTAAACCAAGTTTGATATGAAAATTTCATACTGATTGATAAGTGATAACAAGCAGCTCAACTAATCATTTAGGCAAAGAAAAAATTTTATAATACACTGTCTGGTCCAGTCATAAGTAAGTAATAGAGACATCTCAGAGTCTTATCTAACTCAAATGGAAATAGTTCATTGATATAAATTGATTTCCAGAAGTTAAGAAGGAGGGAAAATTCTTAAATTTTACTCTTTTCCAGGATCACAGGCAAATGTAAAATTTAACATTATTAGTGATCACTGTTTTAAAGTTTCACCCTTCACTGCAAATTTATAATCTTTTTAACATCAATTTGTCACAAATAACAGGCTAATACTCTGGACTTTATAAAATGTGGAATTAGTTCTTGGCTGTCAATTCTGTTCCAGTTATCTGTGTGTCTGTTTTTATGCCAGGACCTTGCTCTTTCATTACTAGAACTTTGTAGTGTACTTTGAAGTAAAGCAGTGGAAGCCTTCTGCTTTGCTGCTTTTGCTCAAGATTGATTTGGCTAGTCAGAGATTTTAGGATTGTTTTAGTATTTCTGTGAAAAAGTCACTGATATTTTGAAGTGAATTCCATTGAATTTGTAGGTTGTTTTGGGCAGTATATATATTTTAAAAATATTAACTATTCCAATGCATGAACATGAGATATGTTTCAAATTATTTGTCTTTTTAAATTTGTTTCATCAATTTTTTATATTTTCAGTACATAAATTTTTCATATCTTTGTAAAATTTATTCTTATGTATTCTCTGTAGCTATTGTAGATTGGATTGCTTTCTTGATTTTTGATAGTTCTTTGTAGAGTAGAGAAACACTACCATATGATCCAGCAAGCCAGATATTGAATAATGTTAACAAAAAATTATACCTCCTTGCATTTCCTAGTAGGTCTATAATAATCCTGACTTTGTGGTGTCATAATGAAAATGTGTAAAGATTTGAATATAGACGAATAAAGAATTTGCATATAGTTAAAAATGTAAGGTGGAAAAATATTTGCCATAAATTTTAAGGATTCTGGAAAAATAAGTATTTCAAATATTTGCTAGTAGAAAAGTCAAAGAATTGACATTTAGAAATAGGTTCATTATTAAAACTACCACTTCTTAATTTATGTATCACAATTTAGCTCATATACATTTGTCTTCTCTTGAACCTTATGACAATTATGTAATCTTCTTTTAAAATAGTTACCATATTCATTCTTTCATTAAGTGTATTTATGTACTTATATTTACTTTTCCATTGGACTTTAAAATTAGAGTCCTTATCATTGCCCTTAGACTTCCCCTTCCACAGAACTACGAGAAAGAAGCTTCTGTTTCTACAAATTATTGAATATCAGGTATTTCATTATTGCAGCAAAAATGGATGAAATTATAAAAACTTATTTAAATACATATATAGTCATACATGTAACAAATTGACAATATGTATATGTTTACTATTTTGAAGGAATAAACATTTCATTAGTATTTCTTACATAACATTTAGACATTAGACATTTATGAAATATTAATTTGGAATACTTCATATTGCTCTGATATAAATTTTACTTCTTTTTACATCTTAACATTTTATATGCAATGTCTAAACAACTAATTGATGAATATCCAACCTCACAAATACCAATGTATTTATTTAGTCTTATTCATTTGATTAATTAATTTATTTATTTATTATTTTTGTTTTGTTTTGAGCAGGGTCTCACTATGTAGTTCAGGCTGCACTTGACTTGCTGTGTAGTGCAGGCTGGCCTGCATCTCATTGTGATCCTTCTGCCTCAGCCTCATGGGTGCTGGGATGACAGGCATGTACTAACACACCTAGCAATTTTATTCATTTTAATAACAACTATAGCTTCACATTTTTTTACTTTTATTAGCACATTTTTGCAGTACATAATGATCACATTCACTGTAGGGGATTGGGACATGTACATAGCATATTTCAATTTCCTTCTTCTCCCCCCCTCACTGCACCCCTCTTTTAATTTTACAGCATCAGATTCATTTTTTATCTTAAAAACCTTATAAAATTAATTATTTTATATGCAGTTTGAAAACAAGAGTAATAGGCCAAAGAACACATAAAATGTGCAAGACAATTTTACCAAGTCAACCTGTACTTTAAGATACATTGTCCACACTGGATTACAATACCTTTCTTTCTATTTTTTTCCTATTATCTTTCTTTATTTCACACTTTATAAGTATAATGAGTTTTTATATAAGAGAAACCATGCTGTATTTAAGCTTGTGTGTCTGAGTTACTTCACTTATCATTACAGTCTCCAGTACATCCATTTCCCTACAAATGACTCATTTATTATTCTTTATGGCCGAATATTACCCTATATTTTATGAATGCCAAATTTTGTATCTACTCATCTGTTAGTGGACATGTATGCTTTTCCACAGATTTAGCTATTGTGAATTGTGCTGTTATAAACATGGATATGCATACATCACTGTGGTATGACATCTTTAACTCTTGTGAGAATATACCTAGTTGGGGAATAGCTAGGTCAAATGGAATTTCTACTTATAGTGTTTTGAGGAATCTTCATACTGATTTCCATAGTTGTATCAGCTTATGATTCCACCAAAGATGGAGTTCCTCTCTCTCCATAGCCTTGCCAGCATTTTTTATTGCTTGATTTCTTGATGGTAGCCCCTCTTTCTGAAGTGAGATGTAATCTCAGTGTTGTTTTAATTTGCTATCTCCAATGGCCAGCAATGTTTAGTATTTTTAATGTATTTATTGAATAAGTGTATTTCTTCATTGCCCATTTTTAATTATGTTTATAAATTTGGGGGTGTTTTTAGTTCTTTATATATTCTAGATATTATTATTTTATCTGAGGAGTAGCTGGCAAAAGGTTTTTGCCATTCTGTAGGTTGTCTCTTCACACTCTTAGTGGTTTCCTTTGCTGAGCAGATGATTTTTAATTTGATGTGATCTCATTTATTGATTCTTGATATTATATCTTGTGTGACTGGAGCATTTCTCAGGAAGTCTTCACCTACACACACATCTTCAAGAGTTTTACTATTTTGTCTTCCAGCAGATTTAGTGTTTCTGTTCTAATGTTTAGATATTTCATCCATTTTATTTTAGTTTAGTGCATGGTGAAAGATATGGGTCTAGGTTCAATCTTCTGGCATGCAGAAAGGCAGTTTTCCCAGTAGCATTTTTTAAAAAAGCTATCTTTCATCCATCAAAGAGATTTGACTTCTTTGCCAAAGATAAGGTAGCTGAGTGTGCCTGGAGTTGTTGCTTTATCTTCTCTTCTGTTCCCTTGATCAATAAGTCTGCTTTTTCCCCAGTATCATGCTGCTTTTATCACTGTAGCATTGTAATATAACTTGGAGTCCATGATTTTGATGACCCCTGCCTTGCCCTTGTTGCCCAGAATTGCTTTGGCTATTCTAGCTCTCTCCCATTTCCATATGAATTTTAGGATTGCTTTCTCCAATTCTGTAAGGAATGTTATTGGTACTTTGATTGGGACTGCATTAAATCTATATACAATTTATGAGAGTATGGCCATTTTGACTATATTAGTTCTGACTATTCAGAAACATTGGATATCTATCCATTTTGTGATATCCTCTTCTATCTCCTTTTTCAGAGTACTATAGTTTTCATTGTAGAGGTTTTTCACTTCCTTGGTTAGCTTAATTTCCAAATATTTCATTTCTCTTGGTGCTATTGTGAATGGTACTGTTTCCCTAAGTTCCTTCTCTATGAGTTTGTTATTGATGTACAAGAATGCTATTGACTTTGGAGAGTCGAATTTGTATTGTGCTATGCTACCAAATTTGGATGTAAGTTCTAGGAGTCTTTTGATAAAGTTTCTGGGGACTTCTATGTCTACAATGATAATTTGTTTCCTTCCCTATACATATTCTTTTTATTTTTTTATTTGGTCTTCTTTTTCTGCAAATGTTTCAATATAGCGCGATATATAGTTCAAGAACTATATTGAGGGCCGGTGAGATGGCTCAGCGGCTTAAGCGCCTGCCCGGCAAGTGCGAGGGCCCGAGTTTGACTCCCGGATCCCACATAGGAAAAAGGGGCCGGTGATATCACTCAGCGGCACGGGCGCCTGCTGGTGCGCGAGGTCCTGAGGTCGACCCCCCGGTACCCACAAAAAAAAAAAAAAAAAAGAACTATATTGAACAAAAATGATGGTGGTGGACATCCTTGTCTTGTTCCTGATTTTAGAGGGAAAGCTTTCAGTTTCTCCTCATTTAGTATGAATTATTTTAATTTTAAAAATAAAATGACAAAAATTATGATGCCTGTAGTGTTATTAAATTACACATAATATTTCCATATAAAATGTATATTAGTACAACAAAATCACTTGTGGCTTTGAAGTTCTCACTAAAAGAATATCAGGGTTAACTGAAGAAAAATTGATTGGGTAGTGATTCCATTTGCATTTTTATAACTGATTTCTGATGTATGTAATGAAAAGAAAATACTAATATTGAATAGGAAAATATAATAGTCTTTATATTGTGATCTTGAAATGAGAATGAAATACAAATAATTTTAAAACACATTTTAATATAATGAATTAATCTTATATACATTTGCATATTATAATACACTTACTTTAATAATAGAATATTCTCTTTGTAATTTTATCACTTTCTATTGTGACTAAGAGTATAAGTTATATTTATAAATTATCACATATTAAAGAATAAGAGTGTTAGTTACAAGTATATATAATAACTGTATTGCAGAAGAGTATGCCAAATGATATATTAAAACAGCTACTAAATACCCTGCATTCATATAGTTAATTGATTGTTAACTTTGGGGAAAAAGCAGCAACATTTCTATTGTGCATGCAGATTGGATCTACTTAGAAATAAATGAAGTGGTGAGAACATGATATATTTCTATAGATTTAAATTTTAGAACATTATTAATGAACTAGTTGCTGAAACTGAAAATACATTTGGTTAATTTTACACTATATAAACATAAACCTGTAGCTCATTGGATATTGTAAGGAACAATTACCATGAGCTAATTAAGAATAACTTTTAAATTAATTTGGCAAATAAGGCATAGTGACCTACAAATTTGTCACTATTCTCTTAATTTGTTAGTTAAAACCAATTTGACTTATGTGCACAAATTGCTATTAATATTGGAACTATCTATAACCTGTAGTATATTTAATGTGTTTAATTAATTTGGAGGTATATTTATTTATAGAAATATAATTAATGTTTTATATTTTGGTAATAAAACATGTACAGTATTTTTTAAAGCGGACTTTAATCAAGTTTGAATCATGTATTTATTTTTATGCTGAAATTTTTGACAACGGATTTCTCTTAGTGATTCCAACTTCTATTTTCAAAACAAAAATAAAAACTAGAAAATGTACAGGTATATATTAGTCAAGATTTGTGGAAATTGAATTTTTCAATTCAAAGAATAATACATTGTCACTGTACTTTTTTAGTATGTGTGTTTTTAAAAGATTTTGTGAGCTTCTTAAATATTTTTGGTACAACAACAATGTAATAAAAACAACAGCAACTTTCATGGTTAAAATATGGGTTGTTGCTTTTTCTATAATGGATAAAAGTTATAATACATTATAAAAGGAAAATAAGACAACTTGATTATTAACAATTAATATTAATCTTGGGAGATATAATGGTCAATATTTTAGAAAAATATACATGTTTTCTTCTTTACTTTTCCACTACCTTTAAGTTTCTTTCTACATTTTCTGGGGCAGTTCAGGCTAACACCTTCAAAACATTTTCAGGAAGAATCCATTAGCTGTGCCATTTATAATTCTTTCTTTGTACACTCATGTTTAACAAGTAGATGCTTTTTATTAACGTTACTGTTAACTCCTCTGAATCAGTTTTCTCCATTAATTGTTTTAAAATTTGAGAGTTACAAAATCTTGCTTTAGTTATTAAAATTATAATTCAGATGTTTCTTGTCAAATGAAAATAAGAATTAATGAAAAGCTTTTAGCCTTTAATTCTACAATCTATATTTGTATTGTATCCTATGTCAAAGCTTTACTATCTCTGAAAAGATAATACAATAAGCATAGTGACCAAATTGCCGTGTAAAAACTGACAAGAATAAATTTGTTGTTCTAGCTAAGTTTTAGGTACTGTATGAATCACTGAGTGTATGATTTATCATTTAATTGAATCATATAAAATTAACTGTATCTTTGCAATGCCATGTATTCTGGATATATGAATACAATTATTATCTCTAGGAGAAATGGTGAAAGTAATACTATATTTAAAAGTATGCTATTAGAGAACTGGATCAAGACACTGTCTTAAATTTACTTTCAAAAGCAATGAAATCAATACAAAAATAAAACCAATTGAGTACAACTGTGTTTGAAGACATCCTCAAACACTATGAGAGATATACAAAAATGGTGAGATAACGTTATGCTCATTGTAAGTCTCATCAAAGTGGTGTGAGAGCAGGCTCTCTAACCTACTAACTGCAGTGATTTCAAGCCCACACTTCATCAAAACAAATGGAAAATTTGTTATTTCTGCTTACTACATTCAAGTATTGTAAAAGCTCAATGTCAGTGGATTCTTTTTTAAGAATTTTGAAGGTTATGAAGTTGGAACTGATCTAAAATTAAAGGAAGAAATTTAATTTTATAAGGAAATAAATGATTTAAGTAAACTAAAGTTGTAGTCTTGGTTTCCTCAGGGAAGCCCTCAAAGCACTTGATAAACATTTTGAATTGCTTTCTCTCATATACTCCTGTGATATTGAAAGTATTATATGTCTTAACATTCTCATGTACCATAGTTACATGTTTCCTTATTTTATCTATTCATGACTATGAGATATGAGGGGCAGAGAATAAAATTTTTCTACACATCTATATATAATTATTAATGCATACTGTTGGACATTTTAATTATTTTTATTTTTATTAGTGCAAATCTGCAGTATGTATACATATATGCAAATCTTCAGTGTATATATATATTCTTAAAATCAGTAAAATTTTTAGAAATAATTGAGAATGTATTTAATTATAATACAGTGTATCCTGTGAGAGTTGTACAAATATTTAAAAGATAAGGACAATCATTTATAATAAAAAGTATTCATGAAATATCTGAATCTAAGATACTTTCAGAGAGTAGTGAAAGTGAGGGTAAGTACAGACAAAAATAAAATAAAATAAAAATACCTGGAATAGGAAATAAATTGCTATGAAAATATTTTCCATAAAATACAGAGGATGAAAATCTTTCTGAAGAATGCACTTTATACCAGAAAACCTTAGCAAATAACAATAAAACTACATAATGTAAAAGCTACATAATGGAGGGCCTCAAATGAAGATATATTAACACTTTTTTAAAGAAGTATTTGATCATACATGTTAAATGCTACAGGAGGTTCAAGTAAAGTTTCTAAAGTGGATAAAATAAATTTAAATTAGTAAAATCAATCTGCAAGAGACTGATGGTTTGTGCTTGATTTTGGAAGTGTCTCCAATAGGGAACTAACAGAGAAGATGGAATTAAATGGATCATGTTTATGGAAATGGTAAAATAAATCAAAATTAAACATTATCCATTTTGGACCATTTAGAACATGTGGGGAATATAAGGTAGATTATTGAGTAAATGAGGGTGATGTAAGTGGGCAAGAAAAACATATATTTTAAGTATATGTTTATAACACTTTTTCTTTACCAATTAATGTACCACAAATACATGGAGCAGTTCACAAATTTCAAGTGATTATTCTCACCTGTTGAATACTCACAGTGAAGACCATCCATGTAACCACCATCTCAGTCAGGTAACATTGCCAAGCACCAAGAATTCAGCATTTTATTTACATCCCCTTACACATCCTCCCTCCTCCTGGTAGGTAATCACTGTCCTGACTTTCATATTATAGACAGATTTAACTATGATTAAATATACAGAAATGACTTAAAATGTTATTTTGTATTCGGCTTACTTCAATTAACATTATGTGATTAAGTCGTATTTTTTATTATAACTTATTATATACATATACAGCAGTTTATATTTTTGCAATATATTTTTGATCTTCATGATCATTATCTTTATCATCACTTTGGACATTTTATACAAAATATTTTTATTACTACTGCTATCCATTTCTTTTGGTGCAGTTCTGTACACACGTATGATATTACTATGTAAGTTACATGTAAATCAGTTTAATACAAGTGTTAGTTTCCCAAAATAATTTTTTTCAAAAACCTTTTTATTAATACATGTTTGTGATGCGCAATGAACATGTTCATTGTGGGGAGTTGGTACCTGCACATATCTCATTTTAACCCTTTTCCAATTTCCCTTCTCCTCCTCTTCCTCCTCCACTCTTTCCATTGTCAGTTCCACTTATCACCGCCACATAATCTCTGTCCCTGTTACCTATCATCTATGACTTTTTATTAGTGTGTATTTGCAGTCCATAATGTTCACAGTCCTTGTGTGGAGTTGGTACATGTGCAGAATATATCCCAACTCCCTTTTTCATTCCCTTCCCTCACATCCGTCCTTCCCTTCATCTCTTGATCTCCTTCCTATTTGAGAAAGATCTATCTCCATCTTTCATATTATCTTTTATTTTTTATTTTTTTTTTTTTTTTGGTGGGTACCGGGGGGACGACCTCAGGACCTCGCGCGCCAGGAGGCGCCCGTGCCACTGAGCGATATCACCGGCCCCTTTTTCGTATGTGGGATCCGGGAGTCGAACTCGGGCCCTCGCGCTTGCAAGGCAGGCGCTTACGCCGCTGAGCCATCTCACCGGCCCTATTATCTTTTATTTTGCTCTTTATTGATAACCTAAGTTTCTCATGTAAGAGAAACTATGTTATATTTACACCTACCTGGGTGTCTGGTATGATTTGTGTTCCCTGTCAGTTTTGTATGAGAATTTCACTTTCCTTTTGAAATGATTTTGGCCTCCTGTTTATTTTTTTTCCCCTAGAGCTATATCATCAAGTTTGCTGAGGGGTGTGGGAGCTAACATTAAAGATAAAACTTAGTATTGGAAGTTAGTAGCACAAATAGTTTACTATATGTCATTCAGGTTAAACACTATGAAAAACCTAATTTTACACATTAAAGAACTCAATAGGCATTTTAAATTTTAAGACATTATGATTGCAAAATATGTAAACACTCAGTAAAAACTTTCTTTCTACCACTGAGCTTTTTAAAGCATTAAAAAACAGCTGTCCAGCAGTTCCAAGTATTAAAGCAGGTTGTAAAGAGCATTGGATAGCTACTGCAACCATTCATACATGAAATTTGAGGAGGCTTTTGTGAGCTGGATGTAGTAGGTAATTAATTTGGGAAAATTCCAGGGGTTAAGACCAGATGATCCGTTCCACTTCTGCTGGACCTGCTATTGCTGATAAATGGTTGAGAAGTTTTTATTTGTTGACATTCTCAAAAACTTATATGTGTTCTGGCTGTCCGAGAGGAAATCTAGAAAAAAAAAAAAAAAAAATATATATATATATATATACTGTATGATGAGTTAAATTTCACACTACAATAGCTTGGTTAGCATTTTGTAATGTGGATCCTTCTAAATGACAATCGTTCCACATAAAATAATAAAATTTCTAGCCAGAGAAACAGAAATTTGTTATCACAGAGCTTTAATGAGCCTGGTGGTGGCAGGCAAATAGTTTATAATGCATCATCATGTTCTTGAAAAGTAGTACTTAATCTAAAACTATGAGTGCAGTGAGACTCATAAGACTTTAACATAAATGTCAATGACTATTCTTACTTAGACGGAAAGAAAAGCACTAACTTCAAAATACTAATGATTTAATGTCTGCAATGGTGAGATATTATATAAAATATTGCTAAACTTCTATGCAAAATAATGCATGTCTGTAAAAATATGAACATGCCAGTATATTGTTACATATACTTAGGGATAAAATTCAGCTTACATAGATAGATATGATAAACTTGTGATTTTCTCAAAATAATTTTATTATGAAAGATACTGCATGCTCTAATGTCACATCTTCTAAGAAATTTGTTTAGAAGCTGCAATTAAATAATTCAGAAATAATTAATTCAGAAGACAACCCATTAAATCATAACCCTCCCTACAGGTTAACTTAGTGCCAAATGTATTGTTTAATTTATCATTCTTAGTAATTTTAGATGCCCTCAAGGCAGGGAATGAAGTAATAATAAATAGGGAATAGTGGATAATTAGAGAAGGAAATGTGGAACAAAATTACTAAGGGCTTTAGGTGAAGTTCATTATTACTATTTAATAGTGCCCAAGAGCATCGATCAAATTATGGATCAAGTTTTAAAGTGGGCTGAATGAAATCCTTGAAGAGAAGTTTTCTAATATTTTCCTCAGAATTCAGCTAAAATATGACAAAATACCCTTAAAATCTCCCTCACAAATCATATTTTGATCAAGCCATCTTTAGAATAACTTCAAAGAAACTATATATATATATATATATATATATATATATATATATGTATGTATATGTATGTATGTATATATATATATGTATGTATATGTATGTATGTATATGTATATTTTTTGTTGTTGTTTTGTTTTTGTTTTTGGAGTTGAGGCAAATGTATATATTAAGAGAGAAAATGGGAGGGAGGCCCATTTCTCTGCCAAAAAACAGAAAATGGGAAGGTGGCAGCATACTCAGAGTCTGAGGTTGTTTGGCAGTGGTCTGTGCAACCCACAGGCTGAGACCGTTATGTGATTAAGCAGTAAGATTCTGCTTAGCACTAAGGTAACTGGATAAGTGACAGGCCATAGTACAGCCCTCAGGCCATTTAATGCATGAGGAAATTTTGCATTTCTAACTGTACAGATTTTCTCTTTTATTTGGTTCACCCTAGAGCATCATATTTCCATTATTAAACTTTTAAAAGTGTACATGTATAATTTATTTGTTTTTCTTTTTTTTGTTTCATTACCATACTCATAATAGTGCAACCTATGAATGCAAGCATATCAATGTGTTTCACAGTTTGACCTCAGTTTTTTTTTTTTTTTTACATAAAGCTGGTTTATTTAGGTACTGAGTTAGAGATATGCAGGTTCCGTACTTAACCAGGAACTGAAAATTGTCAGTGGAAGGAAAGAGTGTTAGGCTAGTTTACTCATCTGTGCTACAGGCTAAGTGACGTTGTTGGAAATTATAAGGATGCATAATCATATTAATAATAGTAATAACACGTCCTTAACGAATTCTAGAACATTTGCATCTTATTCATTGTAAGCTAACTATAAAGAAATAAGCAGCATTATTTTAAAATTCTAATATAACAAGTACAGCTACACTATTTACATTCACAAATGTGTATGACAGTGGTCTCATAGTTGTCTAAATTTAGGAAAGATATTTTTGTTACTTGTTTATAATGGTAGGATTTGGGGGCATGAACACTAAAGTGTAGAAAGAAAAAAATTCACAATGACATTTTTTGAGTACAAATTCTCAAGGCTAAATTATTCAACATCATCAATCACATATTTGCTGATAATATTTTTAGCTAAATGTGATTCATTGAATATTTGTGAAATAATATCGATGGACTGGACACTGTGCTAGGACATGGAAATATATAGCATAGTAAGACTTAGGCCCACAGTGATTCAACTTAATCAGATAATGTAGATGCATACACATTAATTTATAAACTATTACAATGGATAAAAAAGATTATGGAAGAATAGATGGGACAGGAAAAATTTTATTGAAGAGTGAATATTTGAGCTAGACCTTAAAAGACTTGATCTGTGTGTGTGTGTGTGTGTGTGTGTGTGTGTGTGTGTGTGTGTGTTTTCTTATTGAGAGTGAAAGGCAGGAATTCTTAGAAAAAGTGGCATCAGAAAAGAACCAAATAAGCTGTGCTAGTAGTAAATATTAAAGCACATGGAGTATAGGGTATAAATTGAGTAGTGATAAAGTTAATGATGGGAATACTGGTGCTCCCTCATGAGCATTTGTAAATGCAATGCTAAAACTGTCAAAAAGTTTCCATTCATAGTGTGAAACTGTAGGATTGTTTTCAGGAGAGAAGAGCAAGAGTTTACTTATTTTTAAAAAATCATGGGGCCAGTGAGATGGCTCAGTGGTGGCCAGTAAGATGGCTCAGTGGGATAAGCGCCTGCCTGGCAAGCGCAAGGGCCCGAGTTCGACTCCCGGAACCCACATAAGAAAAAAGGGCCGGTGATATCGCTCAGTGGCACGGGCGCCTGCTGGTGCGCAAGGTCCTGAGGTCGACCCCCGGTACCCACAAAAAATAAATAAATAAAAAATCACTATGATTTGTATAAAATTATACAAATTATAAGAAATGAAAGATTATACTAAGACATGAATAAAATATAATTAAATAAGTTCAGACATTATTATAGATTGAATTAGATTTATGATAAGAAAAATTCAAAATAGGATTTTTGAGCAGAAAAATTAAAATTACTAAAAAGCTATATGAGACATGTTATTGCATTTTTCAAGATGGATATCATAGCAGTTTGAAGTGAATTTATAGAATCTTCACATGGATAAAATGTGTATCAGGAGTGATGGGTGATGAATGCACACAACAAAAGAAAAATACCTTGAAATTTTGAAATTTTAGACCTCCTTGGACTGGCACACCATTTATCATGATAGAGAAAAATGAATTATATATTAGCATCATTGGAGGGGATGAAAATAGTGGATTTTGAAACTGATAAATGTGAAGTATACCTAAATATTTATAAATATGACAAATAAACATTTAATTGATTTTGAATCTAAAGGTTGCAATGTGAAGTATTGTTTCTAAACAGATAAGCTCTGTGTGTGTGTGTGTGTGTGTGTGTGTGTGTAAGTTAAAACTAAAGATAATAGGTCTAGAAATGTCATCTAGAGCATTTAGAAGAAAACAAGGACTGAACACATAATCTGAGGTCCTCAAATTTCAGAGACTGAATAAAGAAAACATATTAAGAAACTAAGATGTGTTGAGGAATACAGAAGCTAAGAAAATATGTGGGAGAGGATGGTCAAACTTTTCAAATAATGAGACGTTGAGTAAGGAATTTTAAGGTGAGGAAATTGTAAATAATAATTTCAAAATATTTAGTAAATTTCATTGATGAAAGCCAAATTGGAATATGCCAATGGGAAATGAGAAAGTCAAGATGCCAAATGTTGATAATGTGTTCCAATTGTTTGGATAAGAAGGAGAACTGGAGAATAGAGAAGTAGAAGTAAGTGCCAGGGCAAATGTACAAAATGCTTCCTGCAGAAATTCAAAACCAATTGAGATGTAAACAGGGAAACCAAATAAATCAAACAATAATATTTATTACTATAAAATACTGCATTATGGACAAATTTTAGGTTGGAGGATATGATTAATGTATACTTCCAAATAGGCTGCTAATATGCTCTGCTTTGTTCCTCCCACCCCATAAATGATGTTAAACCTTGAAACAAATCCTGAGGGAAAGTTTGGGTTTGTTGTGTTGACATTTTACTCCCAACTAATGCTTGACCTTTATAAGAAATGGGGAGATCCCATGTTATCACAACCTAGGACTAGGTTAGCACTGCACAATCGAGAAACTAGAGCAAAGACAAAACGAAAGAAACATGGTTCAGGGCAAATATCCGTTTCTCCACCCATACTCAGCATTGCATTCTCGTAGTTACCAGTCACAAATTTGGGGTTGTTATATCCTTTAGAAGGAAATAATGAGTGACTCTCCTGGCTCTTCTAATGCTACTTCTATCAGCTACTTTCAAAACACCAATTATTTTTCCTTAATTATCACAGTTCCCAAGGAGGACAGCAGAGAATCTATCCCCCAATGAAGATAAATAATATGTTAAATTAATGTCAATACCCATGGCTAAAATTTATGTCTTGTCCTACTATCCATCCAAAATATCTCCAACCATGTTCTTCTATTAGTTTCTGTAACTGTATGCACTGAGATTAAATATTAGCTCTGCAATGCCAGAAACAATCCTGAGAGTTGGGAAAGGCATTGTTTCTGTCCTCTACTACTGAATTCTCAGTTTTCTCAAGACTCCTTAATGTGTCAAGCCCAATCAACCTAAGAGCAACGGGAGGCAAATGTGAAGTGCTACCAAGTGAGATTCATGGATTTCTCTCAATGAGACAGACATTGCACCCCACAGGAACCAAGCAATGTCTCTACAAAGGAAAAGAGAACATTGTTTTATGATTTGGGCCTGGTAGTTTAGCTCACATTTAAACAAAGCAGACAGGCTAAAGAGAAAGTTTGGCTTTGTGTAAAGAGCTCATATAAGATCTGGGCTGGAGAGGGGACATGGGATCCTGTTTCCATGGAAACTACAAAACGTTTTAAAGTTAGTGTGGAAGGTTTTGTCTGTATACTCATTTTATGTATTTTGCACCAGGATTAAAAATTGAAACTTCTCTTCAGTACCAAAATGACTTACATATCAAGACCTAAAAGACGTGTTTCAATCTTTCATATGGTTTCAGACAGCAATGTTACTGATTTTGTAATCTTAAAGGAATGAAATTACTCAATGATTAAGAAATCAATGGTTATTAAATTCTTTATACCTGAAAACAGCAGAATATTTGTATAGATATAATTTCATGTTAACTTGCAGCTGGATTCTTATGTCTGAAGATCAGGAAGGTCAATTTACTTTTATTTATTTATTTATTTATTTTTTGTGGATACCAGGGGACGACCTCAGGATCTCGTGCACCAGCAGGCGCCCGGGCTGCTGAGTGATATCACTGGCCCCTTTTTTGTATGTGGGTTCCAGGAGTCGAACTCGGGACCTTGCACTTGCCAGGCAGATGCTTACACCACTGAGCTGTCTCACTGGCCCAGGAAGGTCAATTTAAAATTGCTCAGTATGTGACAATTTCCATTTCCTCATCACTGACTTGTTACAAAGCACGACCTCTTTATTTCCCATTGTCCATCTGACTGTCTTACCTCACCTTCAAGTGTCACACAACACCCTTGCTTTTCTCAAATTTCAGCAGTTAGTTCAGCCCTGTCATCTTTTTCAAAATTTCAAATTTTCCCTCCTAAACTTATCTTGTTCTAACCATTATTTTTTCTTCCTTAGCCCTTACCACTATTGATTACCTTATTGTAGAAAATGCACCCTCTAAAATGATTAAGAAATCCTCACTGGTAGTTTCCCTGATTTGTGCAGTATTCACTCTCTTAAATATAGACAGGGTTTATCAATTCAGTTCTGAAAAATAGAACATAAGTGATGGGAAGCACCTACTAAGATGGTTAGGTTTAAAAAGATGGTGATTGCCACCTCTCAGACCCTCATTTTGGTTGAAGAAAGAAGCTGTTTTTTCATTAACACTATTCTAAGGTCATATTCCTAGAGGTTATGTCTCAAATTAGAACCAATAGTCAAGTAAATGAGCTTGAAAGTTATCTCTGGATCTTCTAACTACAGCCATGGATGGCATTTTCACAGCAGCTTTGTTACAGACCCTGAATCAGAAATACCCCAAATAGCTGTCTGAAACACAAAAATTTTGAGATAATAAATGACCCACATTAAAAATTGCCTGTAATATTTTGCTTTATGTTCAAATAAAGAACTAAGCATGGTAGGAATTTATCAGGTGTATCTCAATCTTTTCATAAATTATTCTAAGTTACTTAAAAATATAACTTATGTTATATTTTACACTTATGTCAAAGAAACTTTTTAGTGCCATTTTAATACATATAGTAATGTAATAATTACTCAGTCCTGAGTAACCTCAGATAGAGTCTGTTTGTTGAAACATTATTAATTCTAACTCTGAATTGTAAAGAAAGTGGTTTAGTAATTTAATGCTATAAAACAGCTTACATTATTGAAATTATAGCATTTGGGCCAATTAATGGGTCACTATAGTCCTCTCATAATCAAGCTTTTATATATGTGTAAAGCAATGAGTTTCTAAAACCTCCACTTAATTCAGTAGGTTGACTTTGCTACTTGGGGCCAATTACACTTCCTTAAATACTAAAAGATTTTTACAAATCCTGAAAATTATTGGGACAAGTCCCTTTTCCTCATTCACTTTTTTTAGGGGAGGTATTTATATATTCTCATGCTTGGTTCATTTGGAAAGCTTAATCAAATCTACTGTTAAAAGTAGGAATTTTGGATTAAATGAATTTTGATACAAAGTTGGGGAAAAATCATTAAAATATTGAATTTATGCTTGCAAACTTCTTGCATATTTTTGTTTCTAGAAACTTCATATTTTTATTGTTATAGCTGATATAAAATTTTAAAGTATGATTTTCATTTCATATTTGTAACTCCATAAATGGCAATGATATCTTTCATAAAGAAATATCCTTAATTTTATTACATTTACACTTACCAAATGTCACCTTTTCACTTGGACTATAAAAGTGTTACATGAAACTTATTTTCTGCCTCTGGGACACAATAAATTTTTCCTTAATGTTCTTTTATTAATTTTATAGTATAACTTTCAAAACTAAATACTCAGTTGACCTAGGTTTTGTACTAATATTTTGTGTATTATTAACTTTCTCTACTCTTTGTTTGAAGAACATGTTTGCTGTTGCAATCTACATAAATTGTTCATCTTTCTGCAATGATTTAGAGCAAGTCATTTTAACACTTTATTGCATATGAAGCAGCCATGTATATTTTATTTATCCAGATGTGTATTCTTTCAATTACATTGTTTATGTGTTCTTGTGCTTGTCAAAATTTAGGTATTATAGATTTATGCTTCAGCATAATGCAATACACTATAGTATGTCTTTAATTTTCTTTAAAAATAATTCAGCTTTTTATGTGTTTATATTTGCCCACATTTTCAAGAAATTTTAATGTATTTATAAAAGAAAAAAAGTTTGTAAGTGCAGAGAATTTTCAAGAATTTAATGGGTTAAATATAACTATAATGTTCATTAGCAAAATAGATTATTCTCTAGAATATAAAAATAACTTCTTCAAAGTAACAGAAAATTTACAGAAACTATAATAGAGTGTAGGTGTTTATGCATGCCTGCATCTTCCAGAATAGAAACAGTCAATAAGTGTATGAAGAAATGTTCAAAATAATTGACATTTAAAATGCAGATTAAAGCAATATTGGGACATCATTTTTATTACTGTATTAGTGTCAAATTTAACACTTGAAAATTCCAAGTGTTGATGGATATATCTTCTGAAATTGGAAAATCCTCCTTTTCATAGCAATATCTTTGAAACTCTGCCAGATTGTTCCACATTTGTTTACTAATTGTCTTACTGTATGGTCAAGAAAAAGCACATTATATAAAAATTTGCCATTTTAAGCAGTAACATAATTATTATTTTATGTTCTTCAATAAGGATCAAATGTATGCAAATATCTTAAATGTTCAAAAACTCAAATGACAATAATTTACTGATGCACACTTAAGTGTTTCTGTGGAATAAATTCCTGTAGATTTAAATAATTTGGGGCAACTTTTCTACTCATAAATAGTAGGCAATGAAATCTAATATGTATTGTATTACTATCATTGAGGGGAAAAGCACTGAGTGAAAACAAATGCCCCAAAATACACAATTAAATTTGTTAGTTATGATACTTTTTCTTGTTTGTCTCTAATTTTCCCTTTGATAATTACATATTATCTTTATACATTTTAATTTCCTTTTTTTGTCTACCTAATGAAAACTATCCTCCATGGTGCATTATTTCTGCATATGCCTAATCGAAACACTGAATTCACTTGTCTTGAAATGGTAAAATAAAGCTCTTTTCTTCTTTGCTGAGATAGAGATAGACATTCTTGTCAGTATGTAATATGCAAAAGGCAGGCAACAAATGAATATGGAATCAAAGTAGAGATCACAGTGATCTAGACTACAAAGAATAATGGACATGACAAGAGGACAACTCAAACAGACTCCAAAGGAATGATGTAAAATCAAAGCAGTAATTAATTTCACTAGACAAAGCCAGCTCCTATAATCAGGGGATGAACTGAAGCCCCTGTTTTTCTTTGAGAGGTAAGGATAGTAAATGAAAATGACAAGAGACAATGAAACAGTGCACACACATAAGAAAAAAAGTACCATTCTGCAGACAATTTCATGATGTGAATTCCATTTTATTTTAATGAATTTCTTTTGATATTTTCAGTCAAGTATTTAAATCTTCCAAAATACTGTTAACTCTAAATATCAAAACTTAAATATCATATTATATAATAACAATTTCCCAATGTAACAGAAAGAGTTTGAAAATATTATTTTCTTTTTCTGCACATTAACTGAAGTAGTTAGGCCAGCTTCATATTATCATTATTAAATCTAAACAGTATTTTAAAACCTTAAGATAGAAAAGACTATCTAAATAAACAAGAGTAAATAATAAACTAAAACTGTATTATTCTGACTCCAAGCACTGCATTGCCACTATGCCCATATTCTGCTATATTATCGTCATAAAAGTGGTAGTAGTGGATACTAAAAATGTTTCTCAAGTTCTCACTGAGGGCAAGACTGAAATAAGTGATTGTCACACTGCTATTGGCAACTTCTGACGGTAAACATGATATTCTCTGTAGAGTTTAAAAGAAAATATCTTTGTTTTTAAATATAGTTTTGGCTCTAGACATACCGGTTCTAGAATTATTATCTGTGGGCCAAACAAAAAGTAAACTATGGTAACATGTCAAACCTTTCTTTTTAAACACAGAAGCTAACTTTCTGTCTTTTTCAGTTGATCTCATGGAAGTTGAGAGTAAAACAGTGGTTGTAAAAGATGGGGAGAGGAGAAAGGAGGGAAAGGAGGGAAGTGTTTATCAAAGGTATGAAGTTTCAGTTGGATAGGAATGAATTCTTGTATGCTAATACACAGTAGGATTGCTATAGATAAAAATAGTATGGATGTTTCAAAAAGCTAGAGGAAATAATTTTCCATATTTTCACTTAATTTAGAAATGTTTCACTTAAATTACAAATGCTTAATCTAATTTCAACATTATAGGAATTCTGCATATATCAAGAGATCACAGAGTACCCAATGAATATGTACAATTTTTTTATTTTATGAAAAAATGCAACAAAATTTCAAAACAAAATAATAAGTAAATGACAATGGTTTATACACTGTGTATAATTAGCTTAAAAGTAGTTTTTCAGAATACAAGATATAGAGAAAAATGTTCTTTTACAAAGAAGAAACAAACAGAAATTAACACAAAACTTTCTTTGCAATGAACCAAGAATAACTAGCAGTACAATAGAAACAAATTAACAAATATATTAAAATATTTTAGACACAATGGAATAAGTAATTTGGGGATTGCTTTTATGTGTAAATTAAAAATACATTTTGGCTGATTAGCATGAGCAAGAAAAATAAAATTAGAAGTAAATCCTAGGAAGATAACTTATTTAGAAATATATTTACAAAATACCAGTATATTAAAGAGAAAAATTATTCATGTATAAGAAATAGACTCTGGAGAATGACCCTGTAAGATTTTTTATATTAGGGGAGGGTTAAAGAGTTGAACTGGCAAAAAAATAAGAACAAAGAAAGAAAAAAGAAAAAAAAATGGAGAAATAGTAAATAAGAGAAGCCATACAGAAAGAAATGTATCTGGTAAGGCATTCTTCCTCACTGCAAAAAAAAATTATATGCCCAGCATTCCTATGGTGTGTTATCCAGGGATGACCCAGGACAAGCAGAAGAAGACATTCAGCAACTAATTACTGCAGAACTAAATCCATCAAAATAGTTTATTCTCCCATTTCTCTCTTTCACAGCAGTGTCTTGAACTCCAAAATCACAAAATTTCGATTTATATTTTCAAATCTATGACCATGTTTTTCAATGACTTTTTACACATGAATATTAGCTTTTGCAATAATTTTGCTGGGCATGCTGGGCATGGTGGACACACAACTCTTCCCAGCACACTGGAGGCTGAGGCAGGAGAAGGTGTGAGCTCTAGGATAGCCTGGGCAAGTGAATAACTTCGTAACACTCTCTTTTAAAAATGAACAAAGGGGAAGTGAGAATGTGTCTCAAGAAAAATCTTTGTATAAATAACTAGAGTTTATATTCATCTTTTAAATGGATGAAAGAAATAAAAACTTAAAGTCTATATTGCCTTTTTAATGAACTTTCCACTTTACAATATAAAAGTAAGAAAATGGGACACAATGGTAGTATTATAATGTACTGGAACCAGTATATTTTTTTTACTAAGCTTATTTACATGCTGTGTGGGGAATTTTACTGTAATTTATACGCATAGATATCATAAAATTTGCTATTATATCAATTTTAAGTGTAATTTTAACATATACCAACATTAAATAAACATATACATATGCACATACATACAAAAATTAAATCAATATGTGTTAAACATATAGGTAACTAAAACTAAAAATTGATGAAAATACTTTAAAATGTTTTAAAAGCTGACCAAAAATTAAAAATGGAAAATATATATGAAATCTGATAAAATAGCTCCAAATTCTATTACATAAGAATATGTGGAATAGAGGATGAAATTCTGTGGAAAAAAATTGTTAAAGAAGTAATGGAAGGACCAGTGAGATGGCTCAGCAGCATAAGAATCTGCCTGGCAATTGTGAGTGCCCGAGTTCGACTCCCGGAACCCACGTATGAAAAAAGGGCTGGTGATATCGCTCAGCGGTATGGGCGCCTGCTGGCACATGAGGTCCTGAGGTCGACCCACAGAAACCACACCAAAAAAGTAATGGGAGCTAAGTTCAGAGATGAAGGGCATTTATGATATTTAGATTTAAATGGTATATTGAATGAAAAGTATGAAAATAAAACAAAATCAGAATATCTCATGACATTTTAAATATTAGGATACAGAAATCCTAAGAACTCAGTGACAGAAAAATGAGTCACTTGCTTTCTAGTTTAAGTGTTCTAACCACAAGAAAATGCTAAGTACATGAATTTGTGCATAAATCCTTAAGTCTTATTTATCATTCCACTATGTCTATATATTTCAAAATGTTTTAAAAAATGAATGCATATAATTTTTCTCATTTAAAAATAAACAAATATCATTTACAAAATAAAATATGTAAATTGAAATTAGACTTTTTAAATAGCAATATTGGTGGATACCAGAAATGGAAATGACCTCATATTTCTATTTTTATTTTCTTAAATTTTCAGAAAAATTTAACATTAAATGTCTAACATGAAATTATAATTATAAATATTATGAAAGTTTCACATTAGAGAAGAAAGCAGAAGAATATACAGTGCAACTTCTTTTCCTTAAATTTTTGAGTTACAAGATATGTGCAGGGAAGCAGGGTGGGTAGGTAAAAATTACTAAGTTGAAATGTGTATGTGTACCACTTCCCCAACATGAATGTATTACATATCATGAACATATTAGCAATAAAAATAAAGATATTTAAAAAAGATAAAATATGGAAAAGGGGAAACATATTAGTAATAAAAATAAAAGTATAAAAAGAAATAAAAATAATGTAAAATGGGAAAGTAATAAATTAAATATTAAATACTCATTATTAAATAATGTAAAAGGGGAAAATAATAAATTATATGTTAAATAGTCATTATTAAAGAGGTATGTGAATCTTATATTTCAATATGTAAGTATATAACTCTTACTAAGTATACAACTAAAATCAGTAATAATTTGTATGCCAAAGATTAGGCAAATAGTAGAATGTTAGCATCCAGCTCCTCAGAATTTATACATTATATAGTGTATATTGTCTATTATCAAATTAAAAAATGATGCTTATTGAGAAAAACTCCAGAAGAAAGAATACCAGATTTAAAAATAATAGATTCTGAAATGGAAGATTAAATTTGAGGAATAAACATGATGGAAAATAAGTTTTAATGTTTCTGTTGTACTGACCAAAATTTGAAGCAAATTAAGCACAGCAGTTGACATCTTTTAGGAATGTTAAGAGTAATACCAATCTTTATGAGCCTCAGCATTTAAATTGCATCCTATTTAATTTCTTAAAATTCATACAAGCAATAATTTTTTTCTTAATGATTCAACAAAATACAGTGAGATTATAGCTACAGTGGTGTGACTTGAATCAAATGGGCATTGTACTTAGAACTTATTCTTCAAACATGATTCTTTCTTTGGCTTATAAAATATTTAAGTGAATTGTTTTTCTGACAGATACATTGTGTACAGTTAATATAATAACTGTTATGCTTTCGATTTAAAATGTCCCCAACTCCATCAAATACTTATGGATTCAGATGTGGGTCTTTTGGAACGTGATTGCATTTCAGGGTTGCTATACTAATCAATGGGTTAATCAACTGATGAATATATAGATAAATGCATGATTATGACATGATATAGACTTGAAAGATGTTCATTACTCAAGGCCTGTCTGGAAAATATAACATTCTCTCCAGCCTCTCTCTCTCCCTATCTCTCTTTCTCTCTCTTTCTCTCTCCTTCCTGGCTGCCCTGAAATAAGCACCTTTCCAACTTTCCTCATCCATGCCCTTTCACTATATTTTTGCCTTAAAGCCAGTCCACCATGGACTGAATCCACTGAACTGTGAGTCAGATTAAACTTCTTTTCCTTTATATTGTGAGCATGGGACATTGTGTTACAATCATTGGAAAACTGACTAAAACAGTGATAAAGATTATCAAAATGGAATTTTTACTTTAAAATACAAATGTGGGGATGGTGAGATGGCTCAGTGGCTTAAGCGCCTGCCCGGCAAGCACGAGGGCCCGAGTTCGACTTCCGGAACCCACATACGAAAAAGGGGCCGGTGATATTGCTCAGTGGCATGGGTGCCTGTTGGCACGCGAGGTCCTGAGGTCGACACCCCGGTACCCACAAAAAAAAAAGTGATGGTAATCACATTTTGTTCTAACATTTTCCATATCATTTAATATCTTTTTATAATACATGCTATAAAATGATATGCTTAGTGATAATGTTAAAACCATTTTGTAAGTCTACTTAATCATGTATTATTTCACATCGTAAAAGTTCATTGATATTTCCTTTGTACACTGATTGGCTTCATGAAAATAATTTTGTCTTCTAGCAGTGGGATATACACCATAAAATGTGAAATATGTAATATTTATTTTTTCTTTTGATAAATATAGCCCAAACAATTAAATATTCAGTTATGCCATTATAAAGTGTACTTTGTTTATTCCTTTTAAGAAACATCTCTTGGGCCAGCGAGATGGCTCAGCGGTGTAAGTGCCTTCCTGGCAAGTGTGAGGTCCTGAGTTCGACTCCCGGAACCCACATATGAAAAAGTGGCTGGTGATATCGCTCAGTGGCATGGGCACCTGCTGGCGCATGAGGTACTGAGGTCGACCCCCAGCACCCACACACACAAAAAAAGAAACATCTCTTTGGTTGTGATTTTTAATAACTTTCCTTAGAGTTGATTCACTTTGTGCAGGACCATTGAATGCTTGTTCTTTAGTTTTTCTGACTTAGATAAACCACTGTAATAGTACTTAAAGCAGGAGATATTTATCTTGGCTCACAGTTTAAGAGGTGTAGTCCAGGGTTGGCTGGTTCCATAGCATCATGATGGAAATGTGAACAAAGTTGCTAGCTTGCTTCATGGCAATTGAGAAGCACAGCACAGAGTGCCAGGAAGAGAAAAACTCTCCAAGGGCACACCCCTTGTGATCTGCCTCCAACTGGGTCCCACATCTTTATATGTAGCACATTTAGCAATGAACATGAGTAAAGACAAACCAGCACAATACATTCTTTATCATATCCACTGTTTTTCTTACTAAACACTGGAACTCATGCCTCAAAAATGCTTTTCAATAAAACCAATCACATATCTATCAAAACATTGTCACATGACCAGCATCACTCCTCCTTTCAGTAAGGGACTTCCATAAATACTTCATGATGTCTCTTCGCAGCCTGGCATTCATTTTCAACAAGTGTATTTTTTTCCATCTTTCCTATGTTCTCAAATAACTTTCTTTCCCAAGATCTAAATCTTTACTCCACTCCATTTGCTCAACTTTCCCATCACTCCACTACTAAGATCACAAACTCCTCCTCTGGAGAAATTTGAAATGTGAAATTTTTATTTTCTGAGTGAAATACATAGGGCATCCTCCTAATTGTCAATATATTAGAAATTGAATGGGGTTTGAAGTATAAATATGTTTCACCTTTGTTGATCATATGAAATTAGAAATAATATTTAAGCTCTCAGCCCAGTTTTTCTCTCATATAAAATGAAAAAAACATGCTGTTACTATCATAGATTTTGTTTGAAAACCATGTTGCTCCCTTCAACGCTTTTAGTATGTCATTCTCTGTTTTACAATAAACAGTTGATTATATTTTAATTTTTCTTGAAATCAGAGCAGACAAGGTGGATACACTACTTCTTAGGTACCTCTTGTTGCTCTAATCTAACAGATAGAATTATATGTTCATCCAAATTTATGTCATGCATTACTGTCCAGAGAAGGAAAGTAATTCCTTTATTGTATGACTGTTATTAAATTGATGTTTTGTTTCGGTTATATTTGTTTTATTTATTGCCTGTAGAAGAGTTCCATTGAGATCATATTTTCCATTTTTATTATCACACTAGTTTGTGATACTTGAAAAAATAATGTTAATAATAAATTTGAACCAAGGAGACTGTGACTGAGCAAATGTCCAATCTTGTGGGTGAAAAAAAAAAGTACTGCATAGATAACTGTTGACTTTGTGACTCTACTAAATAATAATATTTCTACATTTTCTTATATCTAATTGTTATAAAAGTGAATAGATTAGCAATACAAAAACACTTGAAATTATTCCTGAGCATGATATCTAGTTATTGAAATTATTATTTATTAGTTGAAAATACAAAGGAAGAATATGATATATATTTAATAATTAAAGAAATTGCCACATGAAAATGAAAGTGACATTATTCCTATTTTGTCATAATTGAAATGAGAAATTGACTAGAAGCTGAATATATTACTTTGTATTCTATGGGGAATATATTCAGTAATGCTAGATTTATCTACCAGCAATTTTTACATCATCCATATATGCAATTGAATTGAGTAGCCTCATAGCTAGATTTCTAATATTTTAATCTTTTGGGGTTTTAATAATGGTAAAAACTGCTAACATAAATCTTGAGGTTAGCATACTCCTTTTCTTGATAAATACTACCAGTTACTTTATTTATTTTTTAAATGAGTTCATGCTATAAGCCTTTTTTACTTTGCAAAATAATTTTAAACAAAGCAACAGATGATTTCTGGTGACTAGCTAGATAACCATCTCTAAATGCATCCTCCACTTTCTACAACATGAATTTTTGCAATATGTTCTTCAGCAACTAAAGCTGAAAATAGCAAGAAAACAGATTTTTTACATTGTCATATTTGACTACTTCTGTTTGAAGTCTTCACTGAAACTCTGATATATATATAAATAATTATTGTTGCTTCTGTTTAAAAATAAGAAAATGTCAAAGTTTTTTTTCTTCTTCCAGTTTTTTTTTTTTTTTTTTTTTTTGGTGGGTGTTTGTGGTCGACCTCAGAACCTTGCACACCAGCAGGCATCCGTGCTGCTGAGCGATATGACCGGCCTTTTTTTGTGTGTGTGGGTTTCAGGAGTCAAACTCAGGCCCTTGCGCTTGCCAGGCAGGTGAGTACGCTGCTGAACCATCTCACCAGCCCCAGTTTTCTTTTTTTTTTTTTTTCTTTTTTTTTTCAATTAAAAGGATTTTGTCCTTTTGGGCAATGTTTGGGTATCAGCAGTGCAGCACACTGTGGTCTGGATGACTGGATGAGGAACAGAAAACCCTCCTCAGGATAGTTAGAACAAATGCTTGCTGAAATAATCTATTCAGAATATTTACACAACATATATATATATATATATATATATATATATATATATATATATTTCTTTTTTTTTTTTTTTTAATGTGGGTACTGGGAGTTGAACTCAGGATCTCAAGCTTGCCAGCAGGCACTTGTGCCACTGAGCAATATCACCGGCCCTTTTTTCCTTTATGTGGATAGCGGGAGTCAAACTCAGGACCTCGCTCTTGCCAAGCAGGCACTTATGTCACTGAGCTATCTCACCAGCCAAATTTACCCAATATTTACACTCAAAATGATTTAGGATTCTTGTCTTTTATTAGTCACACCAGAAAAAAATACATTGATATATTAAAGAAAATATAGGGATGGGTGGTACAATTAAATGCATGTGTAAAAAATAATTTTTGGAACTTTAAAAATTGTTCACTGAATTTATTGTTAAAATAATTACTTTTGGTTGTCATGTTGCATAGGACTAAGAGTTACTGAAAGTAATTACGTACTGCATTATTTTAAACTTTAGCCATTTTATTGGTTTTAGTCTTTTTTTTTTTTTTTTTTTTTTTTTTTATTTTAAAGAGAAGAAAAAACAAAACAAATCAAAAGAAGAACAAATTTTCAAACAAACATAATAGGAGGGTAACAATGGTTAATACATTACGTATTACTATGTTTAAGTTAGTTATTCAGGACACCAGACATTAGCATTCAATTGTCCAAACATTATTGGCACAAACCTTACTCTTCAATGAACTAAGTAAAAATGGTAGTGTATCTATCTTAACCATCTTATATATATATATATATATATATACACAATTTTTTTCCCTTTCCCTTCTTTCTTTTCCCTATTCCAGTCTCTCTTTCCTTTTGACCAGTTTCTTTTTGATTCACCATGTCTATTGTACATTTTGGATCTTATTTACTCTTTCAGTTTCTCATACCAGAGAGATAATACGATGCTTACACATGTGCTTCTGGTTTATTTCACTTATGAGTATTTTCTCGAGTTGCATCCATTTACCTATAAAAGTCTCCAGTTTATCCTTCTTTATGGCTGAATAGTACTCCATTGTATAAAAATACCACATCTTTCTTATCCATTCCTCAGTTGATGGGCATTTGGGTTGTTTCCAAGATCTGGCTATTACAGATTGTGCTGCTATAAACATGGGTGCACATATATCGCTGTGGTACGATGTTTTTAATTCTTCTGGGAAGATGCCCAGAAGGGGAATAGCTGGGTCAAATGGGACCTCCAACCCTAGTTTTCTGAGGAATCTCCACACTGACTTCCACAGTGGCTGTACCAGTCGACACTCCCACCAACAGTGAAGAAGGGTTCCTTTTTCCCCACAGCCCCTCCAGCATTTGTTATTAGTTGATTTCTTAATAGTAGCCATTCTTTCTGGGGTGAGATGGTATCTCAGTGTTGTTTTAATTTGCATCTCTCGAATGACTAGTGATGTTGCACATTTTTTTGTATATTTATTTGCCATTAGTATTTCTTCATCTGAGAAATGTGTATTCATCTCAGATGCCCATTTTTGGAGTGGGTCTTTAAATTTGGGAGGTCTGATTTTTTTGAGTTCTTTATATGTTCTCGATAGTAATCCTTTGTCTGAGGAACAGCTGGCAAACATTTTTTCCCACATTGTGGGTTGTCTCTTCACTCTGTTGGTGGTTTCTCTTGCTGTGCAAAAGCTTTTTAATAAGATGAGATCCCAAACACACAAATGCTATAGTAACATACATATATTTAATTATCAATTAGGCAGTGATTATATCATTAGTAGATT
Organism: Erethizon dorsatum; assembly: GCA_028451465.1. Lineage (NCBI taxonomy): Eukaryota > Metazoa > Chordata > Mammalia > Rodentia > Erethizontidae > Erethizon > Erethizon dorsatum. The sequence goes on from CM051824.1 coordinate 110,806,152, forward strand.
ATTTACTTTATTGCAATTCAGAGGAAAATAAAAAGTAAAGCTCCATCTAATAAAACTGTATGTCACATACAAGTAAGCCTACATAAAACTCCCCAAAATAAAGGATGTGGTCATTTGGTGATGAGAGAGTAAGCAGGCAGATTTCAAATTTTATAAGGACACATAATACAAATATCTGAACTGAGAAATCTCACAGCAACATGCATTAGATAGTAATTTTTTCATTACTAAAACAGGATCAATAAGATAGTTTCTTTTAATATATAGTTTTCATATATTTTAATAGGTAACTACATAATTATATTTTTCACTATACACTAGTATATTATTTTTATTTTTAAAATGTAGACAGAAATGTATTTGAAAAGATTTTACAGTTTCAAAGTCAAAGATGTTGTTTATAATATCAACTTCTCATAAATATGTCATTTATTTTAACATTTTTACAGTCTAATTCATTGTAATATTAACCTATCAGTATATATATCAAAATTATTAATCTATAATCAGTAAGATTATAGAAAGTAGAAATCTTAATTGCTTTGAGATATTCTGGAAGTTATAACATATTTTATATGTTACTAGAAAGGAATTTACATCACCTCTTTATGCAATATATGGAGTGTTTTTTAATTTGTAGTTGCCTATTTTTATATAAAAACCATTTACTCTTTAATCCTCAGTGTCAATGTTAGGGTATGAAACTCTCAGTGTTAGCCTGGCTCAGTGTCCTGGAGACAATCCCATATTCCACAATAGCAACAGGATTTATAAGGCACTATTCCTGAAGTATATTCTTGTGGATTTAATAAAATTCTGTAACACAAAAAAGAAAAATGCTAAAATACCAATCAACTCAAGTCCTTGTTTAAAAGACTAGAATTCATTTATTCAGAAAATATTAAAGTAACTTATTTCTAAGTGACACAAAGAAAGCAGCAGTCCAGATAAGTATAGTGCTATTTGTGGGAACTGTCAGGAAAAGAGAATTACCCAGCTGAACATACTCAGAGATATATTAGCATATACAAATCATGAAAGGCAATACAGAAAATATATCAGAGTCAAATAATGGAATATATATGATTTTTTCATATATATATATTAGTTATTAAAAGTACACTCATTCAATAAAATAAAATGTCTTCATTATTTAAGATTATCTATCTTTCATCTATGTATCTATCATCTATCATCTATCTGCCTATCACAGGAAGGAATTAAGGTATATTCTTTCATAAAGAGGAGGTTGAATTCTAGGAGAATCTTAATTAAATATTATTCATCCTTATATGCATTTGAATGCACATACACATATAGAAAACCAACTGTCTGTTAATCAAGTCAGATTATGCTACAAAATAATAATTGAATTTCAATTATGCAGATCACTCTTTGTAGATGTTCTTTGCTTATAAAGTAAAAATTCAATCCTGTCACTAGGGGATATCAATCATTAGAGTGAGACATTTTTCTATAGTGTTATATTTCAAAATTATTGATCATAAAGTTTGTATGAATAAAATCAATACTTGAATAGTCATATAAAGAGTTGGTCAAATTTTAAGTTCAGTTACACTACCTAAGGACCAAGTATCGTTTAGCTAAATATTTTAACCATATTTAACCAAGGTACATAACAAAATCCTATCAACTAAGGATGGTTCAATCATTTAAATCATATAGGAAATGATATTAGACTAAATTTTTAGATAAGATTTCAAATTGTTTAGCTATTTTGAGTATCTTCTTTTTTTGTCTGTGTGGGTACCGGGGGTTGACCTCAGTACTTCATGCGCCAGCAGGCGCCCGTGCCACTGAGCAATATCACCAGCCACTTTTTCATATGTGGTTTACGGGAGTCAAACTTGGGCCCTCACGCTTGCCAGGCAGGTGCTTATGCCGCTGAGCCATCTCACCAGCCCCGTGAGTATTTTCTTTTCACTTTCTGTCACAAAAAGTTTTAGTTTTTTGTTTTTCATATGAAATTTTATCAAATGTTATCATGGAAAATTGAAGTATAATGTAATTTTTATCAAGGTATTATTTTACTCTTTAAATGCAAAAACTTGCAACAAAGTTTCTATGTTAAAATATTGATATTATATTTAATGTTCTGTGATTGATTAGTTTAAGAATTGCTCTTTGGTCTATAATCTAATTGGCTCAGTTTCATCATTTCCTGAAATTGACAGAAAAATTTGTCATCTGTACATAAGGCAAGACAATGTTTTCCTCATTTTCTTAGGGAAAATGAAAGTTTAGTCTTAAAAGGAACTATTTGAAATATTTATGTTTGAATAGAAGCACTCTAATAATTGCATTATATCATTTCTTAAAAATATATTCTTTGCATTTTAAAATAAAATACAATCTTCCTGACTCAGGATAAGTAAACTACAACAAAAACTGCATATCTTCTCTGAAAAATATAAATACTATGAGTTTATTATAAAATGCACCATTATTGAGTATATAGTTACCATTTCATTAGGATATCTTATGAAATGGATCTATTAGTTTAATATTTTGCTGAAAAAATAAAAACAACAAAGACATAAGAGGGAAAAACATTGTATTCTTTTACATTTGATCTGTAAATCATATTTAAATCATTAATTATTGATCAATGAATAACTTAACAGGTATATTATTAAAAAGTCACAGAAGCCTATGCAAAGCACAATAGAAATATCATTTTCTAAATTCAGAAATGAGATACATTTTTCATTTATTAAACATTAGTCTTCCAGCATAAAGACATAAATAGAAAGTTACTTTGCAATATTCAGCTTTCTCTCACACTGTTATGTAACATCATTTTTGTAACAAAAATTGTGTGAACCTTTTATAAATGCATCCATATTTTAAATATTTCTAAGTACAAATGCATTTGTGCCTATTACTAATTATTAGAGTATACTAGAATTCATTAAATATTCAATACTAATTTAAGATATGTCCAAAACTGACATCCAACACACTTTCAATTTTTATCCATTATTAATCTACACATTACCTGACATTTACCTTTTGGGGGGCTTAGATGATTTTTGTATTATTTACTGTATAATTTATAGTATCTAGATTTTGTTTACTAAAAATTTAAATGTAAACTATTATTAAAATATGAGCCACCTTGATTGACATTGCATCTTAATTGAAAATATGATAACAGGGATTGTGTTTCTCGTGAAATTACCATATTTTATTTTTTAAGTACCTATTTTTTTCAGATTGCCAATTATTAATTTTGTCATATTATAACAATAATCTATCTTAATCAGTAATTAAAGCTTGATTAGTATTTGCGATGAAGTAGCTGGCACTTATCAAATTCTCTACTACTTGTAAAATTGCAGTATTGTTTTAAAAAGCTTTGTCTGTCATCAAAATTGCCTTAAGGGATTTTCAAGTCCATTTTCTACAGTTTGTTGGTTGAAGTCAATTGACATGGTTCTTTTTCTTTGAGTTTGAAATGTGTCATTTTGAGTGATTGTTCTATTTTCTGTTAGGCACATGCTTTGCAGAGCTCATCACTGCTTATTGACACTCTTTCCTTGGATAAATTCTAAACGTAAAGCAGATATCTTGCCACTGACTCAGGTTAATGATCTAGCTTCACTTCATTTTTTGTTTTTCTGTTTTTCCTAAAGTATACAGAATATTTTGAAAGCTCTAATTCTGAAGGTTAATAAAAATATTAAGGTCACCTAATATGATAATCTGAGAAAGAATGCCAACAAATCATTATGAAAAAATATACCTATATAATGTAACATGTTGGAGCTCTAGAATCTTTAAAACTCTTGCAAACTTTATGAGAAGGCTTGGTTGGGAAATAACAGTTAATTTCAGTAAATTTAAATTGTTGGGCCGGTGAGATGGCTCAGCAGCGTAAGCGCCTGCCTTGCAAGCGCGAGGGCCCGAGTTCGACTCCCAGAACCCACATACGAAAAAGGGGCTGGTGATATCGCTCAGCGGCACGGGCGCCTGCTGGCGTGTGAGGTCCTGAGGTCGACCTCCGGTACCCACAAAAAAAAAAAATTGTTACCACATTAAAATCTATACGTATCTCCCATTTCAGTTCTAAGGCAGTCAGCTATGCATATGTTTCTGCAATAGTTTACTTACAATCTGTGAACCATTAAAGGAAAAGGAAACTTTACCTCCCAAATATTTAGACTGTATATTCTGTTCACTGCTGTATTTTATCATAGTGGCCCAGTCAAAGAAGCTAGTAGCCATTATTGTTGTACCTACCTCTGTTAATAAATATTTCTCTACCTATGGCTGGTTTAAAGGTAGACACTATTTTTCAAGATACTTCTTCTCTTTAAAAAACCAGACTTTGAGGACTAAGAAACTCAAACACAACAATAAGAGGGAAATTAAAGTGTCACCATGTATGCTTAAGAGAAGGTACACCCTTAGAAAAGATTTTGAGAGACATCAGGATAACACATCAGGCTGACCCTTGGCACAGAGACAGCCTCTTTTATTAAAAATGCAAATCAAAAACAAAAACAATGAGCCCAGTGTAGGGAGAATTCTACTTTCAGAATTTCCATAATTTTAGTTTCAAGTGTGTAGTTTTTAAGGGAAAGGACCTTATAAATCCTATAAAAAGCAGGATGATATGGCCCACTCCCAAAAAAATGAGCCAGTAGAATTTGTCCCTGAAAAAGATGAGAACAGGGCCGGTGAGATGGCTCAGTGGCGTAAGCGCCTGCCTTGCAAGCGCGAGGGCCCGAATTCGACTCCCGGATCCCACATATGAAAAAGGGGCCGGTGATATCGCTCAGCGGCACGGGTGCCTGTTGGTGCGGGAGGTCCTGAGGTCGACCCCCCGGTACCCACACAAAAAAAAGATGAGAACAGATCTACTTAATGTAGAACTGAATGCTAAACTAATCTATTGGGAGATATAGGGAAAGGTATTACGATGTATCAACAAATTCGAGAAATTGACCTAGAGAAAAAATTTTAAAAAATGAATTTATGGATCTAAAAGGTATAATAACTGAAATGAAAAATTCTCAAATAGATTCAAAAGCTGATTTCAATAAAGAGAAAAAATAAACACGGGACTTGAAGATGAAACAATGAAAATTACCTAGTCTGAGGAATAGGAAAAATAAAATAATGAAAAAAAAATGAGTAAAATATATGGCATCTGTAGAATACTCTTAGGCATATCAATGTATGTATTGTGGGAGTCCCAAAAGGATAAGACAAGTATAAAGCACACAGTATTTGAATAGTGGTCCCAGAATTATTAAACTTGATGAAAATACGAATATAAATATTCAAGTACCAGAAGTAGTATAAAGTTAAAGTTATGTAACCAAAGTTGCATTATATATAATCCAACCACCAAAAGGCAAAGAATTTTAAAAGCAGCAAAATTCATCATGTACAAGAGATCCCTTTTTTTTTTTTTTTTTTTGTGGGTACCAGGGGGTTGACCTCAGGACCTCGCGCGCCAGCAGGCACCCGTGCCGCTGAGCGATATCACCGGCCCCTTTTTCGTATGTGGGTTCCGGGAGTTTAACTCAGGCCCTCACGCTTGCCAGGCAGGCGCTTAAGCCGCTGAGCCATCTCACTGGCCCGAGATCCTTAATAAGATTTTCATCAGTTCCTGATTGAAATCATAAATAGAAGTCTGATATATTCAAATAAAGCAAATAAAATGATAACATCTATCCATAAAGAATCCTATTTCTAGAGAAACTAAGTTTCAATATTAGGGAAAATTAAGATATTTCAAATTAAATAAAAGTTGAATGAATTTGTTACATCTAAAACTTCCCTGCAACAATTGCTTATGAAGGTCCTGGTGGTTTATATTTAAGGACACCAGAATGAAATTCAAAGCTACATGAAAAAAAAGAGATCTTAATAAAAGTAAATGCATGCACACAATTACAAAATCTAATATTATTATGGTACAATACATAATTCCACTTTTTCTTTTAGTATTTAAGAATATAACACAAAATAATGTGATACTAGCATAAATATAGACATATATACCCATGGAAAAATTAGAAAGTACAGAAATAAATATTCACGTATCTAGATAAGTGATTTTTAAAAAATTGCCAAAATCATTTTGTGTGTGTGTGTGTATGTGTGTGTGTGGGTCAAAAGACACACTATTTAGTTATATCAGGTGTAAAAGATTAATATTGGATTCTTACATAACATCATGTACTAACATTAACTCAGATATGGTCCATAACCAAAAAGAAATACCTAATATTACACATCTTCTAATAAAAATCTGAGAATGAATCTTCAGTATATGGTATTTGGCAATGACTTTTGTGAAAACCACAATGGCACAAGCAACAATGGAAAAAAATTTAAAACTGTCCTTCATTAAAATTAAAAAAATATATTAAAACACACTATCAATAGAATAACAAGGTAACCCACATAATGGAATGACATATACACAAATTGTATTTCTGATTAAAAAAAATTTATATATAGAACCCATAAAGAATGCTTAAAATGCAAAGGAAAAGAAGCAAGTAATTAAATTCAAAAATGGATAAATGACTTAAATAGACATTTGACTAAAGAAGATATACAAATAATTAGTAAGCTTATTAAGTGCGTTCATCATCACTAATCATGAGGGAAATACAAATCAAAATCATATTAATGTGATACACCTTCACATCTGACATAATTACTGCTCTATTAGGATTCACTAGAGGAACAGAATCAATATAAAATACATGTATAATTACAAAAGGGATTTATTAGTTAGTATTACATGATCAAAAGGGGACTATTTCCTATAGCCATCTGGAAACGGAGGTGGAAGATTCTGAAATAGCTGTCTGCACACTAAACTGATGAACCCTCCAGCATCAGTCAAAGGTCAAAACCTGAAAGCTCAATGTAATTACGTGGGTGAGTCTGCGTACTTCTGTTCCAAATGTTAAGTGGTGCAAGTGGTATTAGAAAAGTGTGGTAGTTCTTCAAGAAATAAAAAGTAGAATTATTATGTTTTCCAGAAATTCCATTCCTGAGAATATACAGCAAGGTTTCAAAAAAAAGATCTCAAAATTGTCTGTACACCCATGGTCATTTTGGCATTATTCACATCATCTGAAATGTCAAAGGAACACAAGAGCCCATGGATGAATGGATGTATGAAAATAATATAGCATATTTGTACACTGTGTAAGGGTATTATTTAAATTTAATAGAAAGATCATATATATATGGTATGTGTGAAGATATAAATGAAATAAAACAGTCAAAAAGACTTTGTGATTGTATTTATATAGTTTAGTTTTATCATAAATAATATAGAAACAGAAATTAAAATGTTAGTTGCCAGGGAACAATAAAACATTAGTGTTTAATGAGAATTAGAAATCCAATTTTTTAAAGGGAAAAAAATTCTGAAGATGATAACAGTGGTACTATAGTTGCACAACATTAATCTACTTATTACCACTGAACTCTTCATTTAAAAATGGCTAACATGGTAAAATTTAAATGTGTTTTAACAGAAAAAACTTGGACAATGGGAGAGAGAAAGAGAGAGAAACAGAAAGAGACAGAAACAGTGAGACAGAGATGGTGATAGAATTTGGATGGAGAGAAGGAGGAAAGTAATTGCCTGCATTAATGTAAACAGAAAAAATTATCCAACATCACAGAAAAGAACAAATATAAAATGATCTCAGTAGATTGTCTTTTAGGGTTATAAGTCTTAGTCCAAAATTTCACAATTCATACTATAGTTCATAAATAAAAAAATACAAATTTAATTTGAGATTCCAGAACTTAGAAAATATATTTCACAATATATTTCAGGAATATCTGTATTAAAAAGGATAACTTAACAGATATAAACATACTTTCAATAATTAGAAATTCAACATATAAATTCTTTTATAGATATTTAAATATATTACATGATTCATTATAAATAATTTTTCAAGAACTTTATGATTATACATAAGTGAGAAGTGGAAGTAGACAGATTATCAAGGCATAGGCAAGTGTATTGAAAAGGGCTTGAAAGTTCAGTGAAATGAATTAGTAGCTACAGAAAATATGGGAAAGGTAGATTGAATGACTTCATGAAATATCTTAAAATCTTAGTTAAGATGTATAGAATTGGTACCTGGAAAAGATGACAAAATGCACAGTGCATTTGTCCTGAAAGATACTAGATATATGTAAGATAGTTAAAATGAGGACTACAGTTTTGTGACATAAGAAGTAGTTTTTGGCCCTAAGGTAGTGAGTCAAATCTAGAAAGCAAAAGAGATCCCAGTGCTCTTTCTTCTTTTAAAACACACACACACACACAGTCAAATAATGTAGACAGTGTCCCATCTTACACTTTATTATTCATGTGTAAGTTTGATATTATTCTATCAATTTTATTATATCAGTTTTTGAGGTAGTAATAATTGTGGAAAAATATAACAAATGTATTTAAAAGCAAAAATCATTATTGAGAAAATGTACTGCACATGTGTGTGGGAGAAGAAACAAAAGAAAAATAACATCACACAGAATATGCATCTGAGGTTAAATGAGTGCATGGTAGTTTCATGAGTATCAATGTGGGTTCTAAATAAAGAAATATATTTGGTAGGACAGATGTCAAAGTGTGTTTCGGATACGCCTACAAAGTGTATTTGATGTGCATATACTCAGTGAAGTAGAAAAATTTTGTTTAATGTGATCTATTGACTGGATGAGATCTGAATTTGATCTAGAAGAAATGTTTGTAGATGTTTATCCCTAGTACTTTTTTTTTACTTAACAAATAATGTTTCATGTAAAAGAACTGCTTAAAATAATCAGGAAAGGTCACAGAAAAGGACAATGTGAGTGAATTTACAACAGTTAAAATAAGGGCATGCGTTCAGGTCTTTTTCAGCATCATTATACAGAAAATCTCAATATCAGAGATAATGAGAAGTTTAAAAGAAGTTTTTCAAAAATATGAATCAAGAAAAACATACTTTTCAGAAACAACCTATAGTCTAACCAAATAAGGGAGAAAAATTATACTTCCTATTTCTGGCAGCAAACTAAGTGGATACTTAATTCACTTAATCAAATTTTTCACCCACAAACATGATTTTATGGAAGAGAATATGAGTTCTTAAATGTCTTTGCAATATTTCATTGCACATTTCTATTTAATACAGATATCTGCAAAGGAAATGTGTTAATGAGCTTCCTTAAGTTGCTAGAAATTAATGAAACAAAGAGGTTTATTCATCTGTTTTACTTATTTTACGGAGAAATATTTTAGAGCTGCAACCAATTAAATTTTCAGTAGCTTATCACAGAAACTATATGAAGCAGCAGGCCAGTTTGTAATGACTTCACTAAGGGAGTGCTTAGAATATTTGCAACAGAGCTCTATTACCTGGATTACTATCACTATAGACCAAGGCAGTGTTTTTGATTTTCTTTATTCTAATTTGGGGATTTAGTTGTTCATTAACCCACTTATATTATTATATCAATTTTCATTCTACTCATTCATGACAGTAATTTGGAAAATATGTTTTACTTAGAAAATAATAAGTGATAAAACTTGAATATTTAGTAATTTCCCCTTGAGAAAGCAAATCAGATTGAAGATTAATCTTTTCTCATCTTACGTTGCCTGCTCCAAAATATTTCTCAAATATGATCACATTCATTGTTAACAATCAAAATTTTTCTTTTATTTATTTATAGCCATGGTTTGCATAATTGAAACCCTTTATGTAATTTCATCATAAATCTAACTGTCCTAAAGAAATGCGTCCCATGTAAGCATTTGCTGTGCCTTGCTCTCTTGTGAAAATTCGAATATTTTGTAGTTTGGAATGATGCTACTCTGAACACAAGCAAAGAGGACAGATATTGAAGGAAAAAATTGATCTAATCTAGAAAAGTTTGCAGGCATAGATACTTGTTTTTTAATGAAGAAATAGAGCATATGCAAAACAAAGCGTTGTTTGCAAGTTTTACTTTTGTACACATTAACACATAGATATAATTCTAGTTCTTTGATTTGTTTTCTATGCATTTTTATCAAGTTTCCTTTTTCCTACCATTATTTACATGCTGCTAGAAGAAATCTATTAATTTGGTACATTAATGCAAGAAAGCAAATATATTACTCTCACTTTTCCCTTGATAATTTTATATAAGACTTTCACCCAACACAGTAGTAATTCATAGGACAAAATGATTTAGAGAAAATGGATCTGTGATACTATGGATAAATGTACCTTGTATAAAGCATATCATGAATATGTAGTTGTTCCAAATTACTAAAACTAGAAAATTGTGTTTTAGCTTATGGAAATTAATGAAAGCACAGTGTTATTTTAGGCTCCTTATTTTCTAAGTGACCTAAAATGATTTCAGGCTCAGCTTTCCTTAATTTTTAAATTACCAAAAATGAATCAACTCATATTTTCCCAAAGTATATCCATCTTAACCTTATGTTTGAACCTCAGATACATGGGCAATTTTTGTTTTAACATTTTTCAAATTGGAAAAATAATGTAAAATTGTTCTAGAAAACAGAAAATTCATATTTTGGTGCATGATTTTAGTCATGTCATGTAATGCACACATTTAAATCTAAATATAATTTATTTCTTTAGTTTCCCCTAATTTTGTCAAATACATAAGTACAAAATTTGTGTGATTGGTGATTTTGAAATGTGAAATTAGAAAGCAAACAGAAGATGAAGCTTTATTGGTTGCCTTGTTGAAGAGCCTGCTCCTGTGGTAATTGTTATAATTTCTTGTGTGGAAAAAAACTTAGCATAGGAAATAAATTGGAGAATGTATTAAAAGATGTAGATTAAAAACAAAGAAAAAAGTTTCTATATCTATTCAGTGATTTTAGTGCTTCTCTTTCTAGAAAATTCATTTTATTTTCAAATATTTTATAACTTTCTATATAGACATTGCTTTTGAAATTTTTCATAATTAAAAAAATCAAATTAAGTTTAAAAAACCCTACATATATGAACCATAGTTTTAATGTTTGTCTCTAGCATTGGGGTTTAGCAGCAATATACATTAAAGTATTTGCCAAAAATGAAGGGTGAAACATTGAGAAAGGGAGGAGGAGGAGAAACTACTAATAAAAAAAGGACAGAAGGGAGAAATAACAAAATATTGGTAAGAATAGTTTATAGTATCTATAGATGCTCAAAACACATTATAAGACTACTTTCAACAATTTGAGCTGATTTTGATCTCAGAGTAGATCCAAAATTCTAGAATTAAATTGAATAAAATTAGCTTATAAATTTTCAAATTTTTGCCCAACACTCCATTTAACGTGATATACATACCCAAATTTTCAGAATGCTAGAACACAACCAAATGGACAGACTGTATGCAGACTGGGCTCTGTGGCCTGGATATTGTAATACAGGTGCAGCTCATCATCCCCATGTGTGATTATAAAATTTGAGACAGAGTTCCTCCTTTGAAAATGAAGGCAGCTAGATTTTTATTTTAGAAAGGGTATAATCAAACAGAGAAACATGCAAATGTCTCATGTACACTCTGATTTTTATTGAGGTTTATTCTATTACATTTCATCAGCATTTTTCAATTTTGGGGGATTTTTTTACAGATTGGGGTAGGAATGTTACACAATAAAAACTGTGGCTAATACATAAAAGCAAAAACAAAGTTTTAAATCCTAAATGAAAAAAAAAAGGGATTAAGATATTTACCACTGTAGTAGTTCACCACATATATTTGCTTATAAAGTAATATAATTTACTCTCCAAACAATTGAGACTGTGTTTGAATAGGTTTAACCTGCCTCAAATGACATCATTTGTTTCAACAATTTGACGGTACCTATATATGACTGGGGGAGTTAGATTGAGTTCAGAAGGGAGTTCAAAAATTTACCCTAGTTACTACTGGGAAAATAAAGTACATTTGCATTTTCCTATGAAAAATAGTTGTATGTCATGTGAATATATATATATATATATATATATATATATATATATATGTGTGTGTGTGTGTGTATTTGTGTGTGTGTTTATTTGTGTCTGCAAATTCAACCTGATGTTAAGTAATAATAATGCATCCATCATCATATTAATATTTTAAGCAGTATAGAAAAACTCACTCAAAACTTAATTTGGGCAATTTAGTAATTTTTGCTAATGTTTAATTTAAAGTTCTTTGGTCAGTTACAAAAGCACTTACCATTTCTTATTAAGTGTATGGATTTTGGACTAGAAAAAAACTGAAATGCAAAATAGTAAAACTCTGCATTATTTCAGAATACAGTTATCCTCTTACAATGGGACCATTGCTCCGTCAGGAAATTAAAGACTGCAAATAAAATATCTTCAGATATATTAAAACAGACATACATTCCACTGGGTTACTTATCAAGTAGATATTTGTCTATTTAATTTGATTTATAAAAATTACAGGACTATATATTGCTTAGGAAAAGTGCAACTAAATATTCCTGCTGCGTGTAAAACAGCAAAAGGAGACTTGGCCCCGTATGTGTTGGTATTTATGCTCTTGCTTGAAAGATATGCACGGGGAGCAAAGATAAACAATTTTCTAAGAAAATGTCAATGCAATCCCTTGTTAGTATCCATTTTTAAAAAATGAGACTGTATCTTGAGTCAATCTTCCTTAGAACTACAAAAATATTAAAAGTAGCCTGTATCATCTGTTGAATTGAATTGGCAAAAAATCTGCTACAATAATTCTATTGACCTATCCCAGCAGTTGAGTGATATTTAATCCCTATGCCTTGATGCATATATCCAAAATAAATAACACATATTGGTGTTCCAGAATCCCAGCACACTTTTCTGAAGGGAACGCCACCCCTGTATCTTTTAACCCCATACCCAAGTGAGATGCATTTACAAAGTGTTTAATCACTCCTGATTCTACTTCCTCCATGCAATTTGTTTCTCCACTTTGTTTCAAGAATTGACAGTTGTTGGCTTTCCAAGTATTCATCAGCTACTAGTGATGGGGAGTAACTTGTTATCAGTAATATTTATGATGTTCTTCGTTCACGAACAGATTTCCTATTCCAAAAGCTATGTCTGAATTTTCAAAGACAAACAAGACCTCACAGTGTTATGCATTATTGTACACTGATCTTTGTGTGTGTGTGTGTGTGTGTGTGTGTGTGTGTGTGTGTGCGCGTACCGGGGGTTGAACTCAGGCCCTCACGCTTGCCAGGCAGGCGCTTATGCTGCTGAGCTATCTCACCGGCCCCCTGTACATTGATCTTAAATAGTGTTAGACTACCTTAGCTCTGTATTCCAGGAAAAAAAAAAGCAGAGGTATGACATTCTCCCACACTTTTGTGTTCTGAGAAATGGCATAATGCAAAGAGGCAATCTTCCCACGGGGCTTAGGTAAAACTAATGTTTTACTATTTTTGAGGTTATTCCCTAACCATTTCAATTCCTATCCCTTGGTTAGTAAGTGATTAGATGAAGTGTTTTTGTGAACAGCCCAGACAAAATGGTTGCATGCATGGTTTGACCACAATTAAGTCCTGTGAGTCTTGAACACTGACTCATCTTAGTCTGAGTCAGTACTGGAATATGGAGCAACATCCCATTACTGCCACTCAGTGTAAGGATGCTTAGCCCATTACCACACACTAGCTTCTTTCTTCCAAATTTATGTTCTTTAAAAGAAAATCTCTTTCTGCCTGTACTTCAAGGCTCTTAAGACTTAAACTTAAGTTTAAGAACTTATGACCAGGGGGCTGGTGAGATGGCTCAGCGGCGTAAGCGCCTGCCCGGCAAGCGCGAGTGCTCGAGTTCGACTCCCGGAACCCACGTACGAAAAAGGGGCCGGTGATATCGCTCAGCGGCACGGGCGCCTGCTGGCGCGCGAGGTCCTGAGGTTGACCCCGGTACCCACAAAAAAAAAAAAAAAAAAGAACTTATCACCAGAAAACTCTCCAGTTTGCAGATAGTTTTTTAACTTGACAGTATCTTTCTTTCAGAATAGAATTACTAGATATTGGTAACTACAAATATTTCCGAGCTCAGAATCACATTATCTGGTGATCCAGGTTCACAATATATAACAACTTTTAAAAATTTTTTTCCATATATATTTATGGCTATCCAATTTCTTAGATACTGATGCCTATGCAGGAAATGTGACATTTGTAAGACCTATGAAAAAAACATATGTAGATGAAAAATCTATAAAGCCTCTTCAGTTCATATATTCAGCATTAACTTTGAATAATTCCGTAAGATTGAAAATATCTTCTACTTAACAAAAAAGCAACAGTCACATAAAAATAAAGACTAACAAATATTTATGTTTACTACCCTTTGACATATATATAACAATATGTACCTCTGCCATATACATGACAGAAATCGAAGAATCAGCATCACCTGACCATACTATATTCAAATGCCTGTTACTGCTCATTTACCATGTGACCACGACCACGTGACAATCTCTCTGTGCCTTAGTTTCTACAAGTGTTTTATATCTGCCATTTAAATATTTCTCAACCTGTTTTAACTCTATTGTTTATCCATCTACCAATTTTTGCTATTGTTCCCTTTTTTATTCCCCACCTTTAAATCTTCAGTTTTAGGAAATCATTATTCATTTAAACATAAAGAAACATCCTCTCCAGTTTTCTTTGTCCATAAGTTTCTAACAAATACTTCCACAGAAAGAAAAGTAAGTAGCAGAAACATTGATTATGTTTTCCCTGGGCTATTAGTTAGCAGAGCAGGAAAATAATACTTTTTGTGGTTTCCTTTTGTGCTATAATAGAACAAAAATATGTGAAGATTCAGTAACTAACATTTGTTTTACACTACACTTTATCTCCAGGAAATACTACCTTTTCAACTGCTTCCATGTCAAAATTTAGGGGAATCTACAAAAAGACACACATAACACTCTAGCTCATTTTGTATAGGCAGCACAGTGCTGTGGAATAACTGACAATTAGAAGGCAAAGTCTAATATCACACTAATATTATGCTGCTTTAACTACTGTAGCTTTTAAATATAGTTTGAATACAGAAAATTTGCTGCCCCCAGCTTTATTTTTTATTATCAAGATTATATTGAATAGTTGGGGGTATTTCATGGTTCTATAGGAATTTCAGATTTTATTTATATTCCCTTAAGCAATGACATCAGTATTTTGATAGATCATATGACAACAGAGAGAGTCTGGGATTAAAGCCACATATTCACAGGCAACTTATCTCTGACCGGAGTGGGAAGACTACACAGTGAGAATGAATAGTCTTTTGAAAAGTCTATTGAAAATAACTGAATGTCAACATTCAAAAGAATCATATTTGACCAATTACATATCTTATGTAATACACTAAAGTTAACTCAAAATGGATTAACACTTAAGCATAAGACCTGATACAGGGGGGCCAGTGAGATAGCTCAGCAGCATAAGTGCTTGCCTGGCAAGCGTGAGGTCCTGAGTTCCACTCCCAGTACCCACATATGAAAAAAGGTCTGGTGATATCGCTCAGTGCCACAGGCGCCTGCTGGTGAATGAGGTCCTGAGTACGACCCCCAGTATACTCAAAAAATAAAAATAAAATAAAAAAGTCCTGATACAGTAAACTAAATCACAGAAGCAAAGTTTTACTGCAACTGGTCTTAGCAATAGTATGTTTCAATATAATACTAGAAGCATAGGCAACAAAAGCAAAAATAAACAACAGGATTAAACTAAAATGGTTCTGTAATGCAAAGAAAACATAACAGTGTTAATGCATTCTGGCAAATGGAAGAAAACATTTACAAATCATGTATCTGATAACAAAGTAATATACAATATATAAGAATCTTATGGAATTCAATAGCAAAAAATTGTGGATAAGTACTTCATAAACATGTCAGCAGAGAAGATATACAAATGACCAATAGGTATAGGCAAAGTTGTTCAAGATCCTTAGACATCAGGAAAATGCAAGTCAAAGTCACAATACAGTATCACCTCACACCTTTCAGAATGATTATTATTTAATAATAGTAGTAAAAAATATTTGAGCGGATATATAGACAATGGAGTCATGTACATTGTTGATCATTCAAAATGGTGCAGTCACTGATGAAAACTTATGAAATTCCTCAAAAAAGTGTAATCTATATATATATATGGATATATATCATGTTATATATAATAATCTAGCAATCTTACTTCAGGTATTTACTCAAAGTAATTTAAATAAGTATTTTAAATAAATATGTGCACTTCATTGCTCATTGTAGCATTATTTATTCATAATAACCAAGAGGTGGAAACAACCTAAGTGTTTAATGGATAATGAAAAGTGTTTATATAATGAAAAGTGTTTAGTGGATAATGAAAACTTGGTATATATATGCAGTCAAATATTTTTCAGCTTTTTTTTTTTTTTCTGGTGAGCACCGGGGGTCAACCTCAGGACCTTGTGTGCCAGCAGACACCCGTGCCACTGAGCGATATCATCAGCCCTTTTTTTCGTATGTGAGTTCCGGGAGTCGAACTCGGGCCCTCGCGCTTGCCAAGCAGGTGCTTGCACCGCTGAGCCATCTCACCGGCCCATATTTTTCAGCTTTAAAGAGAACAAAATCCTGCAGTGTGCAAATATGTAGAGAAAACATGAGGACATTATGTTAAAAGAAATAACTCATAGAAAAATGGTTACAATAGTGGCTGCCATGAAGGAGAGAGAAGAGAAAATTGCAAGTTTCTAATCAAATGGTATAAAGTTTCCACTGTATGAGATTTTCTAGATATCTGCTATGCACCATTTTCTTGTGCTTAGCAATAATGTATTTTATATTTAAAAATGTGTGAAGATGGTAAATCTTTTGTTATGTGTTTTTACAACAATAAAAAAGAACAACAACAACAAAAGCAAAGGACATATCTTAAACTGCACCAGATAAAAACTGCATGTAACTCAAAAACTTTCTTGGCAACACATATCTGAACATTGTCACTGAATTTTGCTACTGAACAGGATACTGTCAAAAAATTTATTAATAGGTAAGGACCAGAAAAGTGAATCAAAAATCTCAAAATATCATTTAGAAGGCCAATGATCTGACATCCATGTTACATTAAACTCCTGGAGAAGCTAAAGGCTTACAAAGAAATGATGCTGATCACTCATTTATTCACAAAACTTGGATTTGCCATACCTGTCTTATCCTCACGGAATTCTTTTTCTGTGTGTTACAGGTAATATTAACTGTTAAAACATAGTAGATATAAAAACACCACAAATTGGATAGGTATTAATGTCTTCAATTTTTCTGAGCTGTGGAAATAAAGAATAGGAAAAGAAACTTGAAGCAGTGATATATACTCTGAGGCAGTTAAACCCTGATTTTTAAAAAAGAGATGTGTGGTCAGCAGACATGCTGAAATGTCTTTGGCTGAAACAAATCTTCATCAATGGAAGATGACAGAATCTATTTTTGTGGAGCGTGTGGAAATGAATTTGTTTTCCTTTAGGAAAGAAAGAAATAAAGAAAATAATTGAAATCCAAAAATATACACTAAAACGTAAATCATAGAAATCATTGTGAAATCACTGATGTTTATTGTTAAACACAATAATAACTCTCACTTATATTTAAATGGCTTCTGTTCAATTAATTAAGAAATTACTAGAAATTGGATTTTTCAAAAGAAATATAGAATTAGAAAAATGAAAATTATAATCCAAAAAAGAAAGTAATAAATTATAGTAATAAATTTTAAATGACCACTAAAGAAATATTTAGCTTATTCTGTTCTTCTGTTTTCTTACTATTCTTTTTTTTTTTTAGTACCATGGGTCGAACTCAGGACCTCACACGCCAGCAGGCGCCCGTGCCTAGAGTGATATCACTGGCCCTTTTTTCTTTTGCAGGTACCAGGAGTTGAACTCAGGACCTCACGCTTGCCAGGCAGGTGCTTATGCCACTAAGCTATCTCACCAGCCCCTTCTTACTATTCTTAAGTAGCCTACATTGACCCCTGATATTGCTACCATAAATATGAGTTAAGTTAGTATGTCTTTATATTAAGTTCACATAAAAGTCTATAGAGTTTTGCAAGGCTCATTTTTGACTGATTTTTATTTATCCAATATTTGAAAGTGGTTAATCCAGCATTTTTGTCTTGTTATTTACAGTAAGATAAAAATATACAGGGGGAAACAAATGGAATTTGAATTAATTATATAAGAAGCCTCTGAAATTTTCAACTGTTACAAGCATCATACAATACCCTAAGGGTAATGAACAGATCAGGCAACTAAATATCTATAGATTGCATATTTTATTTTGGTTTGGCATTAATGTTATATTACTAGCAAATATAGAGCGACACACACACACACATATATGGCCATATTTGTTTTTGTTTTTTCTTAGGCTTGTCATTTTAATGACTTTATTTTTTTGATGGGCTTTTTGGGCTATAGTTGTTTGACAGGCATTCAGTGTCTATTAAAATTTTAGATGTTTTTCAGGGTTTTTATGTCTTTTATAAATATCTTTTAAAAAATCTTTAAACAAAATATATGTGTGCATTTAGTTTTACCCAGATTATAATTTTTATAATTGGTTTTAAATTAGTGTTATACTTGGTCTTAATGTTGTCTTTGTCTTTAAATTCTCTCTTTTTATAGGATTTATTATTATTATTTTGAGGCTTAAATTTTTGGACAGGCACTGGTAAGGGTGAGGGTTTGGGCATGGGTATCATCTGGAAAGTTCTTTGAGGTCCTGGAAAACTTAGGGGGCTCTGCTGCTTGTTAGAGTATATTTTCTTTTTGAAAAAAATTGTAAAGTATTGTCTAGAAAATGAAAAATATCTTCATTGTGTTTTATCATAAAAGACAAATTTAGATTTTCTGGATATTTTTAATTGTAACCAGAGAGTTTAAATCATATGGTTCATGGTTTGGGCTACTCCCATTGAAATACAGAGACTCAATTTAAGGGCAGGTGGAGCTCACATTTTAATGCTCCCTTTAAGACACTTGAGGTACATGTTCTTAATGGGTTTGTGTATATTAATTGTAACACTGTATTAATTGTAATCATGTATATGATCCTAACACATTCAGCTTTTAAAATGTTGTATGGCTTGGTGTAAATCATCTCATTTTAGTGGTTTATTAAATTTGGTGGGGTTAACAGAGGGGTTGACTTTTTTCCAAGCTGTTTTAATCCAGTCCCATACTGTAATTGCATTTGAAACTGTTGTTACTAGAGTTTAATGATGCATCTCCGTGAAAGTCACTTTTGATTGCACACACACATGCATGTCATTCCAGTTCTAAGAGACAAATATTTTACTGTGGCATATTAATAGACATTAAGAAAATTATAAAACACTGCAATAGTTGCAGTGATTTATTCAAGGCTTCAGTATTTTTATATGGGGTTATTTTTCTTGGTGGTATATTTAATAACATGAAGCTAATCAATGAATAATTAAAACACTATTTTAGATAGCTGTCAAGTACAAAACAAAATAGATACAGGGGAATGTAATTAATTATGCCCTCCAGGCTCTACTTAGCTTTATTAGGTTTCTTATTTGATATGACAAAAATTTAGGACTCTTTTGATTTCAAGTTAAAAATATCAACTTTAGCCTAAGGAAAATTACTATGAGAATATGGGGGAATCTCATGAAAGCATTCAAGAACATAAACTGACCTCAATCAAAACAGTTAACTAATCAAATGCTCTTCATCCTTTTCCTACAACCTGTCACTTTAGCCTTCTCTGTTTCATTGTCCCCTCAGTGTCTTTGTTAAGTGATGTCTTCTTTTCTCAGAGAAATGTGAAGATAGCATGGTTGCTGGTAATCATAATATTGTTCATTTATGATAATTTTTTCTAGGCTCTGATTTGCCACCATTTCTTGGGGAAGCATCTTTGAAAGACAAGCTGGTGTATGGACCTTTACCCGCTCTACTTTTTAAAACTAGTTATGTAAATTCACGCTTTTAAACAGGCAAGTTATTGAAAAGTTTAATGTCCAACACAGGAAAAGTACATTTGGAGGTATAAAATTATTAATGTACCAGCATAAAACAGTAAAACCTTTGTTGATTTGAATAAAATATTTTGACAGTTTTTTGTAAAAAGCCAAATTGGTCATTTAATGTTATTTTGGTGACAAAAGATGCCATTATTTTATTATGTAATCAGAAGATTCAATCAAACTCTGAAAGTAAACTAGATGTCAAGGTAGAGAAAATAATGAAAATTTCATATGGCCAAATATAGTGGCTAATATTACAATATATACATCATCACAAATCAGTAAATGTATATCAGAAATTGTATATACAAATTGATATTAAAATATATAATTGTGACATGTATTAATAATCTACTCATTCAACACAAATTAATGTGCACATACTATATACCAGACATTCATTTAAAAATTGAGTAAATATCAAGGAATGCCATTGGTGAACTACATGGTAAAAGAATCACTTGTCTTTTTATTCTTTTTAATGTGTCTTCTGAAAAAAATTTAATTCTACTTTTTTGTATTTATGCATCATGATTTTGATGTTGCATATGAAATTTCATCATCTAATATAGGTCACATAGATTTTCTCTTCTTTTGCTTTTTAGATTCCTTGTATTGTTTTCTTAGTCTCCATTGCATTAATTTCTTTTTTTTTTTTGTGGGTACCGGGGGGTCGACCTCAGGACCTCGCGCGCCAGCAGGCACCCGTGCCGCTGAGCGATATCACCGGCCCCTTTTTCGTATGTGGATTCCGGAAGTCGCACTCAGGCCCTCGCGCTTGCTGGGCAGGTGCTTAAGCCGCTGAGCCATCTCACCGGCCCCATTGCATTAATTTCTGCCCTGAACTTTGTATTTTTCTCCCTCATATATGCTTTGAGTTTAACTTGCTTTCTTTTTCTTGAAGATTGAGGTTCAACATTACATTATTTAGTTGAGCATGCTCTTTTTTTCTGATGTGGTTATCTATCTATCTATATCTATATCTATATCTATCTATATCTATCTCTATCTATCTATATATATCTATATATATCTATATATATCTATATATATATATATATATCTCAAAGGACTGTGTTCATTGCATCACATAATTTCCAGTATGTAGTATTGGCATTATTGTTTAACTGTAGAAACTAATTTCTCTTAAATTTCATTTGTAACCCATTGGTGTTCTGGAGTGTGTTATTTAATTTCTATGTGTTTATGTAGTTTTTGAGGTTTATTTTTCCATTGATTTCCTTTTTCATTGCACTATGATCTGATAATATGTATGGGATAATTTTAATTCCTTTGCATTTACTTAAGAATGTTGTATGAGATAGTATGTGGTCTACTTTTGAGAAAGTCTCATGTATAGCCAAGAAGAATGTGTATTCTGTCTGTTGGGTGGAACATTTTGTGTATATCTACTAACTCCACTTGTTCAAAGGATTCATTCCCCAGCTTATTTCTGGGTTTATGTCACATGAAGTATTGTTCTTTGACTTTCTTTTGGAGTTAAATGTGTTTCTTGTATGTAACATATTGTTAGATCTTGTTTCTTGATCCATTGCACCAATCTATTTCTTTTGATTGGTGAATTGAGACCATTCACATGGATGGGTTTAACTGATATGTATTGGTTTATCCTGGTTATATTATTTTACAGTTGTTGATTCTCTTTATTTCCTTTAAATGCTTGTCGTGCTTGGTGGATTCTTTTTATTGGGATTCATGGAATTGTTATCTTTTTCAATAATATCCTTCAGAACATTTTGAATTTCTGGTTTGGTGGTCCTGAATATTTGCAGGTGTTATTTGTCATTGAAGTACCTTATTTCTCCATGAATTTTGATAGATTCAAATGTGGGATACATCAACCTGTGTTGGAGCTTGTTTTCTTTTAGGGCTTGAAATGTTTCATTCCAAGCTCTTCTTGACTTCAGTGTTTTTATTGAGAAGCTTGCTGTGATGGCTTTTCCTTTATAGTTTTTTAATTTTTTTATATTTTTTACCTCTAACAGCTTTTAGTATGATGTTCTTTTGTTAAATTTCAGGAATCTTGACTAATATATGTGTTGTTGAAGCCTTTTTTTTTTTACACCATGACTATTTTGAGTTTATATGGCTCACTTATCTGTATTTTGAAGTTATTTTCTATTCTTGGAAAATTTTCTGCTATTACTCAGTGAACAGACTTTTTGTGCCCTTTTTGCTGTCTTTTGCTTTTTCAAAGATTCAAATTTACCCTATATTATTCTTCCTTACATCATCTAGCTCATGTTGAATTGATTTTTCATGGTCTTTTGCTATTTTTTAGAGGCCTTTCATTCAGTGATCAGCAAACACAGCCCTGTATTTGAGATCTGATATTCTATCTTCACATCAATTGACAGTGCTGTGTATATTCTCAGTAGAATTTTTAATCTCCAGCATTTCTATTTTTATCTATTTTATGGTATCCAGTTCTTTCTTATGTTGGGCATTCATGGTTTCCATGTCTTGGCTAAGATCCTTTATTTTTTTATCTATGTCTACTCTAGATTCACTAAACAGTTCCTTAATTATGCTCATCACCCTATAATTATCCCTGTTTTGTTGAAAGATTAATTCATCTATTTTGTTACTATTGCTGCTACAATTTCATAAAATTCACCTGGGTGGGTTTTGATTTCTTCCACCTCAATGCCCCCTTCATTTGCTTTGGGTGAGTTGGGGTTTATGGGTTGCATCTTGCTTCTGTGTTTTCTCATTTTTTTAATGTTTTCTGTGTTGAGGCTTGTAAATTGCTTCGGTAGGTAGTTTCTGTTTGGCCTAGCACCCAGTTCTTTGGTATTGGACTATAATATTGTTTATGACCCCAGACAATATAGGTATTGTCATACTAGAAAGATGAATTGATCACAAGAACTGTGCATTCTCTGCTAAAACAGTACAATTTGTAATCACAATAGGATAAAGCACAAATGACAAATTTTGATAACTATTATTTTATAGCCTTTTACCATAGGTACAAGATTTATACTTACATAACAAAATCTAACACAAAACAGAAAATTATATGCAGTACGTATTCACACAGTAGAGTGATTTTTATCCTAAGTGGATAAAATTTAAAAGGAATGAAAATAAAAACAGAAACATAAGAAGAGAAAAAGATTATAAGCAAGGCTGAAGGATAAAGGAAGATTACCCAAGCCTGAAGAAACTGCTGAAGAAGACTGGAGGGAAAGAAAGAAAAAACTGCAACAAGAAAACAAATCTAATCTAAACTAAACTAAAAACAACGTTCATAACATGAAAAATATAAAAACAGTGAAAAATCCAAACAAAAACAAGCAAACACACAAAAACCGAAAAGCAATTTTAAAAATTAAGTTTCTCTGATTTCAAGCTGGTAGTTATCTTCTTGGGTCTACATTTTTGTGTTGGTGTCCTATTTAGGGAAAGATCCTGATGCATGATTGACAAAAGAGGTAGTCAGAACCCTGATTGATGCTGAATAACCCCAACAAGCGTGCAGTAGAATTAGTGTGGAGTGCTGGATAATCCCAGAAAGCTTGCAGTAAGATCAGGGCTGGATGCCACCTTCAAATCCATAGATGTTCAGGATGATCCTGGACTTTGCTTTTGGGGTTGGGACCTGAGTCCTTTAATTTAAAATACCATGGGTGTCTCTTGCTGGCCTGAACACTGCTCCATGACTCTGGATGTCTCCTGTGGTTGCCTCTCACCCAGTCACTATGGGTTTTTAACACTTGGAGTCTGAGATGAAGTCAACCCACAGCTGCTCTGAGTTCTGGGCTCAGTTGTCCCCTACCTAAAATGGTGTCTGACCAGGCACACTCTCCATAGGACACTGCAGTCACTTGGACTGAAGTCACTCACCAACTTTATAGTGCACAGCACCCATGACTTTGTTCCACTGGTTTGTTTCTCCCTGAAGGACTCTGAAGTCACCTGCTTTCACAGTGTTTCTTTAGAGTCAATCTTCCTTTCTCAAACCACAAGCCAGGAACCAGGGAGAAAGAGAAGACTGCCCCTTTCTTATTCTGTGTTGACGTCTGTCTCTTCACTTTCTCTGTGGGCTCCAATTTTCTCTTCAGATCATTTCTGAGTCCTAGGGATCCACTTCCTTCCTTTTCTTTGTCCCACAAGTTGTTATTTTTCCACTGTCTCAATTCTAAATCTTGGAGAGGATGATTTGTTGCTGCTTACCACTCTGCCATCTACCCCAAAGAATTACTTTAGATTTATCATTCCAGCAATCCAATCTAAGGTCTCATGCATGCTAGGCAAACTTTCTAACTTCCTCTTCCCTCCTTTGCCCTTTCCCCCATAAGTTTCTCTTTTCTTTCTTTTTTTTTTTTCTTTTTTGGGTACTGGGGGTTGAACTCAGGACCTCGCATGCCAGCAGGCACCTGTGCCACTGAGCCATATCACTGGCCCTTTTTTCATATGTGCATACTGGGAGTTGAACTCAGGACCTCGTGCTTGCCAGGCAGGCGCTTATACCACTGAGCTATCTCACTGGCCCTCTCTTTTCTTTTGAATAGTTTCTTTTCCAATTCACAATATCCATTGTACACTTTGGATCATTTTTTTTTTTACTTGTTTAGCTTCTCACACTAGTGAGACAATAGGATGTTACACATGTGGATCTGATTCATTTCACTTATGAATATGCTCTCAATTGCATCTATTTACCTATAAAATTCTCAAGTTTATACTTCTTTGTGGTGGAGTAGTACTCTATTATATTAAAAAAAAACACAGCTTTTTTATCCATTCCTTGGTTGATGGGCATTTGGGTTGTTTCCAAGATTTAGCTATTACAAATTGTGCTGCTATAAATATGGTTGTACATATATCTCTGTGGTATGATTTTTTAATTCTGGGAAGATACCCAGAAGGGGAACAGCTGGATCATATAGGACCTCTAATCCTAATATTTTAAGGAATCTCCACACTAATTTCCACAGTGGTTGCACCAGTCTACACTCCCACCAACAGTGGAGATGTGTTCCTTTTTCCCCACAGCCTTGCCAGCATTTGTTATTGGTTGATTTCTTGATGGTAGCCATTCTTTTTGGAGTGAGATGAAATCTCAGTATTTTTTTAATTTGTATTTTTTGAATGATCAATGATGTTGAACATTTTTTCATATATTTATTTGCCTTTGTATTTCTTTATCTGAGAAATGTCTATTCATCTCAAATATCCATTTTTTGGACTGGGTCTTTGAATTTGGGGGGCTGATTTTTTAATTCTTTCTATGTTCTAAATATTAATCCTTTGTCTGAGGGACAACTGTCTATATTTTCACACTCTGTGTGTTGCCTTTTCACTCTACTGGTGATATCTTTTGTTGTGTAAATGCTTTTTAATAAGGTGAGACCTCATTTGTTGATTCTTTGTAGTATTTCCTGTGTGGTCTGGGTTTTGTTTGTGGACCCTTGAGGACAATTTTGGTCTAAATGTTAGATCTACAATGCATCATCTATCTAATGAAAAGCACAACCTTCATGTCTACTATGGCCTGGGACTGTCCACACTCATTATTTAAAGGAACTTACTTGAAATTTTCTATAGCCCTCCCTTTCCCTTTTCCCTCCCACACATTCTTAGTACTCTGGCTGAAGAGCAGCATCATTTAGACAGTTCTATGGTAAGTAACCCTTCTTTTTGTATCAGCAACCTTGATAAAGCATATGAATTAACTTGCAGAAGAGTAATGTGTCAGCTTGAAAATGAAAAGCATGAACTGGCACCAGAGCTTGATGTCCATTGGGATGTCCTCAACAAGACATGCCCACTAACATGAGGCCCCCTGCCACTCATTCACCAGCCTACATTCCTACTACCTCCTTTACTTGTTCCACAAAACCGTTGGTGCCCCTAAATCTGAGAAGATAAAGCTTTGAGGATTTAACACCTCTATCTTCTTCATGGACAAACCTGAATAAATCTGATTCTTTTCCAGTAACTCTCATCTCCCAAATATTAGTGCTCAACCTACCTGCTGTTCAAAAATTTGGATTCCATAACAATTATGTGGTACCACAACATTTTATAGATCTTAAGATTCTTTTGATAATGAGACACAAAATAGCATGTTCTGATTGAAAAAAGGCACAAGCTTTTTATAAAAAATTGCAACAGAGAGAAGATTTCCAGGCAATGTTTCATAGTGCGTTATGCCTCAGAACAGAATTGATGTGAACAGAACTTTAGGAAAATTCATAAATGACAAGCTAGTTTACTGTACCTAGCATGTTATTCAAAGCATGTTATTCCAAGCCAGACTGCTATGGAACTCCTTGTGTATTGATTAATTTGAATAACTACCTGGGTCTAAGGCAGAGAAGCAGTTCTTAAGTATTTGTACCTGGAAGTAGCATTGATTAACTGCACTGTGGCCCTGGAGCATAGAAGTGCTTGGTGTACGAACTTAATGGACTACTCAGAAAGAAAAAGAATGTCCACAGACTAAGGCTCCAAATCTATGCCAAGACAGTATGTAGAATAGTGTTTATATACAATGTGTGAGAATTTTTCAAAATAACCTTAAAAAGGTTTCTTATTTTATTATATCCCCTTCCATCATTAAAAATACAAATTCAGACATTCTAGCTCTCTTACACTGTTCTAAGCTCAGGCCCTATTTGCTTGCTCTTCATTCACTCTTGATTTCTCTTCTCATAACAGGCCCCCACTCTTTGGTTATCAACCTCAATGATACCTCCTCCCTGAACTCACTGTACATTGTTGAACCCAACTTTCAGTAACACTGGAATCATTTTCTTATTATATTGTTCTCTTAGTATTTTACTACATTTATAAGAATCTATACTATTTATATGATTTTTAGATTTGGATTTCATTTTGATTATTTTGTCACATGTCGCTTGAACAAAAGCCTCATGGGGAATGTCCTATCTTGTCATGTGTGTATTTATAGTCTCTAGAATGAGCTTGATATATACAAGGTACTTAATAAAATGTTTTTAGTGTGTAAGCATATGTTCTAATGCTAGAAGTAAAATTTTAAAGAAACACCGTTGTTACATATAATAATGTAGACATTAACATATTACAAATTAGTAAACTAAAAGTATTTTTCAATTTATATTTCATAATATCACTGTATTTTTCATTACAATATTTATCACAGAGAATGAAATATTTTAAAAGCTGCATTAAAAAGAGTTCAGAACTATAGGACTTTTAAAGGAATACAAATTTGAATGTGAAAGTATAAAACTGAGAGGCTAAATCTCTGTGTATTAGTACTGTAGGTTTTTGCATGCTTGATTAATCACTTACCATGACTAATTCAATACAATTTTATAAAAGCTGGAAGACTAATACAGTATATTACATGGTTTGCCACAATTTTGTCTTTACTCCTGAGGTAATAGAGAACACTCTGACAATACACACCATTACTTGTATAACTTTTGTACTGTTTGATTACTATCAGAGTGGGAAAGTAATGTATGTTAAACTAAAGTTCCTAGTGAACACACAAATTCTAGATAGTTGTCATGATTTTGCCTAACTCAGTTATAGTAGAAGTCAAAAGATGAAGCTAAAATAAGAACTATCCAACAGCAAACACATACTTACAATGTCTTAATGAGTATTGCTCTTAGAAGTAGGTACTTTAAATAACAATAGTGAATATTGTTTAAAATTGCTGTTGAAATTATTAGTGTCTTTATTATTTACTTCCAAGATCATTCCTAGAAGAATATAATTTTAAAATGGCCCAAACTGGGTGTGGTGGTGCATGCCTGTAATTCCAGCACTTGAGAGGCTGAGGCAGGATGATCATTGAGAGTTCAAGGCCAGCTTGGTCTACATAGTGAGTTGTAAGCTAGCCTGAACTACATAGTAAGACCTGTCTCAAAACAAACGAACAAACAAAACAAAATGGAACAAAAAACAAAAACTGCCTGACATCCTGATATCCAATAAAATCTTTTAGTTTATGTCTAATTGGCTCCAGTAATTATATATCACAAATTATAGGACCATTAAAGTAATTTGACTTTTGCATGTGACCAAATTGAATTTCATGGCCATATGATAATCTTTAAATTGCTTAGAATTTCTTGTTGAAGAATTGCAAATATAGGATAAGACATAATTGAGGAAGAGAGTAAAGCTTATTACATAGGTAGCCATGATTGGGTTTTATGATTGTCTCATGCATTCAGTTAATAAATAACAATTGAAGGCATTTCAACACTGTGGTTGTAGACATTACAAACACAACTTCTAAAAAGGTAGTGATGCAAAGCAAAAACTAAATGTATTAGAAGACAAAGGTAAGGACAATTAATTTTACTTGTTTGCTTGTTTTTCGTAGAGTTCAAAAAACACTTACCTTGATTTTCTTGTATTTCTTTTAATTTTTTTTTGTGGGTACCGGGGGGTCGACCTCAGGACCTCGTGCGCCAACAGGCACCTGTGCCGCTGAGCAATATCACCAGCCCCTTTTTCGTATGTGGGTTCCAGGAGTCGAACTCGGGCCCTTGCGCTTGCAAGGCAGGCGCTTATGCCGCTGAGCCATCTCACCGGCCCCTTGTATTTCTGAATAACAACAGAAACTACATGCCCTCTTTTCCAAATATCTGACTTTTCTATCATTTATTATAAGTTTTCTGTGACCACTTAAATAATTTTGCCTTTATCTTCCTTGCTTTATGCATGTCAATGAACTAAAAAAAGGATAAGTATATATAATGCTATATACAAAGAAACAAAAACATTTTTGTTCCACCCTTGTAAATTTACTTTAAATACTGTTTTCTTTGAATAGATAAAATATAAAGTGGTCACCAAATAGAAAAGATTGTGCACTTATAGAGGATCATGACAGGTGACTTCTACAGCAGACAGGGAATGTACAAACACAAAGATTAAAGTTCATGTACTTTAAGTAAAAATAAAATTGATGCATAATATTCTGGTGTGTGTGTGTGTGTGTGCATGTGTGTGTGCGTGTGTGTGTGTGTGTGCATCTGCTGGGATTCATGGGAAAACCTCATATATACTAGAATTGCACTTTATGACTGAACTATATCTCTAGCTTCTTTTACTTCACTTTAATATACATTGGAAAGTTAGAGATATTTAATAATAAAGTCCAAGTTTGACTCTTGTTTTTTCTTTGTTTGTTTGTTTTGGTTTTTGGTAAGGTAACCATTACTAAGATAGACAAACTAGAAGGAAAAAAAGTTCTGTGCAAATAGATGAAAAAGAGACAAAATAAATACAAATGTGGTTTTGTAAAACTGAACTTGAAATGTCTATTGAATATCCGGTACACATTCTCAAACGCAGTGTAGGATAGTTACCAAGAGCATACACTCTGGAATCACATGATTTGGCTGTGAAATCAATTCTCTGGCTTAATAGATATATCACTTAGGGGACATTAAGTTCTTCAATTTTGTTATGTGTAATTCAAGAATTATAACACTACCTATCTAATACTTGTAGCTTTAAATGCCTTAACATATACATGGGGAGCCGGTGAGATGGCTCAACAGTGTAACAGCCTGCCTGGCAAGTGTGAGGGTCCGAGTTCAACTCCTGGAACCCACATATGAAAAATAGGCCAGTGATATCGCTCAGCGGCACAGGTGCCTGCTGGTGTGCGAGGTCCTGAGGTCAACCCCCGGTACCCACAAAAAAAATAAAAAAAAGATATACATGGGAATTTAGAAAATGCCTAGCATATGGGAAGTACTATATAAGTACTGGGATCTTTTAATTATAAAGAAAACATAGTGCTAACTAAAAGAGATGAACATTATGCCTAGCTAAATGAGAGAACTTTACATTTCCTTTTCAACAAGAAATTCTGTACTGAAGCCTAGCTTTGCATTTTCAGAGTACACAAACTTGAACATGTTTCTTGATTTTTGTTTCTTTATATATAAAGTAAGGATAATAAGCAAAGCTTCCTAAGTATGTCATGAGAATTAAACAAGGGATCAAATCCAAAGATTTAACATTTTGTCTGGCATAGTTTGCTATATTGGTTATTATATTGGAAAACAGTGATAATAGAAACTAAAACAGAACTGTAAGGGATCTCAACATTACACGGATAGATTATGCAAAGGATATTTAAAATTTATCACATAGAAAGAAGTGAAAATATCAATAAAATATCCTTGATACTAAAAGAATCTTTTTAAAGAGAAACAAAGTGCAGTAAAGTATCTTAAAAGTTGCAGAAAAGTTGCAAAAGAGATCAACAAAAATGTGTTCTTCAAGTCAGCAAAAATAGCTCCGTGACTATCATTAAAGAAAACAAATGGAAAATCCAGATTGGGTCTCAATAAACCATAAATCTAAGGTCAGCTTGCAAGGGTACAAGCATCAGAGATTTTTCAAGATGTGGGAATGGGAAAGTTGGACACTTGACCCGGATTCCACATTGTATATCTTTCTCACTAAGATCCAACCAGTGATCCCTTTTCTAGTAGGTGAATGACTGTGATAAAATATTGATCAGAGAACCGTGAAAGCAGCCATTTGCCAAAAATGAACTAGAAATATTTCAGTATGTTATAAACTGTCTATATTATTGATTGCATTGTAGTGACATGTATCCAAAGATCTCACTAATTAGAGCATAACATGATTTCTAGGGTGAACTTGGTTACACCAATTGTTTTAAACTCTGTTGTTAGTATATTTATCATTTACTAAATACCAAATATACATCCATACATTTAGTGTTCCAAATTATCCTTGATTTTTTCTTCTTGAACATATTAAGTGTGAAAGTGCTTTTAACAGTCTTCTCTTTAACTTTCTAAGATGAAACATAAAGAGATATAATCATGATTTACTCAATTCTTAAATTCTTTGCCATTATGTACTTCCATTAAAATCAATCAATATAGTTTAATGTAGTATTATAAGATAAAAAAATCAGTAACCTCATACTTTAATATTTGCATCTATGAGGTGCCAGTGTCTATAAACATTGATTTTTAAAAAATGAGAATATACAGCTTTTAAAATTCTATACATAGTATGCATATTTAATTGTCTTTTTTTCTCTGTTTATTTTATTATGAAAATATCACTTTTTTTATGTGGGTACAGGTTGTCGAAATCAGGACCTTGCGCTTGCCAGGCAGGCGCTTATGATGTTGAGCTATCTCACCAGCCCCTCATCATTGTTTTCTACATTTCATCTTTAGAACCTGCAAGTAAACCTTGTCCCCCCCCATCCTCCATCTCTTTCAGAGGCAGAATACATAATAAAAGAAACTCTATAATGGAAAAGATTTACTTTCTAATGGAAGTATTTATTTTCTAAACAGTATAATCAAATTAGTGAAATATAAATAAAAATTAAAATTTAGAAGATAATTCTTGTCTAAAATCCCAGCAGTTATAATAACACTCTGTCCAGGGTGTGCTCAGAGATACACACAAAAATGCAATCACATCTATTTCTCTGAAAATAAGACCTAACCAGAAAATAATCAGCCTTGAAAACTAGATTACAAAACTACCAGACCCAACTAGTGTAGCCTATGTGTATATAATTAAATATATGAGACAGATATCGATATATAACATTTACATAAATTTTATAATTTTAAAGTATTTTCTATAAATATTCTTTTTTGTAGTCTTAGACCAACAAAAGTAAAGTTCAAATTATCTACAAAATAAGGTAATAAAATTTGAGCTAATGTGTCACTGGTAATGGGTACTATTGTAAAAAGTTTGATTTTGTGATTTCCATTTTTCAAATACTTTACTCAATGTTTTCTATACCCCACATGATTATCAATATCTTTTGAGTTCCAATAATCTCTTTTCTCTTCTCTTCCCTTCCC
Source organism: Erethizon dorsatum (assembly GCA_028451465.1). Lineage (NCBI taxonomy): Eukaryota > Metazoa > Chordata > Mammalia > Rodentia > Erethizontidae > Erethizon > Erethizon dorsatum. The sequence continues at coordinate 110,838,084 of CM051824.1, forward strand.
TTCCCTTCCCTTCCCTTCCCTCCTCTCCTCTCCTCTCCTCTCCTCTCCTCTCCTCTCCTCTCCTCTCCTCTCTTCTCCTCTCTTCTCTTCTCTTCTCTTCTCTTCTTTCTCTTCCTTCTCTTCTCTCCTGTTCTCTCCTGTTCTCTCTTCTCTCCTCTTCTCTTTCTCTCTTCTCTCTCTCTCTCTCTCTCTCTCTCTCTCTCTCTCTCTCTCTCTCTCTCATGCACACTTTATTTTCTTCACTCATTTCCCTGCTCCAGTCTCACTTATGCAAACTTACTATCAACAGTCTTTCAGGTGATGTTGAATTGTGGTAATTAAAAAAAAATCCCGTTGTCATTTGGGCACATTAATTTTTACATCAACAAACTGCTAAAATAATACTTGGGGAAGAGATCAGGGCTGCCAAGGGAACGATAGCAAGGGTTAGATACTTCAAATAGGGTACCAAACAAAACCAGGTACCTAAGGCAGGAGTGTCTTCGTTACTTTTCTCTCCTACTGGGACAAAATACCTGACATCCAAAGTAAAAGGAGGAAAGGTTTATTTAGCTCATACTTTGTAGAAGCTTCAGTCCATAATCAGCTGGCTCCAAGACAGGGTGGCATGGCACAGGGGCAACAGTTCAAGGCAGCAGAAGACAGCAAAGCAACAAGAGCAAAAAGATGGGTAAGAGCAAGCCTTTTTTCCTCCCTTATGTTGTAAGCAGGCTACCCTCCCCCATAGGGGTGTAGCACTCACCATCTCTGCGCCCTCCTCTTGCACAGGCTCAGGATGTTTACCAAGTGAGGAGCCTGGCTCCCTGCTGAGTCACTTAATAAAACTTCTAAACTCAAGTTGACACAATGAACAATGCCTAGAACTGTAAGGGCTTGTCCTCTATATCCCAGGATGTAGAACTGCTGAGTTACTTAGTTAAGCGTCTCAACTTCTCAAGTTGACACAATGTATCAACCATCACAAATAGCAAAAGTCAAAGTTTGAGAGAAGAAGGTAAACAAAGAGAAACTCACTGGACTAAAATATAGCATTGAAGTGGGGGGAGTGAGAGGAAACTGGATCATTTCTGGATCATAGCACCCAACCTGCATCCCTAGACCTTGTGATCACACCATCTTGGGAGAAGAACAGGCCAGGAGAAGGTAGCAGCTCTTCAGTGATAGTATGGCAATGGAATAGACTCACAATTACTCTAACTTCCTTACTGGGAAGAGAATCACAGTAAATGTAATATATGAAAGCCAGGGTCTCAGAAAAAACGTAAACCAGAGGAGATAACAATGGTGCACACTTGAGTTTTGAAAACAATAGCACTTCTGGGACAGGCAGAACCTGTGAGGAGTGAGACTGTGGTGAAAGAGAAGGCTCACTTCACACAGACAAAAATGAGTCACCCATTCCTCTGACATACAATGAGAGTGGTGAACTTGTAGAATATCCAGTGTGCTATCCACACTTGTGGCAGGCTCCCATGTGGGATCCCACAGCTCCCCCTTGCTGGGGATTGCAGAGAGCTGGGAAATACAGGACTAATCTAAGTATGGGATCAAAAATTGAAGCTCTTAGGACAATGACTGTGTTAGATCTCTTAGAGAAAGAACAGAGATGAGGCCTCTGGTCAGAGGGTGTTGGCACTGCACTGGGCAAAAGCTTTCCAGAGACCTAGGGAAGCATTGAGACTTAAGCAGAGAGTGGTTGAATACCATTAGCAGGTGTTAGTGGGTAGAGAAGATCCCAATGGCAGGGAGCTGAGAAAGGCATCCATGAAGATATGGGGGATGATTTGGTGTAGCCAGAACAGAGTGGTTACTCACATTTTTTTCCCAAACAGTGGCAAGATCTGTGAGGGTATGAGGTCCTTCCCACTGCCTACCATTTGCACTGACAAAGGAGCCCTCTGCTGAACCAGTGGGCTGTCACAAACCCTCTGGCCTGGACAGAGAGTGGAGCTCTTGAGATAGATAGAGGACAGCAGGCAGAAGGATAGAGCACAGCACCTGAGTCAGAGGGCTTCTGCAAGTGTATCAGGCAAGGAAAGCCACTAGAGAGAAGATATGGAGACATAGAGACAACTTCAAAATTTGTCTGGAAGTGAAGGGAGCAATTTTTTTAGAAAAATATATATTGGACAAACTATACCATATTTGTTTCTTTGTACATTGATTGAGGCAGTTGGATGTTGGGACAGTGATGGAAGCCTTCAGTGAGCCACGGCCAGACACATTTTGCAGCCACTAGATGGTAAAAAGGGATTGACAGCCTGCATAACTTCCAGAAAGGAAAACGGAGCAATTGACAGTGGGGAAATGCTTGGCTGCTTACAATAACACTGTGTAAATGGATTTGTGTGGACACTATGGGTTAATTCTAAGTAATTGTGTGAAAATTCTTTTGTTTCCCTGCTTACTTGTTCTGGGATTTTTATGGGGTGCTTTTTATTGCTTCTTTATTAGTACTAAGTTTTTATTTTCTTTACTTTTTAAGGTTTTCCCTTTGTACTGCTCTCTTTTTGGTTTGTCTTCTCCTTTATTGTTTGATTTTCTTTCTCCCCTATTCTTTTTCTTCTGTCTTCCTCCTTTATTTTTTAATCTCATTTTCCACTCTCCTTCTCTCTAACTTTCATATGGAATAGATACTATATATATATATGTATTTACATATCACATACCTGTATATATGCAAAAGAGGATAAGAATTAATTACTGCTTTAACTCTTAAAATATCATTTAAAGACATGTTTGTTAAATAGCCATTAAATAGCCATCTCTCCTTTTACCTCCTTGGATATCCTCTCAAACCCACTCATAACTAGCCCTTAACTTCAGCTATAAAAATAATTTCAACAGCCAGGGATGGTGATGCACACCTGTAATCTCATACTTGGGAGGCTGAGGCAGGAGGATTACCACAAGTAATCAAGGCCAGCCAGAGCTACAGAGTGAATTCAAGGCCAGCCTGAATTACATATGGAGACACTGTCTCAGAAAACAAAAACAAAAACAAAATAATAATTTTAATGGAGTCTGATGTCCTATTTTTCACCTACTGAGCTTTCTATTTCCTTCCTCTCTTCTTACTGACTTTTTCCCCTTACTTCCCACTATTGTTTTATTTCTGCCACCCTCCGCATTCCAGGGCAACCACAAATAGGAATGTAATATTCTGTAAAGGTCATTGATAAAAGAGTGAAATTATCAAACCAAGTTTTAATGCTCATGGTTAATGTATTATTGGCTTTGTTGATGCTGTAATAACCAGAAGAAATTTTCTCTTTATAACACAGTGACTGGTTTCAACCTAATTAAATTAAATTAAATATGTTGAAGTAGTAGACAATACTACTTGGCAAAGAAAGCCCAGATGATATCACTGGGAAAACAGAACCAACAGGGTAATCTCAGAGGAGAAATAGTTTATGGCAGGGAGAAGACAGAAGGCACCACCAAGTGAGCTACAAGCAATAAATGATCACATTAGCCCTCTTTCTGTTCCTTATATTTATATCCAGGCTACTTGCCCTTTGGTCAGGTGACACACACAGGGTGGGGCACCCTTAATCCTACACAAACTATACAAAGCCAATCAGTGGACTAATTATCTAATCTCACACCCATAATACCAGCATCACACACTCTAGATCTAGCCACCTCTGAAAAAGATCACCTATGACCACATGAAGCCCTGGTGGGGTGGGAGGGAGGACATCTAGACGCAAGCCATAACAATATTGGAAAATATAATGCAACAAATCGTGAAAAAGATCCTATATCATGATCAAGAAGTCTTCATCCCATGGGTGTAAGGATGGTTCAACATATGTAGATAAATAGAAGTAATATACCATATAAACAGAAGCAAGGACAAAATATCAGGATCTTCTCACTATATGCAAAAAAAAAAACCTTTGACAAAATCCAACATTCATTCATAATGAAATACTTGAAAAAATTTGATATGGAATGATATTATCTCAATGCATTAAGAGCCATTAGTGATAAGCCTATTGCCAAAATTAAATTAGGGAAAAATTTAATGCTTTTCTTCTCAAATCTGTAACAAAACAAAGATATCCACTATCACCACTTCAATGCATTATGGTATTCAAGTCATTAGGCAGAGCAATCAGACAACAGAATGAAATAAAATGGATAGTATAGGCAGGGAAAAATCACGTTAGAATTATTTACATATTCCATGATCCTCTACTTATAAGACCTGAAAAGTTTGCACCAAAAGACTTGAAGAATTACTAACCAAATTCAGTAGCATAGCAAAATACAAAATCAACACACAAAAATCAGTAGTGTTACTGTACACCAATAAAGAACTCACCAAAAAAAAAAATTAGGAAAACAATATCATTCATAAAAGCATCAAAAAATTTAGATGCTTAGGAATTAAACTAAATAAAACAGTGAAAGACCTTTATAATGAAAACTACCATACTCTGAAAAAGGAGATAGAAGAGGACCTCAGAAAATGGAAAGATTCCATGTTCCTGAATAGGCAGAACCAATATTGTCAAAATAGACAGAATGTAAAACTTATACATAAATATGATGCAATCCCAGTGAAAACACAAAGATCATTTCTCATAGACAGAGGGGGGAAAAAAAAAAACACTATCCAAAGATTTATATGGAAACAAAAGAGACCCAGAATCATAAAAGCAATCCTGGGCAACAACAACAACCAAAAAGCAGGAAGCCTCAGAATATGAGATTACAAGCTATAATGAAAAGCTACACTGTGAAAACAGGATAGTACTGGCAAAAAAACACACATAGATCCACTGAACAGAATAGAATAGAAGATTCAGAAAAAACCCCAGGTGGGCTAAGCCATCTGATCTTTGACAAGGCAACCAAACACATACACTGCACAAAAGACTGCCTCTTTAACAAATTGTCCAAAATGGCTAGAGACATGCAGAAGATTGAATCTAGACAAATATCTATCACAATGGATCAAAGTCCTAAATATAAAAACAGAAACAATGAATCCACTGGAAGAGAAAGTAGGTTTAAACCCTTGAATAAATAGGCACAGGCAAGGACTTTCTGAACAGAATACCAACTGCACAAGAAATAACATCAAGAGTCAACAAATGTGATTTATCAAATTAAAAATATTTGCAAAGCAAACAAAACAACCAACAGAGTGAAGAGCAAACGAAGAGAATAGTGAAAAAATTTGTCAGGTACTCCTCTAACAGAGGACTAAATTCTAGTATCTATAAAGAACTCAAAAATTTAGGCGATTGAAAGAAAGATCTAATCCAAAAATGGTCAACTAAAATGAATATAAAATTTTCAGAAGTTGTAGTGCAAATAACCAATAAATATGTGAAAAAATGTTCAACATTTCTGGCCATTGGAGAAATTCAAATGAAAACAACAATGACATTTCATCTTAATCCAGAAACCACACAATAACAAATGCTGGAAAAGCAGCTGTGATAAAAAAAATATATATATTTCTATGTTTTTAGTGGAAATGTAAACTAGTATAAACACCATGGAAAACACTGTACAGATTCTTCAAAACTAAAACTAGAAATTTCATTTACCCCAGTTATTTGCCATCTAAGTGTTTCCCCCAAAAGGTTAAAGACATCATACTACAGGGAAACATGCATACCCATGTTTATACAGCAAAACTCATCATACATAAACCTAGAAAACAATCTATACATCCATCAACAGATATTTAAATTTTAAAAGTGTGGTATTTATACACAATGGAGTACTACCTTGCCATAAAGTATAAATCTGAGTCATTTGTAAGAAAATGGATGTACCTTGAATCCATAATGCTAAGTGAAATAATTCACCCCATAACTTCTCTTATATGAGAAACTAAAAATACAAATAATTTAAAGATCCCAATAAAAGATAGAAAATGGGAAATAGGGAGACACTTCTTTAGTACGTGAGAAAGTACTCTTTAGGTAGAAAGAAGATGTAAGAAGGATGGGGAGGAGAAAATGAATAATTAAGATATGTTATGTACATGTACCTACTCCCCAAAATGAATTTAATCATTATTTACTACAAACAGGTACAAATAAAAATAAATACATATTTTAAAAGGTGACATTCATAGATGAAAAAAATTATCACAAGTAATGGCAAGTAAGACACCTAGAGTTGCTTCCACGTATTTTAACATAGTTTTTATTGTATGTATGATTCAGAGTCAGAAAATTTACACCTTAAATCTTTAAATACAAAGAATGCACCTTTTTATAGGGAATCATGGAAAATATGTTCAAATAAATGTATAAAGCATACCAGTTATGTAACCAAAGTTCAAAGCAAAATTTTGTGTTTCAGACAGATTCCTTGAATATAGCTACAACAATATTCTGTAGGGAATGGTGTGTAAACAGTTTGGTGAACATGATTTTTACTTCACTTATCATGTCTTTTGTGTTTTACTTTAAACATGTTTCTCTTAAAAGGATGTGGCAAAACTAGTAGAAATATCTCTCTGTTCATTGCAGTAATTTGAAAAAAATGATTTTTAATGAAATTATTAATTTTCACTGAACAGCTACAAAAAAAAACCATAGAAACATTTGAAAATACTATTTCCAAGCTAATGACCTCACATCTCCAGAAGAAATAAAGTAAATTTCTTCTACTAACTCAAATAAAACTGAATTGCTATGTTGGTTATTATTTTTCATTAAACTTTCATGTAGATTAGAAATAGAATAGGCAGCTATAAACAAGAATATGAAGAAGTCAATCTATCTATCCACTTTCTTCATGTCTGTCTCTTATACTTCCAAACAAACTTCAATGCAGCCAACATATTTAATGAATCTCTTTCACCATGAATAATAAAGCAAGTCATATTCAGAACATGTCTCAAAATCCAACTTGAGAAAGGTACCATCAGTGGTAACATTTAATAAAAAATGACTCACAATTTTTACTTGGAAAAGGAAAACACTCTTTTGTATTTTCTTAGCTCTTTAGTGCCTAGGGGTCCTAATTTGAAACTTAACATTTATGTAAAACAGAAAATATGACCCTGAATATTGAATAAGAATGTATTACCGGAATCCTTTAAAATGCTAAGGATTTTTTTTGTATCACATATAGTGAATATGTTTTTGTAAAGTACAAACAGAGTGAAACAATAAAAAAAACTTTAAAGATAAATAGAAAATTACATTAATCAGTTTCTAAAAGACTTCCATCACTTTGTTCTAAGAAAGTTACTTCAAGGTTAAAGAATATTTACAGGAATTGAGAAAGCTTAAGCAATTTTTATACATAAGCCTTCAAATGTTTGGTCAGAATTTTCTCCACAAAATAAAATGGTATCTCTTTCCCAGGTCAAAATTTTAGTAAAAAAACATATAATTTGTTAAAATACTGAATTGATATGTTCATGACTTTTCATAATTCCACTACTCCAATAATGGTTTCGAAAAGCAGGTGTTATATTATTTATTACCTAAGCAAGCTCTATTAGGGTATAGAAGAATTGATTCTAAATTTCTCAGATTTTTTAAAGACAAGGTCTTGCTTTTTAGTTCAGGCTAGCCTTGAACTCACTATTTAAGCCAAGGTAGCCTCAAAATCATGGCTATCCTCCTGCCTCAGCCTCCCATTTTCCTATAATTAAAGATGTCAACAGTTCACTTTGCCAAAAGCAATTATGATATTGAAGAATTATGGGATACATGTTTATTGCATAAAGAGAGGTGACTACTTACTATTTTCAGAAGGCTAATTTTTACTAGAATTAATGGATTGCAGTACAGTTAAACTCATGAATACATTTTAGAGAATAAAACCATATGAGTTCTAAATAAAAGAATAAAAGGATCAATAACCAGTAATAGGTGAGTAAAGATAATCAATTTTTACATATTTTTAAAGGTTGTGTCATAAAAGAATATTAATTTATTATTAAGTTTATAATATCTTAAGTTTAACAAAGGTTGATTTATCAGTATTAGTTGATAATTTACTTATTCATTTTAAACTGAGAGTGATCTTGAAGTCTGTACCAGACAGGCCTATTTCATGTATACTGAATCACCAAAGAAAAAAACAAGGTCAAAACAAAGTCACTGAAAGCCTCACACCCTACTGTGCTACTCTTTGGGATTGATGAATAGCTTCAATTTTCTCAGTTCCATGAAACTAAGAATTTGAGCGGTTCTGTGGATATCTATAAGAAAGTTGCTGAATAGCCAGATGAAAAATGACATTTCCTGTACTGTTATTGGAAAGGTTAAAGCTTTTTATAAAAAACAAAAGCTAAAGTTTTTCTCAGAATATAGTTTAGTTGCTGAATTGTATTGTTTAGATGAACTAGACATTTGGGAAAAATTTATAAAGTGTTAACTACAGTAGGAGATACCTGAAAATAAAACATAAATTTCTTTAGAATGACAGATCTACTGGAACACTCTGACTTTGCCCTCCTTATTGATTTGTAGAGGTATAACACAGTGTTTACATGTTTTCTCTGTTGTGGTGAAGACCATAATGGAAGCAACAGCATGTATGAAAGTATTCACATAGCAAAGCAATTGGTGCAATATAAGATAATCCAATTAATTAGAAAAAGTAAGAAACAGGATTTAGATTTTTGTCTTGACTTTATAAATAATAGCTCACTTCACATAAACAATCATAGTTATTAGAGCCTCAGACACTGCTCCACAAAGTTACAGGTTTAGAATAAATTACTTACAAAGGTTTCCTAGAACATTACTGCAAATATGTATGGATGAAGAAAGTTATTATTGGAGTTTTAAGACATTGCCAAAAGGGAGGTGGCTTCCTTTTTCACTTGTGTAGTACATAACTCATGGAAGTTTCAGCATTTCAAGTGACAACGTTCATTAAAAAGTATCCCAGTCTTTCCATATTTCTCAATTCATGACTGTTAAATTGACAATCAGACCTTTTCCACTCTTCTTCTAGTGAGATAAATGTCTTTTTAAGAATTTAATTTTGGAACACTTACCGAAGTTTTTGCTTCAAGGGATGGTCTTTTCTGCTTCTCTCTCTCTCTTTTTTTTTTTTTTTCTTTTTTTTGCTACTGGGAATCGAACTCAGGACCTCATGCTTGCCAGGCAGGCACTGCACCACTGAGCTAAACCCCCAGCCCCTTTGCTTCACTTTTTTGACCTTAATTAGGTGTAGATATTTTGGGCCAGAAGGATAATTCTTCCACTCACTATGTCTATAATTCACCAAGTGTTGAAATACAGGCAATTCTCATCTCTAATTAAAAGATCAAATTATAAAGGACAATTTTTGGATTGAAAGAATCATCATAAATATCTCAACACACTACATACATCCTTCTTTATTGCTTATTTAGAAACTTGTATCATATTTTAGGAATAATCATCTTAATTTATTCTTGTTTATTTTATTTAGGAAAATTTAAAAAATCTATTTCAAATATCAAATATGTCTCTAGCCAAGAAAAGGTTTCCTTAAATATTGTAACAGGGTAATGCAAAAAACAATTATTTAGGCCTAAGTGGTTTTTTTGTGCTCTAAATGTCAACATTTCTGGACATGTTTGATTTTTTTTTGTTTTCCATTTCTAAAATAGATTTTATTAATGAAGAATAATTTCAAAATATTTAAAATTTTGAAAATATATTTTAGATTTATTAGAAGCAAATAAAATTATTCTCTTGAAATTATATTTTATTTCATAGAAATATTCAATATTTAAATTGTTACTTAGAATTCAGAGTAATTGCAGTTTTTAAAATTAATTTACATTATTTTTCACACTATACTTGATTAATATATAAATTTACAATTTGTAGATTATCCTGCCAACATAATATTATAGAAATAAGAAATATTTGCTGTTTTTAACCATCAGCTGTTCTTATATACTAATATGTTTCATAATATTTAAAGGATTAGTAATTAGAATTTAAGTATTTAACTACATGTATAAAAAATGCTTTTCAAAATTGTGTTACCTCTGATATAATTTCCTATAAATAAAATTTCAGATGTAGCAGACATTCCAATAACAGAATGTTTCTTGATCATCTAGTCTCAATTAGGATTAGTGCTAAATGCTTTTACATGCTAATTAGTATTCAGAGGAGTTAACCTGCAGATGTAAAACACCATTCCTTTTCCATGCTGGCTCTGATTAGGTGCTATCTTTAATTAGGTACACAGTATCAACACTAACAAGTCGTTCCTTATCTATGAAACTGCAAGGGAAACCTGGAGATGAGAGACAATGATTATTTTTTAATATTAGATATTGAACAGTTGAATAGAGGACTGAACACAGGAAATAGGATTCAGTGATTACTCTTTAATATTAGATAATAGACAATTGAATAGAGGACTAGTCATGGGAAAATGGAAAATTCCATTCAATGAAAATTAATTGTACTGTATTCCTCTATTGGTGTGATTGGAATTTTATTTATTTAAGCTGAGCATATTTTGAGGACGGCATTTTTGTCTCTATAAAGATGCTTATGTTACATTACAGACCAAATATTTCATCTGTACTCCCTCAATGAATAAAATACATCTGTAGCATAATGTTATTTATTCCTTGACTTAGACCATTAACTTAGTTAACTTTTCTTTTATTCCTTATATATAACTACTTAATTTTTTTAAGTTTAAAATTCACAAAATTCCACTTTATATTCATATGTGTCACTTATGCATTAGAAACTGTGAGGAAAATTTGAATTAAATTTGAAGTTGACTTTATTTTTGTTGTTTCTCTTTAATAATCTAATATTGCCACATTTTTATGTTGGTTATAATTTCAGAGAAATACAAAAAATTACATTCTTCTTATTAGTCACATTTCATTTTCATGTTCTAATTAAATTATAATCATGCTTTTGCCTCCAGATTTTTTCCAGTGATTAGGACATATACATAGGACTATTTCCTCTCTTCTGCATGAATAAAAACTCAGTATTTTGTGGGAGTAAAAAGAAAACTACTATAATTATTTTCATCTTTTTTCTCTCTCTCTTTTTTTTTTTTGACGTGGGTACTGAGAGTCAACCTCAGAACCTTGTGCTAGCCAGGCTGGTGTTATGCCACTGAGCTATCTCACTGGCCCTTTCTCTCTGTTTTTATTATTTTCTAGTGGATATTTAGGTCTGTTACTTATTCTTTATTTTTCACATTGGTAGTAGTACTATTTTTCTAAATATTTTACCCAAAAATATAAATCCACCAGATTTTCTGATACATCATAGATGAAAGATGGTACCAAGTAAACAAAACTACATTAAAAATAATAAAAATTATCTTTTTCTTGCTGAGAAATATATTTTCTAAGAGACAAATTTTTCTTTAGCATTATTTTCCAATGCAATGACTATAGTTTGAGGGTGTTTAAACCACATATTTCTAAATGCATTAATATCTAATAATATAAATTTATCTTCATTCAGTAAAGTTATTCTATCCAAAATGCAATAAAAATTACAGAATGTGAATTTTAAAAATCATTTTAGCCAGATGTTCTGGTTCTAGTACTCTTACCACTAACAGCATGGACATTATTAAATTAGTTTATGGAAATTTTCAATTAACTCAAGAGCATCAGGGGTTAGGGGAACATAAAGTGCTACTCAAATCCCCAGTTTCATCTGTCCTGCCCAACTAACTGTACCACTAAGGAGTGCTTAGTCATAATTATTCTACACCCACTGCTACCCACAGGGCTTTTATAAACCTTGTTATTGACCTACATAGCTGAAAGATGGCAAAGCGTGGTCCACAAAGTAGTCTTGTGGGCGTACAAATGGAACTGTATATTTCATTTCAATATTTCTCATCATCTCTACAGATACCTTGTTGCTTCTATCATTGTCACTGTAGATCTCTTATTGGTTTTGACTGAGACAAGGCATATGATTCATATTTTATTTGTGTGTTGGGGCTAAAAAGCAGATATGAGTAAACAATAGCTTATACTTAGCATAAAGCTAGTATGCTTTATGGCCACAGCATATTTTCTATAAGTGTATCTGATGAAGAAATCTTCTTACATAATCAATATCTGGAGTATACCAGAAAAGCCTCTCCCCACCCCACTCCACACACAGTATGGGTAAAATATGCCTTCTCTCTTTGTTGAGATGCTACGTTTTTTTTGTTGTAGTTTTGTTTTATTTTATTTTGTTTTGTTTTACTGTACGTGTACATGGGGGCATTTGTCATGCTTAGAGAGAGGACTTGTGTGAGTGACAAATACTTATTTGCTCAGAAGAGGAGGTCCCATAAAACCACAACTGTCTCTCCATCTGTAGAACACCTGTCCTCTGTGCCAAAAAGGAAAATTACAGAGATGCAATACAGTTTACACAGGCAGCCCGTTTCCAAATCATTTAAGCAATGAAAACTCTGTCTTTCTAGAATATCAAATTTTAACAATTCTGCTGCTAGAATTGCTTATGTTTACTTCTAATAGGAAGTACAATGGGTACATAATGTAGGTAATATAATTGGAAGTACAATACATTAAGATTATAAACATTTGTTTCCAAGATACTTCTGTGCACACATTCTTATTTTCTACATAAGGCAGTATTTTTACTTCTTGAAGGCTTACCCCTTAATAAATACAATGAAAAAGCAACAGAATCATTTTCAGATCTATACTTCTACAAAGGTAAAATTTATTAATTCAATTTATTTTACTACTTAAAAATATATGCATGCAGTTTATCAAATTTTAACTTAAAATTTAATTAAAATATAGATGAAGCAAGAAAAAGTTCAGAGTAGTTTACAAATAACTTTACTATAATCAAGTCAAAATATTCATTTTAGAATTAATGACAATGGGATCTAAAATGTTAAATATTTTGTATTAAATAACACAGCTAGTTATTTGAACCACTAATACTAGACTCAGATTTCAGAAGTACTTCCAAAATATTTTCTAATAGAAATATACTCTATATGGTAAATACCCACAAAAAAAATGAGAAATGGAGATTTACATCTAAAAGTAACAACTGATATAAAGTCAATATAACTGACTTGTGGTCAAGATATGCCCTCATTTTTTTTGTTTGTTTAAAGTTCTGAGGCAGCATTTGGAATCAGGAAATGACACTTATGAGGTAAAAGACTGTCTGGCGTACACTCATTGTCTAAAAAGCACATCAGGGATTAAATGTTTAGTTCATAAAATAGAATTCAGAAATTCTACCACTCCATTTTACCACACATTTCCCAATTTGAATCATTTAAGTTCAAGAAAAAAATCACATTTTTTTCATTTGGAAATTGTTTCTGTAGAAGACATTTCATAATATATGCTACTGGAAAAGGAATGCCAATGCTATCAAAGGGTGATTTTAAAAATGATCCAGTGTAACAAAACTTCATCAAAATTACAAAATGGCGGATACAGAAGTGACTACTCACACACACATACACACACGGGCATCAGACAGAACAGAGGCAATCAGAATATATATGCTCTCCTGATGCTTACATATCCCCGCCTTTCTTCCATCTCTTCCTCCTCTATGTCGAAATACAACTGTAAACCTTGAGAGCTCACTTTCGATCCTTTCCACTGTCACCGTTATTTCATTTTTTTTTAACCTCCTAGTCAGGTACATGACTTTTTTCTTCAAAAGAAGAATTATAGAGAAAAAAAATGGAGGACAAGAAGAAAAACTTTTGCTAATTATTACTGCTTATCACTGAACTCTAACTTAACTATTCTCAACTTAGATTATGGAAAAGTAAACCAAAGGCATAGGAAAGAGAGGAAGAGAATGTAATCATCCATGGAGATTCAGAAGGGGTAAGAACACTGAGGTAGAGCGAGGAAGCTATCATACTCTAACTCACACTCCTCCTTCCATACCCGGCAATGTTAAAATGTGAGAAACATCTATCAGGGTTTCAGTTTTCGTGATGATCATGTATCTACCTCAGTTAATTTTTTTTTTAAAGAAAAACAAGCTAATACGGGAGTACATAATATTGAAACTCACCGTTACTCATAGGGACACATACGTGGGTGGAGGTCCACCTCTTAGTGGATAGTAGATGTCCAGCACTATATGGAAGATAACAGTTTGAGTGGAGAACATAACTTATAACATGATTTTCTGCTTATAGTTAAGTGTAAGGACACAAGGCAAGGGAAATACTGCCTTCTAATTATATCGTCCTTCCATGGACAGGTCTCCTATCAAATTTATGTAAACATATGAGAGTTTTTGAAGAAAGGGCAGTATGTTGCAATAGCTTTAGAATGACCATCATTCAATTCTGCCACTGTTGGAAACTGATACCAGAAGTAAGTTACTCCAGAATATATTAAAATCTATTTGTTCATTTTGTTTTGTATTTTAGGTTGTTTCCATTATATCTATAAGATACATGGCCAAAAAAAAAAAATTTCTCATGTATATATGGTAAAGTTTCTCACAGTTACATAATTAAAAGGGATTTCTGGATTATGGAACATATTTCTGGATTATGAACCTATATGAATTTTCCATAAAATATCAGATTGTCTTTACAATGTTATTTTAAATGATCAATACAAAAAAACCAGAATTTTAATTTTACCAAAAATTATTAAAATTTTGTTTTTTGATGTAATATTCAAACTCTGGGCATTATGCGTGTTAAGCTCATATTCTGCCACTAATATACACTCTGAACTCCAAAATGTTTTATATCCAACTTTTGAGATTTTTATAGATAGGGAATGATGTTTTGTAGTTTTATTTTAAATTTCCATAAGCATTTAAAAAACTTGTCATTTCTTACATGTTTATTTATTGTCCTGTGGCTATATATTTATTTTTAAACTATTTCAGAATAGATTAATTTTCCCATTTTGGATACATATATTAGTATTAAATGTATGAAAAAATAATTTTCCTGAATATGGCTTGTATTTTCATCTTGTCAATTGTGATTTTTCGCACATGTAATTTTAAATTTCATGTCATTAAATATGTAAAGATTTCCTTGAAGTCTTATATTTTGTATGTATGAATGTTTAAGAAAATCTAATTGAAAATTACATAAGCACTTCCATTTATTTTCTGTACTGTATAATGTTGTTTTCATTATTTAAAAGGTCTGAAACTTATAGTGCGTAAAGCATAATTTACCTAATTGTTTTGTCATTTAACCAACAGTCTCAGCCACACTATTGAGTGACCCACATTTTCCTGACTTACAATTCATAAATGATGAAGTATTCCCTCCAAGGCTATGTTTAATATTTTTGTTTGTTTATTCTCCGCACAAATACCACATCATCTTTTCCATGCTACTTTATAGAGATATTCTTTAGCTGGAAGTGGTAGGTTATTTTCAGCTATTGAAATATGAAAAAAAACTGTATAAATTAAAATATTGGAGTGCCTTCAAGGCAGCAAGGATCTTTTGGTCAAAGATCAAACAAAGGAGCACATCTATGAAAGTCAGATCTGTCCTGATGTGCAACATCTTCTTGTGAGATAATAACCACTGCCTACAGCACTTGAGAACCCAAGCAGTGCTTTCAAAGAGCTCAAGGTTAGTAGACTAATATTTTAGTTCAAATCCCACCCAAAAGAAGGAGCTGTACATTAACTGGAGTATTAAGTGATGGTATCTAAAGAGCCAGGATGAAACAGAAATATCTCTTGTAGAGACTAAGACATGTTAAAAAATTATCTGCATAATTTATAAGTTCTATGGATTCTAAAAATCTAAGCAGAGGTGCCTGCAAAAGTAAAATTTTCTTACAGAAATGTAACACCATGCAGAGGTTCAAAATATATTAAGCTAGAAATGGAAATCCATCATGGCAGCCTAGATACAATAGCACTCTGTGACTTTCATGCTGGTCAGTATGCATGTGGCTGCATTGGTAGAAGACAGTGAACAGGTGAAATCCAGAGATAGAAGTGGCTAGAATGAGAAGATAAATTCCATTCCACCCTGGCCCTGGTTGCAGCACAAGTTTAGAATGTGCATCTTTTTGTTTGAGAAGTACAAAGTCCTCCAGGGGAAGAAGCCAATGGGAGCAGCTGCTGCTTGACACTCAGCATAGACACCCATGCCATCAGTTCCAGCCCAACCAAGAGGTTCTTCTGCAGAAACAAGGGACCTAGAGACTGAAATATTTGCCCAGGAAAGCCTCCCAGGTACTGGGCACTGTGGTGACAGTCAAAAAAGAAAGAGAGGCAGAGACAGTGAAGCTAGAAATGTCAAATGCTAGGGTGGTGTGTGTTGGGGTGGCCTGAGCATGGTAGGAACCAAAGCCAGAGAGATTTAGTGAGCTTTAGCAGAGCTAGAAGTGGCAACTGCTAGGGCCCAGCTATAGAGACTAGGGAGTCCTGACTCTGGTTAGCATCTGCCTATACCTGGCTCCACAGGAAGCTTGACCCACAGACAGACTTGAAGGGCTTGGCCAACAGGGGCCCACAGACCTGAGGGTAAAAACGATGCCATTGGCATTGTATGCACTGGGATTATGCTTTTCCTGACCCAAGACCCAATGGAACTGTGACCTGGAGATAGTCTGGGCAAACAGCAGCACAGCTGGGACTCAGCAGGAAAAGCATAGGGTGGAGCTAGCTGAGGCAGGAGCTCAGCTTAGTTTCCTGACACTGAGACCTCTGGGAACTAAGTGCAACTCAGGCTATATTCCTTAGAAAACTAGAGGCTCCTAAACAAGATAGTCTAAAATCAGCAAAGGGTCATTTCAACCAACACAACAGAATAATTTTCCTCTCCTTTTACTCACATTCTCCCTTGTTTTCTTTCTTCCTCCCTTTCATTCTTTTTCTTCTTTCTTTCTTTCTTTCTTTCTTTCTTTCTTTCTTTCTTTCTTTCTTTCTTTCTTTCTTTCTTTCTTTCTTTCTTTCTTCTTTTTCTTTCTTCTTTCTTTTTCTTTCTTTCTCTTCCTTCCTTTTCTTTCCTTTCATTTCCTTTCCTACATCTTTTTTTTTTCTTTCATTCTTTCTTTTTTTTCCCTTTTCTGTAAGTATTTTGGTTTGCTTTATTAGGATTGGTCTTCATATATATGTGCCTGGCTATGTGAGTTAGTTTTTTACCCTTGCTTCTATAATGTTCTAAGTCATATTGTCACATATTTCCACACCAATGATTTTGTTATAGAGATACCTAACTTAGACTTTTAGTTCTACAATTGGATACCATCTGCTTATTTCTTCTCCCACCATTCATTGATATTCCCTGCATCTATATGCTTTCTTTACTTCCACATATCATCTTCTGGCTCCTGGTTCTTCTCCCTTTCATCTTTATTTCAATTTCATCTTTATCTTTTTAATATATATAATTCATATATAAAATTATATATATATACAATTAATGTTTAATTATATATATATAATTAATGTTTAATTTTTTCTAGGTCATTATGTTTTATTATTATGTCTGTCTACTACTGGGATAGTGAAATAGTAGACATCTCTTAAAACAAATTCTTGTCAGATATTATATATATGTATATGTACATTTAGATTCTCAATAGCTGATATAATTACTATTTATTATGTTCTCTCAAAACAATGCTAGGGGCTGAACCCAGCAATCAAAACAGACTATGGGGAAATTCTCACAAGGAGGCATAAAGCAAACTCTGGGGACATCACTCATCACAAAGACCTCTCTCTGCAAGACGGAAGAAGAGACAACCTTCTCATTTTATCTAACCTCTTCAAGCCATAATTACATCTATAATGAGAAAACAAGGTAAGAAAATTTCTCCAAAAATTCTTAACTCCCCAGTGCTGACTACAGATACTGAAGTTGATGAAATTCCAGGAAAAATATTTTAGCAGTTGATACCTAAAACGATTAATGAGATTGAAAACAAGACAGACAGTTGAGAGAGTCGATTACTACAATAATCCATGAGCTTAAAAAATATACAAAGAAGCAGCTGAATGTCTTAGGAAGGACTATGAAGAACTCGAAAGACCACTTTAATGAAGAGATGGAGGGTATGAAAAAGAAAAAAGGAAAATCACAGAAATGATATCCTCAATAAACCAAATACTGGTGTCAGGACTTGAAAAGAAGGTGGTGTATTTGAACTTTTAGTCTTTAAAAATGAACAAAGAATAAGAAACAATAAATAGATTATTTAAGAGCTCATACACTACTCAAAATGAAGAAATTTAAGAATTACTGACTATGAGGAGGGTGAAGAAGTATGGGAGCATCGGCCAGAGCTTTGTATGAAATGGGTATGCAGAGCTAAAGGGACCTTTGGAGCCTCAAGCCCAAAATCTCCCAAAGTGCATTGTTAAAGATTGCAAGATAGCCTACAGGTCCACAGTCCAAGTAGGACCAAGACACATTGCCTTGAGGAATGTATGCTCTGGCCCTTGTCTTCCCCATATTTCAATGAATCACTTAGATCAGCCCTAAGGTCAGTCATGTAGCAGACCACCCTGTCCTTCCCCTGTCTCTACCTGAATTCTTGCATAGGTGTCCTGCTTTAGTCCTTTATCCTTCTTTCCTGGTTCTTTCTTTCAATAAAAAGCCATAGAGTCTTCAGTTAAGGCTTTTTTTTCCCCTGAGACTTTCTCATGCTGAGGAGTCTTGGGTAAAAAGCAGTCCCTCTGGGGGTTCTTGGGGTGTAAATTGGACATGGACTCTGAGTAATCTCTCATCCTTTGCACCATGCCATAGTCATGAACTGCAACAAACAAGCACATAGTAAAGCAAAGAAAAGTATATTCACTGAAATATTTTCAGGAAAATTCCCAAATCTGCAGAATGAGATGGATAGCCAGGTAAAGGAGTCATATAGAACCCCAAATAGTCACAAATAGAAAAAAAGAAAAATCTCTTCAGAACATATCATCCTTAAAATGCCAGAAATTCAGAACAAAGAAACAATATTGAAAATTAAAATAAATCACAAATTATGTGATATGATCAAAATACCTGGTGGATTTTTAAATTTCATAAAATATATTACCATAAAAGAAACATTTCCAAAACTCCCACTTAAAATAACTCCACAACCACCCCCCATTTGAACACACTTATCCCAATTTTGGACACAGCTTTAGATGTCCTCTTTTGTGTCTTTATGAGGTGGGGCAAAAAAAGACATGGATGCTCCTGCTAAAGCATAACCAACATAAAGACTGCTTCGTAAAAATACTAAGTGTCGTCATTCACCTTCTGCACCATACCTGGTACTGTGTGATTGTTGTCTCTTTTCCAAAGTCAAAGTTAATATGATTAGGTTTTCAACCAATTTAAGACATCAGGGAAGCTGAAACACTGCAACTAAAGATGTGAAAGAAGACTTCTAGGACTGTTCAGAAATTGGAAAGAATGACACAAGAAAATATGGTGCAGATAAGATTAATATTTTTAGGAAATAAAAAATAAAAGAAGTAAAGAAGTAAAAATCAACAATGTGTATAGACAATCATAGAATATAGGAAATAAAAGGGCTGCAGGCTTGGGATGAGGCAGACCAATAAAGTACTTGCCTAGCCTGCAAGGCACGGGGCTCTAACCAGTGCTACGGAGTTAGGAGAGTTGTTCATTTATTATTTCTTAATTGTTGGTTGTTGGTACATGTGGGTTTGTATAGCTATAAAAACAAGTGCCTTAAACAGAGATAAGTTTCCATTCAAATAATTTTCAACAGGAATGGAAAAGTAAACCCAAACATACCCAAAGAAAAAGTGAACCCAAAGAAATCCAAAGACAGAGAATGGAATAATATTAAAAGAAATAATGAAATATATAATACCATAGAAAATTAATGAATCTAAATGTTAGTTCTTTGAAAAGATCAGTATTATTCATAAACCCAAGTTAAGACTGATCAAGAAACTGGGACTAGGTACAAATAAGTTGAGAATGCTGTAACAGATGTTTTGTCAAAATGTAATAGAAAATTGATGTAATAGACAAAACCCTAGAAAGCATTAAGCACCCCAAATATACAATCTGAACACTCCTCTAGCTATTAAAATATTAAGTTTAAAATATAACTATTTCTACAAATCATTAAGGAAAGATGCTTTCACTGGTGAATTCTACATTTAAGAGAGAAATTATGTACAAATTACTACAGAGAACACTTTTGAATTTGTATTTGAGCCCAGTACAAACTCGGTAAGATAACTATATTTCAAATATCTTATATGTATATATATAAAAATGTTTTTCTAAAATGATAGCATACAAAATTCCTTTTATTAATATAATGTGGAACATAAATGTTAATATATACACCTCCTTTTCTCATTTATTTTTAAAATTTTTATTAGTATATTTACAGTACACAATATTTACATTCCCCATGTGAAGTTGATACATGTACAAAACACTTATTAGTTCCTTTTCTCATCTCTTTTCCCTGTTCTCCCCTCTCATTCTATCTCTTGATCTTCCCAGTTGAGAAAGATCTGTCTCTTTACTTCCAATTATCTATGTTCCACTTTACTCTTTATTTATCCACTAAATATGATATTTTCTGTAGAATGTCTGTAATTTTCTTGATCAGATTAATGAATTTGTCTTTGACCCCTAGGGTCCCAAAAGTTCTTAAAATGCATGACTTTTAAAATTTGTTGTATATTTCCAAAGTTTTATTGTTATATATAGTATTTGCTGTAGGTTGACTATTTTTATTCTAGTCAATACCATTTTCCTTCCTTCTTTTTCATCTGCAAATTCTTCAAATAGTATTAGAGTAACTGTATAAAAATCAGTTATTCTCTGCATTTAAATGTCACTTACACTTACACATCTTCACTTACACATCACCTTAATAATAATGTTTTCTGGTAAAATTCTAGTAAATATTTTATATATTAAAAATAATGTTTAATTTACTTCTAAATTCTACCATTTCTAATGAATTGGTTATCAGTCCCATTTTCACTTGTATTTTAGAAGACCATTCCTCTCTTTATTTATAATGTGTTCTATTATAACTATTCCAAAATTGTGAATTTTTGTAGTTTTTCATTAAAGAAAGAATAAGACACAAGAGTAAAGTGGAAGCTTAGCAGTGTCCCTATTCATATATGGGATTGAATCTCCAAAATCCACACTAAAAGAAAGCTGAAAGAAAGGCAGAAACCTCTTCTGAGTCATTTATACCTCTCTGGTGCAGCTAAGCTGCCTAACAGATTATGCTGGGTGAAAATCATCAGTAAACAAACTAGCTCTGAAAGTTGCCAAGGGATTCAGTGACAGAACATTCAGCTGCCAAATAACTCTATCTTACTCAAACATACTCTGGACATGAATTTTATTTTTCTTTATCTTGCATATTGCTCAGAATATACATTGCTATCTGAGGACTCATGTCTTCATTCCTGTTAAAATTTAGACTTTATGCAATTTGTTTTTAATGTGTACTATAGGAATATATGACAAAAATACTCAGCTAAATAAAACTGTAGTCAGGTGGGCAGATATAGTGCCATGTTTGGTTTCTTCCAATCCATATAAATCTAATGCTTCAGTAACATATTTGTTAAAACATACTACCTTGTGCTTTACATTTTAATTATGTTTAAAATTTTTTATTCTTTTTTAGCCCTCAGTATTTAGACTTGTATATTTTTCAGACCAGTAATGCACTTTCTTCTTTCTTAGTCTGCTGTTTATCTATTTAGTCTTCAGTTTCAGTTATTGCATTTTTACATCCAAAAATGGCCTGATTTTTTTTTTTAATTCCATTTCTTTACATTTTTGTTATGGTGGATTTTTGGCTTTTTTTTTTTTTTTTTTTTTTGCTTTCTCAAGCACACAATACAGCTGAAAATTGTTCTACTCACTCCTTAGACTTTTGTCTTTGGTTGTTTAACAATTTGAAAATATTTAATGTGTATGATGAGTACACATTTTGTTCCAGAGGAAGTTTTGAGTAATAGGGATAAAACTAAACCTCCCCCACTTAACAAATAACACAACAGATGTTTACACAAGACATTGACCAACAATCAGTGTAGAACAGTGATCCTCCAAGGAAGAGAGACAAGTGAACCCCACAACTGTCCAAATTTCCTAATTTTAAGCTCCAAACAACCTGAGCTGAAAAGACAGAATTCCTTATTTGGGAAAACTAAGGAAGATAGGTGTTAGTTATAGCTACATACAGACAAAATCTATGTGTCCTTGAGTGTTCTCTTCAAATCTTCCTTTGTGTAATGATCAGCACATTTGTGTAAAAAAAAACAGTGGAGGCCAAGGAAAGAACTGCATGAAATGAAGAGAAGGAACAATGTCTACAAGGCCTAAATAATTTCTTCTCCATCCAGAAAGGACTAATCAAAGCAGTAACTTCACTAACTGGATGGCCCATTGTACATTTGCATTCAGAGGAGGGAGATGCCAATTCTTTCAGGTAGTAATATGAAGTTGGTAGAAAGCAACACAATCTGATTAACCAAAATATTAGACATCTACAAGTTTAGAAATATGAAAGGAAGTGTGGTGAAAGCTTAGGCAAACAGTTCAGGCAGAAGTCAAGGATTTGGATGTTTCCAGAGAACTTTTGGTGTTCAGTAACCGCACAGGGTTAGAATAGGAGTGAGGCAAAAAAGAAACCTTGAGTGACAAGTTCTAACCTTTAAATACCAAGAAATGCAGAGAGTGGAGATGGGGAGGGCAAGTAAATGAAAAAAGAATTAAGATATGTTATATACATGTACTGACTAAGCACAATAAATGTAAGCATTATGCACTGTAAACGTGTACCAATAAATATAAAAATTAAAATAAATGAAAAGCATTCCATAATCTGTAGATTAAATGGTGACATAGAAGTATTTTACATAGAAAATAGCCTGATAAAATATATCATAATAAGGCCACTCCCAATCTTTTGGATAATAAGGAACTTAGGTAGAAATCTTCAGCCATTGCTTAGAACTGCACTGTAGATGGCAGGGGAGGCTGAGTTCTATACCACTGCCTGTATATATCCTGTTTTCTTTGATTATTTATCTGTTGATGGACACTTTGGTATGTAACATATCCTCAATTTAGTGCTAATGTCATTCTAAGATCCTGACCTCAATTATCTAGGTAAAAGGTAAGTGGTAGAAATACGTTAAAATTTTTGAGGAATCTCCATCATGTTATTGCAGTGGCTGCAGGACTTTTAAAGCCCACCTAGTGTACAAGGGTTCCAGTTTTTCTGTATGCCTCACCAACACTTGTTCTTTTTGTTATTTTTTAGAACTAATCTGACAGGTGTCAAGTAATATTTCTTTGTGGTTTTGATTAGCATTCCCCTGATGAATAATGGCATATACTGAAATATTATTCAATCTTCAAAGGAATAATATATTTTAACCTGTATGAACTTTGAGGTTAAATGAAATAAGCCAGTCACAGAAGGACAAATACTATGTGACTAAAATTATATGCATCAAAAATAGTCAAATTTGTACAGTACTGGTTGCAAGGAACAGGCAGAGAGGAAAATAAGCATTTACCAAAGGTATTAACTAGGCAAGATGGATAATTTCTAGGGATATGTTATACACATCATGGCAATAGTTAAAAATGTTGTATTGTACACTTAAAAGTCTAAGACAGTAAATCTCATGCTAAGGGTTCTTACCATAATAAAATAAAATTTAAGAAAAAAAGAAGTTGATATAGTAGTCAGTTTTATATGAAAAATACTAATTTGGATTAAAAATATCACCTGAGAAGAGAAAATACAACAGAAGCTGGAGCTAAGAAAGTGGGACTGGATAATATAAAGTTAGAATGGGGATAACAAGAGAACCGGATCAGTGTTAAATCTTCCTTGTGAAAAAAAGAGTTTTCTGTTTGAGTGACAAAGGCAGATTGTTTACTTCATCATAATATTAACATTAAACAATCAACATATTAGGAATGAAGAATTAAGGCCTTCTAAATATGTTGAGTTTGAGTTGTTGGATATTGAACAGAAATGATAAGTAGAGAGTTGAATTTCAGCTGGAAATCAGTTGAATTTTAGTCCTCGAAATCAGGACTGAGGTCTGTATAAGTGATATTCTTTCTCCAATTACATAATCACATTTGATCATTACAAATACTCTAAACATTTAAATTTTGCTTAACACATAGGTCAATGTATATCAGATAAAAATATTAATCTCCCTGATATCTAGTGAAATATGTAATGCACACCAAGAACCTCTGCAGTTATTATTAACATGAGTGTGGTTAAATGTCAGTCAAGGGAACACTTTATTTTTTGTTGCAAATTTGTGAGTAGCCCCATCAACACACAATTATATGAATCATGAAAAATTGTACTTCATATTTTAATAAAAATTATTGAAATAGAGAAAAGCAATTTAAAATGGCTATAAGTTACAGTAATGGAGACTCAAAAGTGTTTTCATCTAATATACTAAGTAAATAAGTAATTATTCCCCCACAAAATAATAACAATCACATAGCAAAGTATGAATAGCTCATAAGCCTCCTGAAATATAATGTGGATGAAATGTCTTCTACATTGTTAATTGGACAAATAACAACCTTCCTAGATTTTAGCAGCTGATGATATTAAAGAGAAGAGAGGCTAAAATAAATTACTGTAAATGTAGTGTGATAAGAAACAAAGGCAGATAATGCATTACTAAAATGGAAGTTTGATATAACATCACATTTTATAATCAGGTTCAGAAGGCTTTCTTCATTAGCTGACAAAGAGTTATTGCTGTCTAAAAAGAGGTTGAGAAAGAAGTAAAATAACTGAAATCTCCACCTCCATAATTTATTAAACAAAAGATGAATAGAAATGAAAAATCACTTCCTATATGTATTTATAATTTTCCATTGTTTTTACAAATCACATTCATTTACTCTTTAGCTAATTACACTCCCTTAGATTCCTTTCTTAACACTTCGATCTAGTGTACAACATATTCATAGCTATTTTTGCTGGGTTATTTTGTGCTTCGTAGAAAATACTTCTATTTATTTGCTAGATTAGTGGAAAAGAATGAGTGAAAAGGAGATAAATACTATTATAAGAAATTGAAATTGTTAAAATTAACATTAAATTTGCCTGTTCCTTAATAAAGTGATTAATGTAACCTGAGGTTAAACGATATAATAGAGTAATAACTTTTAATTTTTGCTTTAACATTGTAAAATATTATTTAAAAATTCATTCACAGTGTTCAATTTAGTATATATAAACTTATGTTCTTTAATTTTAAATAAAAATATTAAGAGAAGTTGTTACTGAAATATTTTACTTATCAATTTATTCATTTCCTGAAATTATGATGAAGTCCCTCAGCATACTGCTATGAAAAGTATGTCCCTAAGTACAGCAATATTATCATCTGTGGCAATATGCATAAACTCTTAGGTCCAACTTAGCCACTTACTCAGAGTCACAAAATGCCAGAATGATTCAATATTTAGAAGTATCACTCTACAACATGACAGTTAAAAATCCTGGAGTAGGTCCTGTTTCCTTCTCTGCTATAGCCTGCTTGTTTTATCAATTAGCCTCATATATTAAAGCAAAATGTTTCATTAGATCATACCTAAAATTCATTCCAGAGCAAACACATTGAAATGTTATTATGGGGAAACTCAGAATAATTTCTTAACTGGAGAAAGAGAAACCCAGTAGTTATGATTGCATCTAGATATCCCCCCAGACCTTCATGCTGGGGAGTTTTAAAGGTGGCTGGATTAGGGTGTCTGAATGTTGATTAAGAGTGTGATACTGGGATTAAGGGTATGGATAATGGAAGCCCCACTCTGGATATGGGTGGAAACAATCAATAATCTTACAGTCAGGGTGGTATATAAAAAGACAGAAACAAGGAAGGTTTGCTGATGCTACTCACTGCTTGCTGCTTCCTGCCTGCCTTGCAGCAGACTGTGTCTCCCCTGCTATGTCCCTGTGCCATGCCATCCTGCCTTTGAGCCAGCCAACTATGGATTTAAAACTCTACAAACTGTGGGTTAAAATAAACTTTTCATCATTTAACATTGGGTGTTGGATGTTTTGTCTCAGCAATGCAAAAAGTAAGACAGCAAAACATAGTTTTTTTCTCTCATGGCAATAGATGTATTATTATACTTTGACAAATATGAAGAAATTATTATTTTAGCTAATGTTTGTTAACAAGTTGCCATTCATTTGATACTGTTTTTAGAATTCTAATGGATTACTACATTTTGATCTCAAATAAACTGGGTCTGATAGTGCAGGCCTTTAATCCTAGCATTTTGGAGACTGAGGCAGGAGGATCTCCACGAATTTGAGGATAGCCTCAGCTATATGGTGAGTTCAAGACTAATATGTTTTATTTATATTAATGTGGTTTGGGCCGGTGAGATAGCTCAGTGGCATAAGTGTCTGCCTGACATGTGCGAGGTCCTGAGTTCGACTCCCAGTACCCAAATACAAAAAAAGGGCCGGTGATATCGCTCAGTGGCACGGGCGCCTGCTGGTGCATGAAGTCCTGAGGCTGACCTCCGGTGCCCACAAAAAAAAAAAAAAAAAAAAAAAGCAAAAGTGTATTTTTCCTTGATGCTGCCTGTGATAAAATTATGTACATGTGTCTTCCCCTTTGGAATGGTTACTTGATCATACTTATCTGTGTACACTAATAAAATCATCATTCTAAATTAACTATATAGTAACTCTAAGTTTCTTAAATTGGGGAGGTGATTAAACAAATTCAGCCACTGGCAAAAAGTACAAATCAGGTATTATATTATTGATTTCCTAAAGTACAAAAAAGAAATAGTTTAATCCTATATAAACTACCTGAAATTTCAAGTTTACTTCAATGAAAAAGACAACTAAAGGGAGGATGGAGCGAGTGGCAGAGAAAGAAAAATGAGGAAGGATAGAATGGAGGGGGAAAGAGGGTTTAGAAAGGAAGAAAGAAAGAGAATTGCTGGACATAAATGAAAAAAAGAAGCATTTCTAATTTGCAGAGGCCATATAAGAGACTTATACACATGAACAAAAACAGTGCCTAAAAGCTTTGGCATTGTTCTAGGTAATGTCATTTATTGTGGACAAAGGAATGTTAAGTGTACCTATATAGACGAAAACAAAAATGTTTCCTTAGACATAGTATCCAGCTGAAATCAATGTTAATGTTTCCAAGCTTTTTCTGGAAGTCCTTTTTATGTGAATATATATATTTATGCATTTTATTCTTGTAATTGTGAACACTTTACAATGGTAGTTGTCCTTATGCTATATGAAAATATTACTCTAATTATGTGTGTATTCATATATCCATATATAATATTAAAATCTGGGGGGCTGGTGAGATAGTTCAGCAGCATAAGCACCTGCCTGGCAAGCATGAGGATCCTGATTTTGACCCCTGGTACCCACAAAAAAAAAAAAAATCTGGAAGGACAAATACAGTTTTAATAAACATATTTTAAGTGAATTAGCTTAGATTCTACTTCTCATAGCCAAATGGCATTAATGTTTCCTAAAAATTATCAGATTTAAGTCATATATATAGTTTTGTAATTCATATTTTTCATGAAAAATGACCTATTATGATCAATATTAAATACCCTTGAATCAGGTTTCTATTATTGCTTAACAAATTATCATAATTTGAATATTTTAAACAATATTTATCTATTAGCTCAAGTTTTATAGGTCCAGAAATCTGGTCCCATTCATTTGAGAGGTCTGCTCAAGGCTTCAGTACTACAAACAGGTGGGCTTTTGGAAAGACATAATGAAACAGTCCACCTAATTTATTACTCAGGTTGTTGGCACTATTTCCTTTCTGGCTGTTGTAGGATTGAGCCACATGTTTTCTTCTGCCTGCTGGCCCAGAGTCACTCTCAGTTCTTAGAAGGCACTCACCTGTCTTTGATTTTGGCCCTCTCCATGCTATTTCAAGTGATATGTTGCTCAAATCAGTAGGAGCACAAAGCGTCTTTCTCCTGCTTTCCAGCACTCTGCTTTCCCCCAGAAATCAGCTGGCAGAATTATCCAGTTGAAAGGGTTCACTAGGCCCACTTGCATAGTCTCCCATTTAATTAAATAAAATCAACTGACTTGTAACTTTAACAGCCATAGACCCTAACATAATCATGGGCCTGTTTGCTCATTAACAGTCCTGGAGAGAAGGTTAAGAAATCTTAAATGGTCATTTTAGATTCCTGCATTATCTCACTAATAGCTGGGTACTTGTCCACTCTGTTAATACAACAGAATTTATTTAGGCATTAAGTTATTATGGTACATTTATTCCAGGTCCAAATTTTCAATATCATTAATAAATGTGATTAAAATATCTAAATATATTAGAAACCTTGTCTGATCATTACTGTGGTATAAATGGTAGAAAGAAAATAACTTGGTTAAAAGGTATAAGCGTTAAAAGATTAATCTGTTATGTAATCACTCCCTCTTTACTAAAGTGAGAAAAACAGTTTTCTCATCAATTATGGGCTCTAAACACTACAGCAAATATTATTCATAAGTGAAAAGTAAAATAAAACTTTTAAAATGGCCATAGTTCCAAAACTGACATAGAGTTTCAAAACTCACCCAACGAAAATACCAATAGCATTTTTCAGAGAACATGGAAAACAATCTTAAAATTCCTATGGTACCAGAAGAGATCCAGAATAGCGAAAGCAATCCTGGAAAACTAGAGCAAAGTGGGAGGCATCACAATTAAGGATTTGAAATTGTATTACAAAATTACAGTGACAAAAATCAGCATGGTCCTGGGGAAAAAAAGAAAAAGAAAAAAGGAAAAACAGACTTTGGATCAATGGAATGGAATAGAAGCTGGAGAACAACCACAAGCACATTCAAGTATGTGATCTTTGATAAAGGGCCAAAAATGCAAATTGAAGCAAAGAAAATCTCTTTAATAAATGGTGCTGGGAAAACTGGCTATCCACATGTAGAAGACTAAATCTAGACCCACGTCTCTCATGACGTACTAAACAAAAATCAAAACTGATTAAATATCTAAATGTTAAAATGGAAACACATAATCTTCTGAAACATAAAATAGGTAAAACCTTTGAAGTCATAGGTTTAGGCAAGGACTACCTAAACAGAACCCCGGTGCACGGGAAACAGTATGGAGAATCAAATATGGGAGGATATCAAATTAGAAAACTTCTGCACAGCAAAGTAAACAACCAACAGAGTGAAAAAACAACTGCTAGAATGGAAAAACATTTTGTCAGCTATTCTTCTATGATAAAGAACTAATTTCTACAATCTATAGAGAAATCACAAAAATTAGACTACTCACAATAAAAGTCCCAATCAAAAAATGGACTGTGGAAATGAATAGACACTTCTCAGAAGAAGAACAAATGGCCAATAAATACAAAAAGAAATGTGCAACATCTCTGGCCTGGAGAAAAATGCAAATTAAAACACTGAAATTCCATCTTACCCTAGAAAGAATGGGTATCATCAAGAAATGAAATAAAACAAATATTGACAAGGCTGCAGGGGGTGTGGTAGGGGGAATGAATCTTTCTATATTTTGGTGGGAATATAAACTAGTACATTATGACATCAGTGTGGAGATTCCTCTAAGAACTAAAACAAGAAATTCCATTAGACTTAACTATTCCCTTTCTAGGTATCTTCCAAAAGAGTGAAAGACATCATATTACAGTGATATATGCACACCTGTGATAGTTAATACCGGTGCCAACTTGAATAGGAAATTCCTAGCAGATTGGTTTAGCGTAGTTTAAATGCGTCTGGATTATTGACTTATTGAGCAGGGAAGACTCACCCTGTGTGTGGGTGTGGATAGCACCAACCAATAGGTATGTAGCCTGGATGGAATAAAAAGGGAAAGAAGGAAGTCTTACTTTTGCTTCTTTAGAGGAGCTCCAGTCTTTGCCATTGCCATTGGATGTCTGTCTCCAGGCTTCTAGCTCAGACTCTTTAGCCTTGCAATGTAAACTCTTCAGCCTCTTAAAGCAGACTCTTCAGCTTCCTGGTAGGGACTCACTCAGAACTCTGCAGTGAGCTCCAGGCCTTTGACTTTTTGACTACATCATCGGCTCTCCAATGAACAGATGGCTTTTTTGCATTCTTCCTTATCTGACTCTGCAGGCAGCTGTTATAAGCCTACCTTGTTCATTCTTTAGAAATCTGTTCCACTACTGAATCCTGTTACAATTCTCATGTTTACAGCAGCCAAACCATCATAGTTAAATCTTGGAAGTAGCCTCTATGTGGATCAACACATAAATGGATTAAGAAAATGTGATATTTACACACAGTGGAGTACTACTCCCCATAGGGATGTACTTGAGTCATTTGTAGGAAAATAGGTGTAACTTGAGACTACAATATTAAGTGAAATAAATATGACAGACAAGCTTAAATATAACATGTTTTCTCTTATATGAGAAATCCAAAGCATAGAGAGAACAAAATTAGATAGCAAAATTAAAGACAATAGGAAATAAGGAGATAGGTCTTTCTCAGATAGGAAAGGGATAAAGAAAGAGTGGAGAGGAAGGTGAGGGAAAAGGGATGACAAAGAATTAGATTGTGTTATGTACATGTACAAAATCCTCACAAAGAAAAAGAACGTAGTCATTATGTACAGAAAACATGTACTAATAAAAAAAACCCAAAAATATGATTTACTGCCATTGGCACTGAACATAAATACATGATATATATCATATATGAAATCTAAAGCATAATATATATAATAATATGATATGATATGATAATATATATAATATATAAATTACTGAGACTCCATCCCATTAATTTTTGCCAGTTACTTAACCTCTATGAATTTTAGCTCCCTCAGCTATGAAAAGTAGATAATAATATTATCAAACTTTACAGATAGTGGAGATAAATAGATGTATTAAAATTAGTAAACATCTAGAATTGTTTCCAATTAATATTTGATTAATTGGTAACATATATTTGTTATCTCATTATTTATCTTTTCAAGATAGATTTGTATTTATTAGATTGAGTAGAAAAGATATTTACTCCATTTGGAGTTCAGAATTATTTACATAAATATAAACTCATTATTAATTATTAAAATACATATGTAAATATGCACTTCTATATTATTATGTTAACAATTATTTTAAAGAAGAATATTGGCATAATGCAACATAGTATATATTTTAATTAATGGATTAC
Organism: Erethizon dorsatum; assembly: GCA_028451465.1. Taxonomy (NCBI): domain Eukaryota; kingdom Metazoa; phylum Chordata; class Mammalia; order Rodentia; family Erethizontidae; genus Erethizon; species Erethizon dorsatum. The sequence continues at coordinate 110,869,258 of CM051824.1, forward strand.
CTTGTACTTTTTGTCATATAAACTAATCACCTTATGTAAAGATAAATATTTCTGTGTCTTTCCAATTGTTACATGTGTATTCTCTGTTCTCTACTATAGAATTTTAATTAATAACAAAATTGTCTTTGTGTGCTTCTTATTTTTTCTTTCTATTCATATTTTAATTTTTCAAAATTTTTCTTGGAATAATAAGAGGAGGGGGGGCCGGTGAGATGGCTCAGCGGCTTAAGCGCCTGCCCGGCAAGCGCGAGGGCCCGAGTTCGACTCCCGGAACCCACGTACGAAAAAGGGGCCGGTGATATCGCTCAGCGGCACAGGCGCCTGCTGGCGCATGAGGTCCTGAGGTCTACCCCCCGGTACCCACAAAAAAAAATAAATAAATAAATAAGAGGAGGTTATGTTAGCTTTCCTTCATTACCTCTCATTTCTGCAGTATGTACTTTCCTATTTATTGCTTTTATTGCTTTAAAAATGTCTTTGTTTTCTTTGTGACTTTTTTTCTGAATTTAGAATCTATTCATTATGATTTTTTTTCATGATTAATGTAAATGTTGGGGATAGAGCGGTGTGTTAGATCATTTATCTACCACGTGCAAAGCTTTGAGTTCAATTCCCAGTACTGAAAAAAAAGTAAAAGTTTTAGTAACCTCTATGGTAAATGTGGTATCACATTAAATCCTATTGGAAAGATATTTTTGATATTTTAAAATCCATGCTGGTTTTGAAATTGTGTTTTATAGCATTTTTAGATTAATTTTGTCTATTTATTTGAGAAACACTTTCTATGAATATCTGATGTTTTTCCTGAGTTCATCTGTATATAGTGATGTCTAGGGTACCTCAGGATTCACATAATTTCATTTTTTCCCTGCCTGAATCTTTTGATCCTGGATAAAATTCAAAGGGGAAATTTTTATTTCCTGTCAGTTTCTGTGAATAGTTTAGAGATCAAGAACCTCAGAAGAGATAAAGCTGGAGTAAATTCTAGAATCGAACATCACCTTAGAGAAAAAAAAAAGTGCTCAATATGCAGCTTAAGAATTTTTTATTAGATTCATAGACATTAGCATCTTAGAAAAACTGAGCCAGGTATTAAATTTGAAGAAGTGTTTTGGGCAGATTCTCCACATTGTATGGGGTTTCTAGATTTTAAAATACAGACCTTCTACTTAAACTTGAATTCAACTAAACAAGAAACATTTTTACTATGAGCACAACCTAAATATTCTGTAGAATGTACAGACACTAATACTATTAGTTGTTGGTTCTATGAAATTCAAAATAATTGGACAACTTTCATTATTTTCTGCTAAATCTAGCAACATTAAAGACCTGATATGATATGAAGGGCTAAGAATAGTGTTACTACCAACTAGCTCATTTTACATTTCACATGCATTATTTTTCCCCATGTTAAAGTGAAGGGTGTTATTAAAATTCCGTTTAAAAGCACTGTCTTCTCATTGCTTAGGATGCTACTTCTTTGCAAATGTGAGCAACGTCAATTGTATTATCTTTTTATATTGATTTATATATAGGTTTTTGTAAGAAAAAAACATTGTTATCATTACTTCCAATTTCTGAATATAATAGTAACCATTAATTGTTACAGCTCAGTTTGATTGGATAAAGAAATGCAGGTGAGTAAAGTGCACTTCTGAGAGTGTCTAGGTGGTTCATGGAGGCATGACCTACATATGGTCATTGCCCCTTCCTCTCTGGCACTGTTCCCTTGTTCTGCTTCCAGGATACCCTGAACTGAACATCTTTACTCTGCCATACTATACTTGCATTATATTTTTTCACTGGAGGCAGGAAACCATGCACTGAATCCCCTGAAACCATGTGTCAAATTAAACAACTTCTCCTTTAAGCTGTGGGTGTTGGGTATTATGTTCTTTTCACAGGAAAGTGGACTAATACCATGCTTCTTGTCTACATAGTAGTGGTAATGAAGGCTATTCCTAATTTTATATATGATTGGTAATTTCAATAGTAGCCTGCTGATTGAGGAAAATAAGTCACAAATCATTCAATACTACATTATAAATATATTTATAAAATTCCTCAGACTTTGTAACTAATTCACTCTGATCATTTCCTCTTGACCAGTACATCAGATTGATTATTGTTTCTAACTAGAACATAGTGAAATATACAGTATAGCAAATTCTTCTGAAAAATGTAATGCCAACAAGTTTATTTTGAAATACATGATATTAATGTAAATTCCAAAAGGACTCATTGAAAACATGTTCTTCTTCAAAACAGAAATGCACTTTACAGGGAATACTCAGTGGAGCAAAAACCTAAAAAAGCAAATCTAAACTATTGTGTGCCATCTTTCTGTGACATCAGCACTGAGGAAGGCAGAGAACAGTTTCAGAGCAGCAGTTGTGCCAGTGCTGTAGTACTGTCACCAAGTGAAATCGTGGAGCTTTTCCTACGAAATTGGGGGCAAGAGAGTATATGTTTTGCCTGGTGAAGTTGCTTCATTTCGGTATATATTTACTCATTTGCTTTACATTTGTTGTGTGCTGCAGCCAGACTTCGGCTCAAGTAAATGAGAGGAGGGACTGGATGCTCTCTGAGGTTGCTGCTACTTCTAAACGTCTCCCTTGGGGAATTAGTTATGTCAGTTTGGGTAGCTGGAGTTAGTCAATAATGTCCTAGAAATGGAAAGTAAAAGTCACAACACCTATTAAATCAGCAAAAGAAAAAAATTCCTTCTTTCAGTGAGCAAACTATTTAGGATATGTAGAGATATAAGAGCTAAAGAAATACATTGTTTTAGACAGTCATCATTGAAAAGGTCTTTTTATATTACTCAGTCCTGAAACATGGATGTGACTGAAAACTTCTTGGACTGTACATAATTTATGTTATATTTATATCTTACTTTCTTGGAATTTATATTTTAAAATGTATTTTTAAAATCATTGGGAAATCAATTTCTATGTATTATTTATTGCTAATTTCTTTATAGGAAAATAATTTTTGGCTTTTAAAGAATAATTTATCCTGTTTTATTGTCATGTGTCAAGGATAAGGTAGTTCAGTGTTTCCAAATTGTTGCAAGAGATGAAATACAATATCAGACAGGGAGCTCTGGGTGGTAACACGGACCTATGATTGACAGTTTCCTTCTTCAACCCTCCATTTCAGACAGTGCCATCACACACACACTCACACACACACTCACACACACTTACACACAGATCATCCATCTAAATTCAGAGAATAACTTCATATCCTTTGTTTCTTAATTGGAATACTGGATGCACATAATATATTAAGGCATCCATCTATAAGTCATCAAAAGGGATGTACTATACTATGACAACGGATTTTAATCATTTATTTATTTATTTATTTTTATAAATTCGCTAATGCTTTCCCGATGCCTCTTTCAAGTCTGTAAGCATTTGGAGATTTACTAAATATCTTTCCTAATCTGAATTAATATCTCTATATTCTGAAGACATAATAATTTGGTCATTCAAAACCTTCCCTCTACTTAATTTATTAGTTTCCTCTGTGTAAAAACCACTAACATTGCCTCTGGTTACGTATTAAAAGGGTTTATATTTATAATGGAAACAAGACAAAAATACAGAAAAATTATCATATGTATTTAAGTGAATAGTTATTGTTAAGTTTCATTTCAACATGTCTGAAATATTTTAATAAGTTCTGCATGCATTCAAAAATACTTTGAAAGAAAAAGCTTCCAGATTACATTTCTTCTATAAGTATTGTAGACATTACAATTTACAAAGAAATACAGGCATGAGTAAAAATTTCATGCACTTTTAAATAAGTATAAGGATGGGATGAGAGACTTTTTTTTAACCAAAAAATTAGGACAATTTTGTCATTGTATGTAGTTGTCATTTTTTTATTCAAAATTCTTTGCCTATTTGTATTTCTGAAAATATTGTTACTACTTATAATTAAGAAAACGAACTAATTTAAAAGAATATATATACATATATCATAAAAGTGTCATCTGAGTGGAAATAAATTTTAATTATAGTCTAGATCAAACTGCAAGGTTCTGGCTAAATTTGTAGCAGATGAACTCTCGTGTTGTTTTACCATAAAATGTGCACTTTCCACACTTTGGAAAATGTATATTTTCTCTATTACTCATGACTGTCATGAATATTTGGGAATACAGAACCAGCTATCATAGGTAAAAGGTACAAGCAAAAAGAAAATAGAAAACCTATGTTAGCTTCTTGAAGATGAGGCTTTGAAACTTTCTAATCCAGATAGGGATTGAGTCTAAGAACCAGTGACAGCAGAAAGAACTCTGAGGTTAAAAACCTGAATTCGAGTTCCCAATATAAATAATTTTTGACTGAAAATAAATTATTTGTAAGATGAGATTAAAATCCAGTTCACCAAATTATTTTTAAGATCAATTAAGGTAGCATATGTGAGAGTAATTTCTCAAGTTTAATACATTTTTCCATCACTCATAGTTTGTAAAAGAGAAATTAGAGTGTGGGTGTGACCTCTGATATCAAGACTGTTTCATAAAATATTTTTGTTTTCACTCTTAATATAAAATCTAAATATCATATCATGATAATTTGTTGCATTATATTCTGTTTTAAAAGATGCCTACAAGTTTATCTTATCATAAATTCAAAAATTTAATATAGATATACCAAGGGAATAATATTTTACAAAATATGAATGTACTACAAGCTGACTGAAGAAGATATGTGTAAAATACTATAAATAGAATAAAAAAGATAAACAAAATAACATTTAAAGCTGTCAAGTATAAATGAATGACATTATTTTAAAGGAATTGTTTGAAATATTTTGGTGACTATTATAAATACTTTTGAGAATTATTGCTATAAGCGACATAGAGAAATTAGCTAAAACCTGAAGAGAATAATAGGTTCAAAGATTTTATTTTTTTTTTTTCTTTAAGATCCTGGATAGCAATTTGCTTTCAGCTTACTTTTCCTTTCAACTTCTAGGGCAACATATAATTTTAATATACAAATTCATAAAATTATTGGTGACAAAATTGGAATCTAGTGCCCATACAGAGGATTGGATTGTTGTACTTACCTAGGAACCCAGACTGCAAGTATACCTAGACATGTATAACATAGCAATGAAGGGAAAGTACACAAGCACTGATGCTGTCATGAATGAGAACTGGCATTTCAATTGGATGTAAGTAGAATAATTTAAAAATAAAGAAAAAGACTAAATGCAATATGACCTCAAATTGAATTAAAGATTGAAGGTTTATAATGAAATATTACAGGTAAGTGATTCAGGATTTCAAAAACATATGTATGTATTTCTTTGATTTTTCTCTTCTGCTGGTCCCCAATTTCCTTCTAATACTATCAATAATGTATTTGGATACATCTTTAAAATTAGAGTTCTATAGGTAAACATGTATCTGTGGTGCAGATTCTAGCAAAGAATTTTTGGAATGAAATATCTTCCTGAAGTTTTATCAGCATACAAAATTACCAGCAGATGGGCCAGTGAGATGGCTCAGCGGCATAAGCACCTACCCAGCAAGCGCGAGCCCCTGAGTTCAACTCCTGGAACCCACATAAAGGAAAAAAGGGGCCGGTGATATCGCTCAGTGGCACAAGTGCTTGCCTGGCAAGCACGAGGTCCTGAGGTCGACTCCCGGTATCCACATTAAAAAAAAAAAATTACCAACAGAGAGTCATTCTTTTTAATCAATAAAGTTTACTGCTTAAGTCTTAAAAAATTAAAGAAGTCATATAAATAAGAAATGCCAGGCAAGCCTAATGTATTTCATAACATGCCCAAAGAATCAGAATGTATTGATGATAACATTTTAAAGGGTATACATAGAGAGAAGGCAGTGATGGTATTGGGATATATTTTCATTAGGGCATTAGCAAGCAAAGGAAAGATATGGAATACTGTCTTTATACTGACTTCACTTAAATTATATCTAATGTGTGAGTTTTTTCAATCTAAAATGTAAAATTTTATTGTTTTCCAATGATTTGTTCAGTCCACATGATGCTACAATATCATGTTTTAAAATTTTTTTAATTATTTAATTTTGTGGTTACAAAATCTCAAACTTCTCTTCTATAAGGTCTTCAATGAAATTATTACAATATTCTAAAGTATTCAGAATGGTCCAAGAGACATATACTACACATTTTCATTATTTCTAAGGATCATTTCAGAATAATTCACCTTCCCCTCTGCAGGATAATTACTAAGATTGCTAAGCATCACAATCAAGTTCACTTTGGATGAGAGAATGACTGGTAATTGGATTCTCAAATGATAGAATCTATATTTTAGCATTGATTTGTAGCTGATGAAGAGAATAAAGAAAGAGTGGCAAGCTAGTTTTTAATCAAGAGCTTCTTTGAACAGGTCCAAAAGTAAACCTTATAAATTCCTGATAGAATGGGAAGTTCATCAATAATGCAAATACCTTACTACTTTTCATCTTAAAATATTACTTTTCATGGTGAAGTAAATTGTTGCAGTTATATAATATTTGCTTTGGGAAGAGACAAAATCCAGTGGTCTGATAGAAAATCTAGGATTGAAAGATTTTTCAAAGAGGAGCTGTGACATTGTCATTTTCCTTGGTGTTCAGTCTTGCCCCAGTCACTTATAACCCTATCATTGCCTAGATGATGAACCTATCTTTCTTGTGTTTCCTGTTTTGGGAATGCACTGGGGACTGAAACTACAAATCTCATCAGCCAAGTGAATCCATGGGTAGGTTTAGTCAGTGTGCCTTGTGCCTCTCCTTCTAACAACAGCTTTTCTCCCAAACACATATCAAATAACAATTTTGCTGTATTGATTCCTGATGTAAGATCAAACCTTAGAGTATCTCCAACACAATGTTAAGGGGAGAAGAATACTGTCCACCTCTGCCCTTCCTCTTTTTCCTCCAGGACTTAGTTGTGCTTTCACTATGTATCCGATCATTTCACAAAGTTTTTTCACAAATAGTTGTTCAAATCTCAACTTGAAGCTCATATCCAGAAACTGTGATAAAGCCTCCAGAGAAGAGACCTCTGGATGGATTTCCTCATTTAAGCAACAGTGGCCATGAGCTAACCATTCCGCCAATTCATTTGAGTCTGTCAGTCATCCTTCTCATCCTAGACATTGTTCTTCCTTGTGGAAAGTAATTCAGCCTCCTGTCTCTTCAGATTCTGGAGTTGTATACACACACACACATGCCATATATACACATACAATACTGACTCGGTTCACAAATGCTTCTGTTTGCAAACAATTCGGTTGGTAAACAAAAGCGATAGGCAATATTTTGCTCCTGTTTACAAACTCATTGGATTACAAACATGATCGTGGCCATCTTCCCCACACAAATGCAGCCATCTTCCTCATAATGGTAAAACAAATTAAATTAAGGAACTGAGATATCACTGTATGAGTGTATATAATATGCATATCATTGTACATATAATGTACACCTACACTAACTTATATACATATATGTACACACATATGTATATATTACTTAAAGGGCCAATCAAAATGGTGTGCTGAAATTGTACAAACATATTACAGTAAATGACACATTGCCTTTATACCCTCTCAGAATACTTGTCTTCACTTTGAACACCATTATCTCACCATTATTGTCATTTTCTTAAGAAGTTTTGGAAACCCCCTCCAAGGTTTTTAGCCTTCTTTTGTGTTTTGTTTTGTTTTATTTTTGTGTTTTTATGTTGTGTGATGAAAAATACAGTGCATTCTGTGCCAAGAGCAATCCAACAGAAAGGCAGGCTCGTGAATATATTATATTGTGTCCTAAGACATCTTATTTACTGAATTTGGAACTGTGGAATTCTGGATCTTGTCCAAAGTCAAAATAACCATGAAAAGTAAATATTTGGAAGTAATTCAGGACATGAAGTTAGTCAGGATTGTGCAAATATAGACACGAAAGAGGGCTTCTACAAATACTTCTGAAAGTGGCATGGATGGTAAGTGTGTTCAAAGTGAGGGGGTGTGTTTTGGAGGGATTAATGGAAAAGTGTCTTTACTGAAAAAGTTTTTAATTTAAACACACACACATGCACACACGATCCAGTATACATAGCAACAGTGAGGAAAGTCTGACTTTTCACAGGCAGTTTCAGAGAATCTCTTCTCTGTGGTTCCGGTGGCATTTGTTGCAGGTGATCACCTTGCTTCACGGCACTTCCTGTGTCTGATCACCTCAGGACATAAAGGTTGGAGGACAGAGACCTTCACCTTGTTCATCTTTGTCTCCTTTGTGTCCTCTGCTTAGTTCTTGTGAAGTGCTAAGGAAAGAAGTCTGACTGAATTAATGAATGCTCTGATCCACCTTTCCTCTTCTTTCATAGGTTATACATTATCAAAATGGAACATTTAGAGGAAAATGGAAAAGCGAGATGTTGGGTTACTGTCCTAACTAGGGTCAGGATTTTCTGATATACAATTAAGTGGGCATCCTGTTTTACTGCTCTATTAAAAAATAAAAATAGAAATAAAACACTGCCTTTCCATGAGGCAATGTTCTGGATTTATATTTATAGAATTTTACTAAATATTCACACACAATGAACAGGATATTATTTTCCCCTTTATCACATGAAGACCCTTAAGCTTAGAAAGTTGTAGTAACTTACATGAAATTGCTTCCTAGTTACTGTCCTAGTTAGTGGAAAGCTGGTGATTTTAAACATAAATTTTCTGATTCTAAATTTATCTCTTCATCGCTTTTATATTGCTTCTCCTAGAGCAAAAGTATCTCTTGTAATGATCTCTGTTACTTTATATAATAATCCTTGTCATAGTTTCTGTTTTTCTTCCAGTTACTAATAACAACACTATTCTGGTACTAAAGGTAAGTGAAATCTTTTGTTTTGGGAATAGGATTTATTTTACCAACCACATGATAGCTACTTGTACTTCTTGGGTGCATCATGATTTTTATGTGCTATCAATGATAAAAATGGACTTGCACCTCTTCTTCTTTAAAACTATCCATCAGTTATGAAGATGTTTTGTAACAATTTTGCTGCAAACCTCCACAAAAGGGAAAGCTTAATGCTTAGGCATTTCAGTGTGTACATCACTAAGTTACTATTTATACTGTCACTTTCAATAATATCAGTAATACTTATTTCAAGTGAAGTAACACATAAGTAGTTTTTAGACAATAATAGTATTTTCAGGGAGTATTCCAATATATACACTTTAAAATTGAGCACTTGCAGTACAATGTAACATATCACAATCTTCTTACTGCTTTGGTTCTATGAACTATTGTGAGTACATCTCTCATTTATTTGTCCTTGTCTTGCTGCTACTATTGCTCATGAGGAAAAGTTTCCAACCCAGTTGCTTTTCTATTTAAAATCTTCTTTGTTGTGGATTATTGTAAATGATTTAGCTAGTTGCTGGTATGCTTGGTGGAGCATCCTCAGGCTTATTTTCACAGCTAAGCAAGATTTTGCTGGATAGTCTTTGAATTCAAAGGTTGCTTTTGGCAAGTTCGCAAAGAATAGTGCTGATTATTTAGAAAACTGTGGCTTTATAAATGGCTACTCTCCAGTGGCAGGAAATTAATGGCAGATGAGTGGTAAATAGGTCCATTTCATTTTATTCACAACCTGCATGTATTCTGAAAAACTGGTTATAGCCTATTTGAAGGAAACAAGTGAAAGTTTGTAAGATGATGGAAAATGTATTGGGGAAATAGAGAACATAAAAATTTCCTGTAAAATTGGTCAGAATTATTATAAGTACTCTAATTGTAGTGCTAATGTAGGGAAGGAGAATTTGAGACATGGCTTCTAGGTAAGCACAAATAGGTAGGTTGCATAAGCAAAAACATGCATGTGCTGTTTTAAATATTGAGTTCTGGGGTTTGTTTGTTATCTTAAAATATAGAGGAGGCTAAAATATTTATTTGAGTATTATATGAAACTTAAATTAATTTCCCAGTAGCATTCGTTGTCCTGAAAATTTGGGTAATTACAAACACTGGAATAAATCTGTGGGCCTGAGATTAATCCTGAATGAAGATTTGGTATAAAAATTTTCTTTGTTTTGTGGGTTTTTTCTTTTGTTTTATCTAAAAGAACTTCAGAAGTAAATTCCTTAGCTTTGTTTAATAACTTACACCATTTCCAGGCTTACATCTAAGTACTTTCTGTTGTGATTATTTTCTCTAATCAATATGTTGCTGCTTTGGTCAAAACCAGACTGAATCTGTTTTGCTGACATGGAATGCAGACTAACACCAGTTGAGATGGGTAGCTGACGTGCTCCATACACATGTGATATTGTTTTGACAGAGAATTTACATTATTGCAGGAACTGCAATATTGATCTAGATTTATAACTTTTAGCATTGACATAAATGAAAACAACAGCCATGTATTTTATTTTATTTTATTTATTATTTTTTGTGTGTGTGGGTACCGGGGGGTCGACCTCAGGACCTCGTGTGCCAACAGGCACCCGTGCCGCTGAGCGATATCACCGGCCCCTTTTTCGTATGTGGGTTCCGGGAGTCAAACTCGGGCCCTCGCGCTTGCAAGGCAGGCGCTTACGCCGCTGAGCCATCTTACCGGCCCAGCCATGTATTTTATGAATAAATCTTTATTGTAAAGTTTGGTGCACTATAACAAATTGGGACAATGCAATTAGTGAAAAGTCATCACCTTAAGCCTTTGAGGTCTTAACATTCCTTTGCTAAATCATAACGGAATTCTATGAAATGAATTCTTCCAGAAAGGCTACAGAATTAAATATAAGATATTAAGTTAGGAACAATTTTGGTCACAAGCTATCAAGGTAATATTTTTAAGAGAAAGGGCTGATTTATCAAAACTCTGAAAAAAATGCTGAATCACTTAGACAACATAACACAGCCTGTGTTCTTTGCTGGTGCATTGGTTATAGAAGATAACAAAGATGTTGGTTGTTGTCTGGGGGTCACAGTTCAGTATTGTCTTAATTTGCCTGCATTATGAATGTTGCCAAAAGAAGATTAGAATGTACAAGCATCATAAGGATGGTGTTAAATCATCCATCTCCATTATAAATCAGGTAAAGTGTACATTCCAACAAAGTGGCCATACAAGAACCTTCTTTGTTCATTTTGAATCAAATATGAAAAATATTTTACTAAGTATATTTAGTAATGCACAAGAGTAGTCACTTTTATGCTTTCATTTCTTCAGTTATGAATGTAGTTTTCCAAATTTTATAATACAGGGGCAGAGTTTATATACTATCTTCTGTTATGTGTACTTTTATTTCAAAATAGATCAGATTTTTTTTTTTTTTTTTTTTTTTTTTGTGGGTACCAGGGGGACGACCTCAGGACCTCGCGCGCCAGCAGGCACCCGTGCCACTGAGCGATATCACCGGCCCCTTTTTCGTATGTGGGTTCCGGGAGTCGAACTCGGGCCTTCGCACTTGCAAGGCAGGCGCTTAAGCCGCTGAGCCGTCTCACCGGCCCTAGATCAGATTATTTTAGTATTAATAATTAAAATTTTGTATTATGGGAATGATTACACTTAATTCATTGTCAACACCAAGTTTGCCACAAATATTTACACTACAATAATTAATTCATTATGGCAGTAATTTTATTTAATTCACCATAAAGTAGATATTTAAAAATGAAGGATGATGGGTTAAGAGAAGTGAAATTTCTCCTTGTTTTCTGTTTTCTGGCAGATAATAATTCAAAGCACAAACTGCTTTGTGTCTGTCCTAAAACTAATGCTTAATCTTACTTTATTTTAGTTAAGAAATAATTTTGTAAAAGTTTTTCGAAGTTGCTTTCTATAGAAATCAAAGAGCTGCACAGCTATTATTGTCTAAGACTTTTTTTCACTTACCTGAACGCAGTAGCCCAGATAAACTTCTCTTTTATATATGATTCTTTGACACATAGGCCATTGCTGTAAAATTGTATAGAATTGATGAGGGGGTTTACTTTAAAACAAACCCATGGTAATTTCAAAGTAAACTTCAGTTTTGAAATGTACTTTTCATATAATTTCTCCCAAAGCATATTTAGACATTTTCAAATATTTAAAATCTTTCAAAATGTTGTATTTGTACTTTTATTAGCATTTCTTCATAGTTTATAAATTAGGCATTTGTTTTCCCCTCTTCCTTTTACAATGTAATGCTCATGTACATTCACATACACACAATATATGTACCTATATATGCTCTTCCTCGTGTTCTCCCAAATTCTTTAAGTGTCTTCACTGGCTTCCAGTCTTCACACTAGTTGTGACATCTACCTTCAAATACATAGACACCTGTAGTTTGAAAAGAATAAATAAAAAAAGAATATTCTTTAATCAACTCTAAAAAACATTTATTTTACTTTCTATGTCAAGATGCTCATTTTTCTTCTATCCTTTGCTTCTTATTTATTCAATCATTTATGTTAAAGTCTTGTTGAAACTGCATTATGAGGATCTCCATAGATCGCCTATATCTCAAGAATATTTTTCTCAGCATCCTTATTAAAGACAGGTGAAACTAATTACTCTCAGTCACAATTATGCTAAAATATTTCCTTCTTCATTTCTGTCTTTATTTTATACATCATAACTATGGCCAATGATATGGCCTTACATTTCATCTCTTTTAAAACTATCTTTTGCACATGTTGTTGTTCCACTTTTATGGTTTTAATAACATTTTATTTATTCAACAGATATTTATGGTACTTATATAAATTTGATATTTATCAAGTGCAAAGACAATAAGAATAACAGAAGGCTAAATTTTGTCAATGCTTTTTCTGCACATTTTATCATCTTTAGATTGTTGATATGTTGGATTACCTTGATTGTGTTTTGATTGTTGAGCCAGTGACACAACACTGGACAAACCCCACCTTGTCACAATGTACTGTACTTTTTTTTTTTTTTTTTATTGATAATGGATCTGTTTTGCTAAACTTTTGCTTTTTTATTGATCTATAATGTGACTTTCCTATAATGTCTTTATAGATTTGTATTTTTGGACAATGATTCTACAATTACTTGAGAAATTTCCCTTTCTCTTCTTCTTCAAGAAGTGATACCACTTTGGTAATATTTCTTCTTTAAATGTTTGAAATAATTTGCCCAGAAAACCACTTAAGCCAGCTGTTTTATTTAGTGATAGGCTGTAATGACAAATGAAATTTCTATAATGAAATTATCTAGATTATTGCCTATTTAAAATTTGATCATTTTTATGTAAATTGTCAAAGTTATGTGTATATAATTTTTGTAATATCCCTTGTTATTTTAATGTCTTTGGGATCGGTCGTGGTATTCTTTATTTTATACTTGTTCAATTTGGCTAGAGTTACCTCAGTTCTATTATTTTTTTAAGAAAAGAAGTATCTGGCTTCACTAATTTTCTCTGTTGCTTTTCTGACTTTGATTTCATTTCTCAGTAGTGTTAAACATATTTTCTGTTTTCTACTTTGAACTTAAACTAGTCTGTTTCTCTTAATTTGAAAGGTGGAAAATGAAGTTACAGATCTAAGTGAGCTCTTTCTTCTTCACTAATACAAGCATTTAATGCTATCAATTTCCCTATAATACTTTTAAATACATCTCATAAATGTATATATTATGTGCTCTATTTCATTCGGTTCAAAATATATTGTAAGTTTTAGAGACTTTTTCTTTGGCTTATTTTGTTATTTTAGAAATATGTACATTGGTTTACAAATAATTTCAAATTTTTGCAATATATTGAATATCTATTTTAATTTGTAATGACCTATGCAAGTTTTTTAAAGGGCTCAGATATAGACTCTATAAATGAATGTTTCTTGTTCACTGAAGAAAACTGTATATATATTCTTATTGAGTAGAGTGTTCTATAAAAACCATTAATCAAATTGATTAATATTAAGTTCAGCTCTTTGATATATTATTCAATTACTTTCTGTGTTTTTAGTAATTATTAAGAAAACTATGATGACATATTGAAATATATTGGTGCATTGTTTATTTCTTATTTAATTTCAATCATTTCTTGCTTCACATATTTTAAATTCTCTAGAAAAGCACTCATAAGTGTATTGTAATATTTTCTTAATAATTTACTCACCACCTTATAGTAGTCATTTTTTTTTTTTTCTTTTGGTGGGTACCGGGGGTCGACCTCAGGACCTCGCGCACCAGCAGGTGCCCATGCCGCTGAGCGATATCACTGGCCCTTTTCTTGTATGTGGGTTCCGGGAGTCGAACTCAGGCCCTCGCGCTTGCCAGGCAGGCATGTAGGCCACTGAGCCATCTCACCGGCCCCCTAGTAGTCATTTTAAACTGAATAATGTTTATTCTTTTAAATGCATTTTTTCAGATACTCATATAAAAATTTTGTTTTTATTTTGTTTTGGGTTGAAATTGTACATTTTTGTTGATTCTTTAATTTTACATGTCAGTCCTTTTTGAAATTGGGATATGATTCATTTACCATAAAATCCATCATATCAAAGAGTAAAACTCAATATTTTAAGTATAATCATAAGATTTTGCTACCATAATCACTACCTAATATTTGAACATATTTATTTCTTCACATGAATTTTCCTGTGCACTAGCATTCCCTCCCTTCCAAACATAGCAACAACTACTCTACTTTTGGCCTCTATAAATTTGTCAGTACTGGACACTTTTTCTGTTTACTTTTAAAATTTTATTTTCTAGAAAATAAATGATATAGATCATGGCCTTTGGACTAGCTAAAATCTAGCCTATTTCCACTTTTTTGTTTTTCTGAACAGTGGCTCTATAAAATTTCCAGTGAATTTCACCTGTGTTGTATGTTTTCGATTCTCCTCAGCATGGACATAGGAGTAGGAAGTCTCATATGCTAATTCTGTGTTTACATTTCTGAGTGATAGTAAACTACTTTCTGAAGCAGTTATGTATTTTATTCTCCCATAGCAATGAGCAGAAGTAAAATGATATCTTGTAATGGTTTCCTTTTGCGTTTCTCAAACGAATAATGGCGCTTAGCACACCTTTTCTTCTGCTTTTTACCATTGATGTATCTTTGGAGAAATGTCTATTTTCAGGCCTTTCTGTTTTTTTATTAAATTGTCTTTTTATTGTTGAATTTTAATTTCTTTGTACGGGCTGTAAATATAAATTTACAAATATTTTCCCGTATTTTGTTTGTTAAATACTATACTTTGAGTTACGAAAGACTCTACTGTGGATGAAGTTCAATTTTTCTGTTTTGATTGCTTATGATATAAATGTTATATCTAAGAATACATTACCTAATTCAGAGTCACAAAAATGTTCATTTATGTTTTCTTATCAGTTATATAATGTGTAGCCTTAAATTTAGATCTTTGATCCAGTTAATATTTAAAAATCAGAAATACTTTATTCTTTTACATGTGAATGTTCAATTGTTCCAGCATGAATTGTTGAGATGATTCTTTTTCTAGTGGATGGTGGCAGTATCCTTAGTGAAATCCAGTTCACTGCAGAAACATGGGTTTATTCCTAGACTTTCTGTCTTAATCTACTGGCTGATATGCCTATGTTTATGACAATAAGGCATAATCTTAATTTTATGGATTTTGCAGGAGGTTTAAATTTTGTAACCATGTGTCCTCAAAGTTGATTAATTTTCAATATTTCTAGCTGTTCCTATATGCATCGAATGTGTGAATTTTAGAACTAATCTGTAAATTTCCACTTTAGAAATCTAGCTAACATTTTTTTTTTTACACTGTGGAATTTAACCAAGGGTCTCACACTGAGCTACATCTCCAAACACCATCATCTTCCTTTTTGTTGTTGTTGTAGTTGCTGAACCAGGGTATTGTTAATTCATTAAATTGGTGAGGCTGTATTTGAATTTTTGATCCTCCTGCCTCAGCTTCCCAGAGTGCTTGCACTATAGCCAAGTTTCACCAGATAGTACTGTGACAGGATTTGCATTTACTTTGTAGATCAATTTGACAAGAATTGCCATCTTCATAATAATAAGTCTACTGATCCATGACCAAGAAATATCCTGCCATCTCAATATCATTTTTTCAGATTTTTTGTATATGTTTGCATTATATAATTATTACATTCTTTGTGAGAAACTGGTACACATACATAAGATTCCTTGTGGGGAGAATGTACATGTACATATTTCAATTCTTTTTTTCTTTTTTTCTCTTTTACTTCTTCTTTCTCTTCCCTCACTCCATCTCTTGATCCCCTTCCCATTTGAGAAAGATCTATCTTCCTACTTACTATTATCTGCCTATTACTTTGTTCTTTATATTTTGAGTTTCTGGTATAAGACAAAGTATGTGATATTTAAGCTTGTGTGTCTGATTTATTTCACTTAACATCATTATCTCGAGATGCATCCATTGATCTACAAATGACTCATTTATCCTTATTTAAGTCAGAGTAGTACTCTATCATGTATAAATTACACATTTTCTTTATCAATTCATTTGTTGATGGACATATAAGATGTTTCCAAGATTTAGCTATTATGCATTGTGCTGCTATAAACATAGGTATGCATGTATCACTTTGATTTCCTCTAGCAGTCAGAAATATCTATTACATTTTGGATTGCATGATTTTTGAAGAAAAAATATTCTAATTGTATCTTTGTTTCCTTTTATGAAATTACTCTCTCTGTGTTTATAATTGTTCGTAGATGTTGGATTCTGTTATTTTATCATCAAATAGTCCTACCTCGAATTCTCTAAATCTAAATCTGATGATCAATTTGCTTCTTGACAGTGTTAACGTTATTTGTTTAATTTTAGTATTTTTTATGTTTTTGTGGAAAATCAGATGTAGTGCATGAGAGCAGAGATGGAAGTGGTCAATTTTTATATCTTCTCATAGCCACATCTTTTCGTCCACAAGGCATTCATAACTCTGCTGAGTGGTCGCTCTCTTTCCTCCTCTCTCCTCTCCTCTCCTCTCCTCTCCTCTCCTCTCCTCTCCTCTCCTCTCCTCTCCTCTCCTTTCCTCTCTTCCCCTCCCCCACTCTTTTCCTCTCCTTACCTTCACTGTACTAGTTCGCCAGCCCTGGGATTGAGATTCCATGTGCATATGGTGAACATCAGTGCTTCAGAGCTTTGAAATTTCTTAATCCATGCTTTATGCTAAGGGTGGAATCTGATTTGTTAGAGGTTCCATTTATATATTTATTTGCTTATTTTTCCAATGTTGTTCCTACATTAGCTTCAATTTTCTTTCTTGGAGAATATAGGAATTCACTTCTTGCTGAAATTTTGTTAGCCTGATTCTGTGAGTGGTAAGACTGGCATATTCTGTTTTTCAAATTTTCAGTCATTTGAAACACGGTGTCTTTGAGTATCTAATACAGCAATTTTAGTAATTCTGAATGAACATTTAATTATTTTCTCTTTAGGGAGAAGGAGTAGAGGTGCCATTGCCGGATCACTTCCTTTAGTTGCATTGGTTTGGCTTTTGGTCTTTGTGGTACTAGACCCTACCAATCAAATTTTATTTCCATAGGTGAGTTATAGAAGAGGAGTCCGTGTGGGATATTTTAGTCCAAGAAAGCAGTTCTTTATCTTCTCCCTAAATTAAGTAACACAATAGAGCCCTTTTCTGGACTTTGATGATTATTATTTCCCATACTTGTCTTACTTACTTTTTTTTCATTGCTGGCACAAAATACCTGACACCCAAAGTTAAAGTGGGAAGGGTTTATTTAGCTTACAGTTTGTGGAGATTTCAGTCCATAATCAGCTGGCTCCAAGGCAGGGTGGAGTGTCAGAGAGGCAGAAGTTCATGGTGGTGGAAGATACCAAAGGCAACAAGAGCAAAAGGTGGGGAGTAAGCCTCTTTTCTGTTCCTTATATTATATGCAGGCTACCCACCCTAGGGCAGGTGTAGCACTTGCATCACTAATCCCAGCACTAGACAATGAACTAATCACAAACTCTAGAATCAGCCACCTCTGTGAAGCCCACCCGCATGATTGCATGAGATTTTGGGGGGAATCCAGACATGAACCATAACACTTGTAGATCTCAGTAAGTTCATTCTTACTTTCAAGAAACATTCAGTCTTTCCTCACCCATTACCTGAATTCTACCTGAATTCTTCTTAATAGTTTATGAGAGAATCTTGCCATATTTAAGCAATTACTCTCATTTCAAATCTCTCTCCAAGTGCAAATCTTTGGATTAAGTGTCCAGTTTTTTTTTGCTACTACCTCATAAAGCTGATACTTCAATAAAAGCTGCACATTTACAGGTTTTCTAGTT
The DNA here is from genome assembly GCA_028451465.1 of Erethizon dorsatum. Taxonomy (NCBI): domain Eukaryota; kingdom Metazoa; phylum Chordata; class Mammalia; order Rodentia; family Erethizontidae; genus Erethizon; species Erethizon dorsatum. The sequence continues at coordinate 110,887,568 of CM051824.1, forward strand.
TGTTTTCTTTACATAATTAGAATTGATTTTTTTACTCCCCATATCCTCATCTGTAAATAAATCTCATTGCTTTATTATTATCAATTTATCTATCTAAAGTATTTTAAGAATATTAGTCTAGGGCAGTGATGGAAAGATTTGTAGATTTTTCAAGATAACAAACATCCCACTATGACTGCCATAGGTTCACCACCACTGGTCCAGGGAGTATATTTTAATATAAGGCTATTTAACAACATCTGATTCATGAATTTCTGATAATTCTGTTTGTATTTATATTAAAGAGAGTAGTCATAAAAATAAATGTTTCAAGCAAAGTAGAAATGCATATTTTCTAATTTCCTCATATATGAATGACAGTGGTTTACTCCTCTTCACAAACATCCAGTGTCTTGGGTATAAAGATAACATATTTCGGGGCCGGTGAGATGGCTCAGCGGTTTAAGCGCCTGCCTTGCAAGCGCGAGGGCCCGAGTTTGACTCCCGGAACCCACATACAAAAAAGGGGCCGGTGATATCGCTCAGTGGCATGGGCGCCTGCTGGCGCGCGAGGTCCTGAGGTCGACCCCCCGGTACCCACAAAAAAAAAAAAAGAGTCAATATTCTCTTCACTCTCTTAATAATGAGTAAGATATTTTCTGATATAAAAGAGTATATTTAACTAAACACATCTCAGCAGATGGCCAGAGTTTTTAAAATCATTATCTCTCTCTCTCTCTCAATCTCTCTGTCTCTCTCTCTCTCTCTCTCTCTCTCTCCCTTTCATTTTTCCCACTCAGGCAAAATCACCTAGTATGTCTATAACCATGGGATCTGGTAAAATTTTAGTACATATTTGATAAATGAAAATAATATTCACTTTTGAGATGGAAAGTATTATTTAGTGTGATTTTGATTAACAAAGTAGTTTGTGTTTCTCTGTGTTTACATTTTTCACTGTGGTGATTTTCTGTGGTTATTTAGGAAATTATGACAGGACATGAATAAGAAACTGTCAAACTGAACTGTTTCTTCCTCAGCATTTCTCAACACTAAATATCACACAGATAAGAGATCATTAAATTTATAAATATTGATAAGAGTCGGAGCAATTTTACCATGCTTGTCTTTACAATTTGGAAAATGCCTATTATTATTCTATACAAATAGAAATGGAGAGAATTACATTTTTGAGACTTTAAACCATTTTCTTGAAGATAATGAGGTCTGTTTTATTTAATGGAAAATTCTTGCTGAGAGGTCTACAGCATTCTGATTTTCTCAGGGACTTAGCTATTTAGCTTACTGTGGTTAAGACTTCAATGTCAGTTATAATTTGTCAATTCTAATACTTTGCCTGTTTTCCACAAATTAGAAATATATAGATAGTGAACATTTATTTTTCAGCTCCCCTCTTTTTTTGAAGATGAGAATATGATTGTAATAATTTCTCTGAATATTACTTTTCTAAATTTTTTTTCAGTTTCCATTTAAATGTTTCTAAGAGCTGCTTTTACTGTTGGTTAAAATTTTTAGTTTTCTTTTCTTTTTTTATATGTGGGTACCAGGAGTCGAACTCATGACCTTGTGCTTACCAGACAGGTGCTTATGCCACTCAGCTATGTCACTGGCCCAATTTTTAGTTTTCATGAGAACTACAAGTAAAATTATAAGATTATTCCAATACAACTATCTGTTCCACATTAAATAATTGTTTGCAAATATAACATTTCTTATGATGCTCATATTATTGTATTTCTTAATACAAAATCAGAACCATTAACTACTATTTCAAGATAGACTATATTTTTGATGGTGCCTTTATTTAAAATATTTTAATATTCCCATTTAAAATAAAATATTAATATAATTTAGTTAATAGATTTCATACAATATAAATTCCACTATTTTACCTTTTTGATAATCTATGGATATCTTTTGACTTTGAATATAATGTACCTATATAAAAGACACACACATACACATTTACCATGAACTTCAAAGAAATAATCTTGAGAATACAATTAAGTAAAACAATTCCAAGCATGTAAATAATTAGGAAAGTACCTAGTAACACTAGGATTAATTAAAGGTGTACTATCACTAATCAGACAGGTATTTGTGCTTATTATTTTAAAATATGAATTAATAGCACATGCTTCAAAGTAATACTTATCAAACATTTTAATACAATAAGTTTACAGGAAAGCAGTTATGAATTTCATTGTCTCCATTTTTTGTACTTTATTCAAATTTTTTAATTTCAAAGTTTCCATAATTTCTGATATCTTCCCATTTTGTTTGATTATTTTATCATTTAGATGATTTCGTTATTTTATTTTTCTGATATTTCTTTGCAGTATTTTCAACATTTGAGGATTTTGTTTACTGACAAAATGTTATCTATTTCAGAAACGTTTTTAATAGCATAAATTATGGTTAAGTCCTAAACAACAAAAATAACAATAACAACATAACATGTCTATGGTCTATTTAGAGTAGCAAATTAAATAAATCTATTCTCCATTTAAAACAGTACATGGCACAGATGATACCTGGTAAGTGTTATGCAAATAATCAACTACATATATTCCATGTCATGGCCTAAGGAGGAGGTTTGTCATTTGTCATTAGCAAGTCATGCAAGTGGTAGACATTTTCTGACACAAGGGTGACTTGAGCTGACAAAGCTGCCTGATTCTCTGATGTCAATTGGAATCATTATGGGATCTGTCTAGATCTGAAAGTTAAATGGCATCATTTTAAAATGTATTGGGGGGGACGGTGAGATAGCTCAGTGGCGTAAGCGCCTGCCTGGCAAGCACAAGGGCCTGAGTTCGACTCCCGGAACCCGCATACGAGAAAAGGGCCAGTGATATCACTTAGCGGCATGGGCACCTGCTGGTGCCTGAGGTCCTGAGGACAACACCTGGCACCCACAAAAAAAAAAAATTATTGGGAACTGATCTAAAAACCTAGAAGCAGTTTTTGCCAAGCAAAATAGTTGTCACTTGCTACCCTAACTAAATATTAATATCTTCATTAAGATGTCTTGGTCAGTTTCTTGATCATAACAGCCAAAAAAAAAAAAAAACTAGATCTCTAAGGATAAAATATTCCTTCATTTATCTTCTGCTCATGTACAAATATTAATTTTAGAAAAATTATTAATTATGATAAAACTTAGAAAATTGCATGTGTTGAGCCTTTGTAATAAACATGTTAAAAGATTTTGATACATAGTCCAATATTTAGAGCACATATACTTGTGAAACAGAATTTGTGTATGTCAGATATGAAATTTTTAGACAGCTTGACTTGTGACAAGAGGCAACAGCACCCCAGGTACTGAGAACAAGCTAGTTTACTGACACATCAAAATTCTTTGCTGTTGCATACAGACAGGCATGATAAGTTTGTTGGTCAATCTTAGGAATATCACTTATTTGAGAAGAGAGTTAAGTTCTAGATTCTTTACCAGCTGGTACTATTAGGGCTGCCATTTAAAAGGATTTAGTTTCTATTTTCTCAGAAAGTATGTTAGTTCATCAGGATTCTCCAGAGAAACAAAGAAGGGAGAGAGAGTGAGAGCGAGAGAGGAGAGAGAGAGAGAGATTCTGTAGTGAAGTCCAAGTCTGTAAGCTTCAGAGCTGGGGTAGAGAGACAAGTAATTCTAAGTCCAAGGCTGTAGCCCTGATTACCTGAGGGAAGGAAGAGTGTATGCCAGCTCCAGGAGAAAGGAAATACTCTTCTGTATTTTCTGTTCTATCCACCCTTCGAGGCCACAGCCCTTCGAAGACTGGATCCTCCTCACTCAATCTACTGACTCACTTGTCAACTCCTCTGGAAATATGTTCACAGAGACACCCAAAAATAACGCTTCGCCAGTCTCTAGGCATTCTTTAATTAGTCAAATTGGGATCTAAAATGTACCACCACAAGGGAAAAATGAGCTTCATAAAGTTCTAATACTGTATATAGATTTTTTATGATTACATTGAAATATTAATCTAAATTCTTCTGTAAATTTAAATTACTGTTACCATTATTATTACTTGGTAGGAAAAATCAACAGAATCTCTTTGGAAGAATAAATTCAATTTAGTACAAAAAAGCTTTAAAAACAAATATTACTCTTGCTCACTGAGATGCACTGTACTACTTTTGATACTTTTCTTTTTTTTAAATGAAATATTCATAATGATTTACAAAATTTAATTCACACCTATTCATGTCTTAAAATTCACAATTTGTAAATCATTGTTCAAGACAAGTTGTCCCTTGTATTCTATGTTAGGCTATGGAAGTTTGTCTTGGAAAGAACACATCAAGAGAATAGATGTTAAACCTCTGGTATTAAGAGGTTGACAGTAAAGACACAATTAGTGACTGAAGTTCATTACAACAGGAGCAGGATAACAATGTTACTGGGGGCCAGAGACATAGCTCAGTGGGCACAGTGCCTCCCCGGCAAGTGCAAGGCACTGAGTTCGATTCCCGGTACCAAAAATAAATGTTATTTTTGCCTGAAAACTTAGCAATCCATGTACATCAGGACCAAAGTCAACAAAGCAAAAGGACATTAAGAAAGAGCAATGAACATGGAAGTTCTATACTGCTAGAGAAACAGGTCTGGTAAGTGAGAATCTGAGATTCTTTGCCTTGTTTTTCAGGTACTCCTACAGAATGGAGCAGGTGAGTAGGTATGAGAGACCATTTGCACTGATATAACAAAATGTCAGACTGGATAATTTCTCAGAGATCTAAATGCTAAGAAATCTGAGATGAAGACATTGGCTTCTGATATCTGGTTAGATCCTTTCTGCCAAGTCCAAATACAGCAGAGCAGTGGAAGCACAAGCTAATGGAATGCATGAAGTCTCTTTTCACAGAGGCTCATCACATTAACCAGGGGTAAGATCTCATCGCCTAAGAACCTCTCAAGACCCCACTCTCATATCGGCAACACTTGACTTGTAAAATAAACTGTAATATTTGCCACTCATGATGGCAAAAGCTAGTTTTATTGGAATTTGAACAACAAATGTAAAATACTATACTATGAAGTGAATACATTAACATGACAATGGAGAAGAGACACACTTATTCATATAACCACACACACACACGCACAGAGATGTATACAGACACCTGGACCTATTTGTTTCCTATTTTCATTCATTAGTAAATGTAATCATTTTTCATCTAAAGACCTCACCTATTTGCAATAACATAAACGTACAGCAATATTCATAGTAATTGTTTCATAACACATTTACCTAAATCCTTTTGTTGTAATTCACTATATTTCTAGTATGTTTATGATAAATCAGTAATACCATGAAATTCTGTTTAGTTACAATTTTGTGGTTTTATTCCAAGAAAAAATGATGCATTTATTCTGAAAATGTTCTAAATCACAATTTCTGAGTTAATCGTATCAAGAATTTGACTGTTGTCCTATTTTGTTTTCTTCCCCTCAAATTTACTCAACACTTAAACAAGATGTTTTCCTTACCATCTCTATCATTAAGGCTAATTCTAGAAACTCAGCAAGTCCTATGTTCATGTTTGGGACCATATGCATAAGGAATAAAGGAAAGAAGAAAGGAAAGAAGAAAAGCTGAGGAAGAATTAGGACATGGACACTTACTAAGCAACATGCATCTGTTGGATTCTAATTACAAATTCAGCACAGCTATTAATTCTGTGTGTGTAACATCTGATCTGATTGCATGTTTACTGAGATGCATATGCTCTGCAGTATCAAAAGATTATTAGTTGTGATGATACAAAAAATTGAGATGTAATGTACAAATGCAACATAGTTTTTCAATCAATTATTACTGATATAATTAGAAAGTCTATGAATTATTGCATTTATTAAATGTATAAAGAAAATTACAGCAATACTTTTAATGAAAAGTAAGGTTTATTTTTCCTTATATTGTTGGATATAATGGTTCAGGCTTAATAAAATAAAAGGAAATGAAATACTTGCCAAAAATAAACAAATCAGAAATTTTGAGTTAAAATAATGAGCAGTCTTGGCAATTCAAATTGGATATCTTACCATGTATACAAGTATCTAGGAACACAAGTTATTTGCAATAATCAGCTGAAAATACTACTTAAAATTGATGTTTACATTTTTGTGTGTGTGTGTGGGTACCGGGGGATCGACCTCAGGACCTTGCGTGCCAGCAGGCGCCTGTGCCGCTGAGCAATATCACTGGCCCCTTTTTCGTATGTGGGTTCCGGGAGTCGAACTCGGGCCCTCGCGCTTGCTGGGCAGGCGCTTAAGCCACTGAGCCATCTCGCCAGCCCCGATGTTTACATTTTTAACTTTGGAATATTTTATAGGATATTTGTAATTAACTTCCAACACACCATACTTTACTTTTATTTATAGTTGTGTTATTTTTTATGGTTGATATGATGAAAATTGCTACCTCTGGTAAAAAGGGGATTTTCAACTTGCTTGGAGCTATATGTGGCAAAAATGAAGAGGTGTTTTAATTTAGGTGGAATAACCTGATTATGATGGAGTTCAAAAACAAAAAATAAACATTTGATTTCAATTGCTTTGTTCAGTGTTGCTTCTTTTTTTTTTTTTTTTTTCTTTTTTTTTTGTGGGTACCGGGGGGTCAACCTCAGGACCTCGCGCGCCAGCAGGCACCCGGGGCGCTGAGCGATATCACCGGCCCCTTTTTCGTATGTGGGTTCCGGGAGTCGAACTCAGGCCCTCGCGCTTGCCGGGCAGGCGCTTAAGCAGCTGAGCCATCTCACCGACCCTTCAGTGTTGCTTCTATACAGAATGAGAAAGGTTTGCTTTCTTCACATTTCCCCCAGAGTTCTCTATTTAAAAACAATTAAGCATCTTCAGAAAAATTTTTCTTATATTCTTATGAAAGTCAAACACATTTTAATATGGCTACTCACTATAATTTAGACACAATTATTTAATCAATATATGTATCACATTTTTATGTTTAAATGAGTACTTCAGCAGATTGGAAAGAAAATGTCTTCTTTTATTTTGGTTATAGCAATCAATAGAGTCAAAATTCTAACAGAAAGTTTACCATAATTCCCACAGCAGAAAACTTCAGAAAGTTAATACTTTATTGTAAGCCACAAGCAAGGCAGGCACATACACCTATGATGTTTCATTAGAAAAAACAAATTTTTACAAATTCAGCACAACTATTAATTCTGTGTTGATACATTTTCTGCAATATTGAAAATATCCAAAATATATATATAATTTTGAACATAATCAGTTTCAAATATTGATATGAATAGTTTAATTAAAGTTTATTCCCAGTTCAAAACAATATGGCAGCATTTTGTGTGTGTAAAATGACCTGTAGCTTTATGTTTATCAGTCTATTAAGGAGAGTACTGAAGTGACAGTGTCTTTCTTTCACTACTAAGTGGCTCTGTAAAGACAAACAGTAATGAACTCTAAAAGTAACAACATATACAGTTGATTTCCACTGATTAAAAAAAGAAACAAAATGAAAGCCAATACAAAATATTTCACTTCTGGACATGCAAAATCACGTCTTTGGGAAAATAATGTGCTGTGCCAGAAATGATGGCTGATACTTGTGATGTTGAGAAGTGATTTTTCAGGCCTGAGAATATCACTGCCTCTGGGCAGAAATGTCAGGCTATTCTAGCCTATATAGTTTGAAAAAACCACTCATTTTCTCTTTATTTTTATTTCATAACACTGATGGCTCTTTGCTGCGGTAAACAAAATAAAGTTCATTACAATCAAGTTTTCTAAATTATGAATTTAGCAATTGCATCATCAGAATTTTGCCACATGACTCAAATTTTTAATGTCTAATATGTGATATAATACACAGTGAAAAGAAATACATAGAAAAGTAAAATATATTTAAACAATTTTAAAGTGCAGTAGTTCTTAAACATTTAAGAACTACTATCTCTATTGTTTGAAGCTATTTGCTTACTGTTTTATGAATTTTATCTTTTACATTTCCTTATTATACAATATTTTGAAATTTTGAAATTTTCAATTTCATATATTTGAGACTGACAGAAAATTTCAAAAATGCTTAAAACAGAATTTTCATATACCACTAGCTCATTATTGTACTCTCTCTCTTAGCATTAGTAGCCTACACATATGTATTTATATATATTTGAACATCACAGTAAATCATTTGGAATTAAGTTGCAGATGCCAACTTGACCCTAAGTATTCAGTGTGTATTTATTAAAGATAAGAAATTATTTTACATTGCTTTGGAAGCTATGGAACCAAAAAGAAGTACTGAAACAATGCTGTCATTTAATCCAGAGTCAATATTCAAATGTAGTTTTTTTTCCCCAATAGTCATGGCTTGAATTTGGGTCAGTTTTTATATTTAATTATTTGGTTTGCTTTATCAGGGACATTTCCTTAAAATTTGCATAGTGAATTTTTGGAGTATAGCCCAGAATCCTGCTCAATTTAAATTTTCAGATAGTTACTTTTGATTAGATTCAGGTAATATTGTTCATATTCATAAGATGATCACAAAAGTGATGCTGTGTCCTTCTGTTTATCACATCAAGCAATGTAAGATAATAACTTATCCACTGTTAGATTTGAAGAGTTCTGCCTACCTGGGTTTCTGACTACATAGTTACATGGGTACTGTTTTTGTTAATAAATAATTTGTGGGGATGTACTTTATGAAACTTAAAGATCCTATTTCTTACTATAATTTCACATCATCTGTTTAAGTTTTTATAGCACTTTCAATCATTTGACATTTTACTGCAAGGAAGAACCTTCTTTCCTTCCTATCGAATATGATATTATTCAGTGATAATTAGTAAAGATCACTATTTATTTTCATAATCAAATTCTTGCAGAAATGCCCCGTTGGAACATCATTGAATTCCCTCCTTTGTTCTATTGCCATGTTATCCCCATTATTTGAGTACCATTTTGCTTTCTGGAACAAAATATTTAGGCTTGTTTTCACCTTTTTGTGTCTCAACCCTGTATTCAGCATTTCCTCTAAGCCTTTTAGGTTCTTTCAGGGGAGGATGTCATTTAGAAACTGAAATTGAGTATTAAGTGTACTCACTGTCATTGACATAACATTCTTTCTTGCCACTCATAGGAGTCAAATCTTCTCTGCAGCCTGAACTCCTGCCACAGATTGCTTTAGTCACTTTCCAGGTAAGGTGACAAAATACCTGAGACCCACAAATTAAAGGAAGAGATATTTATTTGCCTCACAGTTTCCAGTGGTTTCAGTCCATGTTTGGCTGGATTCAAGGCAGAATCTGCATGGTACAAAGGCCTGACAGAGGACAGCTGCTCATCCCATGGCAATCAGGAATCAGAGTGAGGAGAAACCAAGAACAACAATATACCCTTCCAGGTCACACTCTCAGGGACGCACCTCCAACCAGGGTCCCACCGCAAACAGCACATTTAGCTACTGAACTGAACAATGTATGACTCTATTGATAAGCATAGTGCTGTCATGATCCAATAAACTTTCAAACATATGAGACTTTATGGGAACATTTTAAATCAAGACCATGACTCTCTCTCTCTCTCTCTCTCCCATCTCTCTCTCTCTCTTCATTTCATATCTCTATCTTTATCTCTATCTCCATCTCTTTCCATACCACATATTTCTACTGACAGTTCCATTTACAATCCAATGCCAAAGAATGCATTCATAGGGCTGGTGAGATGGCTCAGTGGCGTACGCGCCTGCCTGGCAAGTGCGAGGGCCCAAGTTCGACTCCAGGAACCCACATGTGAGAAAAGGGCCGGTGATATCGCTCAGCGGCACGGGCACCTGCTGGCACGTGAGGTCCTGAGGCCGACCCCCTGAACCCACAAGAAAAAAAAAAAGAATGAATTCTTAACTTCCTCCATTGGACATTTGTAATCTTATGCAAGACTAGGGGCTTTATTTGTTTAATTTATTCATTTGTTGATGGTGAAGCTATGCAGAAGGTAGTTTCAGAATTTCTAACCCATATCACTATGAAAAATAAATCCATATAGTAGTATTCAGTATTTTAAAATAAGTGTATGCTTGTGGTACATAATGATTACATTTAGCTTGGGCATTTGATGTATTTACATACTGCATCTTGATGAGTTTACATCTCCTATCCCCCTATCCCTCCCCTTTCATGCCTTTCCCAGTTCCCCTTCCCCTCTCTATTGAAACTACCCTTCTACTTCTTAACATGCTGCTTTATTTTGCTCTTTAAATTGTTAATACTTAGTAACAGCCATTCTTCCTGGAGTAAGGTAGAATCTCAATGCTCTTTTCATTTACGTTTTTCTAATAGCTAAATATTAGAATATTTTTATATACTTATTATTTGCGCTTCTCCTTTTGTCAAGTGTCAATTTATTTCAATTGCCCATAATTGGAGTTTTACCATTTTTTCTTTTGTAGATTCAGTGTTTCTGTTTTTATATACATATCTTTGATCCATTTTTATTTGATTTCAATCTAGGGTGAGGAATATGGATTGAAATTCTATCTTCTACATGTGGATAAACAGCTTGCTCCCTCCATGTTAAAGAAACCATCTCTTTAATTTATATTTTTGGTCCCTTTGTCAAAAAATCAGCTGGCTGAAAGTGCTTGGGCTTTGTCTTAGTTACTTTTCTCATTGCTGAGACAAAATACCCAACACCCAGTGTTAAAGGGGAAAAAGTTTATTTAGCTCATAGTTTGTGGAGGTTTCAGTCCATAATCAGCTGGCTCCAAGACAGGGTGATGTGGTAGAGGGGCAACAGTTCATTATGGCAGAAGACAGCAAAAGCAATAAGAGCAAAAAAGGGGAGAGCAAGCCTCTTTTCCTCCCTTATATTGTATGCATGCTACCCACTCTTGGTTGGGTCTTCTACAACCTAGGATGTAGAATTGCTAAGTCACTTAATTAAGCTTCTAAACTTTTCAAAGAATCAACCATTGCAACATCCTAGGGTGTAAACAGCCACCCCCAGGACAGGTCCCCTATACTCTAAGATGTAGAACTGCTCAGTCACTTAGTTAAGCTTTTACACTTCTCAAGTTGACACAGTGAATTAATCAATACAGGGTTGTTTTAACATCCTCTATTCTATTCCATTTGTTAATATGCTGTTTTTGTGCCAGTATCATGCTGTTTTTACTACAGTACTTGTGGCTTTGTAATTTAACTTGAAGTCTAGTATAGTAAGGCCTCTTGCCTTGCTCATGTTGCCTAGGTTTGCTTTAGCTCTTCTGGGTCTCTTCTGTTTCCATATGCATTTTAGAATAAATTTTTTCTAGTTGTTTGAGAAATGTTGATGGTATTTTGATGGACAGTGAACTAAATCTATATATTATTTTTAGTAATATGGCCATTGGGATGATGTTAGTTCTTCCTATCCAAGAATAGAGGACATTTTTCTATATTTCAAATGTCCTCTTCAATCTCTCTCTCTCTCTTTTCAAAACAGTATCATCTCCACTTTTACTTCCTTGGTTAGGTTAATTCCAAGGTACTTAATTTTCTTGAAGCTATCATGATCATGATTGTTTTGTTCATTTCTTTCTCAGTGGGTTCATTCTTGTTGTATAAAAATACCATTTATTTTGTGTTTGTTTTTTATCCAGCCACATTTCTTAATTTGTTTATTAGTTCTAAGAGTTTTCTGGTGGAATTCCTTTAGATCCTCTCTGTAAAAGATCATCATCTGCAAAGAAGAATGTTTTGACTTCTTCCTTTCATATTTGAATCCCTTTTATTTCTTTTGGATAATTGCTCTGGGTAAAGTATTGAGTACTATATTGTACAAGAATGGTGAAAGTGGACACCCTGTTTTTTCCTGATTTCAGTGAGGACCCTAGGAGATTTTTTTCACTATTTAATATGATGTTGGTTTGACATAAATAGATTTTATACTTTTAAGGTAAATTCCTTCTACATCAATTTTTAATTAATGTTTTCTTGTTTATCATGAATTCCTTTAGGACATTGTAAAAGATTTTTTTCTGCATGTATTGTGATGATTATGTGATTTTTATCCTTACTTCTGTTTATTTGGTATATTAAATTTATTTATTTAAATATGTTGAATCATCCTGTATTCCTGTGATGAACACAACTCAGCCATAATATATGATCTTTTTAATGATTTGTTGTATTCTGTTTGCAAGTATATTGTTTAGGAATTTTACATATAAGTCTATTAAGGAAATTGTTTTGTAGATTTTGTTGTTGTTGTGGTGATACTTATGCAGTTTGGGTATCAGAGTAAGGTTAACTTGAAGGAATGAGTTTGGCAGTGTTCTTTCCCTTTCAATTTATGGGAAAGTTTGAGCAATATTGGCATTAGTTCTCTGAAGTGATTGTAGAATTCATCTGTGAATTGTTCTAGTACTGGGCTTCATTATTGGTAGGATTTTTTAATTATTATTATTATTACCTCAATTTCCTTGCCTGTTATTTGAGTATACAGGGTTTATATATCTTTTTGATTCATATTTGTCTAGAAATCTAGCCTTTTCTTTTAAGTTCTCCAATTTATTAGAATGTGGCATGTAGCTTCTGAAATAGTTGCTTATAGTCCTCTAGTATTCACAGTTTGCTTACAGAATTTTAAAAATCATTTACAAATAGTGAAATGGAAATGTTAAGCTCACAATCAATAAATTTTTACAAATGCATATGTGTCTGTTTCTCATATCTCATTTAAATTATCCCAGAAATTTTCTTCGTAGCTTTATCCAGTCACCCTCAGCAAGTGGGACAACTTCTCTGTTCATTTTTTGTTTGTTTGTTTGTTTTTGCCAAAGATGTTATTTTTGCCTATTGTAGAGTTTTATATAAATGCAAACAAAATGTTTTGCCCATTTTTTTACTGTAATTCTCATCTAAGTTATTACATGTGTCAATATGTTATATTTCATTTTATTGTTGAGTATGGATACATCCTGATTTTTTTATTGCATTTCTGTTGATGGGCTTTTGGGTTGTTTCCTGTTTGAGTCTCTTAAATAGAGCTGATATGTGTATTTTAGATTTACTCTCTGGGCAGAAATTAATTATTATTGAAAATGGTATACTCATGAGGAAAATTTCTGGGTCATATGGTAGATGTGCGTTTAAATTTGTAAAATATTAAGTGTTGCTAAGATGCAATATTACCATATTAACAGCAATATTTGTGAGTGCTGGTCACTTCGTACCTTCAACTATACTTTCAATAGTCAATCTTTTTAATTTTATACATTCAACTATAAGAATAGTATTCTCACTTGAGATATAAACTGCATTTCCTTGATGATAGTAATAATCCTGAATACTTTTTATGTACTTACCATCTACTATTATCCATTTTAAAAACAATAAAATTATTTTGCTTATTTTGTAACACTTTTAGATTTTGTAGAAATTTCAAATATACACTTTGGATTTATGTCATTATTCATACATATTTTACATACACAAAAACATATCCCAAAAATGTTTTAATACAGTCTGTATCTTACTTGCTAATGTTTAGATAGCATCTTTGACAAAATAAAAAGGTTTTCTTTTATGTTTTTTGCATTTTATTCTACATTTTTCCTTATTTCTTGATGGTATGCTTTATCACTCTCTATCCTTTTTTCCCCCCAGTATAGCTTTTAGACTCTGGTACATGCCAATTATTACAAATGATAAAAGAATGGTGAAGATTTTAGCTCACTTTCAATACATTTTAGTCCACTATTTTTTAAAGCATTTTCTTTGATATATTGATTTGCTTTAGAGCCTTATATCAAAAATCAGTTGACCCACATAAATTTTCTCAATTTTTACCCCTATTTCCCATTTTTATATTCCCATACCAAAATTTAGTATTTTAATCCTTCAAATTTTTGTTCATTTTAAACATCATTTTACCATGCTAAACTGTTTGAAATTCCTAATTTTAGCATCAGCATGTAAGTTTCTGAAAAGTACGACTTTTGCTTTGTGATTGAGTATTCACTGAATCTGTAAATTAATGTTCAGAAAATAAAATGTTAACACTATTTAAAATTATAACTCATGAACACAGTATATGTCTTCACTTATTTGAGATTTACTATTTCTATCAGTGATATTTAGTTTTTAGCCAGAAGTAATGTGCATCTTTTGTTAAATTCTCTTCTCACTAAAATAATATTCTTAATGCTTCTGTAAATATATTTTTTAAAAATTTAACTTCTCAATTGTTTATTGCTAGTATGCAGAAATGTTATATATTTATTATTATACCATGTTTTCTGTTCCTTTGCTAAATTCTCATTAGTTGTGTTTAGTTCATGGGTGTAGCTTTATTTCATTTTATATATCATTGTGAGTATATAAATTTTTATTTTGTCCTCTATCTTTGTGATTTTTCTTCTTGCCTAGAGTCTGCATCTCAATTTTGAAAAGATTTTATGAGATTAACCTTGTCTTGTTTCTAAACCTCAGATGGAAGTGTGCCATATTTTACTTCTCAATATAATCATCAACATGTTACTAGAAATACTTCACTTGATGTACATCACATGATACCAAAAAGCACATTACAAGTATCAAGATGATACAAGTTGTAGATCTTTTGTTTGATGGCAGCATTAATAGCTTCAGAAAGTTTCCTTTTATTCTTTTTTTTTGTGAGTACCAGGGGTCGAACTCAGGACCTCATGTGCCAGCAGGCGCCCATGTTGCTGAGTGATATCACCAGCCCTTTTTACATATGTGGGTAACGGGAGTCAAACTCAGGACCTCGCACTTGCCAGGCAGGCACTTATGCCGCTGAGTTATCTCACTGGCCCCTCTTTTGATTCTTAATTTATGGAGATTTTATATAATCAATGGATGTTTCATATTGTAAAATGATTTTTCTTCCTTATCTATGGGAAGATCATGTTTTTATTTCATTATTCTATTAATATTGTCAATGATTTACATTAGTTGAATGTATGTATAATAATGAGACACTGCTTTGAGATTTAATTTTCTCATGTTTTTTGTTTTTCCCTGTTTTATTTTTTATCTGTAGAAAAATTTGTGCCATATAAGTCATTACCTCATTGCCAGAAGTGAATTTTCCATTTAATAATTTTTACTGTTTGTTCAGTATTTGCTTTGTGGATTGCTTCAAATTTCTCTTATGATACAAAACATGTATATACCTTCCACATATATATAAAATCAACTATAAATTATATCTAATAAGTTGTTTACATGTATGTTATTTTGTAAATTTAGCAGTTCAGATTATAAACATTTTGAGATAGCTATACTCTTTTATTGACAGATAAAACCCTTAAGAACAGATAAATTAGCTTCTTAGGGTTACTATTAAGTAGCAGTAACCAACTTAAAAATAAGTCTCACATCAAAATCCTCTATTCATAAGATGCAAATTGAAATTGTCGCACTTTATAAATAAAAAATAGGCAACCTCAAATGCACTTGTAATTAATAATCAAACATACTTGCAATTAATTGTTTTTAAGGTTTATTTTCATGGATCATGTTATAAAAATGCATTTTTCAAATACATAATTTGATCAGTATTTACATTTTGTACTGTGAAGTTTTATTTGTTTAAATGAAAGAGGTTATTTTTGAACATAAATCTCTTTTCTTTATTCTAAAGAAAACTACTTTCACATTCTAAAAAATTAAACAAGGCTGTGATACCTTTGGTATGATTCATATGGATAGAGGGATACTGTGTGGAACTACTAATAAAATAAATTTCCCACTTATTTTCACAGGAACTCAACCAAATGAAATGGTGGGAAAATCTTTCCTGTAACACAGAAAATTCAAAATCTACACAACTTATTCCATACACTGGAGCAGGATTTATGCTTTTCATATCTGAGACCCCAAGTCAAATAGTGCATAGAACTTATCTACAATTTTTGTATGATTAAAAATTATAGGCCACCCATTCAGGACCCCTCCTGTCTCACAGGAGCAATTCCTATATCCCATTGCCCTTTCCTATTCTCCAATAAATTTTCATACTCTTAAAAATAATTACTAGAAGGAGTTGAAAAGGAATCTGACCCCCCATAAAACTTTTGGTATTTATTTTTTATCCATACCATATTAAATACTTTATTGATACCATATCAATACCTCATAGATACCTTCGAACTGCTGAAATAAAGTAATTAATTGTTGGGGAAAAACTGAAAAGTGTTCTTTCTTTTAGGTGTTTCTGATGTTGAGTTACAGCATAGTCCATCAATTTTAATTTAAATGAAAGGCATCAATAAACCACTGATGCAGGTAAATATATGATGAGTGCTAGCAAAATGGTATAAGACTTCCTAATTTCCATTTCCGTTTTGTTTCAGAAAATTTTCCTGTTTACAAGTTCCAATAGTATACAAATAATGGTAATGTACTAGAATAAAGTCATTAGGGAGAACAATTAAAATGCACCTTCTTTTTGGACTGCTAATGGGTTATAAACACACCTTTGACATGCTGTTACATGGAATTCCATATACTTAACTGTCACAAAATGCAATAGAAGCTATTGACTGAAACCAATTATTTACTATCAAATGTTCGTATCTGCAATACAAACCACTTAAGTTTTAAAACTTTGGCAGTGTTGTCGGGTACAGAAAAATAGTAATGGCTGAAAAAATGTGCACTGCATTACAGAAAACAACTATTACATCAATAACCACTCATCTCTTTTACACTCATCTATATCCAGCTCCAAATTAGCATGGGACTATAATGAGATATACAGGGAAACTGATGGGTTATGGAATGTTTTTAGCTGTATTAAGGGTGAAGTTCAGAATTCTAAAATCTATCAAACACAGCATGCTCCCTGGAATTTAACAACTAACTCTGGGCTGCTTATAGACATGAAACAAACTGCCCAAAAGAATAGAAGCTGAAAAACTGACACAGAAAACACATCTACTTTGTGATATACTTGGAAACACACACAGATGGAAGGGTTTGTATCTAATACTTCTATTCTGTCACGCTAAGTAAGCCATGTTACTTTTGAGAAGCAGTTTATTAAGGCTGTATTTTCCTTTTTGAGACACTGCTGTTTTACTTTCACTGATGACCTCCATCTCACCTTTTAGAGGGAGCCTAATTGAAACACTTCTGTTTTATTTCCTGCAATATAAATTACAAAAACATATTATTTCCAAAAAGGTGCTTTGTCTGCTCTCCTTCCTTCTGAATCTGGCTTATACTTTCAGCTTGTCACAGCATTATCGAGGAAACATTATATTCATAAATATTATATTTGATATAAGGTTTATGATGTTAATGTTTTTAAAAATCATTACTAATTCTTTTTGCAAAACATAAACTGGATAAGACCTCACTATTTAGTCTGGCTACCTTCCACCTGGTTTAGTTCCAAGTACATCTCTTTATGTGTCATATATTCTTTAATTTGGGCTGTCTATGCAGGTAGAGTTCTATAAACAAAGACACATTTGTTTGTGTTTAGTTTCATTATTAAAGCTGAAATTTCTTCTGTATTGCATGTGAGATAAATGTTTTCTATATAATATACAGAATCATATACTTTAATAAGAAAGTCTAAGTTTCTTCCCTCTGTTATATAATCATGAGAGGTTATAAAATGCAATATATATATATATATATATATATGCATTATGTATAATATTGACAGAATATATATTATATATAATACTTGAGAGATTATAAGTCATTTGGGGGTGAGTTAGAGACTAAAAGGCAAATAGTGTTTCTAGAATAATAAAATTCATTGATATGTTAAAGTCTACGCATACTCCCAAACAACAAATATGATTTATCTCAATAAAGGTGGTGTAAATTTACATATTCATATACTTTATGTAAAAAAGAAAATGAATAAAACTTTTCAAATAGTGATTTAATTCTTAATAATTCTTTGTCTGATTCTATTAAATGATTTTATTGTATCATTAACAATTGTAGAAAGATAAAAACAAACATCAAAAATAAGAAATGAGCACACACTTTCTCTCCTAAAATGAATTTAAGTCAAAATAAAACAACTAAAAATTAAAACAAAAATGTTAATAAAAATCCATTCAAACATGCAGGAGAATGAACATCAGCAAATAAATTAACTTTGGGGGAGGCAGAAAGACTATGACATTGTTTTAATGGATGCTTCTGCAGAAGGAAACACCAGATTGTGCAATTAAAATTGAAAGCCAATGTAACAAACATAAGCCCAGACATCTTCAGACTCAGAACTGGAGAGGGTGAGAGAGGGCAGGCCTCCAAAGAAGAGTAAAAGGGCTGATTGATTCCCTGTTTCATGGACACAAGCAAATCTTTTGATTCTTAATTTAATAGCAGCTAGATAACAACTAAGTTGGTCAGAAAGACAGACAGGCAAGAGATGAGCACTGTGCCTCATGATAATCCTCCTTCTGAGTATAAAATAAATACCTTAGGAGGACAATTTTTTTTTTATGCGTGTACTGGGAGTCAAACTCAGGACCTTGCACTTGCCAGGCAGGCACTTATGCCACTGAGCTATATCACTGGCCCATGACAAATTTTAAAAGCAGAATAAACATAACACACTGCTGTATTTGAAGTTAAGAAAAGAATAACAGAAGGTGTAAGAACAAAGATAAAATTGGTTATTTCTAAGAAATTAGACTCAACATGAGGTGAAATAGAGATGTTTCTATTTAAAGGAATTATTTTCCTTATGACCAGTGGTTTGTTAGGCATTTTTAAAAACTTGAGTCATTTCTCTTCATTACAGTAAGGAGAAGATCAAATATCATCTCTCTGTAAAGTCTAGAAAGTATCATAAGCAGATTTCAAAAATAAATTGCATACAATTTTGCCAATTCAAAAATACCTTTATATTTTAAAAATTATCTTATATTAAAATATGAAGATTTAATAATTTTTAAAAATCTCATTGGTTTAAAATATTTCTCTGATGAGATGCTTCACAATACATTGGAAAGATATAAAGATGTGGTACATAACATTAAATATCAATTGATAATTGTATATACCTCTCATTTTAAGATTATTTAATAATTGAACAGTAAAATTTAATAAATATTTAATAATTGCCAAGGAAAAAGTTTTTACTAATTTTAATAATACTTTTGCACTACGTAATGATTAAATTAATCAAGGAGAGTTCATATAAGCACAAAATATCTCTTAATTCTTTTTGTTCCCTTCCCATCCTATCGCTACTTGCACCCTCTAATTCTTGTTCTACTTCCAAATTAAAAAAGTTCTATTTCCATTTTTTTATTTGATTCTTTTTTAAACTATTTTTTTCCTCTCCCACCTTCCATCTCTTTTTCCCATTCACATTTGAAAAAGATCTCTGTACTTTCTATTATCTATATTTATTTTGTGTGTGTTTATATTTTGGATTACTCATATGAAAGAAACCATGCAAATTTTAAACTTGCATGTCTGATTCATTTCACTTAACATAATGATTCCAAGTTGCATCCATTTACCTACAAATACTTAAAGTTTACCAAGTAAAAACTTTATTATATTTTTGTGTAATTAATGAGTTCTTTTAATACACTTCAAAATACAAACAAAAATAGATGTATAAGAGATCAAATAACTTCTGTCAGATCTCAACATGTAAGTAACAAAAGTAGAAGTGGTTAGTCACCCAGGAAATCTTAGTCCTGATAACACCTACTTAAGCAATAGAATTAATATTGTTAATTGCTTTTCATCTGTAACAGACCTACATGATAGGAGCATAATTCACTGAACTTTATAGTGGAAGTTTATGATTCCTTTACTATTCATTAAAATCCTCCTTATAATGTGTTGCTATGTACTCCATTATTTTTCTACATACCTACTTTTGGTTAGCTTGCCTTATTTATAAAATGGATGGCTGGAATAGAGTAAATGTATCCTAAAGTTTCAGGAAAGTCCCGTGGACTAATATAGTTACAGTACCCCAAATAATGTATGCAAAGACATAGTGGTGATGTAGTTATCACTATTAGTATTACCAATAACCAATTATTTTATCTGCTGTGGTTGAAGAAGCATCATGTATGTAAGAGTCATTCAAGTATAACATCTTTCTCCAGTTTGGATGCTCCTTACGCAGGACTTTTGCATCATGTGCTGTTGCTAGAATTTAAATTCCATATAATATTTGAATAATCTGTCTTCTTTAATTTCCTAGAGTTTTTATATTTTGCACCATTTTTCCTAGCATGCTTCAGATGTATGGCACAATGCACTCGAGCACGCAAGCTCTGTGTGTCATAAAAGGTCATTTTCCATACACTGATTTGAAAATGTGAAAAAAGTAGATACATGCCATAGAATCCAAAATGAATTAAACAGATCAAGCTAAGCAGAGGAAGGAGATAAGGTATGAAAACTATAGTAAAAAGTAGTAAAACTAATATGAAAACTAATAGAAAATATATAGTAAAACTAATAGTAAAAGAAGCAACTAGAAAAGAGCATTCTGGGCAGATATAGAGGAATAAAAAGGCCTCGATCTAGACCTGAAATGGAGGTAGCTTTGTGGGTTGATTTATCTGAATTTTCCACTAGAAGTGGGAATGTAAAAGGGGATATAGTTATAGTACCAAACTATTAAATATTTAGAACAAATGAATGCCATATAATTGAACTAATAGGAATATATTCACATGCTTGCCTGCCCAATGGTACCATTTGTATCTTAAGGTCAAAGAAATATCATTATTATGCTATTATTAGTATTAGAACAGTGTAGAGCATATAAATCAAAGCATCTTGATTGAATGAAATAAAATTAAATTTAATAGGTGGCTTTCAATTTTAAAATTACACATTGGCAAAAGAGCTTTATCAAATTTTAGACAGGCCTAAAAATATTGTGATCTGAAAAATTCTTGTATATACAATGCATCTTTTTGAATAATTTAATAGGAATTGTCAACCACATAAGAATCTTGAACATGTATGTTAATAAGTCTTTACATTAATATTTTATAAAATATTTTAGGAGTGATTTTGCATGCACTATGACACAAGATGTATACATCATCTCTTTCAGAACCACTTTCTTAAAAGTGTGTAAATTATTTTCAAACATTTTGTAAAAAAATAATTACCATTATTTGTGCTGGTTATAACAATACAGGTAAAATATAATAATTGTATCTATCATTTTAGAGAAATTATATTACATGAAATATTATTTTAGTCTAATTTATAAATATCTTCTAATTGAACTCTTGCTAAATTGTTTACTTTCTTCTATTTAGTTTATCATTTGTTCTTTCTCATGTTAGTGATTTGGTAGCTTATTGTACTGAACAAATTTGATTCTTTTCTTTTTCCATTTGTGTTTCTACTTTACCAATGAGTTTTTAAGATTTACATATTTCCATGATGGTAATTATCTTTCCTTTGCTTCTAGATCTAGGACCCTCTTACACATCTATTGAAAAACCAAATTTAATTGAGCTCTGATAGCCATCATGCCAAGCAAATATTGTTCCAGATTACAGATGAGAGTTGTTTATAAAGTTATCAAGTAATTTAAGTGATCTAAAATTTATGCATTTTGTATGTTGGAATAGTGTTATGATGATTGTGGTGGTGGACAGGATGATGGTGATGATAACAGGATGATAAAGAACATTTATTAAATATTGATTATGCACAAGAAAATCACTTATTTTGTTTCCAACAACCAGATGGGATATTCTTATAGCTTCTATTTTGTATAATAAAAGGTCACTTTTCATTGTTTATATATCTTGCTTGATGTCATATTGTCATATAATTTTAATGTGGATAGTTTTATTTCTCTTTCCCTTTTTCTTTCTTCCTGTCTCCTTTCTTTCTTTCTTTCTTTCTTTCTTTCTTTCTTTCTTTCTTTCTTTCTTTCTTTCTTTCTTTCTTTCTTTCTTTCTCTCTCTCTCTCTCTCTCTTTCTTTCTTTCTTTCTTTCCTTTCTTTCCTTTCTTTCCTTTCTTTCCTTTCTTTCCTTCTTTCTTCTTAACATTTACAGTTGCACCATACAAAAATTGTAGGGCCGGTGAGATGGCTTAGTGGCTTAAGCGCCTGCCCGGCAAGCGCGAGGGCCTGAGTTCGACTCCTGGAACCCACATACAAAAAAGGGGCCGGTGATATCGCTCAGCGGCACGGGTGCCTGCTGGCGCGCGAGGTCTTGAGGTCGACCCCCCGGTACCCACCAAAAAAAAAAATGTAGCATATTATCTGAACACAATAGATACCTAGTGAAAATTTTTATTGAATGAATACAGATGATGGCATTATTAGTACCCATTCTGAGTATTGTAGATTTTTAATGAAATTTTTTGATTGAATGAACCAAAACATCTACTATTAGTACTCAATCCTTGTTGGCTGTTTAGTTTGCTTGGCTATGATATCCTGCTTCCCATGACCATTAAATCCTAGTTTAACTTGAATATGAATCTGTATTTAGTGGAAAGGATATTTCAAGGGTTGTTATCATATGTAAATCTATGTGTAGAAATGTGCATGTCTTATTGATCAGTTCTTTGGATAACTGTCTGCCATCCTCTGTTAGAAAGCTATCAAGATTTTTAAAGTTGACTTTCTATACTATTGCTTACATTTGCTAAGTACCAGATTTTGAAAATTCACCCAATTTCCAAAATTAGTTCTTATATTTGCAACACATTGGTGGAATGGATGATTTATTTGTTTTATAATATAATGAGCAAGCTATATATCTACTTTCCTAGGAAAGTCAATCTTCTTGGGCATGAGTTTTGAAAAGTCTTTATGACAATATACAGATTTTAATTCTAATAATGAAGTCTTATGTTTACATTTTGTCTTAAAATATACTACAGTGAAATAATTCATTATTCTAGCATTTTTATACAGAGCCAGGATAATCTAGGCTGAGCCCAACATATCTAAATTTCTAAACTTGACCAAATATGGTATACCAAAATTTACTATATACTCACAAGAGGCAACTCCCTGGTTACTGGTGTACAGCATTTCCACAACCAGCTATTTTGACTCTTTTTTAAAGAAAACATTTTAGAATCATCCAACTTTGTAAACTAACAATTCACCTTAGATTTTTTCTTTTCTGGTGCCAAAACAACAAAGTCCCTATTAAAAATGAAACACCAAAACTCCATGACTTTCTGCACTTGGTCTTAGACTCACAAGGCAGCAAGCAAAACACAGCGGGGTAGAATTTTGCATAAAGTCCTTCTTGTGGTTTCAGATGTGGTGGTCAGCAGGCCTGTAGTATTAAAAATGCAAGTTTCAGTAATGACGGTCCACAAGGAACAGGGATGAAAGGTTACTGTGAAATGTCTTTGAAGGCAATAGATAGTGGGATAGCCTTTGATACCAGGAATCAGCACCAGTCTACTCAAATCAAGGACATCTGTCCTCTAAAACAGGAGAGAGCAAAAAAAACAGTTATTGATAACTAGCTCAAGCAGGGCAGGAAGAGGAGAAAATAGTTATTGCTCAGGTGTTTAGAGAGCGACAGGAAAGAGTGAATAAAGGGCAAAACACATCTTTGGAAAAACATGAAACAGTGGGTATTCTTTGCTTATTAAATGTAAAAGCATTGAAAAAATTTTTAAATGTGCCTTCTGGCTAGTTGGCTGGCAAATACAAGCTGTTCTCTCCAGATATCCACAGTTATGTGTTTCTTTTGCTAAACTTACTAAAATATTTGCCACTTAACAATTTCCTCTTTCAAATTAGCTGGAGAGAGATTCATTAAAGAGAGTAGTAAGGCAATTTAGAACAGAAAAATCAAATTAGATGACATTTTCATGTCCTAGTATATATAAGTAAGTTAGTTGGGATTGGCCAATTTGGTTTTCAAATATTGTTGGAAATACAAGAGATTTCCAGTGAAAGGTAAAAATTTAATAAGTTACTATATTGTAGATTCTCTGAGAACACCCATTATTAATATCATCAATGAGAAAAGTATATTTTTATTGCAATTGTAATAGCTAACACAAAATATATACTATATGCCAGAAAATTTTATACCAGTGACATATTTAATATTTTCCTAATTAATGAGGTTAGAATCATTTTATTCATCATTTGACAGTTGAAAAAATTACTTTCATAACATTTTTCAAAACACAAGAACAATAAGAAAACTTTATGAATAAGAATATTTTGTTTCTGGGCCGGTGAGATGGCTCAGCGGCTTAAACGCCTGCCCGGCAAGCGCGAGGGCCCGAGTTCGACTCCTGGAACCCACATACGAAAAAGGGGCCAGTGATATCGCTCAGCGGCATGGGCGCCTACTGGCGCGTGAGGTCCTGAGGTCGACCCCCCGGTACCCACCAAAAAAAAAAAAAAAAAGAATATTTTGTTTCTTAAAAGCTATGATTTTATGTAATATGCTTTGTTCAATTATTTCTTTCTTTTTTTTGTGGGTACCGAGGGTCGACCTTAGGACCTTGCATGCCAGCAGGCACCCATGCCACTGAGTGATATCACTGGCCCTTTTTTCATATGTGGGTTCTGGGAGTCAAACTTGGGCCCTCATGCTTGCCAGGAAGGTGGTTACACTGCTGAGCCATCTCACCAGCCCCTGCTCTGTTCAATTATTGATAGGTGAACCTCTTTGTTAATTACAGCCTCATGAGACCAAATCCTTCGACAAACTCTTAGGAATTATCTCATCTACTCTAATTTTAATCACATATACACATACATACACACAACAATTAAAGTATCATATATTTATCAATATTGATGTGGTGAGTTGAACTCTGTTTCAGCTCAACCTAGAGCAGTGCTGCAAACCTATAGCACATGTGGTATTTGATTTTCTTTTAAGACAAAAGATGTTAGAGTTGTTTTTCTCTAAACTAAAACCTCAGTATTGAGCTTTAATTGCATTCTTGGCATTTTATGATAAACAAGTGGGTCTTGAGTTGTGAATTTGGCACTCATCACTGAAATGTTCACCATTACTGATTTATAGTAATGTAATATATAAGAAATATTCACTAATAGTTAATTTCAAAAACATACTAACTTTGGAAAAATATATGTTTTTGAAATTAAAACACAATGTCTGAGTACTATGTCAAAGAGAAATAAAAAAACCTTACCATGACAATTTGTTGCAAAAATGCATCTATTCTGGGGATGCTACCCTTAAATACTGCTACTTCCATGTGGCACTTGTAAAAATGATGTCAGTAATGTATTATTTGTTCATTCACAAAAATTTTTTATGAATGTTATTGTTAAATAAAGTAGAAAATAAAATAACTTTGAGTCATGTAAAGTCAATGATAACAACCAAAGAGATACAAAGATAACATTTAGGTATTTTAAAAGTAAAATCTAATAGGAAAAGGAGACACCTATACAGTGCAGTGACATGCCCAGAATGGGAGTCAGCTCAATCAGGGAATACAAGACAGTGGTGCAATGGAGAGGTAGAAGCAGAGATGGAAGATTAGTTAGTTATGGGAGATTAATAAAATGTATAAATGTATTAAATCTAATGAATGACATCTTCCTATGAATATGGAAGGAAATCTATTGAAAAATGCAAAATGGGAATAAAATTAGAATGGTTTCAGTGGTGCTAAATTCTATCAAATTGAAAATATAATTTCAAATAGGTAGTTGGATAAATGAGAAATAGAGAAACACGTACTTAAATATGTGTCTACATTTGTGTGTATGTCTATTCAGTGTAGGCTCCCAAGCCATATCTATGTAGAATATTGTTATTATGACACTAATAACACTATGGGAATGACTAAAATGTAGTTTTTACTAATTTTTTTAATGTGGTTGCTGGGAGTCGACCTCAGGACCTTGTGCTTGCCAGCATGTGTTTGTGCTTCTGAGCAATATCACCAGCCCTTTTTTTTCCCATTATGTGGGTACCGGGAGTTGAACTCAGGACCTCGTGCTTGCCAAGCAGGCACTTATGCCACTGAGCTATCTCCCCAGCCCAGCTTTTACATTCTAAATATGATTTTCTGCAAAAAATAGTCAAAGCTACTTGTAGAAAGCGGTAATTCTAGTGCTGGATCATAGAAAGTATAAAGTAAAGTTTAAATACCTTGTTATCCTTGAGAATAAGGTGATCAAAAATTATGGGCGTATATGTGTGCCAACTTGAAAGAGCTTTACTCATTGACCAAATCAGGAATAATTTGAACAATTATATTAACAGATTGCGAATAATTTTATAAAATATAAAACTAAGTATAATAATGAGGACAATGAATGAATAAATTGATAGTATGGTGAGGATTGCAATATTTATGTTATAAACATGTGCCCTCCCATTGAATACATATTAATTTCAATAGAAAAAACATTAACCACTCGGTAGAGAAATCATACTTATCAAGTGATTAGAATGATCTCTTTAATACTTGAATAAATTAATACCATGTCACATCATCAAGTGCAATAGCAGGTACACAGTAACATTACTTTGATATTCTTGCCATTTTGCAGAGCCTAAATTAAATCATAAGGAAACAACTGATAATTCTAAACAGTCAATTAAAAATATATATGGCTTATTTTCTTCAAAAGAATCAAAATAAGCTATGAAATTACTGTAAGGCAATATGGGGGAAAACATCAAGACTTTGAAGTAGCAAAGATAGATTTTAATAGGATCTGAGAAGCATGGACAATGAATGTTAAAATAGACCACTAAGATTTTATCACATTTAAAAGTTTACATGAAAAGGGCAACAATCAATGAAATTAAGAGATAAACCTCAGAATGGAGAAAATATTTGCAAACAATATCAAACAATAGATTATTAATGAGAATAGATGAAGAACTGAAATGTTCAGCAATAAAACAAATCCCATCAAAACTGAGCAAGATCTGAATGAATATTTCTCAATAAAATATGCAAATAGTCAACAATTTTGTGAAAAATACTTGCTACACATTGTTGATCATCATGTTGATCAGAAACTATTTTTTCTTTTTTTTTTTTTGTGGGTACCGAGGGTTGACCTCAGGACCTCACACCAGCAGGTGCCTGTGCTGCTGAGCGATATCACTGGCCATTTTTTCATATGTGGGTTCCGGGAGTCAAACTCGGGCCCTTGCACTTGCCAGGCAGGTGCTTATCCCACTGAGCCATCTCACCAGCCCTATTTTTAGGATTGATAGTTTGTTTTTTTTTTTTTTGTGGGTACCGGGGGGTCGACCTCAGGACCTCGCGTGCCAGCAGGCGCCCGTGCCGCTGAGCGATATCACCGGACCCTTTTTCGTATGTGGGTTCCGGGAGTCGAACTCGGGCCCTCGCGCTTGCCGGGCAGGCGCTTATGCCGCTGAGCCATGTCACCGGCCCCAGCCCTATTTTTAATATATAACATGAATATGATTTCCTTCAGTAAGCATTCCTCAATTATGGCCTTGGGCAAGGGAGAGAATTTCTAGGTAAGAACTCACTATTTTTTATTTTGACCAAATTAATTTCTAAATTTTAATGTTATTTGTTTTTGTTGTGTCTCCAATTACAATGTTAGCTTTTTGGGATCAGAATATTGAAGGATTACTAAATAATATTTCAGTGGGTGTTTTTTTATGTTTCAAAATATGTGTATAATAATCATTAGAAAGAAAGGAAAGAGGCTATTTCAGGGAAAAAGTAGTTAGTGTTCACTTCTTGCTTTCCCACTTCACTCTTCATTGTAAGAAGGAATATTATCAGATTTACACAGTGTAAGATAATTTTTTTATTTCTGTGTGATTATTCAAAACTTTATATAAATTCTAAATAGTCTTAACCAAAGCAATAGTGTACTATATTAAAACTATCAAATTTTGCTGAAACAACTATAGTGAATGGAAATAATCTTTGTGAGCATAAGTCAACCCTCAAGAAGGAATGATTTAACTGTTTATAAAGGTTTCTTTTTTTTAGGTACGGGGGGTCAAACTCAGGACCTCACGCACCAGCAGGTGCCCATGCCACTGATCAGTATCACCGGCCTTATTATTTTCTTTTTTTTTGTATGTGAGTACCAGTAGTCAAACTCAGGAACTCGCGCTTGCCAGGCAGGCGCTTATGTCACTGAGCTATGTCACCATCCCCCAAATGATTTTATATTAGTTTTTCTCTAAAAAATTCTAAATAATTTTTTAAGTCTCTCAATTTATTTCCTCTTTACATCGATGAGGATTTATCACATTTAACATGCCACAGTAAAATTGTCACTACTAATTTAACAGCATTATTTTACCTCTTACATTAAATATAATTACAAATATTCATAATATGATTTCGTTTTTATTTATTATCTTACCAACTCTAAATATTGCCATTTGCTTATTATCCTTTGTAACATGAGGATATTTGCATTACTAAGCAAATGTTTTTATTTTCTCTCTAGACGTACTAAAGTCACATCTGTTCTGTCTGTTGTTTAAGTGAGATATTCAAATATCTACAAAGTCAACATAATAAATATAAACAAGCAAATCAGGACAGAAATAAGAAAACATTACTAGTAAAAATAAAGCTAAATTATTGGGCTAAATATTATTTGATATATGTAACATCATATTCATAAAATATAATTTGGTTTATATAACAAAATTATAACAGAATATCAAGGGATGCCTTTATATTTGAAATTCATAATAGACACATTTAATGATGATATATACATATATATCAAAAACATTATTCCTTCATTTGGTTTCAGATATCTGCTACTTTTCTTTTTTCATAAGAAAATTAAATGCCATTTTCATATTTTGTTTTGTAGTAAAAAATAAGAAGCCAACTTTTGAATCATTTAACATTGAAAATATTTATCTATATTTTATAGTAGAATGCAGCTGTCCACTACAGCAAGTGCTTCCAAAAATGAATATAATTTATATGCAGTGTTTTTAATATTTAGAATAACATTTTAAAAGGTATCTGTAGAGTTTCAATATACCAACATTATAGTTAATTTCAGTATTATATTTTATTGCCATTCAATAACACCTACTTGAAGTTATTCATACATACAATCAATATTCATTGAATGATATGAATCAAATAATGTTAATTAACTTTCCTAAAGTAGCAAATCAGAGAACATTTTCTAAAATTCAAACTTCAATTTCAAAGTGTATAAGAATGTAGAGGAGAATATTACTTTCATTCCATAAAACTTACATCTGTATAGGAAATTGAGTCTAAATTTTCCTTGCCAAATGAGATTCTCAAAGAAATCGTGTCACTAAGAATGCACAAATTGTATTATATATTTTAATCATAATTGTAGATGATTACTAAGAAATGTTCAAAATATTTAAATAGGTTTTACATCAAAAGAAAAGGAAAGTTAAATTTTGAAGCCACCTTTTCAGTAAACTGAAGTATGTATTTTTCCTTAAAATGCTAGGGAACAATTTTCTCTCAACAGTTCAAAAAGTGTCTTCAATAACTTTTTATAACTACATTATTTTAATAATAGAGCAATCAACTGTCTTATGTATAAAGCATGCATAGAAAAATATTATTTCTGTGACCTCTTAAAGAAATTTAACACTATTATTACATTCAAAAACTTTCCATTAGCTTTTCAGTTTCTAGTATGGTATCTTTATCTGCAAATAGAGTAATGAATGTAGTTTCTGAAAACATGCTGTCTTGTTGTTATTCAAGAGTTTTAACAAATTTTTTTTCTATATATATAATTGCACTGTCTGGTAGGCTTGCCAGGAGTTACCCATGGCTATTCACATTTAATTTAAGTAAAATACCAATTCAGTGCCTGTGTCCCACTTGCCACATTTCAAATGCTTAATGGTCATAAATAGTAGCCAAGTAATTGGGAAAAGTTTTTCTGTGAAATGTCACATAATAACCATGTTAGGCTTTGTATATTGTATGTTTTGTGTTACCTTTACACTTCCCAAATGTTTTATGGTGAATGCAGACAAAGAAATTGTATTAATAATTTTATACAGCTGTTTTCCTATAAAACCTTATTGAGAAATGTAGATAGATGCACATTTGGCTTGTGAATTTTTTAGTTTGCTTTGATTTATCAGTATTTATTTTGATTGATCTACATGAAGATTTAAACAAGTTCTCAAATAGTACAATCGTTCTTGTCAGAATATTGCATATATAAAGGAATATATTGAATTTTTGAGCACATAAATATTCTTAACTGCTCAATAATATGGATGAAGTATTTTTATATCTATATATCATCTGAAACAGAAAATACACAATTGTTTTTATCTCTTCCACAGAATTTATCAGGAAATATTTATCTGCATCAGAAAATTCATTATTTTTATCTCTTCCACAGAATTTCAGCAGGAAACATTTGTCCATATTTTCAAAAACACAAAGTTTAGACATGTTGTAGTTGAATTTCTGTTAACATATATGTCTGCATTTAAGACAACTAATTTTTAAAATACACCGAATACAACAACACATGTTTACATACTCACCATCAATTAAAAGGTTTACACCTAATGGATAATTAAAATTTCTTGCAATAATTCTACTTTATTCCTGCAATTTTGGTTCTCTATCAAGGCTTTAAATTTTGTATCATATGTCAATAACTACAAGATTTACAATTTTTTCCATGGAGACTCAAGCTGTAGTCACTTAATGAATATGAAATTTTAAAAACTAATCATGTAAACTTTATCTCTTTTCTTCAACTAACATGAGAACTCCTGCTTTTCTTGAAACACATTTCAAGTAGTTTCTTTGTAAATTGCAGCAAAGCATAATTGGTGGTTACAAAAGGATCTAGTCTGCATTCACTTCCAAGCCTGTGACTGCGATTTAACTTGGAAAATATTTTTATAATGATACAATCCAGAAAAAGTTCTCAAGATGAGATCATCTTAGATTTAGTAGGGGACCTAAAAACAGAAAGGCAAAGGCATATTTGAGACCCAAATGCACAGAGAGTAGGCTTTTTGCAGGTGGAAGATAGTGATTAGAATGATACACCTACAAAACAAGGACAGAGGCAACGAAAACTTGAAGGACCTCAGGAGCATTGCTCCACTGTAGCATTAGAGCAGGTCTAGTCCTGAAGATGCCATGATTTTAAAGTTTAGGATTCCATAACTGTAATAAAATTTCTACCTTTTAAGTCAACAACATTATGGTCATTGGAATATATACATGTATAAAAATAATTATTTCTACTTCATTAGAAATATAAATCTCAACATAATATTAATGTCAGTAAATTTTACTTTTATTACAAGAAACAAATAGTTTATGGGACTGTGGAGAAAAAAGGAAAGTAATTTTCATCCAAAAAGAACAGTAATTTTGTTACTTCAGTCTATTTTGATATAGGAAATTATGAATATATATCTTGTGCCTTTCTCTCTTCTGAGTTTGGAAACAATTTTTTAATGAAATAGCACAATAATTAAAATTTTAAATGTATTAATGATTAAAATCTATAACTTTAATCTGAATCTCTTGGGCAAGTTATGATTTCAAAATTTCAAAATAAAAAAGAAGTTGATTATTATTAATATCATTCACATATTTTACTTGTAGGCCAATTAATACTGCATGATTAATTTATTTACTTGTATGCCAATTAATACAGCATGATTCATTTATTTTCTTACACTTTATGTTTTCAGTTATTTGTCATAGAATTTGTGCAAACCCAACAAGATATCTGGAATGGAACTTTCTCTTCTAAAACCTTTATCCACACAATTATAAACTATTACTGTCATCTGTATTTCCATAAGGTTGTATTTTCTATTTTTTTTTCTTTGTTCTTTAAGCTCATAACAAATTTTTGGTAATAAAGTCTCATAAATATAGGTGTGTCAAGCTCAGGTTCATTCTTTAAAATATTTCTATTAATGAAGTATTAATTTTAATTTTATAAGTTTTATTATATTAAACAATGTGTGCTTAACAGAAAAGACAGAAATAAAATATTGAATTTTTAATATTTAATTAGTGTTTTTTAAACATCAAATTTTTCAATGTCAACTTGTTTTTGGTGTACACAGTATAAAAAATAACAGAAATAAACTCCTATACAAACTACGATAAAAATACCACTGTACAAAGAAAAGTAATCTTTACTTCAATCATCACAATTAAGGCAGTCTTCGCACATGAAAACAGCACACTCCTTACACACACATTGCTTACACTGACAGCATATGTCTTTTGTTTCCTGTCCTACTACATAAAACTCTACAACAAAAATAATCTTTGCTTCAATTGTCACTCCCAAGGCAGTGTTCATACATGAAAATTGCATGTTCCATACACACGTATCACTTACACTGATAGCATGTATGTTTTGTTCTCCTGTCCTTTGTTGTAGGGCACAGTTAACATCTATTTGATTTTCCAGTTGCTGCAGTAGGTCTTTGTAATACTTCCCCTGCCTGTTCACTTTTCAGCTCAACAGTGGGGTATGCAGTTTTTTAGTGTAGTTCCCTGGGCAGAATCATTTACTTTTCCTCTACTGTAAATGATCTCTTAGGAATTCCAGTCCAAATCCTCTAAGAAAAGCTCTTCATGATATTTTGCATATGTTATTATCTTGTAAACTGTCAAACTATTTATGCCATACTTGTTTAGGATTGATTGAAGCAAAACCATTGGCCAAAGCTTTGTGTTTTGAGTGACATCACAGTTGCTGCAAAACTCTCAACAACATCTACTCTACATTTGTTCTTGTATAAAGTTTCCTTCTAAGGCTTCCATTTTGTTGAGGTTTCCCTATCAATATTTCCATCATGGTGCAATATTGACATAAGCAGTACCAATTTGTTTTCTTTGTCATTTATAAGAGCAACATAAATCTTTCTGAAATCCAAAGATTATACTATACAGTTCTCTGTTTTGAAATTTCAGCATTTCATTTCGAATTTTTGCTATGTTCCTGTTTACAATTCCTGTGCTGGTCAACTTGTGCTCTATTAGCAAATGTAACATTAATGGGAAAATGGTAAACATATTGTTAAATGTCACATTCTGATTAGTTTGGGAGATGGGGCAACAGCTCTGTTCACAACACATTTTTGTTTATTACTATATGGATAAGGACCTGATAGCTGAGTTCCATGGTAAATTTCTAAATTGAAAGCATAATAAATTTTCATATCTACAAGGGCATACATTTTTATGCCATATTTGGACCCATTGCTTTTTCATAAATCCTTCACATTTCAGCAATTACCATGAGAAATCTCTACTAAGTACAGTAGGTCTATGAATTATTTCAGTTCAGCTAGTGAGGTGTCATAATAAGTACATTTTTAAATATGGCTATTGCTGTACACAGAATGTTTTACTTATATTTCAGCCTTTGTATATTTCACAGCACCTTGTAGCATTTTGTCTGTTGTAATTTACAACATCGAATGGCAGTGCTGGCATTCTGTGTAATATTTTTCACCTCTGCTATGATCCTCACTATATTTTTGGATGTAGTTCTAAAATTAGATCATTTCCTTTGGTTGCATGATCATTTTCCAACATATTGACTAATGAAATATATACTCACATTGCTGTTTTCACATTGCCGTCATCTGAATAAGGAATTTCTGAGTTACTTGTGTCTGCATCAGTCAATTCTTGACCCACTACAATGTCACAGGAACTTTGACTCACATGGCTAACATGAAAGTTATCATCAATATCATCATCATCATTATCATCATCACCATCCAAACACACCACTCTTCTTTTATGAAAACATGTATTTTACCATAATGGATCATCTTCATCATCCATGCATGAGTAATTTGATGATTCACTTTGATCTCCTCCAAACTTGCAAACCTGGTCTTGCATGTGCCATTTTTCTGAATTGGGCTACTTCTATGAGAAAAATCAAAATAAAACTTTTAAAAAACAAATTCTAGGGCCGGTGAGATGGCTCAGCGGCTTAAGCGCCTGCCTGGCAAGCGCGAGGGCCCGAGTTCGACTCCCGGATCCCACATACGAAAAAGGGGCCGGTGATATCGCTCAGCGGCACGGACGCCTGCTGGCGCACGAGGTCCTGACGTCGACCCCCGGTACCCACAAAAAAAAAAAAAAAAACAAAACAAATTCTAGAGTGATGTGGGTGTATTACACCCTCTGTGATGCTCATGTAAATGTATTCCAAAACTAATAGATGGAAGTATAATGTCAGTGAAAATCCTGGTTTCACACATTTGCACAAATGCACACACTTTGACTTTCATAGTATCAAGTGGGTAAAAACAAAGATTGCTCCTTGTATCCCTCAGGCAAGAGTACTGAGATGCACAGGCAACTATTATTATGCTAATGTAAACATTTACATTAGAAAAGTAAGACATGTGTTTGTGGAACACAGTGTAATGTGCCACTAGTTAATTGTTCATCTGAGGTTTCCTGTTCTTATGACAGAACATATTAAAATATAAGATAATTATTGCATCCTCATTTATATGTGGAAAAGAGATAATTAGAGGCTGCCACATATGAATTTTCCACATATATTAATGTGAAAAGGCAAATGTTGGGATATCTAGACTCCTACAGGAAATTTTTGTTCTAGGATACTCACTACTCAAGGCTATCTATAGTACTATCTATTTAAAAAAATATTTTAGACATTCTCTGTTATCAACTCACACTTTTGAGGATGACAAATGATCAGAGTAATTATGCTCCCTGTCAACATAGGGCAGTTTTTCTGTGAATTTTCTTTTATTCTTTCCCATTTCACACATCTTTATCTATATACTTGTTTCTAAGGTCTGGGTTGATGTGTCTGATATTCTACAGGAATAATATGCTTCTTTTTCTACCTCTGACATATATTTTAAATTGTGCCTAATTTTTACGGCTTCATTAGTCACTATGAGCAGTTGTTGAAATCTGTTTCTGTTGATATTAGTACTTCCTAATTTCTTCAGTTTTTGCATTCTTTTATTTATTAAATATTGAAGGGGAGAGAAAAATGTAATGGTGTCTTTCTTCTTATGACAGTCACTATCAATATCTTCTAATTTCTTTCCTAGATTTCTATTAGCAAAATAACAAATCTGTTAATAATACTAAGTAGTAACCTATGGTAACCAAAATATAATAAAAAGTCATTATTTTTCTTTGAAATATTATTAATATAGGCACTAAAAGCCATATTTTGAAAAACTACACAGATGATGGAGTCTAAGTTCAACTAAAGAATGTAATGGAAGCCATTGGAAAATAAAGTTACTAATACTCAAATTACAATAAATCATATTTATCTTGTTGCAACATTAAGAAAGTTAATTTATGTATTGTATATGAGAACTTATCAGCAATTCTATCTAGCAAAATACAATGGTAAACAAGGTTATGATTTTACACTTTTGCAATTGTATCATATCAATGCATTGAAAAATTTCAAAGGGAAATTATATAGTTAACTGTTAAGTTCATTTCAGAGTATTTTTCAATGAGTGCAGGAATGACCCAAAAATCTTCAAATTCCAACTATTCTCAGATTGTTATGCTGTTATAGAAACTTCTGTATATACTATAATACAGATATTCACTATAAAATTTGGTTCTGATTATAACACTTCGTAGAAAAGAAAAAACAAATTATTTTTGGAGAGACATATCAAGCATTTAGACACTATGGACTTTTTGCCATGAAGTTCTGTATGTGGAGAAGTGAGAAAAATTTATATAACAAGTACTCTAGAAATATACAAAAAAGTTAATTTGCTTTTCTCCAAATAGCTGCATGTATTGTAAAGCTTCAGTACACTGGACAACTGAACCATTTACATCAATATGAATAAACTTTAATTCGAACAGAACATTTGATTAACTACAATATCAGTTTCACCCAACATGCTGAATAATCATGTTATAGCGGAACTTTGATATACACAGCATGTAAGATTTTGTCATAGAATGCTTTTCAAAGTCATGATTTAGCATTTCTAAATATTCATAAAAATGCATATATTCTAATGAAAATCAAGCTATGAGTACTTGTTTTATTCTAAACATGAAATAGAAAGGAAGAAATTTGAGGTGGAACGAAAGACAAACTTTCTTTCAATCATTTTGACTGCTGTAAGATGAAGGTTTAAAATTTAAGCTTATAATTACACACCACTATACAGTCCACTGAATACATGCAACATCTGGACAATGTTCATTTCAGGACCATTTTTTTTTATACCATTAACTATTTCTGTGTAATTTAGTTCCACTAAATAAAGTGTAGTTAAAAGGGCTCCTTTTTAGGACAGTTAGATCTTTCACAGTAAAAATTATATGGACATAGTCTATGTATTAGGTTGCATTGAAATCAAACTTATTTTAAGACAAGTATTAAAGTGATTATTATGAGAAATATTCTTACTGTTTCATTAAAAAATCACTTAATAATCTTTCATTTATGGCAAATATATTACATGAATGGAAAAGGCACCTCTATGAATGGAAAAGGCACATTCTTGGCAAAATGGAAATAAAACAGGCCCTATAATTACCTAAGAGCAATGAAGTAAAGGAATTAAAATTCAATGTGCTAAAATGTAAGCATATTATTCCCTGGAAAGAACAATAGTTTAGTAATGGACTGATTCTCAGAAAAGATATATTTATCCTGGGATTTATATAAAGGTCCTCATAAAGAGTCCAGTTAAAATGAGTATGGCTATATGGGAAATGAGTTCATGTCCACAGAGCAGAGAAACAGAGAGAAAGGGTGAAAGAAACAAAAAGCTTATCTTTACTAAAATTCTCTAAAATAGTTCACCAGATGCAAGAACAAGTGCAGTAGGAGTGCACGTGGTGTGATCACATGGAGTAGTTCTACAAGAACAGATCTCACAGGTAGATATTACAAACCTTTATAAATAATTAGGATTCTTTTTCTTTTTCTTTTTTTTAGTGTGGGTACCAGGGGTCGAACTCAGGACCTTGCCCTTGCCAGCATGTGCTTGTTCTGCTAAGTGATATTACTGGCCTTTATTTTCCTCTTTATGCGGATACCAGGAGTCAAACTCAGGACCTCGTGCTTGCCAGGCAGGCGCTTATGCCGCTGAGCCATCTCACCGGCCCCTGGATTATTTTTCAAATTCAATTTAAAACTATTTAATCATGGAGCCCATATGGAGATCACATAATCGATTTTCACTATATAGCTTCTGAATGAGAAAAGTACAAAAAATTCACAGCAGTGACAATGATTTGAGATTAAAAAATGACATAGCTTGCATTCATGAAATGATAGCTAAGAAGGTAAGGAATGAATACGTTTGAAAGAATTTTATTGCAAAAGTGGATGCTCATTTAAGCTTATGATCTCCTACCACAGTCAAACCTCTGATGATGTATCCAGTGGATCAAAGAAAATGAGTAAATACTGAAGAACCCAAAGGTTCTAGACTTTACCACTAGCTGAATGGTGATATCATTTGCTTTTGGGAAATGGCTGATAAATAATGGATTAGGAAGAAGGTGATAAAAATTTATGTCACGTTTATGCAAAATTTGAGACATTTAGAAAAGATACAAACACAGTTATTATGTAGGCAGAGAAATACATGAATTTGGAGATCAAAAGAGGGATATAGAATAGGTATGTAAGTTTAAAATAATCAGTGTTTCATTTTCTTTAAAAATAATAATATAAATACAGTTACTAAGGGTGAGAAAATGCTTAAAGAAATAGTATTTTGGTTATAGTCTTGCATAACTTAAAATAGTAGAAAAGGGGCAGAAATTTGCATAAGACATTAAAAGTAAAAGTAAACAGAAAAAATGAATTAAATGGTACATTATCTTAAAAAACAAAAAGGCAGACAATGTTTCAACAGTAGATAATAAATCTAAGAATTTAGTAACCAAAAATATGCTAATGTTCCTTTATTTATTCATTATATTAAACAAATACAAGTTTAGAATTTACTACATGCTAAGAATTCTTCAAGCAGGTAAAGAAAAATGACAAACTTTCCTGCAATTATAGGTATTAAATTCTAGAGAAAAATGGTATATAATATATAGGAAATATATAAACTATATAAAATACACAGCATGTTAGTGTTACATTCTAAGACATAAAAGAATGGAAGAAGTAAAAAATATAATCGGAAGGTGTTTATCAGATTTGGATAATTTCTAGCTTTGCACTGTGAATTTTGAGTATACACAAAATTGAACTATGAGATAAACATTAAACAAAAAGTACAAGATAGGGCCAATTAAATATGTCAAATATTCAAGGCAGGAAGTATTCAAGGAATACTGAGGTGGAGGACAGGTGGTAAATATCAGAGTGTGAAATGTCAGAAAATAAGTTTAAATGAAAATATCAAAAGACAGGGCATATTAGATTCTTTTCAAAGCAGTTGTTCTGGATATTATTTTGAAGTGTTCACTTTTGTCAGTTTTTGTACTGAACCTTCCATTTTTCCTAAGCCACTTTTTTCATCTTGAATATGGAAATACCCAAAGTTCAGTACATTATCAGGTACTGTCAGTTCCTATAATGAGGCCCAACTTAAGCTTTCTCTAGGCTAAAATCATAGTGCACCTAAAAATTAAATAATTTCTGACAGTCTTTCCTGTGTTTGTGGAAGTTGTGCCAAGGTTTGTAATTTCTCCTCATGAATTAATTTTTTCCTACAATAAGCTATAATCCTGCTGTCTTGATGGTATCACTGAGGCCAGTGAACAAAAATAGAGAAGGCTAATGGAAAATATTAGTATTTTATGTGATGCATTCTAGTCACTGCACTATATATGTATAATGTCTTACTTAATTTTCATAACAATTCTATTAATTCTATACATTTGTTAACATAATAAAGGAGAAAAATATACCAGGGAAGTTTTGGGCCACTGGTCCATTTTCTTTTCCCTTATACTATGAATACATAGTTATTCCCCAGTGATCTAGAATTTTTCTGCTTCCCTCAGTAGGGAGATGAATATATTTCTACCCCATTAACTTTGTGTTGGTCCACATTTTTTTTTTACCAGCAGTACTAGGGGGAGGCCTCAAAAGTATGTCTGTGTCAGTACAAGCTCTAGGCAGTATTCCTTTGCTTTCCTTGATCCTAATGAACTCCTGCACTCAGCTCCAGAAAAAGAAACTTAGGACCAGACTTACACACAACAAAGATGTGCAACTTCGGAACAGCACAACCCAGCTGAACAGTCCAGAGGCACAGTCATACACAACATACACAGCCAAGATTTGTGCTTTTGAGCCACTGAGACTTGGGTGGCATTTACTGGAGCAGAAAAAATTGATGAATGCCACACTGGGTATTCGACCAGTGTCACATAAATAGTAAATAAAAGAACTTGGATTTGACCTCTGGCAGTCTGGCTCCAGAGTTACTACTTCTAAATACAATGTTCATTTTGTCTCTGATTTCAGTAAAAATGCAATTTCAAAGTCCTTAATTTATTTTCTAAATATTTTTGCTTGGAACACAAGTGTATATTGACAACTTCCAAAAGCACCCAACACTGCAACTCCCTCAAAATGTAAAAGTGAATGAATTTTTATCTCACTACTCAAAGTTAAACATGAAGTAGAACACTTCATTATCCATTATGAGTGTATTAACTACTAAATCTAGAATTATTTTAATAATTGGAAAATACTATCCCACCTTTCTTGGAGTTAATTCCATGAAAAAAATCTGAACAGTGATTAAAATATATTTTATTTCTTGATTTTTCCCCTTTTTAAAATATGATGGCAGACCTATATTCTTAAAGACAATACACAATATTTTATCCATTATTTATTGTTTTCATGCATGTATTAAATCATGTACACTTTATTTCATTAATACACTCATTTCATTTAATAGATAAGGAATATGAGCTTTAAAAATGTCAAGTAATGTTAATCCAGTATACTCATTGGCATAGTCTATACTCAGACTTGAATTAAATTCCACGAAGACTGTTTTTACTCACTCTTCTCACTCTTCTACATTCCTGCCTGTCCTATAGTAGCAAGGAGAATGAGCTGCATCTTGTTATTAACCACAGAGTTGTACAAAAGGCTATAAGGAAATGCACTAAGTATAAACAAAGGAATTTACTTAAAATGAAAGTTTTGCTACTTTTGTATTTTTCATATGACATTCGATTATGTGTCCTTTTCCATTGTCTAAGGAAAGCAGTGCAAATTAGAAAGAATAATATCATGCCAATGTCTGATAATGTAGCCCAGATTTTGATAGTTGGCATGATTTACTGAGAGGTTTTGGAATATTCCTGAGGATTTGTGTACTCACTGATAAACACTAAAGATTTATTAATAGTATGAAAATCTTCCTTATAAAGATATTAATTTTTATAGTATACTAAATACTTCAAGCCAAAATTATAACATGTTATATGTTTATAAAAATACTTACAAGGATATTTGTACACAAAGGTAAGTCAAGGATTCCAAAAGTAATTTTTTCCCAAAATCAAATACTAAGGATTATGATTGATGTTATGAATCATTTAATAGGTTTAACAAACTGAGGTTAATTTCTACAAGTCTGAATTACATGACTTAAAATCAATATTCATAATTTAGTGGTTTTATTTGTTATTTTATCTATCTCTTTTTTTTTTTTTAATGTGGTACCGGGAGTCAAACTTGACCTCGCCCTTGCCTGGCAGGCACTTATGCTGCTGAGCCATCTCACTGGCTCTGTTATTTTATCTCTTAACTGTAGGCTTTAATAAAAATATATAATGGACACCAAGCCACTTTATAAAGGACAAAATTTGAACAATTATAAAAAGCACAAACATCATCTGTTTTCTTTATTCAAAACCAGAGACCAGTAAAAACCTAAGAAAAATTGGTACATTTTGTTTAGCATTTTTAAATAATCTACACTTTCTTTTTTTTTTTTTTTTTTGGATACTGGTGGTCGACCTCAGGACCTCAAGCACCAGCAGGTGCCTGTGCCCCTGAGCAATATCACTGGCCCTTTTTTCATATGTGTATTCTGGGAGGCACACTCAGGACCTTGTGCTTGCTAGGCAGGCGCTTATGCCGCTGAGTTATCTCATGGGCCCTACACTTTCTCTACATAGCACATGTACATATTTTACTTTCATATTCATTTTACCTAGAGGATGAGGGTCTTTCCTTGATATATAGGCATTTTCATAATACTGTAGGCTACATACACAGAATGTTTTAAGAAAATATATATTTTAAACTTTCCAATGTATGTATTAATTTATATATAGTTAACACTATTTTCAAATTACAAACAAAATAATTAGTTAGAAAAGAACAAAAAGTGTTTGTGTAATATAAATTGAGATAGAAAAGATAGCAGAGAGTTTAGCAGCAGAGAAAAAGCTTCTCTGAGTGTTGCCATCCAGACACTGGAATATAGCGACAAGAGGAAGACAAGAAAGAGGGAAGTGGGTCCCCTGGACGCAGGAAGGATCTGAAGTGTGAATTGAAGACCATGGAGACAGTAAAGAGAGAAACTTCAAGGAAGAAGGAGGAGGCAGCCAGAGCCTTCTCTGTTAGTTGGGACTCACTGCATGAGAAGAGTGCCTCCAAACTGAGGACACATGGTAACTGCTGGCAACCCCAGAGGTCTCCATTGAGAGATGCAGTGGAAGGGAACAGTGGATGTGAAGGACTGCACTAGCTGGGTGTGAGTGCTGAGGGCTTGGTCGTCCTGCAGGAGAGAGTGACTGGTCAAGAGCCATCTTCAAGAGAGGCTAACTGATCTCAGAACTCAGAATAACTACTGGGTCCATCTAGTGGTTCCCAGCTGAGTTCAAGCCCCCAGAAGGTATGCTGATGGCTGCAGGCTGAACAGATCTGGTCACAGCCTCAGGGCCAGAGTCCAGCCTGAACTTTATGGGAAATAAAGATGCAGGCTAACTGAGATTATCCACTGTCTTGCCATAAAACTACTGCTGGTTGGGATAAGTCAACACAGATGTGGACTTTGTCTCCACACATTGTCAACCAGTGACAACAGAGACAAACCTGGAAGTGGATTTTTATTTTTATTTTTTCTCTCTTTTCTTCTTCTTTTTTGTTATTATTTCATTTTCCCTTTCTGTATTTATTTTCCTTCATTATTTGATCTTGTTTTTATATGAGTGTAAATGTGGTTTCTAGCTTCTTTGTGGTTGTTATTCTGTTCCATTCTTCCTTTTATTTCTTCCTTCTCTCTTTCCCTTCTGTATTCTGCACATTTTCCATTGTTTTTGTGATGCCCCTGTGTCTTCCAGCCTAGCTTCTAATCTCTTCCTCTTCTTCTACTTGTCTATTTTTCCCTAACCCCTTTTAAATATCCTCTACTGAGGGTAAATTTGACATATTGAGGACTTATTTACTGATTACAATTTTCTGGTTTGTTTTAGATTTTGTTATATAACCACAAATCTAGTTCATATGGTTAAATGTGGCAAATTAATGGATACCTCAGTTTGTCATTTTCCATGCTGTGTTTTATGTTGTAATTACTGCTGACTGTACCACTTTAGCCAAAGTGACATAATTGTTCTTAACAGATGTTCTTCCTGGTATTCCCAGACTGAGATTGCCTAAAGGTCATAGAATATATTGTGGGCTAGTGCCAAAGTATCAGAGGCTAGGCCAAGCAGGCAGCAACTTCTTATCCCCAACAAATTGAAGAGGTAGGATCTTACAACAGACTCAATGCCCCCACACCAGCTACACCAGGAAGACACCTCTGAGAAGTAATCATTTCCTAAGGGGTCTAAATACTAGCAATAAAGGAACTCACCAACTCACAATAGGCAATTTACAATCATCAACCCAGGAACTAAATTACAAAAAATAAAAGGAAAAGCAAATGAGAAGACACTTAAACAAGATGCAACCCCAGACATCCAGTTCACCAAAGGCAAACCCAGGGGTCAATGAGGTGAGACAATCCAAAAGTCAACCATCTGGCCTCTCTGAAATGGTAACATCAAAGTAAATGAATGAGACTCTAAAAAAAAATCAAATCAGAAATAATTTCTCAGATAACTAAACAGATAACAACCACAATGAAAACCATGCTTAATGACTGTAGAGCAGAGAAAGTTAAAAATTGGGATAATTCTAAACCTAAAACAAGATTTATACACTGGCACTTCATATAAATCATTCCATTTTCTTTGAAACATATGATGTTATTATTCTGTATTGTGGAAGTCTTTGGTGATATTGGTTTAAAAAATCAGTAATATAAATGTTCTCTGTAAATTTTCTTCTTTTTTTCCTTTCTGGTAGAATAAAATCACCCTTTAAAATTCCCTCTCAGATTATTCACCTTTTCCACAAAAACCAGGCATCTAATTATATCTCAGATGTATTAACTGACTCATTTTGGTTGAATTTTAGTTAAATATATATGGAGGCAGCAGTTGAAGCAACACAATTTCTTTGAATTAATCCTAAATCAATGATTATTTTGGTGCTTCTAAATCAGATTTGTGAAGGACTCTAACACTGAGTTGAACCCCCAAATATTCAATGGTTTTTAAAAATAATCTAGGCAATTAATTTTTTAATAGCTGAAGCAAAGTAAAAAAGTGATGTG
The DNA here is from genome assembly GCA_028451465.1 of Erethizon dorsatum. Classification (NCBI taxonomy): domain Eukaryota; kingdom Metazoa; phylum Chordata; class Mammalia; order Rodentia; family Erethizontidae; genus Erethizon; species Erethizon dorsatum. The sequence goes on from CM051824.1 coordinate 110,931,149, forward strand.
ATTATCTGGCCATATTTGCATAATTTTTTTTCTAAAATCAAAATTTTATTCACCATATATCTAAATCTATGCTTCCAAAACAACTTCTAATTTCTAGATTAATTTACATCTCAATGGAAATATTTTTGCATATAAGTTTAATTAAATAAAGCTTTTATGTTTGTTCTCTGAAGTCTTACATTGTCGAGTATACCATACTCTGACCTTTACTTTTGTAGCTTCTACAAGAATGTAATTTGTGGGGCCGGTGAGATGGCTCAGCGGCTTAAGCGCCTGCCCAGCAAGCGCAAGGGCCCGAGTTCGACTCCCGGATCCCACATACGAAAAAGGGGCCGGTGATATCGCTCAGAGGCATGGGTGCCTGCTGGTGCGTGAGGTCCTGAGGTCGACCCCCCGGTACCCACAAAAAAAAAAAAGAATGTAATTTGTCTTTAGGTTAAGATATTTACTTTTCTTAATTTCCTCACAAATATAAGATTTTTTGTGGTAAATATATATTTTTATATATTTCACTCTATTTATTTATCCTACATCTGGATATAGTGGAACATGATCCATTTAAATAAATATATTAATCAAAAATACATATCAGTATCTACTGCATATAAAATGACCTTCAATTACTGCAAATAAAGTCCTAAGTAAGAATAACAGATGTGCCTACATAGAGTAAAATTCCAATCTTCACAGAAAAAATGTGCTATAAACAAATGTACAATTCTGAAAATTGTTTTAGAAGCAAATTTCTCTGTTATTTGTATAATATATTTCCTACATTCTAAATTTATCTTCATTTAGCTATTTATTTGACAACAACTTGGCAGTGTTATTTTCTATAGAGATAGGTAAATACATATTTGCACTTATGAATGTTCAACATTTTTCATCATTGATCATTTAGAATGATACACTTCAGAATCACATTTTATTATAACAATTAAAATAGCTTTTGAAGTCTTATGTTACAGAAAAAATAATAATCTATATCAAATATTTAAAAGGATTTTGTGTAAAGGGCCAGCTAGCACATTTTTTAGTCTTTGTGGTCCATACAGTCTTTGCCACAACTACTAAATTCTACCCTTGTAGCAAAAATATGTCCATGGACAATACTTGAATTAAATGTGGCTACATTACAATAAAATTTTACTTATAAAAAAGCTGGCAGGCTAGACTTTTCCCTAAAGTCATAATTTACTAACCATGAATATATACTAATTACTCCTCTATGATCATCTATTTTATAAAACATGGACAGTACTTGCATAGCCAACACAGCCACTTAGCTATTTAACAAAGTCTTTTCCCTTCCTAACTATTCTGCAGTTCTCCTGCTTGCTTCTGTTTCTTGCTGCAGTGGTTTGAAAATAGAGCTAGACTTGATATGAATTTAAATCTCAACACTACAATTTAATGTGGATGAGCTCAGTCATGTTTACTTTAAACTGCTATTCTCTTTATGGGGTGAAAATAAAAGTATGTTGCATGAAATGTTTTTGAAAGATAATTCAGATAAGCAGTAAAAAGTGCTAAACCTGGAAAATAATAAGTATTTTATTAACACAAAGTATTGGTTTTGTAGAGTTATTAGCTTCTCTAGCTTTCCTAGGGATTATGGCCATCATTTGTTACTCATAAGAGTATAGAGAGATTTTATGGTAACAGGAAATAATAGAAAAAAAATTTCTGACAATGAGAATAAACTGATACTAGTAATGTTTTACCAGAAAGCAGTTATTTGAAAGCTGAAGAAAGACTGATAAAACATCTAAACTATACAGTTAAAATATTAAATATATACTCAAAGCAAGTGCAACATTAGTGCATTTTCTCATAATTTTTTATTCGTTTAGATATTTGCCTGCTGAATCGCTGTTAAAAACAAGTTTGCACAAAAAGAAAACATCAAAAGTCACATTATTGAAATATCATTTCACAATAATCAATAATGAAATTAAATCATTGGTATCCATAAATTGCAAACAAAGACAAAGAAATGGGTGTGTATTTTAGGTTGTAAATTTTTTAGTGAACAGGTTGGATGATTTTATTTTCATGGGTGTGGGTGTAAGGAAGGTGTAGATTTTCATCATCGTTTTAATATTTTACTTCAGCAATATTCATAACAATAGAGAAACAAACACAGTCATTGAAATATCATTGACAATAATTTTATATACTAGAAAAAGAGCTTCTATTAATGCAGTTGTGTGTAAAGTATTGGTGCTTTTCCTTGTGAATAACATGGCATAGAACCTTGTTGATGTCTTCTGTTAGGAAAGTGAAACTGCCAACAGCAGATCAATAGAAGTGATGGTTATCTGTGCTGAGGTATTCACTAATGGCTATTCTAGGTCCCAGGGTGACTGAAGAAGAGAAAATTGCATCTTAACAAGAATTATAGGTCGGCAATTATGGTGAAATACAAAGCATAATATAGAGAATTTCAAAGTCATTTTTATTATGGAATCTGATCACTAAAATTTTATAGCATTGATGGGTTCATAAAACCTAACAAATCTTATTTAATGAATAGTATGTCACCACATAACGAGGTAAAACTGATTATATTAATTTAATTTTCTAAAATTTGATTTGACAATAGGATCTCTACAGAGTCCAACTTGGGGAGGAATTCTTTGCACTAGAGTGCATACAAATGCTATTCTTGTAAAGTCCCATAGATCTTTAGAGTGTCTCTCCACCCATCAATAAAGTCCTCAGAGGTGTTGCATACAGAAGTTTTGTTTCACTACAAAATTAAGGAAACCTCAATTAAATTCTGCTTAAAGGTGATATAAATTAATTTCACACTAACCAAGAGCAGAGCTGATTGGATATATTTTATATCAGGGGATAGAAAGATTCCTTTAATCTAATTATGTTCTCCCTAAAAATTGGTGTTGGACATATATTCCAAGGTGATTGTTCAAGTTTGAAGACTTTTACTACATTACAACAAGCATGCAGTAAAAACCGTTGAATAAGGTTCTGCTTTAGTTTTCTAAAATACTTTTTGGAACAGAAATTCTATGTAGAGTGGGCTGGCCTGGAACTCATGACTCTCCTGACTCAGCCTCCTGAGGCCTGGGGTTACAGGCTTGTACAACCAGACCCAGTTACAAATTCACTTTCAAACAATATTTGTTGGATGTTGTCCACACCACTTCTCTTTAAATCTCAATGGAAAAAACCTCATTACATGTTCACAGAATTATACAAGAGAAATTTAGATGACTATCCAGAATGTGCCCATGCAAATATTAGGAGTCATAGCACTGTGAACATAAGAGTAAACAGATAGGAGGAACAATTACCATACTTCCCTACAGATCTACAGATATCGTAATTCATATATGGATGTTAATTGAAGGACAATTGTGATAGCTATGCTTAATTTTCAATGTGACAGTATTAAGAAACACCTGGAGAGGTGATCACATCATTGGGGTGCTATATTCATTAGTTTTTATATAATCCCCTAATCTTCATAGCTGAATGTGACGTTTGGAGGTGAGACTCAGTGGGACTTTTGTCAGTGTGGGTATCTTTCAGGGGTAAATCATTCACTTTATTGTTCCCCTGTTTCACATTTCCAGTCACCATAAACTGAGCAGCTTTGCTCCACCATGGCTTCAACCATGATGTTTCTGCTTTGGAGTAAGCCAACCATGGGCTGCAACCATGAAATTAAGAGCCAAAATATAACTCTCCTCTATAAAGTATTAGGCGTCATGTATGTTGTCCCAGTAAAGGGAAATCTGACTAATGCAGCAATCAAACATTATGTAAAAATAAATGTAATGTTATGTATGTGAAAAAAGAACATTCCTAAAATATCTAATTCAATGATTAGAAAAATATTTCGGTGCAAAAATTTGAAAGCCCAAAACTTTAGAAAATCTATTGACAAACCACATGTTTCTTTTACTCTTCTCAATATTCTCTACAGGTTAAAAAATCCAGATCATTAATATTATCAATTAAATTGTAATTATCTATAAGATTTTGTATTATTAAATACCTAATATGATATGTGTTATGGTTTCTAACTAGATGTCCTCCAAGAGCCTTATGCACTCTTTTTTTTTGTGGGTACCGGGGGGTCGACCTCAGGACCTCACGTGCCAACAGACACCCGTGCCACTGAGCGATATCACCGGCCCCTTTTTCGTATGTGGGATCCGGGAGTCGAACTCGGGCCCTCGCGCTTGCAAGGCAGGCGCTTACGCCTCTGAGCCATCTCACCGGCCCGCCTTATGCACTCTTAAGTACGCATAAGAAGCTGATTGAATTATGGGGCTTGTAGCCAATTTGTTAAGATAAAGTGGATTCTGTTTAAGAGAGGTTATTAGGTGTATGACTCCAGCTCCTCGCTTTACTCTCTCTTTGCTTCCTATCTGCCATATTATGTGCAGATGTCCTTTGCCATGCCATGCCATTCTGCTACCCCAAACTGGCTTGAAGCCAACTGACTATGGACTGAAATTTGAGCCATAATAAGACACTTGTGTGTTAAATTCTAAGTGGTCCAAAATTTTGTAACTAAGAAAATATGTGAAGAAAATAATATCTATTTAAATAAATTTGGGGAATGGGTTCTGGGTGGGTTTCCAGGCTCTTGTGCATGAGAAGCAAAAATTTCAGCATGGTTAAAAAAAAAAGTAGCTATATTTATGAAAGTTAACTGGGGAAAATGCTCTGAGAGCAAGCAGGTTTGTGCTATCAGAAGCAAAAATATGACATGAACAGGAAAAGAAGTGGTGTGGGATGATGTGGAGAAAAGGAAGGTAGCTAAGTTAGGCTTCTGTATTAGAAAACATTGTAAAAGCCACCTAGGGCAACTCTCATTTTTGTCTCAGGATATGACTGACAAAATGAATGACAGGCTGCTCAGTCATCTCAAGTGTATCTACTGCTCATGATCTTATCCATAATTCACTCTGTTATAATTACATGCATCATATGCAGCCCATATATACGTACCATTAATGAAATTTGTGTGAGGAAAGGTCTATGTTAGCCACAGTGGCTTATGCCTAGCATGCATAACATACAAGTGCCCTGGACTGGAGATTTAGAAATTTTCTGGTTCCTTGTTAATCATATTTCTGTTTCTCTTAGGACAATGGAGTGTGGGTTTGCCCTGGGCTATTGCCCAAGTTCTGATGAGTGGAGTGTGTGGTTTCATACCACTACTGGTGCTATATAAATTAAATTAAGTAAGTTATGGAAACAAAAGTGATTGTCAAAGATATTGTCTCCCTCAAATAATATCTAAGGTACAGCTAGAATGTATATAATATATTCATTTTATTTTACTCATTATTTTAAATACTATGTAATTTTTATTATTCTATAAAAAATTATCAGATAAAAGAAAACAAATTTATTTTTACATTTTTGTAGATCAGAAATGTCACAAATCTGATTGGACTAAAATTAAAATTTGATGGGGTTGCATTGCATTTACAGATGATAGTGGGGCTCTACTTTTTTGTTTTATTTTATTTTATTTTATTTTATTATTTTATCTTTTGTCTACTTTAGCCTTTGTATTGTTTGGCTCAGGGGTCCTTTTCTCCATTTTCAAAGCTAGAGTGCACAAGTTACATATTTCTCATATTATTTCATACTGTTCTTTTGACCCTTTAACACTTGGAAAGGTAGTGTGTTTATATCGGACACACACATATTTCAAGATAATCACCTTTTTATAAGGTCAGCTATTTCATCTCCAAACTTAATTTCAGTTTTCCATTTTACATTACATATTCAAAAATTGCTGGGATTTGAACATGATTTTCATTAGAGTTCATTATTTCATTTACTGTAGATGCCATTGTTATAGGAGATATTTTCTCACTTTTTAAAAAATGTTTAATGTACTTCGGTCCTAATGTACTGCTAAATTGATAAATGATTAAGTTGATAATTGACAGGAATAGTTACATTACCAAAGCCAGTGGTCCATGGAAAACTACATTACACTGACCTGTCCCCAACAATTTCATCATAGTTACTATACCTTAATGCACTAATTTTGGAGAGAGAGCATTGACAAATTTGTTAGAGGCAGAAAAAGTTCTCTTGTTACTGGGTTTGGAGGTGCAGGAGTCTTCTTCTGGAGGTAATTTCTATGTTCTTTCATCTTGAACAGAGAATTGAGTGAAACAAGCAATAATATTGGCAAAGTTTACCATTTATTTGAGATAGGAAAAATGAAAAGTGAAGGGTCAGTGAAAAGCTGGTTCTGCAGAGTGAGCTTGAGCTGACTAAAAGACAAAAATAAAAAACAAAATTAAATAAAAATACATCCTGCGGGCATAGGGTGCGTTAATATGAAGAGGAACGTTAGCAAACTTTCAATTGTGTGCCATCTTTTTATTCATTACACACTTCTCAGGAACCCATGAGAAGTCCACATATGGGGCTCAGAGAAATGGGTCTATGTAGATTCTGTGAGCCCACCATGCTTTGCTTCCTACCCAGTCTAAGCCAGTCTATTTTCCTATCTCACTATTACTTCTTCAAGCCTTGTCAAAGTTAAATTGCTATACAATTAAAATATTAATATTTCAAAAAGAAGTAGAAAGATAAAACATTTCAATATTCTCACCCACGCTATATGAGAGGGAAATTGTGTCAAAAATTTACTTAAAAGAAATGATGAAGATATTTCAGCAAAACAGAACCAGTAGAAATAAGAAAAAGAAAAAGTAGAGAATAGAGAGGAATAAGGAAATGTGGGGAAAGACTGAGAGAGATTTGGTTATGTGTTTATTTTAAGGAATTATCTTCCATGATTTCAGAGTCTCATAAATCTGAAATCTGCAGGGCAGACAGCAGGCTGTAGATTACAACAGAAACTGGTATTGAAATCTTGAGTCCAAAAACAGTCTGGAGGCAGAATTTCTTTTTTCTCAAAGGATGTCCATCTTTTCTCTTAAATGGTTTAACTAATTAGATGAAGTTCTCTAATCACATACTGAAGGATAGTCTGCTTCATTTGAAATTTACTGATTTAAATGTTTATCATATCTAAAATCTCTCAGGAGCACCTGAATAAAGGAGTTATTGATTTAAAATAATGCTTAGTACTATAGCCTAAAAGAGTTGATAAAGTTAGTTCTCACACTAATGAATATTGGAGAAGATAAAGAAAAGAAAAGAAAAGAAAAGAATATGCTGATGATTAGCACAAGATGGATGGAGGCATTGGGAATAGATCTGACATGGCCTTCAGGGTACAAAAAATATTTGGAATATAAAAACACAGTTTTAAAGATATTTTTATTTATTAATGTATACCAGTTTAGCAGATAAATAGTTCTTACTACAAAACAGTACACTCATTCAATCTTCTAATAGATAATTAAATGCTTTTTATAAGCTGAATACATTCCCTACATTATAGAGAAAATTCCATGGCTGGATAAAACGTCTGTCTGCATGAAGCTTACCTCTAGTGGTAGAATGAAATTATTTACTTCCTGGTTTGTCCATCTTAGAGTGAACCTGCAGGATTCAAACTTGCTCAAATTCACTTCTGCAGCTCTACTCAGTCACACTCCAGGGTATTATTTTAACAGGATCTAAATCTCCACACTTTAATGACAGCTAAGGCAATTAACATCTCCTAAAGGGAATCTAAATGCAAACAGCTTATGCAAAGCAATATCCCTGAAGGAGACTTTAAGTACCTAACCCCTAAGGAACATCTTATGCAAACAAGTATCAGCTGAAGTAGTTTACCCTTAACAAACATTTATTCAAATTCATATCTTCAAGCAAATTCTTAAGTCTAGCGGCTACTTTATACAATATACACAGAAATATGCAAGCACATACATGCTCACATACAGAAACATTTATTCCTCTTGGTGCATACTTACACACACCACATAGGACATTTGATACATTCTTTTTAAAATGTATATTTGATTTGATCAATGAGTATCCTAGGCTTGGTTTGATTCATTGGAAGTATAGAAATCTAGATAGAAATGTTAACTCGCCGAGAAAATGTTTGTTGGATTTACCTTAGCAATTTTCTATTGCTATAACAGAATTCCTGAGACTGGGAAATTTACAAAGGGAAAGTATTCTGGCTCTTAATTCTAGAAGCTAAGAAATTCATGGTCCAATGGCCACATGCTTTGAGGTTCTCTGGGTGTTTCACAAGGTGGTAAAATTTGAAAGTGCAAATGAGCACATGCAAAAGAGTCAAACCATGAGCAGCAGCACCAGTTTTTCTCTGGTTTGGGTCTGGGGGGGTCACCAAGGCTGAAATAAAGAAATAACCTAATCTTTTTGCGGAATACGTTCATGAGTTTACTGATTCTCATCACAGAAAAAGAATTTACAGGACATGTCAGTAAGAGGCAAGAGAAGAGATTATTAGAAAGAGCCATAGAATACTCTCAAGAGAAGAGTTCATGTGTTCAGAGAAATGAGACACACTACAGTTGGGATCTAGGAATCTTTTATGTGTTTTGGGTGCTGGAAATCTGTGGAATTTGATCATCTGTGGTTTTAAACTTGTCTAGTTCATAGAAAGGTTACCCCACTCATAGTGAGATAATGGACCATTCATATGAGAAATCCTAAAAGGTGACCTATTCTCAGATTAAAGTGGACCCTTTGCACGTAAAAAGGGAATGGGCAAGACCATTTTAAGATTAAAGGGAGTTGAAGAGTTTCACTATATTCTGGAAGGAGATAAAGAGAAAATACAAATAAACAAACTGGGTTTGTGCCCTGAAGTTGCTTGCAGTTCTTTTTAAAAGTAAATTTTTAGGGGCCGGTGAGATGGCTCAGCGGCTTAAGCGCCTGCCCGGCAAGCGCGAGGGCCCGAGTTCGACTCCCGGATCCCACATACGAAAAAGGGGCCGGTGATATCGCTCAGCGGCACGGGCGCCTGCTGGCGCGCGAGGTCCTGAGGTCGACCCCCCGGTACCCACAAAAAAAAAAAAAAAAAAAAAAAAAAGTAAATTTTTAAAAATCTTGATTTCCTTGTCCCTTTTCTATCTAGTTTCTATTTCTCTATCCTACTTCAACCCCTCCCCTTTGGATTTCAGTCCCTTAATTTTAAGAGCTTGCAGATGGCGGATGGTCTGACATCATGTAACTGCTTCAGGCTGAGAAAGGCCATTGACACTGCCTAGCCAGGAACTGAAATTGCATCCTGACTGATCTAATGAAATACAAATATCAGTTTCTGTCTTTGAAGGACTGAGGCAAGAAATTAGGGCATGGCAGGCTGGCTGGAATTAGACATGATCTGTCAATTGCAAAACCCCAGGATATATGCCCAGAACAGTTCCAAAAGCCTTGCATGAGGACCCAAGCAGAGAGCATCATCTTCAATTCTTCTCAAAAGAACTTGAGGGCCGGTGAGATGGCTCAGCAGTGTAAGCGCCTGCCTGGCAAGCGTGAGGGCCCAAGTTCGACTCCCGGAACCCACATATGAAAAAGGGGCCGGTGATATCGCTCAGCGGCACGGGTGTCTGCTGGCGCGCGAGGTCCTGAGGTCGCCCCCCCGGTACCCACCAAAAAAAAAAGAACTTGAAAAAATTTTAGAAGGGATGGCCTAGATCTGACACCAGCCTGAGGAGTGTGAGATAAAAAATAACAGTTGCCATGGTGCTCTGGGGCCCTCTCTTCCACAGTGGTCAACTCTAATGGCATAGAGTACATTTTTTCCTAAATTTTTTGGTCTAAACTCACTTTGCAGAGCACATATTTTCCTACCTTTAATAATTGTAAATCTTTGCTATCATTTTTGTTTGTCTTCACCAATTCTTTCCCAAGATAGAAAGAACCTAGAAACCACCTCTAGGAAAAAAACATCAGCACCCCAAATCCTGCTAACAGAACCATCATTTTTTGTAGTGTGAAAAAAAAGGGCAAGGGCATACAAGGATGGGTCAGCTCTCTTCAGTAAATCCATCATCAATTTCCAGAACTATGCAAATCCAATCACTGGATTAATACAGTATCACACACCTACTATTTATTATTACACACCCATGATCCAGTTACTGACCAAAAGGCTACTGTTAGTGCATGAGGCTTTGAGGGAGGTCTAGATGTATGCCATAACATTCTTCTCTGGCTCTCACAAATCTCATATGCATCCCTTTATACAAAATGCATTTAGTTCATCTCTAAGAGTTGTTAAAATCCTAACAGTTTCAGCATTGCTGAAAACTCCAAGTCCAAAATCTCCTCTGAGATTTATGGCCAACATTTTGGCAGTGAGCCCTTGTAAAAAAATGAAAAGTATGTACTTCCAACATACAACGACACAAAATGAACATTGCTATTACAAAAGGTATAAACAGTGATAAAAAGCAATGGGAAAAAACAAGAACTAAAGTCCTGCAGGGCACATAATAAATATGATAATTCCATGTCCAGCACCTGGGAAAATCAGTGACAAGATGTGAACTCCAAAGGAGTTGGGCAGCCTGACTCTTCTGGTACTGCTGATATCTGTAGTCGTCATGGCCTTAGTCTTTGGCTGGCTTTGCTCACTCTTTGCCCCTTTCCTCAGAGGATCCATTTCCTGGCTTCCTCATCCTTCTGGAGTCTCCACTGCACTTTTGCCTTCACACACACAGGTTCACACCCTGCGTCTCAGGGTCACACTTCCTGGTTTCATAGGCATTCCTCTGAAATCTGAGTGGAGCTTCCTGACACCACAACTCTTGCATTCTGCATGTTTCAAACTACCATTATGTGGATGATGCCTAGGCCTGCCTACCACTGGTTCATTAGCCAGACTTTTTCTTTTGGCTATAGTGATCAAATGCCCGAATTGCTCAGCACTATGAAGCCAATATAGGAGAAATTTCCTAGGTCACTGGGATTCTGGAATATGGTGGCCTGGGTCTCTCTACTCAAAGCAAAGTCTTTCACCTTGTAAATTCGACACCACAAAGTGTGAAGTCCTGCTAGTTCTTGTGATGTCCCCATGTCATATTTTCCATTATTCTGTTCCAAGGTTCTTAATATTTTAGTGCTTATCTTTTCAGCAAAAAATTCTCATCTGTTCCATCTTTGCCAGCCACAACTTTATTGGAGCATCCTTTCTTTACCAAGATCAAAACTTTTTAAATGATTCTTCTGGGCCATTTGCTCTTGATTCTCAAGGTACAGCTGGATAAAAGTCACCAACAGTAGCCATGGAACCACCTCAACATTAGACCCTTGTGAAATTTGTTCTGCCAGATTAATGAGTCCATTGCCCTTAATTTCCTGAATTGTCTCTGGACATGAGAAAAATGCAGACTAATTTTCTGCCAAAGCATAACACATATGTGTTGGAGTCCAACTGCCAATACAGTCCTTTTTCCCAACTGAAATATCTAGAGTCTGGACTTTTCTAGTTGCATTTCTATTAGCATTCTGGTCTTCTGTGCTCTGACCAGAAAGCTCCATTAACCTCATCTAACAGCATTCTAGGGCCCCTTCCACTGCCATATCCAAACATGATTTTAGGAAGTAGTGGTAATGAGCACAAATACACTTATTACCTGATAAATAAATGTATCTCATATAAATAATAATAAAAATATTTGTTTAATCAAAGCTAATATATGTAGAGCAAGTTTTAAGTGACAGGACCAAATTTAGAGAGATGCCAAAAATTTTGATAATTTTACATATGTAACTTCTAGATAAATATTGTGTAAAAGAGAGCACTTGGTATGTATTAAACTTATATATTCTTAACTCCTTAATTTTATTTTAAATGTTAGACTGACAACTTATTTTATTTTTACAACCATCTCTAGTCCCTGATATGTAGTTTGTTTCATCAACTAAGATAATAGTTTTCAATTAACAAATCATAAACTGTTGAAATTATTTTATAAGTTAGCCCTTAAAATTTTTTAACTCTTAAAACACAGTTTTTAGTAATCAAAAACCTAAAAATTGTAAACACAAAAACTTCCTAGGGGGCCGGTGAGATGGCTCAGCGGCTTAAGCGCCTGCCCGGCAAGCGTGAGGGCCCGAGTTCAACTCCCGGATCCCACATATGAAAAAGGGGCCGGTGATATCGCTCAGCGGCACGGGCGCCTGCTGGCGCGCGAGGTCCTGAGGTCGACCCCCCGGTACCCACAAAAAAAAAAAAAAAAAAAAAACTTCCTAGGTAAAATATATAACCTTTGCATTTTAACCTAATTATGTAAGCTTAATCAAAAGCATCACCAATTATTAAAACAGATTAATAGGCAGACAAATAGAAAAGTACATAAATCAATTGTATTAAAGTAAAGTGGCCTTTTAGATGTATTGGCCATGCTAAACTATAATAAATTTTTCATAGTGGTAGGTTTATAACTATAACTAGACTCGTAAGTTAGAAAATTTTCCAGGTGGTATCAATTAGCTCTCCTTTTTCTTATGTAAGTCAAAACAATATTTTCTTTAATACTTTAATATTCCGGCAACTTTTTTCTTAATTAATACTATAGACATTAACCAATAAGTGTCATAAAGGGGAAAAAGTGGAGAGTTTTTAGGCTTTGTCTTTTTACTTTTTAATTTACCTTTGGAGAAAAATAAACTTTTAAAATATTTTATCTTAAATTGGTCCCAAGTTTACAAAATCTAATGTAAAGGTGATGTTTTGTGGATAGACATTACGTTTACCCATAATCATGTAAGATTTACTACATGCCTTTAATATCTCCCTTGTGTACTTTTGGAAAGAATAGAGAAAGAAAATAAAAATAAAATCGAAGAAAGAGGAGCCTACTTAAGTCTCTAACCTCAGCCTGCCTGAGCAGCCTGCCTCATCCTGTGGTCACACCACAAGCATGCCCCAAACCAGAGTCACACCACAGGCACACCCCAAACTGAGGTATGAGGCAGCCACACCCAAAGCCATGGTCAGGCTTCATATGTAATCCACCCTATTTCCCAGAGTCAGAACTGCCCATCAGGGTCAGAATTATTCAAAATTGGAAGCTCTGCTTTGTTACCCCAGAGATACAACAGGCTAAGTGAGCTAGTTTGCTCTGTTATCTCTGAGTCAGAACTGCCCAGGAATCCTCTCTGCTTTTTTTTTTTTTGTCATGTCCAGAACTAGCATCCTTGTTCTTGAAATAGCTACCTTTTTATATTTCTTGAAACAGCTACCTTTATCAACAAATCCAGAAAGCAGAAAAAGTAGTGGTACACAACACCTGAGCTTTACTCAAAAAATGATCCCATAGATCTTCATATCTAGGGAAATGTAACATACATGAGAAACTGATAGAAGAGTTAAAAAGTCTGGAGATGGCACTTAGCAACTACGGATCACATATCAAGGAAAGAGAGGCCATGAGCTTCCTTCCCTTTCCCCCTCCCACCTGGTAGGATACCACTAGGCTTCTACACACTGCAGTTCCCTACCTCTTCCTGATAAACTATGCTTTAGAGGGAAAGTGATTGGGTGACAGTCGAGATGAAGAAAGAAAATAATGAAATTAAGAGCCCTTTGGCTGGGCTTACTCAAGTCAACCCCTTAGTGCCTCTTCTTATGTCCATCAGCTGTGCCAAGAAGTTCATAGCAGCCCACTCTCATTGAATCCAATTCTGTTCCATGAGTGAGAGCTCACTCGCTCCCTTGAGAAATGACCCAGCTTTTCAGTAGATGCATCAACCTGGGCTGAGTATGTAGCTCGGTGCTAGAGCAGTTGCCTAGCATGTGTGAAACCTTGAGTTCAATTCCAAGCACAAGAAACACACACACACACCCCTACATGCACACACACACATAAGGTCATTATTCTGTATTGAATAACCTATTGCCAAGTACATGTCACAAAATCAGTATGAGTTTCAAGAACATTGTGATAAACAATAATCAAACTGCAACAGGATTTAACATCCAGATATGACTGACACATCATTTTCCAATGTTAGAAGTTGAAATAAGTGGTTGCTGTACATTCCTTTTTGCTGTACATTTCCTTTTTATTTTAGAATTGAAACAAAAATGTTTTTAAGTACACATGAAAGAAACCCAGGAATTAATAAAATAATGATTTAAAACTGTAGAGAATGTATTTGTACTTTTCTATGAATATGAAGTTGAAACAAATTTTGACATGTTCATCATTTGTCATACATGAATATTATCACAATAAGTAAAATGTGGTCATTTTAAATAATATTGACTTTAATAATTTGTTATTAAACTGTAAAAGACCAAATATTAACTGTAGTATATTTGAGAGCCATGAAAATTTTTTAAAAGTATTCTTTTTCATCAAGCAAGATATTTTTTTAAATAAGAATTCATGCTCTTCAGACAAATCTATATATTTGAAGGATAACAATCCATGAATTAGATGATATTGAATATCTAGCCAGAAAAAAAGTAGTTGTTTCCATAACTGTATTAACTTAATCTTTGTAAATTAATAATTTTCACTATTTTAGAGAAAAGCATGCTGAACTTTGAAGACATAAGTTGAAATCACTTAGTTGTGGGAGAAACAATATTATTCTCCAGTTTCTGCACTTCACACCTCACATTTCATAGAACATATTGTCATACACACATCCTGTTACTGTTCCAGAATAAGACTCAAATTAAACATTGAATATAGGAATTCTTCCATAGAGACCTTGAGCAGAATGATAAAAACCAAATTGCTGTTGGTTATTATTTAAAACATTTTTGTATACTATTTATTACCATCATCTTTGCTAAAATCTCCCAACTAACTGGGTTCCAGTTCTGTGCCTGATATCATCACAGAGATTGATCCCTTACTCTACTAACTGTTGAGACAGAACTTCTTATAAATGTTACCGCTCCCCTTCTTAAAACTAATTTTTCTGTGACTTTCATAGCATGAAACATTAAACAATTGATGTTTATAAGAAATGAATAGAGCGCGAAGGCCCGAGTTCGACTCCCGGATCCCACATACCAAAAAGGGGCCGGTGATATCGCTCAGCGGCACGGGTGCCTGTTGGCGCGCGAGGTCCTGAGGTCGTCCCCCCGGTACCCACAAAAAAAAAAAAAAAAAAAAAAAAAAAAAAAAGAAATGAATAGAAAGACAGGATCTTACCTTATTAAACACCTATTTGCTTTTCAGGAATATACCATTTTAAAGAGAGATTCAGGAGACAATAAATCCAGTTTTGTGATTAAGCCAGCACAACTGGGGAAAAGCGAAGTAAACAAAGTTTCTATTTCTTAATATCTTAGAAACACAATTTTTCTGTTTCATATGTACACTGATCATTTTTCTAGTTGACATGTTAAGAAGAAATTCTGGTCATGTATGGCTGCTGAGGGAGAGTGAAGGACCCAGTAACAGCAAATTCCTAAAATGTTTTAAAATTATCCCACACTATAATAGTACCAAATCCTTGCATTATATTTAATCTGATACATAGGTTTTAGTTATTGTTTTTCTACTTCTTGTGCTGTGCTATTTTTGATCATTTAGTATTCATTCAGTACCTAGCACCTTATGTCTGTGTAAGTACATATCTGTGCATATATGTATGTATGTGAGCAATCATATGCATGACTACACACAAAGATATAGATGAGAATGTGCATAAATTCATGCCAACCTATATGTTCATATGTTGTGTAACACACATATATGTGTATACACAAGTATGTACTCTCTTCTTGTTCATCACTCCATGAAGCTGACAGCCTGTGGATAATCCATCTGCATGGGCCGTTCATCAATCAGATGAATACAATAACTCTTTACTTGGCTCTAAATCTGTTTCACATGATGCTTTCTAGAAGTTTCATTATCCTTTCAAGAAGTTTAATAAAATATCTGGAAAACTCTGTTGTCTTCCCTCTTTTGAAATACAGATGTTGGAGCCCGTGAGATGGCTCAGCAGTGTAAGCACCTGCCTGGCAAGCGCGAGGGCCCGAGTTCGACTACTGGAACCCACATACCAAAAAAGGACTGGTGATATCACTCAGCGGCACAGGCGCCTGCTGGTGTGTGAGGTCCTGAGGTCGAACCTTGGTACCCACACACACACAAAAAAAAAAAAATAAATAAAATATATATGTTATGCTGTTACATTTGACTGCTGATTGATTACTAAAAATGAAATAGGAATTTAAAGTTTAGCTACTACAAAGTATTTCTTAAAAACATCCAAAGAGAGAATGAAATAGATTAAGAATGTCATTTTAAACAAATTTTTCACAAAGGTTAAACAACTATATTTAATAAATGGCACATTTTTAAATTAGTTATATGCAGGTATATACTATGACTGAAATAACACAGGAATAACTTAGCATTGTGGAAAGATTTATTTTGTCTTCTATACTTCAGCTCTGTTTCAACATTCCTAACTCTATTTTCTAAAAGTTATTTACTTATTGATTTGGATTGGGTGCTTTTTTGGCAGGATGAACTCCATGTGGAAAGAGATTATGGTTACTATACCAGAATTTGGCACAAATTTTTTCTTTTCTTTTTTTTTTTTTTTTGTATTACTCACATAATATACCTTGGGATCAGAACCTGACTCCTAATAGAAATACAATTGTAAGACTACAGTCCCAGTACTAAAACTCAGTGGCATATAAACCATCCTATTATATTAGTTTTATTATACTATTAAATTTGTATTTTATTCAGGTAATCTTAATTTTTAACTAATTTTCTTCTTATGTTTCAGGATCTCACTCATGTCACTATGTGAAAATTAGAACTCCCATCTTCTTAGGTGCTTCTATTTTATGACATTTTTTTCAGCTTCCTTTTTTCTTGATGATCTTGACAGTTTTGAAGAGTACTGAGTCAGGTGTTTTTTACAATGACACTCACCCACTGAAATTTGTCTTATGTTTTTCTCATGATTTGATTATATTTATGAGTTATTAGGAGGAAAACGGGTAAAGTGCATTTTTAATCACAAGTCAAGTATACCGACTATTAACAAGACTAATTACTGTTGCTGTTTACCTTGATCAATGTGATTTAGGTTTTCTAATATAAAGTCATGCCTTCTAGTCCCTTTACAAACTGTTCTCCTTGAAGGATGTATATTGCACCATGCATACCACACACTGAAGGTGTAGAAACCATCAGGTTTTTTTAAACCACAAAAATATTTGGAGCAGCTTTTGAAGACCAGGTGCAAATGATGATGCTGGACTGAAAGGAGTGGGAGAAAAAAGCATTATATCAGCTTGTTTTTGCATTTTATTTTTTATTTTTATTATTACATAATGTTTATGTTTTTGTGTGGAATTCATGCATGGACATAACACACCTCAATTCCTTTTCATCCCTTTTCCCTCCACTTTCTCCATATTTTGATGCTTCCCATTGAAGAAAAACGAATCTCCCTACTTCCTATCATCTACCATTAATTTTGCTATTTACCTATAATTTGGTTCCTTATATAAGAGAAATGATACAATATTTAATTTAGTGTATCTGATTTATTTCATTCAACAGTATAGTCTCAAGGTGTATCCATTTTCCTAAAACTGACTAAAGTTTATATTTCATTATGGCAGAGTAGCACTCCATTGTGTGTAAATAGCATGTTTTCTTTATCCATTCATCTTTTGATGGGCATAGAGGCAGCTTTCAAAATTTAGCTATTGGGAATTATGCTGCTATAAACATGGGTATGCAGGTATCACTGGAAAACATTGTCTTTAATGCTTTCAGGAAGATACATAGAAGGGGAATAGTGGATCAAATGAAATTGCTATTTTTAGTATTTTGAAAATCTCCATACTGACTTCTATAGTGCTTGTACTAGTTTATATCCCACCAACAATGTAGAAGGTTTCCTTTTCCCCACAGCTTCACTATCATTTGTTATTCAAATAAGTACATAACTTATGAATAAATTCTGTTCTGGGAAAATGTTCCTATGGTGGATTTGTTTGTAAGCCTGACAAAGTGATTTTTATACACTTTTGACACAAATATACAATGTAAAGCATAACAAAGTCAAACACACACAAACAAATACTGTAAGTAAACTATTTTTTAACCTTTACAGTTACTTTAATATGGTGGTACAGTACAGTACAGCAAATGGCATATAGGGAATTGCACAGAGTGACCTAACAATAGGAGAGTTACTAACTGGAGGAAGGAGGGTAGGCAGGAGATGGTGGAGCTGAAAGATCATTACCAATACAAGATGGAGGACAAGATGGAATTTGGCCCACACTTGATGTTTTTGGAGCTTAAGGATCACCATGTATGGACACAAGTTGTTCACATCTACAAATGTTCATTATGCATGATCCATTCATATCTTTGAAAGTTTGCAATTTAAATGTTCTGAAGTCAGAGACTACCTGTATTAGATTTCTTGATGGTGGCCATTACTTAAAATAAGACATTATAATGCACTCAAACTTTGCACACTCTGATGCTTTAAAGAACTCTGAAAACATTTTATTTGGTAACTCTGTATATGTAATTCATTCTATACAGTAGATGATTAACTCATTTTTTTATATATTTCACTGAATAGATATGTTTCTACCATTTCACATTGTTTTATCTTGTTCTCTAAATTTTCTTGTTAAGATTCAAGATTTTAATTTGTTGATTTCAATGTTTGTGCCTTCTAAGAATATAGCTGATAAAGCAAATGGAGAAATATTTGACATTTAGGAGGACAGATCTATTCAGGAAAATGCTCACAATGATTGCAAACAACTAATTAGTTCTCCTGTGGGGACTCTTATGCCCTTGAAATACTTTGGTATCTTTGATTCTTTAAAGCTTTGAAACAGAACTCTGACCATTATTGTTAGAGATAACTTTTCAACACATATCCTCTGCTTTTGATTGTATGTTTGATAGAAGTGGGAGAAAAATAAATGTCTTATAGAAGTATGAGATAAATAAATCTTAACCAATGTTTAATATTATAAAAAGGCTTAACATTTAATTTGCACTAATTTATCCTCATTTAATCAATTCACATCATATTCTATTTGAAGCCTAAAGCAGTAACCTTTTTCAGGAAGAATGCTTTTTGTAAGATCTGTTAAATCGTGCTGATTGCTAAGATTTGTAGGATTTAAAAATGTGTTTACTTTTTATGCAAGATTTGTTTGGCTCCTTTATGATTTCTTGAGTCTTAAATTAAATTGGATTCTAACAATTTTTTTCTATTCTCTTGCTATGCCTGAGTTTAAATTTTATCCTTTATTACATTTTGGGACAAAGAAAGAGAACAGTGAAGAACTGGGGATGTGACAGAGTGGAAAACAAACTCCTTGACAATTATTTTGTTCAGATAAGAAGAAAGCTGTGGGCCGGTGAGATGGTTCAACAGCGTACGCGCCTGCCCGGCAAGCGCAAGGGCCCGAGTTCGACTCCCGGATCCCACATACGAAAAAGGGGCCGGTGATATCGCTCAGCGGCACGGGCGCCTGCTGGCGCGCGAGGTCCTGAGGTCGTCCCCCCGGTACCCACAAAAAAAAAAAGAAGAAAGCTGTATCTGATTGATACATTGTTCATCTTTTACTTCCTATTTGGCCAATCAGAAAATTTGCCTCTTTTATTTTCTGCAGAACAGAGTGATATAATGCGATCACAGAATTTCCACTATTCAAACTTTATGCTCATAAAGGGAAATATAAGGAACAGGGAATTAATTATTCTCATAAAAATACCTTTGAGACGTCTAAGAGGCCAATCAAAGTAGACATTTGGATTGTTAGGTCTGGATTAAGGAAGTATCAACTAGATATAAGTAGAAAAACTGTGAGGATAATACCACCTAGGAAGAAACCCCAGAAGATGCTAAATATAGGAAAACAAAGGGTATTGGGACTCACAGAAAGATCTTTTTAAATAGTTTCAAATTAAGAGTTTTGCACCTCCATTTACAAGGCTCAACTGCTTCCCTGTCAAGAAGAATAACAGCATTTATCTTTAAAGAGATTGACACTATAGAAAACTAAAATACAGGAATGTTTGCACTATTGCAAGGAATGCTTAAGAAACAAATAAAATATTATTAAATATTGAATTTTTGTACTGCCACAAAATATAATTAAAGTGAGAATTAAAAGTAAGTAGACAGAAAGCTTCATTTTTTAGCACATTGTTGATAAAAGAAGAAAAGCATACAAAACATTAATATTGCCCCTTGAAGAAGTTAAAATTCATCCTGTCTTCTTGCCCTCTTTTCTTCACCTCTAGATGCCTTGAAATTGGTGCTTTCCCATGGCTTCCATAGAATCTTAGTTTCCTAGCCAGTTATGTCACAAAAACAAAAAGTTCCTGAAAAAGTCTACTAATGTGTAAATGCAGCATTACAGCTCGACAGATGTCCAATCATGCACAAATGTTTTAATCTTGAGAAAAATGTATCTGTACTTGCATTTCAACTAGCATAATACAAAGAATACAGGGAAGTGAAGACTCTCTGAGCTTCTTTGAGACTTTTCTATAGAAATGAATAAATATAATTGATATGAAGAATTTAGTACTGTGACTGGCAATTACTATATAACTAAACAGTGTTATTTATTATTTTTCATATTATAATTTTAGTTGTTAAGAACATATGACTAGAGAGGTTTTCAAAACATTTTCTTAAAAGGGATGGTTAACAACAACAACAAAAAATATAGAGGCAGCCTGAAGAATCTCATGTAAATATTAACATGTGTTATCAAGTATGCTATTCAATGGCACCTGAACATTTAATTTTGTTTTATTTCCTTCTTGGAAAACATCAAATGCAATAAAATCAAACAAAATGAATAATCAAGGGAGACATTATTTTGTTTTTCTTTCCTTTACATAGTATCACAAGTAAACAGATCTAAAAAGAAAGCTAATAAAGCAAAAATATGAGAATAAAAAGTTTAGCCTGATCATATTTACATATTAAATTGGTGCTTGGTGTCATTAATCTTTTCTTAAGGCTTTAGGAAAAATACAAATTCTTTTGTTTAGCCTACAGTATCATAGTTATAATACAGCTCTAGTTTCTACCTCTTACTTTATTTCAATTCCCTACCTCCAGGCCAGTATACATATCTTCAAATACAAATCAAAATGGCACATCATACTCAATCTGAAACCATTGCCTTTCTTGAAGCATAATAACCTATTTCATACTTTAGTAATTTTGTTCATATTCTCAATATCTCACATTTTCATTCCTCAACTTTGTTTTTCCTATTTAATATGACAACAGTAAAAATCACAAAAAATGTAATTTGCACTTAATGTATCTAAAATTTTTATAATATTTCTTGATGGTATTGACATGTTTAAAGAAAATGCTATCTTCAGTTCTTCTGCCATAAGTTCAAGCAGGTTTTCTATAAGATAGCCTAGATCTGACATCAGAATGGAGAATACAAATCTTGGTCACTCACTATTAACCTTGTGGCCATTATGTTCTCTTTTTCTCAGTGGCCTAGTCTGCACTCTGCAGAGTGTACATCTTTTCCTACTTTAATTGACCCATATTCACTCTATAGAGAATATTTTATTTCTCACATTTAATACCTTTAATACATGCAAGACCTCACTACCTTTTGCACATTTCTGGTCCAATTATTTGTTTAGGACAACAAAAAACTGTGATTTTCTAGAGGGACACCACAGCACCCCAGACCCTGGTAACAGTTTTGGGGAAGCAAGCCAGGAGGTGAGAAAAACTAGTGGAGCTAGGGCCACCCTCAGTAGTGGCCTACCATCTGGCTTCCTGCTCCCCTGCCTCCCATTGCACAGATCTGGGATAGCCTTGCACCAATCTGGGATAGCCTTGCACCACTTAATACCACATCTTTCTTTCCAGAGCTCTCTCACACCCTGACCCTACAACTCCAGGGACATTTGCCCCTAGGCTGTGCCCTGGGGACACATACCCTGAAGGCAACATGTGGTGTGACAGAAATTTTAAAGCTAACAGCCTGACACTATGTTGAGATGGAATATGCAGGCTAAGCCTGTTTCATTGTTAGACCATTAGACTCATCTAGCCTTGACCCAGCATGCCAGCTGCAACTCATAGATAACTTGTCCAAGCTGCACTACCCAGCCTGTAAATGTATCTTGTTTCAAGGACTTTCTGCTCTGGACAGACTAGCTCAGCCAAGGACATGCTCAGGCCCAGCTCCCTCCCTAAACTTTCCCACCTTATGATAAACAACTCCCCTTAAACAAAAGCTGCCCAGGACAAATCTATCTAACAATGTGTGACAAAACACATGTAACTAATTATAAAATAACCCACTATCAGCTTTGTACTTCCTGCTTACAAACATACATGTCTTTGTTTTGCTCTGAGCCACTCCTGGTGATTTGGAACAGGTTCCACCAGCCCACTGGTGTTAATAAAATCAAAGTTGCCTTCCAACTCTTCCGTGCAGAGAGTCATCCATTCAGTTCAGTATCAGTTTCTGCAACAGTGGAACACTCAAGTTTCCTCCGTGATTGTTCAGGTCAGTACTTGCTAGAAAACCTGTTATTAACCAAGTTGCAGCACACCTTAAAAATATATATATATAGCTATAGTTAACTTGGTCTCCTGGTTGAATAGCTGCCTTCCCCAGCCTGCTCATTTTTGTGCTCAGTGTCTCATATGTACTTTTCCCCTATATGTTCATTTATATCTGGGTATCACTTATTCAGGGAACCATCTGTGTTACATGGTCCTGCTATGTTTAAATTTCACCTTTAAAAATAAGAATTAAAACTTCCTCTTTTAGGGAACATATGGATCTCCTCCTCTTTTCTCTTCTTAATCAGATTAGATCCCCTCCCTGTTTCTTCTAAGAGGAATTCAGGTAATTTAGAAACATGTGCCTAAGGACCTCAGGAAATCAAAGCAAACAGCCAGTAAAGGTCAACTCAACCAGCTGTGAGTATGCAAAAGTAAAGCTATCCTTGAACTTAGACCTTTTCAATATTTTTCTTTTAAATATTAAAAAAAGTTTCTACATTTATTGCTTTAATGTAGTTGCCAAAGTTTTTGATATCGGGTAATTGTATGGGATATCATTTCTCAAGCAGCTTTATGGGGCCCTGGGAAGCTCCCCACTTCTCTCTAAAGAGTCATATTTGGTCACAGGCCATGGAGAATTCTAAGGAAAAAAAAAGAAAAAACACAAGGAGGTGCTGGTGTTGCTTTGCCAGAGACATCTGATAACCCAATAGTGTTCTCTTTCTTTGGTGGTTTTGCATTTACTCATTATTTTGTGTTCCTTAAAGTTTACATTGTTCTCTTGATATTTGAAGAACTACTTTCATCCTCAATTTCTTACTGGCTATCTCTGGGAGAGAAAAACTTCACCAGTCATTGTGGCTAAAGATTCTTTAAGACTCAGACATTTTCTAAATATTGTCTAAATATTTTCTAAATATTGTCTCTCTTGTTCACACTTGTGGAGAAATTGTTGGCATTTTGTGTCTTCTCTTGTTCAAATAAAACCAGTGTGGGTACTAACAGCATCCATTTTACCTTCCCCTAGAATAGCAAATACTTTTATTTTATTTTATTATTTTTTTTTTGTGGGTACCGGGGGGTCGACCTCAGGACCTCGCGTGCCAGCAGGCGCCCGTGCCGCTGAGCGATATCACCGGCCCCTTTTTTGTATGTGGGTTCCGGGAGTCAAACTCGGGTCCTCGCGCTTGCCGGGCAGGCGCTTAAGCAGCTGAGCCATCTCACCGGCCCCAATACTTTTAAAATTTCAAATTGTTTACTTTCATAAGCTCCAACAAAGTAGAGGCAGTAGGTGATATCCATGTCACGTCACAGAGGAGCACACACTGTGTAGGGTAGTGTGGGGCGTTAGCTAAGAGGAGAGGATGGAATGCTGCGAACTCTTGTTAGCAAGTTTGGGGACTCTGCAGGTGTGAAGTGCTGTAGGGTTCATGGGTAAGTCTGTGGGTGAAGTCTCTGATTTGTCTTAACCTATTGATAACTTTGTGATGGTTTCTCTGAGAGCCTGCTGGTTATTTCCGGATCTCATTGTCCCTAAACTATTCACAAGTGAAGATCTCCTCAGTATTCTGGGTGAGAAAAGGTAGACAAGGGTTTTGGAGGCAGGGGAAACTGTGCACTCATTTTTAATTTCACTTTTCCCTGTGAGTGTAATAACAAGATTTATGCTATGGAACATGCATTGCCCCTGAACTAGAGGAGATAGTTGATACAGATAAGGTAACACAATTTTTTCACCTCTTCAGTGTATCTTTCCTTGTACTTTTGGCTCTGCCCATGTGCTGGGCTCTATCAACTAGACTCCTGTAGTCTCATTAAGGTACATCATCCATTAGTGGTCACTAAAATCAGCATTTTCTCAAGAATTTGAGGGGTAACATCACTTTTTATCTTGCTGATGTCCATCTCTCTCATTTTTAAAGGACATTTTTCTTTGGTATAGAATGATAATTTGATAAACTTTGCTTTTAGTTATTTAAATATAAATATACTCTTCATTAACCTCCTAGTTTCTAGTGACAATCGGCTGATGAACTTACTGAGAATCCTTTAAAGTAATATGTAACTTTTCTCTTAATGCTTTCAAGATTCTCTGTATTAAGGTTTTAACAGCTTGATTATGCTAAGTATCAATGTAGATCTCTAACTTTATATGACCTGTAACTCATTTAACTTCTTAGATTTGTAGATTAAAATATTTCATTAAATTTGGGAAATGTGCAAGCACCAGTAATCAAATACATAGATGTATAAATCAAGAAAGGAAAGGAGGCAAGGGAGATTCCACTTCAAAAAAAAAATTAAGTGAACTATGTCTAAAATCATGGATAGCTGATGGATTTAGTGCTCACATGAGAGCTGATGTTATTTAGTGCTATACCTTATACGGTTGCAAATGTTTATATTCAATCAGTATAAAGGAAAATGTGTTCAATAAATACAAGTTTCTTAAAACTCAAAATTTATTTCAGGATTTTCAGACATTGGAAAGATGTTTATTAGAATGCTGAGGAGACCATAACAATGATACTGCAGCCACAAACAAGAAAAAAAGTTTTTGAAAATACACATCAGACAAATAAAAAGTTAAGTCTCTCAGAGTTATTATACTAGGATGCCTTTAATTTATGAGTGTTTGATGAGCAAAATATTAAAATCAGAAAATATCTACTATTATGATAGGTAAGAAGAAAGGAATATTACAATAGTAATATAGGGTGGTATATATGCTTTTATATACAATTTTTCCTGACATTTTTGAGGTTCAAGGGATTGAACCTAAGACCCCACATATTGTAGGCAAGTGGTCTACTGAGATACATTCACAGCTCCCTAAATTTTTAACTTTTATTTCTATTACAGTAATTTTTCCATTCTATTTTTAACCTTATGTATATTATTTTCCAATCAGTTCTTTATTTGGATGACAAACTTGATTTTGAAGTTCCACTTACTTTGACTAATCTGATTGGTTGCTAACCATAGAGATATTAATCTGCTATCCTTTTTTTTTTACTTTTTTCCTAGGTTATAATTTTTTTAATCATTTGACATCTATTTTGGTTTTCTTTCTTTCTTTTAACAATGAGAGTAAGGGGTATTTACATTTTAGTAGATTCACAAGACAATAATATTACAAGTTTATGTTCCAAGCTCATATGTATCTGAAATGCCTTGATATTTTCAGTCCAATGATTGTTTGTTTGAATATAGAAATTCTAGTAAATAAGGCTCTATACCACTGTCTTCTCAAATCTTTGCATGATATAGTATTTTATTACTTCTATAGAAATTTGATTATTGAGAATATATAGAATGCTTCAATATTTATGTCTTCATAGAATGAAGTTTATGAAGTTATGAAGAATATGTTTGCTTTAAATACTATAAACAATAGCAAATATAAAATAATGACAGAAAAAAAATCAAATAGATTCCAGTCCACTACTTTTCAATGACTACATAAGTTTGACAGTCTGAAACCATAAAAATACATAGTTGTACTTAACAAAACATGCTGAGGAGTGTTTGCTTTTGGTTTGTATACACTGTGGCAGTAGTCATTATGCAATTCCAAAACAACTCAACAAGCATTTGCTTGTATCTTTCTTACATGTTACACTATGATATGTGTTTTTCCCTAGGGCTCAGACTGAATTATGTTGCATCAGTATGAATAATATAACTTAATGGCATTTCAAAAATCAGCAAGACCCCAACCATTTCAGATGCAAAGTTGTCAAGAGTCAATCTTTCATTTGTGAAAAGAGTTCCTGGAACCTCTGCTCGAGAAGGGCTTCCAAAGGATTTGGTTCCCTGATATTTATTTTAACATACTCAGACTTTGAGGTGCTCAGAGGCCACTGCACCCATGGATGAAAGTGACCTGGCTAATGCTTCTCTAGTCAGCAGACTTTAGTATTAGCCACATGCAGTATATTATACTAACATGAAGAATGCAAGAGTTGGGTCATGGAGGTTTCCACCCAGTATTCAAAGGAAAGCCTGGGAGGATAGGTGAGGATGCCCTGATTTCTTTCAATTTAAAATGGTATTTTTCATTTAAATAATCTTGCATGGTCTTGGTAAGCATATTATGAAAAGAAAAACAGAAATTGGTTTTGTTAAAAATAAGTTTTTCCTAGTTTTATTGATATCTTGGATGGTTGTGAGCAGAAATTATGAATTATAGACCTCAAAATACACTTTAACTCATGAGATCATTAGACCATTAGATGTAATAAGTTGCAGGTTTTCCAAGTTGGAGAGTGAAGAACAGGATGTTGGCAAAGACAGTAGAAATTTAAAAGAATAGGAAATGCATGATGTACTGTTGGCTGAACATATTTTAAATAGAGTGTATAAAGACAGGAGTGTAAAATTTTAATTTATTTGATATGCATGGTAATCACCAATTCTAAAGCTATCAATCAAGTTTCTTATTGACAGCATCTTTTAATTTTGTAATTTACAATTTGACTGAAGTACTAAACTTTTTTGAGAAATGTTAAAAATGAACTTAAAAAATGACAACTTTTTGCCATTCATCTTTGAGTTTTTATTGTCACGTTTGGCCACATGCTACCTAGAAGACAGAATGACTTGGGGAAAATTCAGCATCCTTTGTAAAATTAATTAAGGGCTAGTAAATTGCACACAATATTTTCATAAATCAGATTTTCATAGCCTTTTTGTTAGATCAATTGACTATACCGGATTCCAGGTTCTCTTGTGTAAGTACAAAAGATGAAGCAATAGCTATTAAAGGGATGATTTACGGGATACAAACTAAGCAAAAATTACTCTGGTTTCTCTTCAGATTGTATAAATCTTTCACCTTTTACTAAAGATTTCTGTGGAGATGAAAAATTAACAAAGCAAATAATTATATGTGCCAAGCTTTATAACAATGAAATCTGATATTTCAAAAATAAAATAGGGCTGGTGAGATAGCTCAGCAGCATAAGTGCCTGCCTGGCAGGTGTGAGGTGCTGAGTTCAAATCCCAGGACCCACACATGAAAAAAGGGCCAGTAATATTGCTCAGCAGCATGGGTGCCTGCTGGCACAGGAGGTCCTGAGTTCAACCCCCGGTACCCACACACACACACAAAAAAAATAAATAAAATAAAATAATATCATCTTTTATTCAACACATAAAATCAAAGTAAAATTGAAAATGCATTTTGTGAATAATGAAATTATTAATATTACTCAGATTGCTGTTTTCAATTTGCAATGAAATTATCTGGTTAATTAAAGATAATACAAGATAAGACAACTTTCAATCTGATCTTTATGCAGTTAAAATTTCAAAACAGATATGCATTAAATAATTATGTTTTATAACTGATATTCTGTTAGATTCTATTAATTCATGCATACTGAATAGGATTCAAGATGATTTTAAAAACTTAGAAACCTTTAGTGTAGATCAAGAAGAAACCACCTTAGGACAGAACCTTTAGAAATGCCCATACTTAGATTTGATCTAAAGAAGTTACCTTACCCATTGTTGTGGAGGGGAATGTGACAAATCATTGTAGAGTCACAACACTCAGAGTCACAGATTAAAGAGTAGGAAACAAATTCAATGAGAAAAAGAATATTTTATTTCAGAGCTCCAGGGAAGGTGAGTAGAAACATATCATGAAAAATATATAGGATTTCAAAACTGTGAGAAAAGTTTTAGTAGAAGACTAGAAACAGAAGCCAGTGTGACTGATAAGATAAACAATTGGAGCAAGAAAGTAAACCCTATAATTTTGGTTATAATTTTCAAATAGATTGATTTAAAAGAAAACAGGGCCAGTGAGATGGCTCAGCGGTGTAAGCACCTGCCTGGCAAGCACGAGGGCCCGAGTTTGACTCCTGGATCCCACATACAAATAAAGGGCCAGTGATATCGCTCAGTGGCACGGGCGCCTGCTGGCGTGCGAGGTCCTGAGGTCGACCCCTGGTACCCACAAAAAAATAAAAGACAATAAAAGAAAACAATAAATACTGATAATGGTGAATGGTACAGTAAGACCATGTATATACTACAGTAAGGTCTTCCTCCACCTGTCATTAATTAATTCTTTAAAAAAGTTAGAAGTCACAAAAGTCAGACCATAAATTAATTATATACTACTGTTTCATAAATGATTTTTGCATCATATATTATTTTGTCAGTGCTGCTGAAACAAAATATTATATATGTAATGGCTTAAAACACCACAGGTTTACTACATTAAAGTTTGAGAAGTGAAATGCCTCAAAGAATTTCACAAGAAGGCTGCCATCAAGGTATCAGCAAAGCTGCTTTTTCCACATTCCAGAGATTTAAGAAATCACTAATTCATGGTCTCTGGCCTGAGCTTCCATCACCATGTTTCCTTCCCTGACTCTATCCCTCCCACCTCCAATTAAAAACACCAGTGTGACTACATTATCTTCACTTAGGATATCCAGGATAATCTCCCATTGTCAAGATTTTTAATGTCAACTACAAAATTATTTTTGTCACTTAAGGCAACATGTTTACAATTTTGGCCATTAATTTGTGGACATCTTTTGAAGGGCTACATATTCTGCCTACCTTGTGTCCCTATTAAAGTTTGAATTTCATGTAGCTTGGAATTCAGTTCTTGCACATACATTTGAGAAAATCTATATTTGTCCATATAATATGGTGAAATGCTTCTCATCAAGATCTAGAAACCATATTGCTGAATGTATCACACTGAATGGAGATGATATGTTAGATTCTTTAATTTACAGTTAGTGAGTTATTACCCCTCATTCTGTGGAAGCCAAGGGGTAGTTCCCAGGGTAAAACTCCACAGATTTGGGTAACAAAACAACATTCAATATATGTGAATCACGTGGAACTTAGAGACACAGCACTATTGTTCTAATAACTTTATTATTTTTGTTATTCTGTCAGTTAAAATTTTTAATATAGTCATGAGCTATATAATGATGTTTTAATCAACAATGGGCCACATATATGAAGGTGATTACTTAAGATCAAAATGAACCAGAAAATATTCCTACAGTCTAGTAGTATCAGAGCAGTCAGAACATCACAGTGCAATGCATGACTCACAAATTTGTGGCGATGGTTCTGTAAATAAACCTGCTGCACTACATTAAAGTATAATACTATAATTATGACTTCTATATATCACTAGAGAATAATAAAATGATTGTGTTACTGTTTTATTTACTATAGTATATTTTAATCATTACTTTAGAGTGTATTCCTACTTATAAAAATGTTTACTGTAATAGGTTATGTTGTGTTATGCCAGTAGAGGCCTCATATATCTCATGTTTAGAAGGAGCAGGGATGGGAGGGGTAGGGGACACAAAAAGAATTAAGATGTGTTATGTACAGTACTAACTCTCCATAATATATGTAATCATTATGTACTGAAACATGTGCTAATAACAAATAAATACAACAGAGAGAGAAAAGAAAGAAAGAAAGAAAGAAAAGAAAAGAAAGAAAGAAAGAAAGAAAGAAAGAAAGAAAGAAAGAAAGAAAGAAAGAAAGAAAGAAAGAAAAAAAATGTCTTTTGATTGTATCACCAGGCTACATACAGGGACTAACCTTTTCTTTCCAGTTTCATGTAAGTGTAGTTTGTGATGTACACAGAAAAAAAAAAACTAAAAATCTATTTTTCAAAATATATGTCTGTTGATAAGAAATACATTATTGCATTATATCAGTGGACATCTTTTTGGTTTTACATAACTTTGAAAGGGAAGAGCTTCTCAATGTAGCTTTGATTTTACATGTTATATAAATGCTACACAAGACTTCTCTTTTGTGTTCAATTGATGCTGAAGCATTTCACACTGTGTTTGCTTGGAAGTATTTCACTCATTTGATGAAATTATGGATTCAATTGAACTGATGACTAACCCATTTAGTCATCAGCAAATATGAATGTCTCATCATCATACATCTTTCTGTCTAGATAAAAAGGTGGTACATCATGAAAACATTGATTAATATTGCTCTTCACGTTCTTTTAAGTACGAATATTCCCCCAAAGGTATCATGATAGAAAACTCATTTATTTTGGGAACATATTAAAAATATGGTGGGTTATTTGGAGTCCATTAGTTTTCTGGGAATTTCAATCTTCTGCACAAGGTCTTTGGCATTGTTATCCTCTTATGCTCATGACAGAGAGTAAGGATTATGGCCTGTCCAAGTCCTTTGCCTCTTCACTGATATTACTCTTTTATGGCCTACCTTTGCATGCACATTGAACATTCATTATGTTCAAGAAAACTGACAGGATAATAACAAGCAAAGGAAAAACTAGCAGAAGGAAAATCTTAATGTGTCATTTTATCTCCACTTGGTTATATTTACCCACACAGAATTTAGCTTGAAATTTTAATATTCTATATTTAAATTCCAAGTAAGCAGTGCAGAATTTCTCTTTCACATTTCTGCAACCCGTTATGAAGGTGAAAGTACTATCATTAATAGGAAATAATGTTGAATGTTTATTAAACTGGACTTTGGATAAAATTAATGATATCATAGTGCACAGCAGGTCTTAGAAAACACCACAAACCCACAGTTCTCATTTGACAATTAATTAGGTGGAAAAATAAATGTTATAAAACCTCCAGGATTAACAATACTTTATATATGTGCATCATGTACATAACTGTATCCCACTGAGTTGTGGAAATTTTCAAAATATTACAGCACACATAACAACAACAAAAGCCCAAGCTAATATGTATGTGGCTCCACTCACCTTTCTGAAAAACAGAGAAGGCATACAGACCAGATATTTGTCTACCTTATAGCCATTGGTTTATCACTCATAATGTGGCTGATAGCTTATTGAGATAAAGCATGTACCTTCTATGAAAACAAAGCACATGAGACTTTTTTTTCATTTTACAGCTTTCAATTGGAACATATATGAGAAATATGAGGTAGTGTGATGGAATTCTACTGATTACAGTAATGACAGAGGTTATGCTGAATTCTAATCTCTTCTATGGGGTCATTCAGTGGCAAAGCTGTGAGATAGTTAAAATTATCCATCAATCCACTCTTAATAGTAGATTTTTTTATTCAACATATGCACAAAGCACTGATATGCTGTTGATGAATGAGAGTGATGGTAATGATAATGGTTACTTGATTTTTGTTCTGCCAGTCATTCACCTAACTTAAGTGCCAAGGATAAAATAAATGATAGGTATTGTTAAAGTTTCTTGCAAGAAAAATGAATCCTTCTCACTGATAAAATGTTTCTTATCTGAAATTCATCTCTAGAGGAAATTTGTTCCCTTTTTTTCCTTATCACTGTTTTGAGATTGGTAAGAGACTATCTTTAGGTATGTATATACAAAGGACCTCATACAATTTATATTTACTATCTACATTTCTCATAAGAATATTAAATGTTTGGCCAAATGCCAATGAATTTTCTGGTGAAAAGGACAGAAGACAGGCTCTGATTTCTGGAACATTTTTTTTACCAAAATGTTAGTGTCACTTCTCTAGTAACCAGGAAATATAAAGGAATTTGTAGAAAGAAATAAATGGACGATGAAGTTCATGTATGACTTTAAATTTTGCATATGCATTATTTTCATATTTTAATGTAGCCTTATTTTCTTAAATCTTTACTAAAGACTGAGGATGTAAGTATAGAGAGTAGAAACTTTACTGGCAGATATCAAATAAATTATAATTTATATCTATGTCTTATAAAAAACCTATTTCAAGCTAATAATTTAATTTTGCCAGTTTTATTCCTGGTCAATGCCCAATTTGTGATGAATACTATCCAGCAGATATAATGCAGATGTACTTGTGAAATTTTACCTTCCTTGTAATATATTTGAATTGCATCTTGTATGGTAGACAAGTATCACTTGGTAAAATGATAATGTAGTAATGATTATGTGGTGTGTTATTATGTGGTGAATATATTATAAATGTTATTATGTGGTGGTAGAACTATTATGAGGAGTAACCAAAAGAAGGAGAAAGAGAAGGAAGAGGAGGAGGTAAAAGATGAGAAGGAAGAGGAGGAGTAGGAGAGAAGAAGAGTAAAAAGAAGAACTGGTATGAGGAGGTGAAGGAGAAGGAGGAGAAGGAGGAGGGGAAGAATTGTATAATACAATTATAGAGAATGTTGAAGATGTTTGCTTGTTGCTTCTAAATGCATTTATTAAAATGTTACAGCAAATAAAAAGATAGAGAAGGAATGAATAAACATAAATGCTCTGTGGTTATTTACTTATAAAAATAATTTTTTTTCCTAATTCTCAACCTCTCTAGATGGAAATGAGCCTAAAATTATGAAATGGCTTCTAAACTGATCCATTGACAAAAATATTACTGGGAAACATAATCTAAAGATGAAGGTGAGGATATAAAAGCCTTTGTTAAGATCTCACAAGGTTTTAAATTGGTGCCTCAAAAAAAATATATATATATGAAGAAGTCCCTCTAAGGTTCTTAATGATGTTATTCTGCCACAAATACAAAGGAAGCACAAAGTAGTGAAAGATGTATGCTACCCCAACTTTTATACATTTTTCTTCCTAAAGGAACATTTCACTATAAGTTCCATAGGAAACCCACAAAATTTTTAAGAAGTTATACAGAAACACAACCAAATCAGACAGAAAGTGAAAAATAGCATAAAATAAAAAAAAAGAATCCTTAGGATTCCAAGTAACAAACAGGAGACAAAAATCCTGGGCTGCAAATGTTGTTAGCTATTTGGAGATGGAATGATGACTCTGTATGTATACAAGAAACCACAACATGTATCAAACAGCTGTGGAAAATCATTCCCAGGAAACAGAACTGAATCCTAATCAAGTAATCAACAAACGTCATGTGCTTGGTTGAATTTCTATATTTCTGTGGACCAGTAATTTCTACTTCCTTCAGTTTACTCCCTCAGTGAGTAGGGGTGTTTGTAGCAATTACACCATGCCTACATAACCATTCTGTACTGTATGTGGGGGTCATATTCACTTTTGTTCTTACTTTTGCAGATCTCTCAAATGCAAGGTATTGTGTTTTAGCAGCCATACTCCAGGAACCACAAGAGAGGAGATCCCTCTGCTCTTGAACTTTATTTAACATATTGAGAACCTAGACTATCAGCTAATACCAAAATATGGGTACTTTATGGAAAAGAAAGAATTGGCATTATTTGAATTCCTGTGAGTCCAAATGCAAACTATGATAACACAATGAGTGATGTGATATTGAAAGGCCTCTGCCAAGAGATAGAGGTCTTTGTTCCTTCTGACTGATGTATTCCAGGGCAGATCTGCACAATGGTCAAAAGAAAGAAATGTGGAAATGATGCTACTTGACAATTTCTGAACATAAAAGGAAATTTTGTTCCTACCCAATTTTTTCTCTCTCCTACTTGAGAACCCCTAGGAGCCTAGCCAACAAATTGAAAGGAAGGCCATGCCATCTAGGAGGGCCAACAGCAGCCAGCATGCATGTGAATGTATGAGCATTCAGAAGTCTGCTGCTATTAGATTCTGAATATTTCTTCAGCTTCTGATGGACCTCTGCTTTGTCTGCTGGAATTTTTGACCCACAAGGATCTTGAGGGAAATCAAACTAATATCTTTACTTTAATCCAGTAAGTTTTTAGTTAGTTTGTTATACAGCCATATATGACTAATTCAGTGCAGCACATTAGATCATCATATTTTAAGTTTTTTTAATGAACTTTTAGAAATTGTTAAACCAAAATATCTGAATGAGATTTTAAGATTTTGAAATAATAATGAGGATTATTTAATAAGAAATAATTAGTTTTCTAACAAACAATATCGAAATATTTTAAGTATATTGGAATATGCTGAAATACACAAAATATTTCTTCTCCTTTTGCATCTTGTAGAAAAACTTTACAATTTCTATCAGAATAAAATTTTAGGAAAATTTGGTTGGAAATATATGCTAAAAATTTGAAATTTTAAAAATAAGTATATATAGTCTGATTAAAAGATACAATGAATGTTTAAATTAAAAAGAAATAACTGCAAAAGACACCATGCCATTAATCCCTTTCAAAATGTTCCCTGTCAATTTGAAAGCAGCTTTACATGTTCTTGCCACTTTCTTTTCTTTTTCTTTTGATGAGCAATTGAGTTCATTTTTTAGCAGTACATTTTTGCAGCTCATAATGATTACAGTCCTTGTTGGGAGTTGTTACATGTACAGAACACATCTTAATTCTTTCTCATCCCCTTCCACTCCACTCTCTCCCCCTTCCCTCCATCTCTTGATCTTCCTATTTGAGAAAGATCTTACTATATACTATTGTTTATCTTTTATTTTGCTCTTTATATTTTGGGTTTCTCATATAAGAGAAAACATATTATATTTACACTTGTGCATCTGATTTATTTCACTAACATTATAGTCTCAAGGTACATATGTTTTCATACAAATAACTCAGGTTTTCCTTCTCTATGGCAGAGTAGTACCAGATTGTTCTTAAATACCTCAAAAGTCATTTCTTGTGAGTGCTTTTGTTGTCTGGTCATGACTTCTTCAAGGTTGTGAATTGAGTCAAAACATTTACGTTTCATGGTCATTTTGATGTTAGGGAACAGACGGAAGTGGCATGGTGCCAGATCTGGTGAATAAAATGGATGAAGACAGACCATAATTTTAGTGAGCCTCCCTTTCAGTGGATGCACATGGCAGTAGTATTCACCATATTTGTGATCACAACTCTGAAAGATACAAAAGAAGACTTCCATAACTGCTTCAGAAAGTGTCAGGAACAATGTGTGTTCAAAGCAAGAGGAAGTCTTTTGAAGAAGATTAATGGCAATGAGTCCTTTCATTATGATTATAGATATAGCACATATACGTTTATTGTATATAAACATGCACTGCATATTTCTACCTTACTTTGTATTCATTTCAATACATTAGCTGAATGTTCTTTTATATTCCAAAAATTCTTTTAAATATCTATATATTCTATTTATATCTAATATTTTATTGTCTTAGTGTGTCTTTTTAAATTATTGAATATAAATTTGGCATAATTTAGAGAGTCAACCACTCTCCATACCAAAGACCTATGGACTGGCAACACATAATCTTATTTTTGTCTTCACTATAATGAATACATTACATGTAACTTTGAGTTGTTTGTGAAACAGAAAGAAGCATAATTTTATACTGGAAAGACAGTGGGCTTTCAAGATAGTATCTGTGATTTTAAAAGCTTTATTTTTAATTTATCATCAATGGGACTGCAAAATAATAATCACGTATTATTAAGGTTGAATTAACTTCATATGGCTAATAATAAAATAGAAAATATTAATTTAAGAGAATTGAATAACTGTGAAATATATGTCTCATAGTGAACTTGCAATTATTAATTGCTATTAAAATGATTGAAAAGAGCCCATGAGCTATTTGTCTCATGAGTTTGAGGGATTGATTAAGAAACTTAGTATTTTGTAGCTTCAGAGTATTCAACAAAATCCAAAAAATTTGAGATTTTATACCTCAGAGAAACAGTGTCAAATATGATTAATTCGGAACACTATCAATAGAACTGCTTACTATTTGGTTAGTCCCTAATTTTTGTTAGGTGATGATGTAATTCACAATGATTAATGATTTTCTATGTGAGAGGTTATAATCTTAAGGGAAGATAAGAATTCAAACAATATCCTTGATTAGTATGATGATTCCACCTATCTCATTGTGCTACTCTTCTATATTGGTTTCTGTTTATCCATCTCCTCCTACAATTTCATCTATTTGCATTTACTATTTTTGTGGAACTCTGGCCAAACCCCATAGGACCTGCAATGCATCTTCTTTTAAGGCTGTTTTACTCACCTAAAGCTTCACTTACTTTATAGGCTTAAAAATGCTCAGTCTAGTCCTTAAGATTAAAGATACTCCTGCCATGAAGATGATTTGTATTTCAAACTCACAGTGCTGGTTTCACAAGGCATTTAGAGTTTCAGACTCATTCACAAGAAAGGGAAAATTGGTACAATTCCTCATCAGGGATTTCTAAACAGATAACAGGGTTGTTCTGACTTTGGGCAAGTAAAGTTACCATAAGCAACTTTGTCATTTTGCTTTTACTTTTATCATTTCAGGGTCAAAATCTGCTATTGTAAGGGTGATATGTTATGGGAATTCAAGCCACAAAACTTAGAGGAGTGATTGGGCAATACAGGGATGAGCATGAATGACTGCCTCTGGGGAATTATTCTTATGTGCCACTTTGCCGGAGGCTGAGAGCTGTAATAGGAGTTGAATAAGGGAGATAATTGGAATGGGAAAAAGGGAAGGAGAAATCAGGTAAAATAAATTACACAAAGTGTTTTATTCTGAAAGTCAAAGTTACACCCTGTGTGTGTTCCCTTCCTTCACCCTGCTCACTTTCCCTTAGCACAAAAGATACCACATCACCCAGCCACTCACAGACATCTTTTGCTCTGGGCCTCAGGGCCATGTTAGATATCACTGCTTAATAGACACAAAATCAGATAAGAAGATATAAAAAACAGTGTCATTTCACCACAGAAAGGACGTAAGTGGAAAGAACATTTGTGAGTATCAGTTTAAGTTGTTTACTAAATTCATAGCATGATTATTGCAATTTCTTATTATTTGTTCTATTCCACATTTAAATAAAATTCTGAACATTTATAAGAATGGAAGTATAACATGCTTAGCTAAAGAATTATATTTTCAGGTAATGAATAAGATGTCTGTCTATCTATCTATATCTATCTGTATCTATCTATTTATCTTTTGTCAGTCAATCTAGTAGTATGATTTTAAGCTATTAGAATTAGCTCAAATATTCAATCTTCAGTTATCGCATTGCTTGAATTTTACTTATATATTTTTTTGGTTGTCCATAACATACACATACACACACACACACACACAAACACACACACACACACACACTCACACTACATGTACACATCTATATGGTTAAGATAGTGGTCCTGGAATTAAGGTGCTGGAGAGAAAGAGAGAGAGATTGAGACTGCCCCAAAAATGTATAAACACTTCAAAGTTTCACTGTACTAATAAATTTCTAGTAGCTAATGGCCATCACTTTGAGCACCTCTTGTAACTGTAAATGTCAAAGGTAACTTATATTAATATCATGATGCCTCAATAAATTTAGTATTAAAGTATTTACACAAGGATTTTATTTTCCTGATATGTACATTTTTTGGCAGAATATATATAAATCTTCTGCATCTTACTTGGGAAAAAAACAGAAGACTTCTTTTGAAATCAAGAGTGAGAAGAGTATGCTTATAGTTCAACTACATTATTAGTATTATGCTAGATAAATTACTAATGCTTTTTTTTATTTATTTATTTTTATATGTGGGTACTGGGAGTCAAACTCAGGATGTCATACTTGCCAGGCAGGTCCTTATGCCGCTGAGCTATATCATGGGCCCACTAATGCTTTTAAATAAGAGAAAACACTGAGACAGATAAGAATTAAAAAAGAGTAGATAAAGTTATCTCTAAAGAAGAAAATATAAATTGATATTTGAAAATTTCAAAAGAACTAATGTAGAAAATTACCAAAATAAGCATAAAAACTTAACAATATATCAGCCTATAAAATTAACACTAAAATGTTAATACCTTTAATATGTAACATAACAAAGTTTAGTTATAGAATCTGTTTAAAGAGAAGAGCTTAATTTAGCAATAATATGAAAAATAAAAAAAATCAAATGAGTAAAGAATAAAATAACACAAAAAGCTGTTAAACATAAAAATTATAAAAAATCACAAATCATCTTAGAAAACCTTAACATTATTTGTCAAAGACAGATCATTGCAATTGAATGAATAGATGCATTTTTAATGTTCTGGGATAGAATTATGTAATATCATAAAGATACTAATTTTTTTTTAATATGCAGGTACAGGGAGTCGAACTCAGGACCTCATGCTTTCCAGGCAAGCGCTTATGCCACTGAGCTATATCATCAGCCCCAAAGATACATATCTAACAGGAAATAATTTATAAAATCAAGGAGCCCTACAAAATATTATCAACAACAAGGTGTTAGGAATCTTACATAAGTGATTCAAAATCCACTTGTCAAGTACTATTAACGAATATATTAAAAATGAGCCTGGTGTGGTCACACACGCCTATAGTCCCAGCATTTCAGAGGCTGAGGCAGGGTGATAGCAGCGAGTTCCTCTTGGCTACTTAGTAATTTCAAGAACAGCTGAACTACATAGTGAGATCCTGTCTCATAAAACAAAACAAAACAAAAACAATGAAAAAAAAAGTAAAAACAATCAAGGATAGGACTAAAATTAAACACTACAAAACCCTGAAGGGAATTTTATTTGCTAATGGCAAAATAATTGTAATTTATAATAAAAATAGTAGTTAATATGCTCAGTGTTAAAAGGATTTCAGAAATTTAAAATAAAATTCCAGCAATTAAATAAGAGGCAGACTGGTTTACTAATAAATACATACAAGTAGACGCTAATGATATGATAAATGATTAAATTTCTAATAGACAAATTCTTAATTTTTTGAAAACTTAAGTAAATAGCTGCATAACCCCATAAATTTAGGTTTTTAAAGCTAAAATCTATCTCTATTAAGACACATAAAAATATAATGCTCAAGTCCTTTTTAAAAAATAATAAATGGGGGACAATTATACTATATGTATATGCATATTATATATATGCATCAACATATCTTACCTATCATATTTAAAAAGATTCAAAGCATTTTTATTGTCTTTGAGGGAGGGGATACTGAATGTTTGTTCTCTGCTGCTGAAAGTACCAAATTGCCCAAAATGTGTGGAAGTGAATTTGCAAATAAAATGAAAGATTCCACACTGTGACACAGACATTCCACTTCTATGACTCAAAAGTAAATATGCCGTATGTGCAAATTTATTTCTTGCAGAAAATTTTCTAATATCTAGGCAAACAACTCTTGCTACTAATATCATGAAAAGGGTAAAATCAGAAATGTACCTATGAAATTGCCCACTCAGAAAATCAAAGTAAAATCAGATAACATATTTTCATTACCAAAATATAGGAAATATAATATATACAACATTAAATACCAAATGACAGTTAAGAGTGAAATCTATAAAACTCAGGCTGTGAATAATTTCATTGAAAAATTATCTGTTTTCTTAAATAAGAGACAGTTAGAGAGAGCCAGGGATACAGCTCAGCAGCTCAGCACCTGCCCGGCAAATGTAAGGTCCTGAGTTTGATTCCTTGTACCAAAAAAATAAAAAAGAAAGAAAGAGAGAGTCAATGAGAGAAAACATAGATTGTATACACTGGTTCTGCTTGTTTATATGTTTGGGTGGTACTGGGGAATGAACTCAGGACCGTTCTACTGAGCTATATCCACAGCCTTTTTTTATTTTTTATTTTAAGACAAGGTCATGCTACATCATTGAAATTAAATACTGCTTTTTTTTACTTTTATTTTCATTGGCACCTGTTTGCAGAATATAAAGATTTCATTCATCAAGGGGAGTTGGTTGTCACACTCCATCCATTTCTAGATCCCCTTCTCATTTGCAAAATTACCTTGAGACCATGATAATGTTAAGTGAAATAAGTCAGAAACACAAGCTTATGTACTGCATGGTTTCTCCTATATGAGAATCCCAAATTATAAATAATTTAAAGAGCAAAATAAAGGATGGATTTAAAAAAATAGACAAAATGATATTTTTCACTTGCAACTTGTGAGCACCATTTGACAAAGCCAGCCATTCGCTCACTTGTTTCTCTTTCTCTGCATTCCTTGAAAACACTCTAACCTGAACAGTCAGTTTCTGACCTCTTGTTTCTTTTAGATTCAAAACTTCTCTTTAGGTTACTCACTATAAATTTAGATTCAATTGCCTATCTTGAAAATATGAGTCACACATTTATTTTTAAATCTTGAACTTCAGATATTTTTACATAATCATTATTTTAAAATCATCATTTTACATTACAGATTGCTGCCTAAAGAAGTATAATTTTAAAAGAATTAATTGAAAAGTTAAAATTAGGGGACGGTGAGATAGCTCAGCCGCATAAGCACCTGCCTGGCAAGCACAAGGTCCTGAGTTTGACCCCCAGTACCCACATATAAAAATGGGCCAGTGATATCGCTCAGTGGCATGGGCTCCTGCTGGCACATGAGGTCCTGAGTTCGACCCCAAGTACCCACAAAAAAAAGAAAAGTTAAAATTAAAAACAAGGAAATGTATAGTATAAAAATTTAAGTGCAATGTAAGATTTTATTAATATTACATAAATACATGTTCTGACAAACTAAATCAGCAATAAAGATGGATATATTATACTAGTAAAAGGAGAATTTATCAAGTTGTAACCATGGAATATACATGTATACATACATACATTCAATTTTATATGAATATTTATTTGCTATGAAATATATTTTGTTTAAAATGTAGATTTATTTACTTCATTTTTACAGTTTTTATTCTGTAAAGAAAAGGAGTTTTCTATTTCTTTTTCATTTTCTTTTAAGCTTTATTTCTTTTCTTTCTTTTTTTTTTTTCTTTATTTTTTGGTACCAGGAATTGAACTCACAAACAAAAATTTATTTCTTAAAAATAATTCATTATTGTTGATTTAAATATTTATAGTATATCATATGATTTATTCTTGTATTTTATTATGTTATTCTATTTGTATTTAATTCAATACATTAATATCAGCATAACATTTTCCAATGGTTATGACTTTTCTTCTTTTTTCAATTAATTGTTCAGGCCTGCTAGTTTTCAAAGCAAAATAATTCTTTATTTTGTTTCTTAGATTGTGATTTCTCTCAGTAATATTTCCATGTCTCCTCTTACAATTTTCTTTACTAGTCTATTTAGTTTATTATTATTTTTTCTTTTCCACATGGATTCTCCACACTTGGCTTTAAAAGTTAGCTTTCCCTGTTTTTGAATTTAATGATTTAACTCCATAGTTCTCCCATCAAATACTACAACAGTTGCTTCTAAAATTTATTGTACTTTTATTATTATTAACTACAATATTTTAATTTATATTGTAACATCTTCTTTTTTCTCTGCTTATTAAAATATATCTAAAAAGAGGTTTTAAATGATTTTCTAATTATGTTTAGAAAAAGTATTTATATTTTATATAAATTATGCTCATAAGTGTTGAGATTTATAAGCTCACATTTGACCACTTAAAACTACTGAACTAAAATTCTCCAGTAATTTCAAGGTATTTTTTATTTTATTCCCTCACATTTGAAAAATAATATCTATGTTTAAAAATTATGACTTGAAGCCACACAAAACAACTGAAATATTTCAGGAAACAAATTTTATTTATTCATTTATTTATTTTATGTAGGTACTGGGAGTCAAACTCAGGACCTTGTGCTCACCAGCAGGCACTTGTGACGCTGATCAATATCACCAGCCCTTTTTTTTCCTTTATGTGGCTACCGGAAGTTGAATTCAGGACCTCACACTTGCCAGGAAGGCACTTATGCCACTGAGCCATATCACTAGCTCAGGAAACAAACTTTAAATAGGAAAGCTTCATAGTTCATTTGTATTAATGTTAGCACCTATCATCAACAAAAAAGGGTAAGTGGCTCTTCAACTCCACTCAAGATCAGCAATCTCAGATAAACTCTGATTTCTTTATTCAAGTTTTGCTGCCTTAGTTGTTAGCAGAATTGAGTTCAGACTTAGTTCTGGCCATTTTCTTTATTGACAAACCTTCTAATAATACCTCCATTGACCATTTGGTTATATTTTCTGAAATTTTTGAATTGATACTAACTTCAAGTATATACAGTTTTATCTTGGATTTCAAATAAGATGAGGAAGGAAATGTAAAATATATGCTATTGCATGATGATATTGCTAAATAAACCCATGAAGAACAAGGTCATTTTGAGTTGAACTTCTTGAGAGAGGATTTTTATCTTCTCATGCCAAATATATGTTGTACTATTTTAGGCTAAATCAATTGACTAATGAGCCCTTTGACATATTAATGATAAGTAAATCATAAATATTTTCAATATGCAGCTTAATATTATATCATCAATTGAATGTTTCATCACAACTTCAGAAAAGGTTCCATAACTTATTTTCCTTAAA
Organism: Erethizon dorsatum; assembly: GCA_028451465.1. NCBI lineage: Eukaryota > Metazoa > Chordata > Mammalia > Rodentia > Erethizontidae > Erethizon > Erethizon dorsatum. Next base: position 110,973,808 of record CM051824.1, read on the forward strand.
TTTTATACATGTCTGAATTTTTAGTTTTTTTATACATAACTTACTTGATGAATGAAAGAAAAATATAATATTTTCATGGATAGTTTAATGAACAATAAAAATAATTATGTGACTCCTCTTTATACTTTGTTTCAAAATTCTTGTTAATAAGGTACTATTAATACTCAAACTTGTATTTATTCATGTCTTGTAACCTTTTCCTAAGGTTGATTTTACTTTATATTAAACGTTACATAATTAAAAAAACTAATCAGAGTTCTATGATGAAGGACTAAAAGATGTAGGATAAAAATAGACACAAATTATACACTTCATTATTTGTAGCACATAATTGCCATTCATAGTCACATAATTAATTCTGTATAGAAAAAAATCTAACTAATAAATTTTACCACTTCACAAAGGTCATCTGAGAAATGAACAATGGATGAGGAAGAACAAATGAAAATATTTTTGTTTAGAATATTTAAGAAAGTTATGAAAAGAATGATAGAATTTTTTTAATTCACAGTATTAATTCTTATTACAAACTTTGTGAACCTCAGACTGAAATTAATTTCAATTGTTAAACACATTTATAGGGATTATTTTATTTATTATATTTACATAATTCTGTAATATAATTGATAAATAATATTGATAAAATGAATGTCATATAAAAAGAAAAAAGAAATAAACTAAACTTAAATGATTGATTTATTAGAATATTTCTGAGAATTTAATTGTAATCAACATAATAAAGCCCAACACTCATTCCTAATAAAAACCCTACAGAAAATTAGAATAAATGGTCTTTACCTAAATCATATAAAAGTGATCTATGACAAACCAACAGGCAACATCATATCAAATGATCAAAAACTGAAAGCTTTCACACTAAAATCAGGGACAATATAACGATGCCCATTATCACCACTCCTATTCAATATTTTTCTGGAAACATTAGCCAGAGCAATTAGATAAAAAAAAAAAGAATAAAGATAGGAAAGGAAGAAATTAAATTATCATTATTCACAGATGATATGCTACTCTAAAAAGAAAACCCGAAAAACTCCAGCAAAAAAATTGTAGATTTAATATTTAAATTCAGTAGTGTGGTGGGATTCAAAGTCAACACTCAAAAATCTGTAGCATTCCTGTACACAGTCAACAAACTTACAGAGAGAGAAATTAGGGAAAGCACACCCTTCATAATAGCATCTCAAAAAATGATACACTTAGGAAACAACCTAACAAAAGATGTAAAAAATCTATACACTGAAAATTACAGTACCTTAAAAAAGAAAATTGAAGGGGATATCAGAAAATGGAAAGATACCCCTTGCTCTTGGATAGGAAGAACCAACATAGTGAAAATGGCCATATTCCCAAAACTACTATACAGATTTAATGCAAACCCAATCAAAATACTAGCAGCATAGCTCCCAGATCTAGAGAAAACATTGCTAAAATTCATTTGGAACCAGAAAACACCTAGATTAGCAAAATCAACTCTGGGTAAAAAAGGCAAAGCAGTGGGCATCACAATCTCAGAACTGAAATTATACTACAAACTACTGTGATAAAATCAGCATGGTACTGGCAAAAAACAGACCTGAGGATCAATGGAACAGATTAGAACATTTAGAAACAACTCCAAACTCAATCAGCCATCTTATTTTTGACAAAGGAGCCAAAGATGTTCACTGAAAGAAACATAGTCTCTTTAATAAATGGTGCTGGAAAAACTGGCTTTCGACATGCCAAAGACCAGAACTAGACCCATGTATATCACCATGCACTAAACTAAAGTCAAAATGGATCAAAGTTCTAAATATTAAAATAGAAACACTACATTTACTGGAAGAGAAAATACGGAGAAATACTGAAGACACAGGTGTAGCTAGAGACTTCAAGAAGAAACACAGACTGCAAGGGAAGTATTAGAAAGAATCCACAAATGGGAACTCACTTTATTAAAAAGCTTTTGCACATCGAAATAAATCATCAACAGAGTGAAAAGACAACCCACAGAGTGGTAAAAAAATATAGCCAGTTGTTGCACAGACAAAGGATTTATATCAAGAACATATAAAAATTGAAAAAAATCAGACATCCCAAGTTCAAAGACCCAATTCAAAAATGAGCATCTGCAATGAATACACACTTCTCAGATGAAGAAATACAAATGCCAAACAAATATGTGACAAAATATTCAACATCATTGGTCATGAAAGAAATGCAATTTAAAACAACACTGAGATTCCATCTCACCCTAGAAAGAATGGCTATCATCAAGAAATCAACCAATAACAAATGCTGGAGGGGATGTAGGGAAAAAAAAAATCTCCTCTGTTGGTGGTAATGTAGACTGGTGCAACTATTGTGCAAATCAGTGTGGAGAATACTTAAAAATCTAGGATTAGAGGTCTCATTCGACCCAGCTATTCCCCTTCTGGGTATTTTTTCAGAATTTTTAAATACATCATACCACAGTGATATATGTGCAATCATGTTTATAGCAGCACAACTTCTAATAGCTAAATCTTGGAAACAACCCAAATGCCTATCACCGAAGACGGGATAAAAATATGTGGTCTTTTTATACAATGGAGTACTATTCAGCCATTAAGACAGATAAACTGTAGACTTTTATAGGTAAATGGATGTAACTCGAGAAAATACACATTAGTGAAAATAACGAGATGCATACATGTAAACATCATATTGTCTCCTTAGTGTGAGAAACTGAAAGAGTAAATAAGATCCAAATTTTAAAATAAGTATTGAAAATTGGGAAAAACCTGTTGAAAAGAAAAGACCAATTATGATGGAGGAATGGGGAAAGGAAGAATGTGAAAAAGAAAACAATTTGTACACACAAGATAGTTAAAATAGTTATACAGCTAGTTTCTCTTAGTCCATTGAAATAAGTTTTGTGCTAATATTATTTGGACAAGATATCATGCCTATGTCTTATACTCTGAATAACTACTATGAAGACACCAACACGCAACGTATTAATTATTATAATTGTTCTACTAACCTGTTGTCAAACTGTTTCATTGTTTTTCTCTCTTTAAAAATAAAAAAGGCTTTCTTTTGTAGTTAAATAGTTTTGTGTATAAATATTCTTTTATTCTAAAAGCTCAAAATTACTACCTGAAAATCTTCACTAAAAATGTTATTCTGGGGCCAGTGAGCTGGCTCAGTGGCATAAGCGCCTGCCTGGCAAGCGTGAGGGCCTGAGTTCGACTCCTGGAACCCACATATGAAAAAGGGGGCTGGTGATATCGCTCAGCAGCACGGACACCTGCTGGCACCCGAGGTCCTGAGGTCGACCCCCAGTACCCACAAAAAAAAATGTTATTCTGATATTATAGACAATGGTAGAGTTCATAGATACTCACACCCACCATGGAATACTATATTTTTCAGCTTTGCGAATTTTAGGCAGGAATCTGTACTTATTTCTGTCCAAGGATAATAGTAGAAGTGATGTGTGTTGTTTCAGTGCCACATCAATTAACATTTTGTGTAAGACCTTTCAGTCTCCCCTTTCTTTCTGCCTTATTGAAATTGGAGGAGGCATTGGTGTGAAGATGGTGCTGCCAAAAATATCCATTGCAACCTGAATAGATTAGCTGCTGTGTGGAGAAGAGGTGACATCCAGAGAATTAGTCTGACCCACAGTGGTTCAGGAGAGATATATGTAAGGAGAGGTAACATGTAAGGGAAAAATAACACAAAAGAGAAATTTCCATTATGTTAAGTTCCATAAATTCTAAATAACATTAAATATTTGAAGATTTCAAAATTAAATATAGTATAATAATTCATTTCCTTTTAATTGTAAATCTATCTGATTTTCATATTATTATTATGTAGTTCTACTTCCCCGGAACACAATGTTTATCTCTTTTTTATCTTTCTTGTACTATTTCCTTGAACTTTCTGCAATTGTCACCTGTCAGTCTAAGACCATCTTTCATCACCTCTAATTTATAAATATTACTATTTTTATAAGTGTTAGTGACATAACCTGACATAAGAATATTTGAAAATATCTCAAATATATTTATATCTCTCCTTGTTATATGTTAGTCAGAAAAATGAATAGGATTTTGTTTATTGGATGTACACTATACACTCTCTGTTTTACCAGAAATACTCTTTTGTTCATGAACATGTTTTTAATTATAAATAAAAGTATTTTAAGAAATAGTTAAAAAGTATGTTTATTTGCAAAATGTTTAAAAAATATTGGCGTATCCACCAGCTAATGATAAGCAAATATTATTCATCCTATTATTGATGAGCCACATATGAGAAATTTTGATGCTCCCATATAAAAGCAAGCAGCTACCTTGTCCAAGTTAAAATCCATAAAATTTTAAACTTTTCTGTATTTCTAGCAAGCCATAAATTTTTCAATAAAAGAAAATAGTAAAATGTATTACATTTTAAAGGTAATAGTGTAGTGTAATATGTAAGATTGGGTATAACCAATTAGAATGATGTTGATGCAATTGTGAATTAAAAACAGTGAAGATAACCCAAGATTTTCAGTTGTCCAAAGAGGATGCAACTGCAAATCTCCTGAATCTCTCCTGCTACACTAAACTGTTTTGCAAAGTGTTAGGCAGTAACACAAATGCAGCACCAAGCTTTGTGTAAGTTGGGAAACTGAAAGAACACATGACAGCTAGAAGCATCAGCGGGTAGTGAAGGAAGATCTCACCATGGAGAAAGAAATAATGACTCGGTTTTTCCTCTTCTACGTTTTTTGATTTTATTTTGTTTAGTTTTTGCAGTACTGGAGATAGAACCCACTGACTCATGGATGCTAGGCAAGTGTTCTACCACTGAGGCATATCCGTAGTCCCTGGTCCTTTCCTTGATTGTTCACAGTTGCTATTTTACTTTTTGAGAAAAATACATAAATTAAAGCTGTTAAAATTGAGCTATTTTGTATCATTTCATTGCCTATCTTTAACAACAAACCAAACTTATTTTTTGTTATTGATGAATCAGAATAAAATAATCATACCTTTTAAATAGTCTACATTTAAAAGTGTCTAATTTTGTTTAAAATTTAGTCTTGCACTAGTAAAATAAAAACTTTGTAAGATCAATCAAGCACCTTTCCAGAAATTCTAGAATCAAGTAAAATTCAAGAATTTTGAAAAATAATTTAGAAATTAATTATTCACTCTCAGTTTTAAAAATAATCAAGGAAAATTCAATTTGTATCTTTTGAAAGATTGACGAATGGACATGAAATGGATATGAGAATAAAAATAATGATTTATGTTGATTTTCAGGAAAGAACATCAGCTCCCCATTATGTTTTTTGCAACTATGTACATTCAAGGTCATCAATTAATCAATTTCATAGTAGATACTCATCTTTCTTATTAAATCAGCAAACTGAGAAAATATTACTGCATTCAAAGTTTGATAATCATTCTATAATTAAATTTCCAGTGTATGTTCAAATGAGTGCATCTCAACTTCATTTTAACCTATGCTCCATTTTGGTAAACATCAAACTCTTATATTCTCCATTAATGTCACTTCAGTTTCAAAATAAATTAGATATTGTCACCAAGAGAATGTCAAATCAATGATAATATTAGTAAAAAATATTATAATGTGAAAGAAAAGATCATTCTGTGTTTAAGGTCTGCTTCTTTGGCATGAGGTTCACTGTTTTCAGAAGTAAAGTTTAAACACAATACAGGTCATTTTCAATGTCAAGTTTGTTTTACTCTTTATTTCCTAGCTGAATTATTATTATGCGCATGTGTGTATTTCTTTTTTTACTTTTGTTAAAACTCATTGAATAACCGGAAAAATCCTTAGGATCTGTTATCTTATCCTCAAAAGTTACTGCTTTCTTCCTATAATCTCATATCCCAATTTAGCTTTTCTATATATACCAAGGTTACATGAGCATCATGCATTGGATGTTTGCATTCCACCCCATACAGGAAATACAGATAGAAGCAGATGCAAGGATAGAGAAAAACATGTGTATAGGCCCTAGGAAAAATATAGCTCATATATATATATTGGTGGTTTGATTTTATTTTTTTTCAAAATACTTCATTATATTTAAGATTCAAAGTGAAGGAAGTGGGCCTATTTTTGTACCTAATGATGTTATTGCACATCATATATTTTACATTGTAGGTAAGATAAAGTTTTATTCAATGTTATTATTAAGATAATGGTATGATTCATCATTAATTAATGTAGTAGTATAAATTTAAACAGAAAATAGAGATATATTTAAAAACTGTAAATTTTTAAGCATATATATTCAAATGAAACAATTTTTATTTTATTTAATTCTCATAGTAACTTTTAGGGAATAAAACATTGTCACTCTACAAAAAGAGAAGAAATTCAGGTGCAGAGAAGAATGCAAGATTAGAATCAGAAACCTTGAGGAAAAATCTCATGCCTATATTTATGACATTTTTGACTGTATTTGGATCATTTCATATTTAAAAGACTAGTTTTTAACCTGTCAAATGAAGGTAATAGTGACTAATACATAAGCCTTGACTGATATTTAAGTGAGAAAGTTGTCTGCAAATGCTTCTATTTTTTTTTTGTGTGGGCACCGGGGGTTGACCTCAGGACCTCTTGTGCCAGCAGGCGCCCATGCTGCTGAGCGATATCAATGGCCCTTTTTTCATATGTGGGTACTGGGAGTTGAACTCAGGACCTCACGCTTTCCAGGCAGGTGCTTATGCCCCTGAGCTATCTCATGGGTGCTGCAAATGCTTGATATTTGATAAACTCTTATATATTTTCTTAGGCCAAATTAATCTGTCTAGTACTGGGACCCTTATAATAAAACCCCAACTGAGAACACTATTTGGTTTTTACAGTATAAATTGATTAGTTTTCTATAGGTGAACTCTGTTTCCCATACAGTTTTATTTCTCTTTTATAATGACATGAATTAACAGTATCACCACCCACTTTGAAGAAATTTTTTCATTTAAAAAATATCTTCCACTATCCTTACTAGCCTATTATTATGTTTTCTAAGTCTGCTCATTTTGAAGATTCTGCCGCCATCTGTACTTGTGTTGTTCCAATTATTTTTACTCCATTATATTTATCTTTCTGTTCATTATCTGAATACTCTAAATTATTCTGCAAAATTTTTAGTATGTAATATTGAAATTATCTCTTTCCATGGTTATTTTAATAGATGTTATCACTCAACATTTGAAAGAATATGGCTAATTATTTTTTATATCTCCAATGTTGAAAACATTGCCTGACACACACTTGTTAAAGAAATACATGTTGAACTAAATTTCCACAGATATTTCAAAACTAGAGGTTAATTTGTGATTGTGAAAAAGTAGTAAAGTTTGATTCTAGATTATCACTTAATTTAGTCATATGTATAAATTAAGGTAAATTTCAACAAATTTAACTTGTATTCCTCTATTAGACTGATGAGGTTGGGCACTCTTTTCATATATATATTATTTTAGGTGCATTCTGCATTTGACTTTCTCCTCTCACCCAGCCTACCTTTTTTTCTTGTTTTTAAACCTAAAGCCTCTGATTCCTGTTTACTCACAATTGCAGTACAATTTACTTTTCTACTAGATGCATATTTTTCTTATATTTCTTCTCATCTTGATATTTGTGCAATGTTTGTTCTTGACTGGATATTATATACTTGAATTCTAATTTGTATCTTTTTTATTGTCCTTCACAATTGGTATACTTACTCTTTTAAAAATCAAGATTACATATTGGGTTTCATATTTTTTCTATTTTGTGGCAATTGTTTATCCTGAATTAGAAATATATTTTCAGAACTTTGGTGTCCTTCCTTTGTTTTCTGTGCTTTTCTCTTCTGTTATATTTGCTATATATGCTGATGGTACCTATGTATAGATACTGTTTTATTTTGTGTTATTAATTTCAGTAAATTGGATTTTGCTTCATTAGTTATCAGCATGAGATTCCTATGAAAGTGATTAAAAGCCATGGATCAACTAAATCAGATTAAGCAGGTTTTCTTATTTTCCTACAGATTAGTTACTTCATAAAAATCTAGCTTTTTGTGTAGCCACATTTTTTTTGTTCTAAATACATATTTCAGGAATATTTTATTCTCAGTTCTAACTTATTGCCTATTTCTACTGAAAGCTTCCAAAATAGCCACTCCACTTTTGAGGTCTTTCAACTCAGTGGCCCTCACAACTTGCTTTTCTAAATCTACTATATTCAGAGTCACATAGTGTCTTGTTAAATGTTTGCTCTGCTCAAAGCTGTTCGTGTTCAGGCTGGAGTTCTGTATTACTAACATTGGTTTGCTTGTTATGGATATGAAAATTAATACATCCAGACCTCTTCTATCTTCCATCTTTGCCTCTTTATAACTTCATGGCTTATTATCCATTGGCTTTGTTACTATCAAAAATTTTAACTGTAATTTCAATTAACTTGGAGATCTCAACTTTTCAGTTTTTGTAGTTTTGCTAAAGATGTACTTTTTGCAATTTTTCATTTACTTTCCTCTTTTTGTGTATGATTTCTAGGAGATAAACTGGAAGATATGAGACTATGCTGCCACTTTACTACCCTTCTAGCTTATTTATGAAGTATCATAATTTCTCAAAATGTTTATATAAATAATAATGATAATCACATCTGAGTTTATGACAGGTCAAATTCTTATCCTCATGTTGAAAAAATGAAAGCATTAAAAATAAGATTTCATAATGTATCAAAGAACAGTCTTTTTAAAAACTGAGTGTTGTTTTACTTAGTTTCCTGAATTTTCAAATTGCTTAGGAAGTAAACAGACTTAAAATAATACTGGATGCTAATACCCAGAGTCAGACTCATGGAAGTTCCATGAGTTCTGTAACAGTGTATCTGGGATACACAGAAGGAACAGACAGAAAGGGAAATGAATGTGGCATGGAAAAATAAATAATAAATCTCTTCTCAGATTTCAAAGTTACTATCCATTTACCAGCTTCTCTTATAGCCTCAGATAATGTACTCATGAATACAAGAAAACATATCAAATTAAAAATATCTTACAAATAGTACTTTAGTTCATTCTTTTTTTTTTTTTTTTTGTGGGTACCGGGGGGTCGACCTCAGGACCTTGCGCGCCAACAGGCACCCGTGCCGCTGAGCGATATCACCGGCCCCTTTTTCGTATGTGGGATCCGGGAGTCGAACTCGGGCCCTCGCGCTTGCAAGGCAGGCGCTTACGCCGCTGAGCCATCTCACCGGCCCCTTTAGTTCATTCTTACAGAAAAATATATTTTGTTCGTGAATACTTGTACTTTAAGGAAAAATATGATGTATATTTCAAGTATATAATTTTCTACAAATACATGAATTATGAAATAATGTTTTGCCAACTTTCAATTATTAAAGTTGCTTTAGATATCTACAGTGGATACTATCATAAAATGATCTTATAATTGAATAAAACAAATAAAATATAGTACCAAATTGAAACATTATAAATCTGTACAGTGCAAAGTTCCATAATGTAATCTTTTTAAATTATTCAGTATTGTCTGTATATACACATATATTATTTCTTTATTAAAAATGGAAAATAGAGGGCCGGTGAGATGGCTCAGCGGCTTAAGCGCCTGCCTTGCAAGCGCGAAGGCCCGAGTTCGACTCCCGGAGCCCACATACGAAAAAGGGGCCGGTGATATCGCTCAGCGGCACGGGTGCCTGTTGGTGCGCGAGGTCCTGAGGTCGTCCCCCCGGTACCCAAAAAAAAAAAAAAAAAATGGAAAATAGAATATAAAGAAATTAATTTACAAAGTAAATTCTGATTTACACAATAAATTCTTTAAGGTAATTAACAGATTCAAATGTCAACCAATACTTTATAAGGCATTAATTCTCCAATTTTATTTTTTTTTAATTTAAGAAATGTTAGTATGATTATAACTCTTACTTTATTGAAAGTATTAGTTATGTGAGATTTAAATAAATGTTCAGAAAAGCCTACATAAAAATGAAAAAAAAAGGAGGAGGGGGAGGAGGGAGGAAGAAAAGCGTGGTGTGGTGGTGCATGCCTATTTTCCCAGGACTCTGGAATGCTGAGGCAACAGGATCATGAGCTTGAGTCCAGTCTGGGCATAGGAAGAACTTGGGTCAAAATTAAAGAAAAATTCTGTGGTGTAGCTCAGTGGAAAGCCATGGGTTCAATCACAAGTACACAAGCAAATCATGTATTAAGAGTCTTAAGTCATATTTTAGAATCCTTGAGTGTGCATAATTAATATTTCTTTAACCATTAACAATTTTGATAATATAAATTTGTAAAACCTTACTGTAAAATAAAATTTAAAAAATGAATCTGCTTAAAAGATTCTCAACACTTACTTCTGATCCATATCTTTATATGTGTATATATATTTATCACTATATGTAATGGATATGATTAAACATCTAATAAATATATTAGAAATTTGTATTTTTTTCTATGTCAGTCTGTGTGCATAGGTTTACTTTCACATTTCCCACTTATAGGTTTACATAAATAATGGGAATAAATATTGCTTTAATCTCTCTCATTGGAATTAAATTTTTCTTTCTCTCACTCATAAAGTAATATGTGAAGTCAAGTGAGAAAGACTGATACTGTAAAAAGCAAAATCTTTCTTCTAAATTATTTTTATAAATATATATATATATTCCATAAATGTTGTTACTTTAATTATTTTAGTAATATATCTTAAATTGCCTAATCTTTATCTATTGAAACATATTAATGGGTCATGCTTCACTATTGGTTTGCCTTCATACACAGAGCTGATACAATGGACAAAATATGGTAAACCATAAAATAATTGACAAGAGATTTTCCTCTTCTCTCTCATTTGAAATTAAGGGTAGAGCCTTAAAAATGTCTTATCAAGTTGAATTTGTTTCTAAATTGGTGTTATAATTATTGCTAATACTAATAAAATATTTTTGGTGTTCTGATTTTGTATTAGATATTATGGTTTATTGTATTGCTATGCATACACTTTAGTCACCATTTTAAGATTTTTGTAAATATCATTTAATCATCCTACTAACTCTGGAAGTGATGTAATTTGCTGAAGAACATCAGGTAGAAATAAGAAAAGCCAGGATTAAAACTCAAGATATCACAATTAATACTCCTGTGTTTAAACTCTAAACAAATAAGTAATATATGGTTATCATGTGTTACATGACACACACCCTTTGATTGTATACAAATTCATTTCAGATATATTTTAAGGAAAAATTAACAATTAAAGTAATGCTTTAAGTGTCAATTCTTGTATTATTTGATCCTTAAGAGGAAATTTAAAAATTGATGCTTAGAATTTGCCTAGATTATTAGGATCTTATTCAAGGTCCAAACCTAGTAAAAGTCAAAAGGGCAATGAACTGTGGCCTATGACTCCAAACTCTATGTTCTTATTTATTGCTGTAATGTAAACTAGAGAGTTGCTTAGCACACATGATACCCTTCAATTTAATAACAATGCAAAGTAATGATGTAGGAGCAGTTATTTAAATATAACTAACTGTGCATGTGGGATAAGCTATAAATATATTAAATCAAACAAATGTTAATGAATTGATAGATAATCCAGATTATGCATTTTAAGGATTGTACTCATTGATGTTATATAAATTACTAAATCTCTAGTAGAACTGTATGTTTTCTATAGCCTGAACGCAGATGAGGTAAACCTTGCTGAATAATACAAATCAGAATCTATGACAGGTTCTTTGCTATATATTTCTCTTTTAAGACCTGCTCATTTCTTTCAAAGATAAAATTTTACTCTTCATCAAACACTTCCTCAAATATAACTTTCCGTATGTATTTTCTCTAAAATGTCTCCCAGTGTTACATATATATGTCATCTCAATAAATTTCATAGTTCATTCTATTATGTGATATTATAAACTATCATCTTATGAGAAAAATTATAACTTTTCTTAAAATAGGATTCAGAGATATCACTCCAAATCCATACTCTATTTACAGGTATATATACTTAAAGTTTGTGTGTATATATGCACATAAATATTCACGCATATATATGAGTGTATATTTTAAAAAGAAGTAAAATTAAGAATTATGAAATGCTTTTGGTTTCTTTAAAAGAGTCTGTTCAACATCTTTCCTTATTTTTTAATGTTTAAACTTCAAGGAAAAGGAAGTTTATACTGGCCTCATGGTTTCTTTCTATTTAAAGAGACTTAGTTATTTTCATCCAGAGCTTTTATGGCATTTTCGTACTCTCTCATCAGCTAGTCAATAAAGAATTATGCTTAAAGCTATAATTCCTTTCAATAATGTGGATTTTTTTCTAAATAGAGCCATGACTCATGCTGTTGTCATGTAAGTCTTGATTTATCAAACACCAACCCAGATGTTAGTTACTTTTCTATATAGTTTCTTTAGTATTGCATCTAATCTATATTTTGAATTCGGGGTAGAGTGATAATGGACAATTGTATAAGTCATATTTTCAATGATCTTTTTAATATTTATCATATAGAATATGAAAATGCATTTTTACCTGTTTGCTTAAATGAAGTATGAAAAAAATATTTCGATAAAGTATAATTTCATTACATTTTTATTTTTATTGGTACATGTGTGTAGTATGTAATGATGACATTCTTCAAAGAGAGTTTGTACATGTACATGACACATCCTATTCTCCTTTCATTTCCTTCCTCTTCTCTGCCCCCTCCCCAATTTCTTGGTCCCCTCTCTTTTTACAAATTTTGTAATGGCTGTGTTAAGTATCATAATTATACTTTCAATAACAATCTGGATATTTTGACCAAATACTCACCAAGTGCTATAGTTCTGAGTAAATGAATATCTATGCTTCCAATTCAAATAACTATAAAGAGAAAATCAAACAGAAGAATTTAAATGAAAAATAAAGTTAAACAAGATCCAGTGTAAAGAAAAATGAAAATACAGTAGATAAAAAAGACAATGCTGATACGGTAATCGAATTGATACACCTCCCTAAAATCTAATCAAAACCAAGAAGGAAATCAAATAATTGTCACAAAAGATCCTTTCAGGAAAACAATAAAATATTTATGATTTTTGCCCAATAAATTTGACTATACAAATTCCTAATAACCACTTAATCTCACTGAAAAAAGAATAGAAAATCTGAATTATATGTATCATAAAATAAATCCATTATTTAAAAAGAACAGAAAGAGGGCCAGTGAGATGGCTCAGTGGCGTAAGCGCCTGCCTTGCAAGCGCGAGGGCCCGAGTTCGACTCCCGGATCCCACATACGAAAAAGGGGCCGGTGATATCGCTCAGCGGCACGGGTGCCTGTTGGAGCACAAGGTCCTGAGGTCGACCCCCCGGTACCCACAAAAAAAAAAAAAAAATGAACAGAAAGAAAACTCTATATCCTCATTTCTTCTCATGCATTTCTACTATATTAAAGTAGGGCTATTTTAAGTAAAATATAATTTATCATTCTTAAATTTGTTATTCAAATTACAATGTTAGTAGGAAAAAAATGTCATGTGACCAGCAAATCCTTATGAACAAAACATCAATTTTTGGGAGGGAGAGATACAGCAACAGGAAGGAATTTACATTACCTGAGAAAGTTTGTAGAAAATATTGGGATTTTGAAAACTTTCTATTTGAGACCAATATGCTTCTATTGAAAGATAACAGAGATTCTCTAGAATGCAAGATAATAGGAAAAGTAAGTGACAGAGAACAAAAAGAAATAAAACAATTATCATCTTTTAGAAGTATTTATTTGTTTAGCATTTGAATTTTCACAGAGACAATAAATCACCAAATTCTCCAAAGTTTTGTATTGCCCCTTGGGCATAACCATCATGGTGATTTCAATGAATTTAATAATTTTTTAACCTCATTTAGTTTGTTGAATATATCTACAAGTAAAATGAACATTCATTGAACTACTTTGAGTTTTTTAACTTTGTTAGTGAGTGTACTTCACACATACACAAAAACATTATAAGTAGAGGTATTCAGTGACAGGGTAAAGTTTAATAAAATGCTTAAATATTCTGAAAACATATATATTTTTTATTTGACAACACTAAAGGCAGACAAAAAATGAGATAATTACCAGGTTTAGGTTTGTTTTACTGGTAAAGTTTAGAGTAAGCAAACCTGCCATATATCCTTGATTTTTCAAATATTTCATTAAAAGTATGTTTTATAATGTACTTTATAATGGAAAGATATATGACACTTCTTCAACATTATTACCCTCATACTTCTATAATAACAAAATAACTCAAGGATTGATAAATCAGTCAATTTTTAAGAATAATGCACTTATTGAATATTGAGAATGCTTTATGTTAAAGATGCAATCCATGAAAAGTATTCAAAACATAAATAATTCAGTGAAATTGGCCTTAATCTTTGTATTATTTAATCATCATAGGGTAAATATCTATGATAAATTCCAATAGTAAAAATTTTTGACTAATTATAAAGTTTCTTTTTATTTTCAAAGTACCTTTAGTTTGGGACAGGGTACACAGTTGTGTGATCTATTCAGGTTTCTTAGTAGAAGTAATGGCTCCCACTCAATAAATTGAATTCCCAAAAATTGATCTGAAACAACTGAAAAATGATAAATGAATCATGTCCTAGCTGAGCAATTTCTGCTATTAAAATGATTGCTTAGGCTTGGCAAAATAAATAAAGAAATAAATTGTTGTATGCCAATTGGCTATTTCTATCATCTGGAATATCTAAGTATGAGATAATTGGAAATTTGTTATGTTGACATTTGTATATAGCCTGGCTACAGATGGAATATGTCTTTAAATGATGTGAAGTATCATCATAAAATACAATACCCAAACATTAGCATTTGGCAAAAATGAGATCTGACAATCAGAGACAATTAGAATGTGTGTACATATATTTTACCCATTAAGATGTGAATTATTTTGCTTGGCTGTTTTACCTATAAATATTGCATTATTCAAATTATTATGCTATTCAAATTTGTAGTTCCTGAGATTGCATAATTCTGCATTTTAGGGTGGGGCTATTTTAATGGTCATTAATTTATATTAAAAGCAAATGAACACTTAACAGTAATACTCAACCAAAAATGAGTTTGTCCCTCAGCAGAAATTCTGGCAATGTGTGAAGATATTTTCAGTTTTCAACAAAATACGTTACTAGAAATCTATTTAATATAGGCCAAAAATCCACAAGAGCATTCTGCACATGGAATAATCCTATGCAAAATGTCAATGATAGAAGAGTTGAGTACCCACAGTTAACAAATGAAAAAAAATAATAGACACACACACACATATATATGTGTGCATATATGTGTATATATATCATACCTTTGGCTATTGGGTGGTTTATTATCTTTCAAAAATATTTTAAAAGATGACTTTTAGTTACAACTGAAAAAATGTAAAGGAAGCACAATTATAAATATTTTTAACTTTTAATTTTAAATTTTTGGTGACACTAATATTACATATTAATAGACAACATAGAATGAAAATTGGCAAAAATTAACTTTCTTCAAGAAAGAAGAAAAGTGAGACAGAATTTATCATAGAGGATTAAGTCACCCTGAATAAAAATGGGTTTGATGACCATTTGCCATATGCTAAAATTCATCTGATAATCTTCCTCTTAGATTCCAAGTGACAATACCTGTTATGATTTATATCTAGGTGTCCTCCTAAAACTTCATGGGATAATAAGTGGGGCATTAGGAAGTTGTCTGGATCATGGGTGCGTGATACTGGATTATAGGTGTGATAATTGGATTATTTCACTGTTTGGCTTAGTGCAGTTCTGGATGTGGAAAATGGGAAGTCCCACTCTGTATTTGGGTGGCACCAAACAATAGACTGAATGAAATAAAAAAGGAAAGGAACATTTGCTGCTTTGCTGCTTTCTGTCTAACCTGCCATGGACTGTTTCTCTTCTGCCATGCCCTTCTGCCATGCCACCATACATTTGGAACCAGCTGACTACAGAAGGAAACCTCTACAAACAGTGAGCTAAAATAAATCTTTCCTCCTTTAAATTGTGGATGTCAGGTATTTTGTCCCAGCACTGAGAAACTAAGACACTACTTCAGCATGCTAGTAGGCACATTCACATTCCCTGTGGTATTTTGGTCCTCTACTGGATTCTTAAAGTCTTTGGATTTATGTTTGTTTGTTGTTTGTTTGTTTTGGTTATCAGCATTTAGTCACATGTGTACTGGAATGATAAATGAAAAAGCAAATCTCTTGTCCCAACTTCTCTTCAGATTTTCTAGAAATGTGCATTATGAAAAAGAGAGTTAAATTTCCATATCTTTCTTTTTTCTTTCTTTCTCTTATGAATTGGGAATAAGCATGTTTGTAACACTGAGTGTCATTTGAACATTTAATATACATTTGGTTTCTGTATTAGTAAAATAATTCAGAACAAATTTAATTTGACAAAAATCTCCCATTGTTCTTCAATAATACTATTTTCATGTACCATCAAATGTCAAATAAACTTATGAAAAAATATAGTTTAAATGAATTTTATTTTCCAAAAGAATTAACACAATAACATTTTAAAAAAATATATTGGTCAGCCATAGCAAAATGCTATAAGCTGCATGGGTTAAACATTTAACACAGCAGATATAAGGCAGTTAAATTATCCACAGGAGTAACTAAAAAGATAAACACACGAAATTTGCTAAGTAAGCATCAGAAGAAACACCAAAGAAAATAAAGATAGGCAGAGGTTAGTGATTTTAAGTGTAATAAGAATAATTGGAACACTTGGAATTAACCCAACAGGAAGAAGGGAAAAGAGAGAGTGAGATTTTTAAGATATTGATTATGTTTGGTGACATGTTTCTGAAGAATGTTTATAACATTTTTGTAGAAATATGAGACCAAGTCATTAGAAATTATGAAGCAAAATACCTCAGTGCAAAAAAAGAAAAACATTTCCTGCTTGCAAAAGCCAAGAGGCTAGGATATCTGAAGGTTATCCCTCATAAGCAAGTGCACGATTGATGCTGGCCAGATCTGACGACATCCGCACACTCATTAATGAATTAAAGAACAAGATGTCGACTAATCTGGCATAGATGATAATGTGCTCAAAGGTATTGCAATAGTCTTAGATAATGTCTGTTTTGTCTGTTTAACTCTGTGTGCCCCAATTTTTCTTTGACACTACCAGGCCTAGCTTAAGCCCATTGTCCTAGTTTGTTGGTTGCTGTGACAAAATACCTTAGATTGATTTTTTATAAACAAAAGAAGATATATTTGGTGTCTGGTAAAGGCATTCTCTATATGCTTCATGCACAACATCTTGTTGCTACATCCTCACAAGCAGAAAGAGAAGTGGAAAATTGTTGCTGAAGCCTCTATTGTGAAGGCCATAATCTCATTCATAAATGTGAAATATTCTTGACTTCATCACTTCCAGGCTTCACCTCTTAATACTATCACATTAGGCTTGAATCTATAAATTTTAGGAGGAACACAGACATTGAAGCCATTGTGGACTTTAATTAAAGTTTAGGTAGATTTCTTTCAATCCAGCTGATACTCATTTTATGGACAATAGATATATTTACTTAGAGTGAAACAAGCTTTATTTATAACTTTTAATACCATGAGGAATCTCTCAGTTGAATAAGGCAAAGTACAAAGAGCACAATAAAATATGGGTAGAAGCAGACAGTGGGATAGATCTCATAAATATGAGAAGGTTTCCAAGAGGACGTGGGTGAGAGGAAATGGGGAGCAGAAGGGGAAATAGTAGATTAAAGTTATGTCATGTATAGGAACTTAAAAACCTCAATGAATGTAAACACTATATCTTATAAACATGAGCTAAGATTATTAAAAGTAGCAAGAATGAACATGGGGAAAAAAGGAATTAGAGGAGGAAAGGAGGTTGAAGGGAAGGGGAAGGGGATTAAAAGAAATAGAACCAATCTGTACTATATACATATACCCACTACCCAAGATGATTGTAACCAGCATGTATGGTAAACATGTACTAATAAAAAATTTGTAAACAATAAATGGCAAATAAATATATGAAAAAATATTCAACATCAATGGTCACTCAAGATATGCAAATTAAAGTAAAACTGAGGTTCCATCTCACCCTAGAAAGAATGGCTATTATCAAGAAAACAACAAATAACAAATGTCAGTGGGGTTGTGGGGGAAAAGGAATCCTTCTCCACTGTTGGTGGGAATCTACAATGGGGCAACCACTGTGGAAATCAGTGTGGAGGTTCCTCCAAAAGCTAAAACTGCAGGTTCCACTTGACCCAGCTGTTCCCCTTCTTGGTATCTTCCCAATAGAATTAAAAGCATCATACCACAGTGATATATGCACATCCATGTTTACAGAAGCACAGTTTGCAATAGCTAAATCTTGGAAACAGCCCAAATGTCCATCAATTGATGAATGTATAAAGATGTGGGTTTGTTTATACAATGGAGTACTACTCTGCCCTAAAGAAGGATAAACTTGCAACATTTCTAGGTAAATGAATGCACCCTGAGGCCACATTCTTACATGAAGTAAATCAGACATACACGTGTAAATATTGCATTGTTTCTTTGGTGTAAAATATAGAAAGTGTAAATAAGGACCAAAATATATAATAGTAGATATTGTAAAATAGGAACAATGTATTCAAATGGGAAGGGGAATTAGAGGGGGGAATGAGAAAAGGAATGGAGGGGAAAGAAAAAAGAGAAATAAAAGGAAAAAAGCAAAGCTTTTGTAAATAAGGGGGGGAAAAGGGGTTGAAGGGATTGGAATGGGGAAAAATGAATCAAGATATATCATGTACAGGTGTAAATTCCCATTGATGAATGTAATCATTACACATACCTAAAATGTACCAATAAAATTAGTTAATTAAAAAAAGGCAAATTCAATTGGTCATGGTATAATTTTTAATGATTTTTCTGTCTTTATACATATTCTATTAATTAAACTATTGTGACAGCCCCATGAGTACTCTGTAGATTTATTACATCTATAATCATTGGGGATTATACATGAAATATTAAATTTCTTGATGATAACCTAATTTAGATATCTTTTTATCCATCCTTACATCAGGAAAGGAATGTTAAATCTAGAAGACACTTAATAAATGCTTTGCAAGTTAGGAAAATTAAGATGAAAATCACCTTATGGGTGGAGATAATCATTGGAATAGAAAGCAGGTGCAAAGTCACACTAAATGCAATTATGAAGATTATTTCATCTTATTGTAGTCATGATGGCTAATGTTTAGTTATATTGATATAATCCCAGTAAGTAGAGTGGATCACCATATGGCAAAATTTGAATTATTATGAAAAACCACACATATATGCCCTTATGCACAAATATTCCTGTGATCATGATGCCTTTGCATAACATGCAGACGTGTGCTACTAAATTACATGTTTTTATATTTATTCCTATTTCAATAAATCTCAATATACAGGGAAATATGAAATTTCAAGTTAGTTTAATTGATGATTTCCATAAAAAATATATGCTTATCTTCACACATTACAAAATGATATACCACTGAGCACATCTAAAAACAGGCATACCCTATGTTTAATTTTATAATGGTAACTACTTGGCCAATGGGAGTAGGGTTAATAACCATTAACGATTGAGGATCAAAATGCGCAAAGACAAAATTTATTCAAAATATAGTGTCTTACATTTACAGGATTTTACTTAAAAATAATTTACTTAGGGGCCGGTGAGATGGCTCAGCGGCATAAGCGCCTGCCTTGCAAGCGTGAGGGCCCGAGTTCGACTCCCGGAACCCACATACGAAAAAGGGGCCGGTGATATCGCTCAGAGGCACGGGTGCCTGATGGCACGCGAGGTCCTGAGGTCGACCCCCCGGTACCCACACACAAAAAAAAAAAATTTACTTAAAAGAGTTTCATATACAAGTATGTCTTTATACGTACATACATTTTAAGAAACGTGGTAGGTATGGTTCGTTGTACTGGAAGAATTTTAAGGCACTAATATTAAAATTATTTAACATTTAAGAAGTAGAGAATTGGCTTGGGGATATACTCAATTGTAGAGCATGTGCTTAGCCTTGTTTGCTTCAATGCCTATCACCAAAAGGAAAAAAAAAAACATTTTCCTCCATTTATTTAGTGCCATATATCAGTCATTTGTTACAGCATCCTCAAATCTGAAAAGTATGATTTTTTTTCTAAAATCATACTTTCTGAACTTGATAGGGCTTAAGTTGGTAAGAATGTAAACATTTTATGTATTACTCATAATTAAAATACATGAAAAGTGTAAACTATTTCCCTTATTTCTTATGATATACATTTTCTACCTAAGAATTTGAATTTTCCTATATACTATTAAATTTAGACCTATTGTTTTTTAGACTTATTTTTAAGACATTTGTTTCATGAATAGTTTGAAGACTCCAATTCTTGGTTTAAACTGTTTTGTTAAATTTCTTATTTCCATTGACAAATATTCTAATAAAGAGTATTTGACATTAATTTCAATATTTTTTATAAAGCAAATATTTCTTTGCATTTGGTATGGATGCTAGAAAATATTACAAATAATTAAATGAAGGCCATAGTTAATTTTATGGGAGGTAATTTTATTTTATTTTAATTTTTATTTTTATTTTCATTTTTTATTTTTTTTGTGGGTACCGGGGGTTGACCTCAAGACCTCGCGCTTGCCAGGCAGGCACTTATGCCACTGAGCTATCTCACCGGCCAA
Source organism: Erethizon dorsatum (assembly GCA_028451465.1). Classification (NCBI taxonomy): domain Eukaryota; kingdom Metazoa; phylum Chordata; class Mammalia; order Rodentia; family Erethizontidae; genus Erethizon; species Erethizon dorsatum. Next base: position 110,994,624 of record CM051824.1, read on the forward strand.
GGAGGTAATTTTAAATGAAGAATTTAGCATTAAATTGATATATTCCCAGCTCCATTCAGACCATATATCTTAACTCGGTTCTGTGGATGAGTAAGTTCTTCAATACAATGGGATCAACACTGGAAGCTTAAGACACGTGACAAACTCACTCAGCCTACCTTTGTTAAGATAAATGTCTTTCTCAAAAGAGTTAATTTTCTCAGTATTCTTCAAACTCAGATTTGTCCTTAAAGACCCAATCTCAAAAGCCAGAGTATTGGGCCAGTGAGATGGCTCAGCGGCACAAGCGCCTGCCCGGCAAGTGAGAGGTCTTGAGTTCGACTCTCAGAACCCAGATAAAGGAAAAAAGGTGCCAGTGATATTGCTCAGCAGCACAAGCGCTTGTCCAGCAAGCATGAAGTCCTGAGCTGGACTCCCGGTACCCACAAAAAAAAAAAAAAAAAAAAAAAAAAAAAAAAAAAAAAAAGAAAGCATTAAGCAGATTTGCTTATACTGCTTAAACACAAACTGCCAATAAGAGGTTAACTCCATTAAACAGCTGCCAGAACCTACATGCTTGCATTTCCCAGGGTCTCTCAGCTTGTCCTCAATCCAAAAGCTCTTAGATACTCTGCTTCATGATACCAAGCCCTGGCGGGGAAGGTCTGGATCAAGGCAACAGGAGCAATCTGGCTAGTCTTGCTGACCCATAACAATAGAGGCGACATCCCAATGGAAGAGCAAAGCATACATTTTCTTATCCCTTGTTATATAATATTAGCCCATACAAACCAGAGGGCGTTCAACTTCTCCACAAACTTGGAGATTCGCATTTCACAGTGGGGAAATTAAATAGTATAAAACTGAAAAAATGGCAAAAATTTTTATTTTATAAAAGTATGTATAGCTTTATTGAATTTCATCCTGTAAACCATGTGGAAGCTTCCAGAAAGCAACACTTAAGAGATGAATATCTGAGGTTTGGGACCACTTCTGTCCCATCATCCAACTACCCACAAGTATGGGCTCCATAGCAAGTATTACTGTCATTCTTCCCAGGTGAAGGAAAGGCTTGAAACCAAAAAGAGATCTTACTGTGACACTAGGTGCCTTAACAATCATATGTTAGGTATTAAGGGTGTTAATTTTTAAAACATGTGGGAGTTACTTCACCCCAGCTTCTGAACTACTTAGCTTTAAAAAGCATGTAGAGAGTTCTAAATTCCACTCAAAATTTAAGAATATTTCTGAGACAGGCAGAATCGAGTTTTATTTGTACTAAACTTTATTGTAAATTAATGTTTAAATTGTCCACTCTTTTCTTATTTTCTCGATAGCTTCTCTGGTTAGGGATTATTATTCCTATTTATAGATATGGAAATGTGCTAAGAATGTTTAAGAGTAGGGCTCTATTTGCCTTCAATAGTTATACAATACTTTCATACACTTGAAGTAAAAATTCTTATTACATAAAAAAGTGAAGATGATTAGAAACACTGATCTACAGACAGAGTGCGTATACAGTCTGGAGCGATTCTGTAGTTTCATTATTGAGAGTTACTGTGACTTGACTTCTGTGTTGGCCAGCTTTATATCGCTGTGGAAAAAATGCTGAAATAGAAAATTTAAACTCAAAAGACTTACTTTGATTCATACTGTCAGAAATTTCAGTCCATAGTGAGTTGGTTCCACTGCTTTTGAACCCATGGCAAGGTAGAAACTTCATGGCAGAAGAAAATTTCTCACTTCATGGTAGCCAGGAAGCAGAGAAAAAGGAAAAAGCTAAAGAGAAAGGGACTGGGTTCCAGAGAAGTCCCCAGAATCATGGACTATGCCCCACTCCCTTCAACATTCCTCCATCTCTTAAATTTTCATTGTCTCTCATCAATGTCAACAAATTATGATCTAGTCCAATCATTTTCTTCATCATTACTAAGTAGTAAACTTGAGATTGTACTAGCTTTTATTAACTTGATGCTATTATAATAGACCAAAATGATAAGCAACTCTCTAAGAATGGACATGAGGATATATGGATATGATTCTAAGGAGGTTTTGAAATAAAAAAATGAAAATAAAGTTAATTTCCAATGACCAAGTTTTAACAAATGTAATCTTTCAAAATTATCAGAAAAACAATAAATGGCAAAAATGCACTATTTCAAACATTCTTGCCGGGCAAGGTTGTAAACACCTGTAATCCTAGCATTTAGGAGGCTGAGGCAGGAGGATTGCCGTGAGTTTGAGGCCAGCCCAAACTCCATAGCAAGACCCTGTCTCAAAAAACAAACAAAAAAAAGAAATAAATTCATTGGTAAATTTGATGAGTCCAAGTAAATTTGAAAATCATACCAATTAATCTTTGATTTTTAACATTTTCATCCTGATAACAGCTTTTAGTAAAATTTGATAGTAATTTTATAATAATTTATCAATATATCTTGAAATCTTATTTTGACCAACAATATCAATGGCACTTTAAAAAAGGAAAAATTGTATTTGAACATAGGCTATTTTAAAAACATCCCCAATTCATATAAAATATAACTTCACACTATAAACTCATCTACCAGCTCAAGGTTGAGATTTCATTTTTATTGGAGTGAAATTATATTTACTCTCTCGAACATTTCTGTTAATTTCACTTTTTAAAAAATCTTTGAGAAAAATAAAAAGGATCAAAAACTCCAAGCACAATAATGTTAGGACTTTTGCTTACATTTCTGTAATGAATTACATAGATTGATGACACATACTCTCCTAGTACGTGAGGTGGTTACTTTCATCTTGTTTGGAATGGTACATAAAAGTGATATGAATAGTATAGGCAGTAAAATAGAGATCACTATTTAACTCCCATTTTTGCCATAGCTGTTTGCACAAAGTCATAGTTCTTCAGAATGTTATTAATTTACCAAAGGCCAGGCTTCCGGTTGTGCAGAAAAATTTAAAGGAAAACATTACAATGAATAAGAGTTTGCTCATTTCTCAGATTACATAAGAACTAAGCACAAAGAGAGAATGTCAACTACCAATATTTCTAATATAAACAAATATTAAAAGCATTAAGCATTTTATCAAGTATAAAACAAAAATGAAAGAAGATATTCAATATTTTCCTCTTATAGAGAAAATTTTCTTAGTACGGCATTTCTTTATGACTTCCTGTCACTTCAGATTTCTTTCTTGAAAGATAACTTTAATATTTCTATATTTGATACCGGAAATTTAGTTAATAGTAATGTTCTTTCTATACTGAGTACTTGGCCCATTGATAACAAACCTTTTAGAGCGGCATGCCCAAACTGCAACCCACTTATTCATCACAAAGTGTCAACACTGCAATTAAACCTGATTCTGAGGTTTCAGTTTAGAAAAGCAACTCACACATTAACATCTTTGTCTTAAAAGAAAAACAAATAACGTAGTACTACTGGCTCCCTACCTCTGACTTAGCCATTCTAGGTCCTATATGATATATGTAAAAATATGAATTAACTAAATAGTAGGCTTCTCAAAACATGATTTATTTTGTATTTTTTGTTTGTTTGTTTCTTTTTACAAATAGAAAGTAGAATAGGTAACATCCACTTGAACCTCAAAGCTAAATCAAAGTTCAAATTAGGGTACCAGTTTGGATATCCCTATAAGTGTATTTTAAAGTTTGGGGAGCATATATGTTCTTTGAGGAGTGGAGCTCCTAGTTAAAATATTTATACATGCGGTCCTGCAGGTTCACAGGCAAAAGCTGCCCTCCCCACAATGTACAGCCACTGTTTGGCAGTTTCTAAGGGGAGTTCCAACCAGGACTCAAAGCCCCAAGCTAGTCATGCTCTTTGCATATTTACATTTTTCACCCCAGGATTTTCACCCCATGTCCCTTTATCTAGGTTGTTTAGCAGAGATCCTTTTCAGATGCCTTTGCAGAGGCCTTCTTACAAAAGATGGATGGAGAATAAGAGAAAACTTGAAAATATCTTCCCAGTACTCTTTCTGTACCCAGCCTTTCTCCACTCCCGGCCTTTCCCTCTTCTGACTCTAGGGTATGCAAAGTTGCTTGATCCTTTGATTCTAACTTTCCTATGGAGTGAGACAAGCCCCACATCTGTTTGGATCTATCCGACTCCTGACCCATGCAGATTTCCCTGGGGAAAAATGTAACACATGAATAAGCCAGTGCTTTTCTCTAGTTGTAGAGTCCCTGGGATGCATTCAAGAGGGTTGGAAGCAGGTTGTACACAAGTCTATTGGTCCCACAGGGCACCTCCCCACCAGTGGGTCTAGAAGACTGTTATTTAGTCAGCCATGTCAAGGGGTCTAGGGAGGGGCTAGCAAAAGCCTGAGGCACTTTTAAGGATAATCACAGATTCTTTATAAAAAAAAGTTTCAAAGTTCAGGTAGATCTCCGTGACTCTAGCTCCCAACTCACCTGCTGAGCTCATGCCCCACTTTCAGTCATATTAAAGATCAACTGAAGAACTGTTTGTGTCTCTCCAAGGATGGGACCTTAGAAGGTCAGGAGCTTCCAAGAATGGAGTAACTGTTAAGGAATTCCCTGGCCTGGGTAAACATCCTGCAATGCAGCAAGATGTCGAAGTTTCAGAAGAAAAAAAGAAAAGGATAAGAGTGCATTTCCCTCCTTAGAGACTTAATTAGATCCTCTCTAGGGATAATATTGCTCAAGCTAGTAAGGCAGAGGGGCACAGTGTGAAGCATCTTACTACTAACACTCTTTCAGAGTGTGAGACCAAATGCAAAGATGACAGAATGCGAGCAGTAGTGGCAACATTAACTACTGTTTTCTGCTGCCACCTCTCTCCAGGGACAATCCAGGCTCCTCTCTAACCAGCCTATTCTGCACAGCCCCTGGGAGTCCTGGCTAGGAGGAAACAGTTGTACATCAGGCTGTGCCACCTGGCTTTTCCCTGCTCCTGCTCCTCCAGAGTGTCATTGGATCCTGACCAACAGTCCTGTGATTGACAAGGGTTTTGCTCCCTCTGTCCTCAGTTAGGATGAAATCATTCAGAAGGATTTTGATGAAACTTCTCAGCTTTTAGAAATAATCTCAAATAATGGAAAAGCTGATGTCCCAAGAGAGACAGGAGGCCCTATGTGAAGATTAGAATAAATAAAAAATATGAAAACTTGTACTTCTTGGGCCATTTAGATAACAGTGCAAGAAGATGGTGATCACTACAATCTGTGGGATCAAAATAAGGGAAGAGTAGATAATGCTCTGAGGCCACTACTACCTGGAGCTTTTCCCTATGCCTATCATGGATGTGGCTGTTTGGGTTACTACAGACCCATAGTGCTCTGCATAAGTAAGTGCAGTGGTGGTACTGTCTAAGGGCACCCTTGCCAGCCTTTGACCACAAGCCATATTGCAGGTAGGGATACTGAAGAAGGACATGTGAGGAACTGCAGTTACCTGATTCTTGGAATTTAGCTGGTAGTTTGGTCATTTCATTGGGTTCCTGGAGGCTTTGGGCTGACTTATAAAACAAGCATTCCCCTGTATGGACCAGACTTTGAGTATATTCACCAAAAGATGCCTATGCTGCTAGAGGAAAGCTTAAAAAAATGAGAAGACTGTACCTGTTGACTAAACTCAAATTTACATGTTCCCTGCCCACAGCCCAGCAGCTGTGCTACTATAGACAGTAGATCTAGGAGAGGACTCTCAGAAAATTCAAACTCGACCTAAAGTGAAAATACTCACAGGAACCGTCACTGTAATCAAGAATGTCAATCAGCATGCAAATCTGTCTCTTTTATCAGACCTTGGCCAAGGCTAAAAACTCTTCCCACTGATAGATTCTTGAGCCAATATGCCAGAATCTTCCTGTCAGATAAATAGCAACGGATCTCTGAAACAGACAATGCATTGCTATGGATTTTGTCCAAATAGTCAATTATCTTTTTTATTGTGGTAAAATACATTTTATGGAGGTAAAGTATATATAACATAATATTTATCATATTAACAGTTTGTAAGTATACAGATCAGTGACAATATATTTATAATGTTATGTAACAATCATCACCATCCACTCCATAACTCTTTTTTATCCCACAAAATCAAAGCTCTGTGCCCATTAAACAATTCCCCACCCCATGCTAGCTTCTTTCTGCATGATACTGACTTCAATACTTTGTGTAAGTGGAATCTCATGTTATCTGACTTTTTGTGAACAGCTCATTTCATTTAGCACAATAGTCCTAAAGGCTCATCCATATTTCAACATACTGAAGAATTTCCTTTCTTTTTAAGGCTGAGTAACATTTTTGCTGTACTTACATACCACATTTTGCTTGTCCATTCATCCATCAGTGGAAAAACATGTTATTTTCACTTAATGTGAATAATGCTACTATGAACACAATTGTGCAAATACCTACTTTAGACCCTGGTTTCAATACTTTGAGGTATATATCTAGAAATGGAATTTCAGAGGCCTGTGGTAATTCTGTTGTTAATTTTTGGGGAAATTTCCCTTTTTCTATTTTTTTTCAACAGCAGTGTACCATTTTATAACCCCATGGGCAGAGTATGATGGTTCCAGTTTCTCCATACCATCATCAATTCTAGATGTCATCATCATCATCATCATTATCATTATTTTGGACAGTAGCTATCTTAATGGGCATGATGTGATATCTCATGGTAATTTTGCATTAGTTATGCCTAAGTTTCTCTCTTTGCAATTTGCTTTGGGCAATTTAAATAATATGTCCCTGAATTCAGTTTTTATCATGCATACTGTCACAGGATTTGTTGAGCTTCTTGATAATGTTGATTTATAATTATCTTCAAGTAATTCACTTGAAAAGTTTCTGTCGAATATGTCTTTGTATTCTTTCTGCTTTTACTTTACGTGCCCTTTATTGAAGACTACTTACAAGACTACTTTTGCAATCTTTCCTTGATATATTAAATCTATATTCATTTTAGCTTTTATAATTTTCCAATGCTGTGTCTTCAGCTTCATAAAGCTTTTTCTGCTATGCATAGTATGTAACTGATACAGTTAAAGGGTTTTGTACTTCTGATATTATAAATTTTTTGTCTCTCACATCCATTTGTGTAACTGTAACAAAATACCATGAAGAGGATAACTCATAAATATCAATATATTTCTTTTACTTCCAGTGGCAGATAAGTCCAAGATCAAGACAACAGCAGATTTGATAATCCAGGAAGGCTCTCATCTCAGTTAATAAATGGCCTTGTCTTATGTCCTCAAATGATAAAAAGGTAGCTCTCTGATGCTTCCTTTATAAGAATATTAACTTTAGTCATGAAGGCTCCACCTTCATGATGTAATTACATCCTAATTAGATCATGCTGGATGTTAAGATTTAATGTATGGATTTGTGAAACCAATAGTTAATCCAAACCAAACTCCCTGTCACAATGTTAATAACTGTTTTTCATGTCCATGTCTGCTAATTCTAAAATATTGTAGAAATTACAACTGTGAATAAAAGGAAACTCTTTGATTTATAATATTGACTGCCATGAAGCAAGACAAGTTTTTATTTTTATTTTTTTCCTACTGGTATAGTGCTGACAAGAGCAAGAATATTAAGGTTTGGTGAATCCATATTGCATCCATACTGTTCAATGTTTGGATTGAAGAAATCATGAAGGATAGTTAGCGTTAGGGGTAATTATTTTTATCAAAACAATAATTAGAATAACATTCTTATTTAGTCTTACCAGTATGAAATAAGTGGTAAATAATCAAACTCCAAAGGATGGAGTTAGTCATTTTAAAAAAGTTTTGGTTTAAATTAGTACACAAAACCAGTAAAGCTTTGCATCTGCTCTGACAAAATAATAGAACTTGTCATTGAAATCATAGCATAGGATCAGAAATGGAGGCCACATAAAAATTATAAATACTAATATTTTTAATAAAAAATTGATGTTCCAATTCTACATGTAACTGTTTGCTATTTGATCTTTCCAAGCCCTTTAACGAATGAGTCTCCATTTTTTGAGTCTCCTTAGAGTAGGATAATAATTATTACATGAAATCACTACTAAAAGACTGAATATAGTTTGTAGGAAAGCTCTTAGTAAACTAAAATTAATATGAACTCAAGAGAGTATTTTTTATATGTTTTAATTAAGACACATCATTTTCTATGGAGATAAATAACATAATAAATAATTACACATAATTAGTCCTAATCATATCACATAACTCTGATACTATTTTTCAGAGGTGTTAAGGATATTTTCATGTATGTCAAAACAGGGATTGTACTATACAACTTCTGAGTAACTTTGATGTAGGTTAATTATATATTTGGTATCATAAAGCATTCAACAGAAATTGTGAGAATTTACACTGGATTCTTTAACTACTTAATGTGGACTACCCAAAGTTTATATAAGTAGATAATATATATCAGTGATCCTTAATATAGTATTCACTCAGCTTAAACATTGACCAACTTATGGGCAATTTTTTTTTTATCTGACATATACCAGTCTCCACCTTTCACTTTACTGTTTTAAAGAAAATTCCATACATTGTGTAATTTCACCCAAAAATTCACAGACATATATTCAGAAAATATATTGGGATATATATTATAATGATATTATTCTAGCTAAGATTAACAATAAGGACTTTGATAAAAGTCATGTGTTCATATTCCTTCAATTTGAACATGGGCAATGTTTTAAAATGTATTTTCTATCATTTATTAAAATGTAAACATAAAGCATACATTTCAGTCACTGTCCCTGTCTCCAAATTACACACAACTAAACCTGGGTTATGCCTGTAATTCAGTATGCTAAGAGGCTGAAGCAGGAGAATCACAATTGGACAACTTAGGAATATGAAAGTCATTTATGAACATTTGATAAGCAGCTTCAGTGAAATGGAGCATATAATGTAATATTATTATGTGCATTAGTCATTTAAGAAGTTCAGGTATGGAAGTAGAGAAAAAATGACTATGGTTGAGGAAACACTAAACCTCTCCTGATCATGCCTTCAGTTTCCTTGTCTATTTCTTATTTCTTAGTGCCCTCTTGGCTACACTAAAATTTTCTACGAGTTCTATGCCTGCTCCACCATCTGAATAATTCTAAATAAACACACACCTATATTGACCTAACTATCTTTAAATTCTTAATCACTGGGCCCATGTGGACACTTAATGTAACTTGGAATTTTTCATGGTCGGCTATCCTATTTATTCACCCATGTTTCATACAGACATGTGTGTGTGTGTGTGTGTGTGTGTGTGTGTGTGTGTGTACATCTTACATGGAGGCTTTTTTACTCTGTCCAAAGGTAAATTTTCCTGCTGTTCAAAGTCTATAGTAGTATACTGAAAAGAATGTTCTGGGCCCTGTAAATGATCACGTTTGCTATCTGATTTTGTGTAGCACCATTCTTCCTTCCTTCCTTCCGTTCTCTCCCTCTCTCTCTGTTTCATCTATTTTGAGGACTCAAACTACTTCGGTTTTTCCTGAATAACAGCTCTACTCTGCGTTTTGACCTGTCTCAGCACTGCAACCTGGAAACTAAAAGCAGTTAAAAGGAGTTGGATTCATCTCATTTGTTTCTCATCTTTCATGGGTTATTGTCCTTCATTCTCTCTTGTTCAGTGTCTTGCAATACATTGTTTCATATATTTTCTCTGTTCTTTGGGTACCGGGGGGACGACCTCAGGACCTCACGCGCCAACAGGCACCCGTGCCGCTGAGCGATATCACCGGCCCCTTTTTCGTATGTGGGTTCCGGGAGTCGAACTCGGGCCTTCGCGCTTGCAAGGCAGGCTCTTAAGCCGCTGAGCCGTCTCACCGGCCCATTTTCTCTGTTCTTTAATGGGTTGAAGTAGGGAAATAAATCTACTTTCTGTTATCCCATCTTACTCTGAAGTGAAAAATTGCTTTAGTCTGCTGATCTTAAATTATATTTCTTATTATCCTGGTGAGTGTAAGGGTTAAAACTGGTAAGCTCTTGAAATTATCTGAGAACTGGTATGAAGAAGTCAAATTTTACTGTTAGTTGACATCATCCTTCCCTTCCGTTTTCTTTCTGGCTTCAACATTTTTATCTCCCCTATTTCTTCTGTCTTGAATATTTCACTGATAATACTAGTGTTAATCAGTTTTTCATTGCTGTGGTCAAATACCTAAGAAAATCAAAGGAAGAAAAATTTGCTTTGGCTCATGGTTTCAGAGGTTTCTGTCCATGGTTAGCTGGCTTTATTGCTTTAGACCTATGGAGAGGCAGAAACTTCATGGCAGAAGGGCATGGTGGAGGAAATCTACTCATTCATGGAATCTGACAATTAGAAAAAGGGAGAAAGGAAGAGCCTGGGGAGCAGCAGTAGTCTCTAAGATCACACCCCCATGACCCATTCCTTTCAACTAGGCCCTGACTCCTATTTATATCACCCCCCAATTGCTGGGGACTACGAATTATAAATTGCCTTACGTTTGTCTTGAAGGCAGGTTTTTGAATGTGAAAATCCTTCTTTCCTTTGGTCAATGAGGCTCACAGAGCAGGATGAAGTCTGCTGAGGACAATATAGGCCTTTATGATGTTAAACTTGCCCGTTCTACCACTGCTTCTATGCTGTTCCAGGGAAAGCACTTGCATGGGCTAAATAAAATGGTGGCTAGTTGGAGCTATTGGGTGTCTGTTCCCAGGGGAAAAATGGCTCATCCCAGAGACCTGCTGCACCCCTCTATTTTGTTTCTTGTTCTTTTTTCATAACCTGGGGACTCACTGCAGGCATCCTCAATAACTGGTCCTGTGGAAAGAGTCTCTAATACCAATAATGCCATCAAATTATAATCTCATCTGATGAGATTAGAGCCCTCATGCTCCATCATTTTCCAAAGTCCTATCATCTACTAGTACTTTAACCCAATACGTCTTTTTAGGGACATATTATATGCAAAATATGAGTATTTTTATCAAATAACAAAGAATGTACTCAATTATAATTTAGAATTAAATATTTTGAACTTATCTGTATAAAAAGAAAAGTCTGGCTGGGGATATAGCTCAGCGGTACAGCACCTGCCTGGCAAGCATGAGTTTATCAGTTCAATCCCTGGTACAAAAAAAAAAAAAAAAAAAGAAAAGTCTGAATTGGCCAATATTAAACTTACAAAATCTCCTGAGAAGCCTTTTCTTGGTCTACCCTGGGTTACATGTTTATATGTAGTTCCAACTCATCCATCTTTCCGGAATTAATTGGACCCAGTGTATGAAATCAAGCACAGTGTGAGCTTATAGTGTAACAGGTATGAAAACTTGTAGGGTAAAAATAAACAGTATCTACTTTATCATAGGATGACTAGTCAAGATAATCAGAATTTCTATTAAGTTCACTACAATAATTTATATTCCCTCTTGGAAACTTTTAATTTCATTTCCATGTTCTATTATACTCCATTGTATTGTTTTATTGGTGTTCCTACTTTTGTTTACTACAATGGAATATGAGATTGTTTAGAATAGAAGATTTAACTTTCTAATTTCCAAATTTGGGAAATAACCAAATTTTCCTTTTTCTCTTTTATAGTTGTAGGAATAAAACCAAGACATCATGCACTTACTTTTGTAAAATTTAAGTTCTAAGCACAGGAAAACATGCTATATTATTTTCCACTTATTTTTATATTTCTATTCTAATGTGTAATCCATACCTTCATCTTTCTCACACCTTGGTGTGTATCATAAACTTATATTGTTCATAAGTACTCTGGATCCCACCTCCCATCATTCATTCATTTGGTTTCTGTTGGAATTCAAAACAGGTGCTTTTTTAGTCCTCCTTGAGACTTGTTGCAAGGGAGCCGAAAACATATTTTGAGAAATATTATTCTAGTCTTTACTGTGGTTCTATTTTCCAGACTGAATAACCTCCACAATTAAAGATATTTTCTTATCCTTCATTATCAGTCACTCCATATCTCTTTAATCACTACCATTCCTTTCCACTAGAAGCATCTTACATCTCAATTGTGATCCATATAGTAGTTCTCAGGAGGGAATTCCAGAAAATTCTAGTACAGAAAAATATGATAAGGTGATCTTATCTATCTATATATATTTATATCATATAAGGTACAGTTATTACAGTTGAACAAAATTCAGAACATTTACATTAGAAAAAGTCTGATATACCAAATTATATGTAAGAAAACCACGAGAGATTTATATAAGAGAGAGAAAAAGGAGAAATAGAGAGATAACCTTCCTTGTAGACATGTTTATTTGAGGAAACACTGGATTTGAAGGGAGCAAAGTTCATTTTCATGGCCACTTAGTAATTGTTTTCCCTTACTAAAAATTAACGTGGCATGCTGCTTTAATTGTCAAACTCACTGATGTGGAATGAGGGTCAAACTAGTCTGAATGACTTGGGAGTAGGGAAACAAGGGCTGCATTCTTTCAAGTTTTGAATGGGTAATGAATCTTAACAACCCCATTAAAGCTTGGTCTAAAAATTGTATACCTTCCCTGAAACAAAATTTTAAATATTCTTCTTATTTAGGTAATTTTTAAACAAGTAAATATGATTTTAATCACCCTTAGAAATAGTATTACCTTGAATATGTGATGATAGCACCAATAATTACACTTTCCACACCTACAGTTAAGAAAATTCTGGAAGCAAGTTTTTTGCTCAGGCCAGGAGAGCAGGTTGATATTATCTATAATTCACCCTGCACTTGGCTTAGTACCATCTAACCTTAAAGTGTTTTGAAATAGATTTGCTAATGATGGGGCCACAAACTACATCCAATACAAACATCCAGGCAGAGGAAGATACAGACTTTCTAATCCAATCTCTACACCTTAAGGATTGTGTAAGAAAACTGCATTTATTTTGTTCATGGATGGCCTAATTCCACTGTTTCTCACATCATTTTATATTTACATTGTGTGGTCATAGTTTACTCTTCACATTTCTACAACTTATATGAAAATACCCTGACACTTATCTTTAGTTTGGTGTTACTTAGGAATATTTGAATTGGTTCCAATAAGACATATAGGGGAATAGATATAAATAAAAAAAGAAAATGCTATTTTTAATACACTAAGAGGAGTAACTGGCATATATTCCCCTACAAATGGAAATTTTAAGAGTATTTTAGAGTGTATCAAGAAACAAATGAGTAGAGAGGTTTAGGGAGGTCTTTATAAAAGGATACAAATATTTATTTAGAATAAACAAATCCAAGAAACCTAGTTCACATCAGTGTACTGTGTTCTTGGCAATTGTTACGAGTAGATTTTATGTATTTTCTTCACATGAAAACATAGTAAGTATGTGCTATGATTCGGATGTGGTATGCCTCCACCAAATTCACATGGCAGATTGGTTGGGGTTCTTAAGGGTATTTGAATGTTTAGGGGGATTTATGCTTTTTTATGGCAGTGCTTTCTACTTTCAAGGGACTGGGTTAGTTTCCATGAGAGTGGCTTGTTACAAAGCAGGCCAAGTTCCTTCCATACGTGGTTGTGTTCTCTGTCTTCTTCTCTAACATGATATGTCCCAGCACATGGCACTCATCAGAAGCTGAGCAGATGCTGGAACCATGATTTTGGACTCCTGTCACCAAAACTGTGAGCCAAAATAAACCTCTTTCCTTTATCAATGACTCAGCTATTAGGGTTTGGATCTCAATTGTCTCTCAAAGATCTTGTGAGTGTTTGGAGGGTGACTGGATCATGAGCACATCTATTCATTAGCAGGTTCACCCATTGATGAGTTCAGTAGCTGAACGTGCTGTTAGGTGGTGGGTCCTGATTGAATGCAGGTCACTGAAGGCATGACTTAGAAAAGTGTATACTTGTTCCTTCCTGTTATCTGGCTGTCATGAGTTGAACATATATATTTTCCATTATACCACTTGTGCCTTGGAGACAGCTGATCATGGATTGAAACCATGAGCAAAAACCCAACTCTCTTCCTTGAAGGTGTGAGTGTCAGGTGTTTTGTCCAGTGAGGAGAATGTGATTAAGACACCAGCTGCATGTCTTCTGTTATCACAATACAAAACAGATTAAGTGTGTAGGTAACGCATGTTACATTGCCTGATTTAGTCATTCCACAATGTATGTGCATTTTAAAACAGCATGTACTACAATATATAGTTTTACTTAGCAATTAAAAATAAAAAATAAAGACAAAGTAACAATTAAGCAGCTACTGAGAAAAAATAAACATCCTCAATGAAGGAGTTTCAAAGTCCATCATACAGTAGATGTATTTTTTATAAATGTCCATTTATTAGCAAAGAAAAAATGGTTTTAAAATGTAAGTTAACATCTAGTATAAAAATATTGATATTTCTCCAAATTGTCCTCAAGGTGATCTTTGCCCATTATGAGACTCACAATTATTTGATGAAGCTTTCAAAATTACTTATTAAAAGTGATTTTAATCCTGGAAAGTAATTTTCCCTGCAAAGCAAATATTAAAAAGATAAAATACAGTAATATTTTTTCCAATTTATCATTTTATTTGAGAAGTAAAACTATATTTACCTATCATGTGGTATTTGCACAAAAATGCCAATAAATGGAAGCTTGAGTCACCTTTTGTTATTGCAAACTTTTAAACATAAAACAGAGAAATTATAAAATTACATAGTAGACTATTTTCACATCTATATTTTGAATTCTGAGCAACCACTTTGAAGATAACAATATGCAATATATTAACCATTATTAATCCATTACCTTGTTTTGAAATTCTATATCATTTTTATGGTTTTTTTCACTTTAAAATAAAAAAAAATGAGTATTGTAAGTAATAGGCCCTGTATGTAGTTTATTTATATTTCTGGTACCACAACTCTCTCATATAAATTGTATCTCACAAATGATTACATACAAATCATATAATTTTCTCACATAAACTTAATTATAGTGCTTATCCCTTGTTCCTTGAATTTAAACAAAGTAGACTCAATGTACAATGATTATGAGTACAATATTTAAATAAATTTTATAATGATAATAAATACTAACATTTTTATATTTTTAATGACATTTCTGTAGCAATGTCTCATACACAAATGATTATCTATCCACCAAATGGCAAGAAATTATATATTTCTTTGAAAGGTGTTTAAAGGTCAAAATGGTTGAGAAAAGCTTATCAAGATGTTACAATGGTGTTGTGGTAATAAAGTGTTACCTGAGTATTGTCAGTGCGAATTGTATGTTCTCCTTTGTTCTCTATTGTGCTGTTTATTCACACAATATTTTCCTTGCCATTGAAAACCACACATGAGAAATGGAACAATTGCCACTTCCTAGAATGTTCACCTATGAGATGCAGATAAGCTTCTCCTTGGAAGAATAGATGCAGAAAGATCATTGTAATTGTTAAATAGATTCTACAATAAAAATTCATTTGTATCAGTTTTCACATTAATTATTCTTTCTAACACATAAGAATGTATTCTATCTCAGTAATATGTCTCAGAACAGTCTCTCATCACAAAACTATAACTTTGAACAATATCTTGCTTTTTCATATTTCATATTAAATCAGAGTAGCATTGTTCTGTTGTTTTGACCCTTTCAAGATTTTTCACAGATAACTGAGAGGATTGAGAACCAGTTAGTGTCTCAGAAAAAAGGGTTTAATGAAAGTTGCAAGAGGGTAATTTGCATGGAAATGACATTTTTTTCAAAGCCTGGAAAATGTAACAAAAAGAGAAAAGAAGCAACCTATCTTTATCCTGATGACAATGCTTGAAATAAGCCTGAAAAATATAAATTTAACCATCTCCTGGAATACTATAATTTGCTTTCAAATTCTATGTGGGCTTTTCAAGTAGCTGTATACATAACAAAAGATATTCTATTTGATACACTTCTATTAAACTGAGATCTGATAGAAAGCAGTTAATATTTTGTTATCTAACTGTAACTATCATTCAAGGTGCAAATCTTTTTTCAAGGTATAGATGTATCTCAAATTGATAGTAATTTAATATTCAGATTATTTTTTTCTTTCTCAGGTATTTTCAGTCTTTGCTACTGAAGCATGTAGTCTAAAGCCTCTTTGATATACATTAACACGAGTGGCTAGCATCTGTTTTATATTTCTTATAATTTTCGTGTTTATTAGATATAAAACCACAAGAAGAAATGCCATGAATGTTTTTCTTTCTAATAAGAAAAGGCAATCACTACCAAGAGTATTTGTAGCCTAATAATTTGCTATCCATTGTAAAAGGAGTATCTTGTTATGGCGTGCTATGAAAGTAAATTAAGAACAATGAAATGATGATTTCTTTTTTGCAGCATGCCACATTATGTTAAAGTAGCTTGTGCTATGACTCTTGTACTGGAATGTTCTTAAACATCATAGTTTTTGATATTTAATTACCTCTTTTTTTCCTCCACTCCTGCTTGAATCACTGGATTTCTCCATTTCCCCTCACCCGTAAACATGATTATTGCCTACACTAAACACAGTCATTCCTGTTAGCATTGTTTGCCCCAAAGTACACTTCAGTTCCTATCTGAACTTCGCTAATACTATAGCTGTTGACTTTGAGTCAATAACTTAAACTTAAACTTAGCTTGACCACGTGAAGAAAAATTAAACAAGCTGTTACCCACAAGGTTTTCATCAAAGAGTTGAGGCCTACATTTTGTTCATAGCTATTTAAATAAATAGCTATTCAAACAATATTTTTCTGTTTGCTTTTTTACAAACTTCTAAAACTTCAATGAATTGGGGACAATTTCTTTCCAATCCGTTACATCCCATACTGTTGAGAAGATTCAGTCTACTCCAAATTATTAGTTTTATTCTGACCAAGATGGTATTAGTGTCTCCTTCAGGTGAACCAAACGGCAAAATCACCTCTTACTGACCATGGACCCCGACTTGCTTTATTCTGAAGCATTTACTTTTGAAAACCTGGAATTGTTAATTATTTTTCTGTCTCTTGGACACGTGTGTAAATATTTTTCTCCTCCTTATCCCAGTTTCACAATCCAGTAAATGTCTTTCACAAGGATTTGGAAAACATTTTTTGTGAAATGTGGACACATAAGGAAGTAGCACAAATAACACCCAGGTCCTGTGTGAACCACTTGGCAAACACAGACAACCAACTTACAGAGGAGAACAATTTTGAAATGATCAGTAATTCAATGTACTCTACACACTGCGTTGATTAGGCTCCTCCCTAAATACTCCACTACTTTTCCACTAACAAACCAATGCTTACTTCCTCACCCTCCAGTTTTACTTTCAGCTGAAATGAATTTAATTTCTCCCACCTACTGCAATAATTTGAGTGTAATATGAAGATTAGAATTTTCATTATTTAGCATTTTAATTAAGATTTTGATAGCTCATGTAGCATTTCTCTAACATTGACAATGCCTGAGGATTTACCTCTTAGTTGAAAGCTTCTCCAACATTAACTAAAAATCTATTTAAATCCAAGACAAAAAAGAATTCTGCTGACATTTATACCAATCGAAAGAGTTTTGCCTGGTCACATTTAACATTCATTAGGGAAAAGTAATTAGTGAATAGTCTATAAATGATGAGCAATCAGTATAGGCAGCTTTACCTGTAAATGAGAAATTTCTTAATGTACTTAGGGAACACATATGGCTAGCAGTTTATAAAACCTTAAGGGATCTTAATGCTGATTGTTTCGATCCAAATACACATGCTCTACTTGTCTCTCATGTAGATTCTAGTGCAGTGTAAAATAGTTATTTGGAAAATATTTCACTGCCACAATGATTCCACCTTTGCCTACCTGCTATATTATTTTATATACTATATACTTTCTCATCACTATATAATTGGACATATGGATATGAGTATGTGAATTCAAATCCAGAAACCCTGCTGTTAGAACAGTGTGAATATTGCTTGGAATAAATTTTCATCTACTGCTCCCATTTACAATATGATAATAGACACACCTTAAATTTAGGCCTTTGTGACTCTATTTCAGTGTTCATTTCTTTTGCCTTCTTGAGAAGATAGAGCTGTAGTTTCTTCCAGGTTTGCTATGAACAGTGATTAGTTCCACAGAATGGAAGAAGAGATATGATTGTTCAACCATTTTTCTTTTCTTTTCTTTTTTTTTTTTAGAGCGCCATGGTTACTCCACTTTCTGGAATAGTAATGTAACCAAGTTCTGAGTCTGTTGGGAAATTCATTACATAAATTTAGATCTCTCATAACTTTTTCTGCTGGTGAAGTATTTGTTATGACTTATAACTGGATGTTTCCCCAATGTCTCATGTGCTCGTAAGTGGGGCTTTTCAGAAGTGACTAGATCTAGGATGTATGATACTGAGATTAAGATACTGAGATAACTACATGGATTTAGCATAACTCTTGATGTGAATAATGGAAACCCCACCCTGGATGTGAGTGGTATCACTAATAGACTTATAGCCTGGATGGAATATAAAGAGGGAGAAGAAAATCAAGCTTGCTGCTCACTGCTTGATGCTGTTGTCTCCTGCCTGCTTTGCCATGGACTGTTTCTCTTCTGGTATGCCCTGCTGCCATGCCTCCCTGCCTTGGAGTCAGGCAATTATGGACTGATACGTCTACAAACTGTGAGCCGAAATAACTTTTCCTCCTTTAACTTGTCAGTTGTCAGGTATTTTTGTCTCAGCAACAAGAGAAGTAATTAAGAAAGCATTTAACTCTCTTACCTATTCTAGTTTGTCATTTACCATACAATTTTCTGGTTTCCAATATTTTGTTATTAATCTTTTTCATTTTTCTCATTGTCAATTTTTAATTTATGAAAAAATGTGCTATCATTTTGGAGTAGATATTCTTCATGCATTTGTGCTGTACTAGTGAAGCCTATGGACTTTTAAAAAATACTTTTAATTCAGGAAATAAAATGTATAGGAATACAACAGAAAGGAATTGCATTGGAAAACAAGTTATAAAAACATTTAAAATAGTACTTTTTATATTACAGTAAATATGTATCTCCACTTGTGCATTGAATAAAAATACTGACATATATAATACATTTGAAGGTATTAATCAGTGTAATCTATATTCTACAATCTATAATAACTAAAATATTATACCAAACCACCTATGATTTTTTTAATAATAGAAATCATCAATATTGCTAATATGAGGGAAATTTGTTGCCTGAATATGTTATTGAAGGAAAGATAGTTTCCAGTTAGAAGTTACTGGGAATATATATTTTAATCTTTTCAAGTTCAGGTTCCCTGCTTATAAACTCCTGATTTAGTGGTGGTTTCTCACATTTATAGGAATTGTATCCATTGGCAAGTTTCAGCTTTAAACTGGTAGTATCCTAACTTCTTTAATCCATAAAAAATAAACAGCGATTTTCTATGATATGTATTGAAAACACACTCAGAATTGTTGAAGTAATTCACAATGTAGGAGATGATCCTCCAATCTTGCAAAGAAAAAATGCATAATACAAATATTTTTCATGTGTAATATCAATTATTTTGAAAGTGTTTACTTAAGCAGAAGTCTACTAGAATAAAGATGCAGTGCTGATCTATAAACTGAATTGAAATATATTCTTGTTACTAAGAAGGGTCATGCTCCAGTTGTTGAGGTAAGTGGGATGAAAAAAGATAACGTGTTCTGAGGTGGTCATTACACACATTTTGGAACATTTGATGTAAATATATCAGAAGGCACAGAGCATCATTTGCTCATGCATGGAAATTTTCAAGTATGTGGGAAGAAGCTTGTCTGAAAATTTTTCTGATATTGTTTCTAGTTTTCAGAATGGAATCTTTCTGAACAGATGTACAATGCACTGTCTCTCTGTATTTGTCACAATATTTATATTGTTAAAATATATACACACATTTTAATAAAATATATTTTCTTTATATATTTAACTAAACATATTTGTACTAAAATAAGTGTCTGAAATGCTTCATTAAAACTTTCAGAAATGTATTAGAAAAGATAAATCCCAAGACTTCGGCTTTTTGAAAATGTAATAGACGACTTTCTCTCCTCCTTCTCTTTGCTAGACAAAAAATGCAAAAGGCTGGGCCAGTGAGATGGCTCAGCGGCTTAAGCGCCTGCCCGGCAAGCGTGAGGGCCCGAGTTCGACTCCCGGAACCCACATACGAAAAAGGGGCCGGTGATATCGCTCAGCGGCACGGGCGCCTGCTGGCGCGCGAGGTCCTGAGGTCGACCCCCCGGTACCCACAAAAAAAAAAAAAAATGCAAAAGGCAAACAAAGGAGAGCTTTTAGGCTTAGCTGAGAAACTCACATCATTTTGGCATTGAGGAATGGGAAGAAAGACTCTACAGGGTGTCCCATGTTCCTCCATACCTGGCGCAATCTTCTCGCGATCACCAACCCAGTGAGCAAACACAGCCCAGAGAGGCTCATTTAACTTCTGACTCTCTGGAAATACACAAGTATGATACAACAAGCCCTGGAAAGGATAACCAGGTAAAATGTTTCTTTGTCTACTGAGTCTCAGACTATCTAACTTGACTGAGAGATAATGGAATAACGAGGTGGTCATGGTCATAACAAATGGCTGTTCTCCAGAGTCTGAGATGTCTGTATCTCATCCAGAGAAACCAGGATGTCCAAGAAGCACTACTAGGGAGGATA
The DNA here is from genome assembly GCA_028451465.1 of Erethizon dorsatum. Lineage (NCBI taxonomy): Eukaryota > Metazoa > Chordata > Mammalia > Rodentia > Erethizontidae > Erethizon > Erethizon dorsatum. Next base: position 111,015,262 of record CM051824.1, read on the forward strand.
ACATAGCAACAAACGCCAACCAAGGAAGTGCTCTTCACCCCCACATAGTGATGGAGACTCTGAGAAGAGGTGGGTAATTCCACCACAAGAAATACTTAATGAAAGAAACATCCTTCACTGGGAGTCCTGAGACTCTTTTCTCCCATATTGTTTCCTATTGTTACTACAGAGAAAAGTCACAAATTAAGAAAATTAAGCCACACTAATATACTACATCATAATTCTGGAACTCAGAATTCCTAAAATCAAGGTATTGGGTAAGCACATTTCTTTTAGAGGACTAAGGGAAGAGTCTTTTATTTGTGTTTCAAGTTTCTAAAGCCCTTCTGAATTTTTTTTGCTGTAATCACTTCCTTCAGCTTCAAATTGCAATCTCTGTGACTACGTGCATATTATTCATAGGCATTTTACCGGCTTCTTTTACCCTATAAGGACTCTTATGATTACATTAGACCTACCCAAGTAATCCAGGATAATCCACTCATCTCAAAATTCTTCATTTAATGACACTAAAAATTTTTTTTATGTAAAGTAATATGTTTATAGGTTGCAAAGATTAGGACTTGCCCATCTTTTGAGTAAATTATGCCCTGTGGCCTCCAAGTATTTATGTCCAATTTAAATGCAAAAAAATAATTCAACTCATCCCAACATCATCAAGTGTATCAGTGTAACATTCAAAATTTTAACTGAACTTGATCACCCTGAAAGTCCCTGCTACCATATAAATCAGGAACAGAGAGGAGTCTGATTATAATCCTTCTGAGACATGATTCTTCTACATCTAGAAACTCATGGAATTTAAGAAAATATTTAACCATTCTTAAAACATAATGGTGAAATAAACATAACAGAGAAAACCTCACTCACAGTTGTAAAACATCCATGTCAGTACAATTTTACATTCACACCAGTAAGGAAGGAATGTCCCTTTCATTGCTCTGCTTTTATGCCAATATTTATTATTGTCTGATTTTTAGATTATAACCATTGAAATATATATGGAGTCATCAATTATAGTTGTTATAGTTTTAATGTGCAATTTCATAATGATCCATAATGTTGATAATTTCTTCATGTAGTTATTTATGTATATATCTTGCTTTGTGAAATGTCTGATCAAATGATTTATCATCTTTAAGTTGGTTTCTTTATTTTTATTTGTGAACTGTATGAATATTTTGTAATGTATATGTATATAATACATACATATGAATATATGCATTCATATATATGTATATATGTATATTCATATATATATTTGTGTATTTAAATATGTTATATATATCTTTCCCTAGGTTCTGATTATTGCTTGTGTTCTTTCAATAATGTCTATATCAGAGTAGAAAATTTCAATTTCAATAAACTTTTACATATTTTTCCATAGGCCATGCATTTGGTTTTCAATCTAACATCATGTCACAACACCAAAAACCACATGCATTTTTGCTTACATTTACTTCTCTTAAGTTTATCACATTGTGTTTAATCTTTATGTATATCATGAATTTCAGAATAATTTTATAAAACTCATCTCTGAATTGATTTTCTTTTACTGGTATGTGGTGTCTAATATTCTATATCATTTGTTGAAAAAATAGTTTTTTTGTTCAATAATCCTTGCTCTTTATCCAACTATCAGCTCACTATATGTCTGTGATTCCATTTATGGCTTTATTATTTGTTTTATTAAGCCATGTATTTATATTCTTCTTCAATGCCTTGGTATCTTTTTTATAGTAGATTTACAGTAAACCCAAAAGTCAGGTAGTATCAGTCCCCAAGTTTTATTCTTTTGCACTATTTTGTTTTATTTTCTGAGGTTCCCATTTTTCCATATAAATCATTGAATCAATGTGTCGATATCCAAAGGAAGATTGGATCACAAAGTAAGTTTGTTGGATTTTCATGGGAATTGTCTGAAATCTACAAATCATTTAGAAATAATTGACATTTTTAAAATAAGTCTCTCTATAATTGTGGAATAAATGATTAACTCTTTATTTAAACATCCTTTGGTTTATTTCATCAGAATTTTAGAAATGTTCACATATTGATCCTGAGAGGATTTTGTTAGAAATATACCCATGCAGCTTTTGCTGCTATTATATTTGACTTACTAAGATCACACTAATTAAAAGGTTCTATAGTAGCTATATTAATTTAAAAAAGAATACACTTCAGAGAAAAAAAAGTTATTATCAGGGTTGTAAAAGGACAGTGTACATGATAAAAGAGCCTGGTCTCCAAATAAACATAATTATATACTTTGTATTTTTTTGGAGACTGGCTTTGAAAGTCTAACTATCACAGATTGTATTCTGGAGCAATGGCTTGGTACATGAAGGATTACAAAAACGTTGTTATATTAAGAATTTGATTTTATTTAAAATGCTATCCATAGCAGGCTATTAATCAAATCATTAAAATATGCTACTAAGAAATATTGTATAGATATGAGTTTAATAGATCTTTACTGCAATAAATAACAGAATTCTTATGAGTTAAAGCATTGCTCATTGAATGAATAAAAATTACAATAAATCAATTGATACTAAATGTTATACACACATTTCAGGCATCCAAATTTTGAAGTTGTGAATTGCATAGTAACTAATTTAGTTAAACTAGTTTTTTTCAAGAGTTTAAATAAGTTTTCAAGTGTTTAAAGGAGAGATGTCGTTGCTATAGAACTTACAAATACACTATAATGCTGAACATTATGGCAAACGAGAAGCAAAATTACTCAAAAATTATTAGCTATAGCAGAAATATGATGACATATATTTGTAATTGTGTATTTGTAAATACAGTTGTGTGTGTCAGTCTTCAAGAAGAAACAGACACAAATTAAGTATGCTCCATCAAAGAGAGTGATAAGTATACTTTGTTTATGTAGAACCAAAGATATAATTCCTGAAAATTACACTACAAATCCTGCTAATTTAATTTTAAACATGATAGATCTAGATTTTGAAGAAAATTTTCTACCTTCAGCTAGATATTTTCATTGTCTTTCATGTATCCTGACACTGAATTTAAACAATAAATTTACAAAATTGTAGTCACTTCAAATTTTGGATTTAATTCAAAGAAAATTTAAAATTATGCTGATATACCAAATGGGAAAATTAAAGTGAAGTTTGGAGAAATATAATTAATACACAATAATACATAATCTGAGGACTCACTTGAATCTTTAGACAACAGTATTTGTACAGTACTGCCTTTTTAATTATACCTGGGGTCACCATCAGAATGTTTAAGATTAATAGCAAATGTGTTACCTACTTAGTGAATGGGAAAAATTAGTATATCTAAGGACAGGAGTATATATTGAAGATTCACTTGCAACTTGCATGTCAAATTCTAATTTTTTAAACAGACATACCTAAAAATACACAACAGCATGAAGTGTAATGAAAAAAGAAAGAAAAAGAGAACTTGATACTAGTTTAAAAAGTAGAATTTCAGAAAGAGGAAAATAGAGTGGTAGGCAGTGGTAACATACACTAATAAACAGTCTTTTTTCAGAATGGAAAAAATACTAAAAAGTGTGGCAGACTTTGAAAATTTTGTGGCCATTTGGTGGTAGGTAGGAGAGAGTGGGCGGCTCTCTGGGTTCCTTTGCTATAGAATTTTAAAGGCACAATTTTTTAGAATATGCAAGAAAATTTTCTTCTAGCTGTACTGTTCATATTGTTAATCTCCTAAAGAAATCCAATTGTTATTTCTTTTAGTGCCAACATAATTAATTAATGTTGTACAGAGCAAAACAATGATAAGATCTGAACAAAACAGATGGCTCAGTAGTGTCAGATAAGTTGTGTTTTTACCATGAATTTTTATGGTACAGAAGAAAATACAATTTTGTTGAAAATGTCCAACACAAATCAACATAATTTGGTAATTCTTTTACATATTGTAGTGACTAAAATACTTTAACATCATTTCATTTTTTTTTTTTTTTTTGTCTTTTTGAGACAGGGTTTCACCATGCAGTTCAGACTGGACTCAAACTCCCTTTGTAGCCCAGGGTGGCCTCGAACATGCAGCAAACTTCCTGCCTCAGTCTTCTTAGTGCTGGGATTACAGGCATGTGCCACCATGCCTGGCCCATCATTTCACATTCTCAGGGGATTTTTATTAAGCATTTTGTAAAATTATAATTCTATGTAACTCATTTCTGAAGAGGAAATAATTAAGAATACTAGGTATGGTCTATTTAATTATATAATGTTTCTTTACATGGTGGTGTGTTGTATCTTTTATATCATACTGTAAAATAGAGCACTAGTTAAATTAGTTAGAACTTTGTGATAGCAGGTTTCTTTGGGCCTATTAACTGTATGTACCCTGCTAATTTCTGACATATTGATAAAACAATAAAATAAAAAGTAATTATTGTATTTTACTCACTTATTTCTAGAGAATATGTTGCCATTAGCCATATCCAAAGTGATGAGTAAAGCCCTCATTCTTCAAATAATTGGCACCCAATGGGAGAATTGCTGTGTAAATTAATCGTGGAGAGTTACTAATGTAACTATGAAGTTAGAGGTAAGACTTAGGAAGCACAAAGTTTGGGGCACTAAAGTGAGAATAATGGGAACAGGAAAGACTGTCATCTATGAATGATGGCATATTTATATTTTACAGAGCAATGGTAGTGTCATCAAGACTGAAATAGATGGGGAAAAAATTCCACTGTATGAGAACAACATAAGAAAAAGCACCAAATAATTTCAATTTATGGGAATGGCAGCCAGACACAAAGATGTAATATTAAAAGAATAGAATATTAGTGGATAAAGCTGAACAAATAAGTGGTGTGAATCATGTTGGGTCCTTGCTTGACATGTAAAATATTAAAATTACTGTTAGTGAAAGAGTAAAATAAAAGTATAGGGAAGATTACAATAAAATACTTGAGTGCAAGATGTAAGAAGAACTTAAGGAAAATATCATTGAAATCAGAAAAAATCCATTGTGTGTCAATAATACTGATGTACAGTTGTATGACCAGTAAATATATCGATGAATTATACACATAAGTATGCTAAAGTATTGTTTCCTAAGTGAAATCATATATCTTAATTTTGTTTTGTAATGTTTATAATCATAAATCTTTTTTTGTGTGTGTGGGTACCGGGGGGTCGACCTCAGGACCTCGCGCGCCAACAGGAACCCGTGCCGCTGAGGGATATCACCGGCCCCTTTTTCGTATGTGGGATCCGGGAGTCGAACTCGGGCCCTCGCGCTTGCAAGGCAGGCGCTTACGCCGCTGAGCCATCTCACCGGCCCCATAAATCATTTTTTAAAAGGAGAAAAAATCAAACAAATATATTAACCTCAACATGAGGTATCTGAAACATTATATATGTATATATGTATGTGTATTAAAAGTTCATTATATTTGTTATTTATTTTATTCCACACAGTTTTTTTTTTTGTTTTGTTTTGTTTTTGGCGGGTACCGGGGGTTGATCTCAGGACCTCGCGCACCAGCAGGCGCCCGTGCCGCTGAGTAATAACACCGGCCCCTTTTTTTGTATGTGGGTTCTGGGAGTCGAACTCGGACCCTCACACTTGCAAGTCAGGTGCTGACGCCGCTGAGCCATCTCACCAGCCCTCTACACAGTTTTTAAAATCTACCTGCATTGACAGTTTTATTCAGGACTTGTATGTGTATTACACTCTCTCATCATAAACATGAACTCATTGCTCTTATCCATTTCCTTGATATTAGTTGTTCTACTATTTACTATCACAAATAAGGCTATAATGAATACCCCAATATCTATCTGTTTGGGAACCTATATGAAAGTCACTATGGTACATACTGAATATATGATCTGATAACTTATAGGGAAGAAATTAAAATTCATAAAGAACTGCCATACTGGTATTCAGATTGGCTATACAAATTCATGAAAGGATGGCAGTTTCCGTATCTATTATCTTATACTTGTATTATCTTATGTTTACATTTAGGCAAGAAAGCAGATTAACTGGATCTTGTGATGGTTTAAAATTATATTTCCTTCAATAGCAGTGAAGCTGAGCAACTTAATTAACATTTGTAAGTATCTATATGTCTGTGTATGTTGTATGTGTATAAGATGCATGGATTTACACACATATGTGTATTATTAAAAACAAAATCCAAAAATAAATCAAAGCCAAAGAATTTTTAAAATTTACATTGGATTTCTGTTTTTATCATTGTAACATCATTGGTCACATATTACATTCTTATATAAGAATCTCTCCCTTGCTGAACACTCAATTGTACACTAATGTCCATTTTTCTATTGATTTCTCAGTATCACCTTTCCCTGATTTTGTGTTTATTGATGTATATGCATTCATTGTGTGTGTGTTTTAATTGTTAGTTTGTTAACATGTTTTAAAATGTGTGGAGCAAATTTTACTTCTGTATTTTTTAAATTCCAGATTTTCAGAAATATTTGTGACAGTGAGGGTGCAGTCTCAACTTGATTGGTTTGGGCTGTCTACCCCCACCTTCTCACCCAGTGCTGGGCACAGCAAACTTCCGGTGGGTCTGTATGAGTCATGGGGACATGGCCTTAGCATCTATGTGTGGTGGCCTGCCCTTTCCACTCAGGCATTCTTCTCTGTTTCCCAGCCACCATGAACTAAGCAGTTTCCCTCTGCCTTGCACTTGTGTCACAATATCCCTGCCTTCGAGAGATCTTGGACTAAATCTATGAGCAAACTAAAATACTGCTCTAAGTTGCAGATGTTGGTTATTGTGTCTGAGTGATTAGAACACTGACTAATACCATGTAGATTAATATTTTTAAAACTGTTGGTAGAATATTTTTAATTGAAAATGTAGCTGATGAAATTGGAAGTGTGTATCTTCATTACTATGGGATGACCGGCATCTTTATATGTAGATGCATTTTGCAGAATAAGAACTCATTATATACATATATTTGTATTATCATTTTAATTTTCCAACCACATTTAAACTTACCTGCATACAGATACTCTTTATCTTTAAATATTCAGAAACATTGTATTTAAGTGCAAAGGATACTACCTTAAAGTTCACTTTTTATAGTGATCATAAATTAGCTCAAGTTTAAAATTGTTATTCTTATACTCTATATCTTGGCATACTTAGTGTGTTTGACCTATATTTTCTTTCTTTGGCTCAAACATGACTAATATATAGTTTTACAAGCTATTATTATAAACTTCTAAATTTGTATTGAAATATGTTCTTTCAGTCTAACTAATTTTATGTTTTCTTCCTCTTTGATGTGGCTGGACTATTGATTTCATAGATGCTTGTCTGTTTTCCATGCACTTTTTCCAGATATTTATTTATTGTAAATACTTTAATGAATTTTTAATGAATGGGATTCTTTTTTATTGATTTACAGTTTATTATGTTTATGAAAGTAATCATTAATCAAAAGTTATATTTGCCATTTTATATCTTATTTTCATTTATTAATCTTTAAAATTATTTCTCCCTTTTACCATCCACCACTTCATAAGTCAAAATTTTTATACTGATTTATATTTTATTGCCCTTTAGTCTTTACCTTTTTTTCTCTATCATTTTCATGTTCTTCTACAACACTCATTCTCAGAATTTCAATATCAAAATGATTTTATTATTGTTTTTTCAGACAAGAGGTTTTTAATCTCTGATTTCCGTACATCTGCCTATGTACTGTTTCAGCATTCAATCAGAAAAATCAACACCAGTGCTTTAAGCAAATGCATTTAAAATTAGAAATTAGGTACTGATGTAATGAAGCAGTAGCATAGAAAAACAGAGTAGTTGTCTGAAGTAATTGCAGAAAGCTGTGACTGCCCTGGGAAAACTGCAGTACTGAGTTCCTTAGATATCTGTGTTGAAGACGATGCAGAAATACTCAGTATTATCTATGTGCATGTAACTAAGCTGCAGAGAGAGGAATAAACCAGAAGCCTAGCAAAAGATTCTGTAAAGTTTAGTTTGCTACCTTCTAACCCAAACAATGTTCTAAAGACTACACAAGAGCAAATGTGGCTTGGGGAAAAAAAAGGAATTATTACTTGTCATAGGTATGTTCTTCAAGGATATTTTCAAAGGTAAACTTTGTGGGGTGTATACATTATAATGATTTGAGTTCTTCAGGTTATTGTTTTTTATTTTTGCAGTATAATTTCTGTGTGTAAAATTTTGGGCCAAGTGTGTTTGCATTTAATATTCTGGAAACACTGATATATTTTCTTAACCGCTGAATATTGCTGTTAAGAACTTTGATGCCAGTATGTTGCTTGTTGCTCTGTGGACATAGATTCTCTGTGGCACCTACAAATAATGTCATTTTTAAAATTTCAAGGCAATGTAGTTTATATATAATCTGTTTAAATTTATTTTATTTTTCACAGTAACTTCTGGTTACCTTATATTTACTTCTAATTGGAGATATTACATACTCTATTTTACTTTTAGAAAAGATTTAAAGCATTATCTTCAAGGTATCCAACAATTTTATTTTATTCCATCCTCTGACCCTAGCACTGTATTTAGTTTCAACATTTTTGCACAGACTTTCAAAATATGTTAACTTGCTTTCTGTTTTCTCTCCCTTTTTTAGAGAGAGACGGAGAGTCTCACTGTGTTGCACAGCATAATCTTCAGTTCCTGAGCTTAAGTGAACCTCCTTCCCGGCCTCCTGAGCCACTGGGGCTGCAGACATGCACTACTGAGCTCAAAGTGCTAACCTGCTTTCTTATTTTACCATTCTTCTTTGCCTTTCTGATACTATCTACTTGAATTATTTTCAGCTCAGTGTGTAATCTTTAACAGTATCCATTTCACTATCCAACAGATATTGATGATGTGTTGGTGGTGGTGTATTTGTTACTACTTAACTATTGCAGGTATTATTTTCCTCATTTTCACTTGGTTCTTCTTTACGATTGTTTGTTCTAGACTATATTCCTTGTAAACTTTTTTTTTTTTTTTTTTGTGGGTACCGGGGTCAACCTCAGGACCTCGCGCGCCAGCAGGCACCTGTGCCGCTGAGCGATATCACCCGCCCCTTTTTCGTATGTGGGATCCGGGAGTCGAACTCGGGCCCTCGCGCTTGCAAGGCAGGCGCTTACGCCGTTGAGCCATCTCACCGGCCCCCTTGTAAACTTTTTTGCTTTTGTATTATTTACTGTTCTGACTAAGCTTTTAATTCTCTTTCTTCCACTTTTTATTTTTTTATCATGCTTAAGTTCTGTGTGTTATTTTATAACACTTGTCCTCTCTTTTCACTATTTTCCTCCTCATTTTCCATTGGGAAGATTCACTAATTTGACTCAATGTTATTTGGCAAAGTTTCTACACTCCAGTTTCTAGTCTGTACATTCCCTGATTCAGCAAAAAAGAGAGAGTAGGAATAGATATATTTGAGGTAAATATCCACTGATGTTAAAATCAGAGCACTCCCCTCACCCCTGCTTTCACTCTCCTGAATGTATCCATCAAAACTTTGAAAATCAACTCTGCCACTGCCACAGATTTTTATTTTTTATTTTTTGTCTCTTTGAGACAGGGCTTCACTGTGCAGTTCAGGCTGGCCTTGAACTCACTTTGTAGCTCAGGCTGGCCTCAAACTCACAATGATCCTCCTGCCTCAGTCTCCCAAGTGCTGGGGTTACAGGTATGTGCCACCACACCTGGCCTCTGTCACTGTTTTAGTAACTGCTTATTTTTAAGTAATTTTTTTTTTTGGAAAAGTTGAGAAGGGATAATTACAAATGGGTGCACTTCTGATGGCTTTGCTCTTGATTCTCATCAGGTGGTGGGGATGCCATGATGTCACTATGTATTTGCACTTTGGTTTTCTCACCCCACAGTGGAGACAATGTACGACACTGTAGGATTTTCTGTATTAGATAATCCTCATTGTAATAAGTTTGTATTTCTGTCACTAAAATTATCTTTGACATTTATCTTTTAACTTGGTTTTTGATTTTTACATGTGGGAGGCTACGAAACTATCAAAGAAGCAAACATACAAACTGAGACAGAACCACCTAAAAACTTTGAAGAATCACAATAGTGTTTTGAGTGGATTATTGAACTCTTTTAATATTCATTTCATTGTTATAAACCTGAAAAATTCTTAAACAATGGATTAATTCATATAATTTGTTAAATTCTTTAAAATGGATGATTTTCTAAAGTGTTTCTGGAGAAATCTGATCAAAACAAAACTAATTTCACTTAAAATGAGATCAGGTTGTATTTGGTTGGTTTGAAGTTTCATCTTATTAAATTATTAATGATAATTTTACTTTTTCTCTACTTTTTCCCTTATAAACATTTCTTTAAAACACCAAAACTGGCATTACAAATTAACACACACACACACTTTAGCTTGTAAATAGTATATCTGAATAGATGAGAATAACTGTCATAATATAAATTCTTGATACAGAAATGAGGAGACAGGGTGGAAAGGAATAATTGACTCCTTTCTTCCATTCTTAGAGGGACATCACACATAAAGAAATTTTCCTCTCCTTCCAGCTGGTGGGATTGCTCAATGTGATGGATGTCTTCAACTCCAAGCCATATCATGGCGAGGAGCGCAGCACCGCTCTGCTCAGCAGTGAAACCAATGCAGTGTGTTTTCAACTGGCACTGTAGAAGAACTAAGATTTTTCTTTTTATATATCATTTATAAATTGATGATGTAACTCCACCAAACAGTAGTCTTTTAAAGTTTAATGAGGATGAAAAAGTGCATATGAACACATATGTACATGTGTGAGAGAGTAAGGATAAATATATGCATATATAACATTTTACATTTCTGGGAAGTTGATGGGCCAATAACTCAAATGTTAAAATATATTTTGATGCCATATTCTTTATTTCCTTACACATTTTAGCTTTATATGTTGATAATAAAATATGCAAGAAAAATGATTCACAATTCATTGCTTTATACTACGAAACACTATTGCATTATATGATATTTCAAGTACTCTGGCTATGGTAGCAAGGTTCCCAGGTTTAGTAAATACAAATACAAATCTTATTAGTTAAACCTTAATTTTAGATAAAAAATAAAAGTTTTAGTTAATTCATATTCCAAAATTGGAAAAATTGCTGAATATTATATGTAGTTTATCTGAAACTCAAATTTAGCTGTTAAATTTCCTATGTTGTCTGATGACATTAATATTATCTTATTTGGATTTTATTCTCAGGACAGTATGAACCATTTTAACAGTTATGTATAAATAAAGAACAAATACTTATGTAGGCTAAATACATTCTTGAGAATGAGAAACCCATTATTTTTCTGCTTTTTATTTTAGTAGAAGCCAAGCAGTGAACAATGTTCCATAAAGGTCAATTGGCAACTGTACCATCTGCTCTGGATTCCTAGGATAAATTGCCTTCTGGGGCCCTGATACACATGAGCACGTGTTGTTTTCACAAAGACCAAATCTTGTATTCTCGCTTGATCCCTGCTGCTGATGCCACTTGAACAGCGTCAGTATTGGTGCTTATGGATGAATTCTGGACTTTCATTATGCAATCCCAATAATAAAGTTTCCATGATACTAAATGAAAGGAAATGTTGGAATCTATTTGTAGTAGAAAATTGAGTAATGCACCCATTATTTTTGTCATACCTGTTTTCCTATTTACTCAAGTTCTGAGTGTGTTGGCTACTAAAGTTTCCTGTATGTATCTTTCTTCATGTAATTGTCTTGAGAAGATAGAAATGTCTAGACTTCTTTGTTTCTTTTACTTTAGCTGTCGAACAATTATTAATAATAGGTTGCAAAATATTTTATCTCATGGCAGGAGAATACTCTGTTGTAATCAACACACATAAGCTCCCTATAAAAAAAAGAGGATTTTAACATTAGGTAAAACCATAATAATTTGTTTTCTCATACTCTGTTTTCACAGATTTCACCTGAGCTTGCCATCTTTACAAATACCTTGCACGTAATTGTGCATCTCAAATTTGGAATTGGAGAGATTTCAAGCTTTAAAGATCTCCAACAATTATATGTTCTTATAAAGGAAATTATTTCTTAGGAAAAAATTAAATGGAAGGGCCAAAGGATTACCTGTTTAATGTAAAATTATTTAAAATAAATTTACCTCATTCATAATAACTATCCTTACTGGTTATTATGGCACAACACAGCAGGTTTACTGCCCAGAACAGTAGTCTCAGAATTACTATCACCATGGTCACTGAAGTGATAGCCTAAAAAATAGCAAAGGTTAGAGTAAGTGGTAATAAAAGAGTCTCCAAGACAAATCTATCCTTCCTCTTTTGTAGTATTTTGCTTAACAAACAGCTCTAAATTTCCATCAGTGACTGTTTTTTTTTTATGTTGACAGAAAACTTTACAGTCAAATAACATTTTTTAATATAAAGAAAACATCCTCAATTGAATATAATTTCAGGAGATACATCAGAAATGTTGTGATTATTAATCATGCTATGTCAGCTTGATTGAATTGACCAATGCCTGGCAGATCAGGAAGGCACAGTTCTGGATTCGTCTGTGTGGTGATTCCAGAGACAACTGTCAGGTAGGCCAGCAAACTGAGGGACAAGGTCCAGCCCAGTTGTGGGCAATACCAACCAATAGGCCTGTAGCCTGGATTAAATTTTTAAAAATAGAAGAAAAAAGTTGACACATTTTTAAAGGTTCCACTCTAGTTGAACAAGTGTGCCTTTTGCCTATGCATATGGGACATCAGTCTCCAGTTTCTCCAGTCTTCCAACACAGACCCACAACTCTCTAGGGAGGCCACCCACCTTGGACTAATGCTGCATCTTGGATTCCTCTTTTGCTAAGGTGTCCACCTTCTTAGGCTGAGCAGCTACTGGATTTTCTTGCTGTCCAGCATGCAGATGACTATTAACGGTGGTCCCACCTGTGGTTGTATAAGCCTACATAATAAAACCCATTGCATAATTATACAGAATTTTTTATTGATTCTTTTCCTCTATAGAACCTCAATTAATACACTTGTGAATATGGATGACTAGAAAAATTTGTAGGTGTTTACAAATAATGACTTTGCAACAGGTAGGATAATGATAGTGCATAGCATGCCACAGAGTCACAGACATCAACAGCATTCCTTTGATATATATTAAATATATATATATATATCAAATATGTATGTCAAATATATATATCAAATATACATATGTCAAAAAAATATAAGAATGCAATGCAAGAAACCCCCAGGCAGATTTTAATTCCAGTGAAGAAGGCAGCACTGTTCCCATGATGAAAGTGAATATGTAGGAAGATCATGGGGCATGTGTGATAATAATGTCCTTATATGAAGAAAGGGGAAGGGAATGTTGGGTACCTTCATACAAGAATTTAGGAAAATGAAAGACAATTACTAGAACAAATTTCAACACTTTCATATACAAGATGCTGATAAGCAAATTTGTGTAAGAGATTTAATAATGGCTCAGATATACAATTTTTCTCTTCTGATAAAAATAAGGTGACTCATAATATTTTATAGAAATTTATAGATGTAGTATGTTATCCTGACATTTTATGCTATTTTTTATTTTCAAATTTCTATCTGCATTCAACAAAATAAGTAATATTTTGTGAGTTCATATCTTACAATTTGACCTGATACCATTGACAAAATCAAACCATCAATTTTAACATAGTAATGTAATGCTTATTTGCTAAAAATAATACATCCAATTATTAAACTACGCAAGACACTGAAAACTTTAAAGTCTATTTTGTGGATATCTTTTTTGACATGATAAACTCTCATTATGAAATAGCTAGTGAAGAGGAGAATGCCTCCCCTTTCTTGTTTGGTTGGTGTTTGTTTTAGTTATGTTTTATGTATTTAGTTTTAGGTTTTGTTTTCATTTGTTTTAAAATTAGGTAGACTTAAAATACTCAAGCACAATCTTTTTCAGATATTTGTGTTCTTACACAGATCTGTATGTTTCAAATATAGTTACCTACTTCTTATTCACTTAGTAAGACATGTGAGTGTGATTATAATTTATTTTCAAAACCTTTTTATCAGTATTTTCTAACAAAAATATTTGTAACTACTGTAAATGCTAAAAATAGCATAATTTCCCTCTGTTTTTGTTAAAAGTATCAACATTTTAGATAAAGCTGCAAAATATAAGGAAAATAAAGGTAGAATGGAAACAACTACAAACAATAAAAATCAGCAATACTAAATTAATACATGAATTTTAGTTAAATATAATTGAATTTTGAATTATTTCTCTGTACACATTATGATGGCCTATTTATTAGGTGTTTATTTAATATAAGTTTTGGGGCACCAAAATTGTTGAATGCCTACAAACTAGCAATTCAGAGAGACAATTAAATTTTGCTACTGTAACCAAACACAACATAGAGCCAATATCCATTTCAAGCAATTCTTGATGGTAAATACAGTCTTCATGATTAAACCACCACAAACCTGTAATATCAAGATGTGTACACAAATTCACAGCAGGGCCAAATAATCCATCTTTTCAGATTACAGTTAACCTACATAACTGTTTCCTTCTGCCCAGACAACCATTAACCACCAGTATCCACCCTGCAAACACACTCCTTGTATCTAAAACTATTTTAAATTGACTTAGGGCAGGGATTCTATATGCTCAGTTGAGTGTGCATATCTTATATATCCTACAAAACAGAATCATCCCTTGGAGCTACAAAGGCCAACTCTACTTAAAAAGTCCTTCTGAGATAGCTCAGAGGCATAAGCGCCTGCTGGCAAGCACGAGGTCCTGTGTTTGACCCCTGGTACCCACATACACACAGAAAAGGAAGTCTTTCTATCTAAGAAGAATGTCAACATTTAATGGCAGCTAAAGTTATTCCAGCTGCCCTTGACAAACATTCAGTGCCTGTCACACTAACCCCGTGGTAGGCCCATTTCATAAGGTATTTTTCCTTTTAGTGTTTCTTGATATCAACATTTATATTAGACTTTTGAACCTTAAATCATGTTAAGTAGCTATAATATTATTAAAAGTAATTTTAATCACTTCTCCATAAATAGGAAAGTCCTATTTTTTTTCTGCAGTTCATCTTTGGAGGAAAAAAATCACATATTTATAAATACATTTGTGTCCTGCATATAATAAAAATATTTGTGTCACAAATCCTACATTAAAAAAAGTAAATTGCCTATGTATGTATTACTTGAGCCTAAAAGAAACAAATTTGAAATCTCCAAAAAATTACTCTACAAATAAGACTAAGACATCACTGTCCAAATAAGATTTATGACTACACTTGGGACCTACATTACTGGCCAGTCAGGAAACTTTCTTTAAGAAGGAGAACTGACAGAACAAAAGAATTCTGATAGATTTTCTTCTAGAAAGAATGGGAAGATTGAGAGTAACCTTAAATACCCTTAAGACTCTTTTGATGGGAACCAGTGAAGCAAGTTTAAGGTAACGTCATTTTCTGCTGCTTTATCAGTACTATCTAAGATAAATTTCACCTTCTAAGCTACAATATACCAGCATTTTTGGTGACACTGCAACAAACTGTCCTGGACAGAAAGTTCTTCAAATTTCTTCATCAAAATTAACTTTTTCTGGCATTATGAGAGACAGATAAGCTATAATTCACTGAAATTTAACTTTTCTGTACTGAAAAACAACAATAAAAAGGTCCCAGGCTCTTAGACTTTTATCAAATATTTAGCTATAGCTATATATTCTGTAGGTGAAAGGCTAGGATGCTCAAAGATTAAGTGTAAAATATCTTTCATATGAGATGCAGAAAACCTCATTTTATATGCTACTGCTGAATTCTCATGAATTTGCTTCATGTTAACTACTTGTTAGGAGGCTTGTATAAGAATAAAACCAAATAGAGGAAGCAGACCCTTCATGCTTTCCTTGTACTTCTTTTTTATCTTTCCTTAAACGTTTATTCTTTTGTGTTTTTTAACTGACAATGACAATAGTGCAAAATATTAAAAAGTCATATTCTGCATCAGTGTCAGAAAATAACCTCTCCTAATGATAAACATAGAAGCTAAATATTAACCATTTTTATATTTCCCTTTCTGACTTTGCTGGAGGTAACAAAATAATATAAAAGTCTCTATTAATATTCATGAACACAATTATATGAATATGTAAAACCCTTCCTGCTTCTAGTACTGAACAACAAATAGCATACAAGGAGTCTTACTTTGGCTTTCGTGCTTATCACGTCTGAAGTGAACATGCTTATAAAGTAATTTCCTGTATATGAGATATCTAGCGGTGTTCTAAAATCTTTGATAATGGCTAAATGCAGTTGAATAAGTAATATGTAATGCATTAACCTTCTCAGCAAATGTTTTTGTTTGTGAGATTTGTCATAATGGGCTTTTTCAAACAGTGACTATTTCTGTTTAACAAAGATTTTCCTTCAGATTCATTTCAATATGTACTTTGGTTCCTGTTTTGCATGAACAAAAGAATGATCACCATGAAATATTTTCTAACCCTCCTCCCACTTTATTTGTGTATAGTAATCTTTAAACAATAATGCATGCATCTTATTGTGCCTTCCCAAATGACTGAAGTACTGTAATTCTTAATAATCATTTTTTCAAGGTAAAAGATTTCTTTCCTATACTCTGACGCCAACCTAATCTTCCCCACTTCTTGGAATGATGTCATAAAACTTCAGTGTTAGAATGAATAGGGTCATATCACACCTAATAATGTAAAATTGAACTTAATTATTATGTTAAATCATTCTGTTCTCTACATGTAGTTAAAAAATACTCTTTGATAACCAGTTGCTCATTTTCCCTCTTAAGTCTTTTTACTTAGTTTTACCAAATCAACTGATATAAGCCTTATGTATTGTGGAACTTTTCTCACACAAATTTTCAATAAAATCTTCACTGCTTGATTATCATACTCAGGATTCTGCTGGTATCAATGACCACAATTCTACTCCATGTAGGTAAATAAAAAAGAAAGTAAAATGGTTTAAGAAACTTAGAAACCCCAAAATAGATCTGTGTTCAGGCATACAAAGGCCCTGATATTCACACAATGTCATGATCTTTTTTTTTCCTAGCCTCTGTGATCTGGATATTTCTTCCAGAATAGAGAATTATTCCACCTGTCAGGAAATATGTTATTACTGGCAAAACAAAGAAGAGACCATTTAAGATCTATATCTATAAACTTCAAAATTTAGTCAAATTTTAATATTTGCTAACATTAGTGTAGTAAATTAGTTACCTTAAATTTCTTATGAAATATTTAATTAGATTTCATAAAAGAAATTAAATTTTTCTTTTCATTCACAGAAGTAGAAGAAAAATCAGTCTGCATGTTTCTTTTTTTAATGTATTTTAAGAGGAAATTTCCTTGGTCAAAAGGAAATGATACGTTTTCCACCTTTTTCTCAGTATTTTCAGTAGTCATTAAATTGAAAAATGAGTGCTTGACAATTTTATGATTCTACACAGTGATTATGACCATTTAAATACTCCTTCATATGCACACAAGCATGTATAAGTGACATGTTTGGTACTTGTAGAAAACAGAAAACTGGCAATATAATATAATATAATATAATATAATATAATATAATATATAATACATACTATGTAAGTATATAAAATCTGGCTATATTACTATAATATATAATATACTAATATATAATATGATATATAAACTGGCTATATAATTTATATTGACTAGTAGAAAACAGAAAACGGCTATAATAATTAATTATATATGTTCTCTTTCTCTCTTAGCATCTTTAAGTGACCATTTTTCCTCCAAAACTTTATTGATTATTAAAACTGCTAATTTCTTTATTTTCCCCTACTTCTTGGCATTTTCCTTCTTATTTCCTCCCTATATTTCTTTTTTGGATAAATAATAGAGGGATACCTCCTACCATTTTTGAACTGATATAACATTGAAAAATTCCAAAATGGTAACAAAAATAAAAATATAAAGAGATTTAAAAAGTCATGAATAAATGCTTGTTATATAGTTTACTAAGACAGGACTATTTGAAACAGAAAATTTATTTTCTAATTGATGCCAAAATAAGTCAATATTTAGGATATTCCATATTATATATCTTGTCAACAAAATGAGAGGTAAGTCATAAGACTCTATACCAACCCATATGTTCATAATAGCTTAAAGCAGACATTGCCTAGTACACATACATTTCTAGAATGAAACGCATTATCTCAAGAATTATTTACAAAAAATTCACATGTCATAATAACTGTTTACAAAGTTAAATTATAATGAAAGTTGTTGAATTATAATACCAAAGTGTATAGCAAATGTGTGAAGCACATTTCTCTGGCAATCCAGAGAAAACATTTATCAGAGAATATTCAGGAAAGATGTACAGAAATTTCTCATGGAACAAGTGCAAAGTATTGTTTATAAACTTTTAGTAATAATGTGCTAAATTAATATTTTCAAGTTTATCATTTCATATGCGATTCTACACTGAGGTAACCTCATTTACTGAGATGTAATAACTAAGGTTATGTTCCAGCACAATATTCCTAGGAAACAATACCTTTACTATAATGATAATAAAAATGAATACCCAATTTGTTCAGTTTGCAGAATTTTAAGGTAAATTGAATCTACTTGGTGACCAATGCTTATGACAGATTTTAAAAAGCAAATCAAGATGTAAGTAAATGAAGGGACATACCTGTAGTTCTCTTCCTTTGCACTGTGTCTGAAGAAAAAGAACATCTGGAACAAACTTACTTTTAGCTTAATAGTAGGCCAGTACACTTATCTCATCAAGAGATCAATAATATAAAGTTTTGAAGTGTCACAGGAACATCTTAGACCACAGAAGCCTCCATGAGTTTGTGTGATATATACATACATATTTTACACTAAAATGTGTTTATTTTCTGAACTTCTATTACTTCAGTGTAGCTTCAGCATGCACACAAGTGAAAAACAGGAAATCTTTTTTTAGACAAGTTTCTACATTAGATTTAATTCATATTATATTTGATAAATGATTTCATTTTCCCCTAAAATATCAGTCTTACAGAATTTGTACAATATAGGTAACATTAAAGTAATAACCCTAAAATAGGCCCATTTACCTATCATCTAAATTAAAAAGTCAAATGCTGTCACCTCACTTCCCCTTCTCTCTGTTCCTCTATTATAAGCAATCTTACAATAACATATATGATATCCATCTCTTTACTTCATAGGTCTATTTCTTTTTTTATATTCATGGACCACATGGATTAATTATGTTTGTATTTGATATTGTGTTTCAAGTATTTTGTATGATTTTCATTTTGTACTTATTCCAATGGTATTGAGATTCATTGCTGTAAATTCAAGTACCTGAATTCTTTTTTATATATGTGTAATATAATATTTCTTAGCATATTATACATTTTGTATTCTTCCTGATTGCCACCACATAGTATCCCAATGAAATATGCTGCTATGAATAATCTGCTCTATGTTTTTGGTACAGTTTTAGGAAATTCTGCAGGGTCTATACTTAGGAATAAAACATGATGTGTTTAGCACATGTGCATGATTAATTTAAACAATCTAAAATCTTTTGAGGCAGGGTATCATTATGTAGTTCAAGCTGGCCTTGAAGTCTCTATGTAGTCTGAACTGGCCTTGAACTTATGGTGATCCTTCTGCCTCAGCCTCCCAAGTGCTGGGATTACAGGCATGTGCCATCATGTCCAGCTAAACAATTTAATTTTCAAAGAAATTTTACTGTAATGAGCAACTAATGACAATTGTAATCACCTTACAATGATAGAGTAGCAGCCTAGATTTTTTTTTTTTTTTTGGTCTCAAATTCAGGACCTTGTGCTTTGTAGGCAGGCACTTGTGCCACTGAGCTACGTCCCCAGAACCATAGACATATTTTATTACTTTTCCTGGTTCAGATGTTTTCTTCATTGAGCCCTATGTTCTTACAATTAAGATTTTAAATATATATATATACATTCAAATTAAGTTTATTGGCACAATTTAGATAGACATAATGGTCACATTCATCATAGGGAATTTGTACCAAGATATGATATATCTTGATTGCTCCTTTTTTCCATTCCTCTCCCTTTAACCTCTCTTCCTCTTATTTTCAAAGCTTTGTTTCCACTTTATCCTTCTTTTCTTATTTTTGTCTTTTCTCTTCCTTTTTTTCTCCTGCCCCACTGCCCAGTTCCCCTTTCCTTTTGAACAATTTATTCCTATTTCACAATATCTATTATACATTTTGGCTCTTATTTACACTTTCAGTTTTTCACGCTGGAGAGACAATGTGATATTTACACATGTGTGTCAGATTTATTTCACTTAAGACTATGTTCTCAAGTTGTACCCATTTACTTATAAATGTCTCAAATTTATCCTTCTTTATGTCTGAGTAGTACTCCATTATATTTTTTAAAATCACAACTTCTTTATTTTTTTAAAAATCCAAGGAATACTTTTATAATAATATCATGTGAACATTATAACACTTTATTTTGCAACATCTCAAATATTACTATATGCAAGAATTTCAAAGTTTATGATTTTATTAATCACTTTCCTATTTCAGGCACAAAAACTAGACAGAGAGGTAGAGAGATAGAGATAGAGATAATGATAGGCAGATAGAGAGGTAGAGAGATAGTAGAGAACCAGGGACAAGGAAATACCTTCTATGTCACATGGCCAGTGAGCCAGCCCCTCCATCCAGGCCCCACCTCCTAATAGCATGTTCAGCTATGAACCATGAAGGCTAAACTACTACTGAGTAAAGAATTTAAGGGACATTTAAAACTAAACAAGGGCCAGTGATATAGCTCAGCAGCATAAGCTCCTGCCTGGCAAGCACGAGGTCCTGAGTTCAACTCCCTATACCCTCATAAAAAAAATTAACCATAATATTCTTCTCCTGGTTCCCAAAAGGCTGTGTCCTTATGGAAAAAGCATTTAACCTATTATTGTAGTCAGGGTTTGCAAGAGAAAGGATTTAATACAGGACAAACAATTTATAGGTTTACTTTATAATATTCACCCAGAGTCAAATGCAAAAGATTTAGGGAAATCTGTCCACACACTAGAGACCCAAAGAATCCAGCTGATTGCCTGGATCCCACAGCAATATCCTGCACAAGTCCAACTGAAGACCTAGAGCCCAGGGCAATGTCCTCCATGAGTCCAACTGGAGGCCTAGAACTCATGACAATGTCTCATGCAAGTCTGTATCAAGGATCTGCTCTGGGAAGGCCCAAAGGCCAGTGGTTGAAGCTAGAAAGTCTGTCCCAGTGAGGTGAAGGGTCTGCACCAGCAGGCTGAAGGATCTGCACTGGCACCAGAAAGCAATGCTCAAAGTAAGGACCAGAATATCCACTTAAATAGCAAAAAGAAACAACAAAACCACACCCAGGATTTGGAGGCAGATTTATTTAATGTTGGAAGGCACTGACTGGGAATCAATTGTCCCTCAAAATGTCAGGCCCCGAAGGCCCTGAAGGGAGGGGAGTTTTTATGGGGTCTGTAAGGGAAAGTACAAAGGCAGAGTACTTGGCTGTCTTTTGTTCTTACAATATGCATAATTGTGACCAGCTATGCATCACAGTGACCAGCCATTTCCAAGAAACAAAAGTAACAGGAACTGTAATGGAACTATTACCTGGGCAACTAATAAACAGATGTGTACTGGCTGTGGGGAACATCTTCTGCTTCATTTCCCCTCTTTTAGCTTCCCTGGCAAATCTTTGCTGTGCATATTACATGTGATCTTCTGAGACATGGCCCAACTAGAAGCAGTAGCATTAAGGTTGTCAGTGGTCCAAGATAAGCACTAGCCAAGGTCAACAAAACTGAAATTCCTCCCTTATTATAGGTTCTCTACCTAAGTTGCTTTAAGGAAGAGACATAATTTAGGCCTGTCCTGTAACACTACTCTGGCAAGGGAGTGAAAGATTTAATCTGAGTGTATATGCCTTGGACGTTTATCAAATCTTGGTCAAGTATTTGACTAATTGTCCATGGAGGTAAGGAAAAACCCACACCTATCAGGGCGCAGAGAAGCAAGGACTGGGTTAAGCAGCCTGAAAAGGCACAGAAATCAAGGAGAATAATGTGTTGAGCTATGAAGCAATCCTGTGAACTATGTCTTCAAGCTTCAGCCATGCATGGAATGGTCAGCATCTGGAGTGATCATAGCAGGGTGTTGAGCATGCCGTCCTTTGGACTGAGCCTCAGAGGAGCTGTTTGGTCCAGGTAAATTTTCCAGAAATTTAGCAGGGCTCTGGAAAGGTGGATCTAAGGCTGGATTTCTGAAGATTTAACAGCTGTTAATATGGTGTGTGCAGGGGTATCCACAGGCATAGCTGGTCTTTTAGCTAAATTTTTATGAAGCTAGTTACAAAATGTTTTCTTAAACTTTTCTAGAACTTTGCAGGCTGTATGCTGTGCAGGCCCATTGTCACTGCCAATGGTTAAGTGTAGACCATATCTAGGGATGATTTTTCACAGCAGGACTCTACAAACTTGTCTTTTCAGTTTGGGTAGGTAATGTCTTGGGCCGGTCAGAGTAGGTGTAGAGGAGCACTAACAGATATGTGTAAGCCCTATAAGGATTTA
The DNA here is from genome assembly GCA_028451465.1 of Erethizon dorsatum. Lineage (NCBI taxonomy): Eukaryota > Metazoa > Chordata > Mammalia > Rodentia > Erethizontidae > Erethizon > Erethizon dorsatum. The sequence continues at coordinate 111,037,947 of CM051824.1, forward strand.
CTTCCATGTAATCTAGTGATATATGTAATTCTGTGATATATATCTTTAAATGGGAGAGTCCACTATATTGCATGAGGTCAGGGCCAGTGAAAAAGTCATGGAAGTCTGAGCTGTCTGCAGGGGTATGGGTGCCAGCGCTGTGGCTTGAGCTTGCAGAACATACAGTGGGGTCAGGTCTGGCTCTGATCTTCTGGGCATACTGGGTAAAGTTTTCCTAGCTGGGGTTGATGTTTCAGGCAATTGGAACCCTGGAGGGGGCTTAGGATCTCAGGTTTGTCATCACTAGGGGCAGATTTTTAAAGAGCATCATGAAGAAATAGCAGGAGAGCTTTGGCCAAAATAACTTTGTCCAAGGTGACCACAGCATATCCACCCTGTTGGACTGCCTTCCTAACAGAGCTACTTCCATCCATAAACAGGGTGTACTCAGCATCTGTCAGGGGGTCTGTTTTTACATGCAATACAGCATGTGGCACCTGAAAAGTTAGTTCTTGGCCTAAGGTGAGCTTGTCAGCTTTCTTGATCTGAAGGACAGTGCCTATTAGAGCACAAAGGCAAATGGGGGAAAGCAGCCCTTAATGACTGGATCCAACTATTTGCACAGGTAGGCCACTGGGCACACCCAGGGCTGACAGCTTGAGTAAGCATATTTGTTTTTGAGAACTCAAGGATCTAGATTCTATAGTAGCCAGCAGCTCCAAGAAATTTGTGGATTTTTTTCTGGGAACCAGTTTTTACCAGATATTGCAGCAGAGCTTTTGTGTCTTTCAGCAGGCAGCTTGGGTGTCATTAATCAGAAGTGCAGTGATATTTTGTGCTGGGAAATGAGCAAGATCAGCTGTGAGGGCTACTCCAAAGATGGTAAACACAGTTTTGAACTTCTGGGAGGTTGAGTCCAGGTCAGTTAACTTTTGAGTCCAGAACTGGGGTCTTTTTGCAGAAGGGCTGGCTGACAGAAACCAATTGAAGGCAGAAGAATGCATTTTTTAGGTCCAGGCAGGTGTATCAGCAGGCTGTGGGTGGCAGAAGACTGAGGCAATGTATATGGAGGGCAATCACAGTGACATTGGCAGCTCAGAGATCTCGAACTGGCTTTACAGGCAAGAGAGGTATATTTTAGCATTTTGACAGTCTATTAACATTTTGCAGTTTTGAAGCCTCATTTTTTTTCCCCCCTTGGGGGAACATGACAGAGCTGGAAGGCACAGAGAAACAGGCTGTCCCAGAGAGAAGGTGATGGGAAATTAGCCAAAGCTGTTGCTAGGGCCTCCCCCAAAATAGTTGGAGAGTTCCCAAACCCTTGTGGCAATTGTGTCCAAGTGAGTTGCATCTTGTTTCAGGATCTTTCCAGTTGAAGGGACTTAAGGGAGCAACTTGCAAGCAGAAGAAGGCATCTTTTATACCTAGACATGTAAACCAGGTGGTGTCTGGAAGTAACAATCCAAAAAGTTTGTATGGGTTGGGAATTGCAGATTAGCAGTTTATCAGGATCCCATATTGTTTTAGGCAGCTGACGTATAGCTGGATGCCTGTTTGTGCTTCCCATGACATGATATAAGGGCACAGTTGATGGCCAGTCCGGAAGGTGATTCTTTAGCTCATACCTCTGGGAGGAGAGTTTTCAGAACTTCAGGAATGTGGATCTCTCTCTCAGGCTGATGAAGGGGTCATCTTCCTTCAGGGAAGAGTCAGAGTTGAAAGTGCAGGGTTAAATGAGAGGGAGGCTGACTGGCTTGGTGCAAAGGAGATGGTCACTTCTAACTTGAAAAGGAGGTCTCTTGTTAGAAGTGGTGTGGGAACTGGCTTACACAGGAGATGTCCTCCCAGCCTGCAAGTTTTGTGGCTAACAGAATGGATGAGAGGCAAAAGTCCTAGTTGCCTCAGTGATGGCATTATGGGGTCCTAGTGGCGCAGCTGAAGAAGGGAGCCTGGTTTGGCCTAGTCTGAGCCCATTAGACCAATGAAAATGTTGTCATCTGATCCAGATTGAAGTTTTGAGAGGTTTTATCTTTTTTTTTATGTGGGTACCAGGAGTTGAACTCAGGACCTCGCACTTGCCAGGCAGGCGCTTATGCTGCTGAGCTATCTCATCAGCCCAAGAGTTTTTATCTTTTAGTATGAATGGGCACTTAATTTTTGGTGTCCATAGTCCTTACATCAGGCTTCTGGGTAACAGTAGTAACTTTTGACATATTGTTGGGATTTTTGCCCCCTCTTTGAAGTCCTTGAGAATCACTGGACTGGATTGTTTCAAGGTGGGGCAACCTTTGGGAAAGTCCATGGCAACTCATTCATCAGGGTTGACAGTCCAATTTTTTCTCAGTCAAAATGTGGAACTCAATAGAAATTGCTGATAGTCATCTCAGGTGGGCATAAGATGATGCCATCTGACCAGGATAAAAAAGCAGAAGGCTCTGGAGGTAGGGCCTCAATGGCTGAGTGCAGGCAATGTCAAGCTGGAACTGGTTCAATTGGCTGGAAGTAGACAAGTTGGGAGCAGGGAGTGAAGCTAGAAGTATTGGCAGCTACTGCAGTGTCCATTGAGGGTGCCAAGGTGGAATTCTCAGGAAGAATGTGCCTCTTTTTTCTTTTTATTTCTTTCTTTGAGATGCAGGGAGCAGTTTGGTTTCATTTTTAACTCTGTAATCTCAGAAAAGCCCTTTTTCCTGCATTCAGGGACTGCAGGTTTTGACTAATTAGTTCTCATCTCTGACTTCCTATGTGTGTGCTGTGTACCCTTGAATGATGGCACAACAGACAAAGGGTGGGTGCCCCTCAGTGACCATTCAGATGCCTGCCTGGTCAAGTCCATCATGGGGAATTAGGCATGACTTAGCTAAAAAGGGTGTGAGTCTCCATTATGCCATATGTCAATCATCGTGGAATCAGAGGTGAGGGCCCAAGAGCCACCACAACCAGTGATACCTAGTCTTGGTGAACAGATGGACTGACAGATAGACTAACTGGGGTATCCCTGGGTATCTTACCAGATCATGCAGGCAGGCAGCCACACAGACAGACAGACAGACTGCATCTTCCTCCCTTTGAGGTCCAATGTGAGCCACTAGAGCTGGGAGCCAGGAATCCTCCTCCAGACATGGCCAGTCTTCCTGGACAAAGCACCAGATGCAATGCCAAACAGAAACACTGAAATGACACCCAGGATTTGGAGGCAGCTTTATTTAACGTCAGATGGACCCTGACTGGGAATCAATTGTCCCTCAAAATGTCAGGCCCCAAAGGATCAGGGAGGGAGGTTGTTATGAGGTGTGCAAGGGGAAGTACAAAGGCAGAGTACTTGGCTGCCTTTGATTGGTTCTTACAATATGCAGCACAGTGACCAGCTATGCATCATAGTGACCAGCATTTCTAAGAAAAAGTAACAGCAATTGTAATGGAAAAATTACCTGGGCAACTAACAAACTGATGTATACTGGTTGTGGGGGCATCTTCTGATACACCCTAAAAAGAACCACAGCCATCTCAGCAACAGCAAGGTCCTGAGGTCCTCCAATGAGGAGAACAGCCATGTTCATATCAGGAAAGCCAGCATGACAAGCTTCTCCAGGAGAATAAACAGCACACCATCTTCCCCTCCATTTCTCTTTTTATGCTGTTGGCAACAATCCTTAGGTAGGCCTTCCACACCCAGCACCACACTGATTCAGTTCATCTGGGTGTTACAAGTTGACCACAAGTTGTCAATCCACCACAGTCCACCCCTGACAATTTGATAACCAGACATATTTCCTTAAACCATACTCTCCAGTGGCAGATTTCTAAAAAGTAAACATGTATTGGTCTATTCAGATTTACATTAACAATTACATATATATAATTCTTATTGCAGTCACTTCTGCACCAAAAGCAAAATATTCAAAAGGTGATCAAAATTCAAGGTTAAAGCCACAATACTTTGATTAATTAACCTGATTACAAACACATATCTAAAAACTATATTAAAATCATTAAAAGAGCTATTACAATCACAATCCTTCCTTCCCATTAATTTTTAACAACAGGGCATGGTAACACTACAAAACACGAATCTCCTGCATTTCAAATACACTCTTCCCTTCAGGTGAAAGGCTTCAGTTTATTTTTCCATTGTCCTATTCCTTCTTAACAACCACATTCTCCTCTGTGTCATCCTTGCAATCCACAGTTTTACTGGAGCTTCCATTCTGGCCATACTCACAACATTTTAATTCATTCTGCTGGGCTCTCTGCTCTTGATTCTCAACATAAATCTGGCTAAAAATCCCCAACAGTATCCATGACACCACCTTAGCATTTGACTGCCTTGAATTTTCTTCAGTCAGATTAATTAGTCTGCTTTCCTTAATCTCAGTCTCAAGCAAAGTCTTAGACATGAGCAAAATGAAGACAAACTTTCTACCAAGCCATAACACGCATTTTCTGGAGCCCAGCAGCCAAAGTAGTCCTTCTTCCCAGCAGAAACTTTCCAAGCCTGGTCTTTACCAGCAGGATTTCTATCAGCCTTTTGTCTTCTAAGCTCTGACCAGAATCTCCCATACAGAACAGCCTACAGTATTACAGCTCTGCACTTTCAGGAGACATTTCTGAATCTTTCCAAACTCTTCCCACAAGCCAGTCCCAAAGGCTCTTGAACCACATGATCAGGTACAGGCACAGCAAGGACCCCACTTATCTGGTACCAAATTCTGTCCTAGTTACTTTTTCCTCTTTGCTGAGACAAAATACTCAACACCCAAAATTAAAGGGGGAAAGGTTTATTTAGCTCACAGTTTGTAGAGGTTTCAGTCCATAATCAGCTGACTCCAAGGCAGGCTGGTGTGGCAGAGGGGCAACAGTTCTTAGCAACTGAGGTGGCAAAAGCAACAAGAACAAAAAAGAAGAGCAAGCCTCTTTTCCTCCCTTATATTGTATGCAGGCTACACACCCTAAGTTGGGTATAAGACTCACACTCCCAGTCCCAGCACTGGACAGCAACCCAATAACAAACTCTAGATTCAGCAGCCTCAAAAAAGCCCACCCTCATGACCCCATGAGGCTTTGGGCAGACATCCAGACACAAATCATAACACCTATCCATAAGAATCAACAAAATTAAAAAACGTCAACAAATATATTAACAATTTCAGCATTATTGATAATTCCAAGTTTAAAGTCTCCTGGAGACTCAGGAAAATCTCTCAGGTGGGACCCTATGTAAAAGTCAAAAAGAAGTTAAATATTTTCAAAATACAATGGTGCAGTAAACATTCTCATTCCAAAAGGGAAGATTAAGGGACTAGATATGACTTATAGCAAAGCAACAGTGAAAATCAACATGACAAACAGAAACTCCTGTGGCCCCATATCCAACTCTTGGAGTATGTGTTGGCAAGATGTGAGCTGCAACGGACTAGAGCCACCCTGCCCATATGATATGGCCAGTTGCAGCCTACTCTGGCCTCTGTTCTGTACTGGCTCCACTCACTGAAGCTTTCCTCAGCAGACATTCCACTTTTCTGGCATCACAGCTTCATGCATCACCTTCTCAGAAGTGAATAGTCTGGCCTCCCATTCCTCCCTCTGAAATCTTGGTGGAGATCTCTACAACTTCATAGCTCTTGCACTTTTCAAGCCTGTAAAACCTGTACCACATAGACAATGCCAAGATCTGCCACCTTAAGTAACAACCTGACCTTTGAGCATACCTGCAGTGGTCTCTGAGTACCTGGATGGCTGAAATCCAGGATACACTTGCTTTGGAAGACATGAATGAGCAGGGTGCCCTGGGGTTCTACTCAAGGCAAAGCCTTTCAAATGACTTTATCATTTTACACCCTTGAGCTTCTAATAGCTGGGATCTGGCCAATTCCTGAGATCCCTCAAGTCATCTTTGGTATTATCTCTGTGTAAAACACTTGGCTTTTTTAAATGACACAAATCATTTTAGCAGCCACAGTCTCCTTGGCTCTATATATATTGGTGGTTTCTCTTTTGGCCAAGTTGAAAAATATTCACATTTTCCCACTCTGATTTGAACCTTGATTTTATTTATAAGTATGTCTGAAAGTCCAAACAATATCCAAGCCACAGCCTGAATGTTGGGCTGTGTCTTAGTTACTTCTTCTCATTGCTAAGACAAAATACCCAGCATCCAAAGCTAAAGGAGGAAAGGTTTATTGCAGCTCACAGTTTGTTAAGGTTTCAGCTCACAGTCAGCCTGTTCTTATGCAGGGTGGCATGGCTGAAGAGAAACCATTCATGGCATAGCAGGGTAGACAAAATGAAGCATAGCAACAAAGTGGCAAAGCAGTTTCTTTCTTTCTCTTTATATTCCATCCAGGCTACCTGCCTTTGGGTCTTGCTGCCCACACCCAGAGTGGGACATATTAATCCTAGCATCACACCTTTAATCCCATCACACATTCTAATTCAGCCTTCTTTAAAACTTCCCACCTATGACTGTATGAGGCTTTGGGTGCACATCTAGACACAAGTTATAACAGGCTGCCTTAAAATTTCTTCCACCAAATTAACTAGTCTGTTACTGTCAAATTGAGCTTCATGTAGTCATGGTGGGTGGACAAAATTAAGACAATTACTTTTCTAAAATGTAACATGCTTATTTTGTAGTCCATTTCCCAATAGACTTCTCTATCCCAGATAAAACCTCAAGAGCCTTGTCTTTACCATACCATTTCCTATCAGCACTCTGATCATCTCAGCTTCCACCAGGATTATCTATCAATCTCTGCTTACATTCTAAGTCTTCATAGCCCACATTTTCAAAGTTTTCCAAAGTCCTCCCACAACCCAATTTAAAAGGTTTCTCAACCACATGATCAGGTATAGTCACAGAAATGGCTACACTTTTTTATTAATTTTTTTTATTAGTCACCTTCCCATAATTGGGATAAAATAACTGATGCCTGAAATATAAAGGCAGAGAAGTTTATTTGTCTTATGGTTTCAGGGATGTGAATTCATACTCTGGTAGTAACTCTCATGTTCCACTTACCTTCTAAAACCACCACATTTGAACACATGGGAATGGGGGAAATTTTAGTCACTTTATGGAGAAGTACATATTTCACTGCTGCTATGGACCACTGCTGTAACTGGGCACTATTTAATGATCCAGAGCTCAATCCATAGGCTACGGTCATTTGTTTTCAGAGAGACACTCATACTCTAAAATCAGAGCCTTAACCATGGATGATAATCCATTTTCATGATTTGTGCTATTGAACATTGAACCTCTGCCATCTGAGGAAACTGTGATGAGATTACTGAGGTCTAGGTTTTGTAACCTGCCACAAGTAGAATAATCTTCCATCCTGTGAGTAGTGCCTAGGTAGATTATGAGAGGCTTCTTTCCTTTTCCTTACTCTTCTTGCCTGGAAGAAAGCTTCTAAAACACAGACTTGGAGAAAAAAGGATAAGAAATACTTGTTTGATCTTATCAGAAATAAATCACTTTTATAGCTTGGGAGTTCCTGGGGAAACACTTTCTCTGCATGTTAACACCCATCTGGAGTACAGTTTCCATCACACTGACCTGAGAGAGAGTGGCTTAGTGCCCACATATTCACACTATTTTTGTTGAGACTTGTTCAAAACAAATTAATGTTTCTTCATGAATGTTTGATTGTTGAATATGTATTTCTTCACTTGATGTGACCTCTTAAGATAATTCCAGGAATATTATTCTTAGCACTGAATGTTATTTTACTGGCAAGAAATTCATAAAAAGCCCTTCTCTGTCATTATAGAAGAATTTTTGTCCCAAATTTTTAAAACACTATTTTCTGAGGCAATGTAGTAAGGTGAATATTTTGTGCTTTGGTGACATATATATGTTTTATCAAATGCTAACATATATATATATATATATATATATATATATATATATATATATATATGTTTTCTGTGCTCACTGAGATAAGTGATATGCAATATTCAAATTTTGGTCAATTAATTTTTTAAATAAGTGATGATAAAGCCATCTGTTTTATTCTTTTGACAATGTTTCTGTCAACCTTAAATAAAATAAAATACTTACCTTGGGTGTCTTGAGCAAAGAAAGTAAAATTTATCCACCTAGTCTAGATTTTTCTTCATTTAAGATAAAGAAGTTTCTCATACCTTAGAAAATGTAGTATTCTCTTTTGGGAAAATAATGAAAGCTCCGTAACTAGGCTTCCCAGAAAAGCATATACCTTAGAAACTGAATTATCAGCAAAGATAAGTGGAGATTCACCTCAGGGAAATTTTGGCTGCTTTTTTACTTAAGCTTTGTATATTTAGGACTTTATCAATAGGATCATTTATGTAGGAATCTTCTGAACCTTGGAGTATTTACATAAAAACAGGAAGATGATTCAATTTAAATCAGTGTTTCATTCAAACCTCTTGTTTCATGTTACTAAAATTCCATTTTGTTTGTGATGCCATAATTATCTAATTATTGTATTTTACACATATTCTGAACAATTTTACTTTCAAGGTGAATAAGTCACTTGTATATTTTTTTTCCTTCATTCACTGTCTTTCATTTTCACTCATAATAGGGTAGATATGGAATAAAATCCCCCTTGAAGTCGCTGTTCAGAGTTCACAGTCTCAGTCATTTGCAGATTTTTCCTTAGAATCTAAATAATAATTGTTTGTGAAAACCCTTGCAAATTCAAGAAACCAGAAATATCCTCCACAATTGTTTTTTGGTGGGAAGTTTGCAAATAGCCAATCTGAGAGCGTTATTCAGTTTTCCTTGCCGCTGATTGGCTGTTGCCCTGTAACCCATCTCTGGCAGATGCACTAGCATTCCTGCAGAATAACAGGTTGCTATACCATATGTAGCTATCTCCAGTGTTCTTCGTTTTGTTCCTTTTAAAGCCCTAAAATCCCTAAGATGCCACCATAATGTGTTTCACCTTTTAAAGCTTTATTAATACACTATTTTTAATTAAATTACATAACTATGGGAGGCATAGCATATTTAGGGTTTAAACTATAAAAATAGGCATTTATAGGCATTGGTCTGACTCTATCTGAAATTCATGGTTTTTCACAGTTAACAGGTGTTCTAGGAACATAACCATCACGAATTTTGAAGTCCACTGTATTTTGTCTTTCCTTTATCACAAGCTATATGTCTATGCTCACCACATAAATCACATTGTCTTGTTTCCACCTAGATTTGCTACCATATCTGATTTGTGTAAACCATTGACCATTTCTTCCAAATCATAAACTAATAGTGATGTAGCTTTCCCTAATAAATAGATAGCTAAGCTTTCAGCAGATCAAATTACACATTTTGAGGAATAAAATGAATAAGTATTTTCCTTGAGATGGACTACTTTTTAAATCATAATAGCATATCTTATGGGAAACTTAAAAGTCTCACCAGAATATTCTTATTCTGTGTAGATTCTCTATTGTCTTAACCATAGAATCATGGTGAAATATGCTTTGTTAACAATGTTCCATAAGTGATACAAATGACAGAGTATAGAGGAGATCCAAGATAGATGAATAAAGAGGAAACACTTGAGAGAGACTCAGAAAAGATAAAAAAATAAAACACAGGTAATTGGAATAAAGGTAGGGACATGAACCCCGATGCAATCAGTTTGAAAGGAGAGACTTGTATATCACACAAAAAATATGACTAAGAGTTTCAAAGAGGTGGAATCAAACCATACAGGATAGATTTGGGGTATATGGGCAGTTCACTTTATTATTCCCTCTCCAAACAGAGGACTCTGAAGCCTGGAAGTATTTTTTGCCAGCACACACCAGGGTTGAGTGACCAAGGAATAGCAGCAGATTATCCAGTGTGAACATAGAATATCAGATCTAGAAAACAAAGTGGTAGTTGGGGATCATTGAATGAAAAACTTCTTAAAAATAACAAAGAACTATGAAAATTGGTCCAATAGCTGCTAGATGATGCACAGAATAATATAAGATTAATTGGAATCAAAGAAAAAAATCCGAAGACAAACAAGGTACATAAAATCCTGTGGACAGAGGTAATAGCACAAAGCTTCCCAAGTATGGCAAAAAAATTTAACATATGGATAAGTGATGAATATAGAATCCCAGTTAGCCATAATCAGAAAAAAAATCTAAACCAAGGTATGTAACAGTCAAGATTCCAGTAATATAGAATAAGAACAGGATATTTAAAGATTTTAGAGAAAAGAAACAAATTACTTACAAAGGAAAACCCATTAGAATCACTGCAGAAATCTTAACACAAACATTAAGTCAAAGAGATCTTGGAGTAAAGCATTTAAAACACTAACAGAAAACAACCTCAAACCTAGGTTGTTGTACCATAAAAAATTATCTTTCAAAATTGATGGAGAAAGAAGATCTATCTATGATAAATAACACCTGGAGAAATTCATGACCAAGAAACCAACACTTCAAAAAGTTCTGAAGGATATTCTAGAAAGAGATAAGTAAGACTACATTTCCATGAACCCCAATACAATGAATCCACCAGGCAAAGCAAGCAATTAAATAGAAGGGAAAGAAAGGAAACCACCAACTGGAAAACAATACAATGATAAGTCAATATCATTATAAGTTATAAACATCAATGTGAATGGTCTCAATTCACCAATAAAAAGAAACGGAACAGAAGAATGGATCAAGAAACAAGATACAGAAATATGTTGACTCTAAAAGAAATTCATTGGTTGAAAGTCAAAGGATGGAAAACAATACTGCATGTGACAGGAACCCAGGAAATAGCAAGAATAGCTATTCTGTTTGTAGACAAAGTGTAATTCAAGCCAGTACAATCAGAATAGAAAAAAGAAGGTCACTACATACTTGTTAAGGGAACAATGCAGAAGGAGGAGATAATAATCATATATATATATATATATATGTTGAATTAGGGCACACGCAACTATATAAAACAAACATTAATGGATATAAAAATCAGACAAATGCCAATACAATTGTAATGGGGGACAAATTAAGTAGACAAAAAAATTAACAAACAAATATCAGACCTGAACCAATCCTTTGAACAAATGGGATTAGTAGATATCTACACAGTGTTTCCACCAAACAAAAACAGAATATACATTCTTCTCAGCATCACACAGGACTTTCTGCAAAACAGACCACATACTAGCTCATAAAACACAAATAAATGCAAAGGAATTGAAATTACCCAATTCATATTATCAGATCATAGTGCAATGAAATTGAAAATAAGTGGTAAAAAAACCTACAAAATATATAAAAACATGGAAATTAAGCAGTACTTTCTTGAAAAACCAATAGGTGACAGATAAAAATGCAGAAGAAATTGGACAGTTTCTACACTTAAATGATGAAGTCAATATGACTTACTGGAACTCATGGGACACAAAAACAGTTCTATTGGGGAAGTTTATACCAGTGAATCCCCAAATATAAAAATGGAGCAAGCTCAAATAAATAACCTAAAGTTGAACTTCAAACTTCTAAAAAAGGAACAAGTTAAACCCAAAGTTCATACAAGAAAGGCATTTATAAGGATCAGAGTAGAAATTAATGCAATTGAGAAAACAATACAAAGAATCAGTGAATCAAAGAATTGATTCTTTGAAAGATTAAATAAAATAGACAAATCAGTAGCCAACCTTATCAAAAAAAAAAAAAAAAAGAAATAAAAGACCCAAATCTATGCAATTAGGAATGAAAAGGGTGCAATCATAACAGATCTGGCAAAAATCCAGAAGATCATGAATACCTACTTTAAAAAGTTTACTCTAAGGTGGAAAACACAGGTGAAATGGACAGATCCCTAGATACTTATGAACTACCAAAGCTGAATCAAGATGTAAAATTTCTAAATAACCCAGGATCTGTCAATGAAATTGAAAATGTAATTAAAACCATACTGACAAAAAAGCACAGGTCCTGATGAATACACAGCTGAGTTCTACAATACATGTAGAGAGGATCTAATGTTATTACTCCTCAAAATCTTCAATGAAATAGAAAGGGAAGCAATACACCCAACCTCATTCCTGGAAGCAAGTATTACCCTGATACCAAAACCAGAGAAAGATCCAACCAAAAAAAAGTACTACAGGCCAGTTTCCCTAATGAACATAGATGCAAAACCCTCAACAGTATACTGGCAAACAGAATGTAGCAAATCATCTAGAAGATTATACAAAATGACCAAGTAAGATTCATCCCAAGGATGCAGGGTTGGTTCACAATATGCGTATCAATAAATATAATACACCACATTAACAGAACAAAAGGCAAAAACCACATGATCATCTCAGTAGATGTAGAAAAAGCATTTGACAAAGTCCAATACACATTCATGGTAAAAACCCTGAAGGAAATTGGAATAGAAACTTTTATCTCAATCTGATAAAAGTCATCTATGACAAACCAACAGTTAACATTATACCAAATGGTCGAAAACTGATAGCCTTCACTCTAAAATCAAGAACAAGACAAGGATGGCAACTATCACTCCTCCTATTCTGTATAGTTCTGAGAACACTAGACAGGGCAATGAGACAAGAGAAAAATAAAAAGAATAAGGATAGGAGAGGAAGAATTTAAATTATCATTATTTGCAGATGACATGATACCCTACATAGAAGACCCAAAAATCTCCACCAAAAGACCTCTGGATTTAATAACCAAATTCAGTAGTGTATCTTGATATAAAAGTCAATGTTCAAAAAGCAGTAACATTCTTGTACATAAATAATGAACTCAGTGAGACAGAAATGAGTGAAACAACACACTAGCATCCAAAAACTTTCCTAACTCCCTCCTTGCTTTACCAACCTTAGGGCATTATGTCAATCTCACTGTAAGAAACTCAGAGTACTAAAAAAATAATATTTAAAATGAGTGTCTAAAATGTACCTGCCTGAAACAATGGGTTCCTGATTCCTTTTCTTAGGAACAGGCGGATGTTTATTCAGGCATATTTGATGTAGCAGCAGGAATTACTTCAATTGCATAAAGATGTCACTACCATTAGAGAAAAATGAACCAAGAGCAAATTACACACACACACACACACACACACACACGCATATGTACATGATGTAGGATTCTAAGGGATCTCACTAGATCAGATTTTCAAGATAACTGGTTTAATATATCTGGATGATGCAAAGGAAGAGCAAAGAGCCTGTGAAATAGAACAAGAGACTGACTTCTGTTCTTACAAAGAAATCTTCCAAAGCAGATGTTATTTGTCATTATTCTTTGGCATATTTTCTGGTAAGTGGAAGATATTTTAGAAAGATGTAGAAAAACATATATCTTAGAATTTAGCATATATTATTTTCCACTAACAATGTAAAGCAGATATTTTAATGGAGAAAAATATACAAAATGAATATTTGTAGTGATCACAACTGTAAGTATTTCTAATGAAAGAGGGAGAAAGGCAGAATGAATATGACTGACCTATTTAAATGTTTCTGTTTTAAATAGAGTCCAAGATCTGTAAATATATATATGTGTTTTCACAATTATGGCAATTTAATGTGGGCAAGAGTTAGGCATGTTTTAGTAGAAAATACCATTCAACAACACAATATATCAGCAGCCATTCAAACAGAATGATGTAGATAATTAATCTAATTTTCCCCCTGCTTCATTTTGTGTTCTATTAGCTTTCTTATTCAAACTTTCAAGTCACAAATCTAATTTAAAACCTCTTAACTAGTCTACAGCATAATGTCTTCTATCTGCATTCACTGTCTAGCAGTGAGTGGCAAAGCTGGAATACTAATTTGCTTCAGAATGTGTGAAACACTCAATAACCAAATAATGAAATTCTGAATCCAGCATATCTTAATGACACGACCAAATGAGTCCAATGCCTTGAAACATGATCATAAATTAAAAAACACAACAAAGAAGACTAAAATAATGTAAATGGAGACAGAAGATCATTTTAACAAGAACAATATATTCAATACCATGGGTCTTTATATAAAATGAGCCCTATTGAGGATACAAGACTTTAAAATGAGTAAGACACATTTTGATTAACACTTTACTCATTAGTGTTTCTGTTTTAATATTTTCTGCTAACTCCTCTTTCTTTTCTTTTCTGGTGATCTCAATACTATATGAACACACACACACACACACAGAGTTATCATTATTTAGATTTAATATTTAAAATTACTTTCCTTAATCTATAAGAATCTATATTAATTTTTGTATGTGGGAGAGGCTTTTTCTCACCTTTCTTGTTAGGTTCATACCTTATTTTACAAAACGTTTGCCCCTAAGTTCTTGGAATTCAAAGTAAATTTCCAAAAATCATAAAATGAAGAAATAGACTATGTCAGAAAAAATTAAACTGTGTAGTGAATGATTAAACTATTTTGTGTAGGAATGTCATTTCTATTTTGTTTAAATGTAATGTAATTTACCAGACCATAAAGAACTCTTTAGATGAAATGGCTGTTTACCAGGCAGTGCTACTCTACCGCTGATTGCAATATATTCTGACATCTATGACAGTTTTATAATTCATCTATTCTGTGATCTGAAGTGTCCTTACTTTGCTAAGGCTTTCTCCCGAGAATAAGCAGTAAAGTATTGTGGACAGAAAGGACAATAAAAAGTTTTGTAGGAAAATAATATCACCATATGATACAATTTTATTGCTAATTTTTCATGGTAATTAGAAAAATATTTCAAAAGACCTTTATATCAGAATTTAGAGAAGGTTGTATTACATGTATAACTACTTTAGGTGAAACATAGGAAATAAAATAATGACAAAGGAAATATGGAGTCACCATGTCCTTGACGGCATTTTTTGTCCGATACCAAACTTGAGAATAAGGTATAATATAGGAACACTGTTCAAAAAATTTGACATCAGATGTTATTGTGGTTTTGAGTAAAGAATTTTGAAAATCATTTTAGACTAAACAATAGAAATATATAATTTGGGAGCAGTTTATCATAAATAATTTACAAGAATTTTCAGTGCTTATGATATACTTTCAGATCATCTTTAATAAATAGTACATATATCACCTTTTTAACATGAATGAATTGCCAGTGATAATTGCTATAATTCCACTTAAAGAAGCAATATTAAAAACAAGTTCTTTATTTGGCTGCATATTCTATAACTATGAAGAAACATGCAGAAAAGAGTGAAATGCACCCTAGTGTAGACAAAGGATAAAATCATAACTGGTGAGTTTTAAATGTTATTAAAAAGGAAAAATGTTCATATATATATATATATACAGGGAGAGAGAGGGAGAGAGAGAGGGAGAGGGAGAGAGGGATAGAGGGACAGAGAGACAGAGACAGGGAGACAGAGAGAGAGAGACAGAGAGAGAGACAGAGGGAGAGAGAGACAGAGAGAGGGAGAGGGAGAGAGACAGAGACAGAGACAGAGAGAGAGAAAGAGAAAGAGAGAGAAAGAGAATCCTCCAAAAATAAATATATATATATTTCAAGAAAAAAAAATAACATGATGTTTCTTCAATCGGATAGTGTTAGCCTCTTTTGTGGGTCCCCAGAGGATGCTGTATGTTGCAGAAAACCCACTACACTGCCAGTCCTTAGAGAAGAAATTGAAAATGCATGTGCCGCAATCTCAATGACCAAGGTTACTCAAGTAGCAGTTCGCTGTCCTAATAAGTGTCTGGAAGCTAATGGCCACCACTTTGAGCTGCTCTTGTAATTGTAGAGGGCAAAAGTAACTTGTATGAATCCCATAATATCTCAATAAATTTCATATTAAAATATTTATATGTTTTTCTTTTCCTGAAGTAGGCATAATTTTGCCCGAATATATACATAGATAGATAGATAGATAGATGATAATATATAGATCTTCAATAAGGAAATAAGTTATGAATACAAAAACATAAATCATAAGTATCATTTTGATTTTCATTTATAACCTATTGGAGAGAATTTGAGTTGGATCTATGTTTCATTTGAGATTAACCTTGAGTTATTGAAATTTATAATTCTTTTTTTTTGTGCGTGGGTACTGGGGGGTCGACCTCAGGACCTCGCGCGCCAGCAGGCGCCTGTGCCGCTGAGCGATATCACCGGCCCCTTTTTCCTATGTGGGTTCCGGGAGTCGAACTCGGGCCCTCGCACTTGCCGGGCAGGTGCTTAAGCTGCTGAGCCATCTCACCGGCCCTATAATTCTTAATTAATTAATTAATTAATTTTTTTGAGGCACATTCTCACTATGTAGTTCAGGCTGGCCTTGAACTCACTATGTAGCACAGGCTGGCCTCAAACTCTCGGCAATACTCCTGCCTCAAACTAACATGTGCTGGGATTACAGGCTTGCACCACCTCCACTGGCAATAATTTGTTACATAACAAAGAAATGATATGGATAATTTTATTTTCATTGAATATTAGATTGATAGCTTTTTCAATACAGATTATGAATTAATTTCAGAAAATAATTTTGGAAATAGAGGATACACCCCAGTAAATTCTTTGAATGGAGAATTACTTTTTTTTTTTTGTGGGTACCGGGGGGTCGACCTCAGGACCTCACGCGCCAGCAGGCGCCTGTGCCGCTGAGTGATATCACCGGCCCCTTTTTTGTATGTGGGCTCCGGGAGTCGAACTCAGGCCCTCGCGCTTGCCAGGCAGGCGCTTAAGCCGCTGAGCCATCTCACCGGCCCGAGAATTACTTTTTGTGAAGAATAAAGACTGCATGAAATGCAAAGTAAGAGTAAATACTAATAAAATTGTTAATTTGATTAGTGAGACATAAGTTCAAATTTTATATTGACTATGACACCTCTATTATATAAAGTATTTATAAAAAATAAATACATTTTATCTTACAGATTAATTTATTTTTCTGAGTCTAATAAATAAATTGAAAAGAAAACTATAGTGAATTTGGAAGTACATAAATATTTAACTGATTAGTTATTGTTTTTATTTGCATTTTTCAAATTATACCCTTTTTCTTAATTTCAAAATGAGATTGAAAAACTAACTGTAACACTTTTTTGCAACACAGTTAGTTTCAAAAGATAGTTCAAAGTTAGTTTCAAATGACCAGGGAATTGTTTCATACCTACAAGCCATGGATTGTAGATACAAGTTCTTGCATAGTAAAAAGTCTTGATTATTAATTCCATAATTCTGCCATATATTCTACATCTGAATCTGTTTTAATTTGCTTTTTGTTGTGTTTTTTGTTGGTTATGAATCATATTTTTTGCTTTTTTTCACATATATAAGTTTTGAATAGACTCTGTACACAAATTATACATACTTTATGACATCTCTACTTGTAATTCTAGAAGTCCATCTTAACACAATTAGGAAAAAACCAGATCAATGGATATCTAAAGTTTAGAGTTGGGGAAATTGACTAGGAAATGATCAAAGAGAACATCTAGAGTAATTTTGTATGTTGATTGCAGTCTTATTTATATGGGTAAATACTTTTGCCTAAACTAAAATGCTGACATTCAAGACATGCATTTTATTCTTTGTTAATTACATATCAATAAAGTGAGTATATAAATTTAAAAATACATAACTTTATTGTTTTAACTTAGAATCAACTCTGATGGGAAGACAAAGCAATATGCTGCAATAGTCCAGACAATGAAGTCAAATGCCATGGGGTTCAACTCAGTTAGCATCTTTGAGACTTTATTACCTCATCTATAAAATGAAAAGTGATAATCATAGCTCAGGTTAATGGTGAATAATAATTTCATGTAGAATACTTTTATGTAAGAAATACTCAGAGGTAGTAATTCCTTTACGCATATTTGATACACATTCTGATTATAGGGTATGAATTAAATAATAAATATTTTCTAAAGTTGAAACAATTTCTCTGTCAAAATGAGCTTCTCAATAGGTGTAGACTTAAATTTAAATTTTGTTTTAATTAGTTTACATAAGCCAAAAGTAAGGGGCAAAATCGGTCCAAACTTAGAATGAGCTGTTTGATGATGATCTTTCCTGTAGGATTAGCTGCGGTCCAGGCAGTAATCTGACTTTCAATATTCAGTTCATTGCTTAATGACAGAGAGTATATGGAGTAACGTTAAGCTAGTTCCCACTTACTAGTTGATAACTTTAAGCAAATTCACTGAATTATGAAGCAAAGTTGCTCTCAACATTCTCTTCGAAGTATATACATAAAAAGGAATGAAAAATACGGACAATTATAACAACAACACATAAGTGACAGTAGATGCTAGAGACTCACAATGAAGTATTCATGAAAATCTGAAATTGCTGCAGTTCTTACCATTTGAACAAAGTTTAAGAAATAATTTAAGTATTTCATATAAATTGAAGAGACTGAGATTTTCATTTTCTTAGGCTATCCCATTTCACAATAAAAATCATTATTGTGACCTATCTTGCATCATTAACTGACATCTAAACTTCATCTGCTTGTGCTATAATAAATAGCCTAAGGAAAGGCTATATCCAAGTTAACAACACATTCAGTAACCTTCTGAATACAGACAGCTAATAATTTTATACTTTTTCTTAGAGAACAAGTTAAGGAATTAAATGAGTTAAAGGGATGTAACAAAAGCTATATCTTTAAAATAAATATACTATGGAATACATTTTAATTTTATTATGAAATATTCTTTTATTTCTACCTATGATTTCTTAAATCACTTCTTGGTATACTTTCTCCAAAGATACAAAGTAAAAGATCTAAAAATGCTAAATAAAATAAGCACTTTTAAAAACAGCATATCCTTTAAAAATTCTTTTCAATTCATTTAAAGTTTTGTGAGAAAATACAAATTTATAGTATCTCTATTACTCCTTATTTTCATGTTTTAAATTATGAAAATAAAAATTAATGCACAGGGTCAGAGATATAGCTCAGCAGCACAGTGCCAGCTTGGCAAGTAAGAGGTCATGAGTTTGATTCCCACTACAAAAAAAAAAAAAAAAAAAAAAAAAAAAAAGCAAATATTTGAAAAAGCACAGCATCTCACAAATACACAAATGCACATTGCAAATGAGTTTTATTTTTTATGTTTTATACTTAAAACAGTTGCAAATAACCATTGAACTAAGAGAAAAATGAATAGAAATTATTTTTGAGAGCTAAAGAACTGTTACTTTGTGTTAAATGTATGTTAGTCAGAAAGTGTACACAATTTGGAAGTGAGAAAGTACTACTCTTACAAAAGATAAAAAATAAAACATTTCTATCACTAAACTACTATAACTATGTAATATTTATGGTGAGTATCCTAGAGATTCTAAGCATTTTGTATCTATTAAAAACTATTATTCTCATTAGCCTCA